>JASDDO010000022.1:887476757-888844368 GCA_030015575.1 Agapanthus africanus | reverse complement strand
TAAGAAATTAAGGTTTTTACCCATTAACAGAGCCTTGCTCTTAATAGATCTTTGATCTAAAGAAAACCCATTTAGGGTTTCACTAGCAGAGCTTTGCTCCATAGGTCTAAAGAGATCTAAAGAGAACCAAAAAGAACCCTATTAGGGTTCCATTAATATAGCTCTGCTCTCTAAAAGGATTTCTCTTGTGATTTCTTAATTCATTAATGGAGCTTTACTCCTTTCAAATCATATAGAAGAACTCTTAAGAGTTTTTCATGGATCTTGAAGATTTAAGATGGAATTTTATTTTTGTTGAATTATATCATCTTCTTAGAGCAAAGCTCTCAATGTTCTCGGGGGCTTTCTTTAACTTCCCTTCATAACTGATTTTGACAGGTGTCACTCCTGTCCGCGGAGCATTGCTCTCGAGGAGCTTAACTCCATGTGCCTATTTTGAATAAGAAATTGCTTATTCAGTCTGTCTGCCGATCTTTGCTGATTTTCTTTTACAGGAGCAATGGACGCTCACATGTATGATCTCGAAGAGATTATCTCTTACGGAGACATCCGCCGACTCGGCCGTTCTCAGAATCGAGAATTCACAAACGCCGAGTGTGCTGAAATTATGAGTCGTTTTGACGCATACAATGGTCAACTGCTTCCTCGGCGTTCCCCTCTTCTGAAGCTTATTGTGGGAGCGATCTGGGAAGCACTCCCTCTATTCTGTACCGGCGTGCCGCTTAGAGCATTGGATGCCATTGAGGATAAGGTGCACTCGGTGTATCTGATGAACCTAATCTCGAAGAGACGGCGAGACAATCTTGTCGATCTACTGCACCAGGCTTTTCAACAGTCTGCCATACTTGCTGCCTATCGGAGGGCAGAGGACATCCGTGGGGACCCCGACACTTGTGATTGCGAAAGAAAGCACACTAGGATGGTTCGCCAGGCTTGGAAAATTCTGGACAAGGTCACTTTTGAGTTCCTCAACCCATGTCCTGGACTTGAGGTTTTGCCATTGTAGTAATGTCTTTGTTTATTGCTTTCATAAATGTAAGAACCTTTTTGCAATATGAATGGCAAATTTCTCATTTTAGCGTGTTTTATTTCATGTTCTGAATCTTTTGCAAATGCATGGATGGGGTGTGCCTCGAATGCTTAATTAAATGCAGCTCAGATGTTCTCCTTGTTGCCTTCTCCTCTTTGCTGTGTTGTTGCCATGTAATTTTAGATAGTATATAACTGTCAGTCTTGGATTCTTTGTAGAGTGGTGATGGCTTAGAAAATAGGGTTAGGATCTGTTACCTAAGACTTTTCAACTTTATGAGCCGTGAGGGTCTCATAAAGAATTTTCTCCCTACGGGTCGAGAGGATCCCGTAGGTGTAATTTTTCCTTAAGGATCGTGAGGATTCCCAAGGACGTTTTCTCTTGAGAGTCGTAAGGATCTCACAAGAGAATTTTTCTTCCTTACGAGTCGTGAGGACCCGCAAGTGATGGGTGGAGTTGTCCTTATCCGCATTTCACGGAGTTAAGGGTTGCTCTGGATGCTTCCCACGGGTTCACTGCCGTGTTTGGCGAGGACCAGGCTCCGCTCTGAAAGTTTTCCAGGATACCATAGTTTAAAGATATCGCGGTCGAGGTTAAGGACATCATAGTCCATGAGTTTAAGGACCTCACAGTCCAATGTTAGTTTTAAGACATCGCGGTCGAGGTTAAGGACATCATAGTCCATGAGTTTAAGGACCTCACAGTCCGATGTTAGTTTTAAGACATCACGGTCGAGGTTAAGGACATCATAGTCCGTGGATTTAAGGACTCCACAATCCAATGTTAGTTTTAAGACATCACGGTCGAGGTTAAGGACGTCATAGTCCGAGGTTAAGGACGTCATAGTCCGTGGATTTAAGGACTCCACAGTCCAATGTTAGTTTTAAGACATCACGGTCGAGATTAAGGACGTCATAGTCCGTGGATTTAAGGACTCCACAGTCCAATGTTAGTTTTAAGACATCACGGTCGAGGTTAAGGACATCATAGTCCGTGTGGTTGTCGGGACCCATCACTTCTTTGAAGACGTTGAGGAATTACAATGACAAATATCAAAGAAATGACGAGATGTACCCTTGAACCAAAGTGAAATTAGTTTAAAATCATTACGGTTGATTGTTAGTTTTAAGACATCACGGTCGAGATTAAGGACATCATAGTCCATGAGTTTAAGGACCCCACAGTCCAATGTTGTTAGTTTTAAGACATCACGGTCAAGGTTAAGGACATCATAGTCCGTGAGTTTAAGGACCCCACAGTCCAATGTTGTTAGTTTTAAGACATCACGGTCAAGGTTAAGGACATCATAGTCCATGAATTTAAGGACCTCACAGTCCAATGTTGTTAGTTTTAAGACATCACGGTCAAGGTTAAGGACATCATAGTCCGCGAGTTTAAGGACCTCACAGTCCAATGTTAGTTTTAAGACATCACGGTCGAAGTTAAGGACATCATAGTCCGTGGATTTAAAGACTCCACAGTCCGATGTTAGTTTTAAGACATCACGGTCGAGATTAAGGACATCATAGTCCATGGATTTAAGGACTCCACAGTCCGATGTTTGCTCTGGATGCTTCCCACGGGTTCACTGCCGTATTCGGCGAGGACCAGGCTCCGCTCTGGATGCTTTACACGGGTTCACTGTCGTGCTCTGCGAGGACCAGGATCCGCTCTGGACGTTTTCCACGGGTCAGAAATGACATAATCCGCATTCCACGTAGCCAGGAATTTTGCTCTGGATGCTTCCCACGGGTTCACTGCCATGTTCTACGAGGACCAGGCTCCGCTCTGGATACTTCACACGGGTTCACTGCCGTGCTCTGCGAGGACCAAGATCCGCTCTGGACATTTTCCACGGGGTCAAAAAGTGACATAATCCGCGTTCCACGTAGCCAGGAATTTTGCTCTGGATGCTTCCCACGGGTTCACTGCCGTGTTCTGCGAGGACCAGGCTCCGCTCTGGATGCTTTACACGGGGTCATTGCCGTGCTCTGCGAGGACCAGGATCCACTCTGGACGTTTTCCACGGGGTCAGAAGTGACATAATCCGCGTTCCACGTAGCCAGGAATTTTGCTCTGGATGCTTCCCACAGGTTCACTGCCGTGTTCTGCGAGGACCATGCTCCGCTCTGGATGCTTCATACGGGTTCACTGCCGTGCTCTACGAGGACCAGGATCCGCTCTGGACGTTTTCCACGGGGTCAAAAAGTAACATAATCCGCGTTCCACGTAGCCAGGAATTTTGCTCTGGATGCTTCCCACGGGTTCACTACCGTGTTCTGCGAGGACCAGGCTCCGCTCTGGATACTTCACACGGGTTCACTGCCGTGCTCTGCGAGGATCAGGATCCGCTCTGGACGTTTTCCACGGGGTCATAAGTGACATAATCCGCGTTCCACGTAGCCAGGAATTTTGCTCTGGATGCTTCCCACGGGTTCACTGCCATGTTCTGCGAGGACTAGGCTCCGCTCTGGATGCTTTACACGGGGTCATTGCCGTGCTCTGCGAGGACCAGGATCCGCTCTGGACGTTTTCCACGGGGTCAGAAGTGACATAAACCGCGTTCCACGTAGCCAGGAATTTTGCTCTGGATGCTTCCCACGGGTTCACTGCCGTGTTCTGCGAGGACCAGGCTCCGCTCTGGACGTTTTCCACGGGGTCAAAAGTGATATAATCCGCGTTCCACATAGCCAGGAATTTTGCTCTTTATCCGCATTTCACGGAGTCGGAGTTTGACTCTCGGTTATTTGTACACCGCCGAGTCATGGAACTGGGAGTTGCCGCTGTTCCGCTTTGCTTGATATTGTGTCTACTGCAATGAGATGAATGTTGAGGTGATCTCTAGGCTATCTGTGACCCGTCGAGATTTGGCTTCTTCTTCTGATGAAACCTGGGGAGGAGGAATGTGACTCCCTCTTCGTTTGCGCCCCTGGATTGTATACAGGGATTGATGTAATATCACTTGTAGGGCCTAAATTTCATTTATTCATTTTTTTATTTTTTTCCGCGATGCTCTATCATTTCAGCTTTATATATCGCGAAGGTCGCGATTGCCCAATCATTTCGGCTATTTTTCGCGGTGCCTAATCATTTCGGTTATATATTTTTATTTTTTTACTCGCTTTTTTTATTGCGTGTTGCCCAATCATTTCGGCTATTTTGCATGCATACATTTTTACTTGCTGATTTTGTCGCAAGTTGCCCCATCATTTCGGCTATTTCGTATGCATGTGTGGCTTGCTGGCTTTTCGCTGCAAGTTTGGAATTAGACACCGATTTTAGCATCAGCACCGCTACAACTGGGATATTGCCAGGAGCGAATCATCATTTGCCTCTGTCGATATCGAACAAAGGTGGCTTAGCGAACAAGGTTAGGATCCTGTCGACTAAGGCTTTTGACTTCATAAGCCGTAAGGGTCTCAAAAAGGTAATTCTCCATGCGAGTCGTAAGGATCTCGTAGGTGCGTTTTCTCCTTAGGAGTCGTGAGGACTCCCAAGTGTATGATCTCTTGTAAGTCGTAAGGATCTTGCAAGAGTGTTTTCTCTTTATAAGTCGAGAGGACTTACAAGGGTTGTTCACCGTGTAGACATATCCCTAGTCATGGGTAGGACTTTGTTAAGGAAATGTTTATTCGCGTCCGTGGATTGTATACAAGGGTCAGCATTGAGCCGCTTGTAGGGCAGTATTGGAGGTTGTGGGGGTTGCTTAAGAACAGGTTTAGGTCTCTGTAGCTTAAGGCTTTTGAATCTTATGAGCCGTGAGGGTCTTATAAGAGGATTCTCCTTACGAGTAGTGAGGATCTCGCAAGTGTAATTTCTCCTTAGGAATCGTGAGGATTCCTAAGTGTATTGCTCCCTTGTGAGTCGTAAGGATCTCACGCTAGTGGTTTCTCCTCACAAGGTCGAGAGGACCCTGTAAGTGTCTTTTAACGAGGTTGCGCCCTTTCGGGTTTTCACAAACACTCGCCGGTAGCCCTGCTGTTTTTACTTACGGAGCCCTTTCAGGTTTTCATCCGTGCCCATTTTGCTTATGGACATACCGTCTTCTTTTTTTTCTTTTTTTTCTTTTTCTAACGAGGTTGCGCCCTTTCGGATTTTCACAAGACTCGCCGGTAGCCCTGCTGTTTTTACTCACGGAGCCCTTTCGGGGTTTCGTCTGTGACCCTTTTTCTTATGGACATACCGTCTTTTTTTTTGTTTTGTATCAGCTTTGGGATGCTGCAATCCACCGTAGTTTCTCGACATCTCGATCAACAGCTAGTTTTAGGACATAGTGGTCCGTCGTTAGTTTTAAAGACGTTTCGGTCCGCTGTTAGTTTAAGGACGTTTCGGTCCGCCATTAGCTTAAGGACGTTTCGGTCCGTTGTTAGTTTAAGAACATCTCGGTCCGCCGCTAGTTTAAGGACGTTTCAGTCCGCCATTAGTTTAAGGACGTTTCGGTCCGTTGTTAGTTTAAGGACATCTTGGTCCGCTGTAAAGTAAGCCGGTTACTACTTATAGAGTTTGGGCTTGGAAAGATAGCGAGCGGACATAGTCGTCGTCATCTATCATTGACCTAGGCCGTGACTCGTTAGGCGTAGTATTTCTTCAGGAAGCGACCATTTATTGGCCCGAAGGGTCTTTCACCATGCATGTCCATGAGCAGATAGGCTCCACCCTGGTAGACCTTGTCTGTGATATACGGGCTTTCATAGTTCGGCTCGAATTTTCCCCACTTGGCGCGATTGGGGATCATACGTCTTTTGACCACTAGTACGAGTTCGCCTCGGCGGAATGTCCTTGGCCTAGTCAATCTTTCGTAAGAGTGCATCATCTTTGCTTTATAAGCCTCCAGATTTTGTTGCGCTATGAGCCGGGTTTCATCAAGGGCATCAAGCTCCTCAAGCCGAAGGTGAGTATTCTCTTCGTCCGTTAGCTCATAATGGACTGCCACTCGTAGAGAGGGTAACTCTATCTCGAGGGGGAGTACCGTTTCTGTACCGAATACCAATGCGTACGGCGTTGTGTTCGTGGCCGTCTTGAACGTAGTCCGGTACGCCCAGAGAGCTTCATGTAGTCTCTCGTGCCAGTCCTTCTTATTTCGGGACACTGTCTTTTTCACGATCTTCGTCATGGTCTTGTTGAAAGCCTCCGCTAGACCGTTGGCTCGGGGATTATAGAATGATGAATATCTCCAGTCTATGTTATGTTGTTGTGCGAAGCGGCTGATTTTGTGGCTTCTGTAGGCTGGCCCGTTATCGGAAATGATCTATCTCGGAGCTCCAAACCGATAAATGACGTGCGTCTTGAAAAAATAGAGGATATTCTCCGTCTTCACTTCCCTCAGCGGTACTGCTTCTGCCCATTTGGAGAAGTAATCAGTCGTCGCCAAAATGAATCGATGTCCTCTGGACGATGCTGGCTCGATGGGGCCGATTATGTCAGTTCCCCACATTTCGAACGGCCAGCTAGCCACTGTCGGGTGTAATGGATTTGGGTGCTGATGGATAAAGTCCCCGTGGATCTGGCACGAGTGGCGTTGCTTCGCATAATCGAGGCAGTCCTGAATCATCGTGGGCCAGTAGTAGCCCATCCGTTCAATCTTCAACTTCATCTTCGGGCCAGCTTGGAGAGAACCGCAGAGCCCGTCGTGAACTTCTTGGACGACTCTTCTTGCTTCGTTAGGTCCCAGGCATCTTAACCACAGAGAATCAAACCACCTCTTGTACAGAGTATCATTGACGAAGGCGAAAGATAGGGCTCGCTTCATGAGCTGATGTTTTGAGGACGCATCTTCTGGCATTCGGCGGGATTTGAAGTAGTCTATAAAGACTTCTCTCCAATCTTTAACCTTTTCTTGGTCTTTTACTTGTAGGGCCGTTTGCTCGGTCGCTCCCTTTTCTTTGGATGACTCCGGAGATATTTCTGCCGGTGTAAGGGCCCGTCAGGTTTGTACCACGATTCTTACGTCATCGAGGTTCTCATCGGCCAATTCTTTAGCAAGCTTGGCTAATGCATCTGCTTTGCTATTTTCTGCACGCGGTATGCTTTCCAAGATATAGGAAGGTATTTGGGTCAGCAGTTGGTGTACCCTCTCGCCGTACTTTACCAGTTCTGGTTTGCACGTTTGATAGTCGCCGTTTACTTGACTAACGACCAGTTGGGAGTCTCCGTATATGAGGGGGTTTTCAATTCCCATGTCAATGGCGATCTCGAGGCTTTCTATCAAAGCTTCATACTCGGCTTCATTGTTTGTCCTCGGCTCTGTTAAGGAGAAAGCAAAGCGCATTATCCCTCCTTGTGGAGTTACGAAGATAAGGCCTACCCCCGATTTGATTATAGGGGTGCTTTGTTTGTGCTTCTTCACGGAAGACGCTCCATCAAAATAAAGTTCCCATCGGGTATTACCACCGTCGATCGCATCAAATGCATGTTCGTATGGCAGTTCGCAATTCAAAGGAGAATCGGCCGGTATTGGATGCTCGGCGAGGAAGTCGGCGATGGCCTGGCTTTTCACTGCCTTAAGAGGCCGATAAGTTATTGAGAACTCCATCAAGAGCAAGGCTCATTTAGCAAGTCGTCCCGTTAATATGGCCTTCGACATCAAATACTTGAGAGGGTCCACCTTTGATATGAGACGGACTTCATGCGCCAATGCATAGTGCCGGAGTTTTGTTATCGCGAAGATCAATGCCAGGCAGTGTTTTTCGATGGGAGAATAATTGCTTTCTGCCCCCGGGAGAACTCGACTCAGGTAGTAGTCAGCTCTTTCTTTCCCTTATGCCCACAGCGCGCCTAAAGAACCATCAAGGGCGGTTGTATACAGAATGAGAGGCTTTCCTTTGACTGGGGCAGCCAGCACCGGCGGATTCTGCAAGTATTGCTTGATTTTGTCCAGCGCGCTTTGGCATTTTTGATCCCAGACGAACGGGGTTCCCTTCTTCATCAGGTGACTGTAAGGACGGCATTTTCCTGAAAGATTAGATATAAATCACTGGATATACGCGAGCTTTCCCTGGAGAGACCGCAATTGTTTAAGAGCCTTTGGCGGAGGCATTTCTATGATCGTCTTGATCTTTGACGGATCTATCTCGATGCCTCGGTGTCAGACAATGAATCCTAGGAATTTGCCCGAGGATACTCCGAACGCGCATTTGAGAGGGTTCATCTTCAAGTTGTATTGCCGAAGGCATTGAAATACGATCTTCAGATGCTCGAGATGTTCCTCGTATGATTTGCTTTTAACCACGAGGTCGTCGATATAGCATTCGACGATTTTATGTATAAGGTCATCAAAGATCTTCGTCATGGCCCTCTGATAGGTGGCACCGGCGTTCTTTAGACCGAAAGGCATCACCTTGTAGCAAAATATACCCAAAGGGGTCCGGAAAGCGGTGTGCTTCTGGTCCTCGGGATGCATCTTTATCTGATTATATCCTGATGAGCCGTCCATGAAGGAGAAAACTTCATGAGTGGACGTATTGTCTATCATCAGCTCGGTGACTGGTACTGGGAAGTCGTCCTTCGGGTAAGCTTTATTGAGATCCCGAAAGTCTACACTGATGCGTACCGTCCCATTCTTCTTTATCACTGGGACGATGTTGGCAATCCAATCAGGATACTGAACTTCTTGGATGAAGCAGGAGTCGATTAGCTTCTTGACCTCGGCGTTAATACTCATCTCAAGCTCAAGCCGCATTCTCCTTGGCGCTTGTTTGATTGGCTTGACGTCCGGGGATATTGCCAGTTTGTGGACAGCAATCTTTGGATCTAGTCCTGGCATCTCGAAATAGTTCCATGCGAAGCAATCTTTATGCTGCATAAGCACGTCTTTTAGTGTAGCTACCCTTTCTTCAGACAGCAACACACTGACGAATGTCGACCGCGGGTCACTCGCCATCCCCAAATCAATTTTCTTGAGGTTATCTGCAGTGGTGTGTATTCCATCTTCCAGCTCTTTTGGTGCCGGTGGAAACTCTGAGATCACCTCGTCATCATTGTTTTCGAAGCACCAGGGGAGGTCATCCATATCCCGGGTTCTTCTTTTGCTATCGTTATCATATGACAAGTATGAGCTCGCTTCCAAAACCGATGTGGATCTGGGTCTACCCTCGTGGATTTGGGTTCATGCTTCTGCGGAGGTGTTACCCTCCAGCTACTGGATAGAGCGAATTTGCCGAGCTGATATTGGTCTTCGACCCAATTCTTAAAGGTGAAGCAGTCTTCGAGAGGATGTCCTATCGCTCGATGATAAGAACAATAGTCTGGGTGAGAGATCTCGTTGGCTTGCTCGGGGTACTTGGACTCTGGAAGTGTAATCATCTGATGTTTTATAGCGAGGTCAAGTAACTTCTTTGTCTTGTCTTGAGGAAAAGAGTATGCTCGACCCATCTTCTTTATAAGAGATGAATCCGGTTCGCTTGATTCTCGATCGCGTGACTTCTTGGTCCCGCTTTGTCGCTGTCGAACGCCTTTCCCGCTCTTTGTTTTGTTTCTGCCTCTGCATCGGGCCTTTTGCACAACGGGTTGATAGAGAGGAGCATTTTCATCTTTCGCAGCCTGTTGAAGAAAGCGTTGCGTCCTGGCTTTCTCGTAGATGGCCATTTCGCGATTATAGTCGTCTCGAACTTTTTGACCAATTTCCCTTATAAGCTTGTCCATTTGTTCTTCGAACGACGGACTGGGCATTTTCACGTCGGGGGCTCTTTTTGGTTCAGGGTTAACATTCTCCCATTGAGCATCTCCTTCTTCATCAAAGTCATGTACGACATAGCAGTCGTGGAGCAGCTCCCGTTTCTTGGACCGAACATATCAAAGCTCGATCGCTTCTATTCTCCCGTTGGGCAACTTACGTTGAGTTCCGGGAACGTTCCAGATCCTGTCATAGAACTTAGCTTTTCGAGCGGTCTGTTTGAAGGGTATCTGATTTGTCAAAAATATTTCTAAACCACAATCAAAAACGGCGTCGCTTGGTAGCTAGCCGGTGAATATGGGTCGGTCCACAGGGATGGTGTTAATTTCCTAAATGTTCTTACGAGCTAATTCCAAAGGGTGTTGGATCTTTTATCACAAAATTTAAGTTGAGTTATACTAGGATTAGGAAACTTGCTAGGATTAGGTTTAGGTAAAGTTTGGTAAAATAAAGATTTCGACCTCTTTCAATGCCCTAAATTAGATATCTTTAGGTGTTATGGTAATTATTAATAAAAGGGATTAGGATGATCGGGAAGAAACTACGTTTCTTCCTCTAGATCCTTGTCCGTTCTTTCTTAATCCTTACCCCTAACCTCCATGGAAAACATTCATATCCGGTCTTTTATACTACAGTATCACCGTTACCTCATGGGTAGAGTGCCGTAGGGAGCGGAATATGAAAGTATGCATGGAGTCCTAATTGTTCATAAGCGATTGGCAAAGAAAGGGGTGAGAGATCTTCATCTCTCAAACCCTTCCCTATTCCTAACCCTAACAAGCGAGAAAACTACTCGCTCATTGAGGGATCTAAGAAAGACATAATTTTTATTTTGTTTTGATTTAAGAGATTAAAAATCTACTGCAGATTAATAAAAATTCTAAATTAGATTAAACTAGGGCAAGATAGAAATTACCTAGGGTAGAAATTAAAACTAAGAACTAAGGCAGAAAATAAACCTACTTACAAATTGATGCTCTCCAAACTTCAAAAGAATTCTGAATTTTTATTGATGAAAAGAGGCATACCTCAAAAGAGGTATTAGGGTCTCTATTTATAGGACATAGAAAACCCTAGATTTACAATTGCCGCATGTCTGCATTTACAAAAATACCCCTAGGAAGACTAGTAAGCGCCGCAAAATATTATGGTAAAATTTTTAGCCCCTACGTGCATGACACGGCCGCTGAACCGCGGCCGTAGCCAGGGTTTGGCCGCGATTCCGCGGCTAAAAGAAGTACTTGGGCTCTGCATTTTTCTGGGCTGGCTCTGGTTGACTTGTACTTCCTGTTTCTGCAGTTCTTTTCTCAGATTGGCTTCTATTTCTTCTCCAGATCTTCACAGTGAGTAGTGCAGTGGATTTTTAACCGTTCGCTATGTTTCGAACTCTTGAACGTTGCGATGCCTTGTATTTTGTGAACTGATCTTTATGTAGGCTTGATCAAGATCCTTCTATTTGTTGGTTGTAGTTCCACTTTTGCATCGTCTTTTATCTTTTTCACTGTTTTTGCTCCAAGAACCTGTAACCTGTACTATGTAGCAGACATGGGTCAAAAGCACCTGTTTATTCGTAAAATGCATAAGAATGGGGAATATAATAATGCAATATTATGATATGAACAAATACCCCCAAACTTATCTTTTGCTCGTCCTCGAGCAAACTTAGTTTTATTCTCGACAAAAACTTAACCTCACTTTCCCAGGGAAACGCGATTGCACTGAGCTCGTGCAACAAGCCGTTAAACCTCTAGGTGTCCCTAGTAGGAGGAGTGTTGTCTCCTGAGGGTTTTCAGCGGATACTACCCACAAAATCCTATCAATTTGGCCCATTAACTTTTATTCTCCAATTAGGTTTTCCAACAAGGAGTTCTATTATCTTCGACTCATAAATTATCCACCCGTATTCTTTACGCTTTCTTATCATTTAACTTAAGATTATATATGTTCTGCAGACCTACTTAGCTTTCGGCATCTCTTAAGTTTTCCTTCTAGGGTTCTATCTCTTAGGAATTTTTATCATCTCTATTAAAGGTACAAGTCCTATTCTTCATTCCTATCTCTCATCTAAACCACAATCACATACCCCTACGTGTGTGTATATATCACCCCTACACTTAGAAATTCAAATCAAGCAATCATACTCTTGTCCGTTGTCCAAAGCATTTCTTAATTGGTGAATTTTTGATGAATTTTGCTCACACATCCTTCATGCGACCGTTAATACTTCTTGAGGTACCAACGACCGATTACAAAATGCGTTTGCACTTTAAAGCGTAATTCCTAATCTTACAACACCTAAGACTTTTAGCAGTGACTCCCAAACCAGTTGGTCTAAGGCACTAGGTGATGAAGCACCCTCGCTAAATATTTTTTCTGTTTTTGCAGCCTTAATAATTACAAAAACCAGTGTTCATTTTTTTCTTTATTCATACTTGTATATTTTTTTTTATTTTTTCATCGTACTAAGGACTTTAGATAAGAGCATTTCAAGGTCTCTTCTACTATTTCAAGTTTCAAGGTTCGTGTTTGTGCAATTTGTAGGGTATACATTTTCAGAATCTAGACTTAAGCTAGGAATTATTTTTCAAACTTATACTCTAATAAAAATATCAATATTTTTCCTTTGTTTTGACTTAGCCCAAGAAGTGAACTCAAAATTTGCCTATTTCTAAATAAATTACAAAGACATATACTTTCTACCCTAAGAAAGATTATTTTTAGAGTTTTTAATTTACTAAGTCTATGATCTAATTGTTCCTAGCTAGTTAACCTTTTTGTCAAACTTAAGTCAAATATGGCCAAAATTGAATATATTAATTTTTATAGTTTTTGAATTTTTCAATTTTTTTGGGTTTTTTCTTTTTCTATTTTTTTTTTCTTTAAAATTTTTCAATTTTTATGATTTTTATATAAGGATGCAAATGCAAAAATATACATATGAATGCGAAGGAAGAAGACTTACCGAGCATACCCCCAACTTAAACTGGACAGTGTCCTCACTGTCAGGCTGCACCAAGTGGGTCGATAATGTCGGCAATTTCCTGTTTATTATCATATTTACAAATGATACACACCCCCAAACTTATTTGAAACCAAGTTTTGGCAAGAAGATTGGAAATTCGGGGGTAAAAGTGGAGGAGAATTAATCGGTGTAAAGCGGCTCCTGCAAAAACAGGAGGTCCTCTGATGGGTCCGCTGTGAGGATCGGTTTCAATCGATGTCCATTTACTTTGAATAAAGTACCGTCCTCCGGATTTTCAAGATCGACCGCACCATGTGGATAAACGGTGCGAACTACGAATGGCCCTTTCCACCTAGAGCGGAGCTTGCCGGGGTGATAATGTAACCGAGTGTCATAAAATAAAACCTGTTGACCAGGTTTAAATGTTTTTCGCAGAAGGTGTTTATCATGGAACACCTTAGTTCGGTTTTTAACAATTACGGCATTATCATAAGCTTCATCCCGCAGCTCTTCTAGTTCATTTAACTGCAGCTTTCGATTGCTGCCCGCATCTCCTAATGATAAATTCAATTCTTTGATTGCCCAAAATGCCTTATGCTCAATCTCTACTGGGAGGTGGCAAGCCTTCCCGTAAACAAGCCGGTATGGAGACATACCAAGATCGGTCTTGTATGCAGTACGGAAAGCCCATAGTGCATCGATCAGTTTGAGTGACCAATCTTTACGGTTTTTAGAAACCGTTTTCTCCAAGATTTGCTTAATTTGCCGATTCGAAATCTCGGCTTGCCCACATGTTTGGGGATGGTATGGCGTTGACAGCTTGTGGGTAATAGAATATTTGCGCATTAAGGACTCAAAAGTCCTATTACAAAAGTGAGAACCATTATCACTTATAATCGCTCGAGGGTGCCCAAACCGAGAAAAGATATGTTCTTTAAGAAATCGAACGACAACCTTGTTATCATTCGTTCGGCTAGGCACAGCCTCAACCCACTTTGAAACGTAGTCAACAGCCAAAAGAATATACACATTCCCGAAAGAATTGGGAAATGGTCCCATGAAGTCTATTCCCCAAACATCAAAAACATCCACAACCAAAATTGGTTGGAGCGGCATTTCGTTTCTCCGTGATATCCGGCCCAAGTGTTGGCACCGGGAGCATGTCTTGCAGTATTCATATGCATCCTTCAAGAGTCGTGGCCAATAGAAACCACACTGCAAGATTTTCTCGGCTGTCTTCTTTGGGCCAAAGTGCCCGCCACACGCTTGATCGTGGCAAAAAGACAGCACACTCTTAAACTCGTTTTTCGGTACACACCGACGAATGATTTGGTCGGAACAGTATTTAAAAAGATAAGGTTCATCCCAGTAAAAATGCTTTGCTTGGGACAAGAATCGATGTTTATCCTGTTTCGACCAATCTTTAGGTATCAAGCCGGTGGCTAAGTAGTTTACTATATCAGCGAACCATGGTTCGCAAGACACGGTTATGAGTTGCTCATCGGGAAAAACATCTTTGATTGGAATTTCGAGTGTAGGCGAAGAAGGAAGTCGTGAAAGGTGATCGGCCACTACGTTTTCACATCCTCTTTTGTCCCTTATGATAAGGTCAAACTCTTGTAGCAAGAGGATCCAACGTATTAGCCTCGATTTAGCATCCTTCTTCGCAAAAAGGTGGCGAAGAGCTGAATGGTCTGTATACATAATAACTGGAGAGCCAATTAAGTAAGGCCGGAATTTTTCAAGTGTAAACACAACTGCTAAACACTCTTTTTCTGTTGTTGTGTAGTTTAGTTGGGCCTCATTTAATGTACGGCTAGCGTAATAAATCACTTGCGGCATCTTATTAATGTGCTGTCCAAGAACATCACCAATGGCAAAATCTGATGCGTCGCACATAATTTCGAAGGGATGCGTCCAGTCTGGAGATGAAAGAATGGGCGCAGAAATGAGAGAGTGTTTCAATGACTCGAACGCTTCCATGCAAGTTGAGTCAAAATCAAATGTTGTGTCCTTGGCCAATAAGAGAGTCAAGGGTCTAACAATCTTGCTAAAATCCTTGATGAACCGTCTATAAAAACCGGCATGGCCAAGGAAAGCTCGGATGTCTTTGACGCATTTAGGAGGAGGAAGATTCGAAATGACCTCAATTTTGGCTTTATTAACCTCTATGCCGTTTTGTGAGATGACATGTCCTAAGACAATGCCTTCTCGTACCATAAAATGGCACTTCTCCCAATTTAAAGTTAGGTTCTTATCCCTACAGCGGGTAAGAACTGCGTCAAGGTGTAGCAAACACTCGTCGAAGGAGCACCAAAAATGGAGAAATCATTCATAAAGATCTCCAAAAACTTTTCAACCATTTCTGAAAAGATCCCCATCATACACCGCTGAAATGTAGCGGGTGCATTGCATAACCCAAAGGGCATGCGACGATAAGCAAAAGTGCCAAAGGGACAAGTAAATGTGGTCTTGTCTTGATCCTCTTTGGCTATAGGGACTTGGTTATAGCCGGAATAGCCATCTAAAAAGCAGTAGAACTCGTGCCTAGTCAATCGTTTTAGCATTTGGTCAATGAAGGGTAAAGGAAAGTAGTCTTTCCTTGTCACGGCATTGAGTTTTCTATAGTCGATGCAAACTCGCCACCCAGTTTGGGTGCGAGTAGATATTAACTCATTTGCCTCATTGGTAATGACCGTGATGTCCGATTTCTTTGGCACAACATGAATGGGGCTAACCCACTGGCTATCCGAGATAGAGTAAATGATACCACTATTAAGACATTTAACAATCTCCTTCTTGACAGCCTCTTTCATTATGGGGTTGAGGCGTCTTTGTGGATCCCTTACCGGCTTGGCATCATCCATCAAGTGTATATGATGTTCAACTATGAGGGGACTAATCCCCTTGATGTCCGCTATAGACCAGCCAAAAGCTTGCCGATTATTTTGTAAGACCATTAAAAGGGCTTTCTCTTGTTCAAGAGCTAGAGAGGCCGATATGATGATGGGTAGGGTCTCATTCTCACCTAGATAAGCATATTTAAGGTGCGATGGCAAAAGCTTTAGTTCGAGTTTAGGAGGTGAAACAAATGATGGTAACAATAGTGTAACTATTTCAAACTCGAAGGATTCCATCAAAGGTTCAAATCGAGTGTACACAACCGAGTCGGATGGTTCAACTAACTCATCCGAAAAAGCAAAAGACTCAAACTCGGGCGGTGAGTCTTCAAAATCGTCTACAAAGGTGAAACACTCATAATCGTTGTCCGTCGTGAAAGCTGTGTCGGATTCTAGGAGGAACGCACTAGTGGCGTCAACACTGCTGTGATCAAACATAAAATTTTCGAACTCACAGTCCTCCTCCGCGATCTCATTGATCGAGCAAACATCAAGTACGCTAGAATTAGGCTTGGAAGGTTGATTTTCCAACTTACAAATGTTGAGTTCAATTGTCATATTGCCAAAAGATAGATTCATTGAACCATTACGACAATTGATCACCGCATTAGAAGTCGCAAGGAATGGTCGACCAAGTATCACCGGAATTTGACTCCGGGGGTTAGCGACAGGTTGTGTATCCATAACAATAAAGTCAACGGGGAAAATGAAATCCCCTATGTAGGGTGTTTTTCGTCACCCCATTGAGATAGGAATACGCGCGCGCTTGTCAGGCGTACTACAGATTCCCCCTGCCTGGGGTAGGCCAGGGTTTAATGATTGTGGGGATCCGAATCTCCGGCAGCCGCGGACTAAGCTGCCGCTAATTACCCCTTGCCTTTGGGGCGAGGGAACCTCCGATTAACGGGTTAAACTGGTCATGCGAACTCAATGTGCGGTGTGCGTGTGTTGTGTTTTGAAATAGGGCTTTGGATATATCGGGAGCCACGCAGAGTTTTTTTACGGGGGTCCCGCTACCCGGATAGCGGGTTGGGGGTCAAGGGGGCTAGCAGCCCCCTTGCAGGGTGCGGGGCAGTGCCCCGTTAGAAATTTTTTTCTAACAGGGACAGTGTCGTGGAGTATGTGTGTATGCACATATGTATACATATGTACATATATATGTATGTACATAAAAAGAGGGGGAAAAGGCATCCAAAGGATGCGTGGGGGGCAGCACCTTGGGCGCTGTGCGCCTAGGTGCTGTGCGTTCAGGCGCTAGAGTGCCACGTGTCGGCACGTAGGCGCTCTGCGCTTGAGCGCTGGGCGCTTAAGCACAAGCGCGCCACGTGTCGGCACGTGGGCGCTTTGCATTTCAGCGCCTGCGCTTGAGGGCAAGCGCGCCACGTGTCGGCACCGGGGCGACTTGCGCTCGAGCGCTTGCGCTGGAGCGCAAGCGCGCCACGTGTCGGCACGTGGACGCTTTGCGCTTGAGCGCAGGGCGCTGTAGTGCAAGCACGCCACGTGTCGGCACCTGGACGCTTTGCGCTCGAGCGTCGAGCGCAAGCGCGCCACGTGTCGGCACGCGGGCGCTCTGCGCTGTAGCGCCGGCGAGGAAAAGAGGCTTTTAGCCAAAAAAAAATTTCTCGGGAGAGAAATCAGAGAGGAGTTGGACTCCTGAATGTGTTTTTTTTGGGTTTAGTGAAAGGGGTTCTTATTCTTCCTCCTCCATTAGCTGGATATTGAAGATCAAGAGATGTGAGATCTCAAAATCTCTCCTTTTTGAGATCTGATGACAGATCCAAGTTCCCCTTTGTGGGTTTCGTGGTGAAAAACTATTTTGTTTTGGAAAAGGAAGAGTAAAACTCTTGATTTAATTCAGAAGAAAGAAGAAGGTTTGAGACCTTCAGAAAAGGGAAAGAGATACAAACCCTAGGTTTTTTTGAGAGAATGAAAGTTGTTGTTTTTTTCCATCATCATTTTGCCTTATATAGGCTTACATATTTACATATAGCCCCTTGGGCTTTGCAAAAATGACGTTTTGCCCATCCAATGGCTCATGTGCCATTTTATTTTTGCACATAAGCCATGGGCTTACAAAATATTGGTTTTATGCATATTTTGCTTACATTCATGCAAAAAAAAATACATAAAAATTATTTATGACATGATTTCATTGTTGGCATGGGGAGGCTGGCCGCGGGCTCGACTTGGGCATGGACCCGCTTGACCTGGGCTTGGGCCCACCTAGCTTAGGGGTTGACCTTGACTTTGACTCGGTCAACCGGGGTGTAAATTTTTACCCCAACACCCTACTCTAATTAACACATCCTCCAACTCTTCCCTAGGATGGGTGATTGATCGGTCGGCCATTTGGAGAGTACAATGAGTGGGCTTAAGCTCTCCAACGCCTAATTGCTCGTACACAGAATAAGATAGCAAATTGACACTAGCACCAAGATCTAATAGTGCTCTATTGATGTTCTTGTCCCCAATTGTTATCGAAATAGTAGGACAACCGGGGTCCTTGTGCTTTTGGAGTAAAGATTGGACAAGAGCATCGCTAACAGCATTAGCCACGAAAACTTTCTTTGGTACTTATGACTTCCTCTTCTTGGTGCATAAGTCCTTTAAGATTTTTGCATATGAAGAAACTTGTTGGATCGCATCCAAGAGAGGGATATTTATGCTAACCTGTTTGAACAACTCTACAATTTTCTCCATTTGTGGAGTTGGTTTATTGGATCTCAACCGGTTTGGAAAAGGAACATTTTGAAAAGTTGTTAAGTTCAATTTTTGCGGATCAGATTGTGGAGTTGGAACGGATCCCCGTGTAAATGTGTTCGTGTTGTGAGAAGTGGGTCCGTTCGAGCTAGAAGAAGTAGAGCCGTGTGAAGGATGAAGAATAGGCCCTAACGAAGAAGAAGAAGAAGAAGGTGAAGAAGATGAAGAAGGACCACCGGCAGGGGTGTCATTGTTAATTCCCACATGATTTTGCAACACTTTTTCACATCTCAACGTGGTCACAGCATTTACGTTATGATTCTGCTGTTGATATGCAGCATGTGCGTGACCGGGATTTGGCAGTGGTTGAGATGGAAGCTTTCCTTTTTCTCTCTCGCTCAACGCAGCATTGAGTTGAGCAATTTGTGCCTCAATAGATTTGATGCTTTGATCGTGTGAGGCACTGTTTTGCACCAAAGATTGAATAGAAGTCTCTAACCTTGCTGCGGATTGTGTAGATTGCTTTAGGAACGCATCTAGACTTCTTTTGAGCGAGTTGACCTTGTCATTATGAGGTGGAACAAAATTGTTTGGCGGGTAAGAATTGGTGGGCACAAAATTGTTCACTTGATTAGGGTAAGGTTGCTGTTGGAAAGGTTGCTGAAATTGAGTTTGTGGGGGTGCTTTTTGTTGTGGAGGAGGAAGCCTTTGAAAATTGTTGTTTCCTTGGAATTGTTGAGTTTGGTTCCAAGCGAAATTTGGGTGACTCTTCCAACCCGGATTGTATGTCGAAGAGTATGGATCGTTTCTTCGTCGTTACTGAAAGGCAGTATTGACTTGATCACGTCCTTGAGTAGATGGATTGTAAGGGCACTCTTCGGTGAGATGTGATGGATCCGAACAACAAGCACAAACTGTTCGTGGAGGCACAACAGGGGCAGGAGAAGGCGATGAGATTTTGATCTCAATCGCTTCTAGCTTTTTCGTAAGTGCGGCGATCTCGGCCTTCATAGCAATCGACATATCTAAGTGATGTATGCCTGCCCTAGATTGACCAATAGAAGAAGATGATGTGGTCTTGGTGCTCTCCCACTGAATTGTTTGTTCACTAAGATCCTCGAGAAACTGCTACGCTTCCTCACTAGATTTGGTTAGAAAGTGACCTTGACAAATGGTTTCTAGCAACTGCTTCGTTGTCGGGTTCAATCCCTCGTATAATGTTTGGCAAAGTTGCCAATTTTCGATCCCATGGTGAGGGCATTAAACGAGTAGGTCTTTGAATCTTTCAAAACACTTCCAAAATGGTTCGGAAGGAAGCTGGGAAAATTGAATAATCTCATTACGGATTCTAGCAGTCTTGTGATGAGGATAGAACTTTTTAAGAAAAGGTTTCACAAACTCTTCCCAATTCTTAATTGAATGCGACGTTGTGCTGTATAGCCACTTCTCGGCTAAGTCACATAAGGTTAAAGGAAAGACCCTTAGCCTTATAGCATCGTCGGATAATTGGATTGTTTTCATCATAGCGCAAACGTTTTGGAATTTATTGATAAAGATATAAGCATCTTCGGATTCCAATCCATGAAATTTTGGTAGCATATTGATGAAGTGGGGTTTGATCTCGAAATTGTCCCCATTTGCCGGTGGGAGTGAAAGACAAGTAGGTAGGGCGGTGCGGATTGAGTAGAAAAGATCTTGGAGCGTGACTCATTGAGGCGCTTCAACAGGCTGGTATTCGGGTTATTCGCACCTAACGGAGGTGGAATCAGTCCCGTCGGTAAGGTGTTGTTAGGATTGTATCCCGACATACCTTCGGAAAAAGAATTTGAAGGTAAAAGTGAAGAAGTGGAAAGGATTTCAACTTCGGAGTCGAAAGGTTCGTCGGTCGGTACCAACGAAACACGGACTAATCGGGCGCTAGTGTCCCTAATCCAACCGGACATACACTAATGAGGTAGTGTAGTCAAAAAGGTGAAAGACAGAATGTGGAGGTAAGACAACGTCAATGAGAAGAAGTTGTGTAAGTGGAGTGCAAGGATTTCTTTAGCGACAAGTTGCAAGTTTTTGAAAAGATTTTTTTTTTATGTGGAGCTTTTTGCAAAAAGATTTTTGAGAAGAGACTTTGACACAAATTCAATCAACCACAAATGCACAATCAGGCCTAGATCTAGGGTCACCTAGGTCAGCTAGACAGCTTCTAACTGTTCCAAAAAGCTAGAAATAGGACCTCAAACCGTCTCTTCACCGCCAATTGCGGCCAGGTAAGTGCCAGGTGAGTGGGAGGCTCCCCACTATAAGTAGCGGTCCTAATTAAGTAACCACTCGCCTTGGACACACTTGCCTAGACACCGCAAAATCAGGTTAGGATAAACGACCGGTGCCTATAACTAGTCCTTTGTCCTATTGAGTGCGACGTCCTTAGGGCTGAGTCTAGTATTTTTTTAATTAAATATGGTCAATGCAAATGCCTTATGTGATTTCTGGGGTCCTGGGAGGGTGATGAAATCCCAACCCAATCTGAATTGGTTTCAAGCCCCTTAAAGTCCGATTAAAGATATGCAAAACAGTAAATCACTTGCAATCAATTTTCTTTTAAGCGCGGTGCAAAGAATCCTGCAAAAAATCAATTATTGGAAAGGGGCAGATTTTTTTTTAGCGCAAAGAATCCTGCAGAAGATTTAGCAAAAGATATATGGGGATTTGCCGAGGGGAGAAAAACGAAACAAACCGAGAAAATTTCGTGTGCTGACGTCACCAGGGGACCGCGGAGCCACGGCTATGATGGGGTTACGGCGGCGGTTTAGCGGCGGCAGTGGCGGCGCAGGTCTCTGAAAAAATTATGCTGTTCTGTTGTTCCAATCCCTTTCTGTTCTGATATCCCTTTTTCTGTTTCGCACTCTGGATTTTTCCAGATCCGTCGATCCTGCAAAGATTCACACAAGAAACCCTTCAAACAATAAAAGATGATAGAATTTTTTTTTATTTTTCAAAATTTTCAATTTTTATGGTTTTTATATTTTATATTAACCCGAAATTACAAAAAGGAAATTTTTACGCCATCCTCGGCAACGGCGCCGTTTGATTTGTCAAAAATATTTCTAAACCGCAATCAAGAACGGCGTCGCTTGGTAGCTAGCCGGTGAATACGGGTCGGTCCACAGGGATGGTGTTAATTTCCTAAATGTTCTTACGAGCTAATTCCAAAGGGTGTTGGATCTTTTATCACAAAAACTAAATTGAGTTATATTAGGATTAGGAAACTTGTTAGGATTAGGTTTAGGTAAAGTTTGGTAAAATAAAGATTTCCACCTCTTTCAATGTCCTAAATTAGATATCTTTAGGTGTTATGGTAATTATTAATAAAGGGGATTAGGATGATCGGGAAGAAACTACGTTTCTTCCTCTAGATCCTTGTCCGTCCTTTCATAATCCTTACCTTTAACCTCCATGGAAAACATTCATATCCGGTCTTTTATACTACGGTATCACCATTACCTCACGGGTAGAGTGCCGTAGGGAGTGGAATATGAAAGTATGCATGGAGTCCTAATTGTTCATAAGCGATTGGCAAAGAAAGGGGTGAGAGATCTTCATCTCTCAAACCCTTCCCTATTCCTAACCCTAACAAGCGAGGAAACTACTCGCTCATTGAGAGATCTAAGAAAGACATAATTTTTATTTTGTTTTGATTTAAGAGATTAAAGATCTAGACTTCGCCTAAGGCTCTAGCTAGGCTCTGATACCACTGTAGGGTTCCTAGACACCCTAATGAGGTCTCATAAGGCATCAACCATGCCAATTTCAAAAATTCTAGGTGCCGAGAAACCCGACTACGGACCGTTGGCTAGAAATCTAGGCGAAAATATAATCTAGTTAACACTTAACTACAAGGAATACGGAAATACAACCTTTGTAGATCCGGTGCTCCACCTCCATAGCTCCGCAACGAAGTCCCCTCGCTGTCCAAATGAGTTCCCGGGCTCTCGCGTCGGCTTCGTCGGAGAATGGGCAAGCTAGATCGTCGATGTCCATGCCGAAGATGATCTACGTCGAGGCATCGCTAGATCAAGCTCCAACTTCACCAAGTCATGAAAACTTGTGAAGGAAACACACTCTACTACTTGGCAAGAGGTAGAGGATGAAGAAATAGGAAGTGGGTTCACTTTAGAATTGGATTTCTCACTCATTTTCGTCAATCACCATTGATGAAGTGAAGGTTTCTTCATTGAAGAAGATGAAGAAGAAGATGATGATGATTATGATAAGTTAATAAAAATAGAAAAGAAATATAATACTTATCATAACTTTAACCATGGTAAAGTGTAGAGAATTAACTTTAGTTAGGTGGAATGGTTAGGGTTAGAGAAGAAGACAAGAATGGTTGCTTTGGTCAAAGTTGCATGAAGCTTGAAGAAGCTTCTAAGAAAGCAACCATTTGTTTTCTTTTCTCATTCTTTTCATCCAAAAAGAAATAGATAAATGAATGAATAAATAAATAAGCAAATAATAAACCCTAACCATTTCATTAACCAAGGTTTAATTCTTTATACTTAACCATTTTTACATGCACCATCAAACATGATACAAGCATGTGCACAAAATCATATCACATATATAATGCGCACATCCGAGCGAGAAAATCCATTTAAAGTGAACCGATACTAGTTAATGCAAAGTAATATATCAAATATATAATTATGCATTAAATAATTAAATCAACACTTGATTCAATGATCCGGTCATGTCGCACACAACCGACTAGTATACAATGTATCGGCTTATCGAATCAATCCTTGATTCGATAACTAGGTTATATCGCATACAACCATTCGACACATTCATCGCGAGAATGGAATACGGTATCACATACACGCATTATTCTCGGTCCCGCACATATCTCATATGCGCTCCTATTTCGTTTCGCTTGAGCCAGGAAACCTCTGTGTAGGACTCTAAAGACTCGTCAATACGCCGGCAGCAGGCGATGATCATATCAAACACCCACAAGCCGCAAGCGGTCTGCTAAACGTAACGGCCACCCGGGTATTGAGCGATCTGAAGATCGATGAGCAAGCCCGCTCACACTCCAGTGAATCCAACCAGTAACACTTCCGTACAGTCCGGTCTGATCGTCTGATATGTCGCATATCTCGCCTAGGGGTGGTAAACGTCAGACCCCAATAGCTCGATAAGTCGTGTCGATATGAGGTCTATAACTATCCGAGAAACTACTGGTAACACTTACCAGTAAATCTCAGCAACCCTGGCCAGGGATTTCCGGTTATAGCCAATCGAACACAGCGCAACATCAACTCCCTATACCGGGAGAGACGAATCCCCTCCTATCGCTCATTGCCTCCATGTGATTCGGGACTGTACCCAAAAACCACCGTTTTGCATGCCCTCTTGGACGTGGTAAGATGGAAATCAAAGCACAGTGGGAACCACACAAGACTCTATGACGATCTCGGGTCAACAGACTACTCTGTACCAGTGTCACCAGAGAACTGCCATCTGACGTGAGGTATAATACCATCTGGGAGTTCTCGGCGAGTCCGTCCAGTGTACCCAGTCTCCACTGAGCACCCGTATATCATCTCTGATGTCAAACACCAATGGATATGGGATCATCCATCGCCCATCTGTATGGGTCGAGAAGGTATACGCTAGTCTACACTGGTATATCGATGCCCCGTCTCGATACACCCACGACTAGGGACTTTGAAGGATGTACTTATGGACTACCATGTCTCCACTAGTATGATCCGCATCATAGTCCAGGTAGTCAAGTACACATCCTAAGGGCTTTACCAACATGTAATAGAGAAACAATCAGTGTACACGTTAAGGTAAAGTTCAACCAGATAGCATACTATCATGTCGAGCAAGAAAGTCCTCCCTATATATGTCCCAGCATCCACTACAATATACATCCTATGTATAGTAATGGCCTCTAGGGCATACATATAACTAACAATCTCCCACTTGCACTAGGGCCATCTGTAGCAGTGGTTGTAGTATCTCATACTCAACCATCCCATAAAAGTCTCTCTCTGGGAACAGGCCTTTGTGAGTGGATCCGCTGTGTTGTCCTCTGAGTCTACTCTCCAAACCTCGATCACCCTGGAGATCAACTATCTCCATGATCAGGTGATACTGCCTTAGAATATGTCTGGATCACTGATGGGACGGACGTTCCATGGCATAAGCCACAACTCCATTGTCACACAATTGGAGGAACTAAGTTCATCTCATGAACCAATATACACCCAGACAGCCACTTTGGTAGCATCTTAAGTAGCGATGTATCCTGTCTTTATCGTCTAGTATGTCACGGTATCTAGCTTGGAACTCTTCCAACATACCGTCCCTTTACTGAGGGTAAAGACAATACCTGTGACTGACACTCAGTCGTCATTATCACTCTGGAACCTTTCCAGTGATTCTCCCCAGGATCGATTGATACCATCTCACAACAACTAGTGAGTATCCTAACATCCAATTAAATCTATCTCATAGATCTAAAACTCAGGATTTAGGAGGTATCATTTTGATCCTACACGGAGAATCATTGTGATAAACGGAGATTGATCGAGCGTAGTATAAGAAACTCTTTTCTTATCAAGAGTATGTCATCCACGTACTCTACGAGGATCACCACCATACTCCCTACTACCTTTTTGTTTATACAAGGTTCATCTACCATTTTGATGAAGTCAAACTCTTTGACTAATCCATCAAAACAGATGTTCCAACTCCGCGATGCCTGCTTTAATCCTATAAAGCATCTTGCACACGTTTCCGCTGCTCCCACTGTCTACGAAGCCCTCTGGCTGTGTACTTATAGACGCACTCTTCTAAAACATCATTTAGAAAAGCAGTCATGACACCCAACCACCAGATATCGTAGTCATGGTATGTAGCCGTGGCAAGTAGAATCTGGATGGACTTAAGCAAAGATACTGGAAAAAGGTTTCATCATTATCCACGCCTGGTCAATGACGAAAACTTTAACAAGTCTAGCTTTGAAAGTCTCAACTTTTCCATCTACACCAAGTAATCTTCTCAAGATATACTTGCTCCTGATGGGGATTTAACCCTTCAGATATAGCAACCAAAGTCCATACTTTGTTGGTGTACATGGATTCCATCTTAGATCGCTAAGTATCCAGCCATTCTTACAGAGTCTTACTTCTGATGGCCAGCTCGAAACTAGTTGGGTCATCATCTCATGATGCAATCCTCGCTCCCACTGTCATAGAGAAACCGAAGTAGCTCTCAGGTGGGTGAGGAACCCTACTAGATCGGCGGAGAGGCTGAGGTTCGTTGGTATCTACTGAATCCTTTGGTTCTTTCAAATCATCAGCTGTAGTTTGTATAGCTGGAACATTTCCAGTTCTACATAACAGACCTTGTCTCGAGCTTGTCCGGATTATACTTTTCAGACATAGGCTGGACAACCCCAAATCTTAACCAACTTAAGAGATGGGCTCTTCCCTTTCCATATCACATATGAAGTGGTAGGCAACTGATTTGATTTGAACCCTATTCAATAGGTACGCAGCTTCTCAAGTGCATAACTCCCAAAAGGAAATAGGTAACTCAGTAGTACTCATCATAGAGAACACCTTATCATATAGGGTGTGATTGCTCCGCCCCGATACACCATCGTGCTATGGTGTATTCGGAGGAGTAATGCCGAGAGAGAATCTCATTCTCCTTTAGAATAGTCCAGGAATTCCATGCATAAGTATTCTCCTCCCTGATCTCATCATAAGACATAATACTTATACCCGTATTCTGGTTCTCTACTTCTCGCTTATATTCTGTGAATATCTCAAAAGGCTCGGACTCATGTTTCAACAGGAACATATGTCTGAATCTAAAGAGATCATCAGAGAACGTAATGAAGTATAAAGAACCAATCTTGGCATGTGTAGACAGGGGACCTACATACATCAACATGTATCATCCCAAGAGTTCACTAACTCTTTCTCTGTTTCCAATAAACAGAGCTATGGTCATCTTATCTTTGTGACATGACTGGCGAGTTTCACAAGATGTAAATTCAAACTAATTTAAATATACATCTAAATGTAACTTCAGCTAGTCAGGTCACATTGATCTGACCTAGTCTACAATACCTCAAGAAGAATCCGTTCATTTCTGAACTCTTCCTCTTGTGTGTGTTCCATATACTAAGAACTGTAGTTTGATTTAGAACATCAATGCTTTTAGATAACGTGCCTGAACCGATCAACTTTTGATATAGGATATGTTCAAAACATTATCCATCAATACAAAATTATATCCTTTCTTTTCTAACAAAGAGAGTGATATGATTTGGTATATCAGGTTCGGTATCTAATAACATTCGTTCAGAATCAATGTATTGGTAATACAGGGTGACAGTGACCGACAGACTTGGCAGCAACACTTGCCCCGTTTTCTGCCTCATGAAACTTATCACCCGTTCTCAGTTCTCTACCTATCTGTAGCCCTATGTAACAGATTACATATCTGGGATCCTGATCCGGTATCATATACCCAGGACGTAAAGGATACTGAGAAACAGTTCTCTGTAATGAACACACCCGAAGATGATGCATCATCATGCACTCTCCTCGTTTGGGCGGCACGGGAATTCTGGTAATCCCTAATTTCCTGCTCTGTCTTATAACAATTATAAGTTGGAGCGGAACCAACGTTCCCCAGCTCAGTATAACAAGCGGGTTCGGTCAATATTCCGTATTATTATCTTGATTAAGGCGTGATATGGTCGCTACCTGGAGAGAGAGAGAAGAAAACACTCAGCGTGCGCTCTTGCAAGAATAGATTGGTTATTATTTTATTTAATCAGGATGGCTCCCACTGCTTTTTATCAAATCTTCCTTCAAACCCTAAAAGGAAAGACTAGCCGGGATTAATTACACACTACAAGTTCGCCAATCTTTCAGCCAGGCCAGTGTCGGTACTTTGAGGGAGGTCCCCCGTGCTTTCGCACGAACCTAATTAATGTAAACCTCGTTTTCCCAGAGGCGTAACCTCGTTAACACCTTTCTAGACACCTACTTGATCGGCTAATTGCAATGTGTAAAACTCTCCCAGGAGTAACTCTTACTCGCAGCGGGTATCGGGATCCAACTATCTCATAGAAGGTATGCAATCTCATTGCAAATTTCAACACTTGAAATTCCCGATAATTTTGCCCCTAGCGTCCTATGACCTTGACGCAGGCCAACAAACCATAGTCCGCTAGTCAAGTTCAACCCGTCATTTCCTGATTGAATTAAACCCACCCGCACGACCCTTGACGCAGGCCAACAAAGTCGCACGACTACCCTAATCCAATCTGCATCATATGCATAAGCAGATAAATACTAGTTAGCTACCGCACACTACGCCTTGACGCAGGCCAACAAACGTAGCACGAATACTAACTAGTACGTATCTGAAATGACGGAGGGCTACGACAGGTTTTTCTGAAAACCTATCGCGTAATGAACTTGATATCGTTGTAGAATCAAATGATTTTTAAAATGGAGTGTTTTTGAGGCTTTTCTAGTTTTGCTAAAGGAGTCACTCCCGGTGAAGGGATCGTCGGTCCTTTCCTCGTCGAATGAGATGCGGGATATATCACATATATCACTGTGCAAAGCAAAAACTCTTAAAAGAAATCAAAAGACAAACCGAGTATGTAGCATCTGCCAGTTATTGCTAAATGAGTCACTCCCGGTGAAGGGATCTCGGTCATTTCCTCATCGAATAAGGTGCAGGATATATCACATATACCGCTGTGCAAAGCAAGAACTGTAGCTACCTGTTTTATTTTGAAATTCGATTCTACAACATCTTAGGTTTCTTTTATTTCATTAATCACATTAATGAAGTCCCATCATATAAGTACCTAAACATCACAGATAAATACGACGTACACTTATGCCATCCGCATTCGCCTCGATGTCCCCTCGTGCACCGTTAGGTTAGGTAACTAACGACAGAGCGGGGCAGGGCTAGCGCGGGTGTAAAACATAAGTAACGCCTATATAATATATCATATATACTATATACAGTATCTATCAAAGAACAGCACATGATCACATCACAGATATCGCAGCAGAAGAATCATATGAAATATTGGATATACTAGGACGTCCGTGTTTTCAATACGAGCCAGTATAAAACACGGATTCCACGGTCGCGATGAATAGCCAAACCCACACCCCTAGACCCCTACGAGAGCGGCAAGCAACCCTACCAATTCTGGAGTTAGGAGACCCGGACTCGACTCCTCGAGTTGGTCTCCCACTGGACTCCAGAACCCGGTTACTTGTGCCCTCCTCCTTGGGTCTATCCTAGTGCAGAAAAGTAAATAATATACAAAAGGTGACAACTTCCGCAACCTGGATGTGCCCCAATAAAAGAATATTACATACAAGTTTTTACATGAATGAAAATGAAAAACACTCATCTCAAATAAAAACCCCCGGCTATTCGAACACGACGATCCAATATAACATATCCAGCAACACATAACATCACATGTCATCAACGTAAGTAAATATGCGCATCCCAATTGTCGTTGACATATAGCAACGAAACCGGCGATATCACATATTACACTTACGGTCACAGAAAAGAAAGTGTAAAACTACAACAGTTGGAATCCGCAATCACCTCAGACATCGCATGCCTGACCAAATGAATTCTTTAGACATCGCATGCCTAACAATTATAAACCCCGCATTTTAGTCTCAAAATCGAAAACACTTTTCAATACCAAGTCGGGCAATTCAACAGGATTCCCGACATCCTGATCGAATGCTCGTCGCAAACTTCAGTAGACGGCCGCACCCCCGATACCGTCGACGAAGTGCACCAAGGCGGAACACCGCTGCCGCGAGCACCCGAACGGATGCTTTCGGCGATGGGGTTCTCCTACAGTCACTTGGTCGGGGCTATGGAGCGAGGCTGTCTATTAAGTTTACCCAGCGAGTATCCGCGTACGCTACGTGATGGCGACGGACTTTTGATCACATCAAAATTCCGTGGCAACCGATCAAATGAGACTAAACTGCTATGTTTATAACATTCATTCAGTTATCACATAACTTCTTGTGAATTCCAATTATTGTATCCCATTCCAGATAAACAGAAAATGTTAAACTTTTAGATCGAACAGTCAAACACCCAAGTTTTCCCGATACAGCTCAACACATGAAATAAGTCTAACAACATTCAGTTCGTGCCTCAGTACCAACGGTCCAGCCGTAGAAGGGTCAAGCCAACGCCTCACATGTGGCACGCCGTACTGCCCCAAACCCGAAGGTTCAAAGGGCAGTTCAAGACGGTCACATAATCGAGTTAAGGTTTGTTGTCTTCTAGAGGGACCATCGCGTTACTTGCACTACTTAGAACGTCGTTAAACCACGGAAAAATCCAACACCTGGAAATTTCCCGACAGGGGAAAAGTTGGGTATTTATATCAGGTCGAACTTTTTAACATATTCTAAAATTTATCCGGAAAGCCACAAAGACAAAATCTGATACTCCGATCGAAACACCGAATCCCCAAAACAACCCCTGAAAATTCAACTCTTGATTAAATATTAAAAATTCCCAGAAAACCCAGCATATTAAAATAGGAATTACTGTGCAACAATGGGAAGGTGGCGTCATCACCTAGCCGCGGAACCGCCGCAGAAGCTGGGCTTCTGCCGCGGTTTGGATGAATCATGGGTCCAATTTTGCGCCGTAATTCATAGATTTCCCTGCTGAATTTTTTAGCAATTTTTAATTTGGAAAAATCCACGTTTTCAGAAAAAGTCCAGAGAGCGTGGAAATTTTGGGGTTTCGGTTCGTTCGGACTTCAAATTGCGTCTAGACTTCGCCTAAGGCTCTAGCTAGGCTCTGATACCACTGTAGGGTTCCTAGACACCCTAATGAGGTCTCACAAGGCATCAACCATGCCAATTTCAAAAATTCTAGGTGCCGAGAAACCCGACTACGGACCGTTGGCTAGAAATCTAGGCGAAAATATAATCCAGTTAACACTTAACTACAAGGAATACGGAAATACAACCTTTGTAGATCCGGTGCTCCACCTCCATAGCTCCGCAACGAAGTCCCCTCGCTGTCCAAATGAGTTCCCGGTCTCTCGCGTCGGCTTCGTCGGAGAATGGGCAAGCTAGGTCGTCGATGTCCATGCCGAAGATGATCTACGTCGAGGCATCGCTAGATCAAGCTCCAACTTCACCAAGTCATGAAAACTTATGAAGGAAACACACTCTACTACTTGGCAAGAGGTAGAGGATGAAGAAATAGGAAGTGGGTTCACTTTAGAATTGGATTTCTCACTCATTTTCGTCAATCACCATTGATGAAGTGAAGGTTTCTTCATTGAAGAAGATGAAGAAGAAGATGATGATGATTATGATAAGTTAATAAAAATAGAAAAGAAATATAATACTTATCATAACTTTAACCATGGTAAAGTGTAGAGAATTAACTTTAGTTAGGTGGAATGGTTAGGGTTAGAGAAGAAGACAAGAATGGTTGCTTTGGTCAAAGTTGCATGAAGCTTGAAGAAGCTTCTAAGAAAGCAACCATTTGTTTTCTTTTCTCATTCTTTTCATCCAAAAAGAAATAGATAAATGAATGAATAAATAAATAAGCAAATAATAAACCCTAACCATTTCATTAACCAAGGTTTAATTCTTTATACTTAACCATTTTTACATGCACCATCAAACATGATACAAGCATGTGCACAAAATCATATCACATATATAATGCGCACATCCGAGCGAGAAAATCCATTTAAAGTGAACCGATACTAGTTAATGCAAAGTAATATATCAAATATATAATTATGCATTAAATAATTAAATCAACACTTGATTCAATGATCCGGTCATGTCGCACACAACCGACTAGTATACAATGTATCGGCTTATCGAATCAATCCTTGATTCGATAACTAGGTTATATCGCATACAACCATTCGACACATTCATCGCGATAATGGAATACGGTATCACATACACGCATTATTCTCGGTCCCGCACATATCTCATATGCGCTCCTACTTCGTTTCGCTTGAGCCAGGAAACCTCTGTGTAGGACTCTAAAGACTCGTCAATACGCCGGCAGCAGGCGATGATCATATCAAACACCCACAAGCCGCAAGCGGTCTGCTAAACGTAACGGCCACCCGGGTATTGAGCGATCTGAAGATCGACGAGCAAGCCCGCTCACACTCCAGTGAATCCAACCAGTAACACTTCAGTACAGTCCGGTCTGATCGTCTGATATGTCGCATATCTCGCCTAGGGGTGGTAAACGTCAGACCCCAATAGCTTGATAAGTCGTGTCGATATGAGGTCTATAACTATTCGAGAAACTACTGGTAACACTTACCAGTAAATCTCAGCAACCCTGGCCAGGGATTTCCGGTTATAGCCAATCGAACACAGCGCAACATCAACTCCCTATACCGGGAGAGACGAATCCCCTCCTATTGCTCATTGCCTCCATGTGATTCGGGACTGTACCCAAAAACCACCGTTTTGCACGCCCTTTTGGACGTGGTAAGATGGAAATCAAAGCACAGTGGGAACCACACAAGACTCTATGACGATCTCGGGTCAACAGACTACTCTGTACCAGTGTCACCAGAGAACTGCCATCTGACGTGAGGTATAATACCATCTGGGAGTTCTCGGCGAGTCCGTCCAGTGTACCCAGTCTCCACTGAGCACCCGTATATCATCTCTGATGTCAAACACCATTGGATATGGGATCATCCATCGCCCATCTGTATGGGTCGAGAAGGTATACGCTAGTCTACACTGGTATATCGATGCCCCGTCTCGATACACCCACGACTAGGGACTTTGAAGGATGTACTTATGGACTACCATGTCTCCACTAGTATGATCCGCATCATAGTCCAGGTAGTCAAGTACACATCCTAAGGGCTTTACCAACATGTAATAGAGAGACAATCAGTGTACACGTTAAGGTAAAGTTCAACCAGATAGCATACTATCATGTCGAGCAAGAAAGTCCCTCCTATATATGTCCCAGCATCCACTACAATATACATCCTATGTATAGTAATGGCCTCTAGGGCATACATATAACTAACAACCGTTTGGTGGTAAGGGCAATAATTGGAATTATTCACCTCGCTGGATTGCGGTGGTCGCCTTGGATTCGGCAAATTGATAAGCCTGTTGCGTATTGCCAGCTCGAACAGCCTCTTCATTTTATCCCGCGGGAATGAGTAAGGGCGCTTTATTTTCTCATTGTAATAGCGCCGTCTCTCCTCCAATTGATCCACTAGTCTTGGAGCACTGGGCTGCTGTTGGGTGTTCGCAACGAAGGTCGCCTTCCCTTTACCCTTTTTGTTCCGCGGTTCCGGTTTCGGAGGAGACGGTCTGTGACCCATCTGATCCGTCTGGGCTAGCTTGTTGATTAAAGCCTGGAATGTGGTCGGTTTGAAGAACATCATGAACTGTGAAATAGTTGCATGAGGGTCTAGAGTGCCCACGAACATGCCCACCGCTGGTGCTTCTTCGATGCGCTGTTCGCATTTGCGTATTGAACCCAAGTTTCGTCCGGTTTTACCCTTGCATTGATCAAAGCTGTTATCGGGGTGCGTTCACTTGCGCTCGCGAATCGCTGGGTGAACAACAACTCCATTTCTGTGAAAGTTTTGATGGAGTCGTTTGGAAGTTCGGAGTACCAATCAAACGCCGTTTCCGACAAGCTGCCGACGAATTGACGGAGCAAAAGCTTATCATCTCCCCCGGTGTTGCCGCACAGAGCTCTGAACTGGGCGACGTGCTGATGGGGATTACCTGTCCCCTTGTATACGTGGAATTTGGGGATTGTGTAGCCCGGTGGGTACTTTATTTGATCATACCAGCCTGGATACGGTCGCCCGGTTCTAACAATTTTTCCAGCCGCTTCATTCGCCTGGTGAACGCGTATCTGCTGAGCGATATAGTCATCTAGGGCAGCCTTAGAGATTGTCTCTTCCTTGGCTGTTGACAGAACCGGTAGAGGGTTTGATGTTTCTCTTCTATCATCTTCAATTATTACTGGAGGATCTTTGGCTGGGGGATCCGGCTGGATCATCATACCCACCATATTTTGGAATAGAAGGGTCATTTGCTTTATATTGGCCGCTTGCTCCGCGGCCTCTTTGTCCTTCTTCTCAAGCATTCTCCAAAAGAATTCAGCATCAGTTTCCTGCTCACGGCGTTGCTCCGCGGATGTTTCCGAGCTTTCTTTCGGTCCTGTGAGTGCGGCCATAGTTGTTAACATCTCTTGGAGCTTTTGTTGTTGCTGCTCATGAGCCTTAGTCACTGATCACGTAAGCGGTCGATGACCTGCGGAGATACGGCTATCCTCTTTTCCGGATGCCATATAGACGGTATGCACCACCATGCCCCCAGACTTAGGGCGTTTGGGCTCAGTGCCTTTGACATTTGTCGCAGGCATGGGGATTTTCTTCGGCCTTCTCCTCTTATGAGCGGTCGAAGTTGAGGGGGCCGTTGCAGTGGGTACCCAAGTAGCCGTCGCCTTCTGTAGCTTAACAGGACGGTTTTCTTCCTGCCGGACCTTCAGCTTCTTCTGCCGGCGGGATAGTCTTGATCAACCACCGACTCTCGGACTTGTCGCCAGATTTTGTAAACTTTGGAAGAGAGCCGTTGAGGGGACTGCTCTGGCTTTATTTCTATGACAGTCTCCACTGGTGGCGGAGATCTTTTCAGTACGGCAGTAGGCGAGTTCCTGCGTACCTTGTTCAGCAGCTCAAAGCTGTTCCCGGTTGGAACAGCAGCATTAACTTCCACCGTTGGGGCTGGTGGAGTTAGCCCAGAGGGGGAGTTGCCCCCAGCCTTCCTCATTCGGCGCCAGTGGCGACGTCGAGCGTGTCGAGCTGTTGGGGTTGGTTCGGCGATGAGGATGGCTTTGTCTTGCCCCTTGTTCTGGTGAGGCGCCGTCGGTGCCAGCCTCTTGAAGACTGACGTCTTTTGAGAAGCGGTATCCAACCGGTCAAAAACAGACCTTTGAGCGGGAATGGGAGCTGAAGTGTGAGCCGGAGCAGTCAGTCTTGTAAAGACTGACCCTTTGGTAGGAGAAGCTGCCTTGATGACTTCGAGAGCAAGGATGGCTATCTTCTTCGGGATAACCTTTTCTGGGATCGTAGGCTTCATCATGGGTCCACAGGAACTTTGGCCCAATCTGGCGAAGACTGAGGCGCTGGAGCTGGACGACCCGTTGAGAGGGGCCGCTGTAGTTGTAAGCCGATCAAAGACCGACTTCTTGGGAGCTTCCGGTGTTGGCACAGGAGCGGTGAAGCTCGTTGGCGGGAGCATGGTCCCGAAAAACAATCCTGTGGTGGCTTGAGTGACCTGTTCCACCGGCATCGTGAACAGGGACGCCGCTTGAGGTCCGTAAGCTATGCCTCCAGATGAGGCGAAACGTACGTTGCAGTTGCAGCTGGAACATTTTGCACAAGTGAACGCCATTGATCCTTCGCTTTCTGCACCAAGTAAAACGCCAAATCTTAGTATCTCGAACCCAAAGGGAACCATCAGCAAACCGCGATTGGTTCGCGAACACGACATACGAAGTGTGATGTGGAAAGAGGAAAAGGTCCCACCGGGCGTGCCAGAATCTGTTTAACGCCGAAAGCCGGGAAGACTGGACGTCTTGCCTGAACCTGGGGGCAGATGCTAATTGGTGCTATCCGTCCACCTCCCTGAAGATGCCAAGTTGATTTATGGCACCGTGTATCGAAGGTTTAAACGGATGCGGCCGATATAGCAGACTTCGTCAGATTCCCCCTCGCTTGAGAGGTTTTTTATTGTGGGGACGCTCTTCCCTACAGGCGCAAGCCCCTGCAGTTAATTACGCTACCACATCACGGTAACAACTTTCTCCTTCTCCATATGGTCACTTCGTGTCGTGGGTGTTTGTTTTGTGTTTGGTTGCCCGTGGATTGTATACGGAGACTAATTTGTGTTGTCGCCCATAGGACGTGGATTAGTCCAAATCCGTATCTTTCTTAGATTTGGGTTTGGGGGAGTTGTGTTTAAGGATATGTTAGCCTTATTTGAGACTATGATCAACTTAAACGTTTGTTAAGGACACGTTAGTCTAATTCTAGACTAATATCAACTTAACGGGATCGTTTAGATCCGACAAGAGAGCAATTGTGCTCTATTGTTTAGTTTAATGACGTTGCGGTCGATAATTAGTTTAAGGACATTACGGTCCATTGTTAGTTTTAATACATCGCGGTCGAGGTTAAGGACATCATAATCTGTAAGTTTAGGGACCTCACAGTCCGGTGTTAGTTTTAAGATATCACGGTCGAGATTAAGGACATCATAATCCGTGTGTTTAAGGACGTCACAGTCCGATGTTAGTTTTAAGACATCACGGTCGAGGTTAAGGACATCATAGTCCGTGGATTTAAGAACTCCACAGTCCGACGTTAGTTTTAAGACATCACGGTCGAGGTTAAGGACATCATAGTCCGTGAGTTTAAGGACCTCACAGTCCGGTGTTAGTTTTAAGACATCACGGTCGAGGTTAAGGACATCATAGTCTATGAGTTTAAGGACCCCACAGTCCGTAGAATGTATGGTTGTCGGGACCCGTCACCTCTCTGATGACGTTGAAGGATTACAACGACAGATGTCAGAGGAGTGAAGAGATGTACCCTCGAACCGGGTGTAAATTGATTGGAAGAGCAGATGAGCTCAGTTCAATTTAATTTGAGGACTTATGGCCAGAATTGGGCTAAGTCCAGTTAAAAGAATGTTGAACATTCTATTTTTGTTCTACCTGTTAGGCCTTTGTTTGGGCTCTGCCCTTTTAATAATGCCAAGCATTGGGCTCTGACATTTCTTGTCTTATACTGAATGCACAACATTTATCAGAATAAGGTACGTTCTGACAGAGCGCCACGTGGCGCACTAGGTGTTTTGCGCCAGTCAAAGAGCGTATTGCGTTTCTGTCGGTTAGCGCACACGAGGAGGACACGTGTCGCTTAGCGCTAAGCGCTAATTTGTTAGCGCACTGCGCTTTTAATTTATGAGCGCGCTACGCTAGTTTTTGGGTGCACCGATGAGTGACACGTGGCACGCTTGGCGCTGAGCGCTAACCCAGGAGCACAGTGCGCTGTTTTCAGAAGCGCAAAGCGCAGATCGTGTCTATGTTGACACATGGCATGTTATGGCGCTGAGCGCCAGTCCAAGGAGCGCAACGACGCAGCTCATGAGTGCAAAGAACTTTCCAATAGCGCAAAGCGCATTTTGACCAATTTAAGATTAAAGAACAAGTTTACGTTCTTCTTAAAGGAGGCTTTGCCTCAAGATTCAAGAACTAAGTTCTTATTCTTATAAAAGGTTGTGCCTTTATAGATCAGAAGATCTGTGAAGTAAAAATACTTCTTTTTATGATTAGATCTTGATCTTTTCTTTTTATTCAAAGACGTTGGTCTTTTTTATAGATCTCTTTTTAGAAGACATTTCTTCTTTTTACGAGATGTTTTCATCTTTGTTCTTTAAGAATCAATTCTTTACCTTTCTTTTTCTTTGAGTTTTTCTCAAAGTTTTCAGAGGGTTTTCTCTCTCTCTTTCTATGTATTCTCCTCTTCTTTTCTCTTTTTTTTTGAAGTCTTGGGGCCTTTATATAGGGCCAATTGATTTGTTGAATCAGTTAAAGAGATCTTTCTCTGATTGATTTGGGGATATTTCCCCACCATTGGATCTTTGATCCTAGGGCTTCTGTTTTACAGAAGGCGGTCTTCTTGTTTTTAACAAGATTGGAAAATCTTTCCATGCAGAATTTGTTCTATTTTTGGTAATTCATTATTTACCATTGGATCATTGATCCAGCGGTGCTTAAAGCGCAATCTTGTCGTTTGGAAAGATTTTGAGAAATCTTTCCTTAACAGAATTTAATTTTGGTTAATTAATGATTTATCATTATTATTAGATCCTTTGATCTAACGGTGGGAATTTTAATTCCAGCACTGGCGCACCTACGTTGGACACGTGGCATGCAGCATAGAGCGCAGCGCAACTGCGCTAGCGCACCCGTGCTTGACACGTGGTGCGCAGCGCGTTGGATCTAAAGCGTTGCTTCAGCAGAGCGCTGGATCTGAAGCAACGCACCCGTGCTTGACACGTGGCGCGCAGCGCGTTGGATCTGAAGCGTTGCTTCAGCAGAGTGCTGGATCTGTAGCATTGCTTCAACAGAGGTGTCTTTTCACCTTCCTTTTTAATTCAAACTTATATTCCCGAGAATCTTTCATTTCCTAATTTTGGAAATAGTTCCATTGTGCACAAAATTTTATGTGCTTCGTCTTTATAACTCGAAGCAAAGCTTCTTCCTTTTCTCATCCCCAAAGAACTTTCTCAAATATGGCTTGTAACCGCCCTCATGCTCGTAGACAGCCATGGGAAATGCCCATTCAGGATCTTGTCCCTCGCTTTGCTGCGCGCTTGGTGGATCCTTCTTTCACGGATGAGCAGTGCGACGCTGCGCTGCACGATCTTTTGACTCGTGTGGGGTCCTCTCTTCCCCCACACTCTATTTGGCTTCGGATAATCCTTGCGTCTGTGCTCGCCGATCTTCCCCCTCCTCCAGCAGAGATGTCCTCGGCAATGCTGGATACTGCCGAAGACAAGATCGAGTGCTTCTTGGAGGCGCACTTAATCACTCAAGCCCTGAGGGATTGCTCCATCCACTTACTGAGCCAGATATGGGCTCGTCGGGTTGTCATCACCACTTTCTCTAAGGAGTGCGGCGTCGACCGTTGGATGGCTACCCCTCGGGAGGATCGCCGTTGTAGGGTTCTTAGGCATCCTAATGAGGTCCCACAAGACATCAACCATGCCAATTTCAAATTTAAACGGTGCCGAGAAATCCTAGAACGGATCGTCGGCTAGATGTTTAGGCGAAAAAGCGAGCTAGTTTATAACTAAACTATAAGATAACGGAAATACAACCTTTGTAGATCCGGTGCTCCACCTCCATAGCTCCGCAACGAAGTCCCCTCGCTGTCCTAGTGAATTCCCGGGCTCTAGCGTCGGCTTCATCGGAGAATAGGCGGGCTAGGTCGTCGATGTCCATGCCGAAGATGATCTACGTCGAAGCATCACTAGATCAAGCTCCACCTTCACCAAGCCATGAAAACTTGTGAAGGAAACACACTCTACTACTTGGCAAGAGGTAGAGGATGAAGAAATAGGAAGTGGGTGGACTTTAGAATTGGATTTCTCACTCTTTTTCTCACTTTGCCATTAAAGCTTTCAAGCTTTTTCTTGAAGTGAAGAAGAAGAAGAAGATGAAGAATATGATAAGTGTTAATTCAAAAAAAGGAAAAGAAAATCAAACCTTATCATATTCAAACCATGGTTTAGTGTAGAGAATGAATCATGGTTAAATGGAATGGTTAGGGTTAAGCATGAGACAAAATGGTCACTTGGTCAAAGTCTTCATGATGCTTCAAGAAAGATCAAAGAAAGCCACCATTTTTCTCTTTTGCTATTATTTTCCAAAACTAATAAATAAAAAAATGAATGAATGAATAATCATAACCCTAACCATTCATATAATCATGGTTCAATCTTCACACAAACACAAGTAGACATGTGTCATCAAACATGATACAATCAAGTGCACAAAACTATATCGAATATACAATGTGCACATCCGAGCGAGAAAATCCATCTTAAGTAAACCGATACTAGTTGATGCAAACTAATATATCAAATATATAATTATGCATTAAATCATTAAATCAACACTTGATTTAACGATCCGGTCATATCGCATATAACCGACTAGTATCCTATGTATCGGCTTATCGAATCAATACTTGATTCGATAACTAGGTTATATCGCATACAACCAATCGATACATTCATCGCGAGAATAGAATACGGTATCACATACACGCATTATTCTCGGTCCCGCACATATCTCATATGCACTCCTATTTCGTTTCGCTTGAGCCAGGAAACCTCTGTGTAGGACTCTAAAGACTCGTCAATACGCCGGCAGCAAGTGATGATCATATCAAACACCTACAAGCCGCAAGCGGTCTGCTAAACGTAACGGCCACCCGGGTATTGAGCGATCTGAAGATCGACGAGCAAGCCCGCTCACACTCCAGTGAATCCAACCAGTAACACTACTGTACAGTCCGGTCTGATCGTCTGATATGTCGCATATCTCACCTAGGGGTGGTAAACGTCAGACCCCAATAGCTCGATAAGTCGTGTCGATATGAGGTCTATAACAATTCGAGAAACTACTGGTAACACTTACCAGTATATCTCAGCAACCCTGGCCAGGGATTTCCTGTTATAGCCAATCGAACACAGCGCAACATCAACCCCCTATACCGGGAGAGACGAATCCCCTCCTATCGCTCATTGCCTCCATGTGACTCGGGACTGTACCCAAAAACCACCGTTTTGCATGCCCTCTTGGACGTGGTAAGATGGAAATCAAAGCACAGTGGGAACCACACAAGACTCTATGACGATCTCGGGTCAACAGACTACTCTGTACCAGTGTCACCAGAGAACTGCCATCTGACGTGAGGTATAATACCATCTGGGAGTTCTCGGCGAGTCCGTCCAGTGTACCCAGTCTCTACTGAGCACCCGTATATCATCTCTGATGTCAAACACCAATGGATATAGGATCATCCATCGCCCATCTGTATGGGTCGAGAAGGTATACGCTAGTCTACTCTGGTATATCGATGCCCCGTCTCGATACACCCACGACTAGAGACTTTGAAGGATGTACTTATGGACTACCATGTCCCCACTAGTATGATCCGCATCATAGTATACCCGTATTTTGGTTCTCTACTTCTAGCTTATATTCTGTGAATATCTCAAAAGGTTCAGACTTGTGTTTCAACAGGAACATATGTCTGAGTCTCGAGAGATTATCAAAGAATGTAATGAAGTACAAAGAACCAGTCCTGGCATGTGTAGACAGGGGACCTTACATACATCAACATGTATCATCCCAAGAGTACACTAACTCTTTCTCTGTTTCCAATAAACAGAGCTATAGTCATCTTATCTTTGTGACATGACTGGCAAGTTTCATAAGATGTAAATTCAAACTAATTTAAATATGCATCTATATGTAACTTCAGCTAGTCGGGTCGCATTGATATGACCTAGTCTACAATGCCTCAAGAAAGATTCGTTCATTTCTGAACTCTTCCTCTTGTGTGTGTTCCGTATACTAAGAACTGTAGTTTGATTTAGAACATTAATGCTTTTAGATGACGTGCCTGAACCGATCAACTTTTGATATAGGAAATGTTCAAAACATTATCCATCAATACAAAATTTTATCATTTCTTTACTAATAAAGAGACTGATATGATTTTGTATATCAGGTTCGGTATCTAATAACATTCGTTCAGAATCAATGTATTTGTAATATAGGGTGATAGTGACCAACAGATTTAGCTGCAACACTTGCCCCGTTTTCTGCCTCATGAAACTTATCACCCGTTCTCAGTTTTTCTACCCTTTTGTAGCCCTATGTAACAGATTACATATCTGGAATCCTGATCCGGTATCATATACCCAGGATTCAGAGGATACTGAGAAACAATTCTTTGTAATGAACACACCCGAAGATGATGCATCATATGCACTTTCTTCGTTTGGGCGGCATGGGAAATCTGGTATTCCCCAATTTCCTGCTCTGTCTTATAACAATTATAAGTTGGAGCGGGACCAACGTTCCCCAGCTCAGTATAACAAGCGGGTTCGGTCAATAATCCATTTTATTATCTTGATTAAGGCGTGACATGGTCGCTACCAGGAGAGAGAGAGAAGAAAACACTCAGCGTGCGCTCTTGCAAGAATAGATTGGTTTTTACTTTATCTAATCAGGATGGCTCCCACTGCTTTTTATCAAATCTTCCTTCAAACCCTAAAAGGAAAGACTAGCCGGGATTAATTACACACTACAAGTTCGCCAATCTTTCAGCCAGGCCAGTGTCGGTACTTTGAGGGAGGTCCCCCGTGCTTTCGCACGAACCTAATTAATGTAAACCTCGTTTTCCCAGAGGCGTAACCCCGTTGACACCTTTCTAGACACCTACTTGATCGGCTAATTGTAATGTATAAAACTCTCCCAGGAGTAACTCTTACTCGCAACGGGTATCGGGATCCAACTATCTCATAGAAGGTATGCAATCTCATTGCAAATTTCAACACTTGAAATTCCCGATAATATTTTGCTCCTAACCTCCTATGACCTTGACAAAGGCCAACAAACCATAGGATGCTAGTCAAGTTCAACCCGTCATTTCCTGATTGAATTAAACCCACCCGCACGGCCCTTGACAAAGGCCAACAAGGTCGCACGACTACCCTAACTCAATCTGCATCATATGCATAAGCAGATAAGCACCAGTTAGCTACCGCATACTGCGCCTTGACAAAGGCCAACAAACGCAGCACGAATACTAACTACTACTTATCTGAAATGACGGAGGGCTACGACAGGTTTTTCTGAAAACCTATTGCGCAAAGAACTTGATATCGTTGTAGAATCAAATGATTTTGAAATGGAGTGCTTTTGAGGCTTTTCTAGTTTTGCTAAAGGAGTCACTCCTGGTGAAGGGATCGTCGGTCCTTTCCTCGTCGCATGAGGTGCGGGATATATCATATCTATCACTGTGCAAAGCAAAAACACTTAAAAGCTTTCAAAAGACAAACCGAGCGTGTAGCATCTGCCAGTTATTGCTAAAGGAGTCACTCCCGGTGAAGGGATCTCGGTCCTTTCCTTATCGAATAAGGTGCAGGATATATCACATATACCGCTGTGCAAAGCAAGAACTGTAGCTACCAGTTTTATTTTTTGAAATTCAATTCTACAACATCTTAGGTTTCTTTTATTTCATTAATCACATTAATGAAGTCCCATCATTTAAGTACCTAAACATCACAGATAAATACGACGTACACTTATGCCATCCGCATTCGCCTCGATGTCCCCTCGTGCACCGTTAGGTTAGGTAACTAACGGCAGAGCGGGGCAGGGCTAGCGCGGGTGTAAAACATAAGTAACGCCTATATAATATATCATATATACTATATACTGTATCTATCATAGAACATCACATGATCACATCACAGATATCGCAGCAGAAGAATCATATGAAATATTGGATATACTAGGACGTCCGTGTTTTCAATACGAGCCAGTATAAAACACGGATTCCACGGTCGTGATGAATAGCCAAACCCACACCCCTAGACCCCTACGAGAGCGGCAAGCAACCCTGCCAATTCTAGAGTTAGGAGACCCGGACTCGACTCCTCGAGTTGGTCTCCTACTGGACTCCAGAACCCGGTTACTTGTGCTCCCCTCCTTGGGTCTATCCTAGTGCGGAAAAGTAAATAATATACAAACGGTGACTTCTTCCGCAACCTGGAAGTGCCCCAATAAAAGAATATTACATACAAGTTTTTACATGAATGAAAATGAAAAACACTCATCTCACATAAAAAAACCCGGCTATTCAAACACGACGATCCAATATAACATATCCAGCAACACATAACATCACATGTCATCAACGTAAGTAAATATGCGCATCCCAATTGTCGTTGACATATAGCAACGAAACCGGCGATATCACATATTACACTTACGGTCACAGAAAAGAAAGTGTAAAACTACAACAGTTGGAATCCGCAATCTCCATAGACATCGCATGCCTGACCAAATGAATTACTTAGACATCGCATGCCTAACAATTATAAACCCCGCATTTTAGTCTCATTATCGAAAACTCTTTTCAATATCAAGTCGGGGAATTCAACAAGATTCCCGACATCCTGATCGAATGCTCGTCGTAAACTTCAGTAGGCGGCCGCACCCCCGACGCCGTCGACGAAGTGCACCAAGGCGGAACACCGCCACCGCGAGCACCCAAATGGATGCTTTCGGCGACGGGGTTCTCCTACAGTCACTTGGTCGGGGCTATGGAGTGAGGCTGTCTATTAAGTTTACCCGGCAAGTATCCGCGTACGCTACGTGATTGCGACGGACTTTTGATCACATCAAAATTCCGTGGCAACCGATCATGTGAGACTAAACTGCTACGTTTATAACATTCATTTAGTTATCTCATAACTTATTGTGAATTCCAATTATTGTATCACATTCCAGATAAACAGAAAATGTTAAACTTTTCGATCGAACAGTCAAACACCCAAGTTTTCCCGATACAGCTCAACACATGAAATAAGTCTAACAACATTCCGTTCGTGCCTCAGTACCAACGGTCCAGTCGTAGAAGGGTCAAGCCAACGCCTCACATGTGGCACGCCGTACTGCCCCAAACCCGAAGGTTCAAAGGGCAGTTCAAGACGGTCACATAATCGAGTTAAGGTTTGTTGTCTTCTAGAGGGTCCATCGCGTTACTTGCACTACTTAGAACGTTGTTAAACTACGGAAAAATCCAACACTTGGAAATTTCCCGACAGGAGAAAAATTGGGTATTTATATCCGGTCGAACTTTTTAACATATTCTAAAATTTATCCGGAAAGCCACATAGACAAAATTTGATAATCCGATCGAACATTCGAATCCCCAAAACAACCCAGAAAATTCAACTCTTGAATAAATTTTAAAAATTTCCAGAAAACTCAGAACAATTTATCAGGAATTACTGTGCAAACAGTTAGGGCTGATGTCACCATCATGCCGCGGAACCGCCGCAGAAGCCAGGCTTCTGCTGCGGTTCCGCCGCATACATTACTGTTCACTGGAAACTTTTTGCACCGTAATTCATATTTTTTTCTTGCTGAATTTTTGAGCAATTTTTAATTCTGGAAAAACCCAGATTTTAGAAAATTTCCAGAGAGCAATTTTGATTTGGGGTTTCGGGTTCGATCGGGTTTCAAATTCCGTCTAGACTTCGCCTAAGGCTCTAGCTAGGCTCTGATACCACTATAGGGTTCCTAGGCACCCTAATGAGGTCTCACAAGGTATCAACCATGCCAATTTCAAATTTAAACGGTGCCGAGAAACCCTAGAACGGATCGTCGGCTAGATGTTTAGGCGAAAAAGCGAGCTAGTTTACAACTAAACTATAAGATAACGGAAATACAACCTTTGTAGATCCGGTGCTCCACCTCCATAGCTCCGCAACGAAGTCCCCTCGCTGTCCTAGTGAATTCCCGGGCTCTAGCGTCGGCTTCATCGGAGAATAGGCGGGCTAGGTCGTCGATGTCCATGCCGAAGATGATCTACGTCGAAGCATCACTAGATCAAGCTCCACCTTCACCAAGCCATGAAAACTTATGAAGGAAACACACTCTACTACTTGGCAAGAGGTAGAGGATAAAGAAATAGGAAGTGGGTAGACTTTAGAATTGGATTTCTCACTCTTTTTCTCACTTTGCCATTAAAGCTTTCAAGCTTTTTCTTGAAGTGAAGAAGAAGAAGAAGATGAAGAATATGATAAGTGTTAATTCAAAAAAAGGAAAAGAAAATCAAACCTTATCATATTCAAACCATGGTTTAGTGTAGAGAATGAATCATGGTTAAATGGAATGGTTAGGGTTAAGCATGAGACAAAATGGTCACTTGGTCAAAGTCTTCATGAAGCTTCAAGAAAGATCAAAGAAAGCCACCATTTTTCTCTTTTGCTATTATTTTCCAAAACTAATAAATAAAAAAATGAATGAATGAATAATCATAACCCTAACCATTCATATAATCATGGTTCAATCTTCACACAAACACAAGTAGACATGTATCATCAAACATGATACAATCAAGTGCACAAAACTATATCGAATATACAATGTGCACATCCGAGCGAGAAAATCCATCTTAAGTAAACCGATACTAGTTGATGCAAACTAATATATCAAATATATAATTATGCATTAAATCATTAAATCAACACTTGATTTAACGATCCGGTCATATCGCATATAACCGACTAGTATCCTATGTATCGGCTTATCGAATCAATACTTGATTCGATAACTAGGTTATATCGCATACAAGCAATCGATACATTCATCGCGAGAATAGAATACGGTATCACATACACGCATTATTCTCGGTCCCGCACATATCTCATATGCACTCCTATTTCGTTTCGCTTGAGCCAGAAAACCTCTGTGTAGGACTCTAAAGACTCGTCAATACGCCGGCAGCAGGTGATGATCATATCAAACACCCACAAGCCGCAAGCGGTCTGCTAAACGTAACGGCCACCCGGGTATTGAGCGATCTGAAGATCGACGAGCAAGCCCGCTCACACTCCAGTGAATCCAACCAGTAACACTACCGTACAGTCCGGTCTGATCGTCTGATATGTCGCATATCTCACCTAGGGGTGGTAAACGTCAGACCCCAATAGCTCGATAAGTCGTGTCGATATGAGGTCTATAACAATTCGAGAAACTACTGGTAACACTTACCAGTATATCTCAGCAACCCTGGCCAGGGATTTCCTGTTATAGCCAATCGAACACAGCGCAACATCAACCCCCTATACCGGGAGAGACGAATCCCCTCCTATCGCTCATTGCCTCCATGTGACTCGGGACGGTACCCAAAAACCACCGTTTTGCATGCCCTCTTGGACGTGGTAAGATGGAAATCAAAGCACAGTGGGAACCACACAAGACTCTATGACGATTTCGGGTCAACAGACTACTCTGTACCAGTGTCACCAGAAAACTGCCATCTGACGTGAGGTATAATACCATCTGGGAGTTCTCGGCGAGTCCGTCCAGTGTACCCAGTCTCTACTGAGCACCCGTATATCATCTCTGATGTCAAACACCAATGGATATGGGATCATCCATCGCCCATCTGTATGGGTCGAGAAGGTATACGCTAGTCTACTCTGGTATATCGATGCCCCGTCTCGATACACCCACGACTAGGGACTTTGAAGGATGTACTTATGGACTACCATGTCCCCACTAGTATGATCCGCATCATAGTCCAGGTAGTCAAGTACAGATCCTAAGGGCTTTACCAACATGTAACAGGGAGACAATCAGTGTACACGTTAAGGTAAAGATTAACCAGATAGCATACTATCATGTCGAGCAAGAAAGTCCTCCCTATATATGTCCCAGCATCCACTACAATATACATCCTATGTATAGTAATGGCCTCTAGGGCATACATATAACTAACAGCCGTTTCGACATGGAGGAGAAGACGAAGAAGGAACTGGATAATCTTCTCTTTAGCTTTATGAACCCCTGTCCTTCTGATCCCATATCTGGTGATCTTTTTTAAATATAATAACAATAATAATAATAAAAAGATGTTTTAATTTTGTATTTTATTATCTGTTAAGTGTTCTCTTGTTTTTTAATTCTTTGTTATTCATTTGTAAGATATTTATGCGCTGCATAATCATGAAGCGTTGCTTCGCTTTCCAATCTTGGAAACAGAGTTTTGCTCTAATTTGGGGTGCGCAGCGCAATTGCGCTAGCGCTAGCGCTAGCGCATTCGTGTTTTGACACGTGGCGCGCAGCGCGCCTTGCGCTAGCGTACTGGCGCTCGACATGTAGCGCGCAGCGCAGAGCGCAGCACAACTGCGCTAGCGCACCAGTGTCAGACACGTGGCGGGCAGCGCAACTGCGCCAGCGCGTCTGTGTTAGACACGTGGCGCGCAGCGCAGAGCGCAGGATTTGAAGCGTTGCTTCAATTTTTGACTCTTAAATTTCTAAACAGAGCTTTGCTCTGATTGAGGGAAGCAGAAGCGTCGCTTCATTTCCAGCCTTGGAATTTGAACAGAGCTTTGCTCTGATTGGGGGAAACAAGTGTCACGTGCTATCACGTGAATTTTTCTGGACAATTGTTTGTTTTAGGAAGGCGCCTATATACTTTGTATATAGAGGTCACGTGTCTGCACGTGAGGCTCAGTTTCAGCCTTGTTTTGTCAAGTGCGGTGCCTATCACATGTGGGCACGTGATGCTCCATTTGCGGACATTTCCCATTGTTTTTTATATTTATTATTCATTTTTCATAAGGGAACAGTCTAATTTTCTACGGTATATAGCTTGGAACTCTTCCAACATATCGTCCCTCCACTGAGGGTAAAGACAATGCATGTGACTGACATTCAGTTGTCCTTACCACCCTGGAAGCTATCCAGTGATTCTCCCCAGGATCGATTGATACCATCTCTCTTCACCTAGTAAGAATCCTAACATCCATTTAGATCTATTTTATATATCCAAAACCCAGGACTTAGGAGGTATCATCTTGATCCTATATGGAGAATCCTTGTGATAAGAGAAGATTGATCGAGTGTAGCATAGGAAACTCCTTTCCTATCAAGAGTATGTCATCCACATACTTTACGAGAAAGACAACCATACTCTCTACTACCTTTTTGTATATACAAGGTTTATTTACCATTTTGATGAAGTCAAACTCTTTGACTACCACATCAAAACAGATGTTCCAACTCCGCGATGCCTGCTTTAACCTGTAAAGTAACTTGCACAAGTTTTCGCTGCTCCCACTGTCTACGAAGCTCTCTGACTGTGTACTTATAGACGCTTTCTTCTAAATCAGTATTTAGAAAAGCAGTCATGACACCTAACCACCAGATATCGTAGTCATGGTATGTAGCAATAGCAAGTAGGATCCGGATGGACTTAAGTATAGCCACTAGAAAAGGTTTCATCATAATCCACATCTGGTCGATAACGAGAACCATTTACAACATGTCTAGCTTCGAAAGTATCAACTTTTCCATCTACACCAAGTAATCTTCTCATGATATACTTGCTCCTGATGGGAATTTAACCCTTCAAATAGAGCAATCAAAGTCCATATTTTGTTGGTGTACATAGATTCCATCTCACGTCACTTAGCATCCAGCAATTCTTACAGAGTCCGCACTCTTGATGGCCTGTTCGAAACCAGTTGGGTCATCATCTCATGATGCAATCCTCGCTCCAACTGTCATAGAGAAAACCGAAGTATCTCTCAGGTGGATGAGGAACCCTACCAGATCGGCAGAGTGGCTGAGGTCCGTCGGGAACTATTGAATCATCCGGTTCTACCAAATCGTCAGCTGTAGTTTGTATAGCTGCAACTCTTTCCAGTTCTACCTCATGACCACAAATTTCTTTCCAAAATAAATTCCTTTTCTAAAAAGGCGGTCATGCCGAGAAATAAAACACCTTTTCTTTCTCGGTGTGGAAGATATACCTTGCGAATGCTTGGGATATCCAACAAACTTCCACAGAACCGACCTTGCCTCGAGCTTGTCCGGATTTTGCTTTTAGACATAGGTCGGACAACCCCAAATCTTAACTTTCTTAAGATATGGTCTCTTCCCATAAAATATCGCATATGGAGTGGTAGGCACCTGAATTGGTTGGAACCCAATTCAATAGGTATGCAGCTTCTCAAGTGCATAATCCCAAAAAAGAAACAGGCAACTCAGTAGTACTCATCATATAGTGCACCATATCTAATACGGTGCGATTGCTCCGCCCGATACACCGTTGTGCTGTGGTGTATACGGAAGAGTAATACTGAGAGAGAATCTCATTCTCCTTTTTAATGGTCCAGGAATTTCATGCACAAGTATTCTTCTCCCTGATCACATCAAAGGACATAATACTTATACCCGTTTTGGTTCTCTACTTTTAACTTATATTCTTTGAATTTCTCAAAAGTTTCAGACTTGTGTTTCAATATGAACATATGTCCGAATCTTGAGAGATCATCAGTGAATGTAATGGAATACAAAGAAACGGTCCTGGCATGTGTAGACAGAGGACATACATACATCATCGTGTATCAATCCCAAGAGTTCACTAACTCTTTCTCTGTTTCCAGTAAACGGAGCTATGGTCATTTTATCTTTGTGACATAACTGGCAAGTTTCATAAGATGTAAATTCAAACTGATTTAAATATGCATCTTAATGTAACTTAGCTAGACGGGTCGCATTGATATGACCTAGTCTATAATGCCTCAAGAAGGATTCGTTCATTTCTGAACTCTTCCTCTTGTGTGTGTTTTGTACGTTAAGTACTGTGGTTTGATTTAGAACGTATATGCTTTTAGATAACGTGCATGATCCGATCAACTCTTGATATAGGAATGTTCAAAATATTATCCAACAATACAAAATTATATCCTTCTTTACTAAATAAAGAGAATGATATGATGTTGTATATCGGGTTCGGTATCTAATAACATTCGTTCAGAATCAATGTATTTGGTAATACAGGGTGCTAATTGCCAACATCTTGGTTGCTGCAACTGCACTGTTTCTAACTCTTAAAACTTTATCACCCATTCTCAGTTCTCTACCTCTCTGTAGCCCATGTAACAGATTACATATGTGGGATCCTGATCTGGTATCTCATACCCAGGATGTAAAGGATACTGAGAAACAGTTCTCGGTAATGAACACACACGAAGAAGATGCATCATCGTGCACTTTCTTCGTTTGGGCAGCATGGGAATCCTGGTATTCCCCTATTTCCTGCTCGGTCTTATAACAATTATAAGGTAGAGCGGGACCAATGTTCCCCAGCTCAGTATAACAAGCGGGTTCGGTCAATACATCCGTATTTTTATCTTGATTAAGACGTGACATGGTCACTACCTGGAGAGAGAGAGAGGAGAAAACACTCAGCGTATGCTCTTGCAAAATTAGATTAGTTATTATTTTATCTAATCAGGATGGCTCCCACTGTTTTTATCAAATCTTCCTTCAAACCGTAAAAGAAAAGACTAGCCGGGATTAATTACACCCTACAAGTTCGCCGATTTTTTAGCCAGGCCAGTGCCGGTACTTTGAGGGAGGTTCCCCGTGCTTTCGCATGGACCTAATTAAAATAAACCTCGTTTTCCCAGGGGTGTAACCCTATTGACACCTTTCTAGACACCTACTTGATCGGCTAATTGTAAAGTGCAAAACTCTCGCAGGAGTAACAATTACTCGCTGTGGGTATCGGGATCCAACTATCTCATAGAAGATATGCAATCTCATTGCAAATTTCAACACTTGAAATTCCTGATAATATTTTGCCCCTAACAGCTATATGACCTTAATATAGTCAACAAATCATAAATGCTAGTCAAATTCAACCCGTACATTTCTTGATTGAAGTAAACCCACCCATACGATCCTTAACATAGTCAACAAAGTCGCACGACTACCCTAATCCAATCGCATCTCATGCTTAAGCAGATAAGCACTAATTAGCTACCGTACACTACACCTTAACATAGTCAACAAACGTAGCACGAATACTAACTAGTACTTATTTGAAATGACGGAGGGCTACGACAAGTTTTTTTAAGAAAACCTTTTGCGTAATGAACTTGATATCATTGTAGAATCGAATGATTTAAATGGAGTGTTTTTGATGCTTTTGCTAGCTTTGCTAAAGAGGTCACTCCCGGTGAAAGGATCCCGGCTCTTTCCTCGTGGAATGAGGTGTAGGATATTCACAATACCACTATGCAAAGAAAGAACTAGAAAAGCAATTAAAAGACAAAACCGAGGGTTGTAGTATCTGCCGGTTAACGTAAAAGAGGTCACTCCCGGTGAAGGGATCTCGGCTCTTTCCTTATTAAATAAGGTGCTGGATATTCTACAAGGAATACCGCTATGCAAAGCAAGAACTAGAGCTACCTATTTTTGAAAATTCGATTCCATAATATCTTTAGGTTTATTTTCTTTCATTAATCTCATTAATGAAGTCCCATCATTGAAGTTACCTAAGCATCACAGATAAATACAACGTACGCTTATGCCATCCGCATTCGTCTCGATGTCTCGTCATGCACCGTTAGGTTAGGTAACTAACGGCAGAGCGGGGCAGGGCTAGCGCGGGTGTAAAACATAAGCAACGTCTATATAATATATCACATATACTATATACAGTATCTATCTCATCATATCAAGTGATCACATCACAGAATATCGCAGCCGAAATCAACATATGAAATATTGGATATACTAGGATTTCCGGATTTTGAATTAAGCCTGTATAAAAAACGGATTCCACGGTCGTGATGAATAGCCAAATCCACATCCCTAGACCCCTACGAGAGCGGCAAGCAACCCTACCAATTCTAGAGTTAGGAGACCCGGACTAGACTCCTTGAGATGGCCTCCCACTGGACTCTAGAACCCGGTCACTTGTGCTCCCCTCCTTGGGTCTATCATAATACGAAAAAGTAAATAATATATATCAACGGTGACTCTTCCTCAACCCAGAAGTGTCCCGATAAAAAAATATTACATACAAGTCTTTGTTGGGGTCGAAATTTACACCCCGGTTGACCAAGTCAAAATCAAAGTCAACCCCAAGCCAAGTGGGCTCAAGCCCAGGTCAAGTGGGCCAATGCCCGGGTCGAGCCTGAACACGAAGCGTCCGGCCTTCCGCCATGCCAAAATAAAAAAATTTGTAATAAATAATTTTGGTGTATTCCTTTTTATTTTTTTATTAAGAAAAATGGGCATAAAGCCAAATTTTTGTAAAGCCTATGGCTTATATGCAAAAAGAAATAGCACATGAGGCATGGGATGGGCAAAATGCCATTTTTATAAAGCTCAAGGGTCTATATGTAAAGTGTATAGCCTATAAAGGCAAAGATAATGAAAATATATCAACAACTTTTTTTTCTCTCCCAAAAAAGAAAATCAAGATCTGTGCTCTTTCTTCTTCCTCAAGGTTCTAAAACCTTCTTCTTTCTTTTGAATTAAATCAAGAGTTTAACTCTTCCTTTCTCAAAAATAAATAGTTTGTCACCACAAAACCCATGAAGGGGAGCTCGGATCTCCAATCAGATCTCGAAAAAAGGAGACTTTTAAGTCTCACCCTTTTTTCTCCAAGATCCCGCCGATCAAGAGAAGGAAGAAGGAGACCCATCTCCAAAAATCTAACTTTGGACAGATTCAAGACTCAAAAGAAGAGCCAAACATTCCTAGGAGTTTAACTCCTTTCTAGATCTGTTGGAGTTTAACTCCATAAATTAGTTTTTGTTAGGAGTTCAACTCCAAAAACCCCTTGAGAGTTTAACTCTCCAACCTAGGGGCTAGGCCCCTTCCCGCGGGTGTTTTCCATGGTCACGTGTGCGCCACGTGACCCCGGGCGCTAAGACGCCCATCGGTCATGTGTGCGCCACATGACCCCAGGCGCTAAGGCGCCCAATGGTCACGTGCGCGCGCGTGACCCCGGTCACCAAAGCGCCCATGTGCACGCACGTGACCCCGGGCACCATGCGCCCACGTGCCACGCACACGTCTTTAAGACGCTTCCCTTTTTTTTATGTGCACTCCACACTAAATATACCTTCCCTGTTAGAAAAAATTTCTAACGGGATGCTGCCCCGCACCCCGCAAAGGGGCTGCTAGCCCCCTTGACCCCCAGCCCGCTATCCGGGTAGCAAGACCCCTGTAAAATCTCTGTGGGGCCCCCGATATATCCGAAACCTCTTCAAAACACAACACTGCACATTGAGTTCGCATGACCTGTTTGACCCGTCAATCAGAGATTCTCTCGCTCCAAAGACGAGAGATAATTAACGGCAGTATAGTTCGCGGCTGCCGAAGATTCGGATCCCGACAATCAATAAACCCCAGCCTACCCTAGACAAGGGGAATATATAAATGCGCCTGACAAGCGCGCGCGTATTCCCATCTCAATGGGGGTGACGAAAAACACCCTACAGATTCTGGCACGCCCGATAAAACCTTTCTCTCCTCCCATATCTCGGGTCAAGTGTTCATGCGAACTCATTTAACATATATACCGATGTTTGTACTGAAATAATACTTTTTTCCGTGCAGCAATCAACTTTCAACGACAATGTATCCTAAGATGTATCCAGCTTTTGATGCGACGCCGATTCCGTACGTGGTCAAGATCAATACTCGTGTGGTTCTCCCCACAAGCTTCAGTCGACAGTGGGAGGAACTGCCCCGCCAGTTTGGTTCCGTCATCATCTACCCTGCCGGAAACACTCATCTAGCAGAAATACCGGCAAAACAAGTGGCCAAGCCGGTCTCAAGGGGCAAGAGGGCGAATGTTATGATCGGTAAGGCACCACAACCGAAACTTAAGACGGTGTCTGAACGACTCTGTGGTGCTCCAGCTGGGGGCAAGACTTCCGGTACAAAGGGCAACATCAAACGTTGCGGATGAGCTCAAACGATGACTCCAACAAATGCATGATCGGGCGTCTTCTCCAGCCTCTCTATCACTCGGTCTACGGCGTCTTCCCGAAGAGCCGAAGTCTTCCAAGTGCTTAAAACAGAAAAGTTAAGGCAGAAGCGGCTCAGGTATCGAGCCAACAAGAGGGCCAGGACTTCGGCCATGTGGAATCTTGTGAGGTTCCAAGAGTAGGGTTACTCCGCGACGACGGCTGAGTCGGCCGTAAAAATCAGTAATTCCTTCGAACCTCTGAAGTAGGTTCAGAAAAGTGCTAGGACCACCAGAATCAAGAAGACAGTGGTCCGAACGTTGCTACGAAGAGACGTGTCCCGGCCCCAACAGAAAAAGTATGACATTGTCTCTTCAAGAGTCTATCAGGCGCTCTATGCCGTGCGAAAACAGCGGGGCAAAACCAAAAAGGAAGCGTCAGCACCATTCAAGAACCTGGCCAGGCCAGGCGCCTTCAATCGACTGCCCGTTACCAAAACAGGGGGGTTAAGACAGCAATCCGTGAAATCAGCCGCCGATAACAAAAAGACGGCTGGATATATTATCCATACGGTCTGTATGGCGGGCGGGCGCCCCAGCAACAACCTTCGCAACAAAAGCAAGGATGGGGCCACCACATCCCAAGCCCAATCTGGCTTGAATGTGGTTGCCGCTTCCCAAGAGCAGCCACCTCCGCAGGATGATGAACCCTCTCGATGAGGATGATGGGTAGAAAGACCCTTCAGTCCATGCAGAGTCGAACTCGGACAGCGAGGAAGAGCCGACTTTCCGCCCCAGGACCGCAGAGCAAGAGCTGCTTCAAGAGCTTCGAAAACAGCTCAGGAGCAAAGATAAAGAGATAGCCAAGCTCTATTCGAAAATTAACGACCTAACGAACGTTGTGATGCAGCTTACGGCTCAAATTGCTCGAGCGCCTCCCAATCAAGCACAAGTCGCTACTCATGAGCCGGATGATAACAATCCGAAGTGGTCGAGCCGCACGAAAGCCGGCCACATTCCGCTTCTGGGGACGCCTTAGCCCCAGATAACACTATCCCTCTAACACAAGACCGGATAATGGATTTGGTCACCAGCAAGGTTAAAACATTGGTGGCCGAAGCTGAAGCTTAGAAAGAAATTAGTAGTAGTGGGCGGCCATATCACGCACAGTACGTTCTGATCGAGTTCCCGATCGGCTACGTCATTCCTAAGTTCGGAAGATTTGACGGGACGGGAAATGCAAATCAGCACGTCGCCCACTTTAAAGCATCGTGCGGAAATACAAGGGGAAATGATGCGCTCTTTCTTCGTCAGTTTGTCAACAGCCTGACCGGTGTCGCTTTCGACTGGTACGCGAGTATACCAGACGGGTCCGTTATTACCTTTGCCCAAATGGAGTCTCTGTTTCGGTAAAGGTTCATGAGTGTCAGTGATAAAATCTCTGCTGCTGACCTTGTGAGGACCAAGCCGGGGAAGAATGAAAGCAACACCGACTTTATCGCCCGATGGCGTAATCTCACAGTTAAGTGTGAACCGCCGCTGGAGCAGGACCAGTCCGTCAGCCTTCTCATTGGGAACCTTAGCAATTGGATGGTCCCATTCTTGTGTACAGGAGGCCTCAAGACGTTTCAAGAGCTAACCAAGAAAGTCCAAATACTGGAATGCTTGAAACAAGAGTCTACCCCGGACTCTCAGAGAGACAAAACTTAGAAAAGCAAGCGGAACGACAACCGTAGAAGCGGGAGTTCCAGCAGTACCAATGTCTTCAATGCGTCCGACAATGAAGACAAGTGAAGGGCAGGCGATTCCAAAACCAACCGGTCTTGAAAGCCATTGTTGGGAGGAGATGGACCTTCCCTAGAGGAGAAAAAGAACAAGGTTTACTCTTTCAGAAGGGACAAGGTCCGCAAGATATTTAAAGATGTCTAGAACAACGGTCTACAATTGCCGGAGTCGAAAAGACCTCAAGAAGCAAAAATGACCGATAATCCCCTGTATTGCCCATACCAGCGAGTAGTGAGCCCTGCAATCGAGGATTGCTATATCTTCAAGGACTGGGTCGAGAAGCAGTACAAGGCTGGAGAGATCGAGCTGTCCAAAAGTGTGTTGGTGAACAATTAAGTTGCAACCACCAACTTTATACAGACATAAGCTGCAGCCTTCTGGGAGCAGACAGGGCTAATGAAAACAGGGAAACGTCCCAAAAGGAAAGGAAAAACAGGTGGCTAATGAGGAAGATGGCAGAGAGCCGACTAATGAAAACTCAAGTCCTTCCTCAGTGGACTACAATATCTTGGCTCATCTCCGAAAGCTCCAGTCTCTCCTGAGCATCTACAATGCCTTGGTCCTATCTAAAGAGCTTAGAGATGTTCTCATTCACGCTCTACAAAACCTCGAGCAGTATCAGGCTCGCTTTACAAAAATTAATATGAAAGAAGCCCAGTACGCTCTACATGCCGCCGCAATCACGTTTAAGGATGAAGACTTACTACTGGGAATGGCTGAGCATAATCGGCCGCTTTACGTGACCGGGTACAGCGAGGGAGATCGGATTAATCACATATTGATTGATCCAGGATCCTCAGTGAACATCATGAACTTGCGGACTCTGAAGAGTTTGTCAATGGGCGTCCGACACCTGCCAAGGGAAAGGATTGTCATTCAAGGCTTCAATCAAAACTGCCAGCAAGTTCTGGGGTCTATAGCTTTGCCAATCAAATTTGGGGATCTACAAACTGAAGCTAAGATATACGTGATCGACGCTGACACGTTTTATAAAATTCTCTTGGGACGGCCGTGGCTCTACGATTACGACATCATTCCGTCAACTCTCCATCAATACATGAAGTATTGACGAAGAAAGACGCATTGACGGAGACATCGAGCCGTTCGGTGTGCATGAAGTTCAATATGAGGATTCTTGGTACTTCATGAACCACCAAAATGCTAAGCCACAACTGACTAAGGATAGAGCGGCCCAAAGACTTAAAAGCAAATTTGAGCCGGCTGTCACTTTCAAAAGCAAAAACGTCCAAGTGCGCCCGCGTTTCGGTAGCGACACTGATGAGTCCAACGCTGGAAGTCCATCCTTCCATAAAAATCGCCCTCGTTTTGGTAGCGATACGTACGAATCCGATACTGAAAGCCCATCTAGCAGCAAAGTTCGCCCTCATCTTGACAGCAACACTGAAAAGTCAGAGGAAGAGGACCTGCCGTGCAACAGCTGTGCAGATTGGACCCCCATGCAGCAAGCGAAACTACGAGAGACCTTCAAAATTGCAGAAGGGTCCCTAGCCATCACAAGGGTGCTGGAACGAATGTGCAAAGAGCTCGATGCATTGTCAGTCTCTACCGTGGACCAGCTGAAAACTTTCTACGTTCCCGGGAGGAAAAGTGGACAGAAGGGCATCCTGTTTTATGGGTCAAACCCCGTTGTGCACCCGGACGATTTGTCTGTCGCGTGCCTTCCCTATGAGAGAGGCATAAGAGCCGTCCTCAATCCCAGATACTATGCACCCGAGATGCGGGAATATTTCAAAAGGTGCGGATGCTTGTTATATCAAACGGAGTCCGAAGCAAAGTTTTATGAAGGGCTATGGCATCCGCCCCAGGTCCGAGCACTCATCAATGGACGAATTCCAGATAGACGGGGCATAGACTTCATTCAACCTGATTCCAAAGCATGCTACATGATCCATGTTGGTGAAGCCAGCGAAAAATCAAATGATGATGACGAGATAACCGATTCAGAAGAAGCTCTTCAAGAGCTCGAAGATGGCGGAAAAGCAACCTTTGACGAGCTAACCGAGTTGACTTAGGAACGCCCGATAATCCAAGGCCGACCTACATCAGCTCACTCTTGTCAGAGGAAATGAATGGGCAGATAATTGCCTTGCTGCATGAGTTCGTCGACTGCTTCGTATGGACATACAAAGAAATGCCTGGCCTTTTTCTTGAAGTGGCCGTGCATAAACTGGCTATATCTCCTGATGCTAAGCCAGTCAAACAAGCTCCTCGAAGAATGAGAAGGGAACTAGAAGAAAAAGTCATCGAGGAAACCAAGAAGCTCATCGATGTCGGCTTCATCAGGAAAGAGAAATATGCGGACTGGATCGCATGCATAGTCCCAGTGAAGAAGAAAAATGGGCAGATCCGAGTTTGTGTCGATTTCAGGGACCTCAACAAGGCATGTCCTAAAGACGACTTCCCGCTACCGGTCATGGAAATGATGGTCGATGACACCTCAAATTACAAGCTGTTCACCTTTATGGATGGCTCGTCTGGGTATAATCAGATCATGATGTCGCCTGAGGATAAGAAGCACACAGCATTTCGAACCCCGATCAGAATATACTGCTACAAAGTGATGCCGTTCGGACTGAAGAACGCAGGTGCTACATATCAAAGGGCAATGACCAATATCTTTGATGACCTAATTCATGAGGTCGTCGAATGTTATGTTGATGATCTGGTCGTCAAGACTAAAGCCAAGGCCGATCACATCCAAGATCTTAGGACCGTTCTCACCAGACTGAGGGAGTACGATCTGAAAATGAATCCTCTGAAGTGCGCTTTTGGCGTGTCATCGGGAAAATTCCTGGGCTTCATAGTCCGACATCGAGGGATTAAAGTTGACCCATCCAAGATAAAGGCCATCATAGAGATGCCCCCTCCGAAGAATCTGACACAGCTAAGATCTTTTCAAGGCAAGCTTGCTTAGATACGAAGGTTTATCTCAAATTTATCAGGGATATGTAGGCCCTTCTCAAAGCTCATGAAGAAAGGAGCTCTTTTTGTCTGGGATGCCGAATGTCAAGAAGCATTTGAAAGCATCAAACACTACTTGTTGCACCCTCTAGTGCTAGCCGCTCCTATTCCAAATAAACCACTGATTCTCTACACTGCCGCACTAGATGAGCCACTCGGTGCGCTCCTTGCCCAGAACAATAAGGAGGGAAAAGAGAACGCCCTCGACTACCTCAGTCGAACTTTAGTCGGGGCGGAACACAACTATTCCCCGATCGAAAAATAATACCTGGCTCTGATGTTCGCTGTGAAGAAGTTGAGGCACTATCTGCTCGCTCATCGGATTATGCTGATCTCTAGGGTCGATCCGCTCAAACACTTAATGACCAAAGCAAGCCTAGCCGGTAGAATGTCAAGATGGGCTGTCATGCTGCTTGAGTTTGACATAGTTTATGCTTCTCAGAAAGCAGTAAAAGGGCAAGCTCTCGAAGACTTCCTTGCTGCTCATCCCGTATCAAAGGGGTCACCGCTTAATTGCGAGATACCCGACGAACAAGAGCTGCACCTCGAGGAAGATGAGCCATGTGGGAGCTCTACTTCGATGGAGCCTCATCAATGAGGACCTTCAGCAAATCAAGCATCCCGGAGGTAAAAGCAGGGATAGGATTGGTGTTCATCACGCCATCAATGGGAATCCTACGACGTTCTTTTGCTCTCACCGAGCCTCGCACAAACAATGAGGCCGAGTATGAAGCTCTGATAGCTGGTTTGGAGCTCGCCATAGAAATGGAAATCCTTCGGCTACGAGTCTACGGTGATTCCCAGCTTGTCGTCAACCAAGTAAGCAGTGACTATAAGATATACAAACCCGAGTTAGCTCGCTACAGAAGCCGAGTGGTGGAACTCATGAAACGGTTCACTCACATTGAACTAATGAGAGTCTCTAGAGCGTTGAACGGAAAAGCCGACATACTCGCTTGCCTAGCTAAAGAGCTGGCTGATCCTGACATAGACGAAATTCTAATCACAGTCAGAAGCCGGCAAATTCTGCCTCCAGCCACTTTGCGTGAAGAAGAAAGCGTAGAACAAGAGAACACTCCTGCCGAAGAAGCTTCGATCATCCAAGACGAGCCCGATTGGAGAGAACCCTTCATAGAGTACCTCCGATACGACAAGCTGCCCGAAGGAAAATCTGCAAGGATTCAGTTGAAGAAGAGAGTCTCCGATACGTGTTTGTAAATGACACGCTATACCGCAGGTCATATGACCAACTCTGGCTCAGATGTTTGTCATTGGCCGAAGCCCAAAAGGTCATGAAAGAAGTTCACTCAGGCGTCTGCGGGGCTCACCAGTCCAGCCCCAAAATGCGGCTTCAGATCAAACGGCTTGGATATTACTGGCATACCATGATAAAGGATTGCAAAGTGCATGCAAAGAAATGCCATCTCTGCCAAATCCATGGTGATTTTATTCACAAGTATCCCAATCCGTTGCATCCTACGGTGGCGTCATGGCCCTTCGAAGTTTAGGGCACCGACATAGTTGGTCCAATTGATCCTCTGTCATCCAAAAGCCACCAGTTCATACTGGCTGCAACAGACTACTTCTCCAGATAGGCTGAAGCTGTCCCGCTAAAAGAAGTCAAGATAGAAGATATTCTGACATTCTTCCAGCATAATATTCTATACCGCTTCAGTACGCCAAGAAGAATCATTTCTGACAACGGCCCTTCTTTCAAGAGCTTCAAAGTCTCAAGGTTCGCTACTCAGCACAAGATAGACTGGAGATATTCCTCCATCTATAATCCAAGAGTCAATGGGCTAGCCGAAACCTTCACTAAGACTCTATGCAAGCTCCTGAGGAAAAATGCTTCAGCCAACAAGAGAGACTGGAATCTCAAACTTCACGAGGCGTTGTGGGCATATCGTACCACACACCGTACTCCAACTCAATCCACTCCATACTCATTGCTCTTCGGAGTGGAGGCGGTCCTCCCCCTCGAAGTCGAAGTTCCAAGCTTAAGAATGGTCGTTCAGCACGAGTTGACGAAGGAGGAAAATGTGCTCCTTCGGCTTAAAGAGCTCGACGCCCTCGAAGAAAAGAGGCTCGCGGTGCAGCAAAATCTGGAGCTATACCGAGCCCAAATGTCACGGGCCTATGACAAGATAACCCGTCTCCACGGTTTTAAGAAAGGTGAATTGGTGTTGGTCCTCAAAAGACCGATCATCCCTAATCGACATGCCAAGGGAAAATTCGAGCCAAACTGGGAAGGACCATACGTCATCGAGAAAGTGTTTGATGGAGGATCCTACCAACTGATAAATGCCAAGGGAGAAAGGCCTATGCCACCTATCAATGGCCGATATCTCAAGAAATACTACGCGTGAATGCTCCAAGTCGCAGGCGAATTGAGCACACCAGCCCTATAGTCTAGATCATACATCCTGTAAAACCCTATACAATCCATGGGCGTAAACGACCCCTATCTCTCCCAAGTCCTGCCGGTGAGACTACTTTTAAAGTCCCACCAACGAAAAAAATAGTATGTCAACAAGCAAAATGGGCATGGATGAAAACCCGAAAGGGCTCCGTGAGTAAAAATAGCAGGACTACCGGCGAGTTTGTGAAAACCCGAAAGGGCGAAAACTCGTGAAAAAAGATAAAATACACTCGCAAAGTCCTCTCGAACTTGTGAGGAGAAAACCCCTGTGTGAGATCCTTACGACTCACAAAAGAGAAACACACTTAGGAATCCCTACGATTCCTAAGGAGAAAGTACACCTACAGGATCCTTTCGACTCACAGGGAGAAAATGCTTTTATGGGACCCTTACGGCTTATAAAATTGAAAAGTCTTAGGCGATAGGGACCTAAACCTGTCTCCTAAGCCATCGCTTCCCAACGGGCAACGGCAAATGATGAGTCGCTCCTGGCATTTCGCTTCAGTGTTAGCGGTGCTGATGCCGACCCAAAAACCAAATCCCAAGTCCTCCCACGGCAAATGATGAGTCGCTCCTAGCATTACTTTAGTGTTAGCAGTGCTGACGCCGACCCAAAAACCAAATCCCAAGTCCTACCGGGGCAAATGATGAGTTGCTCCTGGCATTATTCCAGTGCAGCAACGTTCATGCCTACCCTAAGACCAAAATTCCAAACTCCAATCCAATAGACCCCTAAGTCTTTAAACTGGGAATATATGACCTCTAAGTCGTTAAACTGGGAACAGATGACCCCTAAAGTCGTTAAACTGGGAACGAGGGAAATCTCCTCATGGTAAATGATGATTCGCTCCTGGCACCATATTCCAGTGAAGCGGTGCTGATACTAAACCAAAACCAAAATCCCCAAACCCTGCCATGGCAAATGATGATTCGCTCCTGGTACCATATTCCAGTATAGCGATACTGATGTCAACCCAAACCATATCAAGTCAGCAAGACAACCAACAACCTCCCTGGCGGAATCATGCTCCACCTCGAAAACAAGTCAAATCCCGACACCGCAGAAAGCGGAGCAAGTCAAATCAGAACCGACCGTCCACATCGCTAAAATGGCAGCATCGACCGTCCACGTCGCAAAAAGGGCAGCACCAATCGTCCAAGTCGCTAAAAGGGCAGCATCGACCGTCCACGTCGCAAAAAAGGAAGCATCGACCGTCCAAGTCGCTAAAAGGGCAGCATCGACCGTCCACGTCGCAAAAAGGGCAACATTGACCATCCACGTCGCAAAAAGGGCAGCACCGACCGTCCACGTCACAAAAAGGGCAGCGCTGACCGTCCACGTCGCTAAAAGGGCAGCATCGATCGTCCACGTCGCTAAAAGGGCAGCATCGACCGTCCAAGACGCAAAAAGGGCAGAACCAACCGTCCACGTCGCTAAAATGGAAGCACCGACCGTCCAAGTCGCTAAAATGGCAAAACCGACCATCCAAGTCGCTAAAATGGCAGAATCGACCGTCCATGTCGCTAAAAGGGTAGCACCGACCGTCCACGTCGCTAAAAGGGCAGCAACGACCTCCTCGTCGGAATTATGCTCCGCCTTGGAATCAAGTCAACCAGACACTCCATCTCGGAGACATGTCAAGCATCGACTGTCCATGTCGTAAAAAGGGCAGTACTAGCTTCCCAAAAAGCGGGAACCAAATCAAATCGCCTCCACGTGAAAGAAGATCCATCAATTTCATGCACACGACCCACATATGATGTGTGCATTTATTGATGGGGGGCACGTTGTTGGGGTCAAAATTTACACCCCGGTTGACCAAGTCAAAATCAAAGTCAACCCCAAGCCAAGTGGGCCCAAGCCCAGGTCAAGTGGGCCAATGCCCGGGTCGAGCCCGAACACGAAGCGTCCGGCCTTCCGCCATGCCAAAATAAAAAAATTTGTAATAAATAATTTTGGTGTTTTCCTTTTTTTATTTTCTTAAATGTAAGAAAATGGGCATAAAACCAAATTTTTGTAAAGCCCATGGCTTATGTGCAAAAAGAAATTGCACATGAGGCATGAGATGGGCAAAATGCCATTTTTGTAAAGCCCAAGGGTCTATATGTTAAGTGTATAGCCTATAAAGGCAAAGATAATGAAAATATCTCAACAACTTTTTTGTCTCTCCCAAAAAAGAAAATCAAGATCTGTGCTCTTTCTCCTTCCTCAAGGTTCTAAAACCTTCTTCTTTCTTTTGAATTAAATCAAGATTTTAACTCTTCCTTTCTCAAAAATAAATAGTTTGTCACCACAAAACCCACGAAGGGGAGCTCGGATCTCCAATCAGATCTCGAAAAGGGAAGACTTTTAAGTCTCACCCCCTTTTCTCCAAGATCCCGCCGATCAAGAGAAGGAAGAAGGAGACCCATCTCCAAAACTCTAACTTTGGACAGATCCAAGGCTCAAAAGAAGAGCCAAAGATTCCTACGAGTTTAACTCCTTTCTAGATCTGTTGGAGTTTAACTCCATAAATTAGTTTCTGTTAGGAATTCAACTCCAAAACCCCCTTAGGAGTTCAACTCCCCAACCTAGGGGCTAGGCCCCTTCCCGCGGGTGTTTTCCATGGTCACGTGTGCGCCACGTGACCCCGGGGGCTAAGACGCCCATCGGTCATGTATGCGCCACATGACCCCAGGCGCTAAGGCGCCCAATGGTCACGTGCGCGCCACGTGACCCCGGGGCGCTAAGGCGCCCAATGGTCACGTGGGCACCACGTGACCCCGGGCGCTAAGGCGCCCAATGGTCACGTGCGCGCACGAAACCCCGGTCACTAAAGCGCCCATGTGCGCGCACGTGACCCCGGGCACCATGCGCCCACGTGCCACGCACGCGTCTTTAAGACGCTTCCCCCCTTTTTTATGTGCACTCCACACTAAATATATCTCCTCTGTTAGAAAAAATTTATAACAGGGCGCTGCCCCGCACCCCGTAAGGGGGCTGCTAGCCCCCTTGACTCCCAGCCTGCTATCCGGGTAGCGGGACCCCCGTAAAAATTCTGTGGGGCCTCCCGATACATCCGAAACCCCTTCAAAACACAACACTGCACATTGAATTCGCATGACCTGTTTGACCCGTCAATCGGAGGTTCTCTCGCTCCAAAGGCGAGAGGTAATTAACGACAGCTTAGTTCGCGGCTGCCGGAGATTCGGATCCCCACAATCAATAAACCCCAGCCTACCATAGGCAGGGGGAATCTGTAAATGCGCCTAACAAGCGCACGCGTATTCCCATCTCAATGGGGTGAAGAAAAACACCCTACAGTCTTTACATAAATGAAAATGAAAAACTCTCATCTCACATAAAAAAACCCGGCTATTCAAACACGACGATCCAATATAACATATCACAGCAACACATAATATCACATGTCATCAACGTAAGTAAATATGCGTATCTTAATTGTCGTTGACATATAGTAACGAAACCGGCGATACACCACATATTACACTTACGGTCGCAGAAAAGTAAATGAAAAACTACAACAATTGAAATCCGCAACCACCTTAGACATCATAAACCCGAAATATCTCATATTCCGGATTTCATGCCTAACCAAATGAATTCCTTAGACATCACATGCCTAACAATTATAAACCCCGCATTTTAGTCTCGATATTGAAAACACTTTCCAATAACAAGTCGGGTAATTCAATAAGATTCCCAACATCCTGATCGAATGCTCGTCGGAAACTTTAGTAGATGGCCGCACCCCCGATACCGTCGACGAAGTGCATTTAGGTGGAACACCGCGGCCGCGAGCATCCGGACGAATGCTTTTGGCAACGAGGTTCTCCTACAATCACTTGGTAGGGGCTATGGGGCGTGGCTATCTAGTAAGGTTACCCGGCGAGTATCCGCGTACGCTACGTGATTGCGACGGACTTTTGATCACATCAAAATCCTGTGGCAACAGATCAAATGAGACTAAATTGCTAGATATATAAAATTCAAATTAGTTTGGATTCCATGTATTGTATCCCATCACATGATACCCGGACGACGTTAAAATTTTTGATCAATTCATCAAAGTCCCACAATTCCCCGACTGCTCAACACTTGAGCACGGTTTAATAATACCCAGAACATACCACAGTACCTATGGACCAACCGTAGAAGGGCAGACCCAAGCCTTATTAATGGCATCGTGAAACTGCCGCAAACTCTAAGGTTCGAAAGCGCTTTCATGGTCATTATGTCGAGTTAGGGTTTTATTCTTCTAGAGGGTTCACAGAATTACTTGCATGATTTTCCGAATACGTTAAACTTGGAAAAATAGGTTTTTGACATTCGTTCGAACTTTGTAACTTCGTCTAGACAACATGCGAATTCCCGAAACAGTATTAAAACTATGAATATGAAACACAACGAATTGCCTATACGGTAAAATCACATCAATTTGCAAACTTAGAAAAAACAAGCAACACCTGAAACACCAAAACCCAGAAACTGGAACATACTAAAAAATTTAACCCTGAAATTCACTGTTCATCCGAGCTGGCCGGTTTTAGTGACATTGTGGCCGACCAAATTATGGTGAAGAGGGCTAAATTTTGTGTTGTGTTCATGTTGCATCTCACACAACAATCCGCAATTGTTTAAAAAAAATTTAGAAGCCTTTTTAAATTTGATAGAAACTGGGTTGCAATGTTTAAAGTTTCGGAGTAGTTTCGGTTTCGTAATCTAACAAACATCGTCTAATTTTCTAGCATGGCTCTGATACCACTGCAGGGTTGTTTAGCACGGCAGCAAGGTTTTGGGAGGTATCGTCCATGCCAATTTAAAAAATTTGCCGTTCTAGCTAACCCTAACCTAAGAATCTTTACTAGAAAATCCGACGATACGATATGTAAACATCTTTACATCTACGTGAATGAGGAATACAACCTTTGTAGACCAGTCCTTCACTTCTATTGCTCCGTGTAGTAGTCCCTTTGCTGCAAATCATGAACACATGAACTCTAGAAAGGATTCCCTTAAAGAAATGAACAAGCTTGCACGAAGTCTTCGAGACCGAAGATGATCTACGTCGAGCAGACTCAAGCTCATGCTACCTCTTCACTAATGGTAGATTAGTGAAGTAAACACACTAAACTAAATGGCTAATATAGTAGAGGATGATGAAATAGAAAATGGGCTCACTTTAGATTTAATTTTCTTACAATTTTTCATCACTTTTTCAAAAACTAGAAAGCTTTCATGAGGAAGAAGAAGATGAAGTGATGAACTAAAGAGATGAAGCTCATGAGGTTAGAAATGAAACCATGGGTGAGTATATATTACACATTAACTCATGTAGAGACTAAACTCAACTAAGGATAATGGTTAGGTTTATAAATATCTTAAGTAAAACAAAAGTTGTTGACAAGTCAATGAATCCATCAAGCTTCTCAAAGCTTCTAGACATGACTTAATCCATCCAATTTTTGAATTACTTAATCAAATAAAAACCCAATTATTATCATAAGCTTGTGTGAGTCTCATACACCCATATCACATGTATCATCTAGCATGACACAATACAATGTACACTAATATATATCTTATATATACTATGTGCACATACAAGTGAGAAAAAGATATGCTTAAGTGAGCTAATACTGTTAATGTAAATTAATATATCAAATATATAATTATACATTAAATTATTAAATCAACACTTGATTTAATAATCCGGCTATATCACATATAACCGACTAATATCATGTGTATCATTTTATCGAATCAACACTTGATCCGATAACCCGGTTATATCACATATGAACGACCAATATCACAAATCGCGAGAATAGAATGCGGTATCACATATGCGCATTAATCTCAGTACCGCACATATCACATATGTGCTCCTACTCCATTTCGCATGAACCAAGAAACCTCTGTGTAAGACTCTAAAGACTCGTCAATACGCCGGCAGTAGGTGATGATCATATCAACACCCACAAGCCGCAAGCGGTCTGCTAAACGTAACGGCCATCCGGGTATTGAGCGATCAGAAGATCAACAAGCAAGCCCGCTCATACTCCTGCGATTCCGATCACTACCGTACAGTCCGGTCTCTTCGTCTGATATGTCGCATATCTCGTCTTGGGGTGGTAAACGTCAGACCCCAATAACTCGATAAGTCGTGCCGATATGAGGCTCATAACGGGTCGAGAAAATACTGATAACACTTATCAGTAAATCTCAAAATCAGCCTTGGCCAGGGACTTCCTGTTATAGCCAATCGAGCACATCTCAACATCAACTCCTTATACCGGGAGAGACGAATCCCCTCCTATTACTCATTGCCTCCATATGACTCGAGACTGTACCCAAAAACCACCGTTTTGCACATTCTCTTGAATGTGGTAAGGTGGAAATCAAAGTACAGTAGGAATCACACAAGACTCTATGACGATCTCGGGTCGACAGACTAACCTGTACCAGTGTCACCAGAGAACTGCCATCTGACGTGAGGTATAATACTATCTGGGAGTTCTCGACGAGTCCGTCCAGTATACCCAGTCTCCACTGAGTACCCGTATACCATCTTTGATGTCAAACACCAATGGATATGGGATCATCCATCGTCCATCTACATGGGTCGAGAAGCTATACGTTAGTCTACTCTGGTATATCGATGCCCCGTCTCGATACACCCATGACTAGGGACATTAAAAGATGTGCTCTCGGACTACCTTTGTCCCACTAGTATGATCTGCATCATAATCTAGGTAGTCAAGTACACATCCTAAGGGCCTTATCAACATGTAACAGAGAGATAATCAGTGTACATGTTAAGATAAAGAGTAACCAGATAGCATACTATCATGTTGAGCAAGAAAGTCCTCCCTATCTATGTCCAACCATCCACTATAATATACATCATATGTACAATAATAGCCTCTAGGGCATACATATAACTAATAGAAACACTCTCGGGGTCATATGCCTCGACGAAGAGGATTCACATCCAAACTACTGCCTATATCATCGGAGGGTTACCCACCCTACCGAAGAATGCAGTACCTTCAAAAAGTGATGGTAAGGATATGTTGCACATCAAAAACACTTCAAGAAGATGAAGCGTGAAGCTCGTCGACGGCAAAAACGTGCAATAGATGCACATAAAAAAACAACTGGCAACTGTCATATGGTTGATACCAGTTCGGAAGGGGGAAAACCCTAAGTTCTTACTTTCGGGAGCGATTCTGAGGACGAAATACCCCTCAGCCCTCTCTTCAAAGACTCCACCACCGAAAAAGAAGAGGAGAAGAAGAACTGCGAGAATATTCAGCCGCGTAACCGCACGCTGCCTGAAAAGCTCTCTGGGCGTACCAAACAACGTTCAAAATAGCTACGAATACAACACCATACATATTGGTATTCGGCACGGAAGCAGTGCTTTCCCTGGAAATAGAACTCCCCTCTCTACGAGTAGCAATTCGATACAAGCTAACAGATGAAGAAAATGCTAATCTTCGGCTTGAGGAGCTCGACGCCCTCGACGAAACTCGCCTTGTAGCATAGCAAAATCTGGAGGCTTATAAGGCAAGAATGACACGATCATACGAAAAACTGACTAGGCTGAGAACATTCCACCAAGGCGAACTCGTGCTAGTCGTCAAAAGACCCATGATCCCCAATTGTGCAAAACGGGAGAAATTCGAGCCGAACTATGAAGACCCGTACATCATAGACAAAATCTACCAAGGTGGAGCCTATCTGCTCATAGATATGCATGGCGAAAGACCCTTCCGGCCAATAAACGGCCGATTCCTCAAAAAATACTACGCTTGACGAGTCACGACTTAGGTCTATGATAGATGAAGACGCTCGTGTCCGCTCGCTATCTTCCTGAGTCAAAACTCTGAGAATAGTATACAAAAAAGCTCCGTCACCCCAAAAAAATGACGACAAAGGACCAAGAAGTCCTTAAACTAGATATCCGCCTCAAATATGGCAACAACGAACCGAGAAGTCCCTAAACTAACAACAGACCGAGATGTCCCTAAACTAACAATGGACCGAGAAGTCCCTAAACTAAAAACGGACCGAGATATCCCTAAACTAGAATCTCGCCTCAAATATTGCGACATTTGACCCAAAAGTCTCTAAACTAAAATTTCCTCTCAAACATGGCAATAATAGACCGAAAAGTCCCTAAACTAAAATTTTGCCTCAAACATGGCGATAATGGACCGGAACGCCCCTAAACTAGTGTATCGCCCCAAATACGGTGATACATTCCCTTGAGATCTATATTACAATCGAAGTCTTAGCAGGAAAGATTGCAACTCAAGTCATACTGGCTACGTAGCAACTCCAGCGATGAAGCCACCCCAAACCCACCGACAAACAAGTCGACCACCTGCGATGAAACAACTTTCGAGAGTTTCGTCATTTTAAAAAAAAAAGGTATGTCCATAAGCAAAATGGACATGGATGAAAATCCGGAAGGACGCCGTGAGCAAAAACAGCAGGACTGCCAGCGAGTTTGTGAAAACCCGAATATGGCGCAAACTTGTAAAATAAAAAATTCATGTGCACTTGCAAGGTCCTCTCGACCTTGTGAGGAGAAAATATCCGCGTGAGATCCTTACGACTCATAAAGGAGCAACACACTTAGGAATTCTCATGATTCCTAAGGAGAAATTACACTTACGGGATCCTCATGACTCGTAAGGAAATTCCCCTCATGAGACCCTCACGGCTCATAAGATTCAAAAGCCTTAAGCTACAGGGATCCGAACCTGTTCTTAAGCCGTCATATCCCCCATGTTGCCCTACAGGCGGTCCATATTGACTCTTATATACAATCCACGGGCACGAATAAATATTCCCTTACCAAGTTCTACCAATGGCGAGAAATGTCCCTATATGGTGAACGGCACTTGTAAGTCCTCTCGACTTACAAGGAGAAAACACTCTTGTTAGATCCTTACGACTTACAAGAGAAAACATACTTAGGAATCCTCACGACTCCTAAGGAGAAAATACACCTATGGGATTTTCTCGACTCGTAAGGAGAAATACCTTTATGAGACCCTTACGGCTCATAAAGTCAAAAAGCCTTAGTCGACAGGATCCTAACCCTGTTTTATTAAGCTATCCTTGTTCAAATTGACAAAGACAAATGATGATTCGCTCCTCGTAGCGATACTGATGCCCAAAAAGGTATCAAACTTCAAGTTCTCTCACGGCAAATGATGATTTGCTCCTGACAATATTCCAGTCGTAGCGATACTGATGCCAAAATTGATATCAGGACCCAAGTCCCCGACTCGCAACAAAATCAGCGAGCAAAAAAATGCATATGAAACAGCCGAAATGTTTGGGCAACACGTAATAAAAAGCAGGAAGTAAAAACAAAAATAGCCGAAATGATTGGGCACCGCGATAAATAGCCGAAATGATTGGGCAATCGCGACTCTCGCGATATGAAAAGCTGAAAAGATAGAGCATCGCGGAAAAATAAAAATATATATATAATGAAATTTCCTCTGCCCTGTAGGTGAGTCCACACAGACTCCTGTATACAATCTATGGGCACAAATAAAAAGGGAACCATATTTTCCCACCAGGCTCCGTCAAAGAGAGAGCCGGATATTGACAACAACATCTACAGCTTAGATATCAGCTCGACGTGCTTCTCATGCCGGCAGGATGTAGACGCAACGTCATCAAAGACCCAAGGGTCAAACAAAAAAGCAGTAATGGCAAAATCCCAGCTCCAGCTCGACGTTCCTTCTCGGTGCAGATACGACGTCAACAAAGGCTCCAAGTAGCCAAATCAAAAAGGAGCGATGACAAAATCCTAGCTCCTAGAGACTATCCCTGTGTCCCCACCCTCCTCATTCCAGCAGGGGCAGACACACCAATCAAATAAATGTGAAGTGCCGGCAAAATCCTAGCTTCAGATCTTAATGGCAACATCTAAAGCCTAGAGATCACCCCTACGTTCTCCTCATTCCAGTAGGATGCAGACACGACGTCAACGAAGACCCAAGGGTCAAATAGAAATGGAGTCATGGAAAAATCCTAGCTCCAAGTCCTGATGGTTCATATACAACCCAAAGACTATCTAGACGTTCCCCTCATTTTAGCAGGACGCGGACGCAACTATCAAATGAAATTCGGGCAATAGCATATTCCTAGCTCCGGACTTCAATTGCAATACATACAGTATAGAGGTCCTACAGATGTCTACCCTACTTCAGCAAAGAAACGACACGATATCGTCAAAGAAAAATGAAGTGACGGCATATTCCCAGTTTCGGGTCTCGACGGAAACTCATATAAAGCCTAAAAGACTATCGGAGATCATCCCACACCAGAGCAGAGTGGTTATGACTCATCAGGGATCCAAATTGAGCCTAACCTCAAGTAAAAAGCGTCAAGGAAAATTCCTAACGTTTGCTCTTTCGACGGTGATATGATCTAAGGAGATTACTTGAAGACGTCTTGTCCAGCCCCCGAAGGGATCAGAGACGACAGTCGTGGAGCTACTTGAACAACAGCTTGAAGTCTGTATATCGAGAAATACATCAGCCAACGCGATGGTACCATGGACTAAAACCCTAGTACCACAAACCTAACGTACCTCTGTCGTAAAGAATGGGGGTTATCTGCATATAACGTTAGGAAAAATTTGCCTGTAAACCCAAGGGAGGTAAACTAGAAACACTTCGAAATGAGTGAATAAACTAGAAACTCCGAAACGAGTGAATAAACTAGAAACTCCGAAACGAGTGAATAAACTATGTACTCTAAAATGAGTGAATAAACTAGAAACTTAAAAACGAGTGAATAAACTATAAACTCCTAAATGAGTATATAAACTACAAACTCCGAAATGAGTATATAAACTACTTTAAGCCAAATCAAGACATCAAAGGACAGAGAGGTGCAAACATGAAATAAAATGTCTTTTATTCATAAATCAAAATGAATACAAGATACAAAAAAAGAGAAGAAAGAAAGATATACAGCGTCAAAAATTTTTAGGACGGCGGTCGGTTCAATAGGTCGGCTAGATCGTCAATTTTCTACCGGACTTCCGCCTCAAGCTCTAGCAATGTCGCAAGTTGAGTCCCTGCATGTGCCTGTCGTTGTTGGTATGAAGAAAATCGATTCTCAAGCTCTTTCTTGGCGGTCTTGTGGGTCTCGACCATTTTGCGTGTGAAAATGACAGCTTTATCAAAAGCCACCACCTCCGTAATTACCTCCTGAAGGACTCGCCAGATTTCATAGGCACGAGTAGTCTTGGTTGTGAGCTGGGCTTGAAGTTCCCCTAAAGCCTTCGAAGCCAACTCCCTTTCCGAAAACTTCCGGTTGAGCCTTTTCTCACAAGACTGAAGATTGGCCGAACACCGATCGATCTATTCATGCAAGCTATCCTTTACAGATAGGATATCAGAAGGAAGGCGCACGCACTCAACTCCGTGTAGGGAAGCTTCCACTTGACGGAAGTATTCAACCCAAATACATACTAGCGTCTCATCATGGTAAGTGGCAAGAATGGACACAGAAGCATTAGCTTCAACAGCAAATTCCTCAGCCATGACAGAAGTGCCAATGCGAAGATCTTCAATGAGGGTTGCCATTGAATGAATGCTCTATTTTTCCATCCTCTCAGACACACATTTGGAATAAGAGCCCGGTGGCATGCAAATACGGGATTCTAGCGGAGTCAGGGTTGGCAAAACTGTGAAGATACATGTATGGTTAGTCACCTTTCCAAACAGAGAATACGTAGAAGAACACCAGGATTAAAGCGTCACTTACCCATGGCCACAGAAGGCGGATCTGAGAAGCCCCCCAGGCCTATCAAGAACTTCAACTTCGTCATCAGCCTGTAGGACTGTGGTTTAAAATAAAAAAAAGGGGGCACGTCAGCATCATTATGAAAATATGATACAGAAGGCAAAGGAATACCAACCTTGGCCGGAGGAAAGGACGATGCTCTAGGGGGTACCGCGTGCGGGGCCGCCATATTAAGTAGACCTAATAAGGTTTCTTTCGGAGAACGATCTACAATAGAAGACACCAACTCCCGCAACTTTGAGAGAAAGAAAGGGCCAAACATATGGAAGGTCGTTAAAACAAAAATATATTCAAGATTACCTTCGATACTTCGTCCATTCTGGACTGGAGGGATAGCAGCTTCAGTAATCTCTTCTACACCCTCCGGTGCATCACTGGAAATATTTACAGAGTCTATGGTCAGTCCGGTGACCTCCGCTGAAAGAATAAAGGCCGTCACCAGAGGCTTTGAGGCACGATCTGGACTCGAAGCTGAGCCCGCCATAGAAGGCCCTACAAAAAGAAAAATATGTAAAGATGAATACGATGTGAAACTAATATAAATTATCTGCTGAAAAGAACGTAAAAGATACATACCAATACGCCATGGAGCCTGAAGTATGGCATTTTCGAGCCGCTGCTCTTTTTTGTTTAATCGCGCTCGTCGGGCTTCAATCGAAGATATATTCCTGCCCACCTTCAGAGCAGCCTCATCTTCAAAAGCGGCCGTTTTGAGAGCCCGTTCTTCTTCCAACATCAGAGGAACCACTGGTAACATAGTCGGGACCGGATCAACATCAAGGAATTCAACAGGGGGAAGCATCCCTTCTTAGGGCGCACTTTTTCGGCTTTATCCTATGAACGCTTCAAAGCCTTAGCCGACTTAGCAGCTTCCTCAGCGGATGTACCAGGAAAGAAGAGACCATCGTCCGGTTCATGCGCAAATATAGGCTCATCATGAAGAGGCTCAGACTCGAGCAAGGCATCGAGTAAACCGACGGACGATTTCTTCCTCTTTTTAGGGCCCGAGCTAGCATTAGCAGAAGGGCGCTTCCTCCTTTCGGCACTTTTGCACGGCGCTGCCCAACCTCGCCTTCGGTAGCCGCCTTCGGTGACGCCGCTGCTGGTACTTTATTAGAAATCTCTACCCCGGCTCTGGTGCGAACCAGCATACCAGCAGTACGGGGGACTGATTCTGCTCGAGCGGCTTTAGGAATAATCACTGAATTACTGTCCCTCTGAGGAGGGAGAACAACCGACCGTGGCCGCAACGGGGCGCTGACGGCTTGAGCTGGAGCAGGGGCTTTACACTCGAAGAGCACCCTTCTCTCCTCTGAGATGATAGGACTAACCCGGTGGCGATACCAGCTCTTGAATGGTCCCACGGGCCTTGGAAGATAGTCGGGCTTGGGAATCATGAAGAGGGAACCGGTATTTAACCGCATGAAATGATGGATAATGTAATACCCAGTTTTTCTTATACGTCTAAATCCGTATTTTATTATTTTATGATTCTATTTATTTTACCTAAAATTTTTATTTATTTTATATATAAATTTTATCCCTTCTAAATCCCATTATTTTTAAACCCAAAACTATATCCTTTTCCATTTGATTTTTAACCTAAGACCCAACACCATTCTAACCCTATATCATCTCCTTTTTCCCTCAGCCCATTCCTAATCCCACTGGGAAAAACCCTAAAGAAATTTACTAAACTAAATTCCAGCCCGACCCACTTCCATTTAATTATAAATCCTTTCTCTTAACTTTATTTTTCTGGCCCAATCAAGCCCGGCCTATCACATTTTGTTTAGCTGTTATTTTCTTTTAAATATGCTCGGCCCGGCCTTCTTATTCTTTTTCCCTTAATTCTTTTATTCTATTCTTTTTCAGCCAACTCTCATGGCCCGGCCCACACTCTCTTTTCCATTTCTCCCTCTATTTTCTGGCCCGCTTCGCTTCAGCACCCGCCCCATCGACCCGACCCGCTTCACCCCTTCACTGTTTCTCTTCTTTAAATTCCAACGGCTACTTCCCAACGTGCGCGCGCGACCCGCCTCCTCCGCCGTCGCCCACGCCCTCGTCGCGAGCCGTTACCCCACGTCGTGCGACGTTACCACTCGCGATCCCCTCAATGTTCTTCTCTCCTCCCCTCATTCCTCTTTCCTTCTCTCTCTCCACCACCGCAGAAACCCACTGCACCCGTTTCCCTCCGACGACGCGCGTGTTTTCTCTTTCCCCTCCCGACTTCACCCTCGAAACCACACTTCTCTTCTCTCAAAGACTTCCCGTTCACACCCCCCACCGTCGAGCCCTTCCTTCCTCCTCCTCTCTTCCTCCCCTGCCTCCCCGAGCGCCTTCGCCTGCACCCCGAACACCCGAGCCGACCCCCTGCACACCCTCGCTCGAGCTCCGACCCCCCACCGTCATCTCCTCCTACCACTCCTCTCGAGTCCCTGCCACCTCTCAACGTCGACCCCATCGCGGCCATCATCGTCGTCCTCCACACCCAACCTCGCCTGCAACTCTACCCACTCTCTATGATCCCCCTCTCTGTGTCTCTCTTACCACAGTCTTATCTCTCCCCCTCTCAATTTCCCTCTCTCTCTATACTCCAACTCTCTCTCTCACCCCTCTCTCTCACCCTGTCTCCCTCTCTCTCACTCTGTCCCTTTCCCTCTCTCACTGCCTCTTCATCTCTCTGTCTTTCTCTCTCTCTCTCTCTCTCTAACTGCCTCTCTCAACTCTCCCTCTCTCGTACCCACCTTGTGCCCAGCACCATGCCACCAGCACCATGCCACCATGCCACCATATGCCCAGAGCCCGAGCACGAGCCTAGACCGTGAACCTTGCACGCGTCATTCATCGCGCGTTCACGTCGTTGCCGCTGCCGTATGCTCCAAGACGTCTCCAGGCAAGTTTTTACTTGCTTTCATGCTATTTTACTCAGGTTAAAATCGTTAAATGCGTAAATTATTAGAGTTACAAGTTTAACTGATTTTGTGCCGTACCTGTTCGGTGCGTGTTCCCAAAGAAAATACATTTCTAAATTGACGGAACTTAATTTATTACTTGGGCCCTTGCTGTGATGAACAACGTGTGCAAGTTTCGTTGGATAAATTGATCGTTTAGGACCAAAACAACTGTCCCAAAGTTTAACCGTAAAACTGTATTTCTGTTGCACCTGAAAACCGTTAAATTCACCATAAATCATATACATATTATAATGGTGCGTTCGAGGGCTCAAATCGAAGCTAACTCGACGAACTTTAACCCTATACCAGTTTCCTGATATTCTTGTACTTAAATTGGGATGATAATCGCATCGGAGTGCGACTCTGGACTGCAGTCCAGAGCGACTCCAGTTTTTGGTTGCTGTCCCGTAATGGGTACCACAGGATTTACTTAACTCTTAGGTTGCGGAACTCTCCTATTTATTGTAGATAAACCTGTCAGCTAGACAACACAATTGGTTTCATTCAGTTTCGTTACCGTTTGATATTTATTCTATAATTTAGAAGATCGGGACACATAACAGTCCCAGCAGAATCAGAATTGACATGTTGATATTAAACAGATTATAACTCCTAACGTACAGACGCGATTGAAGATCCGTTTGTTGCTTTGAAAACTTTACTGAAAACCCTAGCATTCATCCAACTGTAGTATCGCAAAATTATGATCCCAACTGGGGTTAAAATGCGTTGCGAAACGGATTTCTGATTCTGAAATTGGATTTCCAGCCGCGTGCGCTTAAAATAAAATGGTTATAACTTTTGATCCTGAAACCCGATTGGCTCGAAACCAAATTAGATGGATAGATAACTGAACATATTAATTACTACCTGTTTGTCGTTTCGCCAAATTATATACATATGTTTCATGATAAATCGTGCAAGTGAAAGAATGCGGTTTCATAACATCCTCACCATGTTTATATACTGTTCATGCATCATATTATACCTAAATCATTGTAGTGATAACCTAGTGACATCGTGCATTTACCCAATGTTAGATTTTAGTGATGATTGTGGCAAGTACGTCAGTGTTCGTGTATTCGTGATTAAGTGAAAGTGATACGTACTTGTGCATAATCAGTGTCCCTTTTATTCTACTGCATTGTCGACGTCTGTGGGATGCGTGTACGTGTGACTATAAGTGGTATGGGACACTTATGGAAGCGCTTGCACGGATGTCACAGATAAGGCATCCGACACTGCCACTTATCTTAGGTATTAGTCGGGACGTGCTTGATGGAGGTCCTGCCTCCAGTTCTCGCGCAGACTTGTCACGGATCGATTAGTATTTAGGGTTATGGTTAGCGTTTGATGTAGACCACGGGGTGTGGGGTAGTTTAAGTGTGAGTTCAACAGAATCTCGGGAGTCCCATGCCGGCTTATATTTAGGGAGTTATATGGAGATTTACAGGGTACGTGATATATACACCGTGATACATTCGTTACATGTTGGGCCCGTGGTCCCTTGCCCTTGGGTTCTACCCTTGGGTGGAGGACACTCGCGAGTGGTTGACTCTCACATTTGGACTGACGATAGGCTTATTGACCTGTGCAGTGAGACTTAGAGACTGATAGGGTTACTGTCATTTACATTCCTTATATACTGTGTTGACATACATGACACATCGTTATACTGTTTTACTGCTCCGCTGCATTTATCCCTGCTCATTTATATTCATGCTGTTATTGATTTACTGTTATTCATATCCTTCACCACTGTTAGAACTGTTACTTGATTATATACATTATATTGCTATTGTGTCGCTCTGACGACCTGAGTATGCATGCTCAGTGTGAGGAGAAGATTTAGCTTGGACCAGATCTAGACGTGCATCACAGACTTCTTGACTTGCCTTCCCGATTTACATTCATTTGTTCCACTTCAGGTCAGTCTTTATATTGTTTCCTTCAGTTACTGCATTTCTCATTACCTGTGCATCGTTTACTGTTTACCATGATAAACTAGAAGCCGAAGTGTGACTACGGTAGGACATTTCCTTGACCGTAGGAGCATGGCTGGCCTTGTCTACCCCTCGTATTCCGTATTTTGGGAAGCGGGGCGTGACATGGTTTAGTTGGTATCAGAGCCAGGTTTTGCATCGATTGGGATTGCAGTTTTCCGTGTAGGGTTTGGCAATCTAAGACATCACTCGGTCTAGATTGTAAACTTGATATCCTTGATCCATATTCATATCGTGTGTTCAGCTATCTATTCGCTCTGGTCTACTTAAAATCATACCGTTGATTCTTCACTTGTAATAGATTCATCACCTCTAATATTCTTGAATCTTTGTCCTATCCATATTACGTTTTGACTCGTATATCTAGTGACTTATATCATCCTTAAAATCATTGTTTCAGGATCATGTCTTCCAACGACTCTTCCTCTATCTCCACTCCTCAGAATCAGACTGTTGAGATTCTTAGTGTACTGCAAGGTTTAAAGGAAGCCCAGGAGCGAACCAACGACTTATTAGCTGAAGGACTGAGAAGACAGGTGAATCAGGCACCAGCGGGAGTCTCCTATCATCAAGGGATCCATATTGGACGAGGAAAGGAGAAGAAGATGAAGCGCCAACAGAAGCATCAGAAGAACCATTGCTGTGGATATTGTAAGAGGCCAGGGCATATTCAGAAGGATTGTCGCCGTGCCCAAAGGAAATGTCTGATATGCGGTTCCGACAAACATCTCATCAACGGCTGCCCAGAAAGGAAAGAACTGCAAGGAAGAAACTTGTCCACTCTCCCCACTTCTGCCAAGTGAGGATCACCGCGTAGTTTGAACTTCGACCATAGGGCGGATCTAACTCAGAATTCAACTAGCGTAACAATGATGCAGCGTGTTGGCAGTCGAAGAAGAATTTTATGATTTTTTCAATTTCAATAATAACGTTGTTATCTTTTATATTTCTTCCAGTTTGCGATCTTGTATCCGTTGAACTTTTAGTTGAATGCAAAAAAAAAAAAAAAAAGAAAATTTTTAATCATAATATATGTATCATCCTCTTGCTTTCTCTATGTCAAATTCTAATCATTATCACGGTATTTTCATTCTGATCTTCCAGTTCCTGCAACCGCACATTTTTTTCCAATATTTTGTACCCTAAGTTTTCCTTGATGTATTCCACTGTCCAATCATGACTTCCTTTTTCAGGCCATGGCCCACCCTGGAGCAGCACCGCATCTAGACGAGGATACACAGTCATGCGTTTCCTTAGATCACACACTGACGAGTTCCGATGATGAGGTCACTGATCCCCAGGTCAACTTTGGAAACAATAATTCAGAGGACGAAGGAGTAGCCGCCCCAGAGTTTAACAGGATAGCTGTTTCCGACGAAGAGGAAGAAGGTCCTGAAGAGAACCCTATAGAAGAAGACCCGATAGAAGAAAATCCAGCGGAGGAAAACCCCGTGGAAGAAAATCCAGAAGAAGAGAATCACATGGAATCGGATCTCGATGAAGAAGCTCTATCCGAGGAAGAAGGACCAGAATATCAAGACCCTATGGTGGAAGGACTTCCAGGAGAGGTCCCTGCGAGACGCTATGGAAGTGGACGCCCCTACCTGAGTGCGCGAGCCTACCGCAACCTAGTGAATCTCCGCAACCGCGACTGACAGAATTCCTTTTGATGTTGTTTTTCTGGCTAAATAAGATGTGTATAGTTTAAGGCCACTATTCACCTCTGACAATACCTTGTTTCAGATTTCTTGAATAAGTAAATCTTCTGGATTCGTAAACCTTTTGGATTATTGGTTCGTTTGGTACTTATTTATTGCCCCTGTCCATTTATCCTTCTGCTGAGATCTCTGACTGTCCACCCCTACTTGTTGTAAAGTTTTTTTCACCCTCGTTTCAATTGGAAAGTACCGCACCCAGACCCTTGGAATGAGCCGCCATTCATCTTTCGTCTGTGCCTCGATTAAATCCTTCTGGGAGGGGAAGTTCATAGTGAAATCCTCGAGTTAGATAACACTTCAAATTCTTGATCCATATAATGTACCGATAGTTATCCTCCCCATACTGTTTCCCTTGTAGTCCTGTGTGACTCACCCTTACTTCTTGTGTTGACCCGATCCCAATTTCTTTGATTTTCAGCCTTAAGCCGTCATCCTTCAACCTTTGTATCAGCCACATCCCATTGTAATACCTACCCCACCTAGGTTTAGACACACTTATGCTTTTCCCGGTTACCCCAACTATACTTAGGGGTACTATTATTTTAAAGTGTAGTTTTAGTATTTTGCATTTGTTAAAGAGTACGTGTTATTGATTATCCCGTTCTACGTATTTTAAGTGCCTTATTGTTATTCTCTTTTTAGTAGCGCAACCTTAAACTGCGCACATTTTGTTCCATGTTTCTTATTTTCACTATATGAGTTTTCTAAGCTATTTTGAAACCATTTGACCGATGCATTATCCGAAAAAGTTTTAACCTACCGACTAGATTTCCACTACTTTATTCTTGTTATTTTATTTTCGGGTTTCATGCCTATGATTACTATTATAAATGATTGTACCCTATATGTATTTTTCTGTCGTACTACCTTTAATACACTGGTATGTAACCCTGATTTGATTTCATTTTTATTGAATACGCTTCGATCATATTTATTCGTTAGTGTTACCTATATTCTCGTATACTTGTAGTTGCTCTTATAGTGTTCCTACATTATACTTATTAGATCTATCTTTCGTATATGATTCTTATATATATATAAGTATCTTCAGATTTTGTTTAACCATTTAAAATAAATCAACATGTATTAGTGTTCGATATGATAACTCTTTGCGTATTATATTGTTTCTTTTAAATTTCGAGGATGAAATTTTTGTAAGGGTGGTATGATGTAATACCCAGTTTTTCTTATACGTCTAAATCCGTATTTTATTATTTTATGATTCTATTTATTTTACCTAAAATTTTTATTTATTTTATATATAAATTTTATCCCTTCTAAATCCCATTATTTTTAAACCCAAAACTATATCCTTTTCCATTTGATTTTTAACCTAAGACCCAACACCATTCTAACCCTATATCATCTCCTTTTTCCCTCAGCCCATTCCTAATCCCACTGGGAAAAACCCTAAAGAAATTTACTAAACTAAATTCCAGCCCGACCCACTTCCATTTAATTATAAATCCTTTCTCTTAACTTTATTTTTCTGGCCCAATCAAGCCCGGCCTATCACATTTTGTTTAGCTGTTATTTTCTTTTAAATATGCTCGGCCCGGCCTTCTTATTCTTTTTCCCTTAATTCTTTTATTCTATTCTTTTTCAGCCAACTCTCATGGCCCGGCCCACACTCTCTTTTCCATTTCTCCCTCTATTTTCTGGCCCGCTTCGCTTCAGCACCCGCCCCATCGACCCGACCCGCTTCACCCCTTCACTGTTTCTCTTCTTTAAATTCCAACGGCTACTTCCCAACGTGCGCGCGCGACCCGCCTCCTCCGTCGTCGCCCACGCCCTCGTCGCGAGCCGTTACCCCACGTCGTGCGACGTTACCACTCGCGATCCCCTCAATGTTCTTCTCTCCTCCCCTCATTCCTCTTTCCTTCTCTCTCTCCACCACCGCAGAAACCCACTGCACCCGTTTCCCTCCGACGACGCGCGCGTTTTCTCTTTCCCCTCCCGACTTCACCCTCGAAACCACACTTCTCTTCTCTCAAAGACTTCCCGTTCACACCCCCCACCGTCGAGCCCTTCCTTCCTCCTCCTCTCTTCCTCCCCTGCCTCCCCGAGCGCCTTCGCCTGCACCCCGAACACCCGAGCCGACCCCCTGCACACCCTCGCTCGAGCTCCGACCCCCCACCGTCATCTCCTCCTACCACTCCTCTCGAGTCCCTGCCACCTCTCAACGTCGACCCCATCGCGGCCATCATCGTCGTCCTCCACACCCAACCTCGCCTGCAACTCTACCCACTCTCTATGATCCCCCTCTCTGTGTCTCTCTTACCACAGTCTTATCTCTCCCCCTCTCAATTTCCCTCTCTCTCTATACTCCAACTCTCTCTCTCACCCCTCTCTCTCACCCTGTCTCCCTCTCTCTCACTCTGTCCCTTTCCCTCTCTCACTGCCTCTTCATCTCTCTGTCTTTCTCTCTCTCTCTCTCTCTCTAACTGCCTCTCTCAACTCTCCCTCTCTCGTACCCACCTTGTGCCCAGCACCATGCCACCAGCACCATGCCACCATGCCACCATATGCCCAGAGCCCGAGCACGAGCCTAGACCGTGAACCTTGCACGCGTCATTCATCGCGCGTTCACGTCGTTGCCGCTGCCGTATGCTCCAAGACGTCTCCAGGCAAGTTTTTACTTTCTTTCATGCTATTTTACTCAGGTTAAAATCGTTAAATGCGTAAATTATTAGAGTTACAAGTTTAACTGATTTTGTGCCGTACCTGTTCGGTGCGTGTTCCCAAAGAAAATACATTTCTAAATTGACGGAACTTAATTTATTACTTGGGCCCTTGCTGTGATGAACAACGTGTGCAAGTTTCGTTGGATAAATTGATCGTTTAGGACCAAAACAACTGCCCCAAAGTTTAACCGTAAAACTGTATTTCTGTTGCACCTGAAAACCGTTAAATTCACCATAAATCATATACATATTATAATGGTGCGTTCGAGGGCTCAAATCGAAGCTAACTCGACGAACTTTAACCCTATACCAGTTTCCTGATATTCTTGTACTTAAATTGGGATGATAATCGCATCGGAGTGCGACTCTGGACTGCAGTCCAGAGCGACTCCAGTTTTTGGTTGCTGTCCCGTAATGGGTACCACAGGATTTACTTAACTCTTAGGTTGCGGAACTCTCCTATTTATTGTAGATAAACCTGTCAGCTAGACAACACAATTGGTTTCATTCAGTTTCGTTACCGTTTGATATTTATTCTATAATTTAGAAAATCGGGACACATAACAGTCCCAGCAGAATCAGAATTGACATGTTGATATTAAACAGATTATAACTCCTAACGTACAGACGCGATTGAAGATCCGTTTGTTGCTTTGAAAACTTTACTGAAAACCCTAGCATTCATCCAACTGTAGTATCGCAAAATTATGATCCCAACTGGGGTTAAAATGCGTTGCGAAACGGATTTCTGATTCTGAAATTGGATTTCCAGCCGCGTGCGCTTAAAATAAAATGGTTATAACTTTTGATCCTGAAACCCGATTGGCTCGAAACCAAATTAGATGGATAGATAACTGAACATATTAATTACTACCTGTTTGTCGTTTCGCCAAATTATATACATATGTTTCATGATAAATCGTGCAAGTGAAAGAATGCGGTTTCATAACATCCTCACCATGTTTATATACTGTTCATGCATCATATTATACCTAAATCATTGTAGTGATAACCTAGTGACATCGTGCATTTACCCAATGTTAGATTTTAGTGATGATTGTGGCAAGTACGTCAGTGTTCGTGTATTCGTGATTAAGTGAAAGTGATACGTACTTGTGCATAATCAGTGTCCCTTTTATTCTACTGCATTGTCGACGTCTGTGGGATGCGTGTACGTGTGACTATAAGTGGTATGGGACACTTATGGAAGCGCTTGCACGGATGTCACAGATAAGGCATCCGACACTGCCACTTATCTTAGGTATTAGTCGGGACGTGCTTGATGGAGGTCCTGCCTCCAGTTCTCGCGCAGACTTGTCACGGATCGATTAGTATTTAGGGTTATGGTTAGCGTTTGATGTAGACCACGGGGTGTGGGGTAGTTTAAGTGTGAGTTCAACAGAATCTCGGGAGTCCCATGCCGGCTTATATTTAGGGAGTTATATGGAGATTTACAGGGTACGTGATATATACACCGTGATACATTCGTTACATGTTGGGCCCGTGGTCCCTTGCCCTTGGGTTCTACCCTTGGGTGGAGGACACTCGCGAGTGGTTGACTCTCACATTTGGACTGACGATAGGCTTATTGACCTGTGCAGTGAGACTTAGAGACTGATAGGGTTACTGTCATTTACATTCCTTATATACTGTGTTGACATACATGACACATCGTTATACTGTTTTACTGCTCCGCTGCATTTATCCCTGCTCATTTATATTCATGCTGTTATTGATTTACTGTTATTCATATCCTTCACCACTGTTAGAACTGTTACTTGATTATATACATTATATTGCTATTGTGTCGCTCTGACGACCTGAGTATGCATGCTCAGTGTGAGGAGAAGATTTAGCTTGGACCAGATCTAGACGTGCATCACAGACTTCTTGACTTGCCTTCCCGATTTACATTCATTTGTTCCACTTCAGGTCAGTCTTTATATTGTTTCCTTCAGTTACTGCATTTCTCATTACCTGTGCATCGTTTACTGTTTACCATGATAAACTAGAAGCCGAAGTGTGACTACGGCAGGACATTTCCTTGACCGTAGGAGCATGGCTGGCCTTGTCTACCCCTCGTATTCCGTATTTTGGGAAGCGGGGCGTGACATGGTTTAGTTGGTATCAGAGCCAGGTTTTGCATCGATTGGGATTGCAGTTTTCCGTGTAGGGTTTGGCAATCTAAGACATCACTCGGTCTAGATTGTAAACTTGATATCCTTGATCCATATTCATATCGTGTGTTCAGCTATCTATTCGCTCTGGTCTACTTAAAATCATACCGTTGATTCTTCACTTGTAATAGATTCATCACCTCTAATATTCTTGAATCTTTGTCCTATCCATATTACGTTTTGACTCGTATATCTAGTGACTTATATCATCCTTAAAATCATTGTTTCAGGATCATGTCTTCCAACGACTCTTCCTCTATCTCCACTCCTCAGAATCAGACTGTTGAGATTCTTAGTGTACTGCAAGGTTTAAAGGAAGCCCAGGAGCGAACCAACGACTTATTAGCTGAAGGACTGAGAAGACAGGTGAATCAGGCACCAGCGGGAGTCTCCTATCATCAAGGGATCCATATTGGACGAGGAAAGGAGAAGAAGATGAAGCGCCAACAGAAGCATCAGAAGAACCATTGCTGTGGATATTGTAAGAGGCCAGGGCATATTCAGAAGGATTGTCGCCGTGCCCAAAGGAAATGTCTGATATGCGGTTCCGACAAACATCTCATCAACGGCTGCCCAGAAAGGAAAGAACTGCAAGGAAGAAACTTGTCCACTCTCCCCACTTCTGCCAAGTGAGGATCACCGCGTAGTTTGAACTTCGACCATAGGGCGGATCTAACTCAGAATTCAACTAGCGTAACAATGATGCAGCGTGTTGGCAGTCGAAGAAGAATTTTATGATTTTTTCAATTTCAATAATAACGTTGTTATCTTTTATATTTCTTCCAGTTTGCGATCTTGTATCCGTTGAACTTTTAGTTGAATGCAAAAAAAAAAAAAAAAGAAAATTTTTAATCATAATATATGTATCATCCTCTTGCTTTCTCTATGTCAAATTCTAATCATTATCACGGTATTTTCATTCTGATCTTCCAGTTCCTGCAACCGCACATTTTTTTCCAATATTTTGTACCCTAAGTTTTCCTTGATGTATTCCACTGTCCAATCATGACTTCCTTTTTCAGGCCATGGCCCACCCTGGAGCAGCACCGCATCTAGACGAGGATACACAGTCATGCATTTCCTTAGATCACACACTGACGAGTTCCGATGATGAGGTCACTGATCCCCAGGTCAACTTTGGAAACAATAATTCAGAGGACGAAGGAGTAGCCGCCCCAGAGTTTAACAGGATAGCTGTTTCCGACGAAGAGGAAGAAGGTCCTGAAGAGAACCCTATAGAAGAAGACCCGATAGAAGAAAATCCAGCGGAGGAAAACCCCGTGGAAGAAAATCCAGAAGAAGAGAATCACATGGAATCGGATCTCGATGAAGAAGCTCTATCCGAGGAAGAAGGACCAGAATATCAAGACCCTATGGTGGAAGGACTTCCAGGAGAGGTCCCTGCGAGACGCTATGGAAGTGGACGCCCCTACCTGAGTGCGCGAGCCTACCGCAACCTAGTGAATCTCCGCAACCGCGACTGACAGAATTCCTTTTGATGTTGTTTTTCTGGCTAAATAAGATGTGTATAGTTTAAGGCCACTATTCACCTCTGACAATACCTTGTTTCAGATTTCTTGAATAAGTAAATCTTCTGGATTCGTAAACCTTTTGGATTATTGGTTCGTTTGGTACTTATTTATTGCCCCTGTCCATTTATCCTTCTGCTGAGATCTCTGACTGTCCACCCCTACTTGTTGTAAAGTTTTTTTCACCCTCGTTTCAATTGGAAAGTACCGCACCCAGACCCTTGGAATGAGCCGCCATTCATCTTTCGTCTGTGCCTCGATTAAATCCTTCTGGGAGGGGAAGTTCATAGTGAAATCCTCGAGTTAGATAACACTTCAAATTCTTGATCCATATAATGTACCGATAGTTATCCTCCCCATACTGTTTCCCTTGTAGTCCTGTGTGACTCACCCTTACTTCTTGTGTTGACCCGATCCCAATTTCTTTGATTTTCAGCCTTAAGCCGTCATCCTTCAACCTTTGTATCAGCCACATCCCATTGTAATACCTACCCCACCTAGGTTTAGACACACTTATGCTTTTCCCGGTTACCCCAACTATACTTAGGGGTACTATTATTTTAAAGTGTAGTTTTAGTATTTTGCATTTGTTAAAGAGTACGTGTTATTGATTATCCCGTTCTACGTATTTTAAGTGCCTTATTGTTATTCTCTTTTTAGTAGCGCAACCTTAAACTGCGCACATTTTGTTCCATGTTTCTTATTTTCACTATATGAGTTTTCTAAGCTATTTTGAAACCATTTGACCGATGCATTATCCGAAAAAGTTTTAACCTACCGACTAGATTTCCACTACTTTATTCTTGTTATTTTATTTTCGGGTTTCATGCCTATGATTACTATTATAAATGATTGTACCCTATATGTATTTTTCTGTCGTACTACCTTTAATACACTGGTATGTAACCCTGATTTGATTTCATTTTTATTGAATACGCTTCGATCATATTTATTCGTTAGTGTTACCTATATTCTCGTATACTTGTAGTTGCTCTTATAGTGTTCCTACATTATACTTATTAGATCTATCTTTCGTATATGATTCTTATATATATATAAGTATCTTCAGATTTTGTTTAACCATTTAAAATAAATCAACATGTATTAGTGTTCGATATGATAACTCTTTGCGTATTATATTGTTTCTTTTAAATTTCGAGGATGAAATTTTTGTAAGGGTGGTATGATGTAATACCCAGTTTTTCTTATACGTCTAAATCCGTATTTTATTATTTTATGATTCTATTTATTTTACCTAAAATTTTTATTTATTTTATATATAAATTTTATCCCTTCTAAATCCCATTATTTTTAAACCCAAAACTATATCCTTTTCCATTTGATTTTTAACCTAAGACCCAACACCATTCTAACCCTATATCATCTCCTTTTTCCCTCAGCCCATTCCTAATCCCACTGGGAAAAACCCTAAAGAAATTTACTAAACTAAATTCCAGCCCGACCCACTTCCATTTAATTATAAATCCTTTCTCTTAACTTTATTTTTCTGGCCCAATCAAGCCCGGCCTATCACATTTTGTTTAGCTGTTATTTTCTTTTAAATATGCTCGGCCCGGCCTTCTTATTCTTTTTCCCTTAATTCTTTTATTCTATTCTTTTTCAGCCAACTCTCATGGCCCGGCCCACACTCTCTTTTCCATTTCTCCCTCTATTTTCTGGCCCGCTTCGCTTCAGCACCCGCCCCATCGACCCGACCCGCTTCACCCCTTCACTGTTTCTCTTCTTTAAATTCCAACGGCTACTTCCCAACGTGCGCGCGCGACCCGCCTCCTCCGCCGTCGCCCACGCCCTCGTCGCGAGCCGTTACCCCACGTCGTGCGACGTTACCACTCGCGATCCCCTCAATGTTCTTCTCTCCTCCCCTCATTCCTCTTTCCTTCTCTCTCTCCACCACCGCAGAAACCCACTGCACCCGTTTCCCTCCGACGACGCGCGCGTTTTCTCTTTCCCCTCCCGACTTCACCCTCGAAACCACACTTCTCTTCTCTCAAAGACTTCCCGTTCACACCCCCCACCGTCGAGCCCTTCCTTCCTCCTCCTCTCTTCCTCCCCTGCCTCCCCGAGCGCCTTCGCCTGCACCCCGAACACCCGAGCCGACCCCCTGCACACCCTCGCTCGAGCTCCGACCCCCCACCGTCATCTCCTCCTACCACTCCTCTCGAGTCCCTGCCACCTCTCAACGTCGACCCCATCGCGGCCATCATCGTCGTCCTCCACACCCAACCTCGCCTGCAACTCTACCCACTCTCTATGATCCCCCTCTCTGTGTCTCTCTTACCACAGTCTTATCTCTCCCCCTCTCAATTTCCCTCTCTCTCTATACTCCAACTCTCTCTCTCACCCCTCTCTCTCACCCTGTCTCCCTCTCTCTCACTCTGTCCCTTTCCCTCTCTCACTGCCTCTTCATCTCTCTGTCTTTCTCTCTCTCTCTCTCTCTAACTGCCTCTCTCAACTCTCCCTCTCTCGTACCCACCTTGTGCCCAGCACCATGCCACCAGCACCATGCCACCATGCCACCATATGCCCAGAGCCCGAGCACGAGCCTAGACCGTGAACCTTGCACGCGTCATTCATCGCGCGTTCACGTCGTTGCCGCTGCCGTATGCTCCAAGACGTCTCCAGGCAAGTTTTTACTTGCTTTCATGCTATTTTACTCAGGTTAAAATCGTTAAATGCGTAAATTATTAGAGTTACAAGTTTAACTGATTTTGTGCCGTACCTGTTCGGTGCGTGTTCCCAAAGAAAATACATTTCTAAATTGACGGAACTTAATTTATTACTTGGGCCCTTGCTGTGATGAACAACGTGTGCAAGTTTCGTTGGATAAATTGATCGTTTAGGACCAAAACAACTGCCCCAAAGTTTAACCGTAAAACTGTATTTCTGTTGCACCTGAAAACCGTTAAATTCACCATAAATCATATACATATTATAATGGTGCGTTCGAGGGCTCAAATCGAAGCTAACTCGACGAACTTTAACCCTATACCAGTTTCCTGATATTCTTGTACTTAAATTGGGATGATAATCGCATCGGAGTGCGACTCTGGACTGCAGTCCAGAGCGACTCCAGTTTTTGGTTGCTGTCCCGTAATGGGTACCACAGGATTTACTTAACTCTTAGGTTGCGGAACTCTCCTATTTATTGTAGATAAACCTGTCAGCTAGACAACACAATTGGTTTCATTCAGTTTCGTTACCGTTTGATATTTATTCTATAATTTAGAAGATCGGGACACATAACAGTCCCAGCAGAATCAGAATTGACATGTTGATATTAAACAGATTATAACTCCTAACGTACAGACGCGATTGAAGATCCGTTTGTTGCTTTGAAAACTTTACTGAAAACCCTAGCATTCATCCAACTGTAGTATCGCAAAATTATGATCCCAACTGGGGTTAAAATGCGTTGCGAAACGGATTTCTGATTCTGAAATTGGATTTCCAGCCGCGTGCGCTTAAAATAAAATGGTTATAACTTTTGATCCTGAAACCCGATTGGCTCGAAACCAAATTAGATGGATAGATAACTGAACATATTAATTACTACCTGTTTGTCGTTTCGCCAAATTATATACATATGTTTCATGATAAATCGTGCAAGTGAAAGAATGCGGTTTCATAACATCCTCACCATGTTTATATACTGTTCATGCATCATATTATACCTAAATCATTGTAGTGATAACCTAGTGACATCGTGCATTTACCCAATGTTAGATTTTAGTGATGATTGTGGCAAGTACGTCAGTGTTCGTGTATTCGTGATTAAGTGAAAGTGATACGTACTTGTGCATAATCAGTGTCCCTTTTATTCTACTGCATTGTCGACGTCTGTGGGATGCGTGTACGTGTGACTATAAGTGGTATGGGACACTTATGGAAGCGCTTGCACGGATGTCACAGATAAGGCATCCGACACTGCCACTTATCTTAGGTATTAGTCGGGACGTGCTTGATGGAGGTCCTGCCTCCAGTTCTCGCGCAGACTTGTCACGGATCGATTAGTATTTAGGGTTATGGTTAGCGTTTGATGTAGACCACGGGGTGTGGGGTAGTTTAAGTGTGAGTTCAACAGAATCTCGGGAGTCCCATGCCGGCTTATATTTAGGGAGTTATATGGAGATTTACAGGGTACGTGATATATACACCGTGATACATTCGTTACATGTTGGGCCCGTGGTCCCTTGCCCTTGGGTTCTACCCTTGGGTGGAGGACACTCGCGAGTGGTTGACTCTCACATTTGGACTGACGATAGGCTTATTGACCTGTGCAGTGAGACTTAGAGACTGATAGGGTTACTGTCATTTACATTCCTTATATACTGTGTTGACATACATGACACATCGTTATACTGTTTTACTGCTCCGCTGCATTTATCCCTGCTCATTTATATTCATGCTGTTATTGATTTACTGTTATTCATATCCTTCACCACTGTTAGAACTGTTACTTGATTATATACATTATATTGCTATTGTGTCGCTCTGACGACCTGAGTATGCATGCTCAGTGTGAGGAGAAGATTTAGCTTGGACCAGATCTAGACGTGCATCACAGACTTCTTGACTTGCCTTCCCGATTTACATTCATTTGTTCCACTTCAGGTCAGTCTTTATATTGTTTCCTTCAGTTACTGCATTTCTCATTACCTGTGCATCGTTTACTGTTTACCATGATAAACTAGAAGCCGAAGTGTGACTACGGCAGGACATTTCCTTGACCGTAGGAGCATGGCTGGCCTTGTCTACCCCTCGTATTCCGTATTTTGGGAAGCGGGGCGTGACAGATAACGTCGTGGGTGGCCTCTAGCGAGAGAGTCGGCTCAACTAAAAAGACTTCGAGGGGGACGCCCTGGTTGTAACCTAGCTACTGGGTGAAGCGATACGGATTATACCGCATGAAGAGAGCAGTGTCATTTAGGCGGAACACTAAGTACCCCGGTCTGATTGAATATAAACACATGATCTCTTTGTGTTTTAAAGCCGGAGCCCCATTCTTCGACAAATCGAATAACTGTTGAATAGGCCCCGCTGGCGTAGAAAGGACTCGATCATTGAAGACCATCCCGCCTTCGTTTGAATACGGATTAAGCAATACGCACAGAGCCCCTAACTGAGTCGGATCAGGAGCGGAGGTATCAACCAAACTCATGACTCACGGGAAGGTGTATGACTCATAAAAATCAGGCCACCAGTGTGCAGCAAATGCGCCTAACACATGCATCTCGATCCACGACGTGAAGTAGTGGAAGGAGAAATTCACGGCGTCTGCACCTGGGTTTGAAGTGTTGGCGGTAGTACTTAAACCATGGTATAGATGTGACAACCCTGCAACGCCAACGGCCAATCATGCTCCTTTGGATATGCGATGGGCAGGATAGAAGACGGAGGCTCTCATAAAACGGTGGTGCATCAGCATGGCGAACCAGCTAAGTTAGAGACTGATGAAGCCTACAAAGAATGTTTCTTCGTCTATTCCAGGAGCAGCGATTGCGTCAAAGGTCACGGCTGATGAATTTGGAATGTAAAACTGCGGTAGGTCTTCTTCTTTGGTCGGCAATTTCTCCAAGCCGAATCCGAAGGGATCCTCAACCTTCGCGAATTTCGGAGCTTTCTTGGATAGAGCCTCTTTACGGAGAAAGCAAGCAATGAAAGCGTCAAAAGTGACACCTTGACCTTCTGAAGCCACGAACAGTCTCTCAAAAATTCCCAAGGCCTTGATTAGACTCGGGTGCTTGTGCCAAACAGCATTCTCGTTCGTCAAGCCTTCAAGCATAACTAGCACTGTAGCAAATATATACTCGTCAGGGGGTAATAATTCTTCGTAATGCACTCTCCTAATCGGTAGCCCTGAAATTTCACAACATCTTGCTCCCCAGAAAGAAGGGGATGATATTTTGTGTTTTCATGGTGAAGGAATCCTTGCAATGGATGTGGAGTTGGCTGAGACCTTATCCCGTTTAGGCTCGATCTTCTTCACCTCATCTCTTCTGAGCAATGGCGAAAAACTACTCAACCATCAGTGCTTGCTAACTAAAAGATCCCCTTCTCCATTTAGTGCCATCCCATAACTCGGGTGAAACTTCACTTACTAAATTTCCGGTGAGCAGAATAGTTCCTCGCCTATGACTCATGATGTCTTTCCGCCTAGAAGTGGATTAGAAACTATCCGTAAACTACTCCTCTTTTCCATGCATGCCCATCTAGTTGATAATGCGATCTCTCCTCCAGCAAAATAGAGACTTCGCGGTCCCCTAGCAGAAACATATTCGTTGGAAGATTCCACTGGTTCAATAAAGCCTTGACCCACCAGACGTGGGGAGCATGGTAGTAGAACAGCGACGCATACACCGCTTAATACATACTAACTTTCTGCAGCCGTGAGCGTTGGGAGGAAAGAATGTACCAGGCCCAGGGAAGATAGCTCACTCGATGGCGTGGGGTAGCACCTATCTTATAGACCTGCCTTCAGGGTCGAGCTTCATCCTGACATATTCGACATCCCAAAATATCGATAGCCATCATGGGTTGATTGGGTATCTCTGTCGTTGATGGATCAAGCCGGCCTTCGGGGGTCCAATTAGCCGCCTCCACCGCATAAGCAGTACACGGACGCTCCGTGAATGATATTGAACGGATAGGTTCTGTTGGTACTTCACATGTAAAACTACGGCGACCCCTGATAATGTGGCCATACCAAACTCCCCATAGGAGAAGGCTCTTATTATCCTTATCATGTTCCCGAATCATTGCCATAACTTTCTCGTCAGATAGCGACTGTGGGAAAACGACCTCCGAGCCCGTGTAAAGGAAATAGGGAAGTGAGGCCATTGTACCTAAAGGAATAGGACAAAAAAACCATTAATAAAAAGTGTGAGTTTGTTTCATGGGACTACTAGCTACAAAGCCAGTGGGCCCCACGAAATCAAAATGGCGGCTCACCAATAATGAGACAAGATAATCATTGTGAGAATCCAAGAGGATTCTCATTAAATAAACAGTGGAGTTTAAAAAACTCTTAACGTTCTCGAAAAGTGAGTTCTGTTAAGAATAGACGACAGATTCAAATATGTGAAAAGGGTATTAAAACCCTAAAAAGGAAAATTCTCAAGAACAGAAGGGGATTAAAATTCCCAAAAGTCCCTAGATCTCTCAGAGCTAAGCTCCGTAAGAAAATGGAATTAAATTCCTTCAATAGTGGGATTAAATCCCAGAAACCCCCATGGTGGGGAAACAAAGAAAATGGAATTAAATTCCAAGGATCCTCAAAGATCAGTGATAGGGTAAAACCCTAAAAGGAGAATTAACAATCCTCATTAATTTAAGACCCCAGATTTTACTAAAAAAAGAGTTTTTTTAGATCTCTAAGAGATCAGTTCAAGAAAATAGCAAAACTCTGACTGATGGATTTAAAATCCAAGACAAGAACAAAAAGGGTTTCCTAAGAAATGAATTCCATTCATAATCCTTACCAAGAATAGTTTTTGCAGAGTTTAACTCTGAAGTTTTATGGGCGGAGAGCTAAGCTCTGAAAGGAGAATTAAATTCTCAAAAAAAGAGTTAAGGAAGAAGATGAAGAAACAGTGGTCATCTCAAGGGCCAAGGCCCCATTTATAAGACGTGATGGGAAGCGGTTCAGCTTCCCATTCCTATAGGCAATTTAACGGTGATAAAGATGGACGGCGTTGCACTCACGTGCAAGCCACGTGAGAACAATACTGGGGGCATTTGTTCCCTCATAAAAAAGAAAAAAGAGAGAAAATTCCCCACAACTCAAACCTCACGTGTTAAACATGTGAGCACCTATATGCAGAGCATATAGGCGCTGCAATCAAACAACTAATAGGCTAAATAAGCCTCACGTGTTAAACACGTGAGTGCATATATGCAAAGCATATAGGCGCTGCAATCAAACAAATAATAGGCTAAATAAGCCTCATGTGTTAAACACGAGAGCGCCTATATGCAAAACATATAAACGCTGCAATCAAACAACTAATAAGCTAAATAAACCTCACGTGTTAAACATGTGAGCGCCTATATGCAAAGCAATCAAACACCTAATAGGCTAAATAAGCCTCACGTGTTAAATACGTGAGCGCATATATGCAAAGTATATAGGCGCTGTAGTCAAACAACTATAGGCCAAATTGGCCTCACATGTTAAACACGTGAGCGTCCATATGCAGGGCATATGGACGCCAAATCAGAAAAGCTAAATTAGCCTCACGTGTTAAACACGTGAAGGCACCTCTTTACATAGAATTAAATTCTACTCAAACAAGAAACCGTTAGATCAAAGATCTAATGGTGATTAAGTATAGAATTAAATTCTATTAGGAAAGATATTTTCTGTTAAAAAGAAAGTTGGTGGATCAAAGATCTAAGGAGATGGAAGATATTTTCCATATCTTTCTAAACAAAAAAAGATTGTGCTCTGTTAAACCGAACACCCTTAGATTAAAATTCCATTAGTGATAAAAATATCACCGTTCAATAGAATTTTATTCTATATATGGGAGAATATTCCCTCAATCTTGTTAAAACAAAAAAAAACATAATCTGTAAAACAGAAATACATGGATCAAAGATCCAACACTGGGTAAAATTCCCCAAATCAATTTTGAGTCCAATTAAATCAATTGGAATCTCTCAATGAGAGATTTTCTCAAAATTAATTACCAAACTTGCCTCCACTATATAAAGGATCCGAGACTTCAAGTCTCAAAATACAAGGGGGAAAATCCTATAAGCTCCTGCAAAAATACAGTGAGCTCATGAGAGAACAGAGAATTTAATTCTCAAAGAAAGAAGACCTTCCTTCTTCAAAACGCTCTAGATAAATAAAAAGAAGAGATTAAAAGTATCTCTCTTGCCTAGTATAATGGATGTAAGGGTTTAACCCTTCATACAAGAACTTAGTTCTTCCTCTAGTTTAAGATTTGCAAAAGCAAATCTCCCCACAAGATGAGAATTTAATTTACATCGGAGAGATTCTGTTCTTGAGACTCAAAACTTAGGGAAAAATCTAGGTTAAAAAGAAAAAGAAAGAAAAAGAAAAAGAACATATGTTCTGGGAATTTAATTCCCCCGAAATTAGGGTTTAACCCTACATAAAGAACTTAGTTCTTTTAAAAATAAAAAAGAACTTAGCTCTCCAATAAAAACAATGATGATAATTCAAGATCTTCAAAATAGAAATCTTGGTGATCATCAATGACTAAAATGTCATTAACAGAGATTAATATCTCCAAAAACAAGAAGAATTTGGCATCTCACATGAAACACACGCGAGTAAAATTAGTGCTTAGCACTATTATATTGCCTCATATGCTTCCCACGTGGGTGCTTAAAATAAACAAAAGAAAAACTAAAACGCCTCACGTGCTTCCCACGTGAGCGTCAAAAGAGCAAGGAAATACTCTTTTGTGTTGATTAGGCAGCCACCAAATAAGGCAACTCAACACCCCAAAATAAAGCAATCATGTGAAATATACATGAAACACTCTTGGAAACCCAATCTGGCGTCTCACATGCTTCACACATGAGCTCCAGCCAAGCGCTTAGCACTTATGTCAAAAAAGGGGCTGAGCAAATAAAACCTAAAATTAATGCTCAGCACTCACGTGCTTTCCACGTGAGTGCCATGAAAAGTGCTTAGCACTCCATGTTCAGTCAAAATGACTAAGTGCTTAGTACTAGTTGGGCAGCGTCCATATCTGAGCACCTCACATGTTTTACATGTGAGCACCAGAGAAGATTAGTGTTTAGCACTATAGTAGCGGCTCACATGTTTCATACGTGAGCGCCAGAGAAGATTAGTTCCCAGCACTATTCCAGCACCCCACATGAAATACACGTGGGCACTGCATATATTAGTGTTTACCACTACTGGGTAGTATAGAAACCCAATCTCAGCCCAAATGGGCTAAATTTCCTGAGGTTAAGCCTCTTTGATTCTAAATTAACCGAGCCCATATTGCTCATGATTTCCAAATTGATATTAGTCTCAAACACGACTAATGATCTCTCATTGATGATATCCAAAATGATATTCATCCCATATCTCCTAAGATAATGTTAGTCTCAAATATGACTAACGACTTATAGGTCCATCACCCTCTTTCCCTCAAATACGGGATTAGGTTTAAGGGTACATCTCTTTACACCTCTGATATATGTCGTTGTAATTTCTCAACGTCTTCAGAGAGGTGGCGGGTCTCGACAACCAACAACTCCTTTCTCGTCCCAACTTGACATAAAATTTCGTTAAAGATAGGGAATGATACATCCCATATTGATGCACTTCCAAATTGACGTGCACACTTCAAATCGGATCGCGCCTCAAATTGGACGCATTCCATGTCACTATCGTTCACTCCGCCACGCAACAAATACACGTAAGCGCAAGATAGATAATGGTCCGAAATGTTCTTAAACTAACATTCGTCCCCAAAATGGGAATGTTGGACCAAAATGTCCTTAAACTAATATTCGCCCCAACATCGATAATGGACCGAAACGTTCTTAAACTAACATTTGTCCTAAATAAGGAATATTGGACCGAAATGTCCTTAAACTAATATTCGTCCCCAAAATGGTAATGTTGGACCGAGATGTCCCTAAACTACAACTCCGCCTCAAATATGGCGATAATGGACCGTGATATCCTCAAACTAAAATAATTGGGCCCAAATGCTCATATGTTTTAAGCCGATCTTAATCTCAAACCAGATTAACGGTCCTTAAATAAAGCTAAGCCCAAATCTAAAATATAAGGATTTGGACTAATCCACGCCCTACGGGCGACGACATAAACTAGTCTCCGTATACAATCCACGAGCAACCTAAACAAACAAAAACACACACGACACGAAGTGAACTACCAAAGCAGGAGAAAGTGGTTATCGCAATACACTAACGTAATTAACTACAGGGGTTTGCGCCTGCAGGGAAGAGCGTCATCACAATTAAAAACCCCTCATAAAAAGATGGGGAATCTGATAAAATCTGCTACAATGGTCGCGGCTGTCTAAACCTCCGATATATGGTGTCATAAATCAACTTGGTGTCTTCGGAGAGATGGACGGATAAATCCAAATAGTATCTACCCCCAGATTCAGGCAAGACGATCCATCCCGGTTCGTCCCTGTCTTTCGGCGGTGAACAAGTCAATACTTGAAAACTTAGCAAGTGAGGCATTCAAGATCTCATTTTTCTCTTTGAGAGAAGCATTTTCCAAAACAAACGATTTTTGAGATAAAATAGACGATTTGAAAAGATCAATTTCGGTTTTAAAACTTGAAATCGTATCATGATTTTCTTTTCTCAAAATCTCGCAAGTTAAAAGCAGTTCTCATTTTTCTTTCTAAGAGATATAAAATCACAAACCAATGCATCATGAGAATCAAGAGAAGATTTCAATAAATTAATTTCACATTTAAAGCTAGAAATCATATCATCGTTTTCCTTTCTCAAAGCATTGCAAGATAAAACTAATATTCATTTTCTACTTTCAAAGAATCAATAGAAATACGTTTTAAATCAAGTTTTGAAAATAGCTCATTCTTCTCAATTTCTAATCTTTCAATTAAAGCGTTTGAGAATAATGAGTGGAAGTTAAAGCTTTATATTTAGCAATCAAGTTTTTGTTCAAAGTCTAAAAAGAATCGCAAAATGAAATCAAACCATTTTTCTCATCAATAAGAGAAGATTTTTGCTCATCTAATAAATTATTTTTAGAAGCCATCAAATTGAAATTACGATAAATAGTATTGAAAGCAACTAGCAATTGATCATGGGTAAGTATATAATAATTGAAAAATGGATTACTTACAACCCCAAAATCAAGACACCCATTATCCGACTCCATAGAGTTGGATTGTCTCTTTTGATTCACTTTTAGTTGAAACGCATCTAAAATCGCTATATGAGTCGTTCTCTTGGCATTCTCTTCTTTATTGCAAACGACTTGCTCTCCATAGATATTTTTCAAGGAGCATCACAAGTCACGTGCCGTCTTGCAAGAAGAGACATTGTTAAGAACATTAACATTTAAAGCACAATGAAGAAATTTAATAGTTTTAATGTTAAAAAAAATAAATCTTTATCATGAGTACTCCACATAGATTTAGAAATAGTAGGAATAGAATACTCATGTTAAAAAATTAACCACATACTCCTACCAAGAGATTCAATAAAACATTGTATCATAATTTTCCAAAAATCAAATTTCGAACCATCAAAATATGGAGGGTTATGAATATATGGTTCTTCAAAATACAAAGAAGATGGTAAAGATGATGCCATGGATCACTCTAGGATGATAAGCCTACACAAAAAGAGCTCCAAGCTCTGATACTAATTGAAAGTAATTCTAGAAGGGGATAAATAGGATCACACCACCAATATGCCCAATTTAAAAATTCTAAACTATAGTTGCAAATAAAACCAAAATTGAATAGATAAGCAAAGGATAATCTAATAGAGATAGAGACTAAGCTAATTACAATTGTGCAAAATAAATCACAAGCAAGCAACAATATCAAGTAATGAGCATATAGAGCAAGTAGGGAACAAGCATGCAATTTTTAAGCTAAAGCAAATAAGCAATTTAGAGAGTAAGAAATTGCAGACATAAATACGCAAGGTTTATAATGGATCGGGAGATCCCCTAATCCACTTTTTTTAGGTGCATGAGCCCGTTCCACTAGTGACGTCTTCTCGGAGCAAACACCGTTGCCCGCAAGCAATTCACGACCCCTCTTTCGGTGGAGGCCAAACCTTATATGTCTCCTCAAAGACAACATGTTACTTGACACACGAGCAACCTACACTTTCCACTTCCGGTCGGAGTTTAACCTTACACTCACCTCTTTCTTACAAAGCAACTCTTGCACTCAAGAGCCCTCACACAAAGAAAGAATAAAAAATACAAGTACAATCACTCTATAGAGAGTTTCTCTCAAGATCACTTCTAATACTTTAAGAAGTATGGATAATTAAATTTGAGCTCTTGAATCTTTTGTGTGTGAGAGAATTGGATAAGCAAATGAAAATCTTTTTGAACTCTTACAAAATGTGTGATTTTTCTTTTGAAGATCACTTGGACAATGGCAATTGAAAATCTCAAGTAATTAAGTAAGTGATGCAAGAAAAATCCACCCCAAAAACCTTTTATAGCATCAAAGAAAAACAACTCAAAGGACAATCGGTTTTCAAGCACGACAGACGTTTAAAGCATATTTGGCCAGACGTCTGTAGTTCATTTGCAAAAGCCCCAACGGCTATAAACGGGCAAAATTTTCAAATCAATTCTTCATCATACATCTGCCATATTGGGTATCAGACGTCTGAAGAACAAAACCATTTTCAACCCGAAACTTTTGGGTAGATGTCTGAAGTTCATTTAGCAGACATCTAAAGCTTTAAAAACCCATTTTTAAAAACCTTTTTCAGACGTCTGTCTAAGTGGCCTTCAGACGTCTATATAGCCTCTGGGTTTCTGATATTTCTGATAAAAGAAAAAAAAAACAAAAGGGCAGACGTCTGCGGCTCTTCTTGGCAGACGTCTGTAGCAGCTCTTCTTGGCAAACGTCTGTAGCAGTACAAAATCAACAATTTTGGGGTTTTATAAAACGAAAACTTTAAACTCGAAAACCCCGATGTTTATGCAATGTAAAACGTTTGTGCATGAAAGTGTGAGTGCTCAAGACCTTTAAAAGATATAACCATAATTTGATCGAGTACTTACAAAGATTCCTATGTCATTATTCGAATATCTTCGAAATCTTGAATCTTCGACTCTTTGAGCTCTCGAAACTCGGCGCTTCGCTTCAACCTTTGGAATGCGCCATTTCACTCACTAGCGTCTTGAAATCGATATTTGATCTTCAAATCTCGGACTTGATTTTGACGTTTCAACTTGAATTTCGACGTTTCAACTTGAATTTCGAATTCTAGCTTCTTAGCTATTCGTAGCTTGAATTCTTAAACTCTTGTACCTTGGGTACTTAGCTTTACGAAGTATGATATGCAATTTGAGAAGCTCTCCCATATTGTAACATTTCAGAAAATGGTAAATATTATTTTAGAAATTAATTAACGATAATATGTGTTTTATTGAGATAATACCAATTATTAAACTGGATTATCATAAAATGGGCATATAATAATAATTATAAGCTTTGTGACAATAAAACTAATAAAATATTTTGATCATGGCAAGTATTTAGTTATGTTAAAGTTTTCATTTAGAATTGTAAGTGAAATTAGAAATTTATTTTTATATATAATGGCATAGCTACATATTTTAAATTGTGCATTTTAAAATTATATAAGAGAGAAAGAGAGGACATGAGAGCATGGCACTCCTATGCCTTCTTTTCTTGTTACCATCACTCCCTCTTCATTTCCCTTCTCAATTTTTCATCTCTCATACTTCTCCCAAACACACTCTCTTCATCTCATCTCTTCTCAACTCCAAACTCATCACATTATCAAAACTACAAGTCTTCACCTCCTGAGATGAAACCACTCTAGACTTCAAGTTGAAACCATTAACAAGTGATCAAGTCTCCAAGTGGCTTCAACAAAACTTTGACCTCCCCCTTGAGATTCTTTATATAGGTATAAAATTATTTCTTTACAAAATTTTAAGTTTATGGCCATGAAAACTAAGTACTTTTAATTTCTTTAATTGAGTTATATGCTGAAAATCAATGACATGTTAGGATTTCGAATTTTTTGAGCATTCCATGTTGAGAATTAGCCTTTTTTTTAAACTACAAAGTTTTATATAACTGGCTTATCTTTCAGCAAAAAATTTTTGGTTGAGTTTTACTGTAAAATGAATTTTATACGAATTTTTAAAGAAAAGTTATCCAAACTGGAAATTTCATTTCTAGTGGTTGTTTTTCACTTAAATTGTAATAATTTTCTTAATTTTTCTATTAACAATTTGGAAAATGTGAAACTTTTAGGTTTTGGATAATTTTGTGTAGATATCTATAAAAATTTCATTTTTCTTATTCACTTTACAAAATCTAGAGATATCATTTTTTTAGTGCAAGAGTGTTTTCTGGTTTGGTAAAATTATCCAAAAACATGTTTTAAGTTTATATTTTATTTCATATATTATACTTAGAAATTAGAAAAGATATTTTAAGATAACAAAGTTAACTCATTTATCTATATATAGAATTTTAGTTTGACTCCAAATATCGTGTTTACTATTTTTGGTGATTTTTTAAAATGAGCCTAAAAACTGCCACTTTCAGAACTTCCATTATAAAATCCGCAAGCGTTTAAAGTTGAAATTCGACAATTTTGGGTAGTTTTAGATAACTTCGCATATGATTAGCACGCGATGGTATGAAAGTTATTATTCGAATCTAGGTTCGATTGCGGAGACCTCTGAGGCGGCGACGAAGTGCGAGACGGACGTAGGATACGACTAGCATGATCGCAACTGTGAGTGGAATAACATATACAAGTGAAAAATCGGGCGGATGGCGTATACCATCCTGACTACCAGAAAATCTATAAAACTTCGTGTTGCTATTTTAAACCTATTCGCGACACGTAATTGCATTATCATTTGATTAGTATTGTATTGAGTACCCTACCATGTTGCATATCTATACTTATTAACCTTGCTACGTTCATTGATACTTAGTTAAAATGTCGTATTTCATGTTTCATTGCATCTCTTATATTCCGATTATGATTGGATATTTGGTTAATATTGTACGAGGTGAGATTCTGTACTGAATAAGATGATGATAGATTGCCGAGTACGGCCTTTATTTATTTGACTCGTGGAGTCTTGCTATTTATCCAGATTGGGATATTATGAAATGCTAAAATTTATACTTATTTTAAAACTAACGATTCGTTCTTATTAGTTTCATATATTTAGTTTACAATGCCATATTTATATTCCAATTACCATGACTATAGGAACACACCCGATAGAATACTGCACAACTACCAACGATTGCCATATTGCATAATCACAAACTCGTATATACACTAGACATCGTTGGTACTGCCATGACATTTAGGACTGCCATGCTTACATTATCCATTTGTTTTGTGATTCTGTTATCTGTTGTTACGTTATCCGTTTGTTTTACGATTCTGGTATCTGTTATGATATGCGTTATGATTCTGTTACGCGTTACATATTGTTGATCTCGTGATATTGCGATCTTTATTTGTGTGTTTATGTGTGTGTGTATCAGTGGTACTGGACGCTAATATATATATATATATATATATATATATATATATATATATATATATATATTATTGTTAATTATAAAGCTTGCTTGTATGTGAAGATATCCGGATATCGAGGATGGGGGGAGAGACCGGTACGGATATCACGGTTTTCTTGTGTGGTTAGTATGGTGTTATCTGGTAATCGAGAAAGGAGGGAGAGACCGATTCGGATATACCGGCGTGAGATATGTTTGGTATGATCCAGTAATCGAGAAAGGGGGGAGAGACCGATTCGGATACACCGGTGGGAGATATGTTTGGTGTGATCCGGTAATCAAGGAAGGGGGGAGACCGATTCAGATACACCGGTGTGATATAATGAGTTTCTGGTTAGCGATGATTGACACAGATTTCGCGACGATTTTATAAATGTTGATTTCATTGAGCTCATTTTTATTCACTATGCTTATTATATAGTACATATACATATATCTTGTGATATTATTTCTATTCACTGAGTTGGAAACTCAGTCTCGTTGTGCCATAGCTCCTTGCGGGATCGACCACACAGATACCTAGCGGCGGCGTTGGCACGGCATCTTTTAGGATTCTTGCTTGCTTTTACTAGGTGGGTTATGATGTGTAGGGTAACCATTTTGGATGTATATTCTTTTGTATCTAGTGTCGCTCCATCTACCGCTTGTATTATTATTTGACTTAGATCGAGTCGAGACTGATATATGTTATTTTAGATCGAACTCGGATAGAGTTGTTTATGAGTTTACTTGTGCAATTGCTTCTTTTTGCTTGTAATTCTTCACCTGAGGCGTCATATATTACTACGTGGTTGTGTTTCCGCCGAGTGGGCGTTGATTTTGCTCCCGTATATGGGATGACTCTATATTTATCATTTTGTATTCATTTTATTCAATCTTTACAAAGGAGGTGCTGTCCGTTTTTCAAACAATGCTTCAAAACAAGTTTCCTTTTTACAATACTTTTCAAAACTTCACATCCACTATTCCGTTTAAAAATGGTTTAGATTCTGGATTTTGGCTTACTTGAATTGCGTCATCGTTTTTAGACGTTACGTGATTTAAGTGCCGGTCGCTTCCGTTTTCGGGTCGTGACACATATCTTTCAACCTCCATTAGATATGGCGTTTAGACTCGATTTGCTCCATCTTCCTTTATAATGCTTCGTCTCAAGATATATGATATCCTGAAATGTAATCTCAAAGACCAAGCCCATCATATACGGTTATGAAATACGTAAGTTATGAATAAACACAGGTATAAAAAACATTCATTGTTTTGATATTACGAATATAAATAGTATATCAACGTCAAGATATAAATCCAACTCAAGGCATATAAATATATATATATATATATATATATGAGAATAACGGAGGAAAGATACCATTGGAGGGAATTTCCTCCTAAGGCGTCGAAAAAGTACGCCCTCCATTGTGTTTTCCGACGATCGGCACCTATAATCTTCATCATCATCTAAGATATGAGTACACCAAATTTCATGTGATTCTACAACTTTTTCACCGTTGAATTAGCGGGTTCAAAATTAACGGTTTACGGACAATAGAACTTTTTACATTGCTAAATCAACGGTGAAAAAGTAGTAGAATCACAAAAAATTTGGCGTAACCACATCTTAGATGATAATGATGGATCCCGATCGTCGGAAAATACGACGGAGTGCGTACTTTTTCGACGGCATAAGAGGAAATTCCCTCCTATGGCTTCTTTCCTCCATTATTCTCTCTCTCTCTCTCTCTCTCTATATATATCTATATATATATATATATATATATATATATGATGCGGCTCAGGCTAGAGCCAGCGGTTTCGGCTCCGGCTTCGGCGAGCCGATCAAAAAATATTTTTTTAATCTTTACGAAAAAAAATATCTTTATTAAATCCATAAAGGTTTAATAAATCTTTAAAAAATAAGAAAATATTTATTAAATTTTGGAAAATTCAATAAATCCTTTAAGAAATATTCCTAAATCTTTTCTAAAAAATAACTTTTATTTTTTTAGAAAAATCTCTTGCAAGGTTTTTTTTTTAAAAAATCTTTAGAAAATCCCTGGACTTTTGCACACAATTTGCAAAAATCTAAATAATTTTAAAAAAATAAAAAGTTTAGGATTAAAGTATTGCGATCATCGTCCCCATTGCCTCTTTGCGACGGCACGATCGTAAAGATAGTGGCCGCCGTCGCCGCCGCTATTTCATCGCGGCGTCATCATCGCATACAAAAATTAATTTTTATCGCCAAAAATTATATTTTCCAAATTAAAAAAGATAAATTTTAATCCATAAATCAGTCTCTAGCAAACAATCTACGAGAAACACATGTCTTTATTATGCGCTTTCTAAAGGTCTATTAAAAATATAATGACTCTAAATGCTTAAAGGTTTTTACAATAGTAGATCTAATAAAAATAAAAATTTTATGTTCATAAATAACCTAAAAATAATCAAAACTTCCATAAAATAGATCAAACAACCCTAATGGCTCTGACACCAATGTAGAATAATAGTGGAACGATCCCTAAATTGTCGATCAAACTCATGAAAATCCGATCCGCAAGAAAATCTCATATAAACAGCGGAAGCAAATATCAATTAGTATCCTACAAAGTACTAAAATCTGCATACATTTGTAAGGTAGTAGAGCACCTTAAATACCGTTGGACTGCTGATCTGTTCTTCATGGTTGTCTTCCTCTTCAGATGGCCGTTAAGGGGTCAATCACGGTGTTACTCGAAAAGTCTCCTAATTCACCGCGGCTGCTAAGGACTTTGAGAAAGACAATCAAAAACCTTGGAACCCTATTCTTCAATGATTGTACTAACATGTACCCATCAATATTGTCATTGGACAATATTATGATCATCCATCAATAATTAACATTATAATCATTCAGTGCAAATCCTTGCCTTACCTATTGTATATATAGGTAGAGTAACGAACAGTTAAGATTGTATATTGCTCAAACTCTTAATAGGGTTTGGCCACCTCCTAGGTTAACCCCATCATGAAGCTCTAGTCTGACTTGGACTCGGCTTCTAATAATGGATCGGGTTGGACGACCCTCTAGACCCGCCCACTCGATTGGGCTGGTCCGGCTTGGCCCAATACCAACAGGTACAAATACAGATAATGCCGCATCATATTTGGGTCGCTCGCCGGACTCATCCGCCGGTCAAATTCTCGAAAGACCGCCTGTAAGACTCGCTCCGCTTTGGAATGGCCCAGAACAGCTGGTCCATCAAGCATTAACTTAGAAATTTGAATATATATATATATATATATATATATAGTGATAAAGTTAAAGTGTAATGTTGACATATCCTATGTTGTGTGCCGTATATATAACCAGCAGCAATCCCCGTGCATGCGCTGGTTTTTCAAATAACATGTGAAAATGATATTTTAAAACGGTGAAAGTATATGGTATCTATTTCTGAAAAACAAAGTTCTTGTTATTTCTCCGAAAAGCATTGAATATGCATGGTATTCATTTGTAATAAACAAAGACCATGGTATATATATCCCAAAAACGTTGAATATGCATGGTACTTGTTTGTAAAAAAATGTCCACGGTATTTATCTGAAAACCTTTGAAAATTCGAGGTTTTTGAGTGAAAATCAAGTGGGGTTTTGAGTTATGGCAAAACAATAAATACAAGTTTTGTTATCACAAAAATGAAAAATGATGAATCTCTGCTGTTTATTTGTGAAAAAGTCCAGGGTATTTATCTGGAAAACGATGGCAAACAAAGTATGTTATAATTATCTGAAAAATGGTGAAAGTGCTTTGTATTTATTTGTAAACAACAAACTCCATGGTACTTATATGAAAACCGTTGGAAATTCATGGAATTTATTTGTAAAGAACATAGTTCATGATATTTTTTCCGAGAAATGGTGAGATGTCATTGTATTTATTTGTAACAAAACCCATGGTATTTATCTGAAGAACGTTGAATACACTAGTATTTATTTGCAACAAAAAAGTTCATGGTAATTATCTGAAAAACTAATGGGGTTTTTAAATTGATGGCAGAACCGTAATTATTATGAAGTTTTGTTATCCGGAGAATTGTCCATTTTATCTCCACAACATCATGAAAATAACAATTTCGTTACTTGCAAATTTTTCATACCATGCCAAAGTAAATACTAAATAGTAAGTGAGGGGCAAAAGTGGAATATTGAAATTTTCACTTTTCACCACCCATTTTCTTATGGTATAAAGATAAAAATAAAGATAAAGATTGGGACAGTGATGAAAGCAGGAGCTTGAAATGGAAAGAAAAATGAAGAGGTTTGGCTTTGCACTTAATGAAGAGAAAGAGAAAAGTTCTAATTCTAGACATAAGATAGTGAAATCTTGCAGAAGCTATTATTATGTTTTTCTTAACTTTTCTAACATGCAAAACTTCAAGAGATGTTCCTCACATTTCTGGCTTCACATGATCAAGTTGATATTTTTCTGCCTTTGCTGTAACGGATGATCGAGATAAGACAAAAACAGAGATCAAAACAACAGAATTAAAAGATCAATCAACATAGCGAGACACGGATTTTCTTACAGGGAAAACCCAAATCAGGAAAAGCCATGGGCGTCGGCACATATTGCTTTCATTATTTTAATGGAGAAATACAGATATTCAGACGGTGGCTCCTAAGCCTCCATAAATCCTTAAATAGCAGCCAAGGTTTATTTACAGACGGAATTCCCAAAATGCTCCTCAATAATTACGCATATAAATACAAATAACACCAAATATCATATTAGGCTCCGCTCGTCGAGTTTCCATAATACCGCTCTTCGGCCTCGTTCCGCTTTGGAAAGACCCTGAACAGTTGCTGAACTATGAAATGCCTATTTCACTGTACCAAAACACCGAAGTTGTGAAGAGGGTTGAGTGAATATATTTTATATTTTAACATGAATTGAGATAGCTTGGGAACATACAAAGTAGTTAGGATTGAGGACATCTTAATATTTGTAAATAGCATAAATAAATTTAGATTTATTTCTTTTTGAAGAATTCAATCTGAAAATTATGTTATTGCGATGTTGTAGATGTAAAAAAAAATTGTTGTCCGGACTATCTGGAGATGTTTGGTTTCTGAAATTCATTTGATTTGGAAAGCATATTCTTAAAAAATGCAAGTCATTTGATTTCTAAAATTATATAACTAAAATACATAATATTAAAGTTGTTGGGTGGAGATTTTTTAAACTAAGATACCCTCAAAAGCGGTACTTTAAGGTAGTTTACTGTAATAAAAAAAGACTTTAAGGTAGTTTAGTGAAAGTAGGGATAATCGAGGGTACTTTGGTGTAATTTGTCCTTCATTATCTGTAGTCCTCTAATATGTATACTTTTATAAAACAACAAACAAAATACAAAATGAATACCGATAGACTTCCCATTTACGGTTACATAATCGAGGGTACTTTGGTGTAATTTGTCCTTCATTATCTGTAGTCCTCTAATATGTATACTTTTATAAAACAACAAACAAAATACAAAATGAATACCGATAGACTTCCCATTTACGGTTACATTTCTTTCATCCAATGGATATGAAATGTGAAATTTTGGCTCAAAACCTCGGCAAATGAGAGCACCGTACTACGGAACAATATGTTTGACAATGATCAAAATTACATAAGGCGACAGCAATCCGCAATACTAAAAAGACGGGAAAAAAAGGGAAAAAAAGGATGAACATTAATCCATAAACCCGCAATTTGATCACATAAACATAATCTACTAGTTATAGAATCACACAATTAAGTTTAATCTGATTCTGATTCTGATTTGGCCCCCTTTTTTGCAGCTCTAAAAACATGAACAGTCATTTCGGTTTGCCTTTTGCACTTTGACAAGACGAAAACACAGGCATCTCCCTCTTTCAAAGAGTTGTCGCGCACGAAATTCCTCCATCTTCCAATGAACCGTGATGTGGTTGAGCTGATGCAGTAGTTAACTTTCCACTCATATTTCGTGTTTGGAAGTCGAAGGACGATGGTTTCCTCTCGAGGGAGAAACTCCATTGCGAAATCCGGAGGAATTAACTACACATAACAAAAATAAGCAAAAAATCATAAACACAATATATGATATTGAGATATAACTCTTGATGAATACAGACAATATCATAAATCTATCACAATATATGAAAGAACTTACTATAATACTTACAAGTTGGTATTGAGTACCGACATTGTATCCTTTCATCACGGCTAAAAAAGATGGTTTCTTGGGCGTAAATGCACGTGCCATCTTCATTGCAGCGTTCTTCTCTGCACGAGTTGCAGCCCTCGGTGTGTTCGACTTATCCGATTGATCTCCAAGTTCAGTGTCAATGTTTTCAGGTTTTGGAAACTCGGGCTTTTTCCCTGAATCATAATTTTTTTCTTTTTGTTTCAGAAGTAATATGGTTTAACATAATAGTAGCTCTCATCAAACATGCGCATGTACAATCATGTGCATGTACAATTTCGTTGAATTTCGAGTGCTGACTTATCGAGTTTCCGTCTATATTCTTAGATAAATTACAGAAAAATACCTTAAACTATGGTTAAAGTGCTATATATGTAAGGGTGTCGAAGTGAAGGTCTAAGCTTAGGCAGTTTAGTGAAAAGACGATAGTTAAGGGCGGTTTAGCACAATTTAGCCTAAAAGAGGGGGTAAAAAGATTTTTAAATTAAAAGGCTCACTTTTTTTAGTGTGCCCAATGGGAAAGCTAGAGGCTTCGCTCTCACCGTTCTTCGATGGCGACGATTCTTCACTTTGTTCTTGATTTTTCATAGAGCAATTCTTCTCCGTCGGTTCTTTTTCTTCCTCATTTAGCTTGTTTTTAACAAAATAGCAAGACTCCTTCTCACATTCATTTGAGTAGATCGATACCTTGAAACAATCGCCACCTCTATAACTGAAAAATAGTATATCGTTTTCTTTTACGTCGTGAGCTTCTACAAATTGTTTCCATCCGAATCGAAGGAAAACATCTTCATCGACTTTTGAAAGCCCAACATGCCATCTATCGCCACTCGGGCCGTTCAAATCTAGAACTTCAGGCAGCTTTTTCTGAAACCGAGCGACGATTTTTTTTGGCATGCTCTACAAAAATGAAAGAAAAAAAACGGTATTTAAATAATAAAAACCGTATTGTCATATTTTCATTCTTTTGCTTGTATTGCAGGATATCTCCCTCAGTTTTGAAACTTGGCTTTCGGCTCCCGCAAATATATTTTTTTCGAAACCTTTTTTTAGAGTATCTATGAATTTTAGACATCTTTACTACCAATCTTGTATTGCAGGACATCGATTTTTTTTTATTTTTTTGCACCGATGTGGTGTATGACTCCTTTTATGTTGATTTGTTGCTTGGGAATGTACTTTGAGTAGTAATCGTTAAACCCTTATTAATGATATTTGGTGGCATAATTATCCACCTATTTCCTCACATATAATCCTTTGCATTTGTTGTATTTGTAATGTTTTATCAGAGGGATATTCAAGAAATAAATAATTAAAGAAACAGAAAGAAAAATTAAGACCAACTACTGCAAATTACCCTAGGCCCTCACTATTTTCACTAAACCACCTTAAATTATTAGCACAGTAAACTTCCTTAAGGTTTTATTTTAAGGCGGTTACTGCAACTCAAAAAAATAAAAATAAAAATTTAGGCAGTTTAGTGAAAAACACAAAAATGGTTAAGGATAGTTAATTTATCCAAAAATGATTAACTAAATAGGCAAAAAGTGAGGGAGATTTCATGCAATTTAGCCTTAATTTTAGAATACAAATCATGTAATGATACAAGGGAATGAGAAATTACGATTCGTCGAGAGAAACCTCGAACCATGGTTTTGCAAAATGTCAAACTCCTCGGCTCATTGTGCTCCAAATGAAAATGTTGATGCAAATTCTCCAACAATTGCTTGCACCTTTGGCAACTGTCGTCCTTGCTCATCTCGCCAACCTAGAATTTGAAGAAAATTAAATAGATTATAGAAAGGAAACTAACATAATGAAGACACGGAATTGCATGCATATATCGAAAACACAGGAAAAATAATCGATCGAAACACAAACAAACAAAAATAAAATTAGCTTAAAAAACGAGAAGAAAAACTTTACCTTCGTGCTACCTCTCTTCACAGGTTGGTGAAGAGATGGAAATTAAAGAAGAAGTTTTTGAAGAGTAGAGAAAGGGTCTCTTTCTCTATTTCTATCAAATGTACGTAATTGAGAGCTATACTTTACAAAGTTGGCAAGATGATGAGCAATTAATTTGACTGCCTGTGGTCCATGCATGCAAAATAAATTGGTATTTGACCACATTAATATAAACATACACCTCATTACAATTTCTATTTGATGTGTTTGGACCAAAGTTTTAACTTTGTATATAATTGATCATTTAATATGACGAAGAGAGAGAGAAGCACGTTCTAATTCTAGGCATTAGATATAGATAGTGATACCCTTGCAGAGGCTATTATGTTTCCTTTACTTTTCTATAACGTTCAAATTTCAAAAGATGGTCCTGTCATTTCTTGCCTCACATTGGGTTGATATTTCTGCTCCATGTCCTTGTGTGTGTGTGTGTGTTTGTAACTCAATTTTCATGTGTTCCGATCCGAATACCATTCACCATTGCATCGAATCATTACAAAAGTAACGGTATTCTGATAATAGAACATTTAACAACCCTGAATGAATGAAAAGAGTATCCAAACTCAATAAAACTTGGTGTATCTATATTATAGGATATGGAGATTGCGTATGGCGCCTAGTGCCGTATTGTCCAAAAAATTGATGTGCGGTTGCTATTTGACTTAGAGGGGGGGGGGGGGGGGAATTTTCTCAAGTGTTGTTTTATACTAGGCATCCTCTTCATACTTTTACCGCTAAGATTTGCAATTTTAATTTTTTTTTTCTGCGGCTTACGGGATACAATCACCCTTATTTTAAAAATAAGGGCTTAGAATTATGGGTAAATTGTCAAAAAGCCCCCGGCCCGCTCAGAAGTTGTCTAAAAACCGTTATAATTTTCGAAATTGTTGAGAAGGGCCTATCGTTTAAAATCTTTGTGGAAAAACTCCTGAGCTGTATTTCATTTGGGCCTCGTATTCTCTCATCTGCTTGGATATTAAAGGTAATTGTTTAGATTTTACAAGAGACTGCAAATGCTTAAGATTTTACAAGCTATGAGATACAAAGAGTTTTGATTGGGCCGAGGGGTTTTTCAATAAGAGCAAAAAGCTCAGGGATTTTACACAATTATGAAGCGGGCCGGGGGCTTTTTGGCAATTTACTCTAGAATTATTGGTTTCATTATATGGCCCAGACCATACCAATATTGGGCCGTTAATTTGGTAAATAAGCCCATATATTTGAAGGCTTAGGCCCACAGGTCAAATTGGCTTTTTAATTTTCCCACCTTGAAAAGAAGGATTTGCACTTCCTTTATGCACGTGCAATCTTTTTTCGGTCGGTTTGATTTCTTATATATTTTTTCCAATTCCAAATGGGTAGGGTTAATACCCATACCGAGGGACATGCGCTTAAACCGCCGTTTTGACAATTTTTGTAACCGGACCCAAAGTTTAAAATCTAAACCTAAAATCCGTCCAAGCAAATGCGTCTAACCAAACATGTAACTTCATGTTTCGTGCGGGTTTGCCTGACGGATCGGTTTTTTTTGTTGGACTTTTTTGTTATAAATGTCTGTGGTGTACACTTTGGTTCGAGCATGATCAGATATAGAAAGCGGGCTTGGTTCAGACTGGCATTAGAATTCGAGTGGTGGATTTCATACTATCCGAACCAAATTTTTTGTAATTAATTTGCCCTTTGGCTTCATACGGGTATAGGATGTCAAAAAGACCTGAAAATTTCGAGAAATATAAGCGGTTTCAGGTTTTGGTCAAACCCAACTTGACTTACATCCCTACTTAAATCCGTTCATACCCGTCAAATCCTCTTAAAGATCCGTCATATCCTCAATTTGATTTCTCCAACTTTTGACCTCCCTTGAAACTAATCAAATTAATCTTTAAAAAACTTTCTGCTAATTTCATGATCTCCCTAAATTATTATTATTTGAACCACATAAATCCGGTGAAACCCGACTTGTCCTTTGAAATCCGAAACCCGTTCGAATCCATGGATGAATATATTTTTTGTGCACACAATTTGTGTCTTTCTAAATGAAAGAATTGAAGCTTCACGGAAAGCTAAGATGCAAGGAAAAAAAACTCCTTTACGCACGTGCGGTCATACATAGACCTGACCGCACGTGTGCATAGCTGTCGTCCTCGACAATACACGAGGCTTCACATGCATGCAACTGCAATATATGCTCCCACTTGGATCAAATCCTTAATTTGAAATTAGTTACTCTCTTAATTAATTAGTCTGATATTGATTGAATTGTTACTTTAATTTGGTTTGAAGATGCATTAAAGTACCAAAGCAAGCTTAATGATTATGGGCTTTTCATTCATTTATTAATTTGTTCAAATAATGCAAAAGATTAATGATATGTTGGTCCGGTGAGCTTGGCACACTAAGGTTGGCATTCACATGTGATCACCTTGTGACCCGAAGTTATGTTTGCCAAATTTTTTCTAGTTGCAGTGAGTTGTTGGTTAAAGTAATAGAAAAATTATATATATATATATATATATATATATATATATATAAGATAATTTAAATCTACTAAACATTCATACAAAATAAGGAAGGGATTTGATCCTCCGAGGCCGGACCCGGTTTTTATTTTGGGACCAAATTCCTGAAGGCGCGGCCCATTTTGTTTTTCAGTGATCCGTAACATTCATTGTGACATACATGTTTTAGGTGGGTTCTATATAAAATTTCACGAGACTTGGAAATCTCTAAACCTTCCATCAAGTGGATTAAGAATTCAATGACTTTTCGATGCAAGAAAAATACGATCGCTTAAAGAATATGTACTGAATACTCTTGTGGTGTAACTCTCTTGTAGTTGATACTCCTATCTCGTAAAAGTCAGATGCCGTGCCTATTTGGTTTATTGACAGCATTTGAAAGCGGATATCAATGGTAAGATAAATCCATGGAAACAATGGGAAAGGGAGAGAGAATGACTTTGCAAAATTTATGAACATGCCAAAACATAAACTAAATGGACCTTCCAAATAAAGCTCTTAATCAATGAGAATACATACACTTAAAAGGATCCGAAAATTTTTTTGGGTCATGCTCGCAAAATTGATATGTCCATATATATTTATAATGGATGATATGGATCAGATTAAATTCGGTCATTGGATATGATAAAACACTGAAGAGATTTTTTTTTATTCTCGTTGGAGCTCCGAGGGCATCACATGGAGCTCGATGCAAATGGATGGAAGCCTCGTACAGGGTTTTCAGGATTAGATGTACGCTCTCACGTATTAATAATGATGATCGACCACCACGACGACCATGATAAATAATAATGAGTGGTATGAGCAAATGCATGTTCTTATGATTAGTGAGAGCATGTTTGTTAATGATTATTGGGTGGCATCATAATTAAGCAAAGGCTGCTATGATTAATGAGCATGTGGGACAACTATGCAACACTCGTGCATATTGTCACTTGATCAAGATTGTATTAATTCCCAAATTAATGTGCTAATCATTTCTAATCAACTCGATTCTATATATGCAAGTTGACACTCGTTGGAAATGAATCTAACAGTTGCAATGTTCTTCTATATCACATTAGGAATTGAAAGTTGAAACCATATATATCTCCGAAAACCTATATTAATTAGCCGTGTCAACTTCACCTTGAAAAAGTAAATAAATAACTATGAGCAAAATTTGGAAGTAAACATTATTAGCATGAAGGCGAAATTTAACATTTATAGTCACCGTGCGACACTTGTAATAGATGAAATGGTTGATAGGACATGGGATTTATGGCAAAAATATCATAGGTTCAAAATATGTAATCAACAAAAGAGAAGAAGCCCATACTATACTATTTTATTAAAAGAGGGGCTTTCGTTCCCTTTTCTAGTGCAATCAATACTGAATGGAGAAGAAAGGATGTGAAGAATTAGAGTGTGCTCGAAATGATTACAGATAAAAATTGAAGTAAAAAATGATTTACGCAAATATGAAGTTAAGTCTAGATCTATCACCTTAAGCCCATGTCGGACTAGTATTCGTTGATTGACTTTACAAAGCGTGGATCGATATTGGCTTATTCCCAGGTTAGAATATCTCGAAGGCACATCTAATCAGTATCGATATTTCTATTTTTCTGAACGGATGATGTATCATACATTAAAAAAAAAAAAAGAAGAGGTTATTTTCTTTTCCTTTTATAAAAAAAATAATCAAAATTGAAATGTTTCAGTTACAAGATCTCAACAGACAAGATGACACATCCTGGGACCCACATGTGTGCTTCCACTTGCACTTCCTTCCATTGGATTTATTTAAATCCAAACTTTGACAAATTTCCATCAACCCCCCAAAACAAACTATTTAAACTATCCCACCAAATTGCTCCTTTCACCACATTCCCCACAAAAAAAAGAGGGAGGAAATAGAAAAGGGATGGCAGAGCGAAGAGAGGAACTAATTAAACTAAGCCTAAGCCTATGCCCATCTCAAAATTGTTTCCCATTGAAGCTAACACTGTCTCCAATCTCCAACACAGAAGAGGATGCAGGGGCTTGGTCCCCAGTTAGCACATTGTCGAGTTTGAGTGGCAAGAGAATCGAAATGGATGAGGTTAATGAAGGGGAAGAGGAAGGGCAGAATAGTCCGAAGAAATTGCGGATGTCGAAAGAGCAGATCATTGTGCTTGAAGAGAGCTTCAAGGAGAACAATACCCTTAATCCTGTAAGTATTTTATTGTTTGTTGATTTTTTATTTATTTTTTTAAAAATTGTTTGAATGAATGAAATGAAATGTGTTGCAGAGAGAGAAGGCGGCGTTGGCAAAGCAGTTGAACTTGAGGCCTAGGCAAGTTGAAGTTTGGTTTCAGAATAGAAGAGCAAGGTAATTGTTTTTTTTCTTATGGATACCTTTATTTTCTACTTTTTTTCCTTTTGCCCCTCCGGCAAAAAAAAAGAAATCTGAAACAAAGCCGTCTGTACAAACTGCCTCACCTAGGAAGCGTGGCCTCGAGCGACTTCGTACCTTAAATACTGGGCCTACTAGTAAGCAGGAATCAATTTCTTATTTGCTGAATCTAAAACAACATCCTTGCTCTATTTTCACTTCCCGATGGAATTAGTCCATCGGTAATAAACGAGAGACCATAAATTATCCGTTGGTAGTAAGCCACACAGATTATACCCCAATATTCCTGAACAACCAGTTGTGGTTTTTCCGACAGAAAAATTTCTGTCGGTCATACTTCATGTCGGTAATGATTGCGCGCGCATATATATATATATATATATATATATATATATATATATATATATATATATATATCTCTCCAAAAAAGAGAGGAATGTATGCAATTCTGAAGGTCTAGGTTCCAGCATTAGCTCATTTGATCACAATTTAAAAGAATAATAAAATTCTAATCTTTTTCCCGTCTTTTTCAAAAATTATAGGACAAAGCTGAAGCAAACAGAAGTAGAATGTGAGTATTTAAAGAATTGGTGCCAGAAGCTAGCTGAAGAGAACAAGAGGCTCCAGCACGAGGTGAAGGAGCTGAGAGCAATGAACTCAGATTCATCAAATCTTCATCAAATGATTTTTTCCCCTGCGACAGCTCTCACTATGTGCCCCTCAAATTTTTCCACAAGGGCGTCATTTTGAATTACTTAGACTGATTAATCTTAAGACTTGATTAAGATGAATGGATCTTTTTACAATATTTTGTAAATTGATGATGGTTGCTGGATAATCAATCAATCTGCAGCATAATCTTACTTTGGGAGTTTGATTAGTATGTGAAATTTGTCTTTCAGGGTTTGTAACTTTGTTTATCAGCACAATATTAATTGAACAATTGAACATTATAAGAAAAAAGATACAGCGTTGCAACTATTAATCTCCGATATGTAGATGAGAAATGGCATTCTTCTCTCGTAAATGCATTCCTGTATAAATAATTGTTTCCAAAATTATAGATCGATATTGAACTTAACAAAACCAAATAGAGAAACGGGTGACACCCAAGAAAAGCATTTTGGTATTTAAAGAACTTTTTTCAGGTTAAAAAGAAATCCATCACTTTACATAAATTGAATGATCAAAGCCATTTATTTTTAGTATGAAGGTGGCATAATTTTCTCGCCCGCTTCCTCATCCGCAAAGTTACCGAATTTTGTGTCCCCGCAAAGTTACCGAATTTTGTGTGTTAGAAAGATTCATCGGCAAGAGAGCGAAAATTAGGAAAAGAGTTGATGAACATGGAGATGGAAGATAGAAAATTCAGGGTATATTTTAACCAAGAAGCTAAATAGGTGAGAAGGTTAACGGACACAAATAACACATGATAACTTCGCAGTTATGTCCAGTATTTATCAAATAATCCAATATGACTCCACAACCATATCCGATAATTATACATTGCATCTGTATTCGAGAATCATCAAATACTGATAATAGCTTTCATCTTCGATGGTTATGCATATTCGTATTTACATCCACCAAAAACCATCGGATACAAATATTCCGGTAAAAACCATATCTATTCCGTATCCAACTTTTAAATTCAGGTATGATAGCCAAAAATAGTAATTTTGAATCTAGCAAATATAGCATTTCCAATATTTGAAATTTGTTTCATGTCCGTATCAGTATTTTCGTATATCGCTTTTGCCAAATACTAACAGCAGTTTTTTTCATTTCTGAAAACCTTATTCACATCTGTCACAACCACTACTGGATACTACTATAGTATCACACCAACTGGACTTAACTCAGTTGATACCAATTTACTTTCCAATATGATTGATCACAAGTTCAATCCCTAAAAGGGTTGATTTCTAAAACAATAACAAAAAACAACCAATAGTATCACCTATATATATCCCTGCCGCATCTAATCCATGTACATCCCTATCAGTAGGATGAACTATCAAAAACTAATAATAAACACATCAAAATTCATTATTTATTTTATACAAAATCCATTCCTGACAAGGGGAAAAGTTTTCTATCAGAATTTTATCACTCAACACATTCTCTATATCACAACACATAGCAAAAGCTGCAAAAATGCAACCAATACATTTTCAAAGCAAGTACATGTCCAGCTTTTACATTCCTATACTAACAATCTTGTCTTTCGCCTGGAAGAAGAATCAGTTCACTCAAACCTCAAAATGACATTTATAAAATACAATTTGGGAGGGGGGTGGGGGGGGGGGGGGGCACAAAAAACAGAAAAAGAAGAAAGAAAAAATTACAGCTAAGCCCCCTGCACTTTGATGCTGATTGCTATTTGACTGGAATTCTTTCTATCAAGGAGGGTAAAAGTAGAGGAAAAAGAAAGATAACTTCCCTCCTCGACATTGCATTAAAAAAAATAGATAATTGGCTCCAATGTAGTATGCTATGTATTCAACCACATCACAAACCTTGAGGGAAGTTGTTGATCTGCCCTTGTTCCAGCTTATCTTGGTTGTTTACTTTATAGGCGATCCGTACTCTCATGGCGAGCGCTTTCTGAATGCAAAATCAAAGTTCAAGTTATTATTACCTCACAAAATATATGGTCGCTGTCCAAATAAACGCACAGCTTCAACTATTAAGTGATCAAGAAATTCAAAAGTTTTTTCACAGAGGAACCAGACAAACATCGGACATTTTTAGATGATTTAATGGAGAAATGATCTATTTATTTAACTTTTATGAAATATCATGAGAGGAGCAATTAATGTATTTGCAATAGCTCAGACTAATACCGAAAGATTATGTACAGACAAGTACTTGTCACCATCATTCTACAATGTAAAGAAGATAGACTCAATGGATGCCTTACAATTGATTGTTCACTGTAATTTCTTACACAGAATGCATTATCTAACAGAGAGATGACCAATTTAGTGTATTAATTGATGGCATACACAATCAGGCAAGGGGAAAAAGGGAATAACAATTACAGTTTCAGGGCCAAATTGAAAATAGAGAATAATGAAGGGCAAAGGTCATAATATGGCGATCAAAAGGTCAGCTCTACACCATTTTTTTGGGGCGATCAGATCCGTTTATCTTGATCTTCAGCGTCTAAAACTTAGATACAAATTTCATGTAATTTTAATATCTTTCACCCATTAATCTTGTGACCGCAAAATTAACGGTTTTCCAATATTAGAACATTTTCCGTCACTGGATCGATGGATGAAAGAAATTAAACCTGGTATTAATATCACATACAATTTGTGTAATGTTTACACCATGAAGATCAAGATGCACAGTGCCAATACTCTAAGCATTGGTGTAGGGTTGACTTTTCACCGTCAGTCACCTATTGCATTTGACCTCCATTCTCAAAAATAAACTAAAATAAATTAGTTTAAATACAGGAACTAAAACAACCAGCAACCATAAGCTAGGGTATTAAAGTTAAGACTAATCAGCAAAAAGCCATACCTGACCGTGTTGGCTATTTGTGATTGTTAGGGTTTGTGTAATTGACCCAGAGCCGCTGGCCGGAAGAGTGCTGCCACTAGCTGGGTCCAAATGCAACTGAACAAACTGTTGGAAAAACGACCAGGTTTTGAAAATATTATGTTTCAAATAAAAATATATAAATTAGTCAGACATTAAGTGCTTTTAGTCTAGATGTGGAGTAGAGTAAAAAAAAGGCCAATAACAGATATGGAGTTTAATAAATTAGGAAACCTAAAGCAACAGCTAACACTATATCGATAACATATATAATTAAGAATTCCATTCAAGAAAACACTAAGTCAATTAGAAGTAGTGACTAACACAAGCATTAAAAAGTCGTCTATCTGGGAAGTATGCACACTGATACCTTTGGAACTGCAGCTTGAAAAATGAAATCTGTGTATGAATTTGAGGACATGTTCGTAAAAGTAGCCTGAATAACAGTGACTTGTGGTTTCCCTAGAGGTTTTGTAAAACTGAACATAATCTTCACGGCACTGTTTTCGAAAGCAGTGATGGCTGGATAAACTGGATTTTCTGCTGCAGTTAATAAGAAATCCATAACATCAATGGTGTGCTAATAGGCCTTTGCAGGATTTAAATTTATAATATCACTACCATGTTCGACATTAATGGTGTGTCAATAGGCCTTTGCAGGATTATAAATTTATAATATACCATATTCACCTGGAGCAGACACGGGCAATGATATGCCATCCAGTAAATCTATTACTGGAGCAGCAGATTGAGGAGATTTAATTTTATCTATTGATACTTGAGAAGACAATGAAGAAGCTGTGGAAGAAACTGTTGACAATCTATCCAAGGGAGCAACTGATCCAATATTGATGTGGTTGGTAGAACCAGCATTTGGAGTAGGCGCATTATTCTGTGACGGAGATGACCCAATTGATAAAAGATCCATTAGAATATTTGAGCCCCTGACTGGCGCAACACCTAAACGCAAACATTCCATTAAGCCAATCAGTTTAGTTCACTGAGATGTAATAATCTGTAAAGAAAATACATCATTCGATAATTTATTGAATTTTGCATACTCGTGCAAATGAAACTAACGCGTAGCTTAAGCAGCATCTATAGTGTAACAATGAAGAAATCAAAGGTCACCCCCGTCTTTGGAGACAACTAGTACTAGCAATAATTATAGAATTAGCTACACTTATTGCATCCCAAGAAACATCACAAGGATGTGTGAGCATGGCATAACGATAAGGCTACTTCACATGCAAAGTTAACCTTAACAGTAATGGTTAAGAAACTTCAGCAGGAAAAGTTAAATTCCAATCTCAAGAAAGAAGGGAAGATTCGAAAAGGGAAGCCAAAGAACATTCCCACCATCATTAAATAATACACGGAACCATTCATCATCTATCAAGCTGGAGAACAAAATAATTTGATTTGCAGGACATATATGACATTTTGACTGAACATGTACGGTATCATGCCTCAATATAGTTCTGATAATAATAGTCAGGTGATTAACTTTTTATGTAGTTATATGTATGCAGAATTACAAGTGTTTTTGAAATCCAAGTAGGTTAGTACACATTGTTGAATTATAAAGAGATCGCAAGTAAATGTATTGTCATTTCAATATCTTCAGATCAAAGATCCTAAATCACGAACGTCATATATCCCCATGTCTGTTAGATGTATGTAGTGTTGAGCATGTTGCACATATAAAGAATTAAATGGTACAGTTGAAAATTTGTCCTAAATGGGGGAAGCCAATATTACATCCATGCATTCAATGCCCAAGAGGCGTGGATTCAGATACAAATACAGATATGTGACACGATACGAGTCGGATTTGTGGATAAGCAATTTTCAAAGTCTTGAGGATGCGTTTCATTTGGATATGCTAGTTGTTGTATAAATATATGTGCATAACAACAAAATGTTATCGTATTAGAAATTTAACCTAAAATCACAAATATTTGTAAGTTTTGATGCATCAATAGTTGATGTTGTCGTCATTCATACATGTTTACTATAGAACATAATATAAGTTTTAGGATGTGAAGGAAAAAAAAGAGTTCAACAAGCATCCTTGAAAAATCCGATATGGATAGCACTCCAATATGGATACATCTCGCCAATGATTCCGTGCAACATAGTAAACAGCACCTCCTGTAAAGGAGTAATCAAAATATCTAATAATAGGAAGTGTAAGTTGAAATATCCTGTGAGGGTAATGGTTTTTTAATGGATAGCCTGGTTATGCTCATACTTAAGGATTTGCTGACTTATTTATTTTAGTAAGTGGATCATTAAGGGAAGGCTGGCTTCAGTAAAATCGATTATTTCATGGTTCTTTTACATCCATCATATAACAGGATAGTCTCTAATAATTTATTTCATGTGCAATGCACACACCCAATAAACTAGTATCGCCTTAAACATCAAGAAATTTGTATTTCTACTACTGATATTTTCAGAAGAAATACCTGATGGACTTGTCAAATCAACACCCAACAGGTCATGAAGAAAATCAGTGGTAGATGAATTGGGGACTGGTGCATCATCAGAACTCAAGTCAAGCAAATCCAGCAAAGGAGCAGCCGGTGGTTTCGTGACTCCATTTGGAACATTAAGTGGTGTTCCAGATGAAGCGGGCTTGGGAGTTTTATTATTGGCAGAAAGCGTTTCCTGAGACGAGCCAGCTCTCTTTGCAACATACGTTGCCTCGTCCAGTACTGGCATCCTCTCAACCAAAGATGATCTGTGCAATAAAGATACAGAGCATAAATCCTTGAGAGACCAATAGAAAAAAGAAAACTAAAATGGAAGGTAGTGAATCTGTTACTTTATGTCGTGATGTTTCTGTATAACAGAATTAAACTCAATTGATCTTTGCTGTAATTCTAGCTCAAGGCTTCCCTTTTGCTGCATTATCAGCTCCCTTATTCTCCTGTGTAATCAATATAAAAATTCCCGCGTCGTTTAGAAAAGGAAAAACATGTTATTTCTGTCTCTGGGTGTGCGCGCGCGCGCGCTCGTGCATTCAGAAAAGAGAATTTAGAGTGAATGTGTAACATACTCCCTAAAGACATTGTTGGTGATCTCCATTAAAAAATTCAGGACATGGAAAGCTAGCCAGATATAAGACACGACATACAAGGGGCTTGAATACAAAGACCAGTACATTCACAAATATGAATATACTCAAACATATATTAATATGTATGAAACAAAGACCAAGCAAGATAATATCTATAATATTGTTAACACAAAGCCTTCAAAGATAATTTTGTTAATTGAATTTGAGTCATAGTCAGGCAAGTCAGGTCCCTCTAACAGTGATAAGGATCACAAATTTCAATAGGTAATACAAGCATGACAGCTCTATAGTTCCCATAATAAGAAATTTAAATCTATCTTCAATAAATTAACCCACGCAGCCCCACCTCAATGGAAACTACATTGCCTAACAAAGGTCCTTCTATAAAACTTTTAGGTTCAGCGATTACATTTACAGGTACACGTTAAAGCTATTTCATTTGCTCATTACCTGATCCCTGTAAAGTACTAAAATTTAAGAACAATTCAAGTTTTTAGAGTATTTAAAAAATATAGTTTCTAATGCACAACATTACAGGTAATATTTTGTATGTCCTTATATATGCACACACCTTTTTCATGAACCCTGTAATATGTTTAGATTATTTACCATCCTCAGACAAACATTATGTGAAGATAGAAGAAAACATGTGCTGAAGAATGTGAAGAAAACATTATATACATCATACCCACTATGTACCTGGAAAGGATAAGAACAGAGAAACAATATATAACATAGAATGTGATGAAACACACTGGGTAAAGCAATAGAAAGCTGGGCGGTTATAACAAATGCAACAAATGTGAAATCCATCTCGCAAATGAAGAAGAGCAAACAAGCAAAAAAGTAAACATAGTAAGAAACCAACTGCAATGAAGGGAACGAAAACTCTTACTCTGAGACAAGAGGAAAACGAGATGAAAGTTTCAAAAGAGCAATCAGACACATTGCTCGAGTTGTTATATCTAAAGAGTGATGTTTCAAAGCAAGCTCCACTAAATCCACAGTATCTGATTCTGTGACCTGCAAAATAAAAAATTTGAGTCATATTAAAAGCCAAATGAACAACATAGATTAGCAAAATGCTTTAACAATTCACCCATAATAAATGGTAAAGGAGGATTTTCTCATTTGTCCCTACAACAAATTCATATATTTAAAATAGAACACAAACGATAATAATTACCATCACATAGTATAAAAATATAATGCTAACAGAAAAATGATCTCGCTGAACCCGATTCCCAAGCACTGACATTGAGAGAAGAGTGGAATGAGTTTACAAAAGTTGATGATGTAGAGATATATAATAATAAATAAGGTCTGTTGTATTTACTTTTTTACAAAAAGGTATGTTGTAGCTTGATTTAAGATATGGTCTATCCCATTTCTAATTAGGTTGAAGTTTGATGGACTCACTTTTATTTATTTATTTATAATGAAAAGCATTGTGAGCCTAACTGCCTCAAAGTCAAAATCGCAAGATATGACAGGCATAACTAATCGCTCATTACTTGTAATTAGATAATCATTACATTTTTATGATCGCTTGGTTTCCTATGAAATCTGTCTTCTAATTAAAATTGTCAATGTATAGGACCGACAGACCAAGCTGGAGTACGGTAGGGGCAGAGGGAATTTCCGGTGGAGCGGCGAAATGCGTAGAGATCAGGCTCTTCCTGTCAAGAATCACAAGCCTAGTCTCTTTTTGGGTCCAGATGTTACATTATACATGCTTATAGCATTTTGCAGTACAGATAGGATGTGCAGTCTCACCCACAAATTTTACAAATTTTACTAAAATGTGTCCCATAAAGGAAGAATGCAAATAGCATAGGTTCACAAGAATAAAAATTATAGTTTACCCGCATACCATGTACCAATGTATTGATTCTCACGAAAGGAGGAAATTTGGGAACTGGTTCAGATGAAACTCCTACTCAGATTGCGAGGAGGAATTCATCAAGACAAACAAAGTATAGTTCAAAAGAAATCATGCAGTGATCATTTGAAAGAAAGAAAAAGAAAGAAAGAAAAATTAAGTGTAAAGAAACAAAACTCCAGCTTTGCCAGGAAGCATAGCAGTTGATAGAAAATATAAATCAGAGTTAGGCCCAAAACAAGGGTCTGAAGCATGTATCATTATAACCTGGCCATTTACTTCCCTCAAATTTGGCCAGATATATAACGATGTGATGGAGAAGAATGCACTTACTGTCATCGGTTCCTCTCCTTCCAGCATTCCAGTACTATTGACCAGCATCTCACCATATTCACCAATGCACCACACAGCTACTCGAGCTAAAGTTTCCTGCACATTTGAGCAACGCAATCTAGTTAAGGGAATAAAACAGTATGGATGACCTATTTCACACCAATCACTAAAAAATGTTGAACCACCTGTTCTGATGCTGTTTGGAATAGCCTGTAAAGTGATCTGACAGTATATCCTTGGAGGTCAGGTGCATTACTTATCACAACTATAAGAGCATGCCACACATCATCCTTCACATAATTTCCCGCCTGTGAAAGCATACACTGTAATTACTAGGATATCTGTATCAATTAATTATGCATGTATGAAAATTTAACATAAGCTCCAAATTCCAAAAGTAATCTTGTCAGCATGGAAAAGATTAAATTCTTCACCAATCTTGCAAAAGCTTATGTTAATTGGGTGAAAATAAGTAATGAATTTCATTATAAGCATGCAACAAATAAACATAAGTTTGTGTTCTTGAAAAAGGACTTCATTTTACATATTATAATAAATCCAATCACAGATTAACCAGCATGACATCCCAAGTTGGAAAGTCCAGTACCATCTTAGATATTGTATTCAAGCTTAACCAGAATAACTTCAAAATGTTCTACCTCAGATAGAACTTTTAGCATTTGGTCGATATACCATAGCTTCTCAGGAGAAAACCTATTCAAATTAGCAACAAACAGCTTAGGCATGATAATCTTTAATAGTAAAAAATATAATGACAAATCTCAAGTATTTAACAACTCAATAGATGGAAAAAGGAAACATAAATTGATATAGCCACAAAGCTAAATAGTTTATTGACAAGAGTCTGGCATTATAAATCCATCACCTTCTACTTATAAATGCAGTTATTTAATTTACCTCACTCTATATTATGAACCAAAACCTCCAGGACAAACTTAAAAGACCGCAGAATTAAAGAATAAATTGCATTTAACCTCCTTTAACTGTAGGATGTTGGACACTTATCATCCCTCAAATATATTATCCGCAGTTATCGTCCCCTTAAATATGATATTGTGGTTGATACCTGGTCATGAGGTTCTTAAGAGGGGCTTAAGTTCAAATAAATTTACTTGAATGGTGATAGGTCATAGGTGCCTGATCTTGGTAGATGGAGTATTATGCAATTATCTTTAGAAAGAAGGAAAGCATATTCTGTATACATAATCATAAATCTTATTCCCTTTGGTTTCTATGGCTATAAATTAAACACCAAAGTGCGCCTATTTTGCCTTCCTCCAACATTGTCCCTTTGAAAAGTTGCTTCACAAAGAGAAGAAGAGGATATAAGCAAGAAGGCATGAAAAGGGGTTCAGATGCATACAAAGAGTATTAGAGCAGCAGAGATAGATATACTAAATTCACTCAAACAACAACGATTCTCGATTCTCATTTATCAAACTTTAAAAAGTATGATTGCATATGGCCATTTTATAGGAAATTGTATGAAAAGAATTTAAAAAATCCCAACACATTTTAACTTAGAAGAAGAAAAACCTATACCCCTTCATCAAATTGAAAGCAGCAGTGGCTCAAACCAACCTACTTAATCAATACTATCTAAAAAGTAATCACGATCCCTGGGGTGGTTTCTCACATTTCTTGTAGATTTATAAATAGTCAATTTTCAAACTCATTTACAGGTTCTACATCAATGGCTTTTTTGTAAACCATTCAGCACTACTACGATCCAACTTCTTAGTTATATTTGCAACTTGCATTTCTTTAGCAAAAAGTGATCCATACAAATGTGCCCCTACTCCATTGTGAACTAATTAAAGCATGTTTGCAATAGTTAGACCGTCATAAGAAAATAAAACGAAAGAAGTACTTGTTCATTCTATATTCTTATTTCTTGCATTGTATCTCTTTGCGCTTTCCTCGCATAATAATGACACCCAGTAAAACAGTGCACCATTAAATAGGCTTAGCTAAGTTCAGAAAATTTGTTTCACCATCAATTCTTCTTTTAATCAGTTTTTTCTCTGCCCTCGTTCAATCTGCAACTCAGATTCTAATAGAAAGTCCTAGATGATCTAATTTACACGGATACATAAGGACGGGCTCTTAACAAGTACATTGAACCCTGAAAAATGTTAAATCTTTGAGATAAACAAAGACATGATTGAGCATTTAAAATGAAATGGCAATATAATAAATAAGTAGAGCACTGCATGTACTATCTGGTAAATGAGATCCAATCAGAAATATCATGTAAATTTCAACTTACTTTTCAACAATTGAACATATTTTTGCACTAAGTTCTGCTTTGAATTCTTGATCGCTAACTTCGAGATAGTCAATAAGTTCTTTTGTCAATTGCTTCACATTGGTGTCATTAATTAAAAGAAAAACAAGTTCCAGAGCTCTTTTCCTTATTGATGCATCAGAATCCTGCAATTTGAATATTATTGGTTTTATTTATCAATTATAGAGTAAAGCTGTTAAGTTATGGTACAATAATCCAAAAACAAATTTACCAATAACAATAATAACAGAAAGTGTAACCGATAAGCCATTTCCAAGAACTTCAGATATAAAATAATACAGGCTGTAGACATTAAGGGAAAACACAAGTACTGAAGTAAAATATATGAGAAAGAAGGGCAAGTATAAATATAACAAACTCTTTACAATCAGCTGAATATATAATTCAAACAAAAAACACTATCAAGTATGAGCCGGTGTTGTATATATTGTATGTGCTCGCAAAAAAGATGATGGTTCACATTTCTTTTCAGAAAACTGCCACAATGATGTGAGAAAGTTTTTAAGAAATGATAAGTTAATATGAATAATGCAACAGGTATTGTCTTATAGAACAAACTGATTATTGGTGAATGAGCAGCAATTAATGCTCCAGTGTTAATACTATCTTCATCACTATATACTGCAGAAAGAATATTACAAACAACTCATGCTGTAGGTATAACTGTAAAAGCTGAAAGATTAGCGATCTTCAGCATTGAACTTTTACCTATCTCATAGAGTGGATTGATCAAGAAGCAAACTATGGCTTCCCCTGCCTATTCATATAATCATCTATAACTACTATAAGGGTATAATATAATCTGATTTGACCGGTTTATAAGTTTAACATGACAGGACAAGTTTTTGATTAGCTTTTAGGAAATGAAGCAAACCATATAAGAGAACCATTCCTATTTTACTTTTGCTATTTCGCTAGGCACAACCACATAGTGTTCCAACAAAATTGTTCTCTAGCTCCCCGATCCAAACATCATGTCTTCATTAATGTGTCTATCTTCTTCATAATGGAAACAAGGGTAGATAATTCTCTGATTATAGAGGCGAGTACCTTGACACACTCTAAAATAGTTGCTCTGTGCCGCTGCACTGCTTGAGAATCAACTGCAACAGCCTTCATTAGCATGTTGAGTGCAACATATCTGAAAGAGTAATGAGAGGACAGCCACCTTAAACTCGATAAGAACAGATAAGCAATTTACATGAATACAAAAGCTCTGCTGGGAATAAAACACACACACACACACACACACACACACACACACACACACACGGGCAATGAAGAATGTAAATATACAATTTTCGAAGGCAAAAAAATTACGGCGGTCACCAAATTATAGGGCATGAGCATTGAAACGTGTGTGCACAACAATGAAAGTATCAAAGTGCAAATATCTGAAAATAGCATGGTTAAGAATACAGTACTGAAACTGGAGAATCATAAAATAGAAACCAGTGAGGCAATCATATGCAGATCTACAATAATACATGCACCAGAATCTTGTTTGACTTAGGCAATCAAGCAAATATCCAATTGGAACAGTTTCTCTGATATAGATAAGGTTTTATTCAAATAATGCAGATACATGTGTGAACAAGACAATTAATGTATCAAATAATTCGAAGGCAAAAAAGTTACAGCGATCACCAAATTATAGGGCATGAGCATTGAAACATGTGTGAAAAAGACAATGGAAGTATCAAAGTGCAAATATCTGAAAATAGCATGGTTAAGAATACCGTATTGAAACTGAGAATCATAAAATGGAAACCAGTGAGGCAATTTTATGCAGATCTACAATAATACATGTGCCAGAATCTTGTATGACTTCGGTGATCATGCAAATATCCGGTTGGAACAGATTCTCTGACATAGATAAGGTTTTATTCAAATAATTCAGATACTGATACTCCAGATATCTCAATACTAATACATATGCAGATCTTCGGATACAGTTGCAGTTAATTATACTATTTTAGATTAATTTTCTAGTTAATATGTTTTTTCCTTAAAAATATATATATTAGTCTGCACATATTATATGCCCTAAAATCTACGCATTTAGAAAAATATCCATTCATATGATTCTATCATTTTTTAGATATGTTTAATAGGCTAACCTATGGAATATAGTTGTTTAACATATTAGTTATTCATACTACTTTGCTTGCATGCATGATTATCCTTATTAAACATATTTAGTACTCATAATTAGTGTTCATATTCACTTTGGCTATGTATCACATTTATGCACATTTTTTCCTATTATTCACATTCTCTTTATATTGTATCTATTTTATACTCCAATCTATATCCATATCCGTTACTCTCATATACATTTCATAATATTCAATTTTGTCAGATACAAATATGAATTCTCTTTTGAACTATTTTCCTATTCACGACACGTCATGCCCATATCCACTCCATATCCAAACCAGATGCACCCCTCTGTACAATGCCTGGGCATTTCAATGATACTAGAGCATATAAGATCTAAACATACTAAGAAGAGTTGGGCGCTGCAACTTGAAACCTAAGCCTGCCAACTAAAAGTGCATACAAGATGTTGCTGTAAAACAACTGTTATATGGCCACAAGTAACCTAACTGGAGGTCTCATCTCCAAACATCGGGCATGCTAATATATAGTATATACAATCCTTTATTAAATGAAATAGAAAGAACAACCTGATATTGTTGTCCCGATTTGACAAAAATCTCCCCAAAATATTGATTGCGAGCACTCTCAGTCCACTGGTTGCCTCAATACCCATTATTGTTTCAACGCATTCATAAAGAATCGCATTCCCAGCAATTTTGTTTGACTCGGTCTTCGTAGCAACCTGATAGTAAATTTTATACGGAACTCTTGTGTATGTCAAAAGCATATCAAAACAAACTACGAAAACACAGCTTTCCAACAAAACTAAATCAAAGAACATAGCTCAAATTGTAATCCATCAATGGCTGTCATAGAGGGAAAAAAGCTTACGGATTACCAAATGTTTCATATGGATGATATGGAGACAATGATCGTATGGCAAGAGTGTGAGAGAATAGAAACAATTAGAAGCAATTAGCTTATATGATGATGCAGCCAATATATTAAGCTAAATATATGTATGTTCTTCGAATCATAAGGAAAATAACAAAATTTCGTTTATTTACCTTAATACAGCATTTACACTATGGATGACGATAGAAGAGAATAAAGCATTTCTACTCTGGAAGTTTAGAATCAGTGAGTATGTGGTTTTTACAGTTCATATCACAAATACCAAAATAGATCAAGTACTAATCTATTGCATGAAGTAATGATCAGCTTCAAATTTTCCATATCACCTCATTGAGAGAGCGGCGACTATTACAATAACAAAACTGTAACTTGTGTACTGGACAACATACCTTTCAGGAGTCCACATTTATTATCTTAAGTTACATATCTACATATGCATCTGCTTACCAAAGGAGTATAGCTCATGCACTAAATCTTTCCTCTACAAAGTGAGAGGTCGCCAGTTCAATTCCCAAAGGGGCCGCATCCAAAAGAAAACACATATGCATGTGCTTAAACTTTGATGGCCTAATGCATCTTATTTTCCAGCACATCCTTCACCTGATCACCATCAACTTACAGGGCACTCCAAAGCATGGTGTGCGCATAGTTTTACTACAGTATTGTTCTAAATTCTTCTGAAATACGGTTATATTTTATTGAATGCTAGTCAAAGTAACTCAGGAATCCCAATTTCCTCAATAGTACTCAATTAAGTAAACGTTTCACTGGCTTGATATTGCTGAGAATCAAGAGATGGGAAACAAATTGTCCATACAAGTATCCTAGAAGAAGCAGAGTTTAAAAACATTTAAGTGTCATGCAATGTAGTTTTGGCATTTGAACATATTAATTCAGGTTTGCCATTATGAATGGTCAGTACCACGTCCTTCCAGAATTTCGACTAGCGAACTTTTTGTTACGCAGAGAATAGAAAGTATATGCATGGGGTCAGGGTTTCTGTATCTTCATGGATGGCAGTAGGCATTGAACAAAATCAAAATAATATGAAATTCCATTCATTGTGAAGTTGTATATTGACAAAAGAAGATATATCAGAAACTTTACAGTGGAACAATAATGAAATTACTTTAACTTTGAATTTGATGAGAAGATTGAGGAGTCATTTATTTAGCCAATACTTTCAAAGCAAATAGAAAAATTATGGTAGGTTCCAAAATGCAAAAGAAAATAGGGAAAAAAATGGTAGCTTCCAAAATGCAAAAGGCCGAGCATCTAAAGAAACTGACCTGGGCAAGAATATCGTTCATATATTCACTAGAGTCGGCATCACCTTGTCCCAACATCCTCATCAGCTTAAGGACTCGAATATGTAGAAAAGGGTCTGTAATCCCAGAAATGTCATATTCAGGTGCATATGGACTATTGGATACATTCTTCAGTATGCGAACCAGACCCTCTGTGCAGTTCTATAATCATGGTGAAAAATTATTCCATGTAATAAATTACAATAAGAAAATAGCACTATAAATACTAGTTAAGAAAGTGTACTTTCACATTATGTATACAGTCATAAAGCCAATATGAAAATCAGATGAAAGAGTAATTAATATCAAAAGTTCATTTCATTATATATTCGATTCTCTAATGAAGCCACATAGAGTAAAAGAGGAGAAGGGACATAATTCACCGGCTCACAAAGAAATGATTTAGGTTTCTGACTTCTGCCCTCAACTATTCTTCAGAAAATATACCCAAAAAGAAAAGAGGCTAAATGCTTTATAAGACATCCAAGATATGGTATTAAGAAATGGTAATTGTATAAATGCCTCTAACAAATAATTCTGAAGCACCTTTTTATAAAGACTAGATTTCAATATAATGCACTGAACTTAACTTTTTCGAAAAATATCATAAACTTTATATTGCAAATTAATCAATGAAACTTGTAGTACCACGTTTCTCATAAAAAAAATGGCATCCATCATTGCATCTTATGTCTCTTTAGTTTAAGAGACATGTTACTGTAACATGCTAATTTAATCCCCAAATACCTGCATGATCTTCTTCCATAGCTTCCTCGTGTTATTCCTTTCTTTTTGTTCTTCTATAGAGTCGCTTCAGATTTCAATCAAGACAAACTTAGATCTTAGGTTAATTTAATCCCCAAATACCTCTATGATCTTCTTTTCTTCCATAGCCTCCTTATATTATTCCTTTCCTTTTGTTCCCTAATAAAGTCACTTCATATTTCAATCAAGACCAACTTAGATCTTAAGTTTATTTCTTTTAGTTGCAAGGGAAGAGCCTGTGAAATCTTGATTTGCAAGCACAAGAGACAGAAGAAAACGGCTAAGAGGTGTTGTGTGAGGTTCACAGCGGTTTACTGAAACAAGGGAGGTTGAAGACTTAGGGTGTCCTGGTTTTCCCTTTTTTGAATCAAGTGTTTAGACGATTTGAATGGAACGGTACCTTGAACTTTAATCTTTCTTGATGGTCATTGCTTACTTCGATCTTAGTTCTTATTTTCTATGAGAACTTTAAGAATTTGCCGTTGCCTAGGTTGATTCGTGTGCTAATGCCACATCTGGAAATGTGGAAGATTCTATCAAGCACATTTGACTGGCCATAGATAACATCATAGGCAAAGGACTGTTCGGTATCTAAAGTGCATCACCTTAACAGCTCGCTAACATGCGTTAAAAGTTATATTTGTGACTGTCTCATGGCTATTAGTTTGTTTGAATATGGTCAGATTTCAATCAAGATCTAACAAAAAAATTTACGAAGTTCTAATTTTGATGAGATGTATGTGAGCCCATGGCCTCCAATTACGAACCTAAAACTAGCTGGAAGTAAAGACCTAAAAGAAGTTGGAAACTAGGATATTTATGGTCTTCTTCTTCCTCTCCTAAGCTCCATCCAAAACCTAAAATAAGTTGGAAACAGCGTACAAGGACACAAAAAATAGCAGCTAATTAGTAATTAGCAACAAAGGTCTCCACATTCGCATTCGCATAAGCAAGTGTCATTGCCACAATTGATAAGTGCCTCCACATTGGCTGACGAAGAAGAAGCTTAGTTCAGGTATTTGGCTGAATACATATATAGGTTGGGGGTATTTGTTATTTTTGCAAAACAATGATAAGGGGTATAAAGGTAAAAGCGATCTTACCGTCAATGACGCATGGCATTATATGAAAAAACTTAAGCATGCGGTACTTATAATCAGTTTATAAAGTTTACGGTATCGGTATTTATCTGAAACATTGCAGGTTCATGTTATTTAAGTTGAATTAACCATTTAGTTGATACATATGAGCGTTATTCAATATCATTAATGTTTGGCCACTCCACTAGCATTTTATAATGGAAGATTGATTATTATTTAATGAAAAATTTCAACAACAAAAAAAAATAGTGATGGAAGTCTCTTGTAAAAGAATAAAATAACCATGCTCGATATTTATTATGAAAAGCTAGTGATGTAAATCTAATTGCATACACTATTAAAGATGTTAAAAAAGCATTCGCGCTACTCTTCGAGTACAGGAAGCCTCATTTATTTGCAAACAAAAGGAGTAGTTACCATGATATGAACAGTACCTTTCTTAAATATTCTAGAGCCTCTGGGCTGACTTTGCATAAATCTGTGCAGAGCTGGACTCCAGATATAAGAACTCCATGATGTTTCTCTTTAAGCAACCCAGCAGCAGGACTCATAAAATTTTCTGCCAAGTCTGGAACTTTTCTTATAATCCTTATAGAACATAATGCAGCCTAAAAACAATATTAAAAAAAGCTTAAACACTGTAAACGATAGTAGATAAGACCATAGAAAGAAGAAACTTATATTTTAACAACTTAGGACTAATAAATATTATTCAGGAAAAACAATATATTAGGAAGAAATTCATAGCCCAAAGCATCGGTATATGTAGACCAACTTCCGATACTCTGATAAACTACTCTAGCTTCAAATATAGATATCTTTGTCTTGATGGGTAATGCAACTATGCATCATAAAGCATGGTGACATTATCAGCATGACTGAGAAGTGGGTCAGGGAATAGACAAGAGCTCTCAAGATCAATGACACAACAACCTACACAGGTAAGGCTGTAATTATACGTATCCGGTATCCGATCAGTTTGCTGGTGGATAAAGGATAACCGGATTATTCGGTTTTCCCTGATTAGTCAGCCATCAATTTATTAATATAAATAGTAAATATATTGTATCTCTCTCTCTCTCTCTCTCTCTCTCTCTCTCTATATATATATATATATATATATATATATATATATATATATAATGGAGGAAAGAGCCCATAGGAGGGGATTTCCTCCTATAGCGTCGAAAAAATATACCCTCCCTCATTTTTTCCAATAACCGGCATCCATCATCTTCATCGTTATCATCTAAGATGTGGGTACACCAAATTTCATGTGATTCTACAACTTCTTCACCGTTGATTTAGTAGGTTCAAAATTAACGGTTTACCGACAACGGTACTTTTTACATTGCTAAATCAACGGTGAAAAAGTTGTAGAATCACGTGAAATTTGGTGTATCCACATCTTAGATGATAACGATGAAGATGATGGGTGCCGATCGTCGGAAAAAACGATGGAGGGTATATTTTTTCGACACCATAGGAGGAAATTCTCTCCTATGGCCTCTTCACACACACACACACACACACACACACAATATGCCCATGGCCTAATAGAAAGGCATACGGGTTGATCCGGAACATGGTAAGAACTAATGGCAAGTCGATGTTTGGATCTTAGGTATTTTTGAGAGAGAGAGAGAGATTTATACAAATGGGTTTTGGGCCAGGTTTAAAGTTTATTATTCGACCCAGTACGGAGTGGTTATCCATTATTCGGCCGGATAACATCCAGTTTATTCGGCAGATATCCGGTTTGACCGTATGATGGACCAGATATTGAGTTTTTCCATTCGATTTGCTAGCGAATCTGGATATCGGGCAGGGCATTCCATTTTTTTATGATGGGACAGTTCTTTCCATGGGCCTCCATATGTCAGTTTGTGCACAAACGACAAAAAACAGCAGATTGTTATGCTTCTAGTAAAGATTGACTGATAAGTAGATGATGTCACTAAATCATGTGAGCATGGTTAGAATAGAAACCCATTTTCAAAGGATCATATTACTTTTAGCCTTGGTAACCTTAATTTTGGAGATTTGACCCAGTAATACTTTTTATACATAAAACAGAAATAGTACTTGCATAATATCATTTGGAAGATGCAAATCCATATATCTTATAGCATGTAGACTAGGATCCATCGATACATTAGACAAGTTGAAGAGACCAGCTAGCTAATGGCACAATTTTGTTTGTTAAGCACAGGATAAAACACTAAATTCAAACAAAATCTTTAAAATAAAAAAACATTTTGGTTTGCAGACATTTTTGTTTACAGACACTCAGCGCTTGATATATTCTAAGTTAAGTTCAAGAAGAAATTCCCTAGAGAGCACTTTTACCAGAGGAAGAAAGTACTTTTTTCTTAGTGTTCGGATCTCTACTAAGCAATAGCCTTTCCACTTCTGGAGCAAGATCCCGTGCCATTTCTGCTGAACAAATATTGCCTAATGCACAGAGAGCAAGTCCAACAATATATTGGTTGGAATGATTGAGATCTCTAAGCTATCGTCAAGGGTACAGAACAAACAATGCAATAATATTGTTGATATCATAGGAAAGAAAAAAATGTAGTTATAAACGTTAAGTAGTGGTATACATAGAAAGATAATATTTATAGGATACTGTTTCAATGAATTTGTAACCAGCATAAGCACTTCCTGTCTTTCATCAAGAAGCAGCATTAGTCCAAGATATCCTATTCGTTTCTCAGGAAAACCCACAGAAGCTATTAATTTGAGGCATTCCATCTGACCAAAATGAGTAGGGTAACCAAGCATGTGAATGAACATAAGTTTCGCAAGGTTACGATGCCTGTAATCATTATCATTTTCACTGACAGCTGCACGTATAGCCGCACACTCTTTTCTGACGACAGCACGTTCTTCTGCAGCAGTTTTGCACGCACGTATAGCACGAATCATATCCCTGCATTGTAAAAGTTAAAAACCTAGAATGTGCCATATGGAAAACTGAAAAATTATGATGAAGATATTCAGAAAACTTGTTCATGGGTCAAGATAAATGAGAACTTTTCCGAAACATACTCATAATGCTATAAGGCTATAAGCCTTGCATGGAAGAAAAGAAAATCAAGACACAAGAAAACAGATATGAAGAAAAAGCTTTTATCTTACTAAGAAATTTCAATATTCAATGGTTTGTAAGACCAGTACCTTTGTATCATGCCGATTGATGAAAACTAGTTACTACAGTATCAGTTTATTTTAGGTAGGCTGACCTTAGTAGGAAATTAATCAGGCAATAACATCTAAATTTATCAGGCAATAACATCTATATGACATAATATATAGGATATTAACTATGTTCAGCATCTAAGAATGTGAAATAATAAGCTGACAACAATACTACTCATCAGCTATTTTGCAGCTTAGGGGATCCAACATGACCGCCTCGTAAGTTGTCATACCTCAACCAATGATAGCAAGAAGTAGAGTAGCAACATGATAAGCCAAATTGAGTAAACTACTAAATGCAAATTATATATATAAGCATACAAGATTTGTCCCGCTTAAAATAAAAACCATGGTCGACATGGCTTTCTCATCACTTTTGAACTTGTGATTGGTCATAGTTAAATATTTCCCACTCCGACATCTTGATTATTCTTGCAACTTGTAAATGCTCAACAAGGCCCTACTTTAGCTAGTGTAGGAAAGCTTTAGTCTCCTCAAAGGAACTTCAATATTACCTCATATTCAATTTTGCCCTTCAGATTTAAGATTAATTTCCTAGTTGCTTTATTGGCAAGCAATTTCTAATTTTTATGCTTTGCTTTGCATATTATTTTTTTATTTTTTGTATTTCACTTGTCAAAGTAACTTCCCCGCTAAATCATTTGATGCGCTGCCTTGCTATTACACTGTCGCTTTTGCTTTCCGAAATATAGGTGTTTCCATGATATAATTCTAAGTTCTCCGTGACTCTACTTTTTTATGAACCAACTTCTAACATGCTTTCCAACCACCTCTCTCAAGTGTAGGATATTCTTATATTTCTCTATCGATTTACTATGGTTAGAAATAGTGTTTATTGATTTGCTATATATAGCTTCTTCATTTTTGTTGCTAAGTCTAGGTCAATCTTTGTTCTTATTCTATCCCAATATCCTTTTCTTTTGTCTTGCTTCGAAGTCCATGTTACGCTATGTTATTCCACCTCCGATGGTATGAATAAGACCCACTGTGGTTCGGAATTCAAATTAAAATCGCTCTTTTTTTTAAATTCCACTTTGAATAACTCACTTGTTTCTTTCATTCAAAATTTATGCTGCAATACACTTATGTTGACTTGCCGTATGTCAATCCCATGAACCATACTTATAACCGACGCTAATAACGTTTATAAAAATATATAAAAATTACATGTGATCCAAGGAAAGTTTTCAAGTTTGGAGAGTTTTCAGATATACCGAATAATTGAGTCGGACATAGGGTAATCAATCTCATTAACTAAATTCATTTTTCCTTTGCATTTCATTCTCGTGTTCTTAAATGGTAAATAGGATTTCTATAAAAGGTGGTTTTAACTTGTTCAATTATAAATTGCAAGATTCATATTTCAACGTGCACCAGTTTAGATTACAACGATAGAAGTAGGTTGAAAACGATGTACAATCACACAATTGGCTACATTATATAACACGAATACCAAAAAAATAAGCACCACACGGCAAACTCTGAAAGAACCATTTTTCATGTGATGAAGTGGACATACGTTGAAGCATAGGTTTTTGGTAAATATTTAAGGTCGTATTAATTCAAGCACAATGCACTTTATAATCAATCATTGATATGCGTTAAATATGAGGTCAGCAAAAGATGATAACTTTCTTATATATGGTATCTAAAATTAATTAAACAAGACTGACATGTATAGATAGATCTTTATTAGCACCTTATATAAAATTTGTTAGAATGCTATATCCTGATATTTAATTCTTTATCTAGTAGATATAACTAGATGGCATTATGGATTTCAATAATAAGTGTATAATTCTAATTGTTTTTTAATTCTTTATCTAGTAGACATAACTAGATGGCAATGTGGATTTCAATAATATAGTATAATTCTAATAATTGTTTCCATTTCATCAAGAATTAGCTGTAGACCGGCTACAAATAAAGAATACTGAGTCTAAATGTGGTTGACTTTGTTACTTTGTGTAGACCATGTCAAACTATTTCTTAGATTATGTCTTCACAAAAAAAATTGTAAGCAACTGGGACTTACAGATTAGACTTACATATGATACACATTACAATCCTGCATCGTACCATATTAATGTAGTTGATTTATCACTTGGTGAAGATTGTAAGAAGGGTGCTTAGTCTTCAAGTTAACGCTGGTGGCAACTATCACCATTGTTCATCAAGTATCTATGCAAGATCTAGAATACCCTCTAGTTTAAATGTAAATCTAGTCGACACAATTTTACCCAAAATGCGGAACATTTTAGTATGCGGAACGAAAACGTGAACACAGGACGCCACATATCATGGAACGTGATACGATAGAGGTAGTAAGAGCCTTAAGGCTTATATAGAACAAGAAAGGTGGTTCTAAAACGTGGAGTGTTTTTGGATCGTTTGTTTATGTATGTATGTATAATTTACATATATATAATATAATATCTTTCCTATATATTTAAGTTCTTGGAAAAGAGTTAAATAGTTTAGGTAAAATGTTTCGCAAACATGACTTTATGTCCATTTTATCTTAAGTCCTTGATGGGTTTGATCCAGAACAGTGATTCTTCCGATCCGGAACAATTGCGTTCCCCAATTGGGAACGATCGGTCCAAATCTCAAATCACTACTAGTTTGGCGGTTTATGGTAACATAGGTTCAACATTCATCAATAGAAGCTCACTCGGAACTTCACACCAATATTCTTCTCTCTTTAACTCTTGAGAATAAACAATTTGGCATTCAAATGTTACAAAAATCCAATTACCACCGAGTTTCTTGTAAAGGATTCAGTTAATTGTTTGCACAAAAATGTTATGCTTCAATCTAACTACAGCGAATTCAGTTCCTTTCTTCTCCTCTTTCATGTTATGAATATTCAAATGATGAAAATCAATCATAAAATGTCATTCCTGCTGCTTATCGCTTCAAACAGACAAAGGACTGATTTGCTCATTCTAGCTGAAATAATCCCATCAAATTCCAGAGAGCTTCTTGTACAATTTTCATATAGTTTATTTTTATGATTGTCTTTTAATTCTATAAAACCACTAAATTTTCGAGCTAAAGCAATTCTCGATGATGAAAATAAATTGAAAATTAGGTCCCATAAATGGTGATTTAATGAAACTGCCGTTCATTCTAATTGATTTGGTCCTAATATGCTGCCCATAATTCATTGGACGAAATTTTACGGTTTATTGCACGATCACCTAACAAGAAAACAAAAATGACCACAATTCGATCAAATTACTGCAGTTTCAAGCTGGGGAAATCCAAATGAGGGGAAATTGCTTCAAAATTAGGGCATGGGAAAGACAATTTAATGGAAATTTTCAATTTCAGTTGGGATTTGAGAGCTGCGAAGAGTGAGGGCTTACCTCAATCGAGTCCCCGAGCTGAACGGATTCATTGTCGCTGGTCTCGATTCGTCAGCGGTGTAGCGCGAGATCAGATCCAAATCGAAACCCTAATCGAATCGAAATCTGAAGACGAAAAGAGAAGAAGAAACGAAAAAAAAGAGAGGAGAGAGATGCAGAGAGACTGGTTGGATCTGAGAGAGAGAGAAGTTAAAAATGAGAAATGTATTTTATTTGAATTTGTAATAATATTCCTTGTGTTTATGCTTAGTTTTTTATTTTTATGTTTGGAATTTTTCCATTATGCCCTCGTAATATTTAAGCAAATTTGATATAATCCCATATTTCTTCACACTCCCCCCAAAAAACCTATAAAATTATCTGGGTTTTCCGCAAGAATAGTTAGTTGCTTAAACCATTTTACGGTCTTTCATGTACAGTTTTTTCTATCTCCTATTCTTCTCGAGTCCATATTTTCTCTTCATTAGAAATGCTCACCTAATCTCCATTAAAATTCGTATGCTACATAGGAAACCGATGTTTTGTCTTATCTCTATATGTATCTTCTATTCAGTTCTTACATCTTTCCTTCTCTTCCGGTTGATGCAAAACTGAAAATGCTTTGTGAAAAATATCTACATTGGAGAAAAACCTGAATGAAAGGGAAAAACGGAAAAAAATATTTACGGTAGCTACACACTGTGATGAAATGCTATGGTTTTACATGGATCGCTAAAAAATTACCATCAGATTTTTCACCGAATATTGCTTGGAAGAGAGGAGAGGAAGGATAAGGGATTGGAGAATGAATCGGAATTTTGAGTAGAGTGAGTTATCCATGAAGAATGAAGGAAGGATAATTATGTAGTTTCAGAATTTATCGTGTAACTGGACAACAATACAAGATGTCGAGAGTGAATTTGAAAATTTTTAAACATATTTTGAGGTGTGGGGAGTGTCAAAGAATAACGGAGAGGCACATCAAATTAGTTACAAATTTAATCGGCATGTCTTTAAAAAAATCCTTTAAATTTTTATCAGTTTCTTTCATTGTTGCTGGATTTGGGCATCTGATGATTTGTGCCAAAGTTTACAATCAGGCTATAAACCGAACCATGAAGTCACCAGTTCTAGAATGGGATCGTTATTTTTGGAAAATTAGGCCTAAGGGTAAATCAAAAAGCCCAAAACACCATGGGCCCTTTGTTCTCGTTAAAAAAAAACTTGAGCCCATTTAACTCCTTTTATCCTAGTTGCCGTGATATCTATCTAAAATGTTGTCTGTAATATCTTAAAAGTTGCTTGTAAAATCTAAGCAGCTTAAGGGAATAAATGAAATGAAGCCCAGGGTTAAAACATATTCTTGGAATAGGCTTGAGGGAACGGTTAAAAGTCTAGTACTAGGCCCACCACCCACATGAAAAAGGTAGAGTATAAAATGTGATAGATGTTTACATGCGCATTGCACATGTATATGTTTAGAGTTGCTCATAAATTTTAAAAGCAAATTTAGAATATCAGGGAGTAAGTTTGTGTGGGCTTTTCTTTCTCTTTTTTTTTCTTGGGGCGGGGGGCGGGACGGCGGGGGAGGCTTTGATTCGAAGGAGACGTTGGACGTCTGAACTGAAAAATCAAGAGAATTTTCTGATGTTTTGGGAGTTTTCTTGAAAAAAATGAAAAGATGGCACGTGGTCATCTTGAACTCGTGTTATAATATTAAAGATACCCCTTGAACTTTTATAATAACTTTGGCATTTTAATACAGTTTTGATGCAGTGAAAAGTACTTTAAAAGTACAAGAATAAAATAAGAAAGGGTGGACATAACAATTATGTTTTTTTTCCATGCATCACACTCAAAACACAGGCATTTCATATTTCACCACTAAAAGTTTGAAATTTCATGTTCCTTATCCAAAAGTTTTAAGTTAGCCAAAATACCCTACTTGGTTATTTTTACTCAGCATCCATTAAAAATATACCGTCAGTGTAGTTTAGAACCATTAAGAAGACGGGTAAATGAGGGATATACTCTCCAAAGACCTTCTTTCCCTTTTTAACATCATAAGATGCAGCTTTGGTTAGGTTTATCATAATTCCAAAATTTAGGGTTAAGGGCAATTATTTTTCACATAAAGCCTATTTCCTTATAAATAGATGGAGTTACGCTCCTTCCTGGCAAAAGGCTATATAAAATTTACCTAAAAGACATTTAATTTATTTCTAAATTTAATAAGGGATTCATTTTATTTTTAAAATTTCAGCAACAAAACTAAGATTACGCTAGATTTCCCAAGCAATCCGAAAGCTTTGTCATGGTCAACCCAACTCCGAAGATTTTGCCTAATGATGTAAGGTTGAAGCGGTTTAATAAGATGAGGAAGATAAAGGCATGACAGATCTTTGTGGAATGTCATGAGCTGTTTAAATAAAGGGCACTGATTAGAGGATGGAGCACAAGTCCCAACTTATTATTGCGTAACACTCGTTAAAAAATCCTTACCAGGGTTGCATTTTGACAGAGAAGTACCTAACATGGGTATTTTGGTTAACATAGTGTTTTTGGGGGTTCAATTTGAAAATTTCAAACTTTTGAAGGCGAAATATGGAAATCTAAGTTTTGGGGGTGCCATGAAAAAAAAACCCAACACCCCAATTATACCATCATGTACATTTGCTAATAAATTTGCTTAAACAACATATAAAACAAAAGAAACCTGAAAGAACCGGTTGCACATTGTTCACAGTTATTGAGATCGCAAGCAATGGGGTTAGTGAGACCACGAGCTCTCTCACCCCTTGGCTGCTTGAAAAGAGATAAGGGTACTGGTTTCTTTTGTTAGAAGCAGAAGGGTTAGCTTCCACGAAGAATGTCACGTCTCGCTTCCCAAAATACCGGAGCGGAGACGCGACGCAGCTATACCGAGAGATAACTCAACTTAATACAGCTACGCTAAGCTTAAAATAATGTAGGAGTATATAAAAGCAAGTAAAGAAAAGTATCTTTATTCCATTAACCAACATTTATCACAAACGATAACAATGATTAACAATATACAATATGATCCAAAAGTTACAAATACAAGATATGAGTCAATGGTACAAAAGAATACAATATGGGTACAACCTGAAAGACACGGAATGGAAACTCTACGAGTCTTGGGCCCACCACGGTTTCGCTGCGCACTCTGATGACTGAGTCTGGTCCTACAATTATAGTTATCCAACCGGGAACACAATTCTCAGAGTGTCAGAATACCCACAAGTATAAAATATAGGCAGGGGAGCAGTGTTAATCTAAAAGTAAACCGAAAGTACGGAAAATCATGTATATAGTAATGTAAAAACACGTGTTGTCAATAATAGAGTCGGGACAGTGTTAATCTAAAAGTTAATTTGGAAGTCAAGTCAATCGGATATTCAGTCTAAGAGTTAGGTGTGTATTGATAGAATTGACTGATGGACGTACTCGTATCCTTGAAATATCCCATGACTAGCTGAAAGCAGTATGAGCTGGCGCTCGTGCCTGAGGTGACAATAATAACATGAATCAATGCAGTAGCATGCACATTCCCGAAAAGTGTCCCATGACTACGATAGAGTTTTGTCTAGCGTGAATATCACTCAAGTGTACAGGTATTTCCACACTTCAGTTCCACAATAAACAACAAATCTAAACCAGTAAAATATTCACATTCAAGATGCTGACCAATTCATGTCTCATAATGAAAGCTAGGTAAAGTAACATGTGGGTACAGCGCATGATGTTATGCAGGTTTAGTGGTGAACATCAATAGCTATCTACTAAATATTGTAATAGTTTTAGTTTGTTAAATAAGGGCCCGGATACTCGCGATTATTCCGTTATGCCACAGAACAACCGGGGAAGTGAAATGTACAGTTTCACTTCCCGGGATCATGATTGAGTAGTAGGGAAATCCAAGTTCCGCATATCCTTGCCTAATCAAACTACCCATCCCCATTATTCAGTATAAAGGTTTTGACGTGTATTAGAGCTAACACGTATATCATCTAGACATGGAATTTCCACATTGTATGTCATCCAGATTATTCGACCTTAAAGTAGGGTTAGTATTCGTCCAAAGATCGGGGTATATAATTCATCCGAAGATCGGATTAGTATTTGCTCGAATATCGGATTAGAAATATTCGTCCGAATATGGGGTTAGTAATAATATTCCATATCTAGATTCGCGCATTCTAACCCTAAGCGTATTTGGTGTCATATCATGTGGTGTGTGTCGTGTTCAGTATAGGCTAATGCCCATACGATTGGATTTCATAATAGTTCACGACATTTTAGTGCAAATATGATATAGGGATGTTCAAGATGTTTTAACACAAATAATATGTTAGGAAGGTCCGGTGTAAATAATATTTGGGAAACTCCATGGTATTTTAGTGTAAATATTGTTTTAGGAAAACCATGGTATTTTAGTGATAATAATATTTATGAAAAGTCCATGGTATTTTAGTGAAAGTATAGTGTGGGAAAGTTCATGGTATTTATACGAAAATATGACTTCAGAAATTTAGAGACACCGCGGTTTTAAAGAATAAATATTTACGGAAAATTCCGGCAGCACCTCCACTGTATTTTCTAAAACTCCCAAATTGGGATACAATAAAAATACTGATAATGAATTTAGAATATATCGGAATCCCCACACGAGCGATAACAACCAAACACCACCATATGTCAGAATTTATGATATACGCAAAACCTTCATATTACCTGACTATATATGCTGAAATATATACATATTATAATGCAACATGCTAAAACTACACAATATCAACATACATATTTATGTTCTTGCACTTATTTACACAACAATGTAATATTAAGTGCAATCGCCTGTTATTAATATAACACTATACTAATGTAAATGTCCAAAAATAAGCTACTGTCTCAAAAACAACACTCTGCTTATCGAGCCTGTATCCATATTATTGATAATATAATTAAATTCCTAAAATATGTACTAACTGTATGCTACTAATTGTATTGATGAAACTCATCACATGATTAGAATTTCACTCTAACAATATATATATATATATATATATATATATATATATATATATATATTACGCACTGCTAAACTAAAATGCTATTGACCGGTAACCTAATACAATATAAATATTAAAACATATATGAATAAATCATATTATAAAAATTGTACCATTGAGATTAAATAGTGCCAAATCCTCAAACTTAGGCAAACAAGCCATAGACACTTGCCTTGGGGATCCACGGGTGCGCGGCTTGCGGCCAGAACGTGGGAAAACGACGGAAAACTCATGGAGGCAATTCACCAAACACTTGGCATGCCTCTTCGGTACGTCGTCAAATAGGAGCGGCGGTGGCGGGAAACGATCGCGGAGCTCGTGCGGACTCGGGCCCGGCCTTGGAGACTCGGTTCATGGCTCGGAACAGCGTCGTCGAATGGGCTCGAGTTCACGGGGTCGAAGTTGCGAAGTCGCGGGGTTGCCGGATTGTCGAAGCTCTGGGACATACAATTTGGGCTCGGCCTCTTGCTGAAGCTGAAGGAGCATCTGATCTCGGCCAAGGGGGTGGCCGGATATCTTTGGTGGGTTCGGTTAAGGTTGAGGGTTTGCCTGAATTGGATGATGGTGATGGCTTCGTGGTTGGGTGAGATGAAGAGAGGCGAGACGAGGTGGAGAACGAGATGAGGGGTTGGATTCGGCCATGATGCAGCAAGAGGTTTTGTTATGAGAGGAAGAAGAGATGGGGAGAGAAAGAAAGAGAGTGATGGTTCATGTTTTTTTTCTCTCCAATGAAAATGCATACAGCCTATATGGATTCTATCATGGATTCTATCATCCTGATAGAAAAAATATTTTTTTTAGAAATATGGATCGATAAATTCCAATGGAATTTCGAGAAAAGTACTCTCATCTTTAGAACTAAGTACTGTATCATAAAAAGTAACTGAAAAATGCACATGACAAGATGTGCATTCTTGATTGCATTGACTGCATTAATTAGGGGGTGTTTGCAAGGATTTGAGATAGATTTAAGGGAACATTGTAGTAAGAACAAACAAACTCCACATCAAATTTGAAATCCTTGTTTCTTTGAAAAGATTTAGAAAGCAATGGATTTGTACAAAATATTAAATTCCAAGATAGAGCCAAAAGAAATGATTTTGAAGGAATTTCTGTCATCTTTTTCAGCTAATAAAAAAATATTTCTGTCTGCATCTCTCGCTATAATTTGTATTTCAAATCTATATATCAACTAAACACTAACCGAACAAAAGATTGAGTGTATAGTTACAAATTCATATCTAATCCCCGCATCCAAACAGATAATTTTATTTTTTTGGATTATAAAATAATTGGATCTCTGACGCATTCCAAATCCTTATTTTTCCAGATTCGCAACCAAACATGCCTCAACTACCAAGTGTATATGACATAATACAAGTGAGTTTGAGCAAATTCATTGTTGGGAGAAAATCGATTCATGGAATAATGCCCGTGACAAACCAAATCACTCAATCACAACAATTACGCAATTAATCAACGAAAGATAAATAAATAAAGTACTTGAGAACAAAATAGAATCATAACCAGAAAGACACAAGGAATTTGTTAACGAGCTTCACCTACCGTATGGCTGGTTCTCGGCAGAGCGGAATCTGTAAATATCCACTTTCTTTGAATCAAGTTTACAAGCAACTCTAGAAGATTTCTGTCAAATCTCTCTGGATTAGCTGTCACCCTCTCAATACAATGATCTTCCTCCCTCCTACTTTCGGCAAATTAATCCGTGCACAGACTTCAAATTAACGGTCGCCGACTTCTGCCAATCTTTTCAAAAGCCGCAGCCACTTTCAAAAGCTCTGATGGATTCTCTAATATGTCGCAGGGACTGGTGGAGAATAGGCTCTGTAGATGCGTGGATCTTTGATGCTTGGCCGCAGATAATTAATTGAGGCTCTGTTTGCTTTATATTAATTCTCAAGTCTATGTGGATTAATCTAATGGCCTTTAGAGATTTCTTCTTGTTGATTTATTTGGCCCCACCTTTTAGGCTCTAATCGTTCATATATATTAACTAATATATATCTTGCCTTAGAAGTAAAATTCAATATTGAGAAAGAAAATTCTCCACAAATATAACATTCTCTCAATTGGAGATTCTTCCGTCTTGATTTCCAAACTAGTAGACTTCAGACGATTCTTCTCATTAAATTTTTATGGAGAGGTGCACCAACCTGCAACAGAGATCCAGCTTGTCTCTGTCTACAACCTTGGTAAGCATATCCGCCGGATTTTTGCCTCCAGCGATCTTCTACAATGTCAAATCCTCCTCTTCAACCGCTATACGAATGAAGTGATATCGCAACTTGATGTGTTTCATCCAAGAGCCGGATTTTTCGCCAAATGTATTGCACTTTGGCTGTCGCTTCACAAGGTGTTGAAGTCTTGTCTTTTGTCCACTTCTTCAAGTAACCATTGCAGTCATATCATCTCCTTACTGGCTTCCGTGATCGTCACGTACTCAGCCTCTATAGTTTACAATACCGGCACCTTTTGCAATTGTTGCAATTGAGAGACCCAACTAACCGTTGTTCCACCAACTGTGAATATGTACCCCGTTGTGCTCTTCCCACTATCTCAATCTTCCGAATTGTCTGTATCAACGTACCCTTGCACCTTTAGAGAATCACCCCCGAAGCATAAATATTGACTAGATGTACCCCTAAAATATCCTACAATCCACTTCACCGCATTCCAATACTCCTTTCCCGGATTATTCATATACCGGCTAACAACTCTAACTGCATGTGCAATATCAGGTCTGGTACTCAACATCATATATATCAAACTCCCCACTGCAGAAGCATATGTATCACGACCCAAATTGGCACGCGACCGGCACTTAGATCTCATGACGTCTAAAAATGTCGACACGACCCAAATAAGCCAAAATCCATGACTAAACATTTTTTAAATAATAAAGAAGGTGATGTTTTCAAAAAGTTATTTAGTATGAAACACAATTTATTTACAAGAATTGTTTATTTAAAAGCATATGTCAACTAATTTGAAATAGGGTTAAAAAACAATGTTTTTGTTATTTAAAATTTCGACAGCACCTCCTTTGCAATTACTGATAAAAACATGTAGATATACATGTAATTATAAAGGCATCGCCACTTAGGAGCTATCTCAACGCCCAATGGCAGAATCATAACCACACAGTTATATACGAAGCTCGAAGGTGAAGAATCACAAGTAAATATAAAATGAACTGTGTAATAAAGCTAACTAGTCGACTCTATCCGAGTTCGATCCAAAAGAATATACATAAAGTCTCAAACTAAATCTAAGTCAAAAGAATATACAGGTGGATTGATGGAGTGACTTTAGATACAAGATACAAATAAACAAAAGAGGCGGTCACTATACGTGTAACCCACTTAGCAAAATCCGCGATGTACTCTATAGTACGAATCCACGACGCTCCTATGCGTCCATGCGGTCTACCCTGCAAAGAGCTAAGGCACAACGGGGGTAAGTTGCCAACTCAGTGAATAGAAGTATATATCACAAGATATAATATGACATGTATAATAATGAATGCAAGTACCATATGAATGAAATCTCGTAATAATAATATCCATCATCATCAAATCCTCATAAAACTCGTGTCCATCATCGACACAAAATATAAATATCGTAGGCACCGTCCAACCGATCGGTCCTCTCCTGATATCAACTCAGCCACGGTCGGAATCCTCCGGATATCCGCCGCGTTCTAATGTCACCTCCGGTATCAATCATCCTCACTAGGCTCTCCGTACCTCCCTACAGTCTTCCTGCCCCTCGGAGTCATACAGGGTCCACCATGTACCCGTAATCGGTTAACCCCTCTCTCGATTCGAATATCTCATCATGAAAACCAAAACTCATGGTGGACACCAAATCATCATATCACGAGAAAACCACACTTTTGAAAACATAATCCGTTTTATAAAAGATACCCGTGGTTTCTCAAATTCATAGAAATATCAAATCTATAATATCAATAATGAACAGTTCATTCTTGCAACAGTAGGCAACTACAACACATGAATATATATGACAATAATACGCAAACATCAAGATCGTAGTACACAATCATTTTGAGTAGCATGGATTCTGTTAAAATACTAATGGCATAACAGTTTCTAAGCGTCATGGCAATACCTACGATGTGTAGTGTAATATATGCGTATGTGATTATGCAACACAGCAATCGTTGGTATTTGTACTTGTGTTCTATTCAATATATCTATTCTAGTAAGTGTGATATATAATAAAGATAGTATGGTACTCAATGTAATGCATATGACATAAATATGATTACGTATCGCTAATAGTGATTTAGAAACCGATATGAAGTTTTATAAAGTTTCTGGTAGTCGGGGGTGCTATACGCTATCCGCTCGAGTTCCCACTTGTAAATATCTCCCTACTCACCTAATATCAGTACGCACTACACAAATCTCGTAAGTGCCTTGCCCTTTCTCGTCGTGTCGGACGTCTCAGCGATTGAGCTTATATATTAACCAAAGCGTATATATATAAGAATTGAAACGCAAACGTTACTACACTTCTGATGCAAAAAGACCATAACGTACTATTGACGTATTTTAACGTATGTTATCAGTATCAAACTACCTCCCGGCAACAACGAAAATAAAAACTTAAGTTTTAAAACGAAAAACCTTAAACCATTATAGGATATTTGCTCCAGATTTTTATACAAGTGATCTGGGATAAAATTGCATATACACAAGTCTTATATAGGATGTATATAAGCTACTGTAAAAATCCCACACCCTAACTCCAACTCCCAGCCACAATTTGCGGCCATTCCTATTAAATCTGTGGCCAAGTGGGGTCCACTTGGGTACCGGCTTAGATGTGGTCTCTAGTCGTTCTTACCATCTCAGAATATTCTCAAAATATTTTTCAGAGTTTATTTGTTATAGCAGATTCTAATTTAACATAAAAAAATCCTACAAAACTTAGCTTTTTCTGATATCACACAAAACTTTTGAAACTTGAACACTTTAAAAACCGGTAAAAGATGAATTTTTTTACCTAGTTAAAGAGAGTTTACTGAACCTCAAAGCTCATGGGTGCCAACTTGGATCATCTTAGACTTGGTATTTACTTTATCTTGAGTTTTTGAGAAAAACTTCATGAATATCTTATTGTTTTGGCTGGGTGATGAACTATGGTTTATTTTCTTTAAGCAAGGAATTGTAAAGAAGGAGTAGTTCAGTTTAGAAATGAATTTTCTCTAAATGAAAGATGATGATATCATAAGGAAGAGGTGTGTGTAGGGTAAGCATGAGGTGGAGTGATATGAGAGTGTAAGGGTGTTGTGGTGTGGTGTGTATGTGTACTCAACCTTTAACCTATACCATTTTTCTCATTAAAACAAACAAAACCCTTGTTTCCCCCAATCGGAGCAAAACTCTGCTGGAAATTCAAAATTCAAATTTTGAAGCAACGCTTCAAATCCCGGGCGCAACGCGCCACGTGTCTGGCGCAGATGCATCGGCGCAGCGCCCAAGGCAGCGCACCTAATCAGAGCAAAGCTCTGTTTTAAAAAGTTAATTGAAGCAACGCTTCAGTTGCGCAAGCACTGCACTGCGCGACACGTGTCAGCGCAGATGCGCTAGCGCAGCCGCGTTGCGCTTTGCACTGCGCGACACGTGTCGCGCGCTAGGTCATCTACGCTAAACAGAATTAAATTTCTAAGAGATCTTTTCTGTTCTTGTTAAAACTAGAAGATTTTCTTCTGTAAAACAGAAGCCTTTGGATCAAAGATCCAACGGTGGGAAAATTCCCCAAATCACTCAGAGAAAGATCTGTTTAACAAATTAACTAATTTATGGGCACTATAAAATGGACCCTAAGCCTCAATTCAAAGGCATCAATATCTTGCTAAAAAAAAGAGAGAAGAGAACTCTCGAGAACTCCTCAAGAACACAAAAAAGGTAAAAACCTTTAAAAGAAGAGAAAATTCTCTTATGAACAGATCATGGATCTAAAAACAAGATCATTGATAACAATAAATAAATAAATAAATAAATAAAATAAAATAAAAATAGTGTTTTGCACTTTTTATGAACCTTGGTTCTCTGAGATAAGGAAAAACAAGGAAAAACTTATTTTTCTTTGATCTAAATTTAGATCAAGAGATCAAAAAGTGCTTTGCACTTCTGTTCTTGAATCTAAAAGATTCTTAGTGCTTTGCACTTCCAATTTGCGCTGTTGCGCTCCTGGATTGGCGCCACGTGTCAGCAGCGCATGCGCAGCGTATCAGAGCAGCGCACTGCGCTCGCGTGACACGTGTCGCCACCACAAGAGCTTGCGCTTCCTGATTGGCGCAAAGCGTCTGACAAATGCAGTGCATTACTTAAAGGGCCAGGCCCAAGTCAAAAAGACCTAATAGGCCTAAATAAATTGCAAAGCAATAAAAGGGCAGAGCCCCATTTAAATTGATACTCTGTTTTGAGCAGAACCCAAAATAAATTGATGCTCCGCATCCTTTATGGGCAGAGCCCAACCAAAAATAGAAAATAATGCAATGCATTATTTAAAAATGGGCTAAGCCCTAGTACAGGCCAAAAACAAATAAAAGTGTTGAATATTTTTCAATTGGACTTAGCCCAATCGTGGCTGTAAGTCCTCAAATTAAATTGACTGAGCAAGATTGCTCCCCTAAATCAATTTACATCCGGTTCGAGGGTACATCTCCGAACTCTTTTGACATCCATCGTTGTAATTCCTCAACGACGTCAAAGAGGTGACGGGTCCCAACGACCACACATCAATATGGACTGCGGGGTCCCTAAACTCGTGGACCGAGACGTCCCTAAACTAATATCGGACCGAGACGTCCTTAAACTAATATCGGACCGAGACATCCTTAAACTAATATTCGCCCCTAAATGGGAATGTCGGACCGAGACGTCCCTAAACTAATATCGGACCGAGACGTCCCTAAACTAATGTCGGACCAAGACGTCCCTAAACTAATATCGGACCGAGACGTCCCTAAACTAATATCGGACCGAGACGTCCCTAAACTAACATTGGACCGAGACGTCCTTAAATTAATATGGGACCGAGACGTCCTTAAACTAAAAGACCTCCATGTCCCTAAACTGGCGATGGACCACTACGTCCCTAAACTGGCGATGGACCACCACGTCCCTAAACCGGAGCAATAGAGCCCCCAAATGCTCTTTTGCCGGATCTAAACGATCCCGTTTAAGTTGATCTTAGCCCCAAACACGGCTAACGTATCCTTAAACATTCAAATGGATTACAAAACTTCAAATTAACTTTGGTTCTAGGGTACATCTCTGAACTCCTCTGACACCTATCGTTGTAATCCTTCAACGACGTCAGAGAGGCGACGAGTCCCAACGGTCATATATTAAATGGATCACCAAGTTAAGTTGATCTTAGTCTTAAATCAGACTAACGTATCCTTAACGAACGTTTAAGTTGATCTTAGCCCAAAATACGGCTAACGTATCCTTAAACTAAAACACCAAACCCAAATCTAAGTAAATACGGATTTGGACTAATCCACGTCCTACGAGCGACGGCATTACTCAGTCTCCATATACAATCCACGGGCAACCACAAGCAAAACAGGCACACACGACACGAAGTGAAATTCTGGAGAAGGAGAAAGTTGTTACCGCGACGCGGTAGCGTAATTAACTGCAGGGGCTTGCGCCTGCAGGGAAGAGCGTCCCCACAATCAAAAACCCCTCTAGCGAGAGGGAATCTGACGAAATTTGCTATATCGGCCGCATCCGTCTAAACCTCCGATACACGGTGTCATAAATCAACTTGGCATCTTCGGAGAGGTGGACGGATAAAACCATATAGCATCTGTCCCGAATCTCAGGCAAGACGGCGTCCTCACGTCGTCTCCGCCGCCATTCGGAGGGGAACAGATTCTGGCACGCCCGGTGGGACCTTTTCCTCTTTTCACTCCACACTTCGTGTGTCGTGTTTTTCCCGCGATCAAATAATCGCGGTATGTATGTTTCTGGTTGCCCTTAGGGGAGTGGATATTGAAGTCGGCATTTCGTCTCTATGAAGAATGGCATTTGCTCCCACCTTTGCAACTCAGGCTTTGTCATACCCGGCGGAGTCAAGTATGGGTCACTTGCAGCATCAAATCTCTGCAATCCGGCTTTTCAAGAAATTAAGGGGCTTCTGTTCGGGTCGATGCTCCCACCTCCCACCCTCGGTGCCTCAACGCCGATGGAGGAAGCCCAGAGGATGTCTGTCGCCCACAGGCAGGCTCCCCAAGCAGCAGCCTTGCCGACGGAATCGGTCCTCAAATAGCTGGCACATGCCAAAGACCAAGGTCGACGCAGGGGGCAAAATATTCAAGCTATTCAAGAAATCAATGGCTTCAAATTGCACTAATTGCAACAGTAACTCTCGCTCCGTCCCATCTGGAGGAGTAACCTACGGGCCCCAAGCGGCCTCCCTTTTCACTATGCCAGTGGAGCAGGCAACTCAAGCCACCACTGGGCTCTTCTTCGGGACCATGCTCCCGCCAACGAGCTTCAGCGTTCCTGTACCATCGCAAGAAGCTCCCAAGAAATCGTTTTTCAGAGCTCCTGTGCTTATTTACGCCCTACTTTGTATTATACTATATATAAGCACACACAAAAAATTGTGATAATAAAGGAGTAGAAAGTGAAAAGTTATATTTAAAAGATAGGAATAATTTAAGAAAAACAAGAAAATTAGAAGTTTTTTTAAATGAAACTAGTAATAAGTGGTCATGAGCTGTTGTCCTAAAGGTTAGTAAGATGAAGGAAATTACTAATCTGAAGATAAAAATAAGCCTGAAAAATAGTTCCTATTCTGGAAGCTAAACATTTGAACGTTGAAACCCTACTATACGCACGTACACACATCTTGAAACTCGGGATAGTAGAGGATACCTTGAAATGCTCTTGTCTAGAAGCCAAAGTATGAAGAAAATAAAAGTGGAGAATAAAAGATAAAATGGTGAAAAGAAAAATGAACACTGGTTTTGTTATCACCGAGGCAGCAATAAAAAAATATAGTGAGGGTGCTTTATCACCTAGTGCCTTAGACCAACTGGTTTGGAAGCCACTGCTAAGCCTTAGGTGTTGCAAGACGAGAAAAAACACCTAATTAGCAAGCACATGAGTAATCGATCGGTTAGTACCTCAAGAAGTATTAACGGTCGCATGAAGAATGTGTGAGCAAATTCCATCTAAATATCTATTAAAAAGTACTGAGGTAGATGGACAAGAGTATGATTGCTTGAATTGAATTCTCTGAGTGTAGGGATGTCCAGTTCACACACGTAGGGGTATATGATCAATGTTTGGAAGAAAGGTAGGAATGAAAACTAAAGGCGATGTTTTATTGAGGGATGATGTGATTTCTAACATCTTTTCTTGACTATTAAGATAGGGCTCATAGCAACTGAAAAGCTGGTAGAGTTGAAAACTCTTATTTTCAAGTTCTTTCTTTTATAGTTCTTATCTTTATATATCTTTCACCATCTCTCTTTTATTATACGATTTTGTGGGTGTAATCCGCTGAAAACCCTCAGGAGACAACACCCCTCCTACTAGGGATGTACCACTGGCACCGAGTAAGGAAGACCGGGGGCAACTCTCCTTCTGGACTGACTCGACCGACTCCAACAGCAGAAATTGATGTTGCTGTTCTAACTGGAAACAGCTTTGAACCACTTAGGAAGGTCCACAAAAACTCTCCGACCGCTGTGCTGAAAAGATCTCCTCCACCTATGGAGAGCGCTACAAAGGTGAAGCCGAAAAAGCCCCCTCAACGGCTGTCCTCTAAAATCTACAAGGTCTGGCGTCAAGTCCAAGACTCGGTAATTGATCAAGATTATCCCCGCCGACAGAAAAAGGTGAAAGTTCAACGGGAAGAGGACCGTCCTATCAATCCACAAAAGGCGATAGTTACTTGGGTGCCCACGGCAAGTGACTCACGGCTGACGTTTGTCAGCGAGCTACTATCTGAAGAAAGGGTAGCTGCGTTAAAAGACGTCCTTGTACAGCATAGAGATTGCTTCGTATGGAACTATTCCGAAATGCCAAGATTAGATCCAGAGATTGCTGTCTATAAATTGGCGATATCCCCGGACGTTAAACCAATCAAATAAGCACTGAGAAGAATGCGGTTCGAGCTTGAGATGAGCATCAACGCCGAGGTCAAGAAGCTGATTGACTCCGACTTCATCCAGGAAGTTCAATATCCTGACTGGATCGCCAATATCGTCCCGGTAATGAAGAAAAATGGGACGGTGCGCATATGTGTAGACTTTCGGGATCTCAATAAAGCCTGCCCAAAGGATGATTTCCCAGTGCCAGTCACCGAGCCGATGATAGATAACACATCCACTCACGAGGTTTTATCCTTCATGGACAGCTCATCAGGGTATAATCAGATGAAGATGCATCCCGAAGACCAGAAGCACACCGCTTTCCGGACTCCTTTGGGAATATTGTGCTACAAGGTGATGCCTTTCGGTCTAAAGAACGCCGGTGCCACCTATCAGAGGGCCATGACGAAGATCTTCGATGACCTCATACATGAAATCGTCGAATGTTACATCGACAACCTCGTGGTTAAGAGCAAATCATACGAGGAGCATCTCGAGCATCTAAAGACCGTATTTCAACGCCTTCGACAATACAACTTGAAGATGAACCCTCTCAAGTGTGCATCCGGAGTTTCTTCGGGCAAATTCCTGGGATTCATCGTCCGACACCGAGGTATCGAAATAGATCCGTCAAAGATCAAGGCGACCATGGAAATGCCTCTGCCGAAAACTCTCAAACAGCTGCGGTCTCTCCAAGGAAAGCTCACATATATTCGGCGATTTATTACCAACCTCTCTGGCAAGTGCCGCCCTTACAGTAACCTGATGAAGAAGGGAGCTCCATTCGTCTGGGATAAAAAATGCCAGGGTGCGCTGGACGAGATTAAACAGTACCTGCAGAACCCGCCAGTATTGGCTGCTCCGGTTAAGGGAAAGCCTCTCATTCTTTATACAACCGCCCTCGAAGGTTCTTTAGGCGCATTATGGGCGCAAGAGAATGACCAGGGGAAAGAAAGAACACTCTACTACTTAAGTCGAGTTCTGCTGGAGGCAGAAAGCAACTACTCCCCTATCGAAAAACACTGCCTGGCGTTGATCTTTGCAATAACAAGGCTCATGCACTATGCGTTGGCGCACGAAGTCCGTCTCATCTCGAAGGTGGACCCTCTTAAATATTTGATGTCGAAGGCCATATTGACAGGTTGACTCGCTAAATGGGCTCTGCTCTTGATAGAGTTCTCGATAATGTATCAACCTCTTAAGGCAGTGAAAGGCCAGGCCATCGCCGACTTCCTTGCTGAGCACCCGATACCCGCCGATTCTCCTTTGAATTGTGATTTGCCAGACGAACATGCGTTTGACGCGATCGACGGTGGTGATACCCAATGGGAGTTTTATTTCGATGGAGCATCTTCCATGAAAAAGCGCAAACAAAGTACCCCTATAATCAAATCGGGGGTAGGCCTCATCTTCGTGACTCCATAAGGAGGGATAATGCGCTTCGCTTTCTCCTCAACAGAGCCAAGGACGAACAATGAAACCGAATATGAAGCTTTGATAGCAGGCCTCAAGATCGCCATTGACATGGGAATTGAAAACCTCCTCATATACGGAGATTCTCAACTGGTTGTTAGTCAAGTAAACGGCGATTACTAAACGTACAAACCGGAGTTGGTGAAGTACGGTGAAAAGGTGCAACAACTGTTGACCCAAATTCCCTCCTATACTTTGGAAAGCATACCGCGTGTGGAAAACAACAAAGCAGACGCATTAGCCAAGCTCGGTAAAGAACTGGCTGATGAGAACCTCGATGACGTTAGAATCATGGTACAAAACCGTCAAGTGTTTGCCCCAGCAGAAATATCTCCGAAATCATCCGAAGAGAAGGGAGCGACTGAATAGACGACCTTACAAATAAAAGAACGAGAAAAGGTTGAGGATTGGAGGGAAGTCTTTATAGACTACTTTAAGTCCCACCGAATGCCCGAAGAAGCGTCCATAAGACATCAGCTCATGAAACGAGCTCTGTCTTTCGCCTTCGTCAATGATACTCTATATAAGAGGTCATTCGATTCTCTGTAGCTGAGATGCTTAGGACCCGACGAAGCAGAAAGAGTCGTTCGGGAAGTTCATGACGGAATCTGCGGTTCACACCAAGCGGGCCCGAAGATGAAGTTGAAGATCAAACGGATGGGCTACTACTGTCCCACGATGATTCAGGATTTCCTCGAATATGCGAAGCAATGTCACTCATGCCAAATTCATGGGGACTTCATCCATCAGCATCCAAATCCATTACATCCAACAGTGGCTAGCTGGCCATTCGAAATGTGGGGAACTGACATAGTCGGTCCCATCGAACCAGCATCGTCCAGGGGACATCGTTTCATCCTGGCGACAACTGATTACTTCTCCAAGGGGGCAGAAGCAGTACCGTTGAGAGAAGTGAAGACGGAGAATATCTTCCATTTCTTCAAGACGCACGTCATATATCGGTTTGGAACGCCGAGACGGATCATCTCCGATAACGGGCCAGCCTACAGAAACCACAAGATCAGTCGCTTCGCACAACAGCATAACATAGACTGGAGATATTCCTCTGTCTATAATCCGCGAGCAAATGGTTTAGCCGATGCCTTCAACAAGACCCTGACGAAGGTCATGAAAAAGACGGTGTCCCGAAATAAAAAAGACTGGCATGAAAGACTGCAAGAGGCTCTTTGGGCGTATCGAAATACGTTCAAGACAGCCACGAACACAACGCCATACGCGTTGGTGTTCAGTACGGAAGCAGTACTCCCCCTCGAAATAGAGTTACCCTCTCTGCGAGTGGCAGTCCACTACGAGCTGACGAACGAAGAAAATGCTAACCTTCGGCTTGAGGAGCTTGACGCCCTTGAAGAAACACGGCTCATAGCGCAACAAAATCTGGAAGCTTATAAAGCAAAGATGACGCGCTCATATGAAAGATTGATCCGACCGAGAATATTCCGCCAAGGCGAACTCGTGCTAATGGTCAAAAGGCCTATGATCCCCAATCGCGCCAAGCGGGGAAAATTTGACCCAAACTACGAAGGCCCGTACATCATAGTTAAGGTCTACCAAGGTGGGGCCTATTTACTCATGGATATGCACGGTGAAAGGCCTTTCAGGCCAATAAACGGTCGTTTCCTAAAGAAATACTACGCTTAATGAGCCACGGCCTAGGTCAATGATAGATGACGACGACTATGTCCGCTCGCTATCTTCTTAAGCCCAAACTCTATAAGTAGTAAATGGCCTTCTTCAATAATGGACCGAAATGTTCTTAAACTAATAGCGGACCGAAACGTCTTTAAACTACTACCGCAGCATCCTTAAGCTGACGAGATGAATAAAAAAATATATAAATAAAAAAAAATATAATTAAAAAACGGTATGTCCATAAGCAAAAAGGGCACGGATGAAAACCCGAAAGGGCTCCGTGAGTAAAAACAGTAGGGCTACCGGTGAGTGTTCGTGAAAACCTGAAAGGGCGTGACCTCGTAAAAAAAAAGAGAAGAAAATAAAAGGAATAAAAAAAAATGGTAAGTCCATAAGCAAAATGGGCACGGATGAAAACCTGAAAGGGCTCCGTGAGTAAAAACAGCAGGACTACCGGCGAGTGTTTGTGAAAACCCGAAAGGGCGCAACCTCGTTAAAAAACACTTATAGGGTCCTCTCGACCCTGTAAGGAGAAACCACCCGCGTGAGATCCTTACGACTCATAAGGGAGCAACACACTTAGGGATCCCCACGATCCCTAAGGAGAAAATACACTTGCGAGATCCTCACGACTCGTAAGGAGAACTCTCTTATGGGACCCTCACGGCTCATAAGATTTGAAAGTCTTAAGTTATAGAAACCTAAACCTGTGCTTAAGCAACCCCCACAACTTCCAATATTGCCCTACAAGTGGCTCAACACTGACCCTTGTATACAATCCACATGCGCGAATAAACATTTCCCTAACTAAGTCCCATCCGAGACTAGGGATATGTTCGCATGGTGAACAACACTTGTAAATCCTCTCGATTTATGAGGAGAAAACCCTCCTGTAGGATCCTTACGACTTACAGAGGAACAAACACTTAGGAATCCACACGATTCCTAAGAAGAAAATACACCTACAAGATCCTCACGACTTGCAGGGAGAAATAACTTTGTGAGACCCTTACGGCTCATGAAGATAAAAGCCTTAGTCGACAGGACCCTAACCCTGGTCGCTAAGCCTCCTTTGTTCGACAACGACAAAGGCAAATGATGATTCGCTCCTGGCAATATCCCAGTTGTAGCGATGCTGATGCCGAAATCGGTGTCCAATTTCAGGTTTACGGCGAAAAGCCAGTAGGCCGCACATGCATACGAAATAGCCGAAATGATGGGGCAACTTGCAATAAAAAGCAGCAAGTAGAATGTATGCATGCAAAATAGCCGAAATGATTGGGCAACTCGCAATAAAAAGCAGCGAGTAAAAATAAAATAAACAGCCGAAATGATTGGGCACCGCGAAAAATAGCCGAAATGATTGGGCAATCGCGACCTTCGCGATATAAAAGCTGAAATGATAGAGCATCGCGGAAATAAATTAAAAAAAAGAGAAGAAATGATAAAACTTTGGCCCTACAGTTAAGATCACATCGATCACTGTATACAATCCAAGGGCGCAAAATGAAGAGGGAACCATCCCCAACAGGCTCCCCCAGAAAACGAAGCCAGATCTCGATGATCCATCTCAACTCCGAAGAAAAACCTGATGCGCGTCGACTCGCCGAGCAACCAGTGTCTTCGCGGGAAATTCTCGATCCGTGTCAACACCAAGGAAACAAATAATCCTTGGCGCTAAGGAAACAAATAATCCTTAGCAAATCCTTCAACTCAAGGAGACAAATAATCCTTGACGAGAGCTTCCTGATGCGCGTCGACTCGCCGAGCAACCAGTGTCTCCGCGAGAAATTCTCGATCCGTGTCAACACTAAGGAAACAAATAATCCTTGGCGCTAAGGAAACAAATAATCCTTAGCAAACCCTTCAACTCAAGGAGACAAATAATCCTTGACGAGAGCCTCCTGATGCGCGTCGACTCGCCGAGCAACCAGTGTCTCCGCGGGAAATTCTCGATCCGTGTCAACACCAAGGAAACAAATAATCCTTGGCGCTAAGGAAACAAATAATTCTTAGCAAACCCTTCAACTCAAGGAGACAAATAATCCTTGACGAGAGCCTCCTGATGCGCGTCGACTCGCCGAGCAACCAGTGTCTCCGCGGGAAATTCTCGATCCGTGTCAACACCAAGGAAACAAATAATCCTTGGCGCTAAGGAAACAAATAATGCTTAGCAAACCCTTCAACTCAAGGAGACAAATAATCCTTGACGAGAGCCTCCTGATGCGCGTCGACTCGCCGAGCAACCAGTGTCTCCGCGGGAAATTCTCGATCCGTGTCAACACCAAGGAAACAAATAATCCTTGGCGCTAAGGAAACAAATAATCCTTAGCAAACCCTTCAACTCAAGGAGACAAATAATCCTTGACGAGAGCCTCCTGATGCGCGTCGACTCGCCGAGCAACCAGTGTCTCCGCGGGAAATTCTCGATCCGTGTCAACACCAAGGAAACAAATAATCCTTGGCGCTAAGGAAACAAATAATTCTTAGCAAACCCTTCAACTCAAGGAGACAAATAATCCTTGACGAGAGCCTCCTGATGCGCGTCGACTCGCCGAGCAACCAGTGTCTCAAGCGGGAAATTCTCGATCCGTGTCAACACCAAGGAAACAAATAATCCTTGGCGCTAAGGAAACAAATAATCCTTAGCAAACCCTTCAACTCAAGGAGACAAATAATCCTTGATGAGAGCCTCCTGATGCGTGTCGACTCGCCGAGCAACCAGTGTCTCCGCGGGAAATTCTCGATCCGTGTCAACACGAAGGAAACAAATAATCCTTGGCGCTAAGGAAACAAATAATCCTTAGCAAACCCTTCAACTCAAGGAGACAAATAATCCTTGACGAGAGCCTCCTGATTCGCGTCGGCTCGCAGAGAAACCAGTGTCTCCGCGGGAAATTCCCGATTCGTCTCAACTTGCAAGATGAAGCCTCAGGTAGCAGGGATTAAAAAACTTGCTTCTTGAACAATGGGACCCTGCAAGTCGATCTAAAACGGTCTCTTACATACTATTCACGGGTCCCACTCTCCAAAGTCGAGTTTCGACAAGGAGGGAAACAACCGCTTACGGGTCCTCTCGACTCGTAAGAGGGAAAAATTCTCTTATCGGATCCTTACGACTTATAAGAGAAAACCACACTTAGGAATCCTCACGATTCCTAAGGAGAAAACCACCTACGAGATCCTCTCGATCCGTATGGAGAAAAGTCTCTATGAGACCCTTACGGCTCATAGAATTGAAAAGTCTTAGGCAGCAGATCTGAACCTGCAGCCTAAGCCATCGCTATCTCGTGAAGAAATCAAGATGCTTACTCTATTATATGCTATTTGTAACAGCATGCTGATATTAAGAGAGTGACGGAAAGGGCATCTGATCTCCATTTGATCAAGCGTTCGAGACACATTCATTCATGCAAAAGATTCAGAACAAAAGATAAGACAGGCTAGGAAAAACAAAAATTTTCATTAATTTCGCCAGAAGTTCTTACAATCATAAAAGCAACAAACTAAAAACATTATTACAAGGGAATAACCTCGAACCCAGGACATGGATTGAGGAACTCAAAAGCTACTCTATCAATGACTTTCCAGGCCTCGCGGACCATCCTAGTATGCTTTCTTTCACGAGCACAAGTGTCAGGGTCCCCCATGATGTCTTTCACCCTCCGATAAGCAGCAAGTATGGCGGACTGTTGAAAGACCTCGTGCAAGAGATCGATAAGACTGTCTCACCGTCTCTTCGAGATAAAGTTCAACAGGTACACCGAGTGCACCTTGTCCTCAGCAACATCCAACGCCCTAAGTGGCACGCCGGAACAGAAGAGGGGAAGCGCTTCCCAGATGGCTCCCACGATAAGCTTAAGGAGGGAGGAACGTCGGGGGAGCAGTGGACCATTGTACGCGTCGAAACGACTCATTATTTCAGCGCACTTCTCGTTTGTGAACTCTCGATTTTGAGAGCGGCCAAGTCGGCGGATGTCCCCGTAAGAGATGATCTCGTTAAGAGCATACATGTGGGCGTTCATTGTTCCTGTGAAAGAGGATCAACAGAATTATCAGAAAGACTGATTAAGCAAAACGATATGATGAATAAAATGCCATCTTCAAACTCTAAGATCAATGAAACACTCTTAAGAGTTCTTTTAGATCAAAGGGATCTATGTTTTGCCAAAGATGCAAGTTTCTGTTCATGGGTTGAGAAACCCTGAAACAGATTCATGAGAGCAAAGCTATGTTAGTGAAACCCCAATGGGGATCCCTTTAGATCAAAAAGATCTGCGAGAGCAAAGCTCTTTGGTTAAGATTAATTTAGACTAACTAAATTTAAATTAATTTTTACCTAAAGTTTTTTGACTTTAGAAATGAGCAAAGCTCTGAAGTTCTTGAGCGAGAGCAAAGCTCTGGAAAATCAAAATCTTGAAATGGTGAAGATTTTCTAAGGGCCAAAGATCCTATTTATAAGGCGCTTGCGCCCCTTCAGCTCACCCTTTGATCCAACGGTCAGGGGCTTGCCACCGCTGCACTCACGTGCGCACCACGTGAGCGCAATGGTGGGGGGCATTTGTTTTCCCCAATCGGAGCAAAACTCTGCTGGAAATTCAAAATTCAAATTTTGAAGCAACGCTTCAAATCCCGGACGCAACGCGCCACATGTCTGGCGCAGACGCATCGGCGCAGCGCCCAAGGCAGCGCACCTAATCAGAGCAAAGCTCTGTTTTAAAAAGTTAATTGAAGCAACGCTTCAGTTGCACAAGCACTGCGCTGCGCGACACGTGTCAGCGCAGATGCGCTAGCGCAGCCGCGCTGCGCTTTGCGCTGCGTGACACGTGTCACGCGCTAGGTCATCTGCGCTAAACAGAATTAAATTTCTAAGAGATCTTTTCTGTTCTTGTTAAAACAAGAAGATTTTCTTCTGTAAAACAAAAGCCTTTTGATTAAAGATCCAACGGTGGGAAAATTCCCCAATTCACTCAGAGAAAGATCTGTTTAACAAATTAACTAATTTATGGGCACTATAAAAAGGACCCTAAGCCTCAATTCAAAGGCATCAATATCTTGCTTAAAAAAAAGAGAGAAGAGAACTCTCGAGAACTCCTCAAGAACACAAAAAAGGTAAAAACCTTTAAAAGAAGAGAAAATTCTCTTATGAACAGATCATGGATCTAAAAACAAGATCATTGATCTTTAACAATAAATAAATAAATAAATAAAATAAAATAAAAATAGTGCTTTGCACTTTTTATGAACCTTTGGTTCTCTGAGATAAGGAAAAACAAGGAAAAACTTGTTTTTCTTTGATCTAAATTTAGATCAAGAGATCAAAAAGTGCTTTGCACTTCTGTTCTTGAATCTAAAAGATTCTTAGTGCTTTACACTTCCAATTTGCGCTGTTGCGCTCCTGGATTGGCGCCACGTGTCAGCAGCGTATGCGCAGCGCATCAGCGTAGCGCACTGCGCTCGCGTGACACGTGTCGCCACCACAAGAGCTTGCACTCCCTGATTGGCGCAAAGCACCCGACAAATGCAGTGCATTACTTAAAGGGCCAGGCCCAAATCAAAAAGACCTAATAGGCCTAAATAAATTGCAAAGCAATAAAAGGGCAGAGCCCCATTTAAATTGATACTCTGTTTTGAGCAGAGCCCAAAATAAATTGATGCTCCGCATCCTTTATGGGCAGAGCCCAACCAAAAATAGAAAATAATGCAATGCATTATTTAAAAATGGGCTAAGCCCTAGTACAGGCCAAAAACAAATAAAAGTGTTGAACATTTTTCAATTGGACTTAGCCCAATCGTGGCTGTAAGTCCTCAAATTAAATTGACTGAGCAAGATTGCTCCCCTAAATCAATTTACATCCGGTTCGAAGGTACATCTCCGAACTCTTTTGACATCCATCGTTGTAATTCCTCAACGACGTCAAAGAGGTGACGGGTCCCAATGACCACATATCAATATGGACTGCGGGGTCCCTAAACTCGTGGACCGAGACGTCCCTAAACTAATATCGGACCGAGACGTCCTTAAACTAATATCGGACCGAGACGTCCTTAAACTAATATTCGCCCCTAAATGGGAATGTCGGACCGAGACGTCCCTAAACTAATATCGGACCAAGGCGTCCCTAAACTAATGTCGGACCAAGACGTCCCTAAACTAATATCGGACCGAGACGTCCCTAAACTAATATCGGACCGAGACGTCCCTAAACTAATATCGGACCGAGACGTCCTTAAACTAATATTGGACCGAGACGTCCTTAAATTAATATGGGACCGAGACGTCCTTAAACTAAAAGACCTCCATGTCCCTAAACTGGCGATGGACCACTACGTCCCTAAACTTGCGATGGACCACCACGTCCCTAAACCGGAGCAATAGAGCCCCCAAATGCTCTTTTGCCGGATCTAAACGATCCCGTTTAAGTTGATCTTAGCCCCAAACACGGCTAACGTATCCTTAAACATTCAAATGGATTACAAAACTTCAAATTAACTTTGGTTCTAGGGTACATCTCTGAACTCCTCTGACACCTATCGTTGTAATCCTTCAACGACGTCAGAGAGGCGATGAGTCCCAATGGCCATATATTAAATGGATCACCACGTTAAGTTGATCTTAGTCTTAAATCAGACTAACGTATCCTTAACGAACGTTTAAGTTGATCTTAGCCCAAAATACGGCTAACGTATCCTTAAACTAAAACACCAAACCCAAATCTAAGTAAATACGGATTTGGACTAATTCACGTCCTACGGGCGACGGCATTACTCAGTCTCCATATACAATCCACGGGCAATCATAAACAAAACAGGCACACACGACACGAAGTGAAATTCTGGAGAAGGAGAAACTTGTTACCGCGACGCGGTAGCGTAATTAACTGCAGGGGCTTGCGCCTGCAGGGAAGAGCGTCCCCACAATCAAAAACCCCTCTAGCGAGGGGGAATCTGACGAAGTCTGTTATATCGGCCGCATCCGTCTAAACCTCCGATACACGGTGTCATAAATCAACTTGGTATCTTCAGAGAGGTGGACGGATAAAACCATATAGTATCTGCCCCGAATCTCAGGCAAGACGGCGTCCTCACGTCGTCTCCGCCGCCATTCGGAGGGGAACAACCCTCTTGCAAATAAAACCCTTTTTGCAAACAAACAAAAAATCCTTTTTGCAAATAAACTCTTTAATAAACCTCCTTTTATCATTATTAGAAATTCTATTATTATTTAAAATTCTAAAATAACATTTAAATTTTTTTCAAAATGTTAAAATATGGTACTTTCGCTATTTCGTCTTTCTGCTCTTGAGTTGTCGGGCACAACTCCTTCATGAGTTTGAAATGCCTTGCTAAGGGTGTACTCATCGGTTTTGACTTGTCTATATTGAACCGCTTTAAAGCCTTCTCAATATAATCCCTTTCCGATAACCACAGCTTCCGATGCTTCCTTTCTCGAACGATTTTCATGCCCAAGATTTGCTTTGCCGCTCCAAAATCCTTCATAGCGAATTTCTTGGCTATCATCTTCTTCGAACTTTAAATTTTCTTGAAATTCGGACCCGCTACCAACATGTTATCCACATACAATGACAAAATAATGTTAGTCTCCGTCTTTGAAAGTTTGAATGTAGACGCAGTGATCTGATTCACTCCGCACAAATCCTGTCTCTAGCATAAATTGATTGAACTTGAGATACCACTGCCTAAAAGCTTGCTTGAGGCCATACAAACTCTTTCGCAATTTATACCCTATATTCTCATTCCTCTTCATCTAGTATCCCGGTGATTGTATCATATAAAATTTTCCTCCAAATCTCTATGAAGGAACGTGGTCTTGACATCCAGCTGCTCTAAGTGTAAATCCTCTACCGCTACAATGCTAAGGATCACCTGAATAGATGTCATCTTTACCACAGGGGAAAAATCTCTTGATAATCAATACATTGTTTTTGTGCGTAACCCTTGACTACCAAATGAGCCTTGTACCGCTTCACACCATTGACCTCATCTTTAATCATGTACACCCATCTATTAAGCAATGCTTTCCAATTCTTGGGTAGCTTCACTAGGTCCCATGTATGGTTCTTCTTTAAGGATTCCATATACTCGTCCATAGCTTTCTCCCACTGCTTGCTAGCACCATCGTTTGTTATTTCTTCAAGAGATCCGAGTTCTCCCACATCTGTTATAAAGACTCTGAATTTACTGTACTGAATTTTTCATTTTAATGTACAGAAATAAGTTTACAGCCCGAGTTTGTGTCATGCCCCGCTTCCCAATATACGGGGAAGTAGATGTGGCGAGGCCGCGACGTATTTACTCAGAAGTAGCGTAAATAAGCAATATAAAAGTAAAGCACAAGAATGACAAGAGATGTAATGAAATAACAACTTTTATTTATATTCATTCTTTACGTACAACTGGAAAGTAAAATACAATAATGGAAATCGATACCTAAACAATGGCATATGAAATGAAAAGAAAAGTAAGTACAAGTAAGAACTAGAACTCTGGCTTCTCAGCAAACTGCTCCAAATCTTCCTGACCGGGCTCGATCTCCTGAGAGTCGGGTTCTCCTGACAACATTCCAAAGAAAAAGAGATAGGAATGTCGTCAACGAACAATCGCTCAGTAAGTCTCGAAAGAGAGATAGATCAAGTAAAAGGAATAGATCTGATAATTTATATATTTTTGTTATCAAACGTAGTTGTTTGTAGCTTGGTACAAAATGTATCAGTATATACGAGAGGAATCCAACTTGCTCCATGGACTAAGGCATATGGAGTACAAGGCCCCGTTATACTCATGGGACAACGGCACGGATATCCAGGTTTGGTGTATTATAATGACCGTCTCATTCTAGTTCTAATACATTCCGTACCAATCTACCCCGTTAAACCTCGTAATACATATTGTATTGATTGTAATGAGTTGTAGTATAAGACTTGCTGAAACCATGGTATAAGTTGTTCATGTAAACGGTTCGGATGTAAACGGATAGTCAAGTTCAAGATATATCCATGGATCGGTCAAGTTAAGTCATGTTGCACGTTCGTATTGTTCGGTATTCATGTTCAAGTGTTCATATTTGATACATTGGATTCATGTTGAATTAGATATATGGTTGGATTCATATTTGGATTGTATTCAGATTAGACTGAGACTCAGAATGAGTCAGACACTTAAACAGGTTTGAGTCCTGAATTAAGTTTAGGAGTTATCGGTAACTGCTACACATGAACGGCAGAATTTGTGACTTTTTCCAAGCCAATTACCATTGATAACCCCGTTTTAGTTTTCTACCTTAAATAGGTAAGCACCCACTTTCTCCGGCTCCCTGAGGCTCAAGAGAATTGGTCCCGCTTAAACCTATATGTTCCCTCATAAAATATCAGGGAATTCCCTAATGGGGTATCATGTGCTCACATGTGACCAAGGGTCACGTGTTGACACGTGATAGGTTCCTGTGATCTCTGCTTTATAGAATTAAATTTTAGTCAAACAAAAATATAACAAAACAGCCAGGAAATACCCCAATGGGGTATCACGTGCTCGCACGTGACCAAGGGCCACGTGTTGACACGTGATACGTTCTTGTGATCTCTGCTTTATAGGATTAAATTCTAGTCAAACAAAAATATAATAAGATACTAAGGAAAACCCCAATAGGGGATCACGTGCTCACACGTGACCAAGGGTCACGTGCTGACACGTGATGATTCCTTAGCTCTGTTAAAAGGTAGAATTAAATTCTTAATAAAATGTTTAATCAAGAGGATCATGTGCCAACACGTGACAGGTTCTTAAACTCTTTAATTGATAGAATTAAATTCTATTTAATAATCAAATAAAGGGATCACGTGCCAACACGTGACAGACTTTTAAAAGCCTTCTGAAATAACAGAATTGAATTCTAATTAAGGGGAATCAAGAACCCTAACTGGAAAAATATTTCCTTAGATCTTTCCAAACAAAAAAGATTGTGCTCTGTAAAGTGAAGCACCGTTGGATTAAAAATCCAATGGTGATTAAAAATCACCAATTTATGGAAAGATTTTATACAAGGAAAGATTTTCCTGAAATTCACCAAGAGTAACAAACATAATATCTTCTGGATTAAAAATCCAATGGTGAATAAAATTCACTGAGTGATCTAAAAGATCATGTTGGTTACAAAAACAACCAAAATCTTTCAATGAAAGGTTCACTAAACAAATTGATTCTTTTCTTTCTTCTATAAATAGGAGCCAAGAAGAGAAGAGATGGGATCTTGGAATTTTGATTTTCTGGAGAAAAACAACAACAGAGAGAAAAGAGAGGAGAATTTAATTCTCAAGAGAGAAAAGAAGTTCCTTTCAGAGAAAAGAATCCCTAGGTGAGAAAGAGGAAAGAGATCTAAGCTTCATAAAATAAAAGAGAATTTAATTCTCAAGTTTAAGAGTTTAACTCTTCTGAATAAGAACTTAGTTCTTCCTTTGGTTGAAGGTCTGCAGAAAAAGATCTCCCCACAAATTAAGAATTCAATTCTCATCGGGGAGATTCTGCCATGCGGATCCAAGATCTAGAGGGAGAATTTGAGTTCAAGGAATTTAATTCCCCCAAATTCATAGGAATTTAATTCTTCCAAATAAAACTAGGGTTTAACCCTATATGAGAATTTAATTCTCCCAAATTCATAGGAATTTAATTCCTCTAAAAGAACAGAACTAGGGTTTAACCCTATTTGAGAATTTAATTCTCCCAAATTCATAAGAATTTAATTCCTGTAAAAGAACAGAATTAGGGTTTAACCCTATATGAGAATTTAATTCTCCCAAATTCATATGAATTTAATTTCTCCAAATAAAATTAGGGTTTAACCCTACAGAGAATTTAATTCTTAGAACAAGATACTTAAAGCTCTCCATGCACGTAAAGAATTGGGTCATGTGGTAACACGTGACCCCCATCCTCAATAATTAAAAAAGAAAGAACAAAACTAGGTCACGTGTTCCCACGTGACCCCTAAAACAGATCCCTCAAAATGAGAAAGAAAAACTTGGAGGCAATGTCTCACGTGCTCACACGCGACCCTCAAAATAAAGGGAACAAAGCCAAAGGCAGAATAGACTTTGGGCACCCTCACGTGTCCCCACGCGACCCCTAAAACAGATCCCTTAAAACGAGAAAGAAAAGTTTGGAGGCAATGCCTCACGTTCTCCCACGTGACCTTCAAAACAAAGAGAATAAAAGCAAAGGCAGTACTGATTTTGGGCGCTCTCATGTGTCCTCACGTGACCCCTAATAAACACTTTAATAATCAATACATGGATATCCATCATGTGCCAGCACATGATGGCCAGAAGATCAGAAGTGTTTAACACTTATTTGCAGATTTGAGAATAAAATAAAGGAGGTCTGGCCCCATCTCAGGTGCCTCACGCGACCCTTTCCTTTCTAGTGTTTAACACTATTTTGAGCATTTTGTCTCCAGTGTTTGACACTGATTTAAATACATCACGTAAGGACACGTGACCGCCAGATGTCCTTTAGTGTTTAACACTATTCTCAAACCAGCTTTGCCCAAATTGGCTAAGTTTTTCAGAGGCAAATATCCCCTTCAAATGAGCTTTAAAATCCAGAGCTATAATGTTTAATGCTCAAAGACAAAATGTTCTTAAAGCCCTCAAACTCTTATTTAGCATTGCTAAATAATGAGGGGCTGAACCCGGACAAATGTTCAACATGCCAACAAAGGGCCAACATTCCAAACTTAATTGGACTTAGCCCAAATTGGCCATAAGTCCTCAATTCAGATTTAACTGAGCCAATGTGCTCATAATCTAATTAATTGATCTTAGTTCCAAATTGGACTACAGATCTCCCAATCAACTTTGGTTCAAGGGTACATCTCTGAACTCCTCTGATATTTGTCGTTGTAATCCTTCAACGTCCTCAGAGAGGTGACGGGTCCCGACAACCATACATTTCATAGACTATGACGTCTTTAAACTGGACTGTGGGGTCCTTAAACTCATGGACTATGATGTTCTTAACCTCGGACTGTGGGGTCCCTTTAAACCCATGGACTATGATGTTTTTAACCTCAGACCGAGATGTCCTTAAACTAACATTGGACCGAGATGTTCTTAAACTAATATTGGGCCGTAATGTTCTTAAACTAATTATCGACCACCATGTCCTTAAACTGGTAATAGACCACAATGTCCCTAAACTAAACAATAGAGCCCAAATGCTCTTTTTTCGGATCTAAACGATCCAGCTAAGTTGATCTTAGTCTAAAATTAGACTAACGTATCTTTAACAAACGTTTAAATTGATCTTAGTCTCAAATGAGACTAACGTATCCTTAAACCCAACCCCCAAACCCAAATCTAAGAAAATACGGATTTGGACTAATCCACGTCCTACGGGCAATGTCATAAATTAGTCTCCGTATACAATCCATGGGCAACCAAAAACGAAACAAACACTCATGACACGAAGTGACCATCTGGAGAAGGAGAAAGTTGTTACTGCGATGCGGTAGCGTAATTAACTGCAGGGGCTTGCGCCTGCAGGGAAGAGCGTCCCCACAATCAAAAACCCCTCAACGAGGGGGAATCTGACGAACTCTGCTATATCGGTCGCATCCGTTTAAACCTTCGATACACGGTGTCATAAATCAACTTGGCATTTTCGGAGAGGTGGACGGATAACACCAATTAGCATCTGCCTTCGGAATTCAGGCCATGATGTTCCAACGTCCCGGTCGCGTCTTTCGGTGGAAAACACTATATTTACTAGGGTGCTTAATGTAAATTAATATAACTTGAGTGGGTTTTTATGAAAAATATTTTTAGTATACTTTCAAAATAAACCTCAAGTATTTATTTATCGTATTTAGGATTTTCATGGATTTAATTTTTAAAAGTGAGGTATTTTATTGAATAAATACATAGCTTGAATAATACATGATATTTTAGTGTAAAGTTGATTTGTATGGATTCTTGATGGTATTTTAAGGAAACTTGTAATTCGTTTCTTTTGTTTAGAAAAACATGGAATTTATTATATATTTAAAATATATGGTTTGATAATATTTATATATAATTATTAAAAATAAAAATTTATTTATTAAATAGAAAATCACGTTTTTCTTAAGAATTGTATTAAAAATTCCATCGAGATCGTATGCTCCGTGAGGAGGTCTGCATCTCGCCCTACTAGTTTGTCACGCCCCGCTTCCCGGTATACGTCGAAGGAGAAGGGACCAGTCCGCTACGTATTTACTGTGAAGTAAATACGCTAAGCATATCTAAGCAATATAAAGGTAAATCATAAAAGACAAAAGATATAAAAATAACAACAACTTTATTTAATAACATTCTTTTGTACAATGCATGAAAAGTAAATACATTTGGAATAAAAGCGATGTCTAAACAATGGAATAACAGGAAATGAAAAATACTGAATAGAAAAATGTACAATGTCTAGAGCTCGGGGTCTTCGAGGAACTGATCCAAGTCTTCACCGGTGGGCTCGATCTCTGACGGGTCCAAAACACCTGACGACATTCAAAGAAGAAAGAAATAGAATGTCGTCAGCGAACATGTCGCTCGGTAAGTCCCAAAAATAAGGGAGAATTAGAAAAGACATAAAAAGAAGTATGTTTTAAAGTTGTATAATATTGTAGAATATCGTGTTTACGCTGTTGTTTGTAACTTGGTACGGAAAGATGCTAGTGTATACGAGAGGGGTCTCAGTATGCTAGAGACCAGGGCAAACAGAATGTACAAGGAACCGTTAAGCCACGGTACAACAGCAACGGAATATAGGTTGAGTGTCTTAATCTTACTGTCTCGTGCCACTTCTAACACCTTCCGCACCAATCTACCGCTTAAACCCCGTAGTGTTTTAATTGTATTGTTGTATAGTATTGTATAGTTGGATGACTGACCAAAACCATGATATCAGTAGACTGATTGTAACTGCATGATCAGCTAAATGGAATAACTGGATAATGAATATATATCCATGGTTTGATTCAGTCAAGTTGTATAGATTGATAACTGGATTCATGTGTTCATATTGAATTGGAATATTATAGAATGTAGATTGACTTGAATCATATTCAAGTCAGAAATAATCAGACTCAAACCCGAGTCAGACAATTAGAAATGTAGATTAAAGTCTTGATTATTTCTCAAACTTATAATTGCTAGGGTCCTTAGGGTAATTTACAAAATTTGAAGGGGTTTTATATAAAAATACTTTTATATACTTTTTAAAATACAGCTCAAGTATTTATTATTCATCTTTAGAGTTGTAATGAATGTGGATTTTATATTGGGATATTTCTAGTGAAAATATCCTAATTTCATAAATAAGGTATTTATCTGTAATATTGATTTATTTAAAATTCATGGTATTTTAATGTAAAATTTATTCTTGTGATTTTTAGAAAAAGGGTGGAATATTTATATCATAACAAAATAGATATTTTAATGATAAATATACATATATTTATACAAAAGTAATTTTAATAAATATTTTACATTCTAAAGATCTCATTTCTCTTAAGATGTCGTATTTTAAATCTTTCGAGACCGAATGCTCCTTGCGGAGGTATGAATCTCGCACTGCTAATCCCGAGGGTGCGCGATAAACCGCACTATCCCGAACGGGTTCCCCAAAAATAGGTTGTAGCGGCGCTTTGCAAAGAATGTAAAATACTAAATCGTTTAGAAAACGGTTTTATAAAGCAAATGGTATTTATTTGTAAAAAGTCAATTTTCCGTATTTTAGATTCTAGGGTTTTATAAGTCAACTAGACTATTTCTAAATGGTCTAAATGACAAATTGTTAGATGCCTCAAATCGCCTCTTCACCACCAATTGTGGCCAGGTAAGTACAAGTGAAGAAAGGAGAGATCCGCTCACGAATCACCGTGAGACGGGCCTTTTAAAATTACCTTTCTTCCTTACCTAGCCTAGACACTACAAATTCAGGTTTAGATAAACGACCGATATCCACAACTTATCGTATTTTCCTAATAAGAGGTATTTATTTTAAAAGTGTAACAAAGCTATAACCTTTAGAAATGGTTTTATTAAGAATATGGTATTTAAATGAAAATATTGTTTTATCGTATTCTAAGTTTTCAATGATATCATATTAGGTTGTATGTAAGTGTGTGAGGAGCTAGGTCGTTACCTCGTGATCTACATTAAAGGTATAGCAAGTTAATGGGATTAAATGAAAGAGTGAAAACAATATGGTATTTAAGCGAAAAATATGGTAAATTGAGAAAGCTATCATTTCATGTGGTGAAACTTGTTCAAATTCTTTGATTAGTGTTTAGTAGTCAACATAAAGATGTTTAATTATAATTGCATTAGTGAGAAGTGAAATTTATAGAAAACCGAATCGGAAATCGGATTGGTTCCGATTCCGTCGGGTTTGTAATTTCGTATTTTCTTAAATAAGGAAGTGGGAGATAGAAAGGGACTTACGGGTTTGGACAACACGAGAGTGATAAGGAAGAAGAGGGTTCGTCAGTGCGTCGATTCGTCGCCGCGAGTTCCTATCACGATCACCGGAAGTTCGCCGTAGATTTCTTCGGAGCTTCGCATTTCGCTCGTTTTCAAAGTACACAAGATTTTCTTGGAATTTTGAGAGAGTGGGCTCAGAAATTTGGGATGAGAGGGTAGAGGGTAGGCGTGTATTTATAGGGTTAGGCTAGGGTTAGGGTAGGTGTAGGGTTTTTAATTAAAAAATGTAAAAATATATTAAAAAATCATTAAAAATGGAGTAAATGGGGGTTAATGGGCTCTCTGTAACCGATCTGAAAATTTAAAGTATGCAGGGGAGTTGAGGAGGAAAAGATACCCATCTTCTATGTTGGGGACTCAGTCGCCCGTCCGGCGGCACCGGCCCGAGTCGGGCCGAGTCGGGGAGTCGGTAAGGGGGTCTCCTAAGGTGCTTACTGGTGCATTTACATTTTCATGTGTAATAGGAAATTTGTGAGAAACGCACGTGTAACTGTTGGTATTCTAAAATTTTAAAACAAAAATAATATTAAAAATAATGTGAGGCATGGGATTTGAACTCTGGTGGCTTGGTTCAGCAGTGCAAAGTATTACAAATGAGCTACAAGCTCCTTCTTGTAATTATGGAGTGAAATAAATACTTAAAGAGATATTAGCAACATTAAATACTTCAAGTATACTTTGAATTTAAATCAATTCTTTGTACATTAAAAATGGAGTTGTTACAGTCTACCCTCCTTACAAAAATTTCGTCCTCGAAATTTACAACTTTTATTTGAGGACTAGTTTACAAAGAGGTGCGGATATCTAGTACGCATTTCATTCTCCCTTTCCCAAGTGGACTCTCCTGGAGCGTCTTTCCTCCACATCACTCGAACCAAGTTAACTTCCTTGTTCCGAAGTGTCTTCACTTTCCAGTCTAGGATCTCCACAGGCTGTTGCTCACAAGATAAATCAGGCTGTATAGTGAGCTCAGAATGATCGAGAACATGGCTGGGGTCACTCACATACCTTCTGAGTTGGGATATGTGGAACACATTATGCACTCCTTCCAATGAAGGTGGAAGCGCTAAGCGGTATGCCACTTCACCGACTCGTTCGAGTATGTCGAACGGTCCAATATATCTCGGACTTAGCTTACCCCGTCTTCCAAATCGGATCACTCCGCGGTTCGGAGATATCTTCAAGAATACGTGATCTCCTGGATGGAACTCCAAATGTCGTCTCTTTGCATCAGCCCAGTGCTTCTGTTGATCTTGGGCTATGTGCATCCTTTTCCTGATAGTACGAACCAAATCAACAGTCGCTACTATCATCTCTGGTCCAAGAAGTTCTCTATCTCCGATGTCGTCCCAACTTAATGGCGATCGACACTTCCTTCCATACAATGCTGCAAAAGGTGTCATTCCTATGCTTGCTTGGTAGCTGTTGTTGTACGAAAACTCCACAAGATGTAGGTGATCTTCCCACGATCGTTTGAAGTCTAACATACATGCTCTGAGCATATCCTCCAAGATCTAAATGGTTCATTTCGACTGACCATCTATTTGTGGATGATAAGTCATGCTGAAGTTCAGACTTGTTCCCAAGCTTGCTTGCAGACTCTGCCAAAATTGCGATCGGAACCTGGTGTCACGATCGGAGACAATGCAGACCGGTACTCCATGAAGTCTCATAATTTCCTGTATGAGTTCATGGGTATCAGAGATAGTACATTATGAAGAGTTTAAATCTTAAATAGATTATTACCTCCATATACTTCTTTGCTAGTGTCTCAGTTGACTGGCCAACTCGAAATGGGATAAAATGAGCCGACTTTGTGAGTCGACCCACAATGACCCATACGGCATTGTTGCCCTTTGTGCTGCGAGGAAGAGCAGTCACAAAATCCATTGTGATGTGTTGCCACTTCTATCCTGGGATTGGTAACGGTTGAAGTAGTCCAACTATCCTGTGATGTTCAGCCTTTACTTGCTGACACACGAAACATTTTGCGACGCTTCTGGCTACTTCACGCTTCATTCCATGCCACCAATAATTTTGACGTAGATCTTTGTACATTTTGGTACCTCCAGGATGTACTGAGTAGGGAGAGTTGTGAGCTTCTTTCATTAACTCTTCCCAAACAGGACCTTTTGGTACACACAATCTGCTGCCGTATCTTAAATATCCGTCTTCATGAATGATGAAATCTATTCTGAGTCCATTCTCCACTTGTTCTCTGATCTTTTGCAACTTAGCATCACTTGCTTGAGCTGCTTTGATCTGATTGACGATGGTTGATTGAACTTGTAGATTCATCAAACTTGAAGTGTTACCTGGCATGACTACCTCAATCTCCATCTGATGCAAGTCTTGTTGAAGCTTCCACTGAGCGGTGAGATTCATCGATAATGGTTGGCGATTAAGAGCATCAGGTACTACATTCATCTTCCCTGGGTGATATTGCAAGTTGATGCCAAAGTCTGCCATGAGTTATAACCATCTTCTCTGCCGCATATTCAACTCCTTTTGAGTAAACATGTACTTCAGGCTCTTATGATCTGTGTAGATATTCACTCGTTCACCAAGTAGATAATGGCGCCAAATCGTGAGAGCAAAGATGACGGCTGCCAACTCCAGGTCATGCGTCGGATAATTGCGCTCATGAATCTTCAGCTGTCTTGAAGCATAAGCCACAACCTTACCGTGCTGATGTAGAACACATCCTAATCCCTTACTGGATGCATCGCAATGCACTTCGAATCCTCCAGATTGATCCGGTATGAAGAGAATATGTGCTGATTTCAACCTTGACTTGAGTTCTACGAAAGTTTGTTCTCATGCTTCTGACCACACAAAATCTTCATCTTTACGTGTGAGCTTGGTCAGGGGCGTTGCTATCTTCAAAAATCCTTCAATGAACCTTCTGTAATATCCAGCTAAACCAAAGAAACTCTGAATGTTCTTCACTGACTTTGGTGTAGGCCATCCGTAACTGCTGAAACTTTCGCTGGATCCAGAGAGATTCCTTCTCCTGATATGATATGTCCAAGAAAACCAACTTGCTGTAGGGTTCCGAGGCACCCCAAGGAGGTCTCACAAGGCATCAACCATGCCAATTTCAAAAATTACGGTGCCGAGAAACCCTAGTGTATGGATCTTTGGCTAGAATTCTAGGCGAAAAGGAAACTAGTTTACATCTAAACTAAAAGAACGGATATACAACCTTTGTAGATCCGGTCCTCCACCTCGACGGCTCCATGATGAAGTCCTCTCCGTTGTCCAAATCAAGATCCGGGCTCTAGCGTCGGCTTCATCGGAGTAGAAGCGGGCTAGGTCATCGACGACGTGCCGAAGATGATCTACGTCGAGGCATCGCTAGATCAAGCTCCACCTTCACCAAGCCATGAAAACTTGTGAAGGAAACACCCTATACTAGTTGGCAAGAGGTAGAGGATGAAAAAATAGGAAGTGGGTAGACTTTAGAATTGGATTTCTCACTCATTTCCATCAATCACCATTGATGGAGCTTGCTTTCTTCACTTGAAGAAAGGAAGAAGAAGAAGAATAATGTTATGATAAGAATTATTTAAAATGAAAAGAATAATCCATTCTTATCATAAGTGAACCATGGTTAGTTGTAGAGAGTGAACTAGGGTTAGTGGAGTGGTTAGGGTTAAGCATGAGACAAAATGGTGACAAAGTCAAAGTGTTCATGAAACTTCATGAACAAAACAAAAATTGCCACCATTTTCTCATTTGCTTATTCTTTTTCCAAAAAAGAAAAAGATTAATATATAAATAAGGAAATCAAAAACCCTAATCATCCACTTAACTATAGTTTGATACTTTACACTTAACCCAAAAAGCATGTATCATCAAACATGATACAATCAAGTGCACAAAATCATATCGCATATGGAATGCGCACACCCGAGTGAGAAAATCCATTCAAAGTGAACCGATACTAGTTAATGCAAAGTAATATATCAAATATATAATTATGCATTAAATCACTAAATCAACACTTGATTCAATGATCCGGTCATATCGCACATAACCGACTGGTATCATCAGTAACAACTTATCGAATCAACACTTGATCCGATAACCCGGCTATATCGCATATAACCGATCAATGTCACATCGCGAGAATGTAATACGGTATCACATACACGCATTATTCTCGGTCCCGCACATATCTCATATGCGCTCCTATTTCGTTTCGCTTGAGCCAGGAAACCTCTGTGTAGGACTCTAAAGACTCGTCAATACGCCGGCAGCAGGTGATGATCATATCAAGCACCCACAAGCCGCAAGCGGTCTGCTAAACGTAACGGCCACCCGGGTATTGAGCGATCTGAAGATCGACGAGCAAGCCCGCTCACACTCCAGTGAATCCAACCAGTAACACTACCGTACAGTCCGGTCTGATCGTCTGATATGTCGCATATCTCGCCTAGGGGTGGTAAACGTCAGACCCCAATAGCTCGATAAGTTGTGTCGATGTGAGGTCTATAACAATTCGAGAAACTACTGGTAACACTTACCAGTAAATCTCAGCAACCCTGGCCAGGGATTTCCTGTTATAGCCAATCGAACACAGCGCAACATCAACCCCCTATACCGGGAGAGACGAATCCCCTCCTATCGCTCATTGCCTCCATATGACTCGGGACTGTACCCAAAAACCACTGTTTTGCACGCCCTCTTGGACGTGGTAAGATGGAAATCAAAGCACAGTGGGAACCACACGAGACTCTATGACGATCTCGGGTCAACAGACTACTCTGTACCAGTGTCACCAGAGAACTGCCATCTGACGTGAGGTATAATACCATCTGGGAGTTCTCGGCGAGTCCGTCCAGTGTACCCAGTCTCCACTGAGCACCCGTATATCATCTCCGATGTCAAACACCAATGGATATGGGATCATCCATCGCCCATCTGTATGGGTCGAGAAGGTACACGCTAGTCTACTCTGGTATATCGATGCCCCATCTCGATACACCCACGACTAGGGACTTTGAAGGATGTACTTATGGACTACCTGTCCCCACTAGTATGATCCGCATCATAGTCCAGGTAGTCAAGTACACATCCTAAGGGCTTTACCAACATGTAACAGAGAGGCAATCAGTATACACGTTAAGGTAAAGAGCAACCAGATAGCATACTATCATGTCGAGCAAGAAAGTCCTCCCTATATATGTCCCAGCATCCACTACAATATACATCCTATGTATAGTAATGGCCTCTAGGGCATACATATAACTAACAATCTCCCACTTGCACCAGGGCCATCTGATAGCAGTGGTTGTAGTATCTCATACTCAACCATCCCATAAAAATCTCTCTCTGGGAACAGGCCTTTGTGAGTGGATCCGCTGTGTTGTCCTCTGACTTTACTCTCCTAACCTCGATCCCTTGGAGATCAAGCATCTCCATGATCAGGTGACACTGCCTTAGAATATGTCTAGATCACTGATGGGACCTGCGTTCCTTGGCATAAGCCACAACTCCATTGTCACACAATGGTAGGAACAAAGTTCATCTTATGAACTTTTATACACCCAGACTTCCTCTTTGGTAGCATCTTAAGTAGCGATGTATCCTGCCTTCATCGTCTAGTATGTCACGGTATCTAGCTTGGAATTCTTCCAACATACCGTCCCTTTACTGAGGGTAAAGACAATGCCTGCGACTGACATTCAGTCGTCATTATCACCCTGGAACCCTTCCAGTGATTCTCCCCAGGATCGATTGATACCATCTTACTACAACTAGTAAGAATCCTAACATCCAATTAGATCTATCTCATAGATCCAAAATCCAGGATTTAGTAGGTATCACTTTGATCCTATGTGGAGAATCATTGTGATAAGCGGAGATTGATCGAGCGTAGCATAGGAAACTCCTTCCCTATCAAGAGTATGTCATCCACGTACTCTACGAGGATCACCACCATACTCCCTAATACCTTTTTGTATATACAAGGTTCATCTACCATTTTGATGATGTCAAACTCTTTGACTACTTCATCAAAACAGATGTTCCAACTCCGCGATGCCTGCTTTATCCTATAAAGCATCTTGCACACGTTTCCGCTGCTCCCACTGTCTACGAAGCCCTCTGGCTGTGTACTTATAGACGCACTCTTCTAAAACATCATTTAGAAAAGCAGTCATGACACCCAACCACCAGATATCGTAGTCATGGTATGTAGCCGTGACAAGTAGGATCTGGATGGACTTAAGTATAGATCCTTAGAAAAAGGTTTCATTATGATCCATATCTGGTCAATTATGCAAACCTTTAACAAGTCTAGCTTTGAAAGTCTCAACTTTTCCATCTACACCAAGTAATCTTCTCAAGATATACTTGCTCCTGATGGGGATTTAACCCTTCAGATATAGCAACCAAAGTCCATACTTTGTTGGTGTATAAGGATTCCATCTCAGATCGATAAACATCCAGCCATTCTTACAGAGTCTCACTCTCGATGGCCAGCTCGAAACTAGTTGGGTCATCATCTCATGATGCAATCCTCGCTCCCACTGTCATAGAGAAATCGAAGTATCTCTCAGGTGGGTGAGGAACCCTACTAGATCGGCGGAGAAGCCGAGGTTCGTTGGTAACTATTGAACTCTTTGGTTCTTTCAAATTATCAGCTGCAGTTTGTATAGCTGGAACATTTCCAGTTCTACATAACAGATCTTGCCTCGAGTTTGTCCGGATTTTGCTTTTAGACATAGGCCGGACAACCCCAAATCTTAACTAGCTTAAGACATGGGCTCTTCCCTTTCCATATCACATATGAAGTGGTAGGTAACTGATTTGATTTGAACCCTATTCAATAGGTATGCATCTTCTTAAGTGCATAACTCCCAAAAAGAAATAGGTAACTCAGTAGTACTCATCATAGAGCACACCATATCAAATAGGGTGTATCTGCTCCGCCCCGATATACCATCGTGCTATGGTGTATACAGAGGAGTAATGCTGAGAGAGAATCTCATTCTCCTTTAGAATAGTCCAGGAATTCCATGCACAAGTATTCTCCTCCCTGATCTCATCATAGGACATAATACTTATACCCGTATTTTGGTTCTCTACTTCTAAATCATATTCTGTGAATATCTCAAAAGGTTCGGACTTGTGTTTCAACAGGAACATATGTCTGAATCTTGAGAGATTATCAGAGAATGTAATGAAGTACATAGAACCGGTCTTGGCATATGTAGACAGGGGACCTTTATACATCAACATGTATCATCCCAAGAGTTTACTAACTCTTTCTCTGTTTCCAGTAAACGGAGCTATGGTCATCTTAACTTTGTGACATGACTGGCGAGTTTCACAAGATGTAAATTCAAACTGATTTAAATATGCATCTAAATGTAACTCAGCCAGTCGGGTCGCATTGATATGACCTAGTCTACAATACCTCAAGAAGGATTCGTTCATTTCTTAACTCTTCCTTTTGTGTGTGTTCTGTATACTAAAGAACTGTAGTTTGATTTAGAACGTCAATGCTTTTAGATAACGTGCCTGAACCGATCAACTTTTGATATAGGAAATGTTCAAAATATTATCCAACTATACAAAATTTTATCATTTCTTTACTGATAAAGAGATAAATATGATTTTGTATATCAGGTTCGGTATCTAATAACATTTGTTCAGAATCAATGTATTCATAATACAGGGTGACAGTGACCAACAGACTTGGCTGCAACACTTGCCCCGTTTTCTGCCTCATGAAACTTATCACCCGTTCTCAGTTCTCTACCTTTCTGTAGCCCTATGTAACAGATTACATATCTGGGATCCTGATCTGGTATCACATACCCAGGACGTAGAGGATACGGAGAAACAGTTCTTTGTAATGAACACACCCGAAGATGATGCATCAGCATGCACTCTCTTCGTTTGGGCGGCACGGGAAATCTGGTATTCCCCTATTTCCTGCTCTGTCTTATAACAATTATAAGTTGGAGCGGGACCAACGTTCCCCAGCTCAGTATAACAAGCGGGTTCGGTCAATAATCCATTATCTTGATTAAGGCGTGATATGGTCGCTACCTGGAGAGAGAGAGAAGAAAACACTCAGCGTGCGCTCTTGCAAGAATAGATTGGTTATTATTTTATCTAATCAGGATGGCTCCCACTGCTTTTTATCAAATCTTCCTTCAAACCCTAAAAGGAAAGACTAGCCGGGATTAATTACACACTACAAGTTCGCCAATCTTTCAGCCAGGCCAGTGTCGGTACTTTGAGGGAGGTCCCCCGTGCTTTCGCACGAACCTAATTAATGTAAACCTCGTTTTCCCAGAGGCGTAACCTCGTTAACACCTTTCTAGACACCTACTTGATCGGCTAATTGTAATATGTAAAACTCTCCCAGGAGTAACTCTTACTCGCAGCGGGTATCGGGATCCAACTATCTCATAGAAGGTATGCAATCTCATTGCAAATTTCAACACTTGAAATTCCCGATAATATTTTGCCCCTAGCGTCCTATGACCTTGACAGAGGTCAACAAACCATAGGCTGCTAGTCAAGTTCAACCCGTCATTTCCTGATTGAAGTAAACTCACCCGTACGACCCTTGACAGAGGTCAACAAGGTCGCACGACTACCCTAAATCAATCACATCATATGCTTATGCAGATAAGCACTAATCAGCTACCGCACACTACGCCTTGACAGAGGTCAACAAACGCAGCACGAATACTAACCAGTACATATCTGAAATGACGGAGGGCTACGACATGTTTTTCTGAAAACCTATTGCGTAATGAACTTGATATCGTTGTAGAATCAAATGATTTTAAAATGGAGTGCTTTTGAGGCTTTTCTAGTTTTGCTAAAGGAGTCACTCCCGGTGAAGGGATCGTCGGTCCTTTCCTCGTCGAATGAGGTGCGGGATATATCATATATATCGCTGTGCAAAGCAAAAACTCTTAAAAGCAATCAAAAGACAAACCGAGTGTGTAGCATCTGCCAGTTATTGCTAAAGGAGTCACTCCCGGTGAAGGGATCTCGGTCCTTTCCTCATCGAATAAGGTGCAGGATATATCACATATACCTCTGTGCAAAGCAAGAACTGTAGCTACCTGTTTTATTTTGAAATTCGATTCTACAACATCTTAGGTTTCTTTTATTTCATTAATCACATTAATGAAGTCCCATCATTTAAATTACCTAAACATCACAGATAAATACGACGTACACTTATGCCATCCGCATTCGCCTCGATGTCCCCTCGTGCACCGTTAGGTTAGGTAACTAACGACAAAGCGGGGCAGGGCTAGCGCGGGTGTAAAACATAAGTAACGCCTATATAATATATCATATATACTATATACTGTATCTATCACAGAACATCACATGATCACATCACAGATATCGCAGCAGAAGAAACATATGAAATATTAGATATACTAGGACGTCCGTGTTTTCAATACGAGCCAGTATAAAACACGGATTCCACGGTCGTGATGAATAGCCAAACCCACACCCCTAGACCCCTACGAGAGCGGCAAGCAACCCTACCAATTCTGGAGTTAGGAGACCCGGACTCGACTCCTCGAGTTGGTCTCCCACTGGACTCCAGAACCCGGTTACTTGTGCTCCCCTCCTTGGGTCCATCCTAGTGCGGAAAAGTAAATAATATACAAACGGTGACATCTTCCGCAACCTGGAAGTGCCCCAATAAAAGAATATTACATACAAGTTTTTACATGAATGAAAATGAAAAAACACTTATCTCACATAAAAACCCCCGGCTATTCAAACACGACGATCCAATATAACATATCCAGCAACACATAACATCACATGTCATCAACGTAAGTAAATATGCGCATCCCAATTGTCATTGACATATAGCAACGAAACCGGCGATATCACATATTACACTTATGGTCACAGAAAAGAAAGTGTAAAACTACAACAGTTGGAATCCGCAATCTACATAGACATCGCATGCCTAATCAAATGAATACCTTAGACAACGCATGCCTAACAATTATAAACCCCGCATTTCAGTCTAATTATCGAAAACACTTTTCAATATCGAGTCGGGCAATTCAACAAGATTCCCGACAGTCTGATCGAATACTCGTCGCAAACTTTAGTAGGCGGCCGCACCCCCGATACCGTTGACGAAGTGCACCAAGGCGGAACACCGCTGCCGTGAGCACCCGAACGGATGCTTTCGGCGACGGGGTTCTCCTACAGTCACTTGGTCGGGGCTATGGAGTGAGGCTGTCTATTAAGTTTACCCGGCGAGTATCCGCGTACGCTACGTGATTGCGACGGAATTTTGATCGCATCAAAATTCCGTGGCAACCGATCAAGTGAGACTAAAGTGCTATGTTTATAACATTCATTCAGTTATCACATAACTTTTGTGAATTCCAATTATTGTATCCCATTCCAGATAAACAGAAAATGTTAAACTTTTCGATCGAACAGTCAAACACCCAAGTTTTCCCGATACAGCTCAACACATGAAATAAGTCTAACAACATTCAGTTCGTGCCTCAGTACCAACGGTCCAGCCGTAGAAGGGTCAAGCCAACGCCTCACATGTGGCACGCCGTACTGCCCCAAACCCGAAGGTTCAAAGGGCAGTTCAAGACGGTCACATAATCGAGTTAAGGTTTGTTGTCTTCTAGAGGGTCCATCGCGTTACTTGCACTACTTAGAACGTCGTCAAACTACGGAAAAATCCAACACTTGGAAATTTCCCGACAGGGGAACACTTGGAAAGTTCCCGACAGTCGAACTTTTTAACATATTCTAAAAATTATCCGGAAAGCCACACAGACAAAATTTGATACTCCGATCGAAACACCGAATCCCCAAATCAATCCCAGAAAATTCAACTCTAGAAAAAATATTAAAAATTCCCAGAAAAATCACCACTGGAAACTAAGAATTACTGTGCAAAATAATTTAAATACTGTAGCCGTACGGCCGCGGATCCGCCGCATGAGCCTTGCTCATGCCGCGGAACCGCGGTGGGAAAGTTGAATTAGGTCCACGAAATTTACAGTAATTCTTAGAAAACCCTGCTTGATTTTCTGCATATTTTTAATGTTGAAAAATCCCAGATTTTAGAAAAAGGACAGAGAGCATTTTCCGGGTTGGGTTTCGGGTTCGTTCGGACTTCAAATTGCGTCTAGACTTCGCCTAAGGCTCTAGCTAGGCTCTGATACCACTGTAGGGTTCTTAGGCACCCCAAGGAGGTCTCACAAGGCATCAACCATGCCAATTTCAAAAATTACGGTGCCGAGAAACCCTAGTGTATGGATTGTTGGCTAGAATTCTAGGCGAAAAGGAAACTAGTTTACATCTAAACTAAAAGAACGGATATACAACCTTTGTAGATCCGGTCCTCCACCTCCACGGCTCCGTGATGAAGTCCTCTCCGCTGTCCAAATCAAGATCCGGGCTCTAGCGTCGGCTTCTTCGGAGTAGAAGCGGGCTAGGTCATCGACGACGTGCCGAAGATGATCTACGTCGAGGCATCGCTAGATCAAGCTCCACCTTCACCAAGCCATGAAAACTTGTGAAGGAAACACCCTATACTACTTGTCAAGAGGTAGAGGATGAAGAAATAGGAAGTGGGTAGACTTTAGAATTGGATTTCTCACTCATTTCCATCAATCACCATTGATGGAGCTTGCTTTCTTCACTTGAAGAAAGGAAGAAGAAGAAGAATAATGTTATGATAAGAATTATTTAAAATGAAAAGAATAATCCATTCTTATCATAAGTGAACCATGGTTAGTTGTAGAGAGTGAACTAGGGTTAGTGGAGTGGTTAGGGTTAAGCATGAGACAAAATGGTGACAAAGTCAAAGTGTTCATGAAACTTCATGAACAAAACAAAAATTGCCACCATTTTCTCATTTGCTTATTCTTTTTCCAAAAAAGAAAAAGATTAATATATAAATAAGGAAATCAAAAACCCTAATCATCCACTTAACTATAGTTTGATACTTTACACTTAACCAAAAAGCATGTATCATCAAACATGATACAATCAAGTGCACAAAATCATATCGCATATGGAATGCGCACACTCGAGTGAGAAAATCCATTCAAAGTGAACCGATACTAATTAATGCAAAGTAATATATCAAATATATAATTATGCATTAAATCACTAAATCAACACTTGATTCAATGATCCGGTCATGTCGCACATAACCGACTGGTATCATCAGTAACAACTTATCGAATCGACACTTGATCCGATAACCCGGCTATATCGCATATAACCGATCAATGTCACATCGCAAGAATGTAATACGGTATCACATACACGCATTATTCTCGGTCCCGCACATATCTCATATGCGCTCCTATTTCGTTTCGCTTGAGCCAGAAAATCTCTGTGTAGGACTCTAAAGATTCGTCAATACGCCGGCAGCAGGTGATGATCATATCAAGCACCCACAAGCCGCAAGCGGTCTGCTAAACGTAACGGCCATCCGGGTATTGAGCGATCTGAAGATCGACGAGCAAGCCCGCTCACACTCCAGTGAATCCAACCAGTAACACTACAGTACAGTCCGGTCTGATCGTCTGATATGTCGCATATCTCGCCTAGGGGTGGTAAACGTCAGACCCCAATAGCTCGATAAGTCGTGTCGATATAAGGTCTATAACAATTCGAGAAACTACTGGTAACACTTACCAGTAAATCTCAGCAACCCTGGCCAGGGATTTCCTGTTATAGCCAATCGAACACAGCGCAACATCAACCCCCTATACCGGGAGAGACGAATCCCCTTCTATCGCTCATTGCCTCCATGTGACTCGGGACTGTACCCAAAAACCACCGTTTTGCATGCCCTCTTGGACGTGGTAAGATGGAAATCAAAGCACAGTGGGAACCACACGAGACTCTATGAAGATCTCGGGTCAACAGACTACTCTGTACCAGTGTCACCAGAGAACTGCCATCTGACGTGAGGTATAATACCATCTGGGAGTTCTCGGCGAGTCCGTCCAGTGTACCCAGTCTCCACTGAGCACCCGTATATCATCTCCGATGTCAAACACCAATGGATATGGGATCATCCATCGCCCATCTGTATGGGTCGAGAAGGTACACGCTAGTCTACTCTGGTATATCGATGCCCCATCTCGATACACCCACGACTAGGGACTTTGAAGGATGTACTTATGGACTACCTGTCCCCACTAGTATGATCCGCATCATAGTCCAGGTAGTCAAGTACACATCCTAAGGGCTTTACCAACATGTAACAGAGAGATAATCAGTATACACGTTAAGGTAAAGAGCAACCAGATAGCATACTATCATATCGAGCAAGAAAGTCCTCCCTATATATGTCCCAGCATCCACTATAATATACATCCTATGTATAGTAATGGCCTCTAGGGCATACATATAACTAACACTTGCTTTAGCCAAAACTCGCACTTGCTGTACTTGGCATAAAGCTGATGTTGTCGAAGAGTTTCTAGGACAATTCGTAGGTGTTCTGCATGCTCTTTCCGACTCTTAGAATACACCAGGATGTCGTCAATGAAGATGACAACAAACCTGTCTATGTACTCCCGGAAAACTTGATTCATTAGGTTCATGAATATTGCTGGTGCATTGGTCACTCCAAAGGGCATCACTAGAAATTTGTAATGTCCATAGCGAGTTCTGAAAGGTGTTTTGTGAATATCAGCTTCGTTGACCTTCACTTGATGATAACTCGAACGAAGATCTAATTTAGAGAAGTCACAAGATCCACTTAGCTGATCGAATAAATCATCGATGCGCGGGAGTGGATACTTTTTCTTTATAGTGACTTCGTTCAAGGCTCTGTAATCGATGCACATTCTGTATGAACATTTCTTCTTCTTCACAAGTAGTGCAGGTGATCCCCAACTTGAAGTGCTGGGACGAATCCATCCTTTCGCCAGTAATTCGTCCAACTGGGTTCTGACTTCCTTCAATCCTTTCGGACTTGATCTATATGGTGCTTTGATCACCGGTTGTGCTCCTGGTACTAAATCAATACTGAATTCAAGAGCTCGATCGGGAGGCAAACCTGATTATCGTCAGGAAATATATCGTCGAACTCTCGAACTACCTCTGGTCTTGATTCTTCTTCCGCTTGAGCTGCTGCAACTACGGCTTCCCTTGGCTTTGCTTTGTAGGTACTTGACTCCAGGGTACGGTCTCCGCTTTTGAAATAGAAGACCGGATGGTCTGGAATTTCGAATACTATCCTCCTTTGACGACAGTCGATGGTAGCATAAAAAGTTCCAAGCCAATCCATACCTAGAACCACATCAAACTTCGGTATGTCTAGCACTTTGAAGTCAGCATAAAACTCTCTGCTGCAGACGACGACTGGAAACAAGCTGTATCCCATGGTTGCCTTTAGAACGCCATTTCCTGAACTGACATTCCAGCTGGATACAAGCGGTGAGACTGGAATCGCATGGGTTCGAACAAACCGTTGCGACATAAAGCAGTATGATGCTCCAGTATCAAACAGTGCTAGTGCAGGGATTGATGATACTAAGATTGTACCTAAGGTATGTGGGATATGTTTTAGGTATAGGAAAATATATAGCTAAGTAGCAGGATAGAAAAGAAAAGTTTGAAAAGAAAAGTTTACCAGTGATAACTTGGTCAGTGGCCTCAGCTTCTTCCACGGTCATCGTGAAAGCCTGACTCCTTGGTACATTCTTCCTGGCCTGAGGAGCATTCCTCTGAACGTTTCTTTGAGCTTGATAGAACTGACGAGGAGATAGTGCAGCTTGTGGTACTCTGGGTGGTGCTGGTAGTGCAGGTCTTGGAGCAGGTGCCTGAAGGGCTGGTCGCTGCGGATAGGTAATTGCTGGCCTGAATGCAGCAACTAGGTTTTGTCTTTGGGGACAAGACCCAATATTATGAGTAGCTGAGCCACAGACTAAGCAAAGACGGTTGGCTCGACGGCAGTCTTTCATCATATGTCCAGTTCTCTTGCAGTAGGTGCAAAAGGCTGGGCTGGGACGATGGTTCGGTACTTCGGGTCGCCTTGGCACAAAAGGTAGCCTGAACGAGGCTCCTCCTGCCATCTGGTTGGCAGGGCGTTTGACTCCTACAGACTGAGGTCTGCCTCTTGCTTTTATCACTACCTCGTAATTGCGGGCAGCTTTCAGAGCATCCTCATGAGTCAGAAATTTTCCTGTGGCTAGAGTAGCCTGAATTTCCGTGTCCAAACCTTGTTGAAAGCGACGGGCTCTGATCTTGTCCGTCAGTATTAAGTGTGCCGCGAATCTGTTTAAGAATTGTGTTAGCTGTGTAGTATGTGATATCTAAAAATTGAACTATTGTGACATATCTTACCGGCTTAGCATGGTGAATTTAGCGTCATACTCATCTACGGACTTGTCCCACATCGAACCTTGTTGTAGGTGAATGAACTGCTGCTCCATGGCAAACCTGGCAGTCACAGGGAAGTACTTCGCGTCGAACTTGTCGCGAAAAGTCTTCCATTCAATAGGCTGTTCAAGACGGCTTTCTTCCGCCTTCCACCAGTTGCGAGCATTGTTCGTGAGCTGTAGTTTCGCCACACGGACCCAAGCTATGTCTGGCACTTGTGCTGCCGCCAGATCATCTTCTATGCCTTGTGCCCATTCCTCAGCTTCGAGTGGGCTTCCCTTTCCGGAGAACTGTTTGGGATGTAAAGCCCTGAATTGTCTTACCCCAGATGCGTCAGTCTCGGGACGGTTCAGGAGTTGTTGCTGTCTCTCAAGAAGGCTGCGGATCGGCTCAAGTAGCACCGTTTGCTCGGTGGGTGGCGCAGGAACAACAGGTGTGAGAGGTAGTGGTAGAGGTGTGTTGTTGACATTGGTGCTGGTGTTGTTCGGGTAATCCATAATCTTGAAGAAAAAATTTGGGTTAGGACAGATTCAAAATATTGGAAATGATAAGCTTCAAGGAATATGAAATTGTAAGGTTCAAGGAACATGAATTGTAAAGAATGTTTTAGTTGCTGGTTCTTGTGTTATATTGCTTAGGTTGTTCACGCAGAACAGAACTGCATAGTAGGGTTCTATACAGCTCTGACCTGCATGGGCCACCAACAAAATCTGTCACGCCCCGCTTCCTGGTATACGGCGAAGGGGACGGGACCCGTTCGCTACGTATTTACTGTGAAGTAAATACGCTACGCGTATCTAAGCAATATAAAGGTAAATCACAAAAGACAAGAGATATAAAAATAACAGCAACTTTATTTAATAACATTCTTTTGTACAATACATGAAAAGTAAATACATCTGGAATAAAAGCGATGTCTAAACAATGGCATAACAGGAAATGAAAAATACTGAATAGAAAAAGGTACAATGTCTAGAGCTCGGGGTCATCGAGGAACTGATCCAAGTCTTCACCGGTGGGCTCGATCTCTGACGGGTCCAAAACACCTGACGACATTCAAAGAAGAAAGAAATAGAATATCGTCAGCGAACAGGTCGCTCGGTAAGTCCCAAAGATAAGGGAGAATTAGAAAAAACAGAATAAGAAGTATCTTTTAAAGTTGTATAATATTGTAGAATATCGTGTTTACGCTGTTGTTTGTAGCTTGGTACGGAAGGATACCAGTGTATACGAGAGGGGTCTCAGTATGCTAAAGACCAGGGCAAACAGAATGTACAAGGAACCGTTAAGCCACGGTACAATAGCAACGGAATATAGGTTAGGTATCTTAATCTTACTGTCTCATGCCACTTCTAACACCTTCCGCACCAATCTACCCCTTAAACCCCGTAGTGTTTTAATTGTATTGTTGTATTGTATTGTATAGTTGGATAACTGACCAAAACCATGATATCAGTAAACAGATTGTAACTGCATGATCAGGTAAATGGAATAACTAGATAATGGATGTATATCCATGATTTGATTCAGTCAAGTTGTATAGATCGATAACTGGATTCATGTGTTCATATTGAATTGGAATATTATAGAATATAGATTGATTTGAATCATATTCAAGTCAGAAATAATCAGATTCAAACCCGAGTCAGACAATTAGAAATGTAGATTGAAGTCTTGTTATTTCTCAAACTTAAATTGCTAGGGTCTTTAGGGTAATTTACAGAACTTAAGGGGGTTTTATATAAAAATACTTTTATATACTTTTCAAAATACACCTCAAGTATTTATTATTCATCTTTAGAGTTGTAATGAAGATGAATTTTATATTGGGATATTTCTAGTGAAAATATCCTAATTTCATAAATAAGGTATTTATCTGTAATATTGATTTATTTAAAATTCATGGTATTTTAATGTAAAATTTATTCTTGTGATTTTTAGAAAAAGGGTGGAATATTTATATCATAACAAAATAGATATTTTAATGATAAATATACATATATTTATACAAAAGTAATTTTAATAAATATTTTATATTCTAAAGATCTCATTTTTCTTAAGATGTCGTATTTTAAATCTTTCAAGACCGAATGCTCCTTGCGGAGGTCTGAATCTGCACTACTAAGCCCGAGGGTGCGTGATAAACCACACTATCCCGAACGGGTTCCCCAAAAATGGGTTGTAGCGGCGCTTTGCAAAGATTGTAAAATACCAAATCCTTTAGAAAACGGTTTTATAAAGTAAATGATATTTATTTGTAAAAAGTCAATTTTCCGTATTTTAGATTCTAGGGTTTTATAAGTCAACTAGACTATTTCTAAATGGTCTAAATGACAAGTTGTTAGATGCCTCAAATCGCCTCTTTACCACCAATTGTGGCCAGGTAAGTACAAGTGAAGAAAGGAGAGATCCGCTCATGAATCACCGTGAGACGGGCCTTTTAAAATTACCTTTCTCTCCTGCCTAGCCTAGACACCACAAAGTCAGGTTTAAATAAACGACCGATGTCCACAACTTATCGTATTTTCCTAATAAGAGATATTTATTTTAAAAGTGTAACAAAGCTAAAACTTTTAGAAATGGTTTTATTAAGAATATGGTATTTAAATGAAAATTTTGTTTTATCATACTCTAAGTTTTCGAATAGTATCGTGTTAAATTGTATGTAAGTGTGTATGGAGGTAGGTCGTTATCTCGTGATCTACTTTAAAGGTATAGCAAGTTAATGGGATTAAATGAAAAAGTGAAAACAATATGGTATTTAAGCGAAAAATACGGTAAATTGAGAAAGCTATCATTTCATGTGGTGAAACTTGTTCAAATTCTTTGATTAGTGTTTAGTAGTCAACATAAAGATGTTTAATTATAATTGCATTAGTAAGAAGTGAAATTTATAGAAAACCGAATCGGAAATCGGATTGGTTCCGATTCCATCGGCCTTGTAATTTCGTATTTTCTTGAATAGGGAAGAGGGAGATAGAAAGGGACTTACGGGTTTGGACAACACGAGAGTGATAAGGAAAAAGAGGGTTCGTCGGTGCGTCGATTCTTCGCCACAAGTTCCTAGCACGATCACCGGAAGTTCGCCGTAGATTTCGTCGGAGCTTCGCATTTCGCTCGTTTTCAAAGTACACAAGATTTTCTTGGAATTTTGAGAGAGTGGGCTCAGAAATTTAGGATGAGAGGATAGAGGATAGGGGTGTATTTATAGGGTTAGGTTAGGATTAGGGTAGGTGTAGGGTTTTTAATTAAAAAAAGTAAAAATGTATTAAAAGTCATTAAAAATGGAGTAAATGGGGGTTAATGGGCTCTCTGTAACCGATCTGAAAATTTAAAGTATGCAGAGGAGTTGAGGAGGAAAAGATACCCATCTTCTATGTTGGGGACTCGGCCGTCTGGCCGAGTCCGGCCGTCGGCGCCGGCACGAGTCGGCCGGTCCGTCGGCCGACTCGGCCGAGTCGGAGAGTCGGTAGGTGGGGGATCTTCTTTGGTGCTTACTGGTGCATTTACATTTTCATGTGTAATAGGAAATTTGTGAGAAACGCACGTGTAACTGTTGGTATTCTAAAATTTTAAAACAAAAATAATATTAAAAATAATATGGGGTATGAGATTTGAACTCTGGTAGCTTAGTTCAGCAGTGTAAGGTATTACCAATGAGCTACAAGCTCCTTCTTGTAATTATGGAGTGTAATAACCCTAAATTTTCGATACTAATTTTTCAATTTTTTTTTCAAAATCCATAAAGGGGTATTTATTACCTGAGCACAAGACTTAAGTAATTAAATAACTCCATTTCTAAAGTACAAAAAGTTGATTTAAATTCAAAATATACTTGTAGTATTTAATGTTGCTGATATCTCTTTAAGTAATTATTTCACACAAATAATTACAAGAAGGAGCTTGTAGCTCATTGGTAATACCTTGCACTGCTGAACCAAACCACCAGAGTTCAAATCTCCTGCCCCACATTATTTTTATATTGTTTTTGTTTTAAATTCTTAGGAAGCCCAACAGTCCAAACACCATAACTTCAAAAACTTGAACTTCACCTGAAAAAGTAAATATACCAGAGTCTTCACCTGACAACCCCACACCCACCGATCACCTGACTCGGCCGGGATCGTCCGAGTCGGCCGACGGACCGGCCGACTCGGGCCGGCGCCGCTGGCCGGACTCGGCCGGACGGCCGACTCCCCAACACCAAAAGTGTGACCCTTGGTTTTCTGTATATCTCTGCATACTTTATTTTTACATATCGGTTTTAAAGAAGCCAGAAAGCCTCAATTACTACAATTTTTAATACATTTTCATATATTTTTACATTTTTTATAATTAAAAACCCTTCACCTACCCTACCCCTAGCCTACCTTATAAATACACCCCTTACCCTCTCCCCTCTCATCCCAAAACTTTAAGCTCACTCTCTCAAAACCTTCTCAAAAGTTGTGAACTTTGAAAACAAGTGCGCAGCGAAGCTCCGACGAAATTCCGGCGGAAATTCCGGCGACGCTTTTAGGAACAACCGGCGACGAAGCAATGCCTCGGCAACCCCTTTAGTCCCCCTTCAATTCTTTGATTAATCGAAACCCGTAAATCCCATCCTATCTCTCCTTTTCATTCTCTAAAATACGAAATTACAAAACCCGACGGAATTGGAACAAATCTGATTTCCGATTCGGTTTTCTATAAAATTTCACTTCTCACCAATACATTCATGCCTAAATATTTTTATGTTGACTATTAAATATTTAACAAACAATTTGAACAAGTTTTATCACATGAAATGATAGCCTTTCCAATTTATCGTATTTTTCACTTAAATACCACAATATTTCGATTTCACATTTAACCCCTTAACTTTGCTATACATTTAGAGTATAGCACGAGGTAATGATCTACCTCCACATACACGCATATACAACCTAAAACGATATCATCAGAAAACTTAGAATACGATAAAACAATACTTTCATTTAAATACCATATTCTTAATAAAATCATTTCTAAAAGTTTTAGTTTTGATACACTTTTAAATAAATAGCTCTTATTAGGAAAATACGATAAGTTGTGGACATCAGTCGTTTATTTAAACCTGACTTTGTGGTGTCTAGGCTAGGCAAGTGAGAAAAGGTAACTTTAAAAGGCCTGTCTCACGGTGATTCGTGAGCGGATCCCTCCTTTCCTCATTTATACTTACCTGGCCACAATTGGCGGTGAAGAAGCGATTTGAAACTTCCAACGACTTGTCGTTTAGACCATTTAGAAATAGGCTAGTTGACTTAGGAAACTCTAGAATCTAAAATACGGAAAATTTACACTTTTGCAAATGAATACATTTTTACTTTATAAAACCGCTTTCTAAACGATTAGTATTTTACAATCTTTGCAAAGCGCCGCTACAACTCATTTTTGGGGAACCCGTTCGGGATGGTACGGATTATCGCACATCCTCGGACTTAGTACTGCAAGATTCAGACCTCCGCAAGGAGCATTCGGTCTCGAAAGGTTTAAAATACGACATTTTAAGAAAATAAGATTTTTGGAATATAAAATATTTACTAAAATTATTTTTGTATAAATATATGTATATTTATCATTTAAATATCTATTTTATTATAATATAAATTTTTCACCTTTTTATAAAAATCACAATAATAAATTTTACACTAAAATACCATGAACTTCAAATAATCAATATTATAGATAAATACTCTTATTTATAAAACTATGATATTTTCATTAGAAATGTCACAACATAAAATCCACCCTCATTACAACTCTAAAGACGAACAATAAATACTTGAGGTGTATTTTGAAAAGTATATAAAAGTATTTTTACATAAAACCCCCTCAAGTTTTATAAATTACCCTAAGGACCCTAGCAATTATAAGACTTCGATTCACATTTCTGATTGTCTGACTCAGGTTTGAGTCTGATTATATCTGACTTGAATATGATTCAAGTACAATCTACAATATTCTAATTCAATAGGAACACATGAATCCATGAATCCAGTTATCAATTTATACAATTTGACCGAACCGAACCATGGATATACATTCTACTTACATGGTTCTTCAGTTATTCCATTTACATGATTATGCAGTTACATCCGTTTACTGATAACATGGTTTTGGTCAGTCATCCAATTACACAATTCAATTTACAAGACAATACAATGCAATACAATACTAACAATAACATAACTACACGGGGTATTGGGGTAGTTCATTCATGAATCCAACATAATCTCAAGAGTCCCCTAGATCATGAATCCATGTCTACTAATACAAGTAAGCAATCATGAGGGCCCGTGTTTCCATACTTCTGGACTGTGGCCTGTTGAGTTTGGAATACTTCGGCGACGGTCGAATTCCCGCTACTAACATATCATTTGGGCCCGTGGTTCCCTACCCCTGGACTGTGGCCTGTTGGGTTTGAAAACACTCTTGAGATTAGTTGACATTCACCCTTGAACTTACGATAACAACAGCTTAACGCTAAAACACTATAATACAACTGTAAAAACTACCCTCTCTATCTCTATCTTACTCTCCGTCTATTCTCCTCTTACCTTTGGGACTTACCGAACGACCTGTTCGCTGTCGACATTCTATTTCTTTCTTCTTTGAATGTCGTCAGATGATTTGGACCCGGCAGAGATCGAGCCATTTCAAGAAGACTTGGAGCAGTTTGCCGAAAACCCGGCACTTTAGTTTCATTGTACACTTTTCCATTTTGTACTTTTCATTTCCTGTTATGCCACTGTTTATGTATCTTTTATTTCAGTTGTATTTCCTTTTCATGCATTATACAAAGAATGTTAACAAATAAAAGTTGCTGTTCTTTTTATTTCTTGTCTCTTGTGTATTTATTTTATATTGCTTAGATATGCTTAGCGTATATATTTCTGAGTATATACGTAGCGGACCGGTCGCGTCCCCTTCGCCGTATACCGGGAAGCGGGGCGTGACAGGTTTTGTTGGTGGCCCATACAGGTCAGAGCTGTATGAAACCCTATCATGCAGTTCTGTTCTGCGAGAACAACCTGTTGGGTTAGCCTATCACCCTATGAGGGGTTTGGAAGCATCACATGAACCAAAGGTGGAGTCTTTAGGGTGCTAAGTTAACATGCATCGGATCGTTCCTAGAATTGATTAGGGTTTCAAAATATTCATATCATCATATGAAAAAAATGCTAGGGTTTAGAGAGTACAACCTTTGTAGCTCCCTACGCTAGACTCCTCGGCTACTTGGGATTTGAAAAAGCTCCGCTTGAACTCTTCGAGGTCACCGATGATCCACCCGGAGTCCGCTTTGTCCGAGCTTGCAACTTTATCCGATCAAGTGAACGAAATCAAGCTAACACTCTAAACAAGTGGGCTAGACTTGTGTAGAATGGTGTTGTGGTTCTCTTTCTCACTTCAAAATCCAATCTTGATGAGTATATTGCTCACTACTAAGAACTAGAGAGCAAAATGAGAGAGGTTGATGAAGATGATGGCTTTTTGAAGAAGATGATAAGTTCAACTCTCCTTGAAAATAGAAAAATATATCAATATATATTTTCTATCTATCATCTCAAACCATGGTTGAATTATTATTGTACTAGAGTTAAAACACAAAAGGAAACATTACCTAAGGTTAAAAGGTGGGTGAGAATGGTTAGGTTAAAAGAAGAGTGTAGAAACAAATCAATAATGAACCTATTCTTTCCTTTTATGTTTTAATATAAATGTAATAATAATCCATAAATAAAACCATGGTGTGAGTCTTATATTGCCACCATTTTCATGTATATACAACCATGAAAGATGTATGTATGTATGTGTATATGTACATCCATATGTGCATGAATAAAAAAGAAGGCATACATGCATGCATACATCCAACTTACTCAAGAAAGGATTTCAAGTGAGAAGCTAATGGTTAAATGATAAATCTACACTTGATTTATCAATCCGGCCATATCACATATGACCCCTACCAAAAGCAAGCCGCCCGATCAATATACGGTATCCCATACGCGCATTTTAATCGGGTCCATGCGCATATCGCATGCGCGCACCACAACGTTTCGCCTGGACCAGGAAACTCCATTGTGGGACTCTGAGACTCGTCAATACGCCGGCAGTGGGTGATGATCGTATCAAGCACCCCCAAGCCGCAAGCGGCCAGCTAAACGTAACGGCCACCCGGGTATTGAGCGATCAGAAGAGAACAAGCGAACCTGCTACAACTCCCGTCGAGCCGATCGGCAACACTTCCCGTACAGTCCGGTCTCCTCGTCTGATATGTCGCATATCAAGTCTAGGGGTGGTAAACGTCAGACCCCAATAACCGATAAGTCGTGCCGATGTGAGGCTCATAACGGGTCGAGAAACTACTGGTAACACTTACCAGCAAATCTCTGAAACAGCCCTGGCCAGGGACTTCCCTGTTACGGCCAATCGAGCACAGTACAACATCAACCCCCAATACCGGGAGAGACGAAACCCCTCCTATCGCTCATTGCCTCCATGTGACTCGGGACTGTACCCAAAAACCACCGTTTTGCACGCCCTCATGGACGTGGTAAGGTGGAGATCAAAGCACAGTGGGAATCACACAAGACTCTATGACGATTTCGGGTCTACAGACTAACCTGTATAAGTGTCACCTGAGAACTGCCATCTGACGTGAGGTATAATACCATCTGGGAGTTCTCAGCGAGTCCGTCCAGTGTACCCAGTCTCCACTGAGCACCCGTATACCATCTCTGATGTCAAACACCAATGGATATGGGATCATCCATCGCCCATCTCATGGGTCGAGAAGCGTATACGCTAGTCTACACTGGTATATCGATGCCCCGTCTCGATACACCCACGACTAGAGACCTTGAAGGATGTACTTATGGACTACCATGTCCCCACTAGTATGATCTGCATCATAGTCCAGGTAGTCAAGTACACATCCTAAGGGCTTTAGCAACATGTAACTATAAGACAGTTTAAAGAGACTAGTATACATGTTAAGATAAAGAGCAACCAGATAGCATACTATCATATCAAGCAAGAAAGTCATCTCTATATATGTCCAAGCATCCAATATAATATACATCATCTGTACAATACTGGCCTCTAGGGCATACATACAACTAACACAACCTAAGCAATATAACACAAGAACCAGTAACTAAAACATTCTTTACAATTCATGTCCCTTGAATCTTACAATTTCATATTCCTTGAATCTTATCATTTCATGTACCTTGAATCTGTCCAAACCTAAATTTTTCTTCAAGGTTATGGATTCCCCGAACAACACCAGCACCAATGTCAACAACACACATCCATCACTACCACTCACACCTGCCGTTCCTGCTTCACTCAACGAGCAAACGGTTCTGCTTGAGGGAATCCGCAGCCTCCTAGAGGGACGGCAACAACTCCTGAACCGTCCCGAGACTGACGCACCTGGAGTAAAGCAATTCAGGGCTTTACATCCCAAACAGTTCTCAGGAAAGGGAAACCCACTGGAAGCTGAGGAATGGGCTCAAACTATCAAGGACGACCTTGCAGCAGCACAAGTGCCAGAAATAGCCTGGGTCCGAGTTGCGAAGCTGCAACTCACGGACAATGCACGGAACTGGTGGAAGGCGGAAGAAAGCTGATTGATACGAAAATTTGTTTGTTTTGTAGTTAACCGCAATCAGAACAGTGCCGCGTGTAGCTAGACCGAGATGAGTACGGGTCGTCCTCTGGGAAACGTAGAACTTTTTACTTTTACTTTAGATGTGTTGAGAAAGAGAGGAGGAATAAAGAATTTTATAGAATGGTTTCTAGACCTACGTTAAACAAGAAAGTAAAATATAGATCTAGATTATTTTAAAAATGTAATTAATATAATAAGAGGGCTTGTAGGGTTCGTTAGGATTTAGTAGTTATGGACGATTAATTAAAAGTTACCCTTTTTATCCATTAATAGATTTAGAACTAGAACGACGGTGATGCGTGTAGATTAGGGTTTCTGGAGGGAAAATGAATCCCACTCTTAACCCTTATCTCGACACGGAACTCTGTTCATATCTAGCCTTCACCAAAACAATCATTAATCTAATCTCTAATCGTGGTCGGAACTAGCAAAGAATTGCTAGCGCGCCCGATTAGGATGTTAATGGTTCTTTTGATAAAGTTCCTAAACTTTATAGGACTTAAAAAGGGTTTAATTATTTTCATCGTCCATTAGCCTACCCTAATCCTACGAATCCTAACAAGCGGAGAATTACTCGCGCATGTTGGGAGAAGAAGATGAAAAGAAAGAGAGAGAAAACATAATGTAAAAAAAAAACAATTAAATAAAATAAACTACCTTTATTAATCAACTCCTTCAAACTACACTTTTAATCCATAGAAAATGATTACAAAACTTGATTTGCTTCTCGATCTTTCCTAAGGAGGTAGTCGAACAGTCGATGATCAGCCTGGATGCGTGAGCGTCGGGAGCTTCGTGATCTCTTCGGCTTGATGGCTTTTCCAAGAGGCCCTCGGTGCCTTTTTATAGTGCAAACCCAGAATCTTATTGTCGAGAAGTTGGTAAAATTCAGCAGTTGTCAATCTCCCAAAATATTGCCTTCCAAGTCATCATTATTGCGGCGGATCCACGGCCCCAGGGTGGTTTTGGCCGCGGATCCGCGCTCAAGGGTTGGGATCTTTTGATCAATTTTCTTTGGCTCTCTGATTTTGACATTTGGCAATCTTAGGCATCTTTAGAATTCAGAAATCTTCTTTCGGTTGCTTCCAGACTTGGTCTCCAAGTTTTGCTTCTTAATTTGGCAAGTTTTCTTCAACAAATTGATTTGTTTGTTAAATCCTGCATAACAACTTGGAAAATTCTGCACCATAATCTCAAATAATATTTAGTAGACTTAGTTCTACTAGGATTTGGTCAATAGATTTATTTGCATACATTTTCCTACCAAAATGATAATTAAAATATATTAACACATGGAAAATAATGTTTTTACACATAAACCCTCATATGTATAATATATTATAATAAAGTCCTTTTTTAATATAAAAATGGTAGGAAAAATGTACTACAAATGTGCAGTTTTATCGACTGAACAAATACCCCCAAACTTATCTTTGATCGTCCCGAGAAAACTAGTTTATTCAAGAGGAGAAAAAAGAAAGGAGAAAACTAAGCACACTTTCGTAGGCAGACACGATTGCACTGAGCACGTGCAACAAGCCGTTAAACCTTTAGGTGTCCCTAGTAGGAGGAGTGTTGTCTCCTGAGGGTTTTCAGCGGATTACACCCACAAAATCCTATAACAAAAGAGAGATGGTGAAATTTACATATAAAGATAAGAACCATAAAAGAAAGGCCTTGAAAAGAAGAGTTTCCAACTATACTAGTTTTTCAGTTGTCATGAGCCCTATCTTAATAGTCATGAAAAAATGTTAGAAATCACATCATCCCTCAATAAAACATCGTCTTTATTCTTCATTCCTACCTTTCATCCAAACATTGATCATATAACCCCACGTGTGTGTAAAGAACATCCCTACACTCGGAGAATTCAATTCAAGCTATCATACTCTTGTCCATCTACCTCAGTACTTTTTTAATTTTATGAATACTTAGGTTTGCTCACACCTTTTCATGCGACCGTTAATACTTCTTGAGGTACTAACCGACCGATTACTCATGTGCTTGCAGATTCGGTGATAATATTTTCCTCGTCTTGCACCACCTAAGGCTTAGCAGTGACTCCCAGACCAGTTGGCCTTAGGACACTAGGTGAAGAGGCACCTTCGCTATATTTTTTATTACTGCCTTGGCGATACAAAACCAGTGTTCATTTTTTTTTCTTTTCACCATTTTTATTTTTTCTTCATTTTTTCACTTCCTTCATACTTTGGCTTTTAGACAAGAGCATTTCAAGGTATCCTCTACTATCCCGAGTTTCAAGACGTGTGTAAGTGCATATACTAGGGTATCAACATTCAAATGTTTGGCTTCCAGAATAGAAATTATTTTTCAGACTTATTTTTATCCTCAGATTAGTAACTTCCTTCATTTTACTAACCCTTGGGACAATAGCTCATAACTACTTATTACTAGTTCGTATAAGAAAACTTCTAATTTTCTTGGTTTTCTTAAACTATTCCTATCTTTTGGATGTAATGTTTCACTTTCTATTCATTTGTTATAAAAAAAAACTTTAATGCCCGGTGTCAAAGATAATTCAGTGAATACAAACCTCCCCCCCAAACTTGTTTTCAGCAGTGTCCTCACTGATGTAGCCTTTTGAGAACATGGACCTGTATACTAAGGGAGAGATACAAGGGGTAAAATAATAGTGAAATGAAAAATTCCCCCAAACTTATTCTTTGACACGCACAGATATTCAATCAAATCATTTTTTTACCCACCTCCATTCTTAAAATGTGAAAAAGTTATCAAAACATGGAGGTGAGGCGGAGGAATTTTAGTTTTGATAAAGCGGCTCCTGTAAAAACAGGAGCTCCTCCGCGGGGTCAGCAGAAAAATACGGTTTTAATCTATGCCCATTCACTTTAAAAATCGAACCGTTTTTCAAATTTTCGACTTCAACTGCTCCGTGCGAGTGTACATACCGCACCACAAAAGGTCCTTTCCAACGAGATTTAAGCTTACCCGGATGAAGATGGAGACGGGAATCGTAAAGAAGGACTTGTTGTCCCGATATGAAGGTTTTTCTAGAAAGATTTTTATCGTGGAACACTTTAGTCCTGTTCTTTACTATCACCGCATTATCGTAAGCTTCATCGCGGAGTTCGCTTAGCTCATTCAATTGCAGCTTCCGATAGCTGCCTGCATGCTCAAGATCAAAATTAAGCTCTTTAATAGCCCACATTGCCTTATGTTCAATCTCGACAGGGAGGTGGCATGCCTTCCCAAACACAAGACGGTATGGAGACATACCAAGATCGGTCTTATAAGCGGTGCGGAATGCCCAAAGAGCATCCGTCAATTTGGTTGACCAATCCTTACGGTTTTTGGAAACCGTCTTCTCCAATATCTGTTTGATCTGCCTATTTGAGATCTCAGCCTGCCCGTTTGTTTGGGGATGATAGGGCGTAGAAAGCTTGTGAGTGATTGAATATTTCCGCATCAAGGCCTCGAAAGACCTATTGCAGAAATATGTCCCGTTGTCGCTGATGATAGCGCGAGGGTGTCCGAATCGCGAGAAGATGTTTTCTTTAAGGAACTTAATGACAACTTTGTTGTCATTAGTACGACACGGTATAGCTTCCACCCACTTCGAGACATAATCAACCGCTAACAAGATATATAGATTCCCAAAGGAGTTGGGAAAAGGGCCCATAAAATCAATACCCCAAACATCAAATATTTCCACAACCAATATAGGTTGGAGCGGCATCTCGTTCCTTCGTGAAATCCGACCCAAATGCTGACATCGCGGACAAGTTTTGCAATGTTCAAATGCATCTTTAAATAATGTTGGCCAATAAAAGCCACATTGCAAAACTTTCTCCGCCGTTTTTCGAGGTCCAAAGTGACCGCCGCATGCCTGATTATGACAAAATGATAACACGCTCTTGAATTCATCGTTAGGGACACACCTGCGAATGATTTGATCGGAACAATACTTGAATAGATATGGTCCATCCCAGTAAAAATATTTTACTTGGGATAAAAATCGAAGTTTGTCTTGTTTCGACCAATCGTTAGGTATAAGTCCTGTCGCAAGATAGTTCATGATATCCACAAACCAAGGTTCGTAGGATACATTCAAGAGCTGTTTGTCGGGAAATGAGTCATTTATCGGCACAGTCACAGTTGGCGAAGAAGTGATGCGTGAAAGATGGTCGGCTACAACGTTTTCACATCAACTCTTGTCTTTGATGACAAGATCAAATTCTTGTAACAATAGGATCCAACGTATTAGCCTGGCCTTCGCATCCTTCTTCGATAAAAGATGTCGTAGGGCGGAGTGATCTGTGTAAACCACAATAGGCGAGCCAATCAAGTAGGGCATGAATTTCTCTAATGCAAATACAACTGCTAAGAGTTCTTTCTCGGTAGTTGTGTAATTTATTTGTGCATCATTCAAGGTCCTACTTGCATAGTAAATTACATGTGGTATCTTATCAATGTGCTGTCCTAAGACCGCACCAATAGCAAAATCTGATGCATCACACATAAGCTCGAACGGGTGGTTCCAATCCGGAGATGATAGAACGGGGGCTGTAGTGAGTGATTCTTTAAGCAATTCAAAAGCAGCCTCACAATCCGAATCGAAGTGAAAAGTAGTGTCCTTGGCCAATAGAAGGGTTAAGGGTCTAGCAATTTTGCTAAAGTCCTTAATAAATCTCCTATAAAATCCTGCATGACCAAGGAAGGATCGTATATTTTTGACGCAACTGGGACGAGGGAGGTTTTGAATGACATCTATTTTAGCTCTATCAACCTCAATGCCATTATGTGAAATTATATGTCCAAGTACAATACTTTGTTGGACCATAAAATGACATTTTTCCCAATTCAAAGTCAAGTTCTTATCCTTACAGCGGGTAAGAACAGCGTCAAGATTACGAAGGCAGTTCTCAAAGGAGTCCCCAAAAATGAAGAAATCGTCCATAAAAATTTCTAGAAAATTTTCCACCATATCTGAAAATATCCCCATCATGCACCGCTGAAATGTAGCGGGAGCGTTGCATAACCCAAAGGGCATGCGTCTATAAGCAAAAGTTCCGAAAGGACAAGTAAAAGTGGTTTTATCTTGATCCTTTTCGGCGATGGGGACCTGGTTGTAACCAGAGTATCCGTCCAAGAAACAGTAGTATTCGTGTCCCGCTAATCGTTCCAACATCTGGTCAATGAAAGGTAGAGGGAAGTGATCTTTCCTCGTCGCGGCATTGAGTTTCCTGTAATCGATACATACGCGCCACCCAGTTTGGGTGCGTGTTTGGATTAACTCATTAGCCTCGTTAGTGATGACCGTGATGCCAGACTTTTTAGGGACCACATGAATTGGACTTACCTATTGACTATCAGATATGGGGTAAATTATTCCACTATCAAGGCACTTGACGATTTCTTTCTTTACCGCCTCCTTCATAACGGGATTTAACCGTCTTTATGGGTCTCGGGTTGGTTTGGCTTCATCCATCAGATGTATGTTATGTTCAACAATTAAGGGACTAATCCCTTTGATGTCGACCATTGTCCAACCAAATGCTTGCCGATTCGATCTTAACACTGCCAAAAGTGCATTCTCTTACTCTAAGGCTAGAGAAGCGGAAATAATCACTGGCAAAGTCTCATTCTCTCCTAAATATGCATATTTAAGATGAGAAGGTAGCGGTTTGAGATCAAGAATTGGCGGAGAGATAATAGAAGGTGGGGTAAGCGAATGATATTCGGACTCCCTATGAGGTTCAAAACTTGCATAAGATATTGACTCGGAAAGTGCTGCTGACTTTTGCAACGAGTCAACGGGTTCAATCTCAAGGTCGGACTCATTGAACATATCCTCACTGTGAAGTGGTGCAAGATCAAACGATGTCTCATTAATGTTGTCGAGAACATCAAAGCAAAGCTCCTCATCCATGCAGCTTTCGGAAGCTATCTCGTGGATGGAACAAACATCCAGCAATTGAGCAGAAGGTTCTGATGGCTGACTTCCTAGCTTGTAAATATTAAGCTCAATTGTCATTTTCCCGAAGGATAAGTTCATAGAACCGTTACGACAATTAATTACAGTGTTAGAAGTTGCTAGGAAGGGTCGACCAAGTATCACCGGGATTTGATTGCGTGGGTTTGCCACAGGTTGTGTATCTAAAACAATAAAGTCCACAGGAAATATGAATTCCCCGAATTTAATTAACACATCCTCTAGTTCGCCCCGAGGTTTGGTGATAGATCGGTCTGCCATTTGGAGAGTACAATGGGCGGGTTTTAACTCTCCAATTCCTAACTGCTCGTATACTGAATAAGGAAGCAAGTTGACGCTAGCGCCTAGATCGAGTAAAGCACGATTTATATTTTTACCCCCAATAGAGATAGAGATTGTAGGACAGCCGGGGTCCTTACGTTTCTTTGGTATTTGTTGGGTAAAAGCTGTGCTAACATTACTCGTCATGAAAACCTTTTTAGGCACTTGAGTTTTTCTCTTCCTAGTGCACAAGTCTTTAAGGATTCTTGCATAAGATGGGACTTGTTGAATAGCATCTAGGAGAGGAATATTCACGCTAACTTGCTTAAACATTTCCACAATCTTCTCCATTTGCGGGTTAGGTCGGTTGGCCCTTAATCGGTTTGGAAATGGAGCTCGATCAATAAGTTTTGGGTTCAACGTTTGTGGAGAAGACTGTGGCGACGGATTCGATCCCAAAATTGGAGTGGGCATCGACTTAGATAGATTTGGCGAAATGTTTGAGCCTTGGGGAAAACGGAGAATAGGCTCGGACGAAGGTGGAAGACTAGACGAGTTAGGGGAAGAAGAAGAAGAAGGGGTATCAAATGTGTCACTATCATCAACTTGCTCACCCACTTGGTTGTTCAGCACTCTCCCCGATCTCAACGTAATGACGACATTCATATTATGACTTTGTGAATGGCCAGGATTCGGTAGGGGTTGAGATGGGAGTTTCCCTTTCTCTCTCGCACTCATTGCGGCGTTTAACTGTGCGATTTGGTTTTCTATTGATTTAATACTCTCACCATGGGAGGAGGAGTTTTTCGTTAGGGTATCAATAGAAGACCTTATCTCAGCCGAATTTTGCATGGATTGTTTCATGAACATATCCAAAGTTTGTGCGAGTGAGTTGTCAGTACCGGCCACTTGTGGTGTAGAAATGTTGGCCGGATTTTGGAAATTCTGTGACTGAAAGGGGGCTGATTCTGTGGTTGTGGTTGCTGCGGAGGAGGTCTTTGATAATTACTTTGTTGGTTTTGATTCCAAGCAAAGTTAGGATGATTCCTCCATCCTTGATTGTACGTGGAAGAATAAGGGTCGTTTCTAGGTCGCTGCTGAAAAGGAGCATTTGCTTGAAACGATGCATTCATAGGACATTCTTCCGTTAAGTGTGAAGGATCCGAACAGCAACCACAGACAGTCTTAGGAAGCGTAACCTGATTTAGGGAGAATGTTGAGAACTTGTTTTCAATAGCATCGAGTTTCTTCTGAATCGCTGCCATTTCGGCTTTTACTGCGATAGAAACATCGAGCTGGTGAATACCTCCCTTAGTTGAAGGTGGTCTTACGCTTTCCCACTGCAAAGTGCTTTCTGCGAGATCTTCCAGAATTTCCAAGCTTCACCGTCATCTTTAGACATGAAATTGCATTGACACATTGTTTCAAGCATCTGCTTTGTCGCTGGATTAATGCCCTCATATATAATCCGACATAAATCTCATCTTTGTATTTCGTGATGGGGGCATTGGACAAGCAGATCTTTGAAACGTTCAAAGCACTTCCAAAATGGTTCATTGGGAAGCTGGGTGAACTGGTTAATCTCGCTCCTAACATGTGCAGTCTTATGATTTGGGTAAAACTTCTTAAGAAATGCTACGACGAATTCATCCCAATTAGTGATAGAGTGTGCGGCAGTATTATAAAGCCATTTTTCTGCCAAGTCGCACAATGTGAATGGGAGAAGACGTAAGCGCATAGCATCTAAAGTCAATTGTGAAGTACCCATCATTGCGCATATGTTTTCGAATTTGGTGATGAAAACGTACGCGTCTTCCGACTCAAGCCCGTGAAATTTGGGCAGCAGATTGATGTAGTGGGGTTTAATTTCGAAATTATCCCCGTTAGGAGGTGGAAGAGATAAACAAGTAGGAAGGGGACCACGAATAGGATAGCATCTCTCTTGGAGAGAGATGCGCGGTGGATTCTGCGCACCTGCGGGCGGTGGCAGCGTGGTGTTATAATTAGATGGAGTGTCGTCCATCACGATCGATGTGGTGTGTGGTGGGGGAAAAGAAGACGAAGAAGTACCGACTTCGGTGTAGATAGAAGGAACGCGGACAAGACGGGCACTAGGATCCCGTGTCCAGCGGAGCATGCACTAAGCGGGTTTAGTGCAAGTGGCAGCGTGTGTGTGATTTAAAATTGGCTTCTTTGAAAAATGTGGGACTCAAGACAAATCTCCCTAAGATGCACAAGCAACCCTAGAACTAAGGTCACCTAGGTCCAGTCTCTAGACCGCTCCTAGACTTCCAAAGGACAAGCCGCAGGATCAATCCTCTACCGCCTCCGTACTACCCTTGTAGCCAGATAAGTGCCAGGTAAGTGGGAAGGAACCACGTCGTGGGCCTAATTAAAAACCACTAGCCTTTGTCACACTTGCCTAGGCACTATAAAAGTAATGCGGATAAACGATAGATTACCCACGACCTTCCTCTGTCCTTATTGAGCGCGACAGTCCTTAGAGTCTGGTCTAGATATTTTTTAAATTAATGAAGGGTTGATCTATATGCTCGGTTTGTGATTTGTGGGGCGTAGGAAGGATGATGAAATCCCCACCTAATCTTGATTTGGTCTTTGCCCCTTAAAGTCCGTATTAAATATGCAAAACAAAACCAATCACAAAACTTTTGCAAAAAGATTTTTTTGAGCGGCGCAATTTTGCAAAGAATCTTGCAGAAAATAGATTTTATTGGATTTGAGGGGAGAGAGGAAGAGTTGAGAATCTTACCAGAGGAGTTTGAGACCTTGATCCCCTTGTCAGGCCGCGTTTCCGCCGCAGATGTTCCTTTGTGCCGCGGTTCCGCCGCAAGGGTGACGATTCAGTTGTTGAAAATTTTTCTGTGGACCTCTGTGCTCCTCTGGATCTCTAAAAATGTCTCTGTTTCCTGTTTCCCTTAATTCTGTGACTCCAGATCTCCTTGTAAAAATTCACGCACAAATCGTTAAATATGCAATTTGCAGTTTTGTGTTAATAATGATATGACTCGTCTAAGAATTCAACACAAATAGTAAAAAAAAAATTACGCACGTATCCCCGGAAACGGCGCCATTTGATTGATACGAAAATTTGTTTGTTTTGTAGTTAACCGCAATCAGAACGGTGTCGCGTGTAGCTAGACCGAGATGAGTACGGGTCGTCATCTGAGAAACGTGGAACTTTTTACTTTTACTTTAGATGTGTTGAGAAAGAGAGGAGGAATAAAGAATTTTATAGAATGGTTTCTAGACCTACGTTAAACAAGAAAGTAAAATATAGATCTAGATTATTTTAAAAATGTAATTAATATAATAAGAGGGTTTGTAGGGTTCGTTAGGATTTAGTAGTTATGGACGATTAATTAAAAGTTACCCTTTTTATCCATTAATAGATTTAGAACTAGAACGACGGTGATGCGTGTAGATTAGGGTTTCTGGAGGGAAAAGGAATCCCACTCTTAACCCTTATCTCGACACGGAACTCTGTTCATATCTAGCCTTTACCAAAATAATCATTAATCTAATCTCTAATCGTGGTCGGAACTAGCAAAGAATTGCTAGCGCGCCCGATTAGGATGTTAATGATTCTTTTGATAAAGTTCCTAAACTTTATAGGACTTAAAAAGGGTTTAATTATTTTCATCGTCCATTAGCCTACCATAATCCTACGAACCCTAACAAGTGGAGAATTACTCGCGCATGTTGGGAGAAGAAGATGAAAAGAAAGAGAGAGAAAACATAATGTAAAAAAAAACAATTAAATAAAATAAACTAGCTTTATTAATCAACTCCTTCAAACTACACTTTTAATCCATAGAAAATGATTACAAAACTTGATTTGCTTCTCGCTCTTTCCTAAGGAGGTAGTCGAACAGTCGATGATCAGCCTGGATTCGATGATCGGCCTGGATGCGTGAGCGTCGGGAGCTTCGTGATCTCTTCGGCTTGATGGATTTTCCAAGAGGCCCTCGGTGTCTTTTTATAGTGCAAACCCAGAATCTTATTGTTGAGAAGTTGGTAAAATTCAGCAGTTGTCAATCTCCCAAAATATTGCCTTCCAAGTCATCATTATTGCGGCGGATCCGCGGCCCCAGGGTGGTTTTGGCCGCGGATCCACGCTCAAGGGTTGGGATCTTTTGATCAATTTTCTTTGGCTCTCTGATTTTGACATTTGGCAATCTTAGGCATCTTTAGAATTCAGAAATCTTCTTTCGGTTGCTTCCAGACTTGGTCTCCAAGTTTTACTTCTTAATTTGGCAAGTTTTCTTCAACAAATTGATTTGTTTGTTAAATCCTGCATAACAACTTGGAAAATTCTGCACCATAATCTCAAATAATATTTAGTAGACTTAGTTCTACTAGGATTTGGTCAATAGATTTATTTGCATATATTTTCCTACCAAAATGATAATTAAAATATATTAACACATGGAAAATAATGTTTTTACACATAAACCCTCATATGTATAATATATTATAATAAAATCCTTTTTTAATATAAAAATGGTAGGAAAAATGTACTACAAATGTGCAGTTTTATCGACTGAACAAAAGCCGTCTTAATCAACCCATCGAATGGAAGACTTTTCGCGATAAGTTCGACGCGAAATACTTCCCTGTGACTGCCAGGTTTGCAATAGAACAGCAGTTCATTCATCTAAAACAAGGTTCGTTGTGGGACAAGTCAGTAGATGAGTATGACGCTGAATTCACCATGCTCAATCGGTAAGATATGTCATAGTATTTCAAATTTTTAATATCACATACCACACAGCTAACACAAGACCGTAACAGATTTGCGAAACACCTGATACCGACGGATGAGATCAGAGCCCGTCGATTTCAACAAGGTTTGGACACGGAAATCCAGGCTGCACTAGCCACAAGAAAATTTCCGACTCATGAAGATGCTCTGGAAGCTGCCCGCAATTATGAGGCAGTGATAAAAGCGAGGGGCAGACCTCAGTCTGCAGGAGTTAAGCGCCCTACCAACCAGATGGCAGGAGAAGCCACATCAGGACCATCGTTTGTACCAAGGAGACTGGGAGTACTAATCTACAGGCCCAACCCAGCCTTTTGTACCTACTGCAATAGAGCTGGACATCTGATGGAAGTTTGCCGACGAGCAAACGGTCTTTGCCTGATATGTGGATCATCCTCACATACCATAGGAACTTGTCCACACAACTGAATTAATCCTAATTCCATAGCTAGGCCAGCTTTCCAAGCCCCACCAACCCGGTTAACTCTTCCTGCACCACCTCCACGTGGACCACCTTTACCTCGACAATCAGCATTGTGCCAGCTTGCACGAAGAAACTTGCCGAGACGCCAGGCTTACAATTTGGCGGCCGTAGAAGCCGATACGGTTGGTCAGGATAACCCTGGTAATCCTCTTCAACTTTTTTCACACCCTTACATCACTTTGTCATTCTTAACACTCTCACCAAACTTTCCTTGAATTTGTTACACTTTCTTTTTACAAATTTCGAGGACGAAATTTTTATAAGGAGGGTAGAATGTAACAACCCCAAATTTCCGATACAAATTTTTCAAATTTTTTCTTTCAAAATCCATAAAGGGGTATTTATTACCTGAGCGCAAGACTTAAGTAATTAAATAACTCCATTTTAAAGTACAAAGAATTGATTTAAATTCAAAGTATACTTGGAGTATTTAATGTTGCTGATATATCTTTAAGTAATTATTTCACACAAATAATTACAAGAAGGAGCTTGTAGCTCATTGGTAATACCTTGCACTGCTGAACCAAGCCACCAGAGTTCAAATCCCCTGCCACATATTATTTTTATATTGTTTTAAATTCTTAGGAAGCCCAACAGTTCAAACACCGTAACTTCCAAAACTTGAACTTCACCTGAAAAAGTAAATATACCAGAGCCTTCACCTGACAACCCCACACCCACCGATCACCTGACTCGGCCGGACGGCAGAGTCCCCAACACCAAAAGTGTGACCCTTGGTCTTTTGTACATTCATGCATACTTTATTTTTATAGATCGGTTTTAAAGAAGCCAGAAAGCCTCAATTACTACAATTTTTAATATATTTTCATATGTTTTTACATTTTTTTAATTAAAAACCCTTCACATACCCTACCCCTAGCTTACCCTATAAATACACCCCTTACCCTCTACCCTCTCATCCCAAAATCCTAAGCTCACTCTCTCAAAACCTTCTCAAAAGTTGTGTATTTTGAAAACAAGTGCGCGGCGAAGCTCCGACGAAATTCCGGCAGAAATTCCAGCGACGCTTTTAGGAACAACCGGCGACGAAGCAACGCCTCGGCAACCCCTTTAGTCCCCCCTTCACTCCTTTACTTAATCGAAACCCGTAAGTCCCATCCTATCTCTCATTCTCATTCTCTAAAATATGAAATTACAAAACCCGACGGAATCGGAACAAATCCGATTTCCGATTCGGTTTTCTATAAATTTCACTTCTCACCAATACTTTCATGCTTAAATATCTTTATGTTGACTATTAAACATTTAACAAACAATTTGAACAAGTTTCATCACATGAAATGATAGCCTTTCCAATTTATCGTATTTTTCACTTAAATACCACAATAATTCGGTTTCATATTTAACCCCTTAACTTTGCTATACATTTAGAGTAGAGAACGAAGTAATGATCTACCTCCATACACACGCATATACAACCTAAAATGATATCATCAGAAAACTTAGAATACGATAAAACAATACTTTCATTTAAATACCATATTCTTAATAAAATCATTGCTAAAAGTTTTAGCTTTGATACACTTTTAAATAAATACCTCTTATTAGGAAAATACGATAAGTTGTGGACATCGGTCGTTTATTTAAACCTAACTGTGTGGTGTCTAGGCTAGGCAAGTAAGAAAAGGTAACTTTAAAAGGCCCGTCTCACGGTGATTCATGAGCGGATCCCTCCTTTCCTCATTTGTACTTACCTGGCCACAATTGGCGGTGAAGAGGCGATTTGAAACATCTATTGACTTGTCGTTTAGACCATTTAGAAATAGGCTAGTTGACTTAGGAAACCTTAAAATCTAAAATACGGAAAATTTACACTTTTGCAAATGAATACCTTTTTACTTTATAAAACCGCTTTCTAAACGATTAGTATTTTACAATCTTTGCAAAGCGCCGCTACAACTCATTTTTGTGGAACCCGTTCGGGATGGTGCGGATTATCGCACATCCTCGGACTTAGTAGTGCGAGATTCAGACCTCCGCAAGGAGCATTCGGTCTCGAATGGTTTAAAATACGACATCTTAAGAAAATGAGATTTTTGGAATATAAAATATTTATTAAAATTATTTTTGTATAAATATATGTATATTTATCATTTAAATATCTATTTTATTATAATATAAATTTTCCACCTTTTTATAAAAATCACAATAATAAATTTTACACTAAAATACCATGAACTTCAAATAATCAATATTATAGATAAATACTCTTATTTATAAAACTATGATATTTTCACTAGAAATGTCACAACATAAAATCCACCCTCATTACAACTCTAAAGACGAACAATAAATACTTGAGGTGTATTTTGAAAAGTATATAAAAGTATTTTTACATAAAACCCCCTCAAGTTTTATAAATTACCCTAAGGACCCTAGCAATTATAAGACTTCGATTCACATTTTTGATTGTCTGACTCGGGTTTGAGTCTGATTATATCTGACTTGAATATGATTCAAGTACAATCTACAATGTACAATATTCCAATTCAATATGAACACATGAATCCATGAATCCAGTTATCAATCTATACAATTTGACCGAACCGAACTATGAATATACATTCCACTTACATGGTTCTCCAGTTATTCCATTTACATGATTATGCAGTTACATCCGTTTACTGATATCATAGTTTTGGTCAGTCATCCAATTACATAATTCAATTTACAAGACAATACAATGCAATACAGTACTAACAATAACATAACTACACGGGGTATTGGGGTAGTTCATTTGTGAATCCAACATAATCTCAAGAGTCCCCTAGATCATGAATCCATGTCTACTAACACAAGCAAGCAATCATGAGGGCCCGTGTTTCCATGCTCCTGGACTGTGGCCTGTTGAGTTTGGAATACTACGGCGGCGGTCGAAGTCCCGCTACTAACATATTATTTGGGCCCGTGGTTCCCTACCCCTGGACTGTGGCCTGTTGGGTTTGAGAACACTCTTGAGATTAGTTGACATTCACCCTTGAACTTACGATAACAACAGCTTAACGCTAGAATACTATAATACAACTGTAAAAGCTACCCTCTCTCTATCTTACTCTCCGTCTATTCTCCTCTTACCTTTGGGACTTACCGAGCGACCTGTTCGCTGTCGACATTCTATTTCTTTCTTCTTTCAATGTCGTCAGGTGATTTGGACCCGACAGAGATCAAGCCATCTCAAGAAGACTTGGAGCAGTTTGCCGAAGACCCAGCACTTTAGTTTCATTGTACACTTTTCCATTCTGTACTTTTCATTTCCTGTTATGCCACTGTTTAGATATCTTTTATTTCAGTTATATTTCCTTTTCATGCATTGTACAAAGAATGTTAATAAATAAAAGTTGCTGTTCTTTTTATTTCTTGTCTCTTGTGTATTTATTTTATATTGCTTAGATACGCTTAGCGTATATACTTCTGAGTATATACGTAACGGACCGGCCGCGTCCCCTTCGTCGTATACCGGGAAGCGGGGCGTGACATGGAGTGAAATAAATACTTAAAGAGATATCAACAACAATAAATACTCTAAGTATACTTTGAATTTAAATCAATTCTTTGTACATTAAAAATGGTGTTGTTACATAGTTCGATGGATGTGCGATTACCCTATCTTAGATGATAAAGATGAAGATGATGGGTGTCGATCGTCGAAAAACACGATGGAGATTGTATTTTTTTGACGCCATAGGAGGATATACCCTCCTATGGCATCTTTCCTCCGTTATTCTCTCTCTCTCTCTCTCTCTCTCTCTCTCTCTCTCTATATATATATATATATATATATATATATATAAAATTTTAAACTCTCTACATATCTCTTTATAATACAAGATATAAACAAATGATATCTTTTTGCTATCTAACCTTGCATGGCAAATCACCCCATATTGGATTGTTGCGCCTATATATCAAGTTCATATCCTAAAATATAAACAAAAAAATAATTAAAAATCCTTATGAATATTTAAGTAGATTTTAGTGGGGGTATATGTATTTAATTATAAATAATTGCATTATGGTTAAAATTCTTACGTATGCTCTTTATATTTAAAAACTATAATTTTGGATCGATATGGGTAATATTTGGAGTGATCAGCATTATCTGTAAAAATCCTACAACATATATATATATATATATATATTATTAATAATTTTTTTTATAAAACACTCTTTTCTCTCTCTCTCTCTCTCTCTCTCTCTCTCCCCCCGTCTCCATCTCTCTCCTCTCGCTCCCTCTCTCGCGCCGAACCTAAAACCGTGCCGTCCCCACCTCGTCGGCGTCCCCTCTCGTCACCGACACCACCCTTTCACCCTCACCTCTTCATCACCACGGCCGTCAACATCTCCTTCCTCCTCCTTCCCCGAAGGCTTACCCGAGCCGACCCCATACCTGAGGACCCACCTCCTTCTCCCTCGTCGACCTTGCCGTCTGAACCGACCGCCACCATCACCCTCCGTCACCTACTTATCGTCATCAAGCCCAGAGCCCTCATCCCCAACTTCTCCTTCTCCTTCTCGTTTCCCCGATCACCAGCCAACCCATCTCCACTCACGGCAACTCGCTGTCAGCCTCAGTCCCCATCACCTTCTCTCTCTTACCCCGTCCACGCTAAAATTCCTAGAAAGTAACAGCCATTTCTTCTTCTTCTTTCTTTTCTCGATCTCCAACTAGGTTTCGCTAGAGTTGCTTACGTCGCCGACGATCCAGACGACTCCAGTCACCGTCGTCATCTACTCTAGTCACCACGTCATGCAGTTGCTCAATTCAGGTCAAGTTCTGCGTATGCGGGTTTATATTGTGTCGTTATTCGATATTCGGAATGTGATATCCGTATTTTCATCACGAGATCTCGAATTGGCAAGTTTTAAACTTGCAACATGCTACTTTCTTATATCAATAATCATATGATTAATTATAGTACATGTGTTTTAATATTTAGCAAATATTATCAATCTACAGTTTTATAACAGCGGTCTGTATTCGTACCAATAACGGTTTTATCTAGTTGTACGCCGGTTCATCATGATATTGTTATAATGTTATATAAGTTCGGCATTCTTTATCTAGATTGCAATATACCTGATAGCAGACGTAAAACAGTTATTACAAATAGTTACGTATACATCCCGTACATTAGTCATGTTTACCATATTTAGATATTGGTTACGGTTTTCCATCTGGCATCTATTTTGTTTAATACACACCGCCTGACATGTTCACGACACATTACTAGACCTGTTACTTGGATTATTAGTAATGCCGAAAATCCTGATTTATTATCCTGACGGACGTGACTTATTGTCTAGATAGAAAAGACTTGTACTTATTTGATCCTGTGTTGGCATTAGATTTATATCATCAATACCTGCCTTAAACAATAAACCTGGGGGTAAGGGGAAATCAATAATGAAACCTAACTTGTAACTCAGCAGTTTGATACTTTCTAGAGTATGATCAGTCGATACGGGCTTCGGCTCCGGAATGATGATACTGACATCATTCGTTTGTACATGATATCCTATTTTTACTGCTTAGCGGCACATTTCAGATTCAGCCCCGAGGGTCTTGACCATGGTCCCGAGCAGCACGGGATACTATTGAGTTATCGACGATTCCATTAATTGATTTCAAAGACTTGTAAAATAGATAACCTAAAAGCACAGACGCTGGGATACACATCACATACCTATACCTCTCTGTTTTATACCTGTGTTTATTATTTATACTCATATTTAATCATAGCATCTTATTCTGATTATTATTTATGACGCACTAACGTATGGGTTTTGCATGGCCCATTTTTTTTGACCTTGTCGCAGGAAGATCGTGAATATTTTAACAAGCAAGTCGAGAAGTAAGGAGCTTGATGATTAGTTTTAGAGATACTTAGTTTATTTTATTTCCGTAGTTTTATTTATCGATGTGATTCCATAAGGGACGTGATTCAGATATTATTATTTATTGGATCTTTATTCGTTTCCGCTGTATACATTTCTTGATATTTATTTACCGTGGCAGATGGACATGTGTTAGTTAGATTTTATTTACTGTTCTTGATATCTGATTTACAGCCGTAATATGACTATGGAGGAATTTTTCCTAGCCATAGGTACCATGGTTGGCTCTGTTACGTGCCGTATTTATATATTTTAGGAAGCGGGACGTGACATGAAGGCCGCCGGAGTAGCCAAGTACCATAGCTTCTTAGACTCTACTTTGAACTGCTCCAAGAAATCACCAACACTTTCTATTAGAGCTATGTCTCCAAGCTCTCCAATTTGAGCTTTTTGGGGGAAAAGCAATAGTTCTCTTCTGCTCCCCTCCATTGTTGTGGATATTTTGACTTGATCATCTTTGCTAAATTAATACTGCCAACCTCTGTTATATTATTTGTATAATATAAGTAATTTCAAAAAATTAAAATTTCTATTTTGGTTTTTTTATAGTTAACCGTGATCTAACTCATTTAGATTCAAATATTCTTCCCATTTTTTTGGAGGGGGGAGGGAGTAGTTATGTGAGTTATACATAGTTATAGGAGTTATAGGTAGTTATAGGGATTTAAATTTTGAATTCAAATGGTGAAAGAATTTCATTCGCATCCTTTCAACTCTTATTTATACCAACTTGTTTTCTTTATTCCATGGACACAATAACAATTATTTTTATCTCTTCTCTTTTTGGTTTTTGGTACCCAAATGATCAAGTTTTCGGTACCCAAAAGATCAAGTTTTCGGAGCAATTATATGTAAGTGCAACGTGGAGGATTGAAACACAAGATTGGGTTGTTGTATCATGGAAGCAATTCATACAAACCCATGTTGCATTGTAGAAAGCGAAAATTGTTTTAAAGATATCGATTATGTGGCTCAACTCAATTTATTTTGTTTTAGCTATTATATTCAACTAGTTCAACAACAATTTAAAGCAATTTTTCATGTTCATCGATGGCACTGAAAACATCAATGATGAAGTTGACGAGTCTCAAACTTGTTAAATCGGACGACGTACTCACTACTTTGATTCCCACTGCATCGAAATATGAAGAGAATTTGTGGAAAGAATTTAACTAAAAACATAAAAATGTTGATTTGGAAGAGAGGAACGTTTTAGGTAACAAGTATCTAAACTTTGTTTTTATTAATACATTTTATATGCCTGCATTTTTTCATAAATTATCTAACTTTTGGAAAGATTATCGATTTCTCAAAATAAAGAAGAAATCGGAAGCCAGGGATTGATTTATCACAATGATTTCTGAATCAATGTAGTTAGAAGTGACATAAATTGGTATTGTAACATTTCAGAAAATAAAATATTATTTTTGGAATTTAAATAACAAAATAATATATTTTATGAAAACTATTTGATTTGCGAATTAGGGTTTTCATAAAATTGTATAATTATATACCGATATTTGGAAAATAATTGAACATTAATATGTTTTATTTATTAAAAAGGTATTTATTGGATTTGGGTATTTTTATAATTAATTATATGCAAGTTTATATTAAAACTTTATTAGTGCACTACTAATCACGATTAGGCCAAATCCGTATTTTTAATTAGTCATGACTAGTGCACCATGATATGTTGCATGTTTGCTCATTTGCATTTGTGTTTGGTTTAATTGAGTGAGGGAAAAAGAGAAAAGAAAAGATAATTGAGGAGAGAGAGAGGGGGACACAATGATGAGGCATAGGCATGCTATGAGAGAGAGAGATGAAAGGATAGCTCCAATCTTGACCAATTCCTCCACCATTCTTTCTTCATTTCATTTTCTTCACTTCCCTCATCCTTCATCTTCTTCTTCACCTCCTTCCTTCACCTCCTCTACCTCCATGAATCATGCTCAAAACCATCTCAAAAACTCCACACTCCCTTCATTAAAAATGATCACCGCTTCATCCTACACCCCATAGTGGAACCAAGTTTGGATTTTGAACAACTCGCACCATCTTGGAAATTTCTTCAGTTGCTTCAAGAGGTATAAATTCCACTTCTCATCTTATAATTAGTTTCTTAACCTTCTAGTTTAGTTTAGAACTCGTTTTAATGTAGTTTGTGATCTTAGAATTTTACAAGGTGATGTTTAGTGGAAGAATGGACTTATTAAGTGGCTATTGAGGTTTAGTCAGTGTTTACAAGACCTTAGTGATGATTTTTCTGGCCAAGACCAGAGAATAGAAACCAAAACACGAACTTAGATATTCCTCGATATCGGTTTTTGGTAAATTGTGACTTCTCTGTAGGATCTGCTATGACCCGAGACTACCATAAAATAAGTTCTCATGACAGAGAGACGTGCAGGCCACCTAGAGTTTTTCCTAGAAACCTGAGCTCCTCTCCTTCAATTCTGGTCATAAATAAATTCCCCCAGGCCGCAAATCGCGGCCTGGTCATGTTGGATTCTTGTGATTTTTGATTAGTGGCTTCCTTATGTGATATCTAGAGCAACCCTATATACAAAATGTCTTAATTTGATCTAGGGTAGAATCTGGGAGAGATTTCCTTAGTTGCTGATTTCATGCTTTCCGATTTCTGAAACATGGTTTTGGTAATTGAATTTGGATTTCGTCGTTGGACGTTTGTACGTTGTTGGGGTTGAAAATTGCATTCCGGTTGACTAAGTCAAAGTCAAGGTCAACCCCAAGCCAAGTGGGCCCAAGCCCGGATCAAGTGGGCCCATGCCCAGGTCGAGTCCGAACATGAAGCGGCCGGCCCTCCTCCATTCCCAAAATAAAATCATGTAATAAATAATTTTTATGTAATTTTTTTATGCATGAATGGGCACAAAGCCAAATTTTTGTAAAGCCCATGGCTTATGTGCAAAAAAAGAAATGGCACATGAGTCATGGGAAGAGGAAAATGCCATTTTTTAAAGCCCAAGGGGCTATATGTAAATATATAAGTCTATATAAGGCAACATGATGGAAATATCTAATATACTTTTCATTCCTCTAAAAAAGGTTAGGGTTTTTGTGCCTCTTTCTCCTTCCTCAAGATTCTAAACCTTCTTATTCTTTAAGAATTAAATTAAGAGTTTAACTCTTCCTTTTTCAAAACTAAATAATTTTTCACCATAAAACCCACAAAGGGGAACTCAGATCTTTCATCAGATCTCAGAAAGGATAGATTTTTAAAATCTCATAATTCTTGATCTTCAAGATCCAGCCAAAAGAGGAGGAAGAAGGAGATCCATCTCCTAAAAATCCCACTTTGGGAAAATCCATAGCTCAAGGGAGAAGCCCGTTTCAGCATCTCCAAAAATATCTTAAGAGTTTAACTCCCCTCTAATTCCTCTTTCAGGAGTTTAAATCCCATTTCTGGGGCTAAAAGCCCCTTTTCCTCGCCGGTGCCCAAGCGCCCGAGCGCTAAAGTGCCTAGCGCTCAAGCGCCCAGCGCCCACGTGTCGGACACGTGGTGCGCTGGCGCTTAAGCGCACTGCGCTCAAGCGCCCACGTGTCGGACACGTGGTGCGCTGGCGCTTAAGCGCACAGCGCCTAAGCACACTGCGCTCAAGCGCCCACGTGTCGGACACGTGGTGCGCTGGCGCTTAAGCGCACAGCGCCTAAGCGCACTGCTCTCAAGCGCATACGTGTCGGACACGTGGTGCACTGGCGCTTAAGCGCACTGCGCTTAAGCACACAGCGCTCGCGTGCTAGGCACGTGAGGCGCTGACCCCACACGTCCTTTGGACGCTTTCCCCCTTTACACACACACACACACACACACACACACACACATATACACACATACACACACATGCTCCAAACTAAATACACCTTCCCCGTTAGAAAAAATTTCTAACGGGGCGCTGCCCCGCACCCCGCAAGTGGGCTACTGGCCCTCTTGACCCCCAGCCGCTATCCGGGTAGCGTGACCCCCGTAAAAACTCTACGGGGCCTCCGATATATCCAAAACCCCTTTTAAAACACAACACACGCACACTGCACATTGAGTTTGCATGTCTAGTTTAACCCGTTAATCGGAGGTTCCCTCGCTCCAAAGGCGAGGGTAATTAATGGCAGCTTAGTCCGCGGCTGCTAGAGATTCGGATCCCCACAATCATTAAACCTCGGCCTACCCTAGGCAGGGGGAATCTGTAATGCGCCTGACAAGCGCACGCGTATTCCCATCTCAATGGGGTGACGAAAAACACCCTACATACGTTAACGACGAGGGTTGTTTGGTAGTTTTTACATGCATAGGTTATAGGTTCTAACCTATGAGCACTTCGTATGCCGTATCGGTTTTCTAGACTTGGTTTTAATGGCATTTCGATGTGCTTTGATTGCAGGTACTTTCGTGTGGACTCCGGAGAAGACGAAGCATATCGACTTCGGATAAGCAAGGAGATTGCATGTGAGTAGATTTATATCTATGGAGGAAGTAGGGTGGATGCCGTATAACACCCCCGCAACCATTGATATGGAAAATCGTTATATAAATTAAGATTTGGAGAAAAGATATGCTACAAACTTACGGATATGATTAAAGGTTTTAGTATGAGATGATATGATAAAAGTTGACATTAATGAATATGTTGGCTATAGGATGCGAGGCAATGTATATATTATATTCATATGCCAATAGATGGTGTGAGATTATAAATACATACAAATGAGAATATGATATATATAAAAGATGACTTGATATAGGATATTGATATAATGAAAAGAGATTATGATGAAGTGAGATGACTTGGCTTAATATGTCGATATACGGATGTGAGGCGATATGAGAATATAGATAATCTCGATAAGACATGATATGAGATTGATATAGATGTGACTTGAGTTATATGTGTACGTATTTATCTTTATATATGAGAATAAAGAGTGATAAGCTGTACGAGACTATAGATCCGTACCCTCTTTGATGAATAGGACGATAGAATCCTTATTCTGTTTGATATCATTGTATGATGGATTTGTTGGATATGTATGCCCTAGAGGCCATTATTGTATATGTATACATATGGATACTAGGGATATGTATGTACAGGACGATCTTGCTCAGTTATATAGTATATTATTTCAGTTGTCTTTATCAGGATATGTGTATTTGTTTTTATTGATACTTTGTCCAGCTTGCATATATTGATAAAGACTTGATATAGTAGTATACTATTATGGTTTGACTTTATCTTAACGTGGAATATGTTATACACGTTATTACATATTGCGGTTACATGTTGATAAAACCCGTAGGATCTTGCTTGACTACTTGCGTTGTGATAGCGATTATACTTGTGTGAGCTGTGTAGTCTATAAGCACATCTTTAAATGTCCTAAGTCGCAGGAGTATCGAGATCGGCCATCGATACTCCAGAGTAGACTTGCGTGTGCGTTTCTAGACCCCGACGAGGGGCGGTGGTTGGTCCCACAACCATTGGTGTAATCACCTAAGATTGTATACGGATGCTCATTGGGGTAAGTACACTGGACGGACTCGCTGAGAACCTCTAGATGGTATTATACCTATCGCCAGATAGCGGTTCTCTTATGACATGTGTACAGGTTAGTCTTTGGACCTGAGATCTTCATTTACCTCGTGTGGGTTCCCACTGTTCTTTGATCACTACCCTACCATGACTCTACTAAGTCGTGCAAACAGGTTTTGGTTGGGTACAGTCCCGAGCCACATGGAGGCAGTGAGTGATTGTCAGCGATTCCACTCTCCAGGTATTAGGAGTTGATACCACACCGTGTTCAATTTGTCAGGACTATAAGACCTTGGCCAAGACAGTTGGGATTTACTGATAGGTTGATCAGTAGTTTCACAGATTGGTTCCGAGCCGCATCAGCACGAATTATCGGGTTATTAAGGTCCGACGCTTACCACCCCTAGATCCGGTATGCGATACTCTTAGACGAAAATACCGGACTATACGGATATTGTCACGGATAGGCTTAGTAAGGATCCAGATGAGTTTGCTCTCCGGTTTTACTTTTTAACAGGTACCTGGGTAGCCGTTACGTACAGCCAGTACCGCCGACGTGCTTGTGCTTATAGATTTATCCAGTAACGCACTGTCGGCGTACTGTCGAGTCTTTAGAGTCCCACACAGAAGGTTTCTTTGTTTCGGGCGAAACGATGTAGAGGCTGTATGATTTTACGGCAGGGTTCGATCGCATACGTATACTTGTGCACGTATGATGTTCGGGCGGATAATACTAGCGGGCTTTAGTTTAAGCCGGATCATAGTATTATATTTTTGGATTATTTTCGTTTTTTTTGTATTCGTATTTTTCGGAATACGGATACGGGTATGTATATACGGTGAGAGATATTCTTGTAACTTGTTACAAGAGTACTTGTAGAAGAAGAAGCCTCATTATTTTTTTTAACCATTTAGTTAAATGGTTAATGAGGTGGATGTATGAGGTGTTGAATTTTCTTAAGTGAAGTATGGCTACTTGTTGACTCACTTAGTGAGTCATGGATTACTATTGAGGAAAGATGGCATCTAGACATTTTGTAGAAAATATCTAGATATTTTATGGTGGAGATAATTTTTTATTATTATCTTGGCATGCTTCTTTATTAGTCACAAGACTTAGCCATTCTTCACTCACTTCTTATGATGCTCTCTACAACATTCACATCTCGTCCAAGCTTTCCTCTTCTATCTCAAACCCTAATAGTCTCATGTGTTGAGAAACTTAGGGTTCTTGAGACCAATTAATCCATCATCGCTCTCTACATCACCTAGCTTACTTAGATTAGCAAACTAAGTAACATAATTACCTTAGTTTAAAGGTAGGAGTCCAAAGTAGACACTCTCGGGTGGATCATCTTTGACATGAGGAGCCGTCGATCAAGCTCGATCATGGAGGCCATTAGGAGCATGCTAAAAGAGACAAGTGAAGACCCGAAGGACTTGAGTCTCTTGGTATAAACTTCTTTCACAGTAGATAGCTTCTTTAATTGTTAGTTAGGTTTATGGTAGATCCGGTTTAGGGTTATTCTAGCGCCAAGTTTGAATCATTAGAAAAAATTTTGTTCCGCAATCGGCCTCCGTTGATGGTCAGGTCGTTAGTATAACCTTTCCTGGTATCAGAGCCAGCCCATAAAATCTATACTAGAAGATTTAAACGATGTTAATGTAACGAAACCGAAATAACTCCAAAACATGAAACGATAAATCCAAGTTTCTGTCGATTTTTTCAGAGGCTCTAAAAAAGTTTTAAACAATTGCAGAGTGCTCTTTTGGATGTGAGATGAACACAGAACAAAAACGAGGCAATTCCACATGAACTTGGCAGGCCAAAGTCCTTAGAAAACCGGCCCCACCAGTTTTTGTAATGTGGAATTGATTCATTTTTGTTTGGTTCTCTCTAACTCTTGGATTTAGGGTTTCAGGATATGTTTGATTGCCCAGATTGTGAAAGTTCAGCTGTCTTGAGTTTTGGGGAAATTCGGGGTATTTCGAAGTCATTATTTTTAACACTGTTTAATGTTTTTCAGTGCATATACTTCTATCTGCGACCGTGAATGTAATTTGAACGGTATAACTCGTCTAACTGCTATATGTTCCTTTAGACGGGTTTACGAACATGATATTCACATTGATGTTCTGTGTTTGTGCTGTGGTTGTGGTTGGATAGTCGTGGTAGATATCTTGTGGTGCAATGTTAGTGGTACAGTTGAGATTCATTTGTATATTTGTTATTGCGGGGCGAGCTTCCGACATGTGGACTGCCGTCACTGACATGTTGTATATTATTTGTTTGGGGTACGACCGGGTTAAGTTCAATGTCACCATTGTACGTATTATTTTCATTTTCTGTACTAGAATTACCCCGCGGTGGAGTGCACGAATAGCCGGGTTCTAGAAGGCAACAAGACTGCATCTTATGGCGTTAAGACGGAGAGGGCTTCACTCAAGAATTGGCAGGCTATTCGCCGCATGATTGGTATAAATTTAATGCGTATGCGTTTTTAAAAGATGAATCAAAAATATTTGTTAACCGCAATCAAGAACGGCGTCGCTTGGTAGCTAGCCGGTGAGTACGGGTCGGTCCACAGGGATGTTGTGTATTTCTTAATTTGGTCTAACGAGTTAATTCCAAACGATGTGAATGGATTATCGCTAAAAACTAAACTGATTTATACTAAGACTAGAATCTTGCTAGGGCTAGGTTTAGCTTAAGTTTGGAAATTAAAGATTTCCTCACTGCTTTGAATACCCTAATTTAGATCTCTTTAGGTGTTATGGTAACAATTAATAAACGGGATTAGTTCCATCGGGAAGAATCGATGTTTCTTCTTCTAAGTTCTAGTCCTTCTTTTCTTAATTCTTACCCTAACCTGCATGGAAAACATATACAACTGGCGTTTATACTACGGTATCACCGTTACTTCTTAGGGTAAGATGCCGTAGGGAACGGTGTATGTATGTATGTATGAAGTCCTATTAATTATATGTGATGGGGCAAGAAAGGGGTGAGAGATTTCATCTCTCAAGCTTTCTCCAAATCTAACCCTAACAAGCGAGAAGACTACTCGCTCATTAGGGAATTGAAAAACATCTCTGACTATCTAACTAGGGCAAAGAATGAAAAATCTATACTAAGGTAGAATAAAAATTAACTAGGGCAATTAAATAAAACTACTTACTTTATTGATACCTCTCTCCAAACATTTACACAGGAATTTTCAGATCTGAATAGATGAATAAAAAGAGGCATCACCTAAAACATGTTTTTAGGGTTCTATTTATAGATTTATAGAAACCCTAGGTTACAATCGCGTCATATCTGAAATTACAATATTACCCCCTAAGAAAAGAACTATTCAACACACCAACTCCCTGTTACAATTTTCCACCGACACGGGTGTCTCATGGCCGCGGAACCGCGGCTATAGGCCCTGTTTGGCCTCGGTTCCGCGGCCAAATGGAGAGATGGGATGCTCAGTTTTTCTGGTAATCTTTCGGTAGGCTTTGTCTTCTGCTTTCCTTAGTATGTTCTTCAGAATGTCTTTTATTTCTTTTCCAGATCTCTACAGTGAGTAATGTCATGGACTTTTCCGTTTGCTTCGTGTCGAAATCTTGAACCTTGAGCTGCCTTTGTACTTTATGAACTTGTTTATTGATTTTCGTTATTCTCCAAATTGTAGGCTTGATCAAGATTCTACATTTATCAGTTGTAGTTTCACTTTTGCATCGTCTTTTTCATCATTTTCACTGTTTTGTTCCGAGAACCTGTAACCTGCAATTATGTAGCAGACATGGGTCAAAAGCATCTGTTTATTTGTAAACTGAATAAGAATGGGGAATAAAATAATGCAAAATTATGGTATGAACAAACACCCCAAACTTATCGTTTGCTCGTCCTCGAGCAAACCTAGTTTTTATTCTCGAAAAAATCCTAACCTCACATTCGCAGGGAAACGCGATTGCACTGAGCTCGTGCAACAAGCCGTTAAACCTCTAGGTGTCCCTAGTAGGAGGAGTGTTGTCTCCTGAGGGTTTCCAGCGGATACTACCCACAAATCCTATCAATTCGGCCCATTAATTTTTATTCTCCAATTAGGTTTTCCAACAAGGAATTCTATTATCTTTGACTCATAAATTATCCACCCGTATTTTTCACGCTTCCTTATCATTTAACTTAAGATTATATATATACTTGTGAATTTACTTAGTTTTTGGCATCTTTTAAGTTTTCCTTCTAGGGTTCCATCTCAACTTAGGAATTTTTATCATCTCTATTAAAGGTATAAGTCTTATTCTTCATTCCTATCTCTTATCTAATCCCCAATCACATACCCCTACGTGTGTGTATATATCACCCCTACACTTGGAAATTCAAATCAAGCTATCATACTCTTGTCCGTCATCCAAAGCACTTCTTAATTGGTGAATTTTTAGATGAAATTGCTCACACATCCTTCATGCGACCGTTAATACTTCTTGAGGTACCAACGACCGATTACAAAATGTGTTTGCAAATTAAAGTGTAATTCCTAGTCTTGTAACACCTAAGGTTTTAGCAGTGACTCCCAAACCAGTTGGTCTAAGGCATTAGGTGATAAAGCACCCTCGCTAAATTTTTTTCTATTAATGCAGCCTTAAGTAATCACAAAAACCAGTGTCCATTTTTTTATTATCTCTTTATTCACACTTGTATTTTTATTTTATTTTTCTTCGTACTAAGGACTTTAGACAAGAGCATTTCAAGTTCTCTTCTACTATTCCAAGTTTCAAGGTTCGTGTTTGTGCAATTTGTAGGGTATACATTTTCAGAATTTAGACTTAAGCTAGGAATTATTTTTCAAACTTACACTTTAATAAAAACATCAATACTCTTCTCTTGTTTTAAGTTAGCACAAGAAGTGAACTCAAAATTTGCCTATTTCTAAATAAACTACAAAGACATATACTTTCTACCGTTAAATTTTAAGAAAGGTTATTTTTAGAGTTTTTAATTCACTAAGTCTAGGATCTAGTTGTTCATAACTAGTTAATCTTTTTGTCAAACTCAAGTCAATTAGGGCCAAAATTGAATGTTTTAATTTTTTATAATTTTTGAAATTTTTCAAATTTTTATGGGTTTTAAATAAGTATGCAAATGCAAAAATGTACATATGAATGCGAAGGAAGAAGGCTTACCGAACATACCCCCAAATTTAACCTTGACAGTGTCTTCACTGTCAGGCTACACCAAGAAGGTCAAAATGTCGGCACTCCCCTTTTTATTTATTTAGAATAATAAATTTTTTTATTTTTTTATTTTATTTTTTTATTGGTAAAAACAGAACAAAACATATATATACAAAAAGGTCCCCCCTAAATTTCATTGAAACAATATTAAACGTCATTACCAAACTTTGCAAAGACCAAACGTCAACACCAACCAGTTGAAAAATTTATCTGTGTAGAGTATTGGTCGGTGGAAGAACATGTTGTACCGAGTCAAAAAGAATTGAGGAAGATATAAGTGGTGGTATGGAAAGTGTCTGTATGTACGTGGAAGTGAATAGATAGGAGGTGATGATGAATCAAAACGAGAATGTGAATGATCAGAAATCAGTGGAATATTGGCATTCTCGTAGCTTATTAAAAGAAAAGGGGTGGTTCAACTTCTAAAGGAGGAGGTTGATTATCTACACAATCCCCAAGATGTTTTTGTGGATCCTTTATTGACTTGGCATCATCCATCATATGCATATGATATTCAATTATGAGGGAACTAATCTCCTCGATGTCCGCCATAGTCCAGCCGAAAGCTTGCCGCTTATCTTGTAAGACCATTAAAAGGTCTTTCTCTTGCTCGAGGGCTGGAGAGGCCGATATGATAACGGGAAAGGTCTCATTCTCACCTAGGTAAGCGTATTTAAGGTGAGACGGCAAGAGCTTGAGTTAGAGTTTCGGAGGCGAAACAATCAAAAGTAAAATTGGGGAATCTACCTCGAACTCAAAGAATTTCAACAAGGGTTCAAAATCACTGCAGACAACCGAACAACCAACTCATCCAAAAATTCAAAGGACTCATATTCAGGCGGCGAGTCGTCAAAATCATCCGAAAAAGTGAAACATTCATAATCAATATCGGTTGTGTCAACTGTGTTACATTCAAGGAGGGACGCACTAGTGGCGTCAAAACTGTTGTCATCAAACAGAAATTTTTCAAGCTCGCAGTCCTCCTGCATGATTTCGTGAATAGAGCAAACTTCTCGTGTACTAGTTTTAGGCATGGGGGGCAGACTTCCTATCTTGTAAATATTGAACTCACTAGACATCTTTCCGAAGGATAGAGTCATAGAGTCATTGCGACAATTTATTACGATATTGGAAATGGCCAAAAATGGTCGACCGAGAATCACAGGAATTTGGTTCCGTGGGTTAGCAATAGCTTGTGTGTCCATAATAATAAAATAAATGGAGAATATGAAGTCCCCTACTTTGATCAACATATCCTCTAACCCACCCCTATGATGGGTGATTGATCGATCAGCCATTTGGAGAGTACAACGAGTGGGTTTCAACTCTCCAACCCTTAATTGCTCGTACACAGAGTAGGGAAGCAGGTTAACAGTAGACCTAAGATCTAAAAGTACTCTATTGATGTTCTTATCCCCAATTGTTATTGAAATTGTAGGACAGCCAGGGTCCTTTCGTTTTTGGGGTAAGGGTTGACGTTGGTTAATAGCATTGCTTACGGCACTAGCTACTAGCACTTTCTTGGGTATTTGTGACTTTCTCTTTGAGAAGCATAAGCCCTTTAAAATTTTCGCGTAAGAAGGGACTATTTGGATCGCATCCAAGAGAGGTATATTTATGCTAACCTGTTTAAATAACTCCACAATCTTCTCCATTTTTGGAGTTGGTTTATTGGGACTCAACCTGTTTGGAAATGGAGCATTTTGAAAATCTGTTGAGTCCAATGTCTGTGGAGTAGAATGTGGAGTTGGAACGGATCCCAGTGTGGGTGTGTTCTTGAAGTGAGAAGTGGGTCCGTTCGGATTAGAAGAAAAAGAGCCTTTTGAAGAATGAAGGATAGGCTCTAACGAAGAAGATGAAGGTGAAGAAGAAGAGGATGGAGAAGAAGAAGAAGAAGATGGAGAAGAACAATCACCGGGGGGGATGTCATCACTAATACCCACGTTATTTTGCAACACTCTTTCAGATCTCAACGTGATCACCGTATTTACATTATGATTTTGATATTAAAATGCGACATGTGCGTTGTGTGTGTGACCAGGATTTGGCAATGGTTGAGATGGAAACTTTCCCTTTTCTCTCTCGCTCAACGCAGCAGTTAGTTGTGCAATTTGTGCCTCAATAGATTTGATACTTTGATCGTGTGAAGCATTGTTGCGCACCAAAGACTGGATGGAAGTCTCCAACCTTGCTGCGGATTGTGTAGATTGTTTGAGAAACGCATCTAGACTTCTTTCTAGCGAGATAACCTTATCATCATTTGGTTGAACAAAATTGTTTTGAGGGTAAAAGTTGTTAGGCACAAAATTGTTCGTTTGATTTGGATAAAGTTGTGGTTGGAAAGGTTGCTGGTATTGAGTTTGTTGTGGTGCTTGTTGTTGTGGGGGAGGAGGCCTTTGAAAGTTGTTGTTTTCTTGGAATTGTTGATTTTGGTTCTAAGCAAAATTTGGGTGACTCCTCCAACCCGGATTATAAGTCGAAGAGTATGGATCATTTCTTTGTCGTTGCTGAAAGGCAGTATTGACTTGATCTTGTCCTTGAACAGGTGGATTGTAAGGACACTCTTCGGTAAGGTGTGATGGATCCGAACAACAAGCGCAAACAGTTCGTGGGGGTAAAGCAGGGGTAGGAGAAGGCGATGAGATTTTGGTCTCAATTGCTTCTAGCTTTTGTAAGTGCAACCATCTCGGCCTTCATAGCAATCGACATATCTAATTGATGTATGCCTGCCCTAGACTGACCAATAGAAGAAGATGAGGTGGTCTTGGTGCTTTTCCACTGAAGTGTTTGTTCAGCAAGATCCTCGAGAAACTGCCATGTTTCCTCACTAGATTTGGTTAGAAAGTGACCTTGACAAATCATTTCTAGCAACTGCTTCGTTGCTGGGTTCAATCCCTCGTATAATGTTTGGCAAAGTTGCCAATTTTCGATCCTATGGTGAGGGCATTGAACAAGTAGGTCTTTGAATCTTTCAAAACACTTCCAAAAGGGCTCGGGGAAAATTGTATAATCTCATTGCGGATTTTCGCGGTCTTGTGATGATGATAAATTTTTTTAAGAAAAGCTTTAACAAACTCGTCCCAATTTCTAATTGAATGCGATGTTGTGCTGTATAACCACTTCTCGGCTAAGTCACATAAGGTGAAAGGAATGACCTTTAGCCTTATAGCATCATCTGATAATTGGGTTGTTTTCATCATTGCGCAAACGTTTTGGAATTTGTTTATGAAGATATAGGTATCTTCAGATTCCAATCCGTGAAATTTTGGCAGCATATTGATGAAGTGGGGTTTGATCTCAAAATTGTCCCCATTTTCTGGTGGGAGTGAAAGACAAGTATGTAAGGCGGTGCAGGCAGGGTAGAAGAGATACTGGAGCGCGATTCGTTGGGGCGCTTCAACAGGCGGGTGTTGCGGGTTATTCGCACCTAAGGGAGGTGGAATCAGTCCTGTGGGTAAGGTGTTGTTAGGATTATATGCCGACATACTTTCGGAAGAAGAATTTGAAGGTGAGGGTAAGGAAGTGGAAGGAATTTCGACTTCGGAGTCGAAAGTTTCGTCTGTCGGTACCAACAAAATACGGACTAATCGGGCGCTAGTGTCCCTAGTCCAACCAAACATACACTAAAGAGGTAGTGTAGTCAAAAAATGAAAAACAGAATGTGGGGGTAAGAAAACGTCAATGGAAAGAAGGTGGGTGGTGTTGTAGGGTGCACGGATTTCTTAGCGACAAGTTGCAAGTTTTTGTAAAAATTTATCCTTTTTCTTTTTTTTATGTGGAGGTTTTTGCAAAAAAGATTTTCGATAAAAATCTTAGACACACTTTCAATCAACCACAAATGCACAATCAGGCCTAGATCTAGGGTCACCTAGGTCAGCCAGACAGCTACTAACTGTTCCAAAAGGCAAGAAGTAGGACCTCAAACCGCCTCTTCACCGCCAATTATGGCCAGGTAAGTGCCAGGTAAGTGGGAGGCTCTCCACCACGTAAATAGTGGACCTAATTAAGTAACCACTTGACTTAGACACACTTGCCTAGACACCACAAAGTCAGGTTAGGATCAACGGTCGATGCTTACAACCAGTCCTTTGTCCTATTGAGCGCGAAGTCCTTAGGGCTGAGTCTAATATTTTTTAATTAAATGAAGGTCAATGCAATATGCCTTATGTGATTTCTGTGGTCCTGGGAAGGGTGATGAAATCCCTACCCAATTTGGATTGGTTTCAAGCCCCTTAAAGTCCGATTAAAAATATGTAAAACAGTAAACAACCACTTGCAAACAATTTTTATTTTTAGCGCGGCGCAAAGAATCCTGCACAAGATCAATTATTGGAAGGGCGAGAGATTTTTTAGCGCAAATAATCCTGCAGGAGATTTTACAGAGAAGATATTTGGGGTTGCAGAGGAAGGAGAGAGAAAGCTCACAGAGGAATTTCCACGTGCTGACTCGACTAAATAGCCGCGTTTCCGCGGTCAGAGGGTGCTTCGCGCGGCGGTTCCGCGGTGGAGGAGGCGGCTCGGTTCCCGAAAAAAATTCTGCTCCTTTGGTTTGACTTTTCTCTGTTGTTCAGATCTGCCATTTTCTGTTTTAATCTCTGGATTTTTTCAGATCCGAACTCGTTCGTTAATCCTGCAAAATTCACAAGAAAAACCCTTCAAACAATAAAAAGATAATAAATTTTTTTATTTTTTCAATTTTTCAGTTTTTTATGATTTTTATGATTTTATATTAACCCGAAATTGCAAAAAGAAAATACTACGCCATCCCCGGCAACGGCGCCATTTTTTTGGTATAGATTTAATGCGTATGCGTTTCTAAAAGATGAATCAAAAATATTTGTTAACCGCAATCAAGAACGGCGTCGCTTGGTAGCTAGCCGATGAGTACGGGTCGGTCCACAGGGATTTGTGTATTTCCTAATTTGGTCTAACGAGTTAATTCCAAACGGCGTGAATGGATCATCGCTAAAAACTAAACTGATTTATACTAAGATTGGAATCTTGCTAGAGTTAGGTTTAGGTTAAGTTTGGAAATTGAAGATTTCTTCACCGCTTTTAATGCTCTAATTTAGATCTTTTTAGGTGTTATGGTAATAATTAATAAAGGGGATTAGTTCCATCGGGAAGAAACGATATTTCTTCCTCTAGGTTCTAGTCCTTCCTTTCTTAATCCTTACCCTAACCTTCATGGAAAACATATACAACCAGCCGTTTATACTACGGTATCACCGTTACCTCTTGGGGTAAGGTGCCGTAGGGAACGGTGTGTGTATGTATGCATGGAGTCCTATTAATTATATGTGATGGGGCAAGAAAGGGGTGAGAGATTTCATCTCTCAAGCCTTCCCCAAATCTAACCCTAACAAGCGAGGAGACTACTCGCTCATTAGGGAATTGAAAAACATCTCTAACTATCTAACTAGAGCAAAGAATGAAAAATCTATACTAAGGCAGAATAAAAATTAACTAGGATAATTAAATAAAACTGCTTACTTTATTGATGGCTCTCTCCAAACATTTACACAGGAATTTTCAGATCTGAAGAATAAAAAGAGGCATCACCTAAAACAGGTTTTTAGGGTTCTATTTATAGATTCATAGAAACCCTAGGTTACAATCGCGTCATATCTGAAATTACAATATTATCCTTTAAGAAAAAAACTATTCAACGCACCGACTCCCTGTTACAATTTTCCACCGACACGGGTGTGTCATGGCCACGGAACCAAGGCCATAGGCCCTGTTTGGCCGTGGTTCCGCGGCCAAATGGAGAGATGGGATGCTCAGTTTTTCTGGTAATCTTTCGGTAGGCTTTGTCTTCTGCTTTCCTTAGTCTGTTCTTCAGAATATCTTTTATTTCTTTTCCAGATCTCTACAGTGAGTAATGTCATGGAATTTTCCGTCTGCTTCGTGTCAAAGTCTTGAATCTTGAGCTGCCTTTGTACTTTGTGAACTTGTTTATTGATTTTTTTATTCTCCAAATTATAGGCTTGATAAAGATTCTATCATTTATCGGTTGTAGTCTCACTTTTGCATCGTCTTTTTCATCATTTTCACTGTTTTGTTCCGAGAACCTGTAACCTGCAACTATGTAGCAGACATGGGTCAAAAGCACCTGTTTATTTGTAAACTGAATAAGAATGGAGAATAAAATAATGCAAAATTATGGTATGAACACCGCACTCGTAGGGGGTATATGATAACCCACGGAGGGGCGCTCAAGTTACTGGATCCTGTGGAGTGTTGGGTAGCCCATTCACTTTGTTGATTAGGGTTGCCTTACTGCTGGGATTGGCGGGTAACTTGCCGCGCTCGTAGGGGTCCAGGTTTCATTACACAGGCTATCCACACGACCGGAAACGTCGGGTTTTATTTGCCGCTCAGATGAAACCCGAGGCTCTAAGATTATCCACCATTCTGTGTTGCTTGCTGAGATATTGTGATGTTGATTATATCATGCCTGGGAAGAATGTTATATATATTTATATATACTGGTAGATGTTGTATATGTTTTGTACCTGCGCTACTCCAGCCCCCGCTCTGTCGTTAGTTAAGTAACTTAACGGATGATGATGGGACCCAGTGGCGAATGCGGATGGTATATACGTATATTTTATTTTCCTTCTTTTCTGGTGTGATAGGTTAATTGACGGGACCACATTAATTTTGATTAATGCAAGAAAAGAAACCTAAAAAGATGTTGGAATAAATTTCAAAAAACAACAATTATATTCTTTCGCTTTGCATAGTGGTATTCGTTTGTGAATATCCAGCACCTCATCCAGGAGGAAAGAGCTGGGATCCCTTCGCGGGGAGTGACCTCTTGAGCAAAAGTTTATACTATAAATTACTCGATATTCTTCAAAATCAGAAGTTTTCAAAAGCGGGGCCTAAACCACTCATTTTCAAAAATGCTTAGGTTCCTTCAACGATATCAAGTTCATTACGTTAACGGGTTTTTCGCCGAAAACCCAGCCGTAGCCCTCCGTCATTTCTTTCAAGTGTTGCTTACTATTCATGCTGTGTATGTTAACTGTGTCAAGGCATGATGTGCATGATGTACGGTAACTGAGAAATACTTGTTTGTGGTATATTATGCGATTGGTTAGGACAATCATATAACCATTTTGACTTTGTCAAGGGTCGTGCGGGTGGGTCTAATCCAATCCAGGACAATGACGGGTTGAACTTGACTAGCGAATTATGACATGTTGACTGTGTCAAGGACATAAGTCGTTAGGGGCAAAAACCACATCGGGGGTTTCAAACTTACAGGAAACTTGCAGTTTTTAGCATACCTTCTGGAGTGTGGTGACTAGAGTGGATTCATCTAGGTCATCACACAATGATAGTTGGATCCCGATCCCACTGATGAGTAGAATTACTCTTGAGAGATTATTTCACTTAACAATCAATGCTATAAACCAATTAGGTGTCTAGAACGGTGTTAGCGGGGCTACGCCTCCAAGGAAAAGAGCTTATATAATTAAGGAACTTCGCGAAAGCGTTGGAATACCGACACTTGCCTGGCTGAAAGTTTAAGCAAGTATTATGACGTGCGATTAATCCTGACTAGTTCTTCTTTTAAGGTTTGAAGAAGAATGTGAGGAAACAGTGGGAGCTATCCTGATTAGATAAATTAATAACCAATCTAATCTTCCAAGAGCGCATGCTAAGTGTTTCTTTTCTCTCTCTTTTCAGGTAGCAACCATTTCACGTCCTAATCAAGATAATAAAATGTATCGCTTGACCGATCAAATTCTTATTCGAGGCTGAGGAACGTCAATTCAGCTCTATACTATGACAGCTGTCATGAGTATGAGCAAGGGAAAGAGGATTGCATGAATTCCTTGATGACCCCAATGAAGAAAAAGCATACTATTGAGTCTCCTTCAGGTGTTCTTGTTATTGAGAACTGTTTTTCGGTCAGTCCTATCTCCTGGATACTACATACCGGATCAGGATATCAAATCTGTAATTTATTGCAGAGACTACGAAAAATTAGGATAGTTGGACCTGATGATATGTCCCTTAGAGTAGGGAACGGAGCACAAGTTAATGTTGCCACCGTCGGTGAATATCACCTTGTGTTGCTAAAAGATAATACTATGATTTTGAACAATTGCTACTATATACCTTCTGTTTCCTCCAATCAGAGCAAAGCTCTATTTTGAAATTCAAAATTTAAAAGTTGAAGCAACGCTTGAGATCCAGCACTAGGCGCGTTGCGCGCCACGTGTCAAACACGGATGCGCTAGCGCCAGGTGCGCTGCGCCCTAGGCAGTGCACCATGTGTGCGCTAGCGCTAAGCGCGCTGCGCGCCACGTGTCAAACACGGGTGTGCTAGCGCAAGCCGCGCTGCGCGCTACGTGTCAAACGTAGGTACGCTAGCGCAAAGTGCGCTGCGCTCTGAGCAGCGCACCACGTGCAAAGCACGGGTGCACTAGTGCTGGAATTAAAAATTCCCCACCTTTAGATCAAAAGATCTAATAATAATGATAAATCATTAATTAATCAGAATTAAAATTCTGTTATGGAAAATTTTTTCAAAATCTTTCCAAATAACAAGATTGTGCTCTGTAAATCAGAGCACCATTGGATCAATGATCCAATGGTAAATAAAAATTACCAAAGACAGAATAAATTCTGCATGGAAAGATTTCTCAATCTTATTAAAACAAGAAAATTATCTTCTGCTAAACAAAAGCCTTAGGATCAAAGATCCAACGGTGGGAAATATCCCCAAATCAATCAGAGAAAGATCTCTTTAACTGATTCAACAAATCAACTATCCCTATATAAAGGCCCCAAGAATTCAAGTCTGAGGGAGAGAAAACCCCCTACAAACTTTGAGAAAACTCAAAAGAAAGAGAGCAAGCTCTTGAAAGAATATCATTTCTTCAAGGTAAAAAGAACGATTCTTGAACAAAGAGATGAAATCATCTCATTAAAATAGAAGAATTATCTTCTTAAAAGATCATAGATCTACAAAAGACTAAGCTCTTTTATAAAAAGAGATCAAAAGATCTCATCATAAAAAAAAGAAGTATTTACTTCATTCACAGATCATTGATCTACAAAGGCAAAGCCCTTTCAAAAATAAGAACTGTTGTTTTTGAATCTTGAGGTAAAGCCTCCTTTAAAAAGAACATAAATTTATTCACAGATCATAAATTTGATCAAATGCGTTTTGTGCTATTGGAAAGTGCCTTGCACTCTTGAACTGCACTTCTGCGCTCCTTGGACCGGCGCTCAGTGCCAAAATGCGCCACGTGTCAACCACGTATGCAACTTGCACTTTACGCTTCTAAAATAGAGCATTGCGCTCAGCGCCAAGCGCGTCACGTATCATTCACGTGTGCGCCACTAAACTAGCGCAATGCGCTTATAAACTGGCGCAATGCGCCCATCATCTGGCGCTTAGCACCAAGCGCGACACGTGTTCTTTTCATGTGCGCTACTTGGCAGAAGCGCAATACGCTCTTTAATTGGCGCAAAGCGCCTGGCACGCCATGTCGCGCGCTGTCAAAACACACATTGTTCTGATGAATGCTATGCATTCAATACAAGACAAAAAAGTGTCAGGATCTAATGCTCAGTATTATTAAAAGGGCCAAGACCAAATAAAGGCTCAGCAGCCCAGAACAATAAAATGTTAAACATTTTAATCTTATTAGACTTAGCCCAATATTGGCCATAAGTTCTCAACTCATATTGAACTGAGCCCATCTGCTCATGAATATTTAATAGATCTTAGTCCCAAACTGGACTACAGAAACTTCAACCAACTCACACCGGTTCAAGGGTACATCTCTTTACTCCTCAGATATCTATCGTTGTAATCCTTCAACGTTTTCAGAGAGGTGACGGGTCCCGACAACCACACATTTCACGGGCTGTGGGGTCCTTAAACTCATGGACTACGATATCCTTAAACTTTACAGATTACGACGTATTTAAACTACGGACTGCGGGTTCCTTAAACTCATGGACTACGATGTCCTTAAACTGGACTGTGGGGTCCCTTTAAACCCACAGACTACGATGTCCTTAACCTAGACCAAGATGTCCTTAAACTAACAATGGACCGAGATGTCCTTAAACTAACAATGGACCATCTTGTCCTGAAACTGGTAACGGACCACCATGTTCTTAAACTGGTCATCGACCGTAATATCCCTAAACTAAACAATAGAGCACAAATGCTCTTTTGTTGGATTTAAACGATCCCGTTAAGTTGATCTTAGTCTAAAATTAGACTAATGTATTCTTAACAAACGTTTAAGTTGATCTTAGTCTCAAATGAGACTAACGCATCCTTAAACCAACCCCCCAAACCCAAATCTAAGAAAATACGGATTTGGACTAATCCATGCTCTATGGGCGACAACATAAATTAGTCTCCGTATACAATCCACGGGCAACCAAAAAACAAAACAAACACCCACGACACGAAGTGACCATCTGGAGAAGGAGAAAGTGGTTACCGCGATGCGGTAGCGTAATTAACTGTAGGGGCTTGCTCCTGCAGGGAAGAGCGTCCCCACAATCAAAAACCCCTCAACGAGGGGGAATCTGACGAAGTCTGCTACATCGGCTGCATCCGTTTAAACCTTCGATACACGGTGCCATAAATCAACTTGGCATCTTCGGAGAGGTGGACGGATAGCACCAAATAGCATCTGCCCCGAATTCAGGAAAGACGGACTTGTGCGGTCCCATCTCCGTGTTTCGGAGGGGAACAGATTCTAGCACTAGGGTTCATCGTCCGACACCGGGGCATCGAAATAGACCCGTCGAAGATCAAGGCGATCATAGAATTGCCTCCGCCAAGGACTCTCAAGCAACTGCGGTCTCTCCAAGGAAAGCTCGCGTATATCCGGCGATTTATAGCCAATCTTTCTGGTAAATGCCGCCCCTACAGTCACTTGATGGAGAAGGGAACCCCGTTCGTCTGGGATCGCAAATGCCAGAGCGCACTGGACGGAATCAAGCAATACCTGCAGAATCCGCCGGTACTGACCACTCCAGTCAAGGGAAAGCCTCTCATTCTGTATACAACTGCCCTTGAAGGCTCTTTAGGTGCATTATGGGCACAAGAGAACGACCAAGGGAAGGAGAGAGCCCTTTATTATCTGAGTTGAGTTCTCCTGGGGGTAGAAAGCAGTTATTCTCCCATTGAAAAACACTGCCTGACGTTGAATAACGAAGCTCAGACACTATGCATTGGCGCATGAGGTCCATCTCATATCAAAACTGGATCCTCTCAAATATTTGATGTCAAAGGCCATATTAACAGGACGGCTCGCTAAATGGGCCCTCCTCTTAATGGAGTTCTCGATAACTTATCGTCCTCTTAAGGCAGTGAAAGGCCAGGCCATCGCCGACTTCCTCGCTGAGCATCCGATACCTGCCGATTCTCCTTTGAATTGCGAACTGCCAGACGAACATGTATTTGACACGATCAACGGGGGTGATACCCGGTGGGAACTTTATTTTGATGGAGCGTCTTCCTTGAAGAAGCGCAAACAAAGCACCTATAATCAAATCGGGGGTAGGCCTCATCTTCGTAACTCCACAAGGAAGGATAATGCGCTTCGCCTTCTTCTTGATAGAGCCGAGGACGAACAATGAAACCGAATACGAAGCTTTGATAGCAGGTCTCGAGATCGCCATCGACATGGAAATTGAAAACCTGCTCATATACGGAGACTCTCAGCTGGTCGTTAGTCAAATAAACGGCGACTACCAAACATGCAAGCCAGAGTTGGTACGGCGAAAGAGTACAGCAACTGCTGACTCAAATTCCTTCCTACATCCTAGAAAGCATACCGCGCGCGGAAAATAGCAAAGCGGATGCATTAGCCAAGCTCTCTAAAGAACTGGCTGACGAAAACCTCGATGACGTGAGGATCGTTGTGCAAAGCCGTCGGGTTCTCGCATTGGCAGAAATATCTCCGGAGTCATCCGAAAAAAAGGAAGCGACCAAACAAATGACTCTACAAATAAAAGACCAAGAAAAGGCTGCGGATTGGAGAGAAGTCTTTATAGACTACTTCAAATCCTGTCGATCACCTGAAGATGCGTCCTCAAGGCATCAGCTCATGAAACGAGCTCTATCCTTCACCTTTGTTAATGATACTCTGTATAAGAGATCATTTGATTCTTTATGGCTAAGATGGTTGGGACCTGAAGAGGCAAAGAGAGTCGTCCAAGAAATTCATGATAGACTTTGCAGTTCTCACCAAGCCGGGCCAAAGATGAAACTGAAGATCAAAAGGATGTGCTATTATTGGCCCACGATGATCCAAGACTGTCTCGAATACGCGAAGCAGTGCCACTCATGCCAAATTCACGGGGACTTTATCCACCAGCATCCAAATCCGCTACATCCAACGATGGCTAGCTGGCCGTTCGAAATGTGGGGAACTGATATAATTGGCCCCATCGAACCAGCATCGTCCAGAGAACATCGGTTCATACTGGCAACAACCGATTACTTCTTTAAATAGGCAGAAGCCATACAACTAAGAGAAGTAAAGACGGAGAATATCCTCCACTTCTTCAAGACACACGTCATTTACCGGTTCGGCACTCCGCGACGGATTATCTCCGATAACGGGCCAGCCTATAGAAGCTACAAAATCAGCCGCTTCGCACAACAGCATAACATAGACTGGAGATATCCTTCGGTCTACAATCCCCAAGCTAACGGTCTAGCTGAGGCGTTCAACAAGATCTTGACAAAGATCGTGAAAAAGACGGTGTCTTGAAATAAGAGGGACTGGCATGAAAGACTGCATGAAGCTCTCTGGGCGTATCGAACTACGTTCAAAACAGTCACGAAGACAACGCCGTATGCATTGGTATTCGGCACAGAAGCGGTACCCTCCTCGAGATAGAGTTACCCTCTCTACAAGTGGCAGTTCACTATGAGCTAACAGATGAAGAAAATGCTCACCTTCGGCTTGAGGAGCTAGATGCCCTTGATGAAACCCGGCTCATGGCGCAACAGAATCTGGAGGCTTATAAAGCGAAGATGATGCGCTCATATGAAAGATTGACTAGGCCGAGAACATTCCGCCAAGGCGAACTCGTGCTAGTGGTCAAGAGACCTATGATCCCCAATCGTGCCAAACGGTGGAAATTCGAGCCGAACTATCAAGGCCCGTATATCATAGACAAAGTTTACCAGGGTGGAGCTTATATACTAATGGACATGCATGGCGAAAGACCCTTCAGGCCAATAAATGGTCGCTTCTTGAAAAAATACTATGCCTGACGAGTCATGGCCTAGGTTAACGATAGATGACGACGCCTATGTCCGCTCGCTATCTTCCTAAGCCCAAACTCTATAAGTAGTAGCCGGCTTGCGGACTGAAATGTCCATAAATTAACAGCGGACAGAAATGTCCTTAAACTAACAACGGACTGAAATGTCTATAAACTAACAGCGGACCGAAACGTCCTTAAACTAACGATGGATCCCTATGTCCTAAAACTGGCTGCTGACCGAGACATCGATAAACTACTATGGACCGCAACATCCTAAGGCTGACACAAAAAAAATAAAAAATAAAAAGAGAAAAAGAAAACAGTATGTTCATAAGCAAAGTGGGCACGGATGAAAATCCGAAAGGGCTCCGTGAGTAAAAATAGCAGGGCTACCGGCGAGTTTTGTGAAAACCCGAAAGGGCACAAGCTCGTTAAAAGACACTTGCAGGGTCCTCTCGATCCTGTAAGGAGAAACCACCTGCGTGAGATCCTTATGACTCACAAGGGAGTAATACACTTAGGGATCCTCACGATCCCTAAGGAAAAATTACACTTGTGAGATCCTCACGACTCGTAAGGAGAACCCTCCTATGAGACCCTCACGGCTCATAAAATTCAAAAGTATTAAGCTATAGGGATCTGAACCTGTTCTTAAGCAGCCACCACAAGCTCCAGCATTATCCTACAAGCGGCTCAATATCGACCCTTGTATACAATCCACGGGCGCGAATAAACATTTCCTTATAAAAGTCCCACCAGAGACTGGGGATATGCTCGCATAGCGAACGATACTTGTAAGTCCTCTCGATTTATAAGGAGAAAACACTCTTATAAGATCATTACGACTTATAAGAGAACACACACTTAGGAGTCCTCACGATTCCTAAGGAGAAAACGCACTTACGAGATCCTCACGACTCGTAGGGAGAAATACCTTTATGAGACCCTTACGGCTCGTAAAGTCAAAAGCCTTAGTCGACAGGATCCTAACCCTGTTTACTAAGCCACCTTTGTTCGACATCGATAAAGGAAAATGATGATTCGCTCCTGGCAATATTCCAGTTGCAGCGATACTGATGCCTAAATCGGTATCAAATCCCAAAACTCACAGCGAGGCTAATGCATTTGAAATAGCCGAAATAATTGGGCAACTTGCAAATTAGCAAGTAAAAATGTATGCATACGACATAGCCAAAATGGTTGGGCAACTCGCAATAAAAAAAAGTAACGAGTAAATAAAAAAAATAGCCGAAATGATTGGGCACTGCGAAAAATAGCCGAAATGATTGGGTAATCGCGACTCTCGCGATATAAAAGCTAAAATGATAGAGCATCGCGGAAAGAAAAATATATAAAATGAAACTTTAAGCCCTACAGGTGAAATCACATCGATCCTTGTATACAATCCAAGGGCACAAACAAAGAGGGAATCACACCTTCTCTCCCCAGGCTCCATCAGAAGAAGAAGCCAAATCTCGATGGTTTACAGACAGCCTAGAGATCGTCAACAGCGTTCTTCCTCATTCCAGCAAGATTCAAACGCTACAATCAACCTTTGAGCTATGTCAAAGTTCCTACTCCGAATCTCGATGGTTCACAGACAACCTAGAGACCACTTCCATATTCATCTCATTACAACAGACGCCACGTCATCTACATGACCCCGTCGCGGAAATACGTCATCCACATGACCCCGTCACGGAAATACGTCATCCACATGACCCCGTCTCGGAAATACGTCATCCACATGACCCCGTCAAGAAAATACGTCATCCATATGACCCCGTCTCGGAAATACGTCATCCACATGACCCCGTCTCGGAAATACGTCATCCACATGACCCCATCGCGGAAATACGTCATCCATATGACCCCGTCTCGGAAATACGTTATCTACATGACCCCGTCTCGGAAATACGTCATCCACATGACCCCGTCTCGGAAATACGTCACCCACATGACCCCGTCACAGAACTACGTCATCCACATGACCCCGTCTCGGAACTACGTCATCCACATGACCCCGTCTCGGAAATACGTCATCCACATGACCCCGTCTCGGAAATACGTCATCCACATGACCCCGTCTCGGAAATACGTCATCCACATGACCCCGTCTCGGAAATACGTCATCTACATGACCCCGTCTCGGAATTACGTCATCCACATGACCCCGTCTCGAAAATACGTCATCCACATGACCCCGTCGCGGAAATATGTCATCGACATGACCCCGTCTCGGAAATATGTCATCTACATGACCCCGTCTCGGAAATACGTCATCTACATGACCCCGTCTCGGAAATACGTCATCTACATGATCCCGTCTCGAAAATACGTCATCCACATGACCTCATCTCGGAAATACGTCATCCACATGACCTCATCTCGGAAATACGTCATCGACATGACCCCGTCTCGGAAATACGTCATCTACATGACCCCGTCGCAGAAATACGTCATCCATATGACGCCGTCTCGAAAATACGTCATCCACATGACCCCATCTCGGAAATACGTCATCCACATGACCCCGTCTCGGAAATACGTCATCCACATGACCCCGTCTCGGAAATACGTCATCCACATGACCCCGTCACGGAAATACGTCATCCACATGACCCCGTCTAGGAAATACGTCATCCACATGACGCCGTCTCGGAAATACGTCATCCACATGAACCCGTCACGGAAATACGTCATCCACATGACCCTGTCTCGGAAATACGTCATCCACATGACCCCGTCGCGGAAATACGTCATCCACATGACCTCGTCGCGGAAATACGTTACCCACATGACCCCGTTACGGAAATACCTCATCCACATGACCCCGTCGTAGAAATACGTTATCCACATGACCCCGTCTCGGAAATACGTCATCCACATGACCCCGTCTCAGAAATACGTCATCTACATAACCCTGTCTTGGAAATACGTCATCCATATAATCTCGTCGTAGAAATACGCCATCCACATGACTCCGTCATGGAAATACGTCATCCACATAATCTCGTCGTAGAAATACGTTATCCACATGACCCCGTCATGGAAATACATCATCTACATGACCCCGTCACGGAAATACGTCATCCACATGACCCCGTCGTGGAAATACGTCATCGATATGACCCCGTCGCGGAAATACGTCATCTACATGACCCCGCCTCAGAAATACGTCACCCAATGACGCCATGAAATGCGGATAACGTCAATCTCATTAAACACTTACGGTTCCTCTCGATTCGTAACGAAGAAAACTCTCTTATAAGATCCTTACGACTCATGAGGGAAAACGCACTTAGGAATGCTCACGATTCCTAAGGAGAAAATACACCTACGAGATCCTCTCGACTCGTAGGGAGAAAATTCTTTATGAGACCCTCACGGCTCATAAAGTTGAAAAGTCTTAGGTAGCATATCTGAACCTGCTTCCTAAGCCATCACTACCCCTCGAAGAAGACAAAACAAGATGCTCACCCTCTCATCTGCCGGCTATGTTTTCTAAGATGACATGCTGATAACGAAGAAAAGAGAAGAAAGCGACAGTGAGGAGAACATTTTATTCATATTCAGTTAAGCGTTCAAGGCATACCCATTCATGCACGTGCGAAAAAGTTTGATGTATAAAATAAACATATAGAAATGAAAAGGCTTGCCATTCATACTTCAGAAAATGCCTACATTGAGGAAAACAGCAAATAAAAATATAATTGGAATGTTTACAAAGGCACGACATCAAATCCAGGGCATGGATTGAGAAACTCAAAAGTAAGGCTATCTAAAATGTTCCAAAACCTTTTGAACCATCCTAGTATGCTTCCTCTCGCGATCACAAACGTCGGGGTCTTCACTGATGTCCTCCACCCTCCGATAGGCAGCGAGTATTGCTGCCTGTTGAAAAGCCTGATGTAGAAGATCAACAAGATTGTCTCGCCTTTTATTTGAGATTAGGCCCATCAGATACACCAAGTGCACCTTGTCTTCGGCATCATCCAATGCCTTAAGCGGTATGCCGGCACAAAACAGAGGAAGTGCTCCCCAGATCGCTCCCACAATAAACTTCAAGAGAGAGGAACGACGAGAAAGCAGTCGACCATTATACGCACCGAAGCGACCCATAATTTCAGCGCATTAGGCGTTTGTGAATTCTTGGTTTTGGAAACGGCCGAGTGAACGGATGTCTCCATAAGAGATAATCTCATCGAGATCATATAAATGAGCAGCCATAACGCCTGAAAAATAAAATCAGTGAGAGTTAGTAGACAGACTGATTAAGAAAAAGCTTATTGAAATAGACACGAGATTTAAACAACTCTTGATATCCCCAAGGAGAAAATAAGTGCTAAATAAATTACCCAATGAATTTAATTCTGTGCAATTAAGAAAGGAATCTTAAAAAGGATTTTGCATTTAATAGAAAGGTCCCTCGAGACAGAGGAGTTAAACTCCTCGAGAGCAATGCTCTGCAGACAGGAATGACACCTGTCAAAGTCAATTATGAGGGTAATTAAAAAATTTTCGGGAATTCTAAGAGCCTCGCTCTGAAGAAACAATGGAATAACCATCAGAAGATTTAAAATAAGAGTTTTAATGAATTAAAAATTCTGAGATTCATGAACAAACTCTTAAGAGTTATTCACAAGAGATTAAGAAATCTACATGTTACCAAAAGAGCAGAGCTCTGTTCATGGACTAAGAAACCCCAAGAAAAGATCTCTTTAAGATCTATGGGTTCAAGAGAGCAAAGCTCTATTAATGAAACCTTAAAAGGGTTTTCTTTAGATCAAAGATTTATGAAGAGCAATGCTCTGTTAATGGGTAAAACCCTAATTTATTAAAAGTTTTAAACTTTACCTAAGTTATGACAGAGTTTTGACTCTTAAAAAGTTCTTAAACAAGAGAGCTACGCTCTGTAGGAGAATGAAATTCTCAGAAAATAAGAGGAAGATGAAAATCATCTAAGCGACCAAAGATCCTATTTATAGGCATTGAAACGCCTCTTCAACTTTTGATTTGATCCAAGGGCTCAGATGCTACCATCGCTGCACTCACGTGTGGGCTACGTGAGTGCAATGGTGGGGGGCATTTGTTTCCCCCAATCAAAGAAAAACTCTGTTTTGAAATTCAAAATTTAAAAGTTGAAGCAATGCTTCAGATCCAGCGCTAGGCGCACTGCGTGCCACGTGTCAAACACGGATGCGCTAGTGCCAGGTGCAATGCGTGCTAGGCAGTGCACCATGTGTACGCTAGCGCTAGGCGAGCTGCGCGCCACGTGTCAAACAAGGGTGTGCTAGCGCAGGCTGCGCTGCGCTCTGCGCTGCGCGCCACGTGTCAAACATAGGTGCGCTGACGCAAAAGCGTGCAAAGCACGGGTGCGCTAGCTCTGGAATTAAAAATTCCCCACCTTTAGATCAAAAGATCTAATAATAATGATAAATCATTAATTAATCAGAATTAAAATTCTGTTATGGAAAGATTTTTCAAAATCTTTCCAAACAACAAGATTGTGCTCCATAAATCAGAGCACCGTTGGATCAATGATCCAATGGTAAATAAAAATTACTAAAGATAGAATAAATTTTGCATGGAAAGATTTCTCAATCTTATTAATACAAGAAGATTAAATTCTGCAAAACAGAAGCCTTAGGATCAAAGATCCAACGGTGGGAAATATCCCCAAATCAATCAGATAAAGATCTGTTTAACTGATTCAACAAATCAACTTGCCCTATATAAAGGCCCCAAGACTTCAAGTCTGAGGGAGAGAAAACCCTCTACAAACTTTGAGAAAACTCAAAAGAAAGAGAGTAAGCTCATTTCTTCAAGGTAAAACGAACGATTATTGAACAAAGAGATAAAATCATCTCATTAAAACAGAAAAATTATCTTCTTAAAAAATCATAGATCTACAAAAGACCAAGGTCTTTTATAAAAACAGATCAAAAGATCTCATCATAAAAAAAATGAAGTATTTACTTCATTCATAGATCATTGATCTACAAAGGCAAAGCCCTTTCAATAATAAGAACTGTTGTTCTTGAATCTTGAGATAAAGCCTCCTTTAAAATGAACATAAATTTGTTCACAGATCATAAATTTGATCAAATGCGCTTTGCGCTATTGAAAAGTGCCTTGCACTCTTGAACTGCGCTTCTGCGCTCTTTAGACCGGCGCTCAGCGCCAAAATGCGCCACGTGTCAACCACGTATGCAAGTTGCACTTTGCGCTTCTAAAATAGCACACTGCGCTCATGGGCTGGCGCTCAGCGCCAAACGCGTCACGTGTCATTCACGTGTGCACTACTAAACTAGCGCAATACGCTCATAAACTGGCGCAATGCGCCCATCATCTGGCGCTTAGCACCAAGTGCGACATGTGTCCTTTTCGTGTGCGCTACTTGGCAGAAGCGCAATGCGCTCTTTAATTGGCGCAAAGCGCCTGGCACACCACGTGGCGCGCTGTCAGAACACACATTATTCTGATGAATGCTATGCATTCAATACAAGACAAAAAAAGTGTCAGGATCTAATGCTCAGCATTATTAAAAGGGCCAAACCCAAATAAAGGCTCAACAGCTCAGAACAATAAAATGTTAAACATTTTAATCTTATTAGACTTAACCCAATATTGGCCATAAGTCCTCAACTCATATTGAACTGAGCTCGTCTGCTCATGAATATTTAATAGATCTTAGTCCCAAACTGGACTACAGATCCTTCAACCAACTCATACCGGTTCAAGTGTACATCTCTTTACTCCTCTGATATCTGTCGTTGTAATCCTTCAACGTCTTTAGAGAGGTGACGGGTCCCGACAACCACACATTTCACGGGCTGTGGGGTCCTTAAACTCATGGACTACGATGTCCTTAAACTTTACAGACTACGATGTCTTTAAACTACGGACTGTGGGGTCCTTAAACTCATGGACTACGATGTCCTTCAACTGGACTGTGGGGTCCATTTAAACCTACGAACTACGATGTCCTTAACCTAGACCGAGATGTCCTTAAACTAACAATGGACCACCATGTCCTGAAAATGGTAACGAACCACCATGTCCTTAAACTGGTCATCGACCGCAATGACCCTAAACTGAACAATAGAGCACAAATGCTTTTTTGTTGGATCTAAACGGTCCTGTTAAGTTGATCTTAGTCTAAAATTAGACTAACGTATCCTTAACAAACGTTTAAGTTGATCTTAGTCTCAAATGAGACTAACGTATCCTTAAACCAACCCCCCAAACCCAAATCTAAGAAAATACGGATTTGGACTAATCCATGTCCTATGGACGACAACATAAATTAGTCTCCGTATACAATCCACAGGCAACCAAAAAACAAAACAAACACCCATGACACGAAGTGACCATCTGGAGAAGGAGAAAGTGGTTACCGTGATGCGGTAGCGTAATTAACTGCAGAGCCTTGCTCCTGCAGGGAAGAGCGTCCCCACAATCAAAAACCCCTCAACGAGAGGGAATCTGACGAAGTCTGCTACATCGGCCGCATCCGTTTAAACCTTCGATACATTGTGCCATAAATCAACTTGGTATCTTCGAAGAGGTGGACGGATAGCACCAAATAGCATCTGCCCCGAATTCAAGAAAGACGGACCTGCGCGGTCCCGTCTCCGTGTTTCGGAGGGGAACACCTTCCATGGTTTGCAACATCATATCAGTTTCTTTACTTGATAAAGATGGATATAAGTTTTTTCTTGATAGAAATATCATGAACATTTACCTTAATCAGGTATTGGTTGCAGAAAGTATACTGTGTAATGGCATCTATGTTCTAAATCAAAACACAGTTTCAATATACAGAACACACGCAAGAGGAAGAGTTCAGACACGAACGAATCCTACTTGTAGAATTATAGACTTGGTCATATCGGAGAGAAAAGACCGAGTAAATTACATAAGGATGGATATTTGGATACGTTCGAATTTTCATCTTATGAAACTTATCAATCTTGTCTCAAGGGAAATATGACCAAATATCCGTTCACCGGACACGGAGAAAGAGCAGGAAAGCTCTTGGGACTCATACATAGTGATGTATATGGTCCAATATCTATACATGCACGGGATGGGTTCTCGTACTTCATCACATTCACTGACGACCTCTCTAGGTTCGGGTATGTGTATCTTATGAAACACAAATATGAAGTTTTTGAGAAATTCAAAGAATTCAGAAAGGAAGTAAAGAACCAGACTGGAAAAAGTATCAAGATCCTCCCATCTGATAGAGGAGGGGAGTACTTGAGCACGGAATTTCAGGGCTTTCTGAAAGAGAATAGTATTCTTTCTCAGTTTACTCCTCCATATACACCACAGCACAACAGTGTATCAGAGCGGAGGAACCGTACCCTATTGGATATGGTTCGCTCCATGATGAATAGTGCTGACTTACCTGTTTCATTCTGGTGATATGTGCTTCAGACAGCGGCATATCTTTTGAATCAAGTTCCATCCAAATCCGTATCTAAAACTCCGTATGAAATATGGAGTGGTAAGAGTTTGTATCTTAAACATATTAAGATTTGGGGTTGCCCTGCTTATATCAAAAAGCATAACCCAGACAAATTCGAGGCTCGATCAGTTTTGTGTAAGTTTGTGGGATACCCAAAGGATTCTAATGGGTATCTTTTCTACCACATAGAGGAACAAAGGATTATTGTTTCTAGGAATGCCAAATTTTTGGAATGGCAGTTTCTTGCAAAAGAAACCAGTGAGAGCGTAGTAAAACTGAATGAAGTTCCAGAAACACAAACTATAACTGAAGATTTAGTAGAACCGCTAGATTCAGTAATACCCGACGAACCTCATCTACTCCGCAGATCTAGTAGGATTTCTCATCCGCCCAAGAGATACTACGGTTTTTTTATAGACGGGGATCGAGAGTATTGCATCTTGGAAAAAGATGATCCTACTAGTTTCAGGTAGGCCATTATCAGTAGGGACTCTGATAAATGGTTGGATGCTATGCAATCCGAAATGGAGTCTATGTATATCAATAAAGTGTGGACCTTGGAAGTTGCTCCACCTGGGGTAAAACCCGTTGGATGCAAATGGATCTACAAAAGGAAGATTGGTGTAGATGGGTAGGTGGAAACTTATAAGGCTAGACATGTTGCAAAAGGTTTTCATCAAAGACCAGTATTGGATTATGACGAAATTTTTTCTCCAGTGGCTATGCTCAAATCCATTCGGATCCTACTTGCCATTGCTGCCTTCCTTGACTATGAAATCTGGCAGATGGACGTAAAAACAGCTTTTCTGAACGGAAGTTTGGAAGAGTGCGTTTATATGGATCAGCCAGAAGGTTTTGTAGACAGTGGGAGCAGCGGAAAGGTGTGCAAGTTGCTTAAATCCATTTATGGATTAAAGCAGGCATCGCGGAGCCGGAACATCTGTTTTGATGAAACAGTCAAGGAATTTGACTTCATCAAGAACGAGGATGAGCCATGTATTTATAAGAAGATTGTAGGACGAACTGTCGTATTCCTAGTCTTGTACGTGGACGAATTCTTTTGGTAGGAAATGATATTCCTATGTTACAATCGGTCAAACTGTTCTTATCACAAAGTTTCTCCATGAAGGACCTGGGTGATGTCTCGTACATTATGCGGATCAGGATCTACAGAGATAGATCTAAGAGATTACTGGGACTTTCGCAGTTCAGGTACATAGAGACCGTACTAAAGAGATTTAGTATGGAAGATTCCAAGCGCGGTAACATACCCGCATTGCACGGAATCACCCTCTCCAAGAAAATGTCTCCCAACACTCACGAGGAGAGGGTTCGCATGGGCACTATACCCTACTCTTCGGCGGTAGGATCTATAATGTATGTGATACTATATACAAGACCAGATGTAGCTTACGCGCTAAACATGGTGTGCCGGTATCAGTCGAACCTAGGTGAGAACCACTGGACAACAGTGAAGAACATTCTCAAGTACCTAAGAAGGACTAAGGAGATATTCTTGGTTTTTGGTAATGGAGACCTCAAGGTCGAGTCCTTTACCAATTCAAGCTTCTAGAGTGACAAGGATGACAGCAAGTCTGTCTCAGGTTTTTTGTTTACCCTCAATGGAGGGGCGGTGTGTTGGAGGAGTTTCAAATAGGATACCGTCGCAGACTCGACGATGGAGGCTGAATACATTGCTACGAGTGATGCCGCAAAAGAAGCGGTCTGAAAGAAGAAGTTCACTGCTGAACTTCAGGTAGTTCCGTCCATTATTGATCCAATACTTTTGTATTGCGATAACAATGGGGTTATAGCTTTAGCGAAGGAACCACAGTCCCATCAGAAATCCAGACACATCTTAAGACGGTGTCACCCGATCAGGGATATCATAGATCGCCAGGAGATCGAGCTCCGGAGGGTGAATACAAAAGAGAACATGGCGGATCCATTTACAAAGGCCCTCCCTTAAGCACAGTTTGAGCGACTTTTTGAGATGTTGGATATGCGGTACGCCAGCAGCTGGCCTTAGAGCAGACGTTGGGTATTCAGTACGCCAATAACTGGCCTTTAGTGCAAGCGGGAGATTGTTGGATAGGTATGCCCTAGAGGCCATTATTGTATATGTATACATGTGGATACTGGGGATATGTATGTACAGGACGATCTTACTCAGTTATATAGTATATTATTTTAGTTGTCTTTATCAAGATATGTGTATTTTTTTATTGATGCTTTATCCAGCTTGCACATATTGATAAAGTTTTGATATAGTAGTATACTATTATGGTTTGACTTTATCTTAACGTGGCATATGTTATACACGTTATTACATATTGCGGTTACATATTGATAAAGCCCGTAGGATCTTGCTTGACTACCTGTGTTTTGATGGCGATCATACTTGTAGAAGCTGGGTAGTCTATAAGCACATCCTCAAATGTCCCAAGTTGCAGGAGTATCGAGATCGGGCATATTTACTCCAGAGTAGACTTGCGTGTACGTTTATAGACCTCGACGAGGGGCGGTGGTTGGTCCCACAACCATTGGTGTGATCACCTAAGATTTTATAGTACACTAGACGGACTCGCTGAGAACCTCTAGATGGTATTATAGTTATCGTCAAACAGTGGTTTTCTTGTGACATGTGTATAGGTTAGTCTTTGGATCTGAGATTGTCATTTGTCTCGTGTGAGTTCCCACTGTGCTTTGATCGCTACCCTACCACGGCTCTACTGAGTCGTGCAAACAGGTTTTGGTTGGGTACAGTCCCGAGGCACATGGAGGCAGTGAGTGATTGTCAAGGATTCGTCTCTCCGGGTATTGGGAGTTGATATCGCACTGTGTTTGATTGGTCAGGACCATAAGACCTTGGCCAAGACAGTTGAGATTTACCGATAGGTTGATCAGTAGTTTCCCGGATTGGTCCTGAGCCGCATCAGCACGAATTATCGGGTTATTAGGGTCTGACGCTTACCACCTGTTAGTTATATGTATGCCCTAGAGGCCATTACTGTACATTGGATGTATATTGTAGTGGATGCTGGGACATATATAGGTAGGACTTTCTTGCTCGACATGATAGTACGCTATCTGGTTGCACTTTATCTTAACATGTATACTTTCTGTCTCTCTGATTACATGTTGATAAAGCCCTTAGGATGTATACTCAACTTCCAGAACTGTGATGCAGATCATACTAGTGGGGCCTGGATAGTCCATGAGTACATCCTTGAAATGTTCCTAGTCGAGGGAATATCGTGACGGGGCATCGATATTCCAGAGTAGACTAGCGTATATCTTCTCGACCCATGCGATGGGCGATGGATGATCCCATATCCATTGGTGTTTGACATCGGAGATGGTATGCGGGTGCTCAGTGGAGACTGGGTACACTGAACGGACTCGCCGAGAACTCCCAGATGGTATTATACCTCACGTCAGATGGCAGTTCTCTGGTGACACTGGTACAGCTTAGTCTGTTGACCCGAGATCGTCATAGAGTCTTGTGTGTCTCCCACTGTGCTTTGATTTCCACCCTACCACGGCTCTACTGAGTTGTGCAAACAGGTGGTTTTTGGGTACAGTCCCGATTCACATGGAGGCAATGAGCGATAGGAGGGGATTCGTCTCTCCCGGTATTGGGGGTTGATGTTGTGCTATGCTCGACTGGCCATAACAGGAAATCCCTGGCCAGGGTTGCAGTGATATACTGGTAAGAGTTATCAGTAGTTTCACGAATGTTATGGACCCTACGTCGGCATGGCTTATCGAGCTATTGGGGTATGACGTTTACCACCCCTAGGCGAGATATGCGACATATCAGACGAACAGACCGGACTATACGGTAAGAGTTACTGGTTGGATTCGCAGGAGTGTGAGCGGGCTAGCTCGTCGATCTTCTGATCGCTCAATACCCGGGTGGCCGTTACGTTTAGCAGACCGCTTGCGGCTTGTGGATGCTTGATATGATCATCATCTGCTGCCGGCGTATTGACGAGTCTTTAGAGTCCTACACAGAGGTTTCCTGGCTCAAGCGAAACGAAATAGGAGCGCATATGAGATATGTGCGGGACCGAGAATAATGCGTGTATGTGATACCGTATTCCATTCTCGCGATCTATGTATCGATTGGTTATATGCGATATAACCTAGTTATCGAATCAAGGATTGATTCGATAAGCCGATACATAGGATACTGGCCGGTTATATGCGACATGACCGGATCATTAAATCAAGTGTTGATTTAATGATTTAATGTATAATTATATATATTTGATATATTACTTTGCATTAACTAGTATTGGTTCACTTTAAATGGATTTTCTCACTTGAATTGTGCAAGTTGTATATGTGATATACTTTTGTGCACATGTTTGTATCATGTTTGATGATACATGCTTACTTGGTTAAGTGTAAAGAATCAAACCATGGTTTAAACTAATGATTAGGGTTTTGTTTAGTCATTTACTTATTTATCTATTTCTTTATTTATCTTTTTATTTTGGAAAAGATAAATGATGAAATGGTGGCTTTTTTTGTTTGCTAGTTGAACATTCATGAAGTTTTGACTTAGTCTTCTTCTTTTGTTCTTTTGCTTAACCCTAACCATCCTTTTAACCATGGTCTTTTCTCTACACTTAACTAGAGTTGAAAGTATGATAAGTATTGATTTATTTTTATCAAATAAATTAATCTTATCATATCTTCTTCTTCTTCTTCATCTTCTTCAACATGAAGAAAAGCTTTCTACTTCAATGGCAACTAGCCAAATCAAGTGAGAAATCCAAAACTAAAGTCTACCCACTTCCTATTTCTTCATCCTCTACCTCTTGCCAAGTAGTAGAGTGTGTTTCCTTCACAAATTTTCAAGGTTTGATGAAGGTGGAGCTTGATTTAGCGATGCCTCGACGTAGATCATCTTCGGCATGGACATCGACGACCTAGCTCGCTTATTCTTCGACGAAGCCGACGTTGGAGTCCGGATTCTTTTTGGACAGCGGAGGGGACTTCGTTGCGGAGCTATGGAGGTGGAGCACCGGATCAACAAAGTTTGTATATCCGTTCCCTTAGTTAAAATGTTAACTAGTTTGCTTGTTTCGCCTAGATATCTAGTAAACGATCCGTATTAGGGTTTGTAGGCACCCGTAAAATTTGATTTGTGCATGTTTGATCACTTGTGAGACCTCACTAGGGTGCCTAGGAACCCTACACCACCTCTAGATCTGTTATGCGATACTCTTAGACGAAGAGACCAGACTATACGGATATTGTCACGGATAGGCTCAGTAGGGATCCGGATGAGTTTGCTTGTCGGCTTTCCTTTTCGACGGGTACTCGGGTAACCGTTACGTACAGCTAGTGCCGCTAACGTGCTTATGGTTATGGATTTATCCCGTAACGCACTGCTGACGTACTGTCGAGTCTTTAGAGTCCCACACAGAGGGTTTCTCTGCTTCGGGCGAAACGATGTAGAGGCCATATGGTTTTACGTCAGGGTTCGATTACATACGTATACTTGTGCACGTATGATGTTCGGGCGGATAATACTAGTGGGCTTTGAGCCGGATTATTGTATTATATTGTTGGATTATTTTTGTATTTTTTGTATTCGTATTTTTCGGAATACGGATACAGGTATGTATATAAGGTGAGGGTTATTCTTATAATTTTTTATAAGAGTGCTTCTAGAAGAAGAAACCTCATTATTTGTTTTAACCATTTAGTTAAATGGTTAATGAGGTGGAGGTATAAGGTGTTGACTTTTCTTAAGTGAAGCATGGCTACTTGTTGACTCACTCAGTGAGTCATAAGTTACTATTGAGGCAAGGTGGCATCTAGATATTTTGTAGAAAATATCTAGATATTTTGTGGTGGAGATAATTTTTTATTATTATCTTGGCATGCTTGCTTTATTGGTCACAATACTTAGCCATTCTTCACTCACTTCTTATGATGCTCTCTACAACACTCTCATCTCCTCCAAGCTTTCCTCTTCTACCTCAAACCCTAATAGTCTCATGTGTTGAGAAATCTAGGGTTCTTGAAACCAATTAATCAATTATCACTCTCTACATCACCTAGGTTCTCTACATCACCTAGGTTACTTAGATTAACAAACTAAGTAGCCTAATTACCTTGGTTTAAAGGTAGGAACCCAAAGTATACACTCTCGGGTGGGTCATCTTTGACGTGAGGAGCCGTCGATCAAGCTCGATCATGGAGGCCACTAGGAGCATGCTAAAGGAGAAGAGTGAAGACCCGAAGGACTCGAGTCTCTTGGTATAAACTTCTTTCACAGTAGATAGCCTCTTTAATTGCTAGTTAGGTTTATGATAGATCCGGTTTAGGGTTATTCTAGCGCTGAGTTTAAATCGTTAGAAAAAATTTTGTTCCGCGGTCGGCCTCGGTTGATGGCCAGGGCGTTAGTATAACCTTTCAGGATTACCGTACGCGACAAGATATACCGGACGATTGATCCATACTCGTGATTTGAGGATTATGATCGAGGATATTGCCATATCGGATACTTGAGGCTGGATCACCGACGTAAAGATTTCACCCGAACCATACTTATTTCCAAAACCGACAAACCGTATGCACCTTTATATGGAAACCTCAAGGGATGCTACGGATTTTCAAATGGTGTCTTTTCCTCAAAAACACCGTAGCCCCCGCTTTCAAAACTACAATTCGTATCTTTTAAACTGGCCATATGGTTCATGTGTAGATGTATATCTTATTATCGTTCATGTTTATGTTGGATTATCCCTTATGTGATACGTGTTATTTTTCCGGTATTTACCGCTTTATGATATCATATGCTGGTACACCTGCACAATTACCGATGATGCGCATGTTACACTTACACATATTTTCCGGCTTAAACACATTCATCCTCGGTAATTGCTATGTCACTTACACAGTAGAATTGCTATATCATGATATTATTCTTAATTGTAAACTACATTCATTATTCAATACTATCATACAACACGTTTGCATGATATACTTGATATACTCACATTACTGTTCTATGTTTGTATACATCATACTTTATGGTTATATGCATTGAGATGTTGTTTTTATGAGATCTCTGGATTTGAGAACCATGGCTATATTTCAAAGGAAATTATAAATTGTTTTTAAAACGCGGTTTCTCGTGATGTGATGATATGATTTCGAGGTGTCCACCATGAGTTTTCTCGGTTCTGAGCTTATTTTCGAGACCTGATTCGAGGAGGTAGAAGAACCGTCTGCGGGTACATGATGGACCCGGTATGGTACCCCGGGGCAAGAAAATCGTAGAGTTAGGAGATGAGCCTGGCAGGAGGGAACACTACCTACCGGTGATAGTTTGGACCCGGCGGTTATCCAGAAGATACCAGCCGGAGTCGTGAGATAGATATGAGGGCCGATCAGAGGATACAGCGTCTAAGATATGAGGATTTACATGTCGATACTGGACACGGTTTTTTCATGATATTTTGAGTGTGGGTGTGGGACACTTAGGTTCTATGATATTGATGTGTCGTTGATGGACATATGTTGGTTGATTTTTCTTATACATACCGGCACATGATTTCAAATAATTTGATTTTACATGCTGTCATTGGTATTGATTATATTGCTGATACATATGCATACATGGACACCTTAGATATCATAGCATTACCTTCATAATGCAGTTTGACCTAGGAATCGATATTTATTCGATTTCTACCTGCTGATATTTTCTACTCATGATTTGGCAACTCACCCCCCATTGTGCCACAGTTTTCTTGCAGGTTTGACCGCTTGGATCATTAGCGGTATCGCTGGTACACAGTTCTTTCAGGGTGTTTTTCTATGGTAGTGGAACATATTGGATCGTGCCCACTCTTATACTTATTATTTCTATTATATCTAGATAAACTCTATCAATCAGAAACTAGTTTTTTGTATATTGATAAAGCTCGATAGACTTGTGTTACAAGACTTAGAGTGATGGGTGTTTGTTCGCTTCTTTTAAGGTTTTTGATGTCTGGATTGATTTATTTATTTTTTCTGTGTTGATCTTCGCTGTTGGGCGTCGTATATATATTGCTTGCTTGCGTGGTTTTAATTCCGCCGTTTGGCGAAGAGCTAGCTCTCGCTTAAGGATGCCTATATATATTGCTTGTATGTGATTTTTGGATCAAAATATATAAGGGAGTTGCTGCCCAAATTTTTAAAGGACGAAAAATATTTTCAACTCTAGTATATAATCTAATGTATTTTTATGTAACATTATTTATGCATTAAAGAAATACTTGATTTCATTATACCTTTATTTCAAAATTGCACTTCCACTATTTTCCGCAAAAAGGTTTAGATTTCTGGGTTTCGGCTTACTTGAATTACATTACACATTTAGACGTTGCGTGACTTAAGTGCCGGTCACGAGCTAAATTCCGGGTCGTGACAGGTATCTTGATTCGGGTGCCACTAAGTATGTAACAAATAATAGATCTATATTTGCAACTTTCAAGAAAGAAAGTGATGGCCATCAATTGTTCATGCGCAATGAATTGACTGCAACGGTTAAAGGTATTGGAACGAATAATTTATAATTCACTTCAGATAAATCAATGAAATTGATTGAAGTGTTGTATGTTCCAGAAATACGTAAGAATTTAATTACTGTAAGTTTGCTAAGTAAAGATGGTTTTAAAGTTGTATTCGAGTCCGCTAAAATTGTAATTACCAAGAGTAGAATATTTGTGAGAAAGGGTTATGCATATAAAGTGATTTTCAAATTGAGTCTAATTAATAAATATGCTAGTTCTGTTTATATTGTTGATTCATTTTCTCTATGGTATGATAGATTAGGACATGTATATTATCATCACATGAATGACATAATTAATTTAGGCCTTATACCTGCATGTGCTAATAAAAATATTGATAAGTGTAGGATATGTGTTCAATCTAAAATTATTAGAAAACCTTTTCATAAAATTGATTTGCGAAAATCCATACTTTTAGAATTAATTCATAGTGATTTATGTGATTTGAATCAAATTTTAAGTAGAGGTGGTAAAAGGTACTTTATAACCTTTATCGATGATTTTTTAAAATGCTCTTATATTTACTTATTAAGTCATAAAGATCATGCATTAAATGGTTTTAAACTTTATAAAGAGGAAGTTAAAAATCAACTTAGCACCAAAATCAAGTTTTTAAAGTCTGATAGAGATGGCGAGTATGTTGACATAGGCCGATTTTATGAATCCGTTGGTAGTTTACATATTACCATTGCACCATATACACTTCAACAAAATAGAAACGCGAAACGCAAATATAGAACATTAATCAAAATGGTTAATACCGTGATCTCTAATTCGGGTTTAAATATGAATTTCTTACGTGAATCAATATTCACCGCATGTCACATGCTTAATAGTATTTTTCAGAAAAATAAAAATGTGACACTCTATGAATTTTGTGGAAAAAAACGTAATCTTAGTTATTTTAAAGTGTGGGGATGTCACACTCTTGTTAGACTTCTCGAGCCTAAACGATCCAAATTGGGTAATAGAGCAATTGAATGCATTTTTATTGGCAATTCCTTCATTAACAAAACTTATAGATTTTTTGTGACTGAATTGCATAGCGCTTTTTGATTCTCGAGCTGCGGAATTTTTCAAAAAACCATTTTTCTACGATACCAAGAATTAATGATAATAATTCTGATGTTCCTTTTATTAATTCTAATTCTGAATTAATTATTAATTCAAATACTAATAATAAGGAATTAGAACCGAGAAGAAGTAAAAGAACAAGAGTAGAAAAAACTTTTGGTCATGATTTTCAAATGTATTTATTTGAAGTATTTAGAGATAAGCAAATAAGGGAAATACCATTTATATATGCTATAGAAGGCGATCCATTAATATATAATGATGTTATTCATTCTCAAGATTCTGCATATTGGAAAGATGTTATTAATGATGACTTGGATTCTTTAATGATTTATCGAACATGGAAATTAGTAGAACTTCTAAGGGGACTAAACCTATTGGTTATAAATGGATATTTAAAAGGAAATTTAAATCTGATAGAACCATACATAAATATAAAGCTAGACTTGTTGTTAAGAGGTATAGACAAAAGGAAGAGATTGATTTCTTTGATACGTATGCTCCTATTGCTAGAATTACATCTATTAGATTATTAATTTCACTTGCTTCTATTTTTAAATTGCATGTGCATCAAATATATGTAAAAACTGTATTTTTAAATGGTAACTTAGAGGATGAAATTTATATGGAACAACCGGAGGGTGTATCATTACGGGGAAAGAACATAAAGTTTGCAAACTGCTTAAATCTTTGTATGGTTTAAAGCAGGCCCCAAAACAGTGGCATGATATATTCGAAAGTGTTGTTGTTTCATATGGTTTTAAACCGAATGAATCTGATAAATATATTTATAGCAAAGTAATTAATAATAAGGTAGTTATTATATGTCTCTATATAAATGACATGCTAATATTCAGTTCCAATATGGATCTTATAAATGACACTAAATATTTTCTCTCTGCAAAATTTGATATGAAAGATTTAGGGTTGGCCGAGCTTATCTTAGAAATTAAGATTATCAGAAATGATAATACTTTGATATTGGTACAATCTCATTATGTAAATAATGTATTGCAGAAATATAATGAATTGATTAGAAGAACCATATCTACACCTTTAGATCTTAGTATTAAATTAGAATCTGATAGGGTAGAGCGGTTTCTCAATTGAAATATGCTAGTGTCATTGATAGTCTTATGTATATCATGCATACTAAATGACCTGATCTAGCATATGTTATTGGACGACTTAATCAGTATACTAGTTGTTCGGGTAATGAGTATTGGATAGCAATATCAAGAGTATTTGCATATTTGAGGAAAATTATAGACTACGGTCTACATTATACCGGTTATCCTATGATTTTAGAAGGATATAATGATGCTAGTTGAAACTCAATTTTGGGTGGTCATTATCAACTAGTGGTTGAGTTTTTACTCTAGGGGTGCTGCGATTTCTTGGAAATCAAAGATGTAAACCATCATTACTCATTCCACAATGAAATCGGAGTTTATTGCTCGTGTTGACTGTGGCAATGAAGCAGAGTGGCTAAGGAATTTTCTTTTAGAGATACCTTTGTGGTCTAAGCCTGGGACACCGATTGTTATCAGTTGGATAGTGAGGCTGCTAGATCGGTAGTCCATAATAAAGTTTATAATGGAAAATCTAGACATTTGAGTCTAAGACATGGTTCTATTTGACAATTACTCAATGATGAGGGAATAATTGGATTAACTATATATATTCGTACTAATTGGAATCTTGCCGACCTTTTTATTAAAGGATTGTCAAGAGATTTGATACAGAAATTATCATTAGAGATAAGATTAAAACCTTACAAATAGATCAGCTATCATTGAAATCCTACTCGATACTTGTGCTCCAAGTACCATGAGTTCAAAGAAAGGGTGGATGATACGATTGATTGAATAAGCATGGAAACTTGTACTTATCCATGAAATGACCATGCTTGGATCTTGGAGGAAAAGAAAGAGGATGAATTATATTCTTAATGGGTGATATCATAAAGTGTGATACTGCAAGACACACTAGATTACCTATCTGTATGAATGTTGGGGTGCAGCCGTCTTTTATGAGATTAAAAGGTTTTCTCAGAAGTATTCATGAGATCAGGACGTTCACATGGCCATAATAGTGCAGACTTATGAATAACTTGATATTTGAAATGTAAGTATGTGATTTATATCCGGCAGTTTAGCAAACGGGTCTTTAGTTCAAAACTTTGGTTACCATGCACCTTTATTGAACTTTGATATAAATGCACTACGTAAAGATTCAAGTTCGGAAGACATCTTCATGATATGTATTTACTTTTAGTACCAGCTTTTGTTTGTTTTTGGAATTTTTTGAAATTGGTGGGAAATGTTATATTATTTATATAATATAAGTAATTTTAATAAATTAATTTTTTTATTTTTGTTTTTTTATAGTTAACCGTGGTCAAACCCATTTGAATTCAAATCTCCCTTACATTTTGTTGGAGGTAAATCTTTCTTCCATTTTGTTAGGGGGAGTGGTTATGTGAGTTATATGTAGTTTGTGAGGATTTAAATTTTGAATTGAAATGATGAAAGGATTCCATTCTCATGCTTTCAACTCTTATTTATACCAACTTGTTTTTTTGTTCCATAGACAATAACAATTATTTTCTTCTCTTCTTTTTTTGGTTTTTGGTACTCAAAAGATCAAGTTTTCGAAGCAATTCTCTGAGAGTGCAACGCGGAGGATTGAAATACAGATTGAGTTGTTGTATCCTAGAAGCAATTCGCATAAATCCCTGTTGCATTATAGGGAGCGAAAATTGCTTTATAGATAACGATTACGTAGCTCAACTCAATTTATTATAATTTTTAGCCAGCATATTCAACCAGTGCAACATCACCTTCAAGGATACAATAACTCAACACATGATGCATGCACATTCATGTGTCTGAGCGCATGTGCGTGTACCTATTTATATATGTGTACGTCTGTATGAAAGACCAACAGTATATTTTATAACTAGGCATGCAAACAACACCATTTTTGACAAAATAATAATAATTAACAATATGTTTTATGACTAGGCTTAGAGGCTAACTTAATCTTGTTAAATATTAGTTTGTTTAATTTATGATAAAATTTACTAAAAGACAATAATTAAGCTAGCTTTCATGCTTTTTTCAGATAAATATATTGTATGTTTTTGGTTTGCAATTAAATAGTGTCATGAGCTCAAATGATTGCATGCTAGTGAAAACAATCGAGCTGATTCAGTTGAGACCTCTAGCTGCGGACAATATGATGGAAGCCCACAAATTATATAATTATATAGCATGCAAGAATCCATGTGAGTACGAATGCATCTTTAAAAAAATTTATACACATCTTCTAATTTTTAAACTTTAGGTATATTTATCAATCAAACCTAAGGTCACGTAGGTGATCAAGCATCCGAAAATATTTACCCCATTATAAGATACCAAAACTTGATAAGGGTTTGGTAACTATTGTTATATGAGATTTGGAGTTCATGCTATTATTTCTGCCATGCTGGATCCTTATGAATAAGGGATACAACACGGGCTCATGTACATGTTTGTGTTTTTTTATAAGTGATATGAGTTTAGAACCTAATAATAGCCCTGATAATAGCAGCATCTCTTTCATCCAATTATTTCAATAGGAAAGGCCATAACCCAACTAAATATCCAAAGTGATAGCCTATCCATATCCCTTTCTTCTTCGGACACGCCATGAAATTGCGAAATAGTTTCATAGTCTCCGGTTCTTCACAAGCCTGGCGTAATATATGGACAATTAAGTTTTAATAAGAAAGACGAATATCTATGAAGATAGGATTTGTTTTTTCTTTCGATCTTAGTCATCCGTGTATTACACCATTGATGATAGATAATCCATTTATATCTTAATTAAAATGTCAAATTATGAATTTTACAGAAAGTTCACCCGTCAAACAGTAAGACTCACATATACTTTTAAATTTAAACATTTGATTTTTCGGTTCCCTGGAGGATTTATTTTCAATAAAACAGCATTCAAATACAAAAGAAAAGAATTTGATAGATTGAAGGAACGCAAACGATTTTAAGTTTTCTTAACCAGTCATCCTTCGATTTAAATCCTACTCATCGTTTAAATCATGCCTCCTAAATTAACTAGGTCGAGTTTGGCCGAACTATAAATACATCCATGTTTTTGGGATAATGTATATCTAAACACCCTCACCTTGTCTGCTTAAAACTTATGCGCCATATCGAATAAAAAGACGATATGACGGCTCCAAGATGATACAGAGATTACCGTCTGGATCGATATTAGTTTCTCTAGTGAGCGGTATCAGAATCCAGATTGCATCAAGTTGTATGTCGATGTCATGTAGTAGACTGATCGCTATGCCAATATATAAATACATAGTAATAATAGTGAGTATGAGCTTGATCTTTAAAACCTATTAATTTGGAGCCCACGTATATTTCTGCATCGTCCCCGTGCTTGTTTTTTTTTAAAAATTTTATGTTGGAAAAATAGGTGAGTGGGGGCACCAAACTATTATAGCAGAGTAAAATGGTCCTGAAAACGCGCTCAGGAAAATTTAAACGGAGAGATAGGGCAGGCTATTCATTGAACAGTACAGGCGGAGTTTTAGGCTGTTCATGTTCTTATAATTATTTAAACGAGCTTAAAAACTTATTTAAGATCATCACGTTTATTTGTTGACCCTGATAACAAAAAATTATATAAGCAGATGGAAAAATCGTGTAGATATTCAATCTTATTTTTGACATATTAAGCAGCCAGAAATATAGTTCTTAAAACTAAATTTGAAGTTATTAATCACCTAGATTCTCCAATATTATAGCACAACACTATTGGAGTCAATTTTTGCTATAAACCATAGCTGGAGTTAACATAAACGGGTTAACAACTATGATCTAAGTTCATAAAATTTATGAATGAAGAGTTATTTTATTTGTTACTACTTAATACTTGGATATAAATTATCCATGTTCGTTGGCAGCGAGTTTGAGTTTCTGTTTAAGTGCTCATTTAATTATTGAATGAGCTCTAAAAATTTTTTAACAAATTGAGCCCAAGCGCGCGCGAACACAGAGAGAGAGAGAGAGAGCGCGCAACTGGTCTGTGATTGAAGAGAGGGGATCGGTTCCAAATCAGAGCAAAAGAAAGGTCGGAAGAATTTTTTATGTTTCTTTTTTATACTACAACAAGCCCCCCCCCCCCCCTCCCCCCGGCGTAAAGTGCTGCATTTAAAGATGGAGAAGGAATCACAAACAACTCCCTACAAGATGATGAAATAATTTCGTTAAAAATAAATTTCTATTACTCTATCACCAGACCACCTAAAAGTTTTTTATACTACTACAAGACCCCCCCCGGGAGGGGGGGGGGGGGTCTTGTAGTAGTATAAAAACCTTTTAGGTAGTTTACTGTAATAGAAAACTGTAAGATGGTTTAATGTTGTGCGTAGTTTAAAGCAGTTAAGCCTATAAAACAACAACAAAACCTTTGGATTTAATGCATTTTCCATCATACATGCCGCGATTGAAGAACTTTTCAAAAATAAACATTAGAATCACATGAAATCCATAAATAACATCAGCTACAAAACCAAGTGTCAGAGAGACTAAACATTGCCAAGAAACCCCAGTCCAGAACCACAGATCAAAAAAATCTCGACTACAAAAAACCAAGTACTCAATAAGCAAACTTTGACACTCGATAAGAGTAAGCTTAGCGATATCGACGAAGGGACTTGGTCTGGTTCCTTTTCCAGGTCGCTCTCCGAGATGGCCTGTTCTTGTGGTACAAATGGCCTTTTCCACGAAGGCCCCTGTATTTTTTGCCAGCTGATGTAAGCCCCCGAAGCTCACGGTGCTTGTGGACCCCCTTGCAGATCCAGTTGATCCTTGGGTCGTTGCGGATCGCGTTGTGGGCCGCATCTACGAGGATGACCTCAAAGTATTTGTAGGTCGAATCCTACAATTTTCCATATTATGAAAGATGAGAGGCAAGACATGAGGCTAAATTACAGTAAGCCTCAACTAAAAAAGAAAGTTTTTTTAATCACAGTAATCTCCCTTAACTTTTGTTTCTAGGGAGTCTTTTAAAATAAAACCACCTTAAATGTAACACTTTAAGGGAGCTTGCTGTAATAAAAACACCTTAAGGTAATTTAGTGAAAACCACTGCAACGTTGCTATTTACATAATGAAGGAAAGAGGCTAGTTGCCATTTACATGATTGGAATTCAACTATTACATGATTGGGATTCAACTCTGCCATTTCTTGGATGATGGAGTGTTGATTATCTTCATGTTGTTAATATGAAAGTTCAATACTATTTGCCCTTGCTTCAAATGGTTACCGAATTATCGGCTTCCAATGATAAAAACTTTTTATACAACATTGTTATCAGTGGGCAAAGAGTGTAAATCATGTAAGGTTTGGTGTAATTATTAGATTTTAGTCCATGACGGCCAAGGACGGCGATGATCATCCCAAAAAATTAGTGAGGCACCAACTTCTGACCACCATAGAAGATTTTTCTTCTTCCTATTTTTGGGCAAAGAGTGTAAAACATATGAGGGTTTCTTCCTATTTTACAACGAAAATAGAGAAGACGCCCTTTATCCATGACTCCAACACTACATTTTCTCATTTGGCATGGGAACACTCCATACCTATGAAATCAATCTCAAAATGGCCTCTAAATGCAAATTTGACAGACTGGGGGTTCAATTCAAGGAGTCTTGAGTGCTAACAACTTTATACGCAAATTAATAAAGAAAAAATATTTTCCTCTAAATTTCGCTTATGAAACAACCATAATTCATTTTTATTTCTAACCTCGTTAAGCCAATAAGAGTTGAGGACCTTGAGACCACCCAACTTCCGCCCTGCTCTTTCCTCAGCTACTGATCTCTTGTTTCTCTGAAACTTGAGTTGCGTGATACCTTGGTTTTTGGGCTTACCGTAGACAATACCCTTCGGAACAGGTCTCTTACGGCCTCCACGACGAACGCGGACACGATAAATCACATAACCCTAGAAGAAAGGAAATATCATGGAAAAAATCAACCCAAAAAATAATTGAGAAACACTTACCAGTAATAATAGTCTGTTAATCTAAGTACATTGGACTGGATTTGTAATTTTCGAGAAGTCTTGGAGATGATTTGCTGGGGCACTTATCTTTTGTTGTTAAAATATAAATACGTAATTAAAAAATATATATTGGAAAATCTAACCTAGGAGTAAGGAAAATTTGTTACTTTTAAAGTGTAGATTATTGTTTTCTAAGGCATCCATACATGTTTGGTACATCTAGAATAAAATATAAATTTTAGGATGTGCCATTTCTGTAGAAACTTTATCTAATAGCAGGCTAGCAACTATCTTTGCTTAGTTTCAATATTCCACATCATCGGCCATCGATAAATCAAACAAATGTAAAGAAACTCACCCAAGATGGTAGAGAATTGGATGAGCGTTTCCAATAGGTTGGGTTAGAGATTTAGGCCAACCACTGGATTTATACAGAAATGTACTAGAGTATAACCTATTATACACTAGAGTTCATATCTCAATAAACATTTTCAAAGTCCATAATCTTTGATAAAAGAGATTGCTTAAATAGTAGAATCTAAACATGCAGCATCTCAGTGTCGATTCGCCTACTCAAAAGCAGGAGTGACAATACGTTTAAACTATAGAAAATAGTGAGTTAGCTAACTGTAATCAAAGATACAATATAAATTCTAAATTTGAAAAGAACTGGTCTCTAGAATTATACTTGCCCTAAAAGAAGAATTAAAACAATGTAAGCAATTAAGCATGTACAAAGAAAATTCAAATCGTCGAAAACTCTGTTTCTTTTGGGGATCCACACTGGATTGATCGATAAGGTACAGTGGTGAATGCTGAGCCTTTATAGAACAAATTCCAACTACATCCTTGTAAAGTTGAAGGTTTAATGCACCTTTCAAACTCCATAGTTGCATTCTCAAGATCGGGTGATAACAACGAATTGATAGGGATATTACAAACAAGACAAAAAGCATAATGTTCAAACATTAGATGGTTCAACAGAAACGTTCAGACAGTAAAAGGAGGCAAATGTGCATCCCTTCGGCATTATGGTATCTTAGATTTTTAAATAAGCATGTGAACTTTTTTTTTAAATGCTATTCATCTTATGATAAAATCAACTCATAAATTAGCTTCAATTTGATTCAGACACATCACTATATCAGTGCTTAAATTCTCAAAAGATCAAAACTTTTCATGCAAGCATCAAAGACTGAATTTATTATACCTGCTTGGCCTTGAAGCCAAGGCGGCGGGCCTTATCGGGTCGGGTCGGCCTGGTAACCCGAACGATGGAAGGGTGCTGGCGATACTCCCAGCATCGAACCCTCTGCAAGAACCTCATTACATCCGATTGCTTCTTCCTCCATAGCTCCGAAACGTACTTGTACGCTCCTATTCAACACAAAGAGAGAATTTTGAGACGAGATTTGAGGTAAATGTAGATGCAGAACAACAAAATTCAAATTTTTGAATGAAATGCAGTGGAGTTAGAAATCAGGAGGAATTAATCAATTAATTATCTTTAAAAAAAATCGAGTTTTAAGATGAGAATAGAGGTGAAATGTAGTAGAAGATCAACTTCAAAAGCTAAAAAAATCGAATTTTGAGATGAGATTTAGGTTTAAAACACAAAAGCTATAGCTTTGGAAATGAAATTAGAAGGGAATCAGAGATCGGACCCATGTTGTGAAAGAGCTTTGGGGGCCTCCTAGGGTTTCCGAGAGAAAAGAAGGCGGCGGCTGATGAAGGAACGAAGAGGTTAGAGTTTTATATCAGAAGATGAATATTGAGGGCCTGGTTTCGTCGTTGGGCCTGTATTCCACATTCGGCCCATTGAATGAGTCCAAGACACAACTATTTCGATACTTTCATTTTTTTTCCTTAAGTAAATAAATGGAGGCAAATAGCTAATATCTTCCTACATATCCTGTTACTTTTAAGAAGGGTTATAAAAAATAAGAAAATTCTCCGAATAAATCTTCTCGTTTCAACAAAGCCACCTCATAAACTTTTCAAAATTTAAATTCTCATTCTTTTAGCTGCTCACTTTTCCAAAGTTATCCGTGACATTATTTTTATTTAGAATTTTAAATTGGATCATTTAATTTCAACCATTATATGCTCTATCCTCACGCTCTCTTCTCTGTTTTTCAATTTTTCTTGATAAACGATTCGGTATGTTCAGGATTCCACACTCAATAGTGGCAACTAAACACGAGGGTTGCGCTCTTTGCGGGACTTAACCCAACATCTTACAGCACGAGCTGACGACATCTATGCATCACTTGTGTCCGCGTTTCCTAAGGCACCCTTCTGGATCCACGGCATGTCAAGCCCCAATAAGGTTCTTCGTTTTGCATCGAATTAAACCACGTGCTCCACTGCTTGTGTGGGCCCGTCAATTCTTTTGAGTTTCATTCTTGCGAATGCACTTCCCATTCGGGATACTTAATTGTTTTCTTCTTTCCACTGTACAACTACGTTTGAGTTTTTCTTGGATGGAATGTAAATATTGAAGTTGGTGTGACGTCTGTTTGGTTGTCTCAAATCAAGTTTATTTATCTATAATATTATTCCCTAGTCTAGCAAAAAAATTGAAGGTGGTCATTTAGGAGGGGGATAATTAGCCCCCTAGTTGTTTGAGCCAAAGTTGATATTCAACGGACAAAAAATATTTCATGGAGCTGTCGTTCATAACTTGAACTTTTTTCATAACTTGAACTCTTTATTACAATATAAAGTAATACCCTCTGCTCTCGTTACAACTTCAAAGTTGTGGTGCGGCTGAATGGACAGTAAGATAAAATCTAAACAAGCCAAATTTGAATCTTGTTGGACGCGTATTTAAAAGTGGATTAATCAAAAGAAAATGCTGTCAAGTTCCTCATACTACGGTTTTGTTTCCATTTAGCCTATGATTTAGTATATTTCCCAAATTTTGGGGATTTCACATGGGAGTTGAAACAACCATCATTATTGTTGGAAAAAGTAATGTTAAGACTTAAGGAGCCTCATAATTAGTTTATGGAAATTAATGGTCTCTTATGATGTGGGACTTTGGGGTTCAGTTCTGTGTAAATTGTAATGGAGCTTATGAACACATTGAAGTGAACAAACCAGACATTCTGATTTTCAACCTCTATTTTTCTCAAACAGAAATTCAACCTCTATTTGTTATGAAGTTTATCTTAAAATCTATAATTATCATTTGATTTATAAAATTAATTGTCTGTACATGTAATTAATGATTTATTGTTATAGGTCGTCGATGCAGCACCGGTTTCCTTTTCTTGTTAAGGTACATTGAGATTTTAATTGCCTTTGAAATATGAAGTTATACAATATTCATTGAGCAATTCATAGAGATTTTTTTTCCTGTACCCTAATATTGTTTTCAATTCAAAACAATGCCAGTTGAGGATAAGTTTTATAAAGCACCATCGAATTTTCAGTGTTTGAGATAACACCATTAAAATTTAAAAATGCCATGAATCCCTCAAGAACTGAGAATGTGGTCTGAAACAGTATATCTCGAACTGAGAATGTGGTCTGAAACAGTATATCTCGTTAACTCGTTTAAGGCATGAGTGAACTGGAGAAACCCCAAAATTGACCGTGAACGTGGACTGAATAGCCCCAAAATGAACTGAACTGAATATGTCATTTTTCTTCATTGTTTGACAAAAGTACTCTTCAAGGGGTCCCTGCAGTCGACTTAAATGATGGGTTCCTCGCTGTGGTCATTGGAGTCGCAGGACAACTTCCTATTGAGAAAGGCCGCTCTGTAGCAATCGAAGAAGTCTTGTCCGAGCCGTGAGTTTTTCAATTTAATCTTAATTGTACAATGATGTATATTGTTCTCCCTTGGCATTGTGCGTATGTGTATTGTGTGTGATTATGGAACAGGATTTGTTGGAAAATGCTGGGATTTATACGAACAATTTTTCGAAAACCAGTAAACAAATAATACAGCCATGTTCCTTCACTAAAAGAACTGAGCTGATAGAAAGTTGTAATTTTATTTTGTTTTTGTTCCTTAAGTTTGGCTTTGCCTGCGCCTAGGGTTGCAAAATCTTATAATTAGTGCAACACAAGTGTAATGCTATTTGATTTAATGTATTGTTAGAACTTTGTTTTGAAATCTGCAGAATTTACTGAATTCAAGTGATCTAGATAGTTTCATAAAATCTGCCGATTTGAAAGAAAATGTAGTACTTAACCTATCAAAATTTTGTAATTAGCAATTAAGTCTAATTAGCATTAAGCCGGTTAAAAAAGCCCGGAGCTCTGTTCAAGCCCGGATTGTTAAAAGCATGGTCTTACTCGTTCGACAACCAAATGAGCTGAACTTGAACAAAAATCTAAGCTCGGTGAAAAGACAAACACGATCACGGCAAGCACGAGCTCGTGCTTAGGTTCGGCTCATATAGGCTTAGATAATTGTATCTTATTTAGTATTAAGTAGTAATAATAAAATGATTTCTCATTCTTGAATATAAATCATGATTATTAATTTTGTAAAGCCGCCATACTAAAGAATATAGATTATTAATAACTTCAAATTTAGGCGGTTCTAAACAAGCTTTGACTCATTTATTGGATTACAACAATTATATTTCTATATTTCTGGCTGCTGGCTTTGTCATTCAACATCGACATGTTTTTTCACATATTCTTGTAATTTTCGTTGTTGTTATATTTCTAGATTTAAACATGTGCAAGGCTCGGCTCAATCTCAAACAAATTTTTAAGCTCGCTTAAATAATTGAACAAACATAAATAAACATAAATAACCAAAAGCTAAGCTCGTTTAACAACCATTATCAACATGATCAAGATAGAATACATAAAAAAAAAAACCTTATATCATATCCTCCCTAAATTTTCAAGCAAAGCCGGGCCTAAGCCATAATTATATTCACATCGATCCACCTGATTATGCACGATAAACTCAAGAAACAAAGATAACTTTTATAGCTCAACGTTCAAGGGGGTACCGCCCAAAAAACACTTTGCAAATAAACACAGTCAATCAGGGGCTTACCCCTAAGAATTCTGTAATCAAATTTGAAGTATACATGGTAAAAGGAAAATCTTATGTTCCACTATATAGCTTGCATTTCGATCTTAACGTTAACGTTTTCAGCGGCTTCGGATTCTTGGTTCTCATTAGCGTTCATCTCTTGCACGGGCGGGGGGTTCACGACAGTCATTGGCATGAGAGGATTATCGGAAAGGTGGCCCTTCATTTCTCGATGCTCCTGACAGATGGCACACCAATGCATGCAGCAATGAACCGCACAAGGATCACAAGGAGAATTCTGCGGGAATATTTTGTAGAGCATAAAGTTACGAAAGAAGATTGTACAGTGCACTTTACAATGACACCTATATGGCAGCATTCTAGTGATGATACTTATTATTTAAATTAAGGGTAAACTTTACTAAACACCATTGACCTTTTCGAATTTTTGAGAAAACCCAGTTAAACTTTAAAAATTATACTAAACCCCACTAACCTATATTATTGGCGTCTACAAAACTTACAATGTTTACCATCTTCAATCAACTTTTAGAACTTCTCCAATGAAATCCCAAATCTTTTTCATTAAATCCTAAATCAAAACCCAAAAACTAGCAATGAACTCAAAATCAAATACCATGTCAACTTCTAATTCAAACCCTAACTGAAACCCATTAATTTCTCTTGTATCCAATCAACCCAATAACAAATTTTAAATAGCACTCGAAATAAATAAAAAATTTAAATTAAACCCATCGACTTCTTTTCAATTAACCTAAATCAAGTTCTTTTGTCATCTAGTTGAGCTACTGAGTGAAATTTCTTGGAGAAAGGGCTGAGCTGGGTTGAAATTGGAGAAGAAGAAAGGAGAGTGAAAGTGGAGTTTTTGAAAAATGAAAGTGATGAATTTGTTGAAATGAGAATGTGAGAAGAGAAAAAGAAAGATTTTGGAGTTCAGAATGAGAGAAAACGCGATGGATTTCTTTGAATTGAAGAAAGAAAATAGAGGGTGATGGAGCTCGGGATCTCCTTTAGATGTTGTCTTCTACGATCTATCGACGACGTAGGTGAGCGGTTGAGATCGGGTTTGAGGACTATCGCTTGAGGCGTGTGGATCTCAATGGATTTGGTTTAGTGCAAAACCGAGCTACCTGCAAAGAAGTCCCGGGATGGTTATACCACCGTGGACTCTCCGACGATCAAGTTAGTCGAGATATTTGGACAGAGTAGCGGCCTATTGGATAAGAATTGCCTTACCTGAATCGTCTGAGAGGGGGTTTATATAGTGGCAGCCATGGACTGGAGGGCGCGAGATTTACGTTGGCCGTTGCGCCTCTGGAGTTATGGAGTTACGCCTGCGCGAATGGCGGGATCCTCCATTAATGACGAGATACGCCCGTTAACGGAGGAACGCGGTGGCGTGGAACGCGGGGTCGTGGGGCGGTGGATATCTCGCGTATGGCGAGATTCGCGGAGCCATGGCGGGGATGCCTGTGATCTGTGCTCTGGGTCTGTCGGTGAGACCGAGAAGGCCTAACTCGGCGAGAGACCTAAGGAGGATGGGAGGCCGAGCTAGTTCGGTTCTGTGATAGCTTGGAAGCGAGCTAGAAGGGTTGAGGAAGCTCAATGCGCAGGAGGGTTCAAAGGTGAGCCAATGGTTATTTGTAAGACGAGCATAGGAGTGTTCTGGGAGGTCATCAAAGGTCGAGAACATTCTCGGGTCGAAGGCCCGGGGTACCATTCTTGCTCCTTTTCCGTAAGCCTCGGGACACGTCATCTGTCACATGTCATAATCTGGGGAGTTCTCAGTACTGAGCATCATCATTAGCCCCCCACTCTCGTCCCGACCTATTTATGGGCCGGGTCGAGAGTGGTCTGATCGGTCACCCGGGCTAAGTTCTTAGTTGAAGACATCGTCAGCATGGATTCCCGGGCAGTTAGTCGTATCTTTTGATGACGTCAGCGGATCATAGAAGAGATTGTGCATTAAAGGGGAAACGCCGATTCGATCGTACGTTCGTTGAGACGCCAGGCCACGTGCCCAACGCTGGTTGGATGACGTGACGGGCCGCCGGTGTCCTTTGCGCTTGAGGGGACGCGTCCAATGCTCTTGAGACACGTGAAACGTTGATGGCCGTCAAACGAGAAGCGTTATTTTGACGGGAAACGATCGGCGCCGTTGGATACGCTTGCCAAATGCTATAAATAGAGATGGGATCCCTCAGGCTCCATACTTCGCTATAATTTCCTCATCGCTACGTGAGTTAGTTCAACGTTCTTCCCTTTAGGTCGGATTTCTCGCGCCCTTTCCTCGGAGGACTCCTTCTTTTGCTCAGGTTAGATGTCTTCCTCTGGAGAGTCTGTTGAGATAGTTCAGGTAGAGTCTAGAGAGTCTTCCGCTGCTTCTTCCTCTGCCCCATCTGAGTCGGATTCACCCCGGAGAGTTAGGGTTAGACATGCTTCCCGTGGTCGTGCGACGGGGACGGTCCCCAAAGCGCGTATCAGGAGTGCTCGCGACGCGCCTTCCCTCCTGAGGAATGTGGACGAGCTCACCACAATCCGGGCTTGCTTTCACATTCCCCCTACCTACTCGCTTCGCTTCGCTTGGCTGAGGAGGGAGAGAGGGCAGACCAGGTGCGGGCAAGGAGATCGCCTTGTACCTGGATGCCTTTTGGGCTGGAATGCGTCTGCCCTTCTCCCCCGATGTGAGCGCGGCGCTGTGTTGTTTTCAATTAGCTCCGGGCCAGCTAGTGCCGAACTCGTGGAGGATTCTCCTCGGGTTCCTGGTCCGGTTGAGACTACAAGAAATCCCCTTTAGCTTGACCCTTCTCCTTTCCTCCTTTTGCTACAAAAATCATTCCGGCACCCGTAAGGACGAGCTGAGCTGGGTATATATTTCCTTTAGAAAACACCGAGGAGGGGCGGCCGGGTCGGGGTCGTAGCAGTTCCTTCTTCCATCCAATGAATGGAAGGAGAAGTTCTTATTTGTCGGGCCACCCGAAGGTGAGGATTGGCCTGTGCCTGTTCAGTGGCACAGGATCGACTGCCCACGGGTGAGACAGTCGTCCTCTCCCGAAACGAGGACAGTGTCGGCGTGGGAGCCCGTCCAACAGGCCGATATGTTGCTTTCCGAGCAGGCCTTCAGTTGGGCTGGGCTCAGCCCCGCTCAGTTCGTAGGTAAGTTAAGAGCCTAGGCGACCCGTTTAGACTTGTATATTCTTCTTTTAATCTTTATGACATCGCTAACTCCTTTTGTGTATGTACCCTTTTTGCAGAATTAATGGACCGATCTAAATTTCTGGCTGCCATGGCTGAGAAAAAGGGGAGGAAGGCCGGAGGCGCCGGCCCGTCACGCCTTACTACAAGTCTGGCCCCGTCGGTGGCCGCATCGGCTAGGCGTTCCACCACGCCCCGTGCTATAGAGACCAGCCGCGGGGAGAGCCGTAAACATGCTCGGGAGTCGGAGCCCCGGGTTTTGGAGGTGGCGGATGAGGCCGACCCTCCCGAGGCCCCCCTCAAGCGGCACAAAAGGACGGTATCCCGACTTCCATCTTCCCCGGGCTTGGTGCAGGAGGGGGACCTTTGCTTCGAGGTGCCCTCGGGACTTTCTGTCGCCGATAGCTTGCTCTCGGAGATGGAACGATCGGCCGGGGGCAAAATCCCCCGGGGGACCCTCAAGGCCCCAAATCACGACCATGGCTCAGGAGGCTGTACAGGTCAGTGTCCGCCTCCCGTTCGGGTTTTCATTAAGCCTCTTTTGTTTGTTGGATCGGATACTTTTTTTAACCCCTCATTTTGTTTTCTTCAGGTCCTCCAGCACCGCGTCCTCGTCGCCAACATGCAGCACGAGAAAATTGCCCCCGCGATGCAGATAGCGGGCGAGTATTCTCACCGGAGGAGAGCCTGAGCCGGGAGCTGTGTCAGGCGAGGGAGAGGATCGCCGTCCTCGAAGATCGGGTGGCCGCCGAGGTGGGGGTGAACTCCAACTGCAGGGAGTCCATCCGAATTTTGAAGGAGTCCAACAAGGTCATCAAGGCCAAGTTGGAGGAGGCTGGGATGCTCAACGCCACTTTGAAGAAGACGCGGGACACCCTTAAGAGGGAGTGAGGCGGCGAAGGAAAGGATGAAGCACGCCGACCTCCGAGCCGCAAAGGTGGTGGAGAGCTACAAGATGTCGGATCAATTCTACACCGACCTTGCTGATGCCTCGGCCCTCGTCTGGCATCAGGCCCTCGATGCCGTCAAGGCGTTGAGGCCGGAGTTTCCCGACGGCGGGCTTCGGCTCGAGTACCCCCTCGAGGATGAGACGCAAGGGAACGCCGCTGGAAGTGCCGCCGGGGGGAAGGCTCCTTGTGGGAGCGTTGGGGATAAGGCGATCACCCCGGCTCCCAGTGCCGAATCCCCCATTGAAGGCGCCGACCCTAAGGCCACCACCCCGGCTACCGATGCTGGCGAGGTCCTCCCTGGTCCCGAGGCATGAGCCTTTCTGCCTTCTTTTCACCTTTTTTTTCCTTTTTTTTGTTTTGGAATTTTGTAAGCCTTCGGGCGATTTCGATACCTTTATAAAGACTCCCGAGTAGTGAATAAACCCATTTTGCAGAAATCTTTGTGTGGTAATGTTTTCATTTTGTCGTAATGTTTTCATTTTCCTCGCCTGACGAACCATGCGCTAGGTCGGCGACCGGTCATTTAGTTGGCGATCGCGCGTCGAGTTAAATCCAATTATTTGTCAAGTGTACGAAGGCCGGTGTAAGGTCAACGTCCTTATAGCCACGAAATCGATGTGGCGATCGCTCGCTGAAGGTATGTCGGTTGGCACCTCCGAGTAGAAAGGTGTAGATTTGCCCACTCTTTCGAGTTGGACCAGTGACCACCTCTCTTAAGATTGGTCGGCGTTTGCCGAGGTTGAAGGCTCCTGATCCCTTAGTACAGATGGGTAGTGAGTTACTCACCAAGGATAGACCGAGCAGGGAAGCTGCTCGGTGACCTCTTGAGGAGGGCTTTGGATTCTTAGCGTAGATGGATAAGAAGTTACCCACTAAGGATGGACCGAGCAGGGGAGCTGCTCGGTGGCCTCTTGATGAGGGCTTCGATCCTTGACGTCGGTAGGTAGCAAACTACCAGCCATGGATTGACCGAGTAGGAAAGCTGCTCGGTGGCCTCTTAAGGAGGGCTTTGGATCTTTAGCGTAGATGGATAAGAAGTTACCCACTAAGGATGAGCCGACCAGGGGAGCTGCTCGGTAGCCTATTGATGAGGGCTTCGATCTTTGGCGTCGGTGGGCAGCAAACTACCAGCCATGGATTGACCGAGCAGGAAAGCTGCTCGGTGGCCTCTTGATGAAGGCTTCGATCCTTGGCATCGGTGGGCAGCAAACTACCAGCCATGGATTGACCGAGCAGGGAAGCTGCTCGGTGGCCTCTTTTGGAGGGCTTTGGATCATTAGCATAGATGGGTAAGAAGTTATCCACTAAGGATGGACCGAACAGGGGAGCTGCTCGGTGGCCTCTTGATGAGGGCTTTGACCCTTTAGCGTAGATGGGTAAGAAGTTACCCACTAAGGATGGCCAAGCAGGGGAGCTGCTCAGTGGCCTCTTGATGAGGGCTTCGATCTTTGGCGTCGGTGGGTAGTAAACTGCCAACCATGGATTGACTGAGCAGGGAAGCTGCTCGGTTTTGCGAGGCATTGCCCGACCTTCCTCGATGAGTGAAAATTTGGAAGAGTGACCGTCGCGGGCAGCACGTGGCAGGAACGCACAAGTGAGGTAAGGCGTTCCAAGATCCGCGTCGTTCCGACTTCGGTTGGCCGAGAAACGGGATGCCCGCCACGTGGCGGTGCGGGAAGAATTGAGAAAATCCCAGGATTCGCGTCCACGCGCGCGCAAATTTAGGCCCTTGGGGAATCTGTTGAGGCTATAAATAGAGAAGGAGATGGGTTTGTTTCATCATTGCTTTTTCGAGATGGCCGAGCGTATCTACGTGATTGAAGAGATCACTCCCGATGACGTCTACCTGTATGATCAGTCCGTTTCCGAGGAGATGTACCGGAGTGTGGTCCAGCGCATCGAGGACCACTTCGGCCGTCTACTTCCTCGTCGGTCGTCTCTCTTCCAATTACTGATGTACGCAATATGGAGGAGGTCCCCGGGTTGTACAACCCCCTCTCTGAGGAGCTGCTGGACGAAGCGCTCGATAAGATGCGTACGATCTATGTGCTCGGCCTCATCTCGAAGAACAGGCACGACCGATCTTTGGCCCTTATTTTGGAGTGCTTCCAAAAGAGACAGATCCAAGCCAAGGCTCGGTAGATCGAGGGCCGGCGCTTCCGTGGCGTCCCGGGTTCGTGGACAGCATCAGCGGGAGCGGGCTGAAGAGGCCAGGGCTCGACTGGCGGAGATCTCCACGGAGTATCACCAGCAGTGCTTCCTTGACCCCGTATCCCTGTTGTAATTTTAATCTTTATATAAGGCTGAGGAGCCCATAATACCTTTTGATAAATAAATAAAGCTCTCTTTTTGCGACGTTCTGTTGTTTCCTGTTTGGTCTTCTGGATGCGTATGAGTATTTTCACGAAATGAAATCCAAGACCTTTGAACCGAGGAAGAGGGAAATACATAGGAGAAGCATCTTCTTATTAAAAAAAACTTAGAAAAATTTATATCGCTTTGTCAAAGAAGAAACATATACTCATAGATATGCTTTTCAAAGGTACAACTTGGGCTTCTCGGCGTTGTAAGGCCGTGAAAATTTACGACCCGCCGCGTCTTGTAAGCGATGGGCCCCGCCGGGCAAAACTTCGGAGACAAGGAATGGGCCGTCCCACATTGGGGAAAACTTGTGTAACTTGCCCTGGTCAACGAACTCGTTCAGGCGCGATGCTTGACTCGCGCGTTGTAGTAGCGGGCGGTTTGCTGTTGATAAGCAGCAGCTTTGATCTGTGCTCGGTCTCGTTTCCCCAACAAGATGTCCAGATTAGTCCGGAGGGCCGAGATGTTTGCTTCGTCGTCGAAGTGCTCGACCCTGTAACTGGGCAGCCCGATCTCTGCTGGGACCATCTCCTAGGTGCCGTAGCAGAGGCTGAAGGGGGTCTCTCCAGTGGGGGTCTTCTTTGACGTGCGCAAGGCCCATAAATCCCGGAGTAATTCGTCGACTCAACTACCATGCCGTCCTTCCAGACGAGCACGAAGACCTCGAATGACGTCCCGGTTAGCGACCTCGGCCTGCCCGTTGCACTGGGGATGCGCGACTGCGGCAAACTTCATCAGTATATGGTATTCCTTTAACTTTGTCGTTTTCGAAGCTCGTCCCATGGTCGGTAACGATACACCTCGGGATCCCGAACCGGAATATTATGTTGTTCTGCAGGAACTTGATGGTCGTGGTAGCGTCCGGTTTTCTGATGGGGACGGTCTCGACCCACTTCGTAAAGTAGTCCACCGCGACGAGGATGTATTTGTGCCCGCCCGTACCGGTAGGGAGTTGGCTTATCATGTCCATTCCCCACTGGGCAAACGGCTATGAGGAAGTCAGGGCCGTTAGCTCAGTAGCCGGAAGACGTGGTATGTTGCCATGGAGCTGGCAGTTCTTGCATCTTCTGACGAGCTTCTGAGCGTCCTGATGGATGGTCGACCAATAGTATCCTTAGAATAGCGTCTTCTGGACTAAGGTGCGGGCCCCTTGATGTGCTCCGCCGACCCTTTCGTGAACCTCACACAGGACGTAGTCAGCCTCGTGGGGGTCGACGCACCGAAGCAGGGGTTGAGTGAAGGCTTTCTTGTAGAGGTTTCCACTGCTCCAAACGAAATGGCGTGCTCTGGCTCCGAGGCGGTGGACTTCCCCTCGATCTTCTAGGAGCGTACCTTCCTTAAGGAATTCTACTATGGGCTTCCTCAAATCCCGGTCTTCTTTTCGGGCAGCGTAAACTTGAAGTGCTGTCGCTGTCTTCCACGCCGGGCCGTGGCAAGACCACGAAGAGGATATTTTTCTTGTTGTTGGCCGTATAGGTGGAAGCAAGTTTGCTCAGAGCGTCGGCCTGGGCGTTTAGGTGCCGGGGGATCTGCTCTATTTGAACTTCGTCGAAGTCTTTTCGCAGTCTCCTTACCTCGGCTAAATATTTCACCATCAGAGGCTCCCGTGCCTCGAAACGGCCGGTCACCTGGCCTACAACCAGGGCGGAGTCACTGCGGATTTGGATCGTCTTCAGCCCCACTCCGGAGGCGATTCGTAGCCCAGCTAACAAAGCCTTGTATTCCGCGGCGTTGTTTGAGGTCTTGAATCCGAGCTTCAAAGAATACTCCATCTCTGCCTCATTCGGGCTTCGAATGATGAGGCCGGCACCACAGCCATCCTCGGTTGATGATCCATCGACGTAAATGACCCAATCGGAAACGGAGACAGGCCTCTCTTCGATCGAGGGTTGAGATCCGGAAGCTGGCACTGACACTGCCTCCTTGTTGGGGATAGTACATTCGATAATAAAATCGGCCAGGACTTGTGCTTTGATAGCCTGCCTTGGGCGGTACTTGATGTCGAATTGAGATAACTCCCACATCCAGTTCTCCAAGCGACCAGAAGACTCGGAGGAGGCGAGAATAGCCCCCAAAGGACGCTCAGTGAGAACGAGGATGGTGTGTGCCTGGAAGTAGTGCAGTAGTTTCCTCGAGGTCATGATAAGCGCCAAGACGATCTTTTCTATGGCCGGGTACCTTGTTTCCGCGTCTTTAAAGACGTGGCTTACGTAGTAGACCGGCTTTTAGACTCCTTCGACTTCTCGGACAAGCACCGAGCTGGCAGCCTGATCGAACACAGCTAGATACAGTGATAGCTCGTCTCCCTCAATCGGTCAGATGAGCAGCGGGGGAGTCGCCAGGTGTACTTTCAGTTGCTCAAAAACAATCTGACACTCCTCCGACCATTCGAACCTTAGGATTTTTCTCAGGGCTTTGAAGAATGGGAAGCACTTTTCCCCGGACCTTGACATGAAGCGACTCAGGGCAGCTACTCTCCCCGTGAGCCGCATGATTTCGACGTTGGTCTTTGACGCGGTCATGTTGAGGATGGCGTTGATTTTCTCCGGATTAGCCTCGATTCCTCGGTGGATAACCATGAATCCGAAGAACTTCCCGTTATTGACCCCGAACGCGCACTTGGCGGGAATCAGCTTCATCTTGTATTTGCGGAGGATGTCGAAAGTCTCGCCAAGATCTTTGGTGTGCTCATCTGACGAGGTCGATTTAACGAGCATGTCGTCGACGTAGAACTCCATGTTCTTCCCGATCTGTGGTTTGAATATCCTGTTGACCAAGCGTTGGTATGTAGCTCCGGCGTTTTTAAGGCCGAAGGGCATCACCTTATAACAGTATACCCCGTCCGTTGTGAATGCGGTGAGCTCTTCGTCTGCCGGATTCATACAGATCTGGTTGTAGCCGGAGAAAGTATCCATGAAGCTAAGTAACTCATAGCCTGCCGAACTGTCGACAAGCTGATCTATCCGAGAGAGGGGATAGTTGTCTTTCGGGCAGGCCTTATTAAGATCTGTGAAGTCGATGTCGCATTCGCCACTTTCCGCTCACCTTTTTAACCATTACCACATTCGCCAGCCATTCTAAGTAGGCCACGTTTCGAATGAAGTTGGTTGCGAGCAACCTGTCAACTTTGTTCTCGATCGCTTTTTGTTTGATCGGAGCGAGGCTTCGTTTCTTCTGCCTGACGGGTCGGACTGTCAGGTCGACCCCGAGCTTATGTGATATTACTTGGGGGTCGATCTCGGGCATGTCAGCAGACGCCCAAGCGAACACGTCTGAGTTTCCTCTGAGGAAGTGGACCATGTCGTCGCGCCAGGCCCACATTAAGAGTGACCCGATTTGGACGGTTCGTTCATTGTCCCCTTCGACGAGGGGGACCTCTGTTAGCGGCTCCACCGGGGACCTCGGATTTCTTTTTGTTCGTCCCGAGTATCCAAGGACCCTCGGAAATCACCCGTGCCCTCAAGGTCGTTGCTTCGTTCCTCGGACATAGATGTCGCTGTGAAGCAAATCTTTGCGGTTTGCTGGTTTCCATAGGCCCGGCCTATTCAGCCTTGGTCGAGTGGAAACTTGATCGCGAGGTGGTAGGTCGAGATCTGGGCTCTGAGGGAGTTTAGCGTCGGACGTCCTAAGAGGATATTGTAGGTCATTGGAATTCTAGCGATGATGAATTCCACCGGTACGGTTCGCGTACGGCCCACCTTCCCGATGTTAAGTAGGAGGGTGACCACTCCTTCTGCTGGGATGGAGTGGTTAGTAAATCCTGACAGAATGTGGGCGGTCGGCCTCAGGTCCGACCGGCCGAGCCCCATACGTAAAAAGCAGTCGTAGAAAAGGATGTCTGCCGAGTTTCCCGAGTCGACCAGTATCCTTTGAACCTCGTAGTGGTGGACCCGTGCTGTAATCACCAGGGGTCGTTGTGAGGCAAGGATATCCCGTGGAGGTCCTCGTCGGTGAAGGTGATGGGCTCGGCTGCTTTGCTCTTCTTCCGGGGCTGGCTGCTAGTCCACTCGATCGGCAGGAAGCATCGAATCTCGCCGACTCCAGGCGCACTCCCTGTTGACACGACCATGATTTGGTCGATCGTCAGCTCACCGGGAGGGGGATGGTTTTCTTGCTCCCGGTCGGCTTGTCGCTTTTCCCGCAAGTATTTTGCCAGGTGCCCCGAACGAATTAACTCCTCGATGTAGTCCCGGAGCTGTTTGCAGCTCTCGATGGGGTGTCCCTGCGACCTATGGAAGGCGCAGTAAGGGCCTCGTATTCGTTTGGCCGCCCTATTGGTGACCGGAGGGAGTTTGAAAAATCGCTCGCTCTTTGCCTCCTCCAACAGCTCTGTATGGAAGATGTTGAGCGGGGTATATTTCTGGAACTTCGGGGAGTATGGCTTTGATCGGTCAGTCTTCTTCTTCTCTTCTCTACTCCTTCTTTTGATCGGCCTGGTCGCTTCGGGGTAGGTTCACATTTACCTCAGACTCGAGCTGGATTTCTCGCTCGGTCCAGGCCTTTACCTCGGCCATGGTCTTAAGTTGCGCTAATGCAAAGGAGCAGAGCCACTCCTTGTGCCTAAGATCCGACCTAAGGGCCATGATGACAGTCTCGTCTCGGTGCTCTGGGACGTCAAGAAGAGCGTTGTAGAAGCAGTGACGTATCTTTTGAGGGATTCCTTATTCCCGCTCTTTATAGTGAAGAAGCAATTGACCGTCCGCCTACGCCTTCTGTTCCCGACGAAATGCCCGAGGAACTGGGCGGCCAGCTCATCGAAGGTAGAGATGGAGCGTAGCGTGAGTCCTCGGAGCCAATCTCGTCCGGCGCGGATGAGAGTAGCGGGGAACACTCGACATTGGGCGGCGTCAGAATTGTCCTGAAAGCTCATCCCGTCGTGAACGCGTCTAGGTGGTCTTTCGGTTCGGACTTTCCGTCGAAAAAGGCCACCTTTGGAGCCTTGTTTCTGGAGGAGACGTGGACAGCAAGCAGTTCTTCAGTGAAGGGCTTCGTAAGTGGGTCGGCGGCATACATGGCCCCCTCGTTTGAAGGACTCCTCTCCCGATGTATACCTTTGATCTTCTTTTCGAGGGCATCGAGGCGATCGTGGTATCCCGAGGATTCGGCGTACTCGGAGTTAAGGCTCCTCCCACTGGCGGCCGGCGTCTGACCGCAGCTCCGGTTCCGTTCTATGAGGTTCCTCAGGTCCCCTGGCGAGGTCGTCCTCGAGCCACAGCGGTGAGTGCTATCCACTCGACCCTGTCGAGGGAGAGGGTGACGGCCATGCCTGGGTGCAGGCAAGCTGACCGACACCTCCTCGAGAGGGACAAATGCGCGATGGGCCTTGAGGTGGGTGCTCTTGCGTGAAACCTCGGCGTGGAGCTGTGAGGTGCCCAGTGGGTCATTGACTTGGTCGCCACGGGGGATCTGTGGCCGCCGGAAATAACGAGGCACTGTTCTGTCATGCTGGCGTGGGCAGCGTCGTCTCCCCCTCTGCGGAGGTCACGGTCCCGAGGTGGGAGAACGGCGACCTATGTGGCTTACCCAGCAGTCTCGACACGGACAAGAGCATCCACGATGGACGCGAGTCCGTCGATCCGTGTAGACAGGGCGTGAACGGTGTTCGGGGGAGGAGGGGATCCGTCCGTGCCTCCGTTGTGGGGACGACGGCTGGTGCTGGGAACGTCGCGATGATCATTCACCATCAGCTTGAGATCGGAAGATCAACTTTCGATGAGTGGAACTTTCGTTTCCCACATACGGCGCCAACTGATGGAGCTCTAGATCTCCTTCAGATGTTGTCTTTTACGATCTGTCGACGACGTAGGCGAGTGGCTGAGATCGGGTTTGAGGACCGTCGCTTGAGGCGTGTGGATCTCAATGGGTTTGGTTTAGTGCAAAGCCGAGCTGTCTGCAAAGAAGCCCCGGGGTGGTTATACCATCGTGGACCCTCCGACGATCAAGTTAGTCGAGATATTTGGGCAGGGTAGCGGCCTATTGGATAAGAATTGCCTTACCTGAGTCGTCTGAGAGGGGGTTTATAGAATGGCAGCCATGGGCTGGCGGGTGCGGGATTTACGCCGGCCGTTACGCCTCTGTGAATGGCGGGATCCTCCATTAATGACGAGATATGCCCGTTAACGGGGGAACGCAATGGCGTGGAACGCGGGGTCGTGGGGCGACGGATATCTCGCGTATGGCGAGATTCGCGGAGCCATGGCGGGGATGCCTGTGATCTGTGCTTTGGGTCGGTCGGTGAGACCGAGGAGGCCTAGCTCGGCGAGAGGCCTAAAGAAGGCGGGAGGCCGAGCTAGTTCGGTTCTGTGATAGCTCGGGGGCGAGCTGGGAAGGCTGAGGAAGCCCAATGCGCAGGAGGGCTCGGAGGTGAGCCAATGGTTATTTGTAAGACGAGCATAGAAGTGTTCTGGGAGGTCATCGAAGGTCGAGAACATTCTCGGGTCGAAGGCCCGGGGTACCGTTCTTGCTCCTTTCCCGTAAGCTTCGGAACACGTCATCTGCCACGTGTCATGATCTGGGGAGTTCTCAGTACTGAGCATCATCAGAGGAGAAGTGGAAAGTTGTTGATGACCTTGAGAAAAAATAAAATGATGGGTTTCTTTGAATTTGAGGAAGAAAAAGGAAGAGGATTGAAAAAAAGAAAAGAGAAAAAAGATGGGTTTGGAATTTTGTCAAAAATTTGAGGAAGAACGGGAGGTAGAAGACAAAAAAGGTATTTCATCCAAAAAAATATTGCTTCACTGTTAATACTGTGATAGGATTAAATGAAAAGTAGATAATTCATTGGTGCAAGTTGTAATTTTTGAAGTTCAATGAAGTTATCTCAGAAAGACAAATAGGAGAATCGTGTTTAGTAAGGTTTTACCCTTAATTAATTAATTTGACATCTCTCACACATTATACCGTATTGGATTCACTTAATATAACGTCACTAATTTTTTAGGCAAAACTCGGTTGCATCTGGATAACCGGATCAGTTACAAAGGGAACATGAGCATCACAAAAAAAAACACACACACAGAGATATAGTGCCAATCACGGATACAGATATGGATATAATTCGACAATAAAAAGTCATATCCGTATTTGACAAAATTGAATATGGATAAGAAGCTAAAGTGATGGATATTGATATGAATTGGATATGGATATTAAAAAATTTTAAGATAATATAACCTTGGATGTGGAGCAGTAATGTGTATGAAATTAATCTCACTGAATACTTATTTAATGAGCACTTAAATATATTTAATAAAGATAAATATACAAGCAAATGAATATTATATTTATAAATAAATATGTCGACAAATATAGTATACATATTACTAGTATGGATTGTATGTTTTGAAACAAACGTGATGAAATAATGTCAAAATATTCTTTTAAATGCATAACATATAAAATGAGCAAAATATATATGGCTCAAATAAGTATTATAAACTAAATTATAAATTTAACATGATATATTTTCTTGTATACATCTACGGATATTTGTATTCGTATGACTCCATATATCCACATATTCATATCTGAATGCATATATCCGAATATTCGTATGCGGATAATTTTTAGTATTTTTAGTAAAACCGACAGAATATTTGAGAAAATTTTAAATTTCTGTATCTATGGTCGGTCAGATTCAAAAAACCATATCCATATATGGAAAATATTCGGATCCAGCCGGATCCAGATACAACCCTAGGCAATACCCAACGAGGTATGGCTAGTCAGTTCCGCTGGATCTTGATTCCTCCTCCTGATAAAATGAGTAGTCTTATTAAACCTTTTGGATGCCGATCATTATTGTAAAAAAGACGATAATTACAAAGATGAGGCGAAGAAAGAGTACAGCTAACAAGGATAGTCTCAAGGATTGTTTGTCTTGCTACAAAGAGGAATGTAATGATTCTTTGGCAAAATGGGGTTTTGCAATTTCTACTATATACTAAATGTGATTGGGAGAGGTAAGGAAGTTGAAATTTCCATATTTTTTCAATTTATTCTAAGTATGGCATTGGATTTTTTAAGAAATGTTTCTTCAATACCAAGTAAAAGCTCATCCTTATCCTTCCGTCGAGACCTTTAAAATGTTGATTCTAGATCATCGTTATCCCTACATGGATGACCCAGATTCAATGTAAAGTTTCAAAATGTCTTATCCCTTCTTTCTCACTTCTTTAAATCCGTGTTTTACCTTTCTCTATCCTTCGCCTTCCTTTCCTTCTTGCGTCTTACAAGCTAAATCTCTTTCTACTTTCAAGAATAGCAATATAAAAACTTCAAGGTATTATTTTTTCTTGCAATCTCATATGGTTTTTGTCAAAGTTAATTTTAAAATAAAGTAGAGTTTAAACTTAGAGAAGAGTTGAAGGAGTGATGAGCTTTTACACATGGGCTTTTAATGGATAAGTGGATTCCAGCAATAAGACTCAAGTCTTGTTGAGGTGTAACCCATTTTATATTTTATATCCATGTGTTTTTTTTATTGTTTCCAATGTGGGACTATCTTTAAAGTCATCATTTGGTTTTTTTTATTTCAAACACTCCCTCATGTGCAACGATCACTTTTTTTTGGTGTGGTTCACGTGGAAAGTATAATACTTGATAGTATTATCGAGTCGAGTTTGGATCGAGCCAATACTTATTTTTAAAGTAGAACAGAGTTTAAAGTTTGAGAAGGGTTGAAGGAGTGATAGGCTTTTACACATGGGCTTTTAATGATAAGTGGATTCCAGCAATAACTCAAAACTTGTTGAGGTGTGACCCATTTTATATTTCATACCCATGTGTTTCTTTTGTTGTTTCCAATGTGGGACTATATTTAAAGTCCCATCATTTATTTATTTTTTACTTTCAACAGTTTTCATCTTCCTCACATTGTTTTCAACGGGATTTTACCATTCAACTTCTTATAAATTAGTACGGAAAATATTTGCCATTTACTTTGAAGGATTTTACTATTTAATTTATCTGAACTGAAGAAATTATGTAGAAGTTTCTTCAATTTATAGTTTCTTCAATTTATAGTTTCTTATGATTTTTCTCTGATATATTTCATTAATGATGATTCCTTAACTCAGGTATTAAGAATTGATGATTGGCGATTTTTTTACTTTTGGTATTAGCTTTATGTTATTTGGAGTCTTCATTAGAGCAGTGAGATGAAATAATTTTTTATATGATGTTGTATATAGATCGATTTTTTTAATGCATGAAATAATCTTTTATGTGATGTTGTATAGAGATTGATTTTTTTAATGCATTAAGGATGTTTGCTGAAATTCTCAATGAGCTTTACTTATAGAATACTAATATCCTGAAAAAAGTGAGATGAGCTTGAAATGTGCATCTATATAAGATGGCTTGAGTGGGAACTTATGGTTGTGCATTTTAGTAAATTAATTTAACGAAGACTTCATAACCCATCTTAGTTAAGACAATATGAGAAAGATGAAAATTATATGAGATTGCAAGAAAAAAAAATTGACATAATATTGCAAGAAAAATTGATACATTGAAGTTTTTGTATTGGTCTTCTTAGAAGTAGAAAGAAATTTAGCTTGTTAGATTCAAGAAGGAAAGGAAGAAAGGAGAAGATAGAAAGGGAGAATGCAGATTAAAGAAGAGAGAAAAAAAGGAGAAGATGTATCTTTAAAACTCAACATTGAAAAATCTGAATCATCCACGTAGAGACAAAGATGGATCTAGAATCAAAATTTTTAAAACTTCTACGTAAGGATAAGAATGAATCTTTACTTAGTATTAAAGAAACATTTTTTATAGAATCCAAGGACAAGCATGGAATATATGGGGAAAAATATGGAATTTTTAACTTCGTTGCCCCTCCTAATCACATTTAGTATAGAGATCCTTAAAGGTAATTTAGTACAATAAAGAATTCAAATATTCTCATTTTCCAAAATTACTCGATATTTTTTGTTTGGCCCCTTTCCTTAATCCAGACAAAAACATATTTTTGATTAAAAAATATATGAAATTATTGGTGATTAATTTTAAATAATAAACTCAATTTAGCTTTTCTTCAAAATTTGATATATCGCATGTTGTAATCAATGATGCTTCATGCTTAGGGTGTTTTTTTTCTAAAGATGCAAAAATAACCGTAAATTTTTAGCATTCATTAAAGTAGGATATCTAGAGTACAGTCTTTCTAAATACATTTTAAATAAATAATTTACATAAATTGGTAAGGACAAATCCTACACTGGGTCACAACATCAATAACATTACTCAGACAATTATTTTATCATCCAATATCAAGTTTTAAAATCTCGGTATTCAGACATTATTTTCATATCGAAATTGGTCATTTTAGATCAAGATTGATCATTTTGGATAACGATAAACTAAGATCTTAAACCACGACCACTTGCATTTAAACCATGGCCACTTGCAAATGATGTGAAATTGATTTCTAGAGACAACTTTTTTGAGTTTTGTCCTATCAGAATATAAATATCTAAATGCAACCCAAAATATACATACAAGATCCTTCGAATCAACTAGGAACCTTTTTCGTTTTTTAATTTTACCAACGACGGTTATCAAGTCACCATTCATACAAGTTTTGTATTACATAAAAATAAGGGCCTAGCATGGTAGTGTCGATACAATAATAGTTAAAATTGTATTATTTGAGTTATTTTTATAAGTTACAGCTTTTTCGTCTTTCGATTTTCATTGGAAGAATTTTGATCTCATGCATTACACGTGGGGTCGATTCTAGTTTAATTCTAATATTTGTATTTTTAATATAATTCCCCAGAATTTGGTTTAAAACAAAAATGGTTGTTGCAACGGTTGCAGGAATTGAGGGTTTTAATTGGATGTGATAAGGGCAAGGTCTTAATCTTATCATCGGATTGCTTTATTTGTAGCAACCAATTTGACTGCAGCATTTGTTGCATTTTATAGCTCTTTTTACAATCCCCGATTATTATATAATATAGAACACAAGATTTTACCTTGAGATGATATTTCTTTTGCAATTCTTGGCGAACGAGACCCGTGTAGATACCACACATCCACCAACTAAACACCAATCCTTCTCCGATGAGGAAAGAAGTCCTTGGATCGATGCCGTGAAATATAGCCGTAGCGGCTGCAACTAAAATGCCGCCTTCAATGCAGATAGCATGGCAGATGCATGGCTTGGTCCACGGGATATCTTCTCTAATGCTCTCAATGTTACGGCCAAATAATACACAAGGACAGAACAAACCGGTCCAACCTGTTGAGATACCAATATACAGTATGAGAAAGAATTAGATAAATTAGTCATAAAAATAAGGAGACAATCCTTTGGTTATAAAAATACAGATGAGTATACGAGAAAACTAGAATGCAAATGAAGATTACCTAAAATGCAGAACATACACTAATGCGTACTGAACGAGGTATGATAGGGGTAGGCTTCTTCAGAACGTTGAGGTGGAACGATATACAGTATGTGATGGAACAAAGAGTTATTTGCAAAGAGTAACATATTATCAGCAAGTATTTTCAAATACTTGTGCAACAACTTTCCATTATCATGCATTGAGAATATTCCCATGTTGTAACTGATGGTTGTAAAATAGCTATTAATGAAATTAAAAAGCTATTCCTTGGATTAATTAATATGCGATGCAAAAATGTCCATTTGGCATTGTTATTCGGAATACCAAATTTATTGGTTTGGAACAAAACAGTTCCACATTTTGGATTGAAAGTTCCAAAACGAAAAATGTAGGAATTAGATAGTATTTGGTAGCTTTGACAGAGATATTAGTATAACTTTTTTATGGTTTACCAAGACATCATTGATTAACAATTGTAAACAATCACTGTTCAACCAATTGGGTTGAACCTCGATCGATTTAATTTGAATGTACAATTGGATTCTGGAGTCCAGTAATGGTGAGCGGAAAGCGAAAGTATCATGCACATTGTCAAACAGGCTCAGGGACATGTACTCACAGGTAAGTAAACGAGAAGAGGGAACTCAAACTCCTACGTAGAACGAATTATATTCTGTCAATATGCATTACTTTTACATATTCTGTAGACAGATAGCTTGAGAATAAATAGGGACTTTTTTAACAAGTAAATCCTACCATATTTAGGAATTACATCACCTGATTTCTACTAAGATTTAGTACAAGCCTTTAACTCCCTTTCTATTAGTTTCATAGTCAATGTAATGAATGTATGTCTTCATAGTTCCTCCTAACATGATAGCACAAGCCTTTAACTCCCTTTCTATTAGTTTCATAGTCAATGTAATGAATGTATGTCTTCATAGTTCCTCCTAACATGATAGCATCACTAAAAACAACCCTTTTTTTGAATGAAAAAAATAGAAATAGGAGAAAAGAAATAAAAAAAAACCTTTCCCACATAAACTTATGCAAGATAAACCAAATCAGGTGAAATCGGTATTTGTTAATCCAAGTTCAGTAAGGAAGAACCAACTGCCAAAATGGAAGCACATATCCACCAAATAAATGTGCAAAAAGTTTGTGGAACAACTGCACACTCAATTTAGTATTTTTGTGTTTATAAGTGTGTGAAGAACTAAAAGAGTAAACTTGTGGTAGACTAAATTATCACAATCACAGACAACTAATCTTTCTGCTTTATGTACAATTGAAAATAATTTGTTCACAAGACACAGCTTCATCTTTACAACATATATAAGAGATCAAAATGATAAATTAAATCTATTATGGAGGTTTCAAGCTTAATTGAAACATGCATTGAAAATCAATAAAAGCCTAAAACCATTGACCATTGACCAACATTGAGACCCTAAGCTCACTGACATTACATAATTTCTCGCATGAAAGAACCAAATAATATTGCAATTCAGGTAAAGAGAGCTATTTCTTGCTTTAATTAAGAAATAACGGAAAGAAAAGCAATTAACTTACAACTATCAGTATCCTCAGCACAACCGAAGATTCCAGTCGTCCATGGTTCATCAGCCGGGGGTTCATAGCTTTCGGGAAGAGGCTGCCCGCACTCATTGCATTTGTGAACCTCCAACTGTAAACAAAACACCCACTTAATTTTCATAAATTTTAAAAATCTCATAGGACGTAATGGTAAAATCCAAGCTTTTATCACCAGATCAAAACCACCTGCTTCCCTCCATTCTCGGATATAAATCGTTAGATCCATGCACTGATTTTCATCAATATGCAGGGAAATCCTCAAATACAACACGAACAATTACTTCCAATTCCTATATCCACCTAAGTGCAATACCTCAAAGTTTCCGATTTTCCGATTCCATGACAAAAGTCACAAGATTTTCCAATTCCATTGAGATGAATTATTAAAAATTCTATAGCTAACTTTACAAAGAATCCACATTCTAATTCGAACCTAGAAAAAAAAACCCTGTTTTTAAACAATTCATTAAACTATAGCACAACAACCAATTAAAGAATTATATCCCAATTCATCAGATTCACATGCATATACTTCACACAATTGTAACAATTTGATCAAGTACTTCAAATGCTAATAACAGCACAAATTACATCAAGACCCACAATTTAAATTACAGAATCATAAGCAAATTCCTAGCAAATTCAAGCCACAATCAAAAGAAAACACTGAAAAGTTCGAAGCTTTCGCTAACCTGCGGAACCCTAACGGGCTGATTGAGCTCGCCAGGGCGGATCTCCTCCATTGGTGAATCTTGATCCTTCGTCAACTTCACGTACCTTGACGTCGCCATCCCTTCACCTGCCATCGCCTCCCAAGATCCAAACTTTTCCAACGAAAAGCCCTAAATTTAACAAATTGCGAAACCCTAGATCTAGTTCGCAATGTATGGAGCTTTGGATCTGCAGCAAAACCAAAGATGCAGAAGCAGTGAGGATTAGAGAGAGAGAGAGACGAAGCCAGTAATTGCTCTTTTACGAAACAATTTATTTATGGCTGGTTCTTACGTTTTATTTAATCCCAAATGGATTATTTGCACAGAAACCCTTGAACTTTTCTTTTTTGGATGCAACCCCCTCCATAATCGAAGCAAATAGCTCACTTTGATGAGAAAATTCTTACAACATGACATATGGTCAATTGAAGAACTCTTGTGATTTATGCTCCCAAGGGGAGAACTATAGACGGTTTCTAGGGAAAAAAACTCTCTACAAGCTCCTAGCAAGCTCATCCAAGGGCTTGTAGAGAAATCTTCTCTACAAACCCTTGTGGAGAAGATTTTTCCGTTTCTTGCTAACAGAAATAATGCATGGTAGTTTGTAAATCAACTTATAAAAAAGGCTTATTCACTGAAAACTCCCAACAGGTTTATGCTGGGATCAAAAAGCTACCAATACCTTTGAAATGATAAAAAAACTTTCATGACTTGACCGTCAACGTTACTCGTTCATGTCAAATGACCATTTTGACCTTTTCATAATATAATTAAATTACATTTTAAATAATTTTAATAATTATTAAATATTAATTAGTAATTAATATACTTTTTAAGGAGCCGGGACAAAGGCAGAGGGCTAGGGCTGCTGGAGGTCGGGGCAAAGGGGGGAGGTCGGGTTGAGGTATGGGGAGGCGGTCATGGAGGAGAGGGGTCGGGCCGAGGTGGGGGCATAGAAGAAGAAGATGGTGGTCGTGGTCTGAAGAAGAGGAGGAAGAAGAAAATGGTGTTGATGGTGACGGTGGTGGTTGAGGAGGAAGAAGAATGCGGTACATGTTGATGGTAATGTTGGTGGGTTAAAGAAGAGGGGGATGAAGAAGATGATGATGGTGGCGGTGGTGGTGGCTGGTTGAAAAGGAAGAGGACAATGTTGATTGTTGATGGATCTCTGGATTTCTTTCAGATGTTATCTTCCGTTGTTCTGATGCGAGCGCTGATGGACGGCTGAGATTGAGTTGGAACGTTGACTTTTGAAGCGTGTGGATATCAATGGGTTTTGTATGGTTGAGGCCGAGCTACCTGCAAAGAAGTCCCGGGGTGGTTGTGCCACCGAGGATCCTCCGACGATCAAGTTAGACGGGGTATTTTGGCATAGTAACGGCCTATTGGAGTAAAGATGGCATACCTGAATCGTCTAAGAGAGGGGTTTATATAGCAGCAGCAATGGGCAGGCGGGCGCAAGATTTATGCCGGCCGTTATGCCCCTGGCGTCACACTCACGTGATAGGCGGGATCCCGCATTAATGACGAGAGAAGCTCGTTAATGGGGGATCGTGATGGCGTGGAACGCAGGATCATGGGCGGCGGATATCTCGCGCATGGCGAGATTTGCGGAGCCGTGCCGGAGGTGCTTGTGATCAGCGCTGCGGGTCGGTCGGTGAGACCGAGGAAGATGAGTTCGGCAGGAGGCTCGGGCACGAGCGGGAGGCCGAGGCATCTTGGTTGTGTGATAGCTCGGAGGCGAGCCGGGGGTGGTCTGGAAGGCCACCGATGGTCGGGAGACTCTTCGGGCCGGAGGCCCGACGTGTGATCCCAACTGAAGTTCTTGATCCTTTCTTGTAGGTTCTGGGACACGTCATCTGCAACGTGTCAGCATCTGGAGAGTCACCAATATCGAGCCTTATCATTAGCCCCCTACTCTCGTCTCGACCCGTTCCTGGGTCGGGTCGAGAGTGGTCTGACCGATCACCCGGGGTGAGCTCTCACTCGAAAATATCGTCGATGCGCATTCCCGGGAAAAGAGTGGTATTTTCTTGATGGCGTCAGCGGATCAGGGGAGAGATCTCGCATTAAAGGGGAAGCGCGCGGATCGAGTGTACGCTCGTCGAAGCGACAACCCACGTGTCTAGTGCTGGTTGGCTGGCGAGACGTGCCGCAGGAGTTCCCGTGCCCGAAGGGACGTGCCCAATGCGAGTGCGACAAGTGGAATGTTGTCGGCCGTTGGTTGGGAAATGTTGTTTTGGCGGTGTTGGTGTATATGCCCTAGAGGCCATTACTGTATCATACTAGTATGTATATTACTTGATGGAAGCTTGGGATATTCACAGTTGTACAGACAATCTTGCTCAATATAGTAGTATGCTACTTGGTTTGTCTCTGCTTTAATGTGTACATGTGTGTTTATTTACTATATCACCTATACGCATTAGTAGAGCCCTTAGGATCTTTGCTTGATTACCGGCGTTGTGATGGCGATCACACTCGTGGGGGCTGGGTAATCTACAAGCACATCCTTATACACGTCCCTAGTCGTAGGAGTATCGAGATAGGGCATCGATACTCCAGAGTAGACTAGCGTATGCGCTTCTCATCCCAGCACGGGAGATGGTCTGTCCCACAGCCGTCAGTACGTCGTACTTGAGATAGTATGTGGGTGCTCGTTAGGTTACGAGTACACTGGACAGGACTCGTCGGGAACTGATGGTTGGTATTATACCTATCGTCAGTTATCAGTTCCCAGGTGACATGAGTACAGCTTAGTCCGCTGACTTGACACTGTCACTTCGCCTCGAGTGTGTTCCCACTGTTCTTTGATTGCTACCCTACCACGGCTCTACTGAGTCGTGCAAACAGGTAGTAGTTGGGAGCAGTCCCGAAGCACTTGGAGGCAGTGACGGTTAGACAGGATTCGTCTCTCCCGGTATTGGGGGTTGACATCGCGCTGTGTCTAGGAGAGCCATTACACGAGTAGTCCCTGGCCAGGGCAAGCGAGATATACTGGTAGGTTTCCAGTGTTATCTCAGGGTGTATTGGGCTTCACTCCGACACGACTTGTACCGCTATTAAGGGACTGACGTTTACCGCCCCCCTAAGCCCGCCATGCGATGTATCAGACGAACAGACCGGACTGTACGGAGATTGTCACATACAGACTCAGTAGGAGTTCGGATGGGTTTACCTCATCGGCCTTCTTATCGACATCTACCTGGGGACCGTTACGTACAGCTAGTGCCGCTTGCGGTCTGTGGTTAAACCCACTGCCAGCGTAGTGTCGAGTCTTTAGAGTCCCACACAGAGAGTTTCCCTGCACTGAGCGAAACGTGTAGAGGCCGTATGGTTTTACGGCAGGGCTGCGATCACTTACGTACACTTATGTGCGTGTGGTGTTCGGGCAGGCAATACTAGTGGGCTTTGGTTTAAGCCGGATCCTAGTATTGCATGGATGGATTTGTTTTGTCTTCTGCGCATCCGTATTCCGTAGCATTCTACGGAATACGGATGCAGGTGTGTATGCACAGTTTTCTGGAGCGATGAAGGAGGAGGTGCCTCATTAGGGTTTTGGCAGTTGGTTCGGTCAAAACCATTTTGAGGCGGACTCATTAGGGTTTCGACAGTTCGTTTGGTCAAAACCATAATGAGCCGGGGACATTATTTACTAATCCTTTCATTGATAATTTTGTTATGGCTAATTACATTGACCGTTTGACCATCTTGACTTTGTTGACCATTTGACCAAAGTTGACTTGGATCTTCTTAGAAGATCTAAAGTATTCTTTGGTTTTCTTTTTATTTAGTTATGATAATGGTCATGTCATTTGTAGCCATCACCTTTATCTTGATTGGATTTGTAATGATAATGTTTGTGCATTATTGCAACCATGGTTAGCTTTTCTCTTGGTTAAGCTTTTCATTTGCTTATTCTCATTCTCTCTCTTGAAATGAGAAGCTCCATGGTTGCTAGAAAAACTCCTTCTTCCTCCTCCTCTTGATTTCTCCTTTGATCTCATGTGTTGAGAGAAAAAGGTTTCTACTTGACAAACACATCCATACATCTTCTCTACACAACCTAGGGCTTCTAGATTAGCTATCTCTTTGCCCTAGTTACCTCGGCTTGAGGTGGAGCTCGGTGTACATCTCTCGGGTGGATCGTCTTCGACTCAAGGAGGCCGCGGAGGTGACCGAAGTCCGGATCAACCATTGAGCAAGCAATGAGAAGAACAACAAGAAGAGTAGAACATCAAAGAAGAACAACAACAAGAAGAGAAGGAGTTCAAGTTGAGGTATAACCCTTAACCGAGTAGATACATCTCTTGTTAGGTTGCTAGTTTATAGTTTAGCAAAGATCCGGCTTTTACGGTCCATGTTACAAAGCTTAGAAAAATTTTTGTTTTACCGTTTCCGCAACCCCGAAAGTACCGGGAGAGGTAACGTGGACCTAACAGTGGTATCAGAGCCTAACTAAACATAAACTAGCTTGGTAGTAAAGTGTATCGAAGTTCGAAACGGAAAAATCGAAAAAAACCAAGTTACAAAAACCTGAGTTTCTGTTAAAATATTTTCTGGTCAAAACAAAATTTGGTATACTCCAAAAATCATCTCAGGGTTTTTAAAAGAAAACCACCAAAAATGTGCCAGTGATCTGACAAAGAGAGCGCGTTTCCGCGGCTCCAGTAAGCATAACCGCCGCGCATCAGCGGCCAACTTGGTGAGTTGCTGCCTCGTTTTTGGTGCAGAATGTTTCTAACATGGTTTTAGGATTTTTAAGATATATTATATGTGCCCAGATTTTCCAGAATACAAATTTGTTTTTGGGGGCCTATAATTCCGTATTTTTTTTTTCGAACTTCAATATACTTTGACTATATAGGTTATATCTGTGATGTTCTTATGTATTGAACGTCGGCTAATCGCTATATGTCGATTAGTCGGGGTTATACATATTGTTATCTGTGATTGTTGTTGATGGTTTGTGTATATGAACTCGTTGGATTGTCGCGGATGAATAGCCGGGGTGGATGTGAGATGAGAGTTTCTTTTTCTTTCATTCATGTAATAAATTTCTAAATTGATGTAATATTATTTGTTTGGCCGCACAACCGGGTCGGGGTTGTAGCCGTCATTGTATAATTCTTTTTACTGTTTTTGCTCCTAGGATAGACCCATGGAGGGGGTGCACAAACTACCGGGTAGCTCGAAGTGCCGAGTGGCCTACTCATGGCATTGAGGGAGGTTGCTTCGCTTCGGGTACTTGGCGGGTAGTTTGCCGCACCCGTAGGGGTCTTGGGTGGGGTTTGGCTATTCATCGCGACCGTGTAATCCGTTTTTCGTTGCAGGCTCGAACGAATCGCGGGTTCCTAGTATATCCAAAGTGTTCATCTGTGATCTGGATTGGCTATCATTGCTATATTGTTATATATAATAACTATTTAGGCGTTGCTTATGTTTTACAGCCGCGCTAGCCCAGCCCCCGCTCTGTCGTTAGTTAAGTAACCTAACGGGTGATGACGGGGCCCCGTGGCGAATGCGAATGGCATAAGCGTACGTCATATTTTGGTTGTTTTCTGCAATGGTAGATTTAAATGATGGGACGCATTAAAAGAACTAATGCAAGAAAATAAACCTAAAAGACGTTGTTGGAACAATTTTTCAAAAAAAAAAAGCTGTTATTGCAAGGACGTTCATTTTTGTTTTGCATCGCGGTATTCGGTTCTGAATGCCCAGCACCTCAGTCGACGAGGCAAGGACCGAGATCCCTTCACCGGGAGTGACCCCTTGGACAAAAGTTTGCGTCAGGGTAATAACTTCACTATAGTCGATTATTCTTGCTTTGCATCGAGGTATTCAATTTGGAATATCCTGCACCTCAATCGACGAGGAAAGAGCCGAGATCCCTTCACAGGGAGTGACCTCTTTAGCAAAAAGTTTTCGCCACTATATTTTCAAAAAAGGATTATCACGTTCCTTCAACGACATCAAGTTCATTACGTTAACGGGTTTTTCGCCAAAAACCCAGCCGTAGCCCTCCGTCATTTCCTACAAGTACTACTCAGTATTCGAGCTACGTATTTTGTCATTGTCAAGGCGTAGTGATCGGTAGCTAAGTATTGCTTGTTTGCAGCCTTATTTTTCAGATTATTTAGGACAGTCGCATAGCTATGTTGGCATTGTCAAGAGTTATGCGGGTGGGTCTAAGTTAATCAAGATAATGACGGGCCGAACTTGACTAACAGTTCATGATATGTTGGCATTGTCAAGGTCATGAATCGTTAGGGGCAAAAACCACATCGGGAGTTTCAAAAGAACTGAAACTTGCAGATTTAGCATACCTTCTGGAGTGTGGTGACTAGAGTGGATTCCATCTAGGTTATCACATAATGACAGTTGGATCCCGATCCCACTGATGAGTTGGTTTACTCTCGGGAGATTATTTCACTTAACGATCAATGCTATAAACCTAGTAGGTGTCTAGAAAGGTGTTAGCGGGGTTACGCCCCCAGGGAAAAGAGGTTCTTTAATTAAGGAACTTCGCGAAAGCGTTGGAAAACCTCCCTCGAAGTACCGACACTAGTCTGGCTGAAAGGTTAAGCAAGTATTGTGACGTGAATTAAAACCCGGCTAGTTCTTCTTTTAAAAAGGTTTTAAGAAGAATTTGAGGAAACAGTGGGAGACATCCTGGTTAGATAAATTAATAAACCAATCTAATCTTGCAAGAGCATACGCTGAGTGTTTCTTTTCTCTCTCTCCAGGCAGCAACCTTTTCACGCCCTAATCAAGATAATAAAATGTATCGCTTGACCGATCCGAATTCTTATTCGTGACTGGGGAAAGTTGGTTCAGCTCTAACTTGTGACAACAGTCATGAGATTGGGAAAGGGGATTGTATGGATTTCCAGGATACCCAGTTGAAGAAGAAGCATGGTTTTGCATCTACTTCAGGTGTTCTTGTAATTGAGAACTGTTTTACGGTCAGCCCTACCTCCTGGGTACTTGATACCGGATCAGGATCTCATATCTCTAATTTATTACAGGGACTGAGAAAAAGTAGGAAAGTTGCACCGGGTGATATGTCGCTCAGAGTAGCGAACGGAGCACAAGTTAATGCGGCAGCCGTCGGTGAATATCACATAGTATTGCCAAATGGCAAGACTATGATTTTGAACGATTGCTACTATGTACCCTCCATGGTTTGCAACATCATATCAGTTTCTTTACTCGATAAAGATCGATATAACTTTGTTCTTGAAAAGAATATCATGAACATTTACCTTGATAAGGTACTGGTTGCAGAGGGTACACTGTGTAATGGTATCTACGTTCTAAATCAGAATACAGTTCTCAATATACAAAACACACGCAAGAGGAAGAATTCAGATACGAATGAATCCTACTTGTGGCATTGTAGACTTGGTCATATCGGAGAGAAAAGACTGAGTAAGTTGCATAAAGATGGACTCTTGAATGCGTTCGAGTTTTCATCTTATGAAACTTGTCAGTCTTGTCTCAAAGGGAAGATGACCAAATCTCCGTTCACCGGACATGGAGAAAGAGCAAGAGAGCTCTTGGGACTCATACACAGTGATGTGTGTGGTCCGATGTCTATACTTGCAAGGGGTGAGTTCTCGTACTTCATCACATTCACTGACGATCTCTCTAGGTTCGGATATGTGTATCTAATGAAACACAAATCTGAAACTTTTGAGAAATTCAAGGAATTCAGAAACGAAGTAGAGAACCAGACAGGCAAAAGTATCAAGATCCTCTGGTCTGATAGAGGAGGGGAGTACTTAAGCACGGAATTCCGAGATTACTTAAAAGAGAATGGTATTCTCTCTCAGCTCACTCCTCCTTATACACCACAGCACAACGGTGTGTCGGAGAGAAGGAATCGTACCCTATTGGATATAGTTCGATCCATGATGAGTGATGCTGAGTTACCTCTTTCATTCTGGGGACTTGCGCTAGAGACAGCGGCATACTTGCTGAATCAGGTTCCGTCTAAATCCGTGCCTAAGACTCCATATGAAATATGGAGTGGTAAGAAACCATATCTAGAACGAATTAAGATATGGGGTTGTCCGGCCTATGTAAAAGTACAAAAACCAGACAAGCTTGAGGCACGGTCAGTTTTATGTAAGTTTGTGGGATATCCTAGAAATTCTCTGGGATATCTGTTCTACCACACTGAGGAACAGAAGGTGTTCGTTGCTCGCCGCGCCACCTTTTTAGAGTGGCAATTTCTTGCAAAAGAAATAAGTGGGAGCACGGTAGAACTGGATGAAATATCTGATCCACAAAATCAAACTGAGGATTTAGCAGAACCAGAAAGTTCAGTGACCCCAAACGAACCTCAGCCACTCCGTAGATCTGGTAGGATTTCTCATCCGCCCGAGAGATACTACGGTTTTCTCATAGATGGGGATCGAGAGGATTGCATCTTGGAAGAAGATGACCCTACCAGTTTCAGGCAGGCCATTATCAGTAGGGACTCTGATAAGTGGCAGGAAGCAATGCAATCCGAAATGGAGTCCATGTACGCCAATAAAGTGTGGACCTTGGATATTGCTCCACCTGGGGTAAAACCCGTTGGATGCAAATGGATCTACAAAAGGAAACTTGGTGTAGATGGGCAGGTGGAAACCTATAAAGCTAGACTCGTTGCAAAAGGTTTCCGTCAAAGACCTGGTTTGGACTATGACGAAACTTTTTCTCCGGTGGCTATGCTCAAATCCATTCGGATCCTACTTGCCATTGCTGCCTTCCATGACTATGAAATCTGGCAGATGGATGTTAAAACGGCTTTCCTAAACGGTTGTTTGGAAGAGTGCGTTTACATGGATCAACCAGAAGGTTTCGTAGACAGTGGGAGCAGCGGAAAGGTGTGCAAGTTGCTTAAATCCATTTATGGATTAAAGCAGGCATCGCGGAGCTGGAACATCTGTTTTGATGAGGCAATCAAGGAATTTGATTTCATCAAGAACGAAGATGAACCCTGTGTTTATAAGAAGATTGTAGGACGAACTGTCGTATTCCTAGTCTTGTACGTGGACGACATTCTTTTGATAGGAAATGACATTCCTATGCTACAATCGGTCAAGCTGTTTTTGTCACAAAGGTTCTCCATGAAGGACCTGGGTGATGCCTCGTACATTCTGGGGATCAAGATCTATAGAGATAGATCCAAGAAACTATTGGGACTTTCACAGTCCAGGTACATAGAGACCGTACTAAAGAGATTTAGTATGGAGGATTCCAAGCGCGGTAACATACCCGCATTGCACGGAATTACCCTCTCCAAGAAGATGTCTCCTAAGACTGACGAGGAGAGGGTTCGCATGAGCACTATACCCTACGCTTCGGCGGTAGGATCTATAATGTATGCGATGCTATGTACAAGACCAGATGTAGCTTACGCGTTGAGCACGGTAAGCCGGTATCAGTCAGACCCAGGGGAGGACCACTGGACAGCAGTGAAGAACATTCTCAAGTACCTGAGAAGGACTAAGGAGATGTTCCTAGTTTACGGTAATGGAGACCTCAGGGTCGAGTCCTTTACCGATTCAAGCTTCCAGGGTGACAAAGATGACAGCAAGTCTGTCTCGGGTTTTGTGTTTACCCTCAACGGAGGGGCGGTATGTTGGAGGAGTTCCAAGCAGGATACCGTCGCAGACTCGACGATGGAGGCTGAATACATTGCTGCAAGCGATGCCGCAAAAGAGGCGGTCTGGATTAAGAAGTTCATTAGTGAACTTCAGGTGGTTCCGTCCATTGTTGACCCAATACCTTTGTATTGCGATAACAATGGGGCTATAGCTTTAGCGAAGGAACCAAGGTCCCATCAGAAATCCAGGCACATCTTAAGGCGGTATCACCTGATCAGGGAGATCATTCATCGACAGGAGATCGAGGTGCGGAGAGTGGACACAAAGGACAACACTGCGGACCCATTCACGAAGGCTTTACCCCAGACTCAGTTCGAGCGGCTGATCGAGATGATAGGTCTTCGATACGCCAGTACATGGCCTTAGTGCAAGTGGGAGATTGCTGGTGTATATGCCCTAGAGGCCATTACTGTATCATACTAGTATGTATATTACTTGATGGAAGCTTGGGATATTCACAGTTGTACAGACAATCTTGCTCAATATAGTAGTATGCTACTTGGTTTGTCTCTGCTTTAATGTGTACATGTGTGTTTATTTACTATATCACCTATACGCATTAGTAGAGCCCTTAGGATCTTTGCTTGATTACCGCGTTGTGATGGCGATCACACTCGTGGGGGCTGGGTAATCTACAAGCACATCCTTATACACGTCCCTAGTCGTAGGAGTATCGAGATAGGGCATCGATACTCCAGAGTAGACTAGCGTATGCGCTTCTCATCCCAGCACGGGAGACGGTCTGTCCCACAGCCGTCAGTACGTCGTACTTGAGATAGTATGTGGGTGCTCGTTAGGTTACGAGTACACTGGACAGGACTCGTCGGGAACTGATGGTTGGTATTATACCTATCGTCAGTTATCAGTTCCCAGGTGACATGAGTACAGCTTAGTCCGCTGACTTGACACTGTCACTTCGCCTCGAGTGTGTTCCCACTGTTCTTTGATTGCTACCCTACCACGGCTCTACTGAGTCGTGCAAACAGGTAGTAGTTGGGAGCAGTCCCGAAGCACTTGGAGGCAGTGACGGTTAGACAGGATTCGTCTCTCCCGGTATTGGGGGTTGACATCGCGCTGTGTCTAGGAGAGCCATTACACGAGTAGTCCCTGGCCAGGGCAAGCGAGATATACTGGTAGGTTTCCAGTGTTATCTCAGGGTGTATTGGGCTTCACTCCGACACGACTTGTACCGCTATTAGGGGACTGACGTTTACCGCCCCCCTAGGCCTGCCATGCGATGTATCAGACGAACAGACCGGACTGTACGGAAATTGTCACATACAGACTCAGTAGGAGTTCGGATGGGTTTACCTCATCGGCCTTCTTATCGACATCTACCTGGGGACCGTTACGTACAGCTAGTGCCGCTTGCGGTCTGTGGTTAAACCCACTGCCAGCGTAGTGTCGAGTCTTTAGAGTCCCACACAGAGAGTTTCCCTGCACTGAGCGAAACATGTAGAGGCCGTATGGTTTTACGGTAGGGCTGCGATCACTTACGTACACTTGTGTGCGTGTGGTGTTCGGGCAGGCAATACTAGTGGGCTTTGGTTTAAGCCGGATCCTAGTATTGCATGGATGGATTTGTTTTGTCTTCTGCGCATCCGCATTCTACGGAATACGGATGCAGGTGTGTATGCACAGTTTTCTGGAGCGATGAAGGAGGAGGTGCCTCATTAGGGTTTTGGCAGTTGGTTCGGTCAAAACCATTTTGAGGCGGACTCATTAGGGTTTCGACAGTTCGTTTGGTCAAAACCATAATGAGCCGGGGACATTATTTACTAATCCTTTCATTGATAATTTTGTTATGGCTAATTACATTGACCGTTTGACCATCTTGACTTTGTTGACCATTTGACCAAAGTTGACTTGGATCTTCTTAGAAGATCTAAAGTATTCTTTGGTTTTCTTTTTATTTAGTTATGATAATGGTCATGTCATTTGTAGCCATCACCTTTATCTTGATTGGATTTGTAATGATAATGTTTGTGCATTATTGCAACCATGGTTAGCTTTTCTCTTGGTTAAGCTTTTCATTTGCTTATTCTCATTCTCTCTCTTGAAATGAGAAGCTCCATGGTTGCTAGAAAAACTCCTTCTTCTTCCTCCTCTTGATTTCTCCTTTGATCTCATGTGTTGAGAGAAAAAGGTTTCTACTTGACAAACACATCCATACATCTTCTCTACACAACCTAGGGCTTCTAGATTAGCTATCTCTTTGCCCTAGTTACCTCGGCTTGAGGTGGAGCTCGGTGTACATCTCTCGGGTGGATCGTCTTCGACTCAAGGAGGCCGCGGAGGTGACCGAAGTCCGGATCAACCATTGAGCAAGCAATGAGAAGAACAACAAGAAGAGTAGAACATCAAAGAAGAACAACAACAACAAGAGAAGGAGTTCAAGTTGAGGTATAACCCCTAATCGAGTAGATACATCTCTTGTTAGGTTGCTAGTTTATAGTTTAGCAAAGATCCGGCTTTTACGGTCCATGTTACAAAGCTTAGAAAAATTTTTGTTTTACCGTTTCCGCAACCTCGAAAGTACCGGGAGAGGTAACGTGGACCTAACAGGCGGGAGGCGATCGGAACCGTAGGATGCATACGCCGGCAGCTATAAATAGAGGTGGGATCCCAATCAGGGCTCATACCTCTTCATAATTTCCTCGTCCTTAGTCTTGTTAGCTCGGCACTCTTCTTCTCAGGTCGGATTCCTTGTGTTTGATCTCCCGAGGACACCTCCATTTGATTAGGTTAGATGTCTTCTTCCAAAGAGTCTGTAGATGTAGTCCGGGTAGAGTTTTAGGAGTTTTCTGAAGCTTCCTCCTATACTTCTTCCTCTTCCTCCTCTGAGTCGGAGTCCCCTCGGGAAGTAAGGGTTAGTAATGCTCCCCGGGGGCGTGCGACGAGGGCGGTCCCCAGAGTGCAGGTCGCGGGTGTCCTTGGCGTGCGATCCACGCTGAGACATGCGGATGAGCTCACCAACATCCGGACTCGATTCATCATTCCTCCTCGGCTATTCGCTTCGTATGGCCGAGGAGGGAAAGAGGGCAGACCAGGTACGGGGCAAGGAGATTGCCTTGTACCTGGAAGCCTTTTAGGCCGGGATGCGTCTGCCCTTCTCCCCCGAGGTGAGTACGGCGTTGAATTGTTTTGGATTACCCCCGGGCCAGCTAGTGCCGAACTCTTGGAGGATCCTCCTTAGGTTTCTGGTCCGGTTGAGATTGAGTCTGATCCCTTTCAGCCTGAACCTTCTCGTTTCTTCTCTTTGCTATAAAAACCACCCTGGTGCTCGTAGGGGAGAGCCGAGCTGGGTATACATCTCTTTTAGAAAACAACAGGGGGACGCTACTGGGTCGGGGATCGTCGTAGTACCTTCTTCCATTCACGAATAGAAGAAGAAGTTTTTGTTTGTTGCGCCGTCCGAGGGTGAGGATTGGCATATGCCCACCTAGTTACAAGGGGCCAGCTGTCCGCGGGTGAGTTGGTCGAATGATCCCAATGCGGTGGTGGTGTCGAAGTGGGAGCCCCTCCCTCAGGCTGATGTGTTGCTGTCTGAGCGGGCCCTCAGTTGGGCCGGGCTCAGCCTTGCCCAGTTCGCGGGTAAGTTAGGAGCTTTCAGGCGACCTGTTTAGACTTGTGCATTCTTTCATTTTTCCTGGCGTTACTGACTCCTTGTATTTTTGCCTTATGCAGGACCCATAGACTGATTGATTCTCAAAAACTATTTATTACCGCAATCAAGAATGGCGTCGCATGAAGCTAGCCGGTGAGTACGGGTCGGTCCACAGGGATGTTGTGAATCTCCTAGTCACGCTAACGAGTTAGTTCCGAAGGGTGTTCGGATTGATTATTAAATCTAAAATCTAATTCTATCTATCTAAGATTATCTAGATCTAGTCTTGTTAGGGTTAGGTTTAGGGATGGTTTGGAAATGCAGGTAAATCTCAACGCTTTCTATACCCAAATTAGGATCTAAGAGGAGTTATGGTAATTATCAATAAAGGGGATTTTGTCAGATCTGAATTCATGAGTTGAAAAGAAACACCGATGCTCTCCATAAAGAGATCTGAATTTTATTATTTAAAAGGAGGCATAAAGTTTACAATCTTTAGAGTTCCTATTTATAGAAGATAGGAAACACTAGGTTACATTTGATCCGCATGTCTACAATTACAAAAATGACCCTATAAAGACCAGTCAACACCGCCACAAACTTTTGGTAAAAAGCAATCTTCCTTTTGTCTTCTTCTGGCCGCGGAACCGCGGCAATGGTAGGCTTGGGCCGCGGTTCCGCGGCCCTTTGGTGAGCTTAGATGATTATTTTTTCTGGGCTGGTTCAGGTTTCTTTGGGCTTTTCATTTCTTCAGTTTTTTCTCCATTTGGGCTTCTACATTGATTCCAGATCTTCAGTAAACACTTGTAGCGATCTTTTAACCGTTTGCCTTGATAATTTGGATCTTGCGTTGCCTTGTTAATTGTGAACTGTCTTTCGATGTAGGCTTGACTAAGATCCTCCTATTTGTTGGTCAAAGTCTACTTTTGCATCGTCTTTTCATCGTTTTCACTGTTTTAGATCCACGAACCTGTAATCTGTAACATGTAGCAGACATGCGTCAAAAGCACCTGTTTATTTATAAAAAGAATAAGAATGGGGAATATAATAATACAATATTATGGTGTGAGCATAGACCTAGGCAAGTTTCGGGCAGCCCTGGTCGACACGAGGAAGGGGAAGAAGGCCGGAGCACCGGCCCTTCTCGCCCGTCGTCGGCTCCGGCTCCACCGGCAGCCGCTCCATCCAGACGCCCGAGCGCGCCCATGGAGCCGGAGCGCGACCCTCCAGGCCCAAATGGCGCCCATGGCTCCGGCTCCACCGGCAGCCGCTCCATCCAGGCTCCGGCTCCACCGGCAGCCGTTCCAGAGTCCAGCCGTGCACCGAGCCGAAAGCGTGCTCGGGAGCAAGAGCCCTAGGCTCCTAAGGTGGGAGGCGAGACTGGTTCTCCCACGTCGCTCCTCAAGAGGTTTCATAGGACGAAGCCCTGCTCCCCGGCTTCTCTGATCCTCGTGGATGATGGGGAGCTTCGCATCGAGGTGCTCTCGGGGCTTTCCGTCGCCGACCGCCTGCTTTCGGAGATGGAAAGATCGGCCGGGGGCAGAATCCCTCGGGGGACCCTCCAGGCCCAAATGGCGGCCATAGCACAAGAGGCCGTGCAGGTTAGTGTTCGCACCCCACTTGGTTCTTCATTCAGTGCTTTTGTTCGTGTGATTGGGTGCCCCCTTTCCTTTTTAACCCTCTTTGTTTCCTTCAGGTCCTCCAGCACGCCGCCCTCGTCGTCAACAAGGAGGACGAGGAGATAGCCCTGGCGATGCAGGCCACGGGAGAGTTCTCCTCGCGAGAGGAGAGCTCGAGGCTGGAGTTGGAGGCGGCGATGGAAAGGGTCGCAGCCCTCGAGGACTGGTGGCGGCCAGGGACCGGGAGATCGCCAGGTGCCAAGAGGCCGCTCGAGCCGCCGAGGCCAAGTTAGAAGATTCCAGGGTGCTCGCCGCCACACTGAAGAAGACGGTGAACACCCTCCGGAGGGTGAATGAGGCGGCGAAGGAGGGGATGAGGCGTGCTGAGCTTCGGACGTCGAAGGCTGAGCTTCTGGCGTCGAAGGCGGTGGAGGGCTACAAGAAGTCGGATCAGTTCTACGCCGACCTCGCTGGAGCCGCTGCCGTCGTTTGGCACGACGCGCTCGACGCCGTCAAGGCCCAGATGCCGGAGTTCCCTGACGACAAGCTCCGGGATGTGTACCCTCTCTAGGATGATGCACAGGAGAATGCCCGTGGAGATGCTGCAGGGGAAGAGGCCCCCGGTGGGGGCGTTGGGAAGAAATCGGTCCCCCCGGCTCCCGGTGCCGAGGCTCCTGCGATGGATGCCGACCTTCAAGACGCAACCCCGGTTGTCATAGTGGGGGCGCAGCTCATCGACGTTCTCCCCGGCCCTGAGGCCTGAACTTCCTCGCCTCCTCATTTTCTTTGCGCTAAGATTTTGTAAGCCTCCAGGAGTTTTTGTAAGGTTGGGGAGCCCAAAATACCTCTGTAAAGACTTCTGATTTTTATGAATAAAAAAGCCATTTTGCAGTGTTCTTTTGTTTGTGATAAACATTTTTATTTGTCCAGTACTGCTTTCATGTTAGGTTGGTTTTTCGTCTAGCGATTGCACGTCAAGTTGAGAGTTGAAGTTGACCATTTGCTAAGTGTGCAAAGACCGGTGAAATATCGGTATCTCCATGGCCCCGAAGTTGAGGTGGAGATCGCTCAGACGTGGATGGACCGAGCAGGGTAGCTGCGCGGTGGTCTCTTGGTGAGGGCTTTGATCCTTGGCGTCGGTGGGTAAGAAATTACCAGTCAAGGATGGACCGAGCAGGGTTGCTGCCCGGTTGGCTCTTGGTGAGGGCTTTGATCCTTGGTATCGGTGGGTAAGAAATTACCAGTCAAGGATGGACCGAACAGGGTTGGTGCCCGGTTGCCTCTTAGTGAGGGCTTTGATCCTTGGCGTCCTGGGGTAAGAAATTACCAGCCAAGGATGGACCGAGCAGGGTTGCTGCCCGGTTGCCTCTTGGTAAGGGCTTTGATCCTTGGCGTCGGTGGGGTAAGGAATTACCAGCCAAGGATGGACCAAGCAGGGTAGTTGCTCGGTGGCCTCTTGATGAGGGCTTTGATCTTTAGCGCGGGAGGGCATTGGGAGGCCTGCTAAGTATGGACCGAGCAGGGTTACTTTCCGGTGGTCTCTTGGTGAGGGCTTGGATCCTTGGTGTCGTGGGGTAAGGAATTACCAGCCAAGGATGGTCCGAGCAGGGTGGCTGCTCGATGACCTCTTGGTGAGAGCTTTGATCCTTGGCATCGTGGGGTAAGAGGTTACCAGCCAGGGATGGACCGAGCAGGGTTGCTGCCCGGTGACCTCTTGATGAGGGCTTTGATTCTTGGCGTCGTGGGGTAAAGAATTACCAGCCAAGGATGGACCGAGCAGGGTAGCTGCCCAGTTGTCTCTTGATGAGGGCTTTGATTCTTGGCGCGTGGGCTAAGGAATTACCAGCCAAGGATGGACCGAGCAGGGTAGCTGCTCGGTGGCCTCTTAGTGAGGGCTTTGATCCTTGGCGTCGGTGGGTAGTGAACTACTAGCCGAGGATGGACCGAACAGGGTAGCTACTCGGTGGATTCGTGTGGTTCTATCCGACCTTCCCTGATGTTTGAACATCGAGAAGAGTGACCATCGCGGTCGACACGTTATGAACGCGCGGGGGGAAGGCGAAGCGTAAGAGCTGCGCCGTTCCGATTTCGCCGAGAAAGGCGGGATGTCCGCCATGTGGCGGTACAATAGTGGAAGAAACGAGCGACTGTTGGACTCTTAGGGCGTTGTAGGGCTATAAAAAGGAGGGCGTGTTGATCACTCCTTTTTCATCCCCAAAACGTAAGAATGGACACTTTCCCTTTCACCATTCCCGAGATCATCTCTTTCGAGGATATGTACTTGTATAACCAACTGTGCTCCGAGGATACGCGGCAGGCGGTAATCGGCTGTGTTGAGGATCATTTCGGCCGACTGCTTTCCCGGCGCTCACCCCTGCTTCAGCTGTTGATGCACTCAATCTGGAGGGCGGCGTCGGGGTTGCACAACCCCTTGTCCGAGTAGCTGAAAGACGAGATGGTTGGTAAACTGAGGTCTTTGTGCCGCTTCGGCCTGATCTTGACGAGCCGGTGGGATCGCTTGGTGGCACTCATCCTCGAGTGTTACCAATTGAGGCATCTCGCCGATGTTTGCGGACGGCATCAGAAGCAGAGGTCCGAGGAGGCAAGGGCTCTGTTGGCGGAAATATTCTCGGAGTACCACGAGCAATGTTTTCTGCACCCCTTCCCCCGTTGTTGTAATCCTTTTTTTTATGTAATGCAAGGCTGAGAAGCCTACAATACCTTTTTTGAATCAATAAAATTCTTCTTTTTTGCAATGCTCGAGGATATTCACATACACTAATCTTTGCTCTACATTAAGACTACTTTCTAACTTATCACTTTCTTCTTTCAAATATTTAATGTTGTAATCCAGTTGGCTGGAAATTAAGGAATTTTCGCAGTCGAAATAAAAGTTGGAACCTGGAAGTTCCATCCTTGGTATTGATGCCAGTGTTTTTTTCATTTCGTTGCAGTATCTCATCTATGTCTAGGTCTTTGTTTTTCAATTGTTCTTCAGTTAAATGCAATTGATTTTTTGGGTGTTTCTTTCTGTAAAATTATTCGGAATCATCTGTCATTGATTTGCAATGTTTGGTCCAAAATTGAAATGGGTCACTTATGTTAGAGAATATGAGCATAGCGGCAAATAATCGACGGATTTGTTTTGAAGTAGTCCAATTTGAGACATCAGATAAAGCTAAGTTTCATTCCATATCATCTTCTAGTAAACCAAGCACAACACAGGCTTCCTTAAAGGTTGAATATGCAATTCCATTGACAGTTCGTAAATCTTCAAATGAAGTTGCACCTCTAATAATTGTGAGTAACATTCTCAACTAGAAACGATCTCCTGATGCAGGTTGAGCGTATGCAAGACGACCAATCATTAAACATTGCTTACGTTTAGTCCATTGCAATGACTGTTTACTCCATACGTAATGTAATGGGTTTTCAGTGTAAAGAAATTTTCTTGATTTTTGGCAACGACTGATCATTTCAAACCATCCAAGTAACATCATTCGCCTACTTTTAGGATAGTCCAAAACTTTGTTTAAGTTAGCACCTTAGGAAAAAGACTAATTGTTCATTCGGTTAAATGATATGTCATACGTTCTACAGCAGGATGACATATGTGTAGTCCGAAACCAAATAATCTCCTTAATGCTTCCAATGCACCAATATATATTGAATCGAAGTATCATTTGACTACGTTTTTGCCATTGGAATTTGAAGATGTTAGTATCAAAGCAGCAGAATCTGGTCCTTTATGAACGTATTTGAATAAATATTTGATCATTTTTCTATGATTGCATTTTCTACATTAACATGACATTGGAAATACATAAGGTTTGAATTGTATGGTACAACCCACCGATTTTCAAGTTTTATGGATTTTACTGTAGTTGTGATTGAATTTTTACGATCTTCTGTGGATTGTAAAACCTTTGTCATCAATGTATATTCGTTCAACACATGATTTTAGATATCATTTACTACATTGTCCATCTTTCATGCATGGTGCACATGGGTTGTATGCCCCACATGGGCCATAGATCATATAGTTAGTTACTAAGGAATATAATTCAGGTTCAAATAGTGGATCCGGGAAGTTTGGCTTTGATTATGTTATCAATCTGTTTGAAGTCCTTAATTTTGCAATCTTTGTCGGACGTTAGTAGGATACGACAATGTGGAAGTCCTGTCTTTTGGAATTCAACCGCACAGAGATCTACAATGGAGTTAATAGCATTACAGTTAGGCAATATGTGTTTTGTGCGCAAAAACAATATAAATATTTGAAGATAATCATAAGTCTTACCTGCTATGACATTTCCAAAATGTTTTCCTTAATCAATAGCTCCAGCAATTGATTCTGCTTCATGTGAAAGACTCATGCCAATATATCTGGTCTGTCGACAGGTTTTTGTCCTTCTATCAGGCTTAAGAAATCATGAATCTCAATCCAGTTAGGGATGCATGTAAATGTGTTGAAGATATCAGGTGGCCCTGCCCATCTTGATAATTTTGCATCATATATCTAGGACCACCTATAAAGGTAGATAGAAGAATGACCTTTTTTCCAATTTCAATAAAGTTATGATCCTTCTCATCTAAGACATCTTTGATTCCTCTAAACACTTCGGATCGTAATTTTTGTTGATTATTTTCTACCCATCGTAGGTTATTTTGTTCCACTGCTGCGTACGCATCAACCGATTCTTGTTGGAATAGCTTTCCACCCGGAAGCAATGTTTTCCCTTCGCCAAATCGTTGTTGAAGCCTAAACGCATAATAATCTTTCATGGAGACCTTAGTCCTAACATTTCCAATTATATCAAAACGTGTGTTTCGCAAGTTTGTATGCCAGCCATCTTTAGCAATGGACACTGTAAAGGCATATATGCAGGATTTGTTTCACTGATTTTTTGAAAGCCTTTCTTGTCGTGGTAACAAGGAACATTCTGTTCAGCTGAAATTTGAAGTGTGTCGCCAATCATTAGAGCCGCTGCTTCATCTTCTATTTGTTGATTATAACAATGATTTCCCGGGTTCATGTTTTGGACAATTGAAAGTCCAACATTCTCATATTTGTTCTCTTCATACCAACCTCTTTTCTAAATTCTCTCACGTATTTGTTCTCCGATCTAACATATTTTTTTATTTCTTTAATGATATTTTCATCAAGTATTTTTTCTTTCTTCGATTCATTTGACAAATATTTGATAGATTTGTACCGATTCAACAATTCATGCTCTGTGTCGTAAATGTAAAGTTGTGCATATCTAGGAGGCATTTCCTTTTCTGGTAGAAAGGATCCATGATAATTTTGTCCATGCATTTGAAACGTATATAGGCCAGGACCACGCATGATATTATAATCGACATGAGACCTAATGAAGTGAATGCAAATATAGAGTTGAAAGACCTGGTATTTTGACGGTATCTCTTCGAACACGGATTTGTTGATGATGGATTAAGTAGCTGTTGTAATTCAGGAGGAGAATCTTTTAGGATTGGAAGTATCACCTTTCCGTTATTACAACAGAGATTATAGTGAGATCTAACTCTTGCAAGTTGCTTTCGTCATTTCTTCCTTCCATACAATTGCTTTACAATTTGGACATTGTTCAAATGGAGATATCGCGTATTTAGATCTCCAAGGTATCTATATTTGAATGTAATTCATAGTCATATGGAATTGGGTATTCATCTTCATGTTGCGTTCTTATGTCTTCTAGTTGATTAAGAATGGAAACTTCATTTGTTATCTTGATTTGTTTTGATGGAATATCAATCAACGGTTCCTCGATTATTCTCTTTTTTGCTCTTTTTGTAATATTTTGGTTGCTTCGATAATTGTTTATCATGTTTCCATTGGATGACGATGATGATGCAATATCATTTTGTTTCTGTTTTTCATAATGCTTTTTATCATATAATTTCTTCTTATACTTTTGTTCTGCACAGCATGTTTGCCTTGTCATCGCTCTGTCGTGATCTTGCATCAAAGCCTTCAAATAAATGGACAAAAGCAGAAATAAATTATCATGTTCCTTTGAAAGTTTGGAAATGTGGTATTAGTGATGTGAACGGATACAAACAATCTAAGCTAAGTCGGCATCGGTATATAAATCCGTATACGGTTTTTATCAAATACAACTAGTGCGTGTTAAATGCTTATATGACCATGTAAGTGAGAGGCTAGTTCAATAAGATATCTTACAGCGGTAGAAAATTAGTACTGAATTGATGACAATACTACGAAAGTTGAAGGTGCATGAAGTAAGCAAAAATAGAGATCGTATGTTAAAATAAATGTACAAATGGTACAAATTGAATGTAAATTAGTCCGATAACTTAGCAGATTGATTTATATTATCGAATCCACAAATAATTATGACCGATCATATTTAAAATTTCAACACTGTTCACTTACAGCATTCATGAAGCAAAACAACTTAATGATATTATTATGTAAGAATGATATATTTATCTGATATTATTATGTAAGAAAAAGGAAGTGGAGTAAAAAAAAAATGAGAAAAAGAAGAGCAGCCCACCCATTAATTCAATTGTAATCCCATCTCGCTTTGCCGATTAGAGTAATCTTTTTGTGTGGCAATCTCGCGTTAATTGAGTGAAATTGTACCGAATTGCTTTATGAAATCTCTACCCGCAAAATACAACAACAACTCATAACGACATGCACACCTTAGTGTTATTAAATGCCGATTTGGGTTTATGTTTGATTCATGTTTCATACAAGGGAATCAAATCTAAATATAGATAACTTTGCACTGAATTTGTTTTTGATCCTGCACGTTGGCCGCAAGCTGTGATGGACAATGACTTCCTGACTCTCGCAATGTTGTTTAATGCAGAGAAGTCAGTCGTACGGGTTCCTCATCTTGATCCAAGCTATAAAATCGCAGTTCTTGCTTCAAAGCAGGTGAGTTTCACATTCTAACTTTAAATCTTCAATTTCTCTTACAAATTGTAGGCGAATGATCAGAAACTTGCTTTTAAACTAACTCAAATTTGTATATGGATATAGGAAAAAATATCAGATTCGATGAATTTTTTTTCTAACAATAAGAATATGATTCATTAGGATACGCTAAATTCTATTATCGTGTACATGTATATACATAATAATAAGATTGTCGTCTAGTAGATCTAAACTAAGTAGATCTAAACTAAGAGTATATATATTTTAAGTGGTCTAAAACCACGAACAACAATTGCTTCTGGTCACTTATTTTATCAATGCATGTTAAGGTATATCTTGAATACAATAGAATGTTAGGATGTGTCAATAAGAGTCCCACCAAGTATCTTTGACGAATACTGACACATTGTCACGTTTACGAAGAATAAGAATTAGTGCAACAAACAACAACAACTGAGCCTTTTATTCCAAGCATACGGGATGGCCTACATAAACCAACATGAGAATCACGCCGGGTCCAGCACATGAATCCTCCGCCTCCACTCACTCCTATCGAACAATATACTTTCATTGAGGCCTTTGGCAACCATATCGTTTCGTATCACCTCCATCCATATTTTCTCCCGTCTCCCTTTTGCTCTTTTGCCATTGCCCATGTCGAGAGTATCTATTCGTTGAACCGGTGTTTCCATAGGTCTGCGTCGCACATGACCAAACCATCTTAGCCAGTTTTCCTGCATCTTCTCCTCCACAGGTGTTACACCAACTTTTGCACGAATATCCTCATTTCGCACCTTATCTTTTCTAGTGTTACCGTACATCCAATGAAACATGCACATCTCCGCTACGCGCATCTTCTGTGTATGATGCTTCTTAGGAGCTCAGCATTCTGTACCATATAATAAGGCAGGCCGAATAGCTCTCAGATAAAACTTCCCTTTCAATGTTAACGGAAAGTTACGATCACACAAAATCTCTGTTGCACTCCTCCATTTCAACCAACCAGCTTGAATCGTTTGATTAACATCACTATCGATCTCCCCATCCTTTTGGATGATGGAACCTAGATATCTAGACTGATCGCTCGATGATATCTCTTGCCCTTCCAATATTATACCAATATAGTTTTGACTTCTCTGTTTACTAAATTTTCAATGCATATATGCTGTCTTGGACCTGTTCAATCCGAACCCCTGAGATTCCAATGTTTGTCTCCATAATTTCAATTTGGCATTAATCCCTGCTTTCGTCTCATTTACTAGAACAATATCATCAACGGATAGCATACACCAAGGCATCTCATCTTGGATAGTTCTAGTAAGCTCATCCATCACGATGGTAAGCAGGAATGGACTTAATGTAGATCCTTAATGTAAACCAATTGTAATCGAAAAATTACTCGTTAGGCCGCCGTAAGTTCTGACATTTGCCACTACTCTATTGTACATATCCTTGATTATGTCAATATAGTTGACGGGGACCCCCTTCTTCATCATTGTCCCCCCATAATACTTTTGTAGGTACCTTGTCGTACGCTTTCTCTAAATCAATAAATATCATATGCAAATCTCTTCTCCTCTCTCGAAAACACTCGACAAGTTTACGAAGCAAATGAATAGTCTCTGTCGTCGATCGTCCAGGCATGAACCCAAACTAGTTCTCTGTTATCTTAATATCATTCCTTAACCTGTATTCAATCACTCTCTCCCAAAGTTTCATGGTGTGACACATAAGTTTTATTCCACGGTAGTTTGAGCAACTTTAAATGTCACCCTTATTCTTGTAGATATGTACAATGATACTTTTCCTCCATTCATTTGGTATCTTTTTTTCTGCCATATCTTATTAAACAGATCTGTCAGCCATTTGACGCCTATTTCTCCTAAGCATCTCCAAAACTCGATAGAAATTCCGTCAGGACCAACCACTTTTCTTAAACTCATTCTATTCAAAACTTTTTTAATCTCAGGTAGTCTTATTTTATGCATGAAATCACGGTTTATATCTTGAGATTGAATGACAAGTCCATCCAAATTCTTAGTAAAGCTCTCATTGAACAATTTGTCAAAATAATCTCTCCACCTTTACTTGATATGCTCATCTCGAACTAAAACCTTCTGATTTTCATTTTTGACACACTTCACCGCACATAAGTCTTTGGTCTTCCTTTCCTGCATCCGAGCAATCCAGTATATATCATTTTCAGCCTCTTTAGTGTCTAATTTCTCGTACACCTTCTTGTAGACCTTAGATTTAGCTTCCCGAACAGCTTTCTTAACTCTTTTTAGCCATTTTATACTTCTCAAATCTCTCCACATCTCTATTTTTCTTCAAATCTTTATAAGAATCCTTTTTAATTTTAATAGCAGATTTGACTTCTTCATTCCACCATGATGTGTCCTTAGATGGTGGAGCACCACCTCTCGACTCACCAAGTAGATCTCTAGCTACCCTCTTGATACAACTAGCCATTTTGTTTTATGTTCTGTCCGAATCATCATCCGACTGCCAATCCGCTTCTTGGACTACACGATCTATAAAAACCTTTTGGTTACCTTCTTTCAATCGCCACCATTTAATTCTAAGCTCTACCTTACGTCTAATCTTTCTACGTTCTCTTCTAAATCGAAAATCTAGAACTAAAAATCTATGTTGAGTGGTTACACTCTCACCTGGCACTACCTTACAGTCGATACAAAAACCTCTATCTATTCTTCTCGTTAGAAAAAAGTCTATTTGACTAGCACTTGATCCACTCCTAAAAGTGATAAGGTGGGACTCTCTTTTCCTAAACCAGGTGTTTGCTAAGATCAAATCATAAGATAAGGCAAAATCTAGAATCGAGCCACCTATTTCATTCTTTTGTCCAAAACCAAAACCTCCATGGATAGTCTCAAACCCACTACGACTAGTACCTACATGTCCATTAAGATCACTACCAATAAATAACTTCTCTCCACTAGGTATACTTTGCACCATCTCGTCTAAATCCTCCCAGAATAGACGCTTACTAGCGTCATTTAAACCTATCTGTAGTGCATAAACACTAATAATATTAAGGATCTCTCCATCTAGAATAAACTTAACCAGTAAAAGTCTATCACATTTTCTCCTAATCTCAACTATATTCTCAAGCAACCGTTTATCTATGATTATACCTATCCCATTACGATTTTTATCTCTACCCGTATACCAAAACTTATAATCCCAAGGCTCTATGACTTTAATCTTTTTACCTACCCATTTAGTTTCTTGCAAACACATAAAACCAACTTTCATCCTAATCATCACCTTCATTAATTCTATTAGTCTACCCGTAAGGGAACCTGTGTTTCAGGAAGCTAGACGGATCCTATGAAACCCTTGCTTATTTGTCACTACACCCGGGGTCCGATATAGCGCGCCGTTTCTGGACGACAACCTAGAACCCCTTGCATACTTAACACTACACCCGAGATCCGATATAGTGCGTCGCTGAGTAGGGGACGCCCCAACGATATTCTTATTATGGTTCATGTCATAGAATGTGATAAAGTGTTACGTTGGCTGTCACAAGCCTACTACAATTCTCACCCTTTCTCATCCGGATTTGGGACCGGTAATGAAGAATCAGTGCAACATAGGTTCTAAAGCCTTTACTCTTATGTTTGCTATTTGAGACGAGCGCAATGTACATTTTTATGGAGCGTTATGGATATTTGTGTAAATGTTATTTTTAATCTTGGTTTTTTTTGGATGGAGTGGGGTGGGGAGGGGGCCTTTTTCCTTTCCAATCATATATTTAAAACACATAATTTGGATGTCTAATTCGAACTTCACTATTATAGGACCATTGTTTGGTTGATTTGTTATATGGATGGCAAGAGGGTAGGCTTCCGGTGAATATTAATTGTGTAATAAGGTAAAACATGCTTCTATATAACTCAAGTTTTATGATAGGTCTCAGCTAAGGTTTGAAATATATGATGTATAATCACATCAATCATGAGAGAGCTCCAAATACTCATGTTATACGTTTTCTCGAGAGGCATTGATGGAGCTCTAGATCTCCTTCAGATGTTATCTTCCGTTGATCTCTTCACGTAATGGCGGAGGCTGAGAATTGATCTGGGGATTGATTCCTTTATCGTGTGGATCTCAATGGGCTTGGATTTGAGGTTGAGCCGAGCTACCTGCAAGGAAGTCCTGAGGTGGTTGTACCACCGAGGACCCTCCGACGATCAAGTTAGCAGTACAAATCAGGCAGAGTAGCGGCTTAGTGGAAAGAATTGCGTATCTTGATCGTCTGAGAGAAGGGTTTATATAGCGGCAGCAAATCAGGCCCGAGAATCATGCCGGCCGTTACGCCTATGACATCACGCCTACGTGATAGGTGGGATCCCGCATTAATGGCGAGACAGGCTAGTTAATTGGGAATCGTGATGGCGTAGAACGTGGGATCGTGAGCGGCGGATATCTCGCGCATGGCGAGATTCGCGAAGCCGTGGCGTAGGTGCCTGTGATCAGCGCTGCGGATCGGTCAGGATGAGACCGAGGAAGATGAGCTCGGCGGGAGGCTCGGGAACGAGCGGGAGACCGAGGCATCTTTGTACCATGATAGCTCGGAGCGAGCAGGGAGAGGTCGGGAAGGTCGCCAAAGGTCGGGAGACTCCTCGGTCCAAAATCCGAGGTGCTCTCCCAACTGAAGTTCTTGATCCCTTCTCGTAGTTCGGGGGTACGTCATCTACCACGTGTCTGTATTTGGGGAGTCACGATATCGAGCCTCATCATTAGCTCCCCACTCTCGTCTTGACCCGCTCCCGGATCGGGTCGAGAGTGGTCTGACCGATCATCCGAGGTGAGTTCTCGTTTAAAGATATCGTCGGTCGTACATTCCCGGGCAGATAGTAGTATTTTCTTGAGGGCGTCAGCGGATTAGGGGAGAGATCTCGCATTAAAGGGGAAGCGCCGGATCGTGTGTACGCCCGTCGAAATGACGACCCACGTGTCTGGCATTGGTTGGCTGGCGAGATGCATCGCAGGCATCCTTGCGCTCGAAGGGACGCGTCCAATGCGAGTGCGACAGGTGGAACGTCGTCGGCCGTTGGTTGCGAAACATTGTTTTGGCGGGAGTCGATCGGAGCCGTAGGATGCGTCCGCCGGCAGCTATAAATAGAGGTGAGATCCACATCAGGGCCCATACCTCTTCACAATTTTCTCGTCTTTAGTCGTGTTAGCTTGGAGCTCTTCTCCTCAGTTCGGATTCCTTTCTATCAATCTCCTGGGGATACCTTTCTTTGATCAGGTTAGATGTCTTCTTCAGAGGAGTCTGTAGATGTAGTGCGAGTAAAGTCTAGGGGGTCTTCTGAAGCTTCCTCTTCTCCTTCTTCCTCTTCTACTTCTTCCTCTTCCCCCTTTGAGCTGGAGTTCACCCGAGAAGATAGGGTGGTCCCCAGAGTACAGACCGCGGATGTTCTTGGCGTGCGATCCTCGTTGAGGCGTGTGGAGGATCTCGCTACCATCAAGACCCGCTTCTTCATTCCTCCTGGCTATTTGTTTCGTCTGGCCGAGGAGGGGGAGAGGGCAAACCAGGTACAGGGCAAGGAGATTGCCTTGTACCTGGAGGCCTTTTGGGCCAGGGTGCGTTTGCCCTTCTCCCCTGAAGTGTGTGAGGCGTTGAATTGTTTCGGGTTAGCCCTGGGCCAGCTAGTGTCAAACTCTTGGAGGATCCTCTTCGGGTTCCTGGTCCGGTTGAAATTGAGTCAGATCCCTTTCAGCCTGAGCCTTCTCTTCTCTCCTCTTTACTACAAAAACCACCCCGGTGCCCGTAGGGCCGAGCCGAGCCTAGCCGGGTGTACCTCTCCTTTAGAAGACAACAGGGGGACGCTCCCAGGTCGGGAGTCGTCGTAGTACCTTCTTCCATTCACGAATGGAAGAAAAAGTTTTTCTTTATCTCCCCGCCGGAGGGTGAGGATTGGCCTGTGCCCACCCAGTGGCAAAGGGCCAGCTGTCCGCGGGTGAGTCGGTCAAATGATCCAGAAGCGGTGGCGGTGTCTGAGTGGGAGCCCCTTCCTCGGGCCGACGTGCTGCTGTCTGAGCGGGCCCTCAATTGGGCTGGGCTCAGCCCCGTCGAGTACACGGGTAAGTTAGAGGCTTTCAGGCGACCTCTTTAGACCTATGCATTTTTCATTTTTCCTGGCTTTGCTGACTCCTCGTATTTTCGTCTTATGTAGTACCCATGGACATGAGAAAATTCCGGGCGGCAGTGGTTGACGTCAATAAAGGGAAGAAGGCCAGAGGCGCCGGCTCTTCTCGCCCGTCGTCGGTTCCGGCCCCGCCGGCTGCCACTTTATCCAGGCGCCCAAATGTGCCCTGGGCCTCAGAGTCCAGTCGCGCACCTGTCCGAAAGCGTGCTTGGGAGCAAGAGCCTCGAGCCGCCGAGGAGGGAGGTGAGACCGGTTCTCCCGCGTTGCTCCTCAAGAGGTTCCACAGGACATCGCCCTGCACCCCGGCTTCCCCGATTCTCGTGGACGACAGGGATCTTCAATTTGAGGTTCCCTCTGGGCTCTCCGTCGCCGACAGCCTCCTCTCGGAGATGGAGAGGTCAGCCGGGGGCAGAATCCCTCGGGGGACCTTCCGTGCCTAAATGGCGGCCATAGCTCAAGAGGCCGTACGGGTTAGTGTTCGCACCCCACTTGGTTCTTCATTCAGCATTTTTGTTCGCGTAGTTGGGTGCCTTCTTTTCTCTCTTAACCCTCGTTCTTTTCTTCAGGTCCTCCACCACGTCGCCCTCGTCGTCAACATGGAGGACGAGGAGATTGCCCCGGCGATGTGGGCCGTGGGCGAGTTCTCCTTGCGGGGTGAGAGCTCGAGACTGGAGTTGGAGGCGGTGAGGGAGAGGATCACTGCTCTTGAAGACCAGGTGGCGGCCGCGAGTCGGGAGACCGCCAGATGCCGAGAGGCCACCCGAGCCGCCGAGTCCCAATTGGAGGACTCCAAGGTGCTCGTCGCCACCATGAAGAAGACCGCGAGCACCCTTTGAAAGGAGAACGATGCGGTGAAGGACCGGGCGTTGAAGGCGGTAGAGAACTATAAGAAGTCAGATCAGTTCTACACCGACCTTGCCAGAGCCGAGGGCGTCATTTGGCACGATGCCCTCGACTCTGTCAAGGCTCAGATGCCGGAGTTCCCCGACGCCGAGCTCTGGGCCGTGTACCCTCTCGAGGAAGACGCGCAGGGGATCGCCCCCGGACACGATGCAGGGAAAATGGCCCCCGGTGGGAGCGTAAGGGGTAAGTCGGTCGTCCCGGCTGCTGGCACCGAAGCTCCCGCCGTTGGCGCCGACCTTAAAGATGCTGCTCCGGTGGTCGTAATGGAGGCGTGGCTCGTTGAGGTCCTCCCCTCCCTTGAGGATTGAAGCCCCTCGTCTTCTTATTTCTCTCTTTTGCTCTGAAATTTTGTAAGCCTCCGGGCACTTTTGATAGGCTGGGGAGCCCATAATACCCTTGTAGAGACTTTTGATTTTTGTGAATGAATAAAAAAATCTTTTTGCAGTTTCTTTGCGTGCACATTTTCATTTTGTTTGTGGTAAACATTTGCATTTGCACGGTGCTGCTTTTATGTCCGGTCGGTTATTCGTCTAGCGATCGCACGTCGAGTTGAATTTGATCATTTTCCAAGTGTGCAAAGACCGGTGAAGGGTCGGTATCTCCATGGCCCCGAAGTCGAGGTTTGGACCCCTTAGACGTGTATAGCCACTTGACGAAGGCTTTGATCTCTGGCATCGTGGGGTAGGGAGCTACCAACCAGGGATAACCGAGCAAGGGCGAGCCCGGTTGCCTCTTGGCGAGAGCTTTGATCCTTAAGAACGGGCCGAGCAGGGTTGCTGCCCAGTGCCTCTTGATGAGGGCTTATATCCCTGGCGTCGTGAGGTAGGGAACTACCGACCAGGGATAAACGAGCAAGGGCAATCCCGGTTGCCTCTTGGCGAGAGCTTTGATCCTTAAGGACGGACCGAGCAGGGTTGCTGCCCGGTGCCTCTTGGCGAAGGCTTGGATCCTTAAGGACGGGCCGAGCAGGGTTGCTGCCCGGTGCCTCTTGATGAGGGCTTAGATCCCTGGCGTCGTGGGGCAGGGAACTACCAATCAGGGATAACCGAGAAGGGCGAGCCCGGTTGCCTCTTGGCGAGGGCTTAGATCCTTAAGGACTGGCCGAGCAGGATTACTGCCCGGTGCCTCTTGGCGAGGGCTTTGATCCTTAGCGCGGGAGGGGCCTTAAGAGGCCTGCTAAGAACGGGCCGAGCAGGGTTGCTGTCCAGTGCCTCATGGCGAGGGCTTAGATCCCTGACGTCATGGAGGTAGGGGACTACCAGCCAGGGATAACCGAGCAGGGTAGCTGTCCGATTGCCTCTTGGCGAGGGCTTCGATCCTTAGCGCGGGAGGGGCCAGAAGTGGCCTTCTAAGGACAGCCCAAGTAGGGTTGCTGCCCGGTTCTTCTTGGCGAGGCCTTAGATCCTTAGCGTGGGAAGGGCCGGAAGTGGCTTGCTAAGGATGGACCGAGCAGGGTTGCTGCCCGGTACTTCTTGGTGAGGGCTTAGATCCATGGTGTTGTGGAGGTAGGGGACTACCAGCTAGGGATAACCGAGCAGGGTAGCTTCCCGATTGCCTCTTGGCAAGGGCTTCGATCCTTAGCGCGGGAGGGGCCGGAAGTGGCCTGCTAAGGACGGGCCAAGCAGGGTTGCTGCCCGGTGCCTCTTGGCGAGGGCTTAGATCTTTAGCACGGGAAGGGCTGGATGTGGCCTGCTAAGGATGGACCGAGCAGGGTTGCTGCCCGGTGCCTCTTGGCGAGGGCTTAGATCCCTGGCATCGTGGAGGTAGGGGACTACCAGCCAGGGATAACCGAGTAGGGTAGCTGCCCGATTGCCTCTTGGCGAGGGCTTTGATCCTTAGCACGGGAGGGGCCGGAAGTGGCCTGCTAAGGACGGGCCGAGCAGGGTTGCTGCTCGGTGCCTCTTAGCGAGGGTTTTGATCCTTTAGATCCTTAGCGCGGGAAGGGCCGGAAGTGGCTTGCTAAGGATGGACTGAGCAGTGAAGCTGCTCTGTTGAGTTGTGAGGTTCTGTCCGGTCTTCCACGGCGTTCGAATATCGGGAAGAGTGACCTTCGTGGTCGACACGTGTCATTAACGCGTGGGGGGAGGCGGAGCGTAAGAGCCGCGCCGTTCCGATTTCGCCGAGAAAGGTGGGACGCCCGCCACGTGGCGGTACAGTTGTGGAAGGCACGAGCGACTGTTGGACTCTAGAGGGCGCAGTTGGGTTATAAAGCGGAGGGCTTATTGAGCACTCCTTTCTCCATCTCCAAAACGTAAGAATGGAGGACTTCCCCTTTACCATCCCCGACATCATAAGCTTCGAGGACGTGTACCTCTACGATCAGTACTGCACCGAGGACATGGTACAGTTAGTGATAGGCCGCATCGAAGATCATTTCGGCTGACTGCTTCCCCGGCGCTCCCTCTTGCTCTAGCTATTGATGTACTCTATCTGGAGGGCACGCCGGGGCTGCACAACCCCCTGTCCGAGCAGCTGAAGGACGAGGCGTTCGGTAAGCTGAGGTCTTTGTGTCGCTTCGGCCTGATCTCGGCGGGTCGGTGGGATCACTCGGTGGCGCTCGTCCTCGAGTGCTACCAACTGAGGCACCACGCAGACGTTCACAGGCGGCATTAGAGGCAAAGGTCCGAGGCGGCGAGGGCTCGGCTGGCGGAAATATGCTCGGAGTACCACGGGCAATGTTTCCTGCACCCCTTCCCCCGCTATTGTAATTTTCTTTTATTTCAATGTACGGCTGAGGAGCCCATAGTACCCTTTGGAATAAAAAAAATCTTCTTTTTGCAATGTCTTATTGTTCCCTTCTTATTATATGAACAGAAAGAACTTGAGAAAAGTTTACATTGCTTCAGTAAAAGAAGCGCACGCTAGTAGATACTCTTTTTATTGGTACAGTTTGAGTTTCTCGGCGTTGTAAGGCCATGGAAACTTGAGTCCTTGAGCGTCTTGCAAACGGTAAGCTCCGCCGGGCAGTACCTCAGAGACGAGGAAAAGGCCGTCCCATCTTGGGGAAAACTTATGCAGCCTGTCTTGGTCGACGAACTCGTTCCGCCTTAGGACTAAACCCCCGGCCTTGAAGAGGCGACACTTGACTCGCGTATTATAGTAGCAGGCAGTCTGTTGTTGATAGGCGACAGCTTTGATCTGAGCCCGGTCTCGTTTCTCTAAGAAGATGTCCAGGTTGGTTCATAGTGCCGAGGTGTTTGCTTCATCGTCGATGTGTTCAACCCGGTGACTGGGTAGCCCGATCTCGGCTGGGACTTTTGCCTCGGTCCCGTAGCAGAGATTGAAAGGGGTTTCCCCGGTGGGGGTCTTTTTTGACGTACACAGGGCCCATAGGACCCAGAGCAATTCCTCGACCCAACTGCCTTGTCGTCCTTCTATGCCTGTCCGGAAACCTTGGAGGACGTCCCGATTAGCGACTTCGGCTTGCCCGTTGCATTGGGGATGTGCGACCGCGGCAAACTTCATGAGGATATGCTATTCATTGCAGAATTCCTTCTCCTTTTCGTTTTCGAAGTTCGTCCCGTAGTCGGTAATGATACACCTCGGGATGCCAAACCGGAGTATCACGCTGTTCTGCAGAAACTTGATTGTTGTGGTGGCATCCGGTTTCCTGATGGGGATGGTTTCGATCCACTTCGTGAAGTAATCCACCGCGACGAGAATGTACTTGTGCCCGCCCGTGCCGGTAGGGAACTGGCCTATCATGTCCATTCCCCACTGGGCGAACGGCCACGGTGAGGTTAGGGCGGTCAGCTCGGTAGCTGGAAGGCGAGGTATGCTTCCGTGGTGTTGGCAACTTTTGCTTCTCCTAACGAGCTTCTAGGCGTCTTGGTGAATAGCTGGCCAGTAGTACCCCTGGAGCAATGCCTTCTGGATTAAGGTGCGGGCCCCTTGGTGCGCGCCGCTGACTCTTTCGTGGATCTCACAAATGACATAGTCGAATTCGTGGGGGTCAATGCACCGGAGCAGGGGCTGAGTGAAGGACTTCTTGTAGAGGTTCCCATTGCTTCAGACGAAGTGACGGGCTTTGGCTCGGAGACGGCGGGCTTCTCCCCGATCTTCTGGGAGCATACCTTCCCTTAGGAATTCCACGAGAGGCTTCCTCCAGTCCCGGTCTTCTTTCTGGGCTGTGTACATATGAAGTGTTGTTGCCCCGTCTTCTACGCTAGGCCGTGGCAAAATCTCGAAGAGGATGGACCGCTTATTGTTGGCCGAGTAGGATGAAGCCAGCTTACTCAAGGCGTCGGCTTGGGCGTTGAGCTGTCGGGAGATCTGCTCTACTTGGACTTCGTCGAAGTTCTTTCGAAGTCTTCTTACCTCGGCCAGATACTTCACCATCAGAGGTTCTCGAGCCTCGAAATGACCGGTCACCTGGACAATGACTAAGGCTGAGTCGCTGCGGATCCGAATTGTTTTTAGCCCCAGCCCGGAGGCTATGCGCAGTCCGGCCAGCAGGGCCTCGTATTCCGCCGCGTTATTTGAGGCCTTGAACCCGAGCCTCAGAGAATACTCCATTTCTGCTTCGTTCGGTCCCTGAATGATGAAGCCGGCACCACAACCTTCCTCGGTCGAGGATCCGTCGACATAAAGGATCCAATCAGAGACTGAGTCGGGCTTCCCATTGATAGAGGGCTGAGATGTGGAGGCCAGCGTTGACCCCGGCTCTTTGCTGGGGATAGTGCACTCGACGACAAAATCGACCAGGGCTTATACTTTGATGGCCTGCCTTAGGCGGTATTTTATTTCAAATTGGGACAACTCCCACCTCCACTTCTCCAAGCGGTCAGAGGACTCGGGTGAGGCAAGGATAGCCTCTAAGAGGCGCTCGATAAGAACAAGGATGGTGTGCGCTTGGAAATAGTGCCGCAGTTTCCTTGAGGCCACGATGAGCGCCAAAATGATTTTCTCTATCGCTAGGTATCTCGTTTCTGTGTCTTTGAAGACGTGGCTCACATAGTATACCGTCCTTTGGACTCCGTCGATCTCACGGATGAGCACTGCGCCCGCTGCTTGGTCAGATACTGCCAGATACAGTGATAGTTCGTCCCCTTCCACTGGTCGGGTGAGCAGAGGTGGGGTTGCAAGGTGGCTCTTTAATTGGTCAAAGGTGGTCTGGCACTCCACCTACCACTCGAATCTCGAAATTTTCCTTAAAGCTTTGAAGAACGGGAGGCACTTCTCGCCAGACTTCGACATGAAACGTGACAGAGCGGCTACTCGTCCTGTCAGTCGCATGATCTCGACGTTATTCTTGGGCGTGGCCATGTTGAGGATGGCGTCGATTTTCTCCGGGTCATCCTGACCATGAAACCGAGGAACTTTCCCTTAGCAACCTCGAATGTGCACTTGGCGGGGTTCAGTTTCATCTTGAACTTGCAGAGTACTTCAAAGGCCTCGCCCAGATCCTTGGCATAGTCGACTGACGAGACTGATTTGACGAGCATATCGTTGATGTAAACTTCCATGTTCCTGCTGATCTGCGGCTTGAACATGCGATTGACCAAGCGTTGGTACATAGCTCTGGCGTTTTTGAGGCCGAAAGGCATTACCTTGTAGCAGTATATCCCCCGGTCCGTTATGAATGCGGTGAGATCTTCATCTGCCGGATTCATACGGATCTGATTGTAGTCGGAGAAGGCGTCCATTAAGCTAAGTATCTCATGGCCTGCCAAGCTGTCGACGAGCTAATCTATCCGAGGGAGGGGATAGTTGTCTTTCGGGAAGGCCTTGTTGAGTTCGGTGAAGTCGACGCACATTCGCTACTTCCTGCTTGAATTTTTCACCATAACCATGTTTGCTAACTACTCGGAGTAAGGTATATTCCAAATGAAGTTGGTAGCGAGGAGCCTGTCTACCTCGTCCTCAACTGCTTTCTGCTTGATCGGGACGAAGCTTCGCTTCTTCTGCCTAACGGGTCGGGCCATAGGATTTACTCCGAGCTTATGAGATATGATTTTTGGGTCAATCCCAGTCATGTCAGTAGGAGCCCAAGCGAAGACGTCGGCATTGTTTTTGAGGAAGCCAACTAGGTCGTCATGCTGAGTCCCTGTCAGAAGTGAACCGATCTGAACGGTACGTTCAACGTCCCCTTCTACGAGGGGGACCTTTATCAATGGCTCCACCGGGATCTCTCGGACCTCCTTTTGCTCGTCCCGAGTGTCCAGAGAACCCCTGATTTCACTCTCGGCCTCAACATCGTTGTTCGCCCGTTCAGATGAGATGCTGCGGTGAAGCAAACCTTCGTAGTTTGCTGGTCTCCGTAGGCCCGACCTACCCCGCCTTGGTCGAGTGGGAATTTCATAGCCAAGTAAAAGATCGATATCTGGGCCCTGAGGGAGTTCAGCATAGGGCGGCCGAGGAGGATGTTGTATGCCGTCGGGATTCTCGCTACGATGAATTCTACGGGCACTATTCGCGTATGGATGGCCTCCTCGATGTTAAACTTGAGAGTGGTTACTCCTTCCGCCGGGATGGAATGGTTGGTGAACCTTGACAGGATGTGGGAGGTCGGCCCCAGGTCCGCCGGGGTGAGTCCCATGCACAGAAAGTAGTCATAAAAGAGTATATCCGCCGAGCTTCCCGAGTCAACCAGTATCCTATGCACTTCGTATTGGTGGACACGAGCCGTAATCACCAGAGGGTCATTATGGAGCAGGGATATACCGTGGAGGTCTTCGTCGTTGAAAACGATCGGCTTGGTATCCCTGGACTTCTTCCTCGGACGGTTGCTAGACTCCACAACCGGCGTGGGGTGTTGAGCCTCGTAGGTACCTGACGTATCCCCCGCTGACATGACCATGATTTGGCCGATTGTCAACTCGCCGGGAGGGGGATGTTGCTCTTGCTCATGGTCAGTCTTCCGCTTGTCCCACAAGTATGTTGCCAGGTGCCTCGAACGGATGAGCTCCTCGATGTAGTCTCGGAGCTGTTTGCAGTTCTCCGTGGAATGGCCCTGCGCCTGGTGAAAGCCGCAGTAGGGGCCCCGGGTGCGCTTTTCCGCCATGCGTGAGACTGGAGGGAGCTTGAAGAACCTCTCGCCCTTGGCCTCTTCCAGCAATATCGTTTGGGAGATGTTGAGCGGGGCATGCTCCTGAAACTTTGGGGAGTAGGGCTTTGGCGGCTCAAGCTTCTTTTTCTCTTCTCGGGCCCTTTTCTTATGATCCGTCTGTTCCTCTGGGGCAAATTGGCGTTTACCTCGGATTCGAGCTGGATCTCACATTCAGTCCAGGCCTTGACCTCGTTCATGGTCTTAGGTTGCGCTAATGCAAAGGAGCATAACCACTTCTTGTGCCTAGGACCCGACCTAAGTGCCGTGATGACCGTCTCGTCCCGGTGTTCCGGGACTTCGAGGAGGGCGTTGTAGAAGCGGGTGACGTACCCTTTGAAGGTATCCTTTTCTCCGCTCTTTATTGTGAAGAGATGGTCGACGGTCCGCTTCTGCCATCTGTTCCCGACGAAGTGGCCGAGGAATTGGGTGGCCAGCTCACTGAAGGTCGAGATGGAGCGTAGCGTGAGTCCTCGGAATCAGTCTCTTCCAGAGCGGATGAGAGTGGCCGAGAAAGCGCGGTATTAGACGGCGTCGGAACAGTCCTGGAAACTCATCCCGGTTGTGAACGCGTCCAGATGGTCTTTCGGGTCGGACTTCCCGTCGAAGAGTGAGACCTTCGGAGGCTTGTTCCGGAAGGAGACATGAATGGCGAGAAGCTCCTCGGTGAAAGGATTCGTGAGCGAGTCGGCGGCGTATTTAGCCCCGTCGCTCGAATGACGACCTTCCCGATGCATGCCTTCGATCTTTTTCTCGAGGGCGTCGAGTCGGCCGTGGTATCCCGATGAGTCGGCATACTCAGATTTCTGGCCTCGGCTGCCAGAAGTCTCTGCGTGGATACGGCCCCGTTTCCGTTCGATGACGTTCCTCAGGTCTCCTGGCGAGGTCGTTTTTGAGCTGCCGTGGTGAGTCTCGTGTGCGCGACCCCGTCAAGGGAGCGGGTGCCGGTCATGCCACCGAAACCTCCTCGGGCGGGACGGGCGCGACGGGACTCTGGGCGAGGCGCTCTGGCGTAAGACCTTGGAGTTAAACTGTGTGGTGCCCACCGGGTCATTGAATATGTCGGTCGGGGGGATCCATGGCCGTCGGAGACAATGAGGCGGTGATCGGTTGCGCCAATGCGTGCAAAGTCTTCTCTCCCTCTGTAGGGATCCCGGTCCCGCGGAAGGGGGAGCGGCGACCTGGGGAGCTTGCCCAGCCGCTTGGATGCGGACGGGCGCATCCACGACGGACGTGAGTCGATCTATCCGGACGGATAGGACGTTATAGACGCTCGGCGGAGGAGGGGATTCTCCCTCGTCTCCACTATAGGGAGGCCGACGGCTGATGCTTGGATCGTCGCGGTGACCGCTTGCCATATAGTCAAGATCGGAAGATGAACTTTCGGTTGAGTGGAATAAGAGGTTTTCTACAGACGGCGCCAATTGATGGAGTTCTAGATCTCCTTCAGATGTTATCTTCCGTTGATCTCTTCGCGTAATGGCGGATGACTGAGAATTGATCTGGGGGTTGATTCCTTTATCGTGTGAATCTCAATGGGCTTGGATTTGAGATTGAGCCGAGCTATCTGCAAGGAAGTCCCGAGGTGGTTGTACCACCGAGGACCCTCCGACGATCAAGTTAGTGGTGCAAATCGGGCAGAGTAGCGGCTTAGTGGAAAGAATTGCGTACCTCGATTGTCTGAGAGGGGTTTATATAGCGGTAGTAATGGGTAGGCAGGCGCGAGAATCACGCCGGCCGTTACGCCCATGACGTCACGCCCGTGTGATAGGCGGGATCCCGCATTAATGGCGAGACATGCTCGTTAATGGGGAATCGTGATGGCGTGGAATGTGGGATCGTGGACGGCGGATATCTCGCGCATGGAGAGATTCGCGGAGCCGTGGCGTAGGTGCCTGTGATCAGCGCTGCGGGTCGGTCAGGATGAGACCGAGGAAGATGAGCTTGGCGGGAGGCTCGGGAACGAGCGGGAGGCCGAGGCGTCTTTGTACCATGATAGCTCGGAGCGAGCTGGGAGAGGTCGGGAAGATCGGGAGACTTCTCGGTCCGGAATCCGAGGTGCGCTCCCAACTGAAGTTCTTGATCCCTTCTCGTAGTTCGGGGGCACGTCATCTGCCACGTGTCTGTATCTGGGGAGTCACGATATCGAGCCTCATCAGGCATGGAATTCCATATCATTTTCTTCCGACAACAAATGCAAACAACAGGGAAGAGGAGATCTTGTCATTGGTTGAGGATACCGATTTTCTAGTGTTTGCTAGATATATGCAGGTAATTTAGTCATGTATTTTAGTTTCAGCCCTCAAATTTTGTTGGTTGAATTATAAGGTATCCGTATCAGTGTTGAAGTGACATTGGACACCCGGTATCTATGAAACAGCGAATAGAGTTTTTTTTTTTTTTAATATATTTTTTATAATTATTGCTATTATTTTACACAACTCTATCATATACCACTATTCAGCATCATAACAACCGACCCGGAGAAACATTAAATAAAAAAAAAAATTATGGGAAAGAATCCTCTAAGTATCTGCTGAATGGTATCAAACATTTATGTATCTATTATTATAATTTTTCTGAAGTTGTTAAAATCAGCATTTTTAAAATTAAAAAAAAAAAATGGTTTCGCAATACTCTGTGCCTAAGTATCTGCTGAATGGTATCAAACATTTATATTAAAATTGTGAGAGAATACTGTTGGCTGAATCGGGATAAATGTTGCTGCATAAATTGGAGCACAAGCTATCTTATTCAAGAAATGGGTACTTAAGAGACATAAATTACATACCTGAAATATACTGAAATATTTGGCATACTACTTTAGTTTTGTCGAAGCATCTTTCTATTTGTTATAGGTCTGTTGAGAGCAGCCATTACATAATACCAAATTTCACAGATAATATCTGGAAACTTTTTGGAGAGATATGGAAGGGATATAATCAACATTCACCACTGTCTTCTTCCTTCATTCAAAGGCGGACATCCTTCAAAACAGGTGTGTGATTCTTAAGTTTTCTTGTTATTAAGGGTAAATTGCACAAATCTGCTCTGAACTTTTTCTGTTTTTATTTTACGTTAAGTAACTTGAACTTCAAAAAATAGAGACAAATGCCACGAACTAATTTTTTGGACATAACGACCAAAAAACGTTAATTTTTTCATGATCAGACTATATACCCCTCTCCTTCGTCATCTCCTCCATCTCCACCACCCACTCCCCCAACAAGACCTCCCTCTGTCGACTAGACCCCGACTCCTCCGTCATCTGATCCCTCGCCGCCTTCCTCTCCTCCCTCCTCCCCCACTTCTCTGATGGTGGAACAGGAGGAGGGATTCGATGGTGGGGGTGGGTGGGGAGCGGGGATGGGGGGCGGAGCGAGATGCGTGGTTGCTGGTGGGGCGAGGGAGGCAAATGAGGAGTCAATGGGGCAGGCGTTGGATTTGGTGTTCTTGCAAGTGCCCCGCTTCATGAATTTGTTGAGCATTTTTTTGTTTTGATTTGGGATGAATTTGTTGAGCATTTTTTTGGTTTTGATTTGGGGATTAAGGTTAAGGTTAGGGTTTGAGTTTGAGGCGACGGACGATTCCTGAAGTGGAGGAAGGGAGCTGCATAATGAATGAATGAGCGAGGAGAAAGGGTGAGGGATTGAAGGGTGGTGATGATGATTGAGAGAGATCAGAGAGTGGACTTGTTTTGTAATTTAAGGGTTGGTGATGATGCTCGGCACTGGGAACCCTCTGGATCATGACACGTGGCGGATGACGTGTCCCAAAACTTACGAGAAAGGAGAAAGAAAAATACATTGGAAGTATACCCCGGGCCTTCGACCCGAGAATGTTTTCGACCTTTGATGATCTCCCAGAGCACTCCTATGCTCGTTTTACAAACAACCATTGGCTCGCCTTCGAGCCCTCCCGCGCGCTGAGCTTCCTCAGACCTCCTATCATGCCTCCGAGCTATCACAGAACCAAGCTTGCTTGAACTCCCACTCGCCTCCGGGCCTCCCGCCGAGCTCAGCTTCCTCGGTATCACCGACCGACCCACAACACAGATCACATGCGTCTTCGCCAGACGCGAGATATCCGCCGCCCACGATCCCGCGTTCCATGCCATCGCGTTCCCCCCATTAACGGGCGTATCTCGTCATTAATGCGGGATCCCGCCTTTCACGCATGCGTAATGCCAGGGGCGTAATGGCCGGCGTGAATCTTGCGCCCGCCTGCCACTATATAAACCCTTCTCTCAGACGACTCACGTGAGGAATTTTTACCCCAATAGGCCGTTACTATGCCTAAATACCTCGACTAACTTGATCGTCGGAGGGTCCAAGGTGGTACAACCATCCTGGTACTTTCTTGCAGGTAGCTCGGCCTCATCCCAACCAAGCCCACTCAGATCCACACGCATCAAGAGGCAACCCCAAATCCAATCTCAGCTGTCCATCACCGTTCACTGCAGATTAACAGAAGACAACATCTGAAGGAGATCCTGAGCTCCATCAGTTGGCCCGTCTGTGGGAAAAAGAAATTCCGCTCAACGAAAATTGATCTTCCGATCTCGAACTCATGGCGAGTGATCATCGCGACGATCCAAGCTCCAGCCGCCGTCCTCCCTATAACGGAGACGCGGGTGGATCCTCTCCTCCCTCGAACGCCATTCACGCCCTGTCTGCGCGAATCGATCGGCTCGCGTCCATCGTGGATGTGCTTTTCCATGTCCGAACGGTGGGACAAGCTCCCTAAGTCACCGCTCCCCCACCTCGAGAGCGACACATAGGGAGAGAAGACACTGCCCGTGCTGGCATATCTGGGCACCGCCTCGCTATCTCCGGCGGCCACAGATCCCCGGTGGCGACCAACTCGATGACCTGATGGGCACCTCACACCTCGACGCCGAGGTCTTATGAAAGAGCACCCCGCCCAGAGCCCAATCACGCTCTTATCCCTCCCGAGGAGGTGTCGATCAGCTCGCCTTCTCCCAGGCATGGCCGGCGCCCTCTCCCTCGACAGGATCACGTGAACGGGACTCACCATGGTAGCTCGAAGACAACATCGCCAGGGGACCTACGGAACCTCATAGAACGGAACCGGAATCGCGGTCAGGCGTAGGTCGCCAGCAGAAGGGGCCATAAATCCGAGTATGCCGAATCCTCGGGATACCACGAACGACTCGATGCTCCCGAAAAGAAGATCGAGGGTATACATCGGGAGAGTCGCCCTTCAAGCGACGGGGCTAGATATGCCGCCGAATCGCTTATGAAGCCCTTCACTGAAGACCTGCTTGCTGTCCATGTCTCCTCTAGGAACAAGGCCCCAAAGGTCTCCCTCTTCGACGGGAAGTCCGACCCGAAAGACCATTTGGACGCGTTCACAGCAGGGATGAGCTTCCGGGACAACTTTGATGCCGCACAATGCCGGGCATTCCCCGCGACTCTCATCCGTTCTGGACGAGACTGGTTCTGAGGACTCACGCCATGCTTCATCTCTACCTTTGATGAGCTGACCGCCCAGTCCCTCGGCCATTTCGTCGGGAACAAACGGCAGAAGCGGACCGTCGATCATCTTTTCACTATAAAGAGCGGGGACAAGGAATCCTTCAAGGGATATGTCACCCGCTTCTACAAAGCTTTCCTTGAGGTCCCAGAGAATCGGGATGAGACGGTCATCACTGCCCTTAGGTCGGGTCTTAGGCATAAGGAGTGGCTCCGCTCTTTTGCATTAGCGTAACCTAAGACCATGGCCGAGATAAAAGCCTGGACCGAGCGAGAGATCTAGCTCAAGTTCGAGGTGAACGCGAACCTACCTCGGACATACCAGACCGATCAGAAGAAGAGGGCAAGAGAGGATAAAAAGAAAATTGAGCGACTAAAGCCCTACTCTCCAAAATCACAGGAGTATACCCCGCTCAACATCACCCAGACAGAGTTGTTGGAGGAGGCGAAGGGTGAGAGATTCTTCTAACTTCCCCCGGTTAACCACAAGGCGGCCAAATGTACACGAAGCCCCTATTGCGCTTTCCACATGTCGCAAGGACACCCCACCGAGAACTGAAAACAGCTCCGAGACTATATCGAGGAGTTGATCCGTTCGGGGCACCTGGCAAGATACTTGCGGGACAAGCGACAAGCCGACCGAGAGCAAGCGCACCATCCCCTTCCCGGCGAGTTGACGATCGGACAAATCATGATCGTATCAGAGGGGGGTGCGCCTAGAGACGGCGAGATCCAACGCCTCCTGCCGGTCGAAGGGACAAGCAGCCAGCCCATGAAGAGGGCCAAAGCGGCCGAGCCCATCACCTTTACCGACGAGGACCTCCACGAGATATCCTTTCCCCACAACGACCCCTTGGTGATTACAGTGCGGGTCCATGTAACATTTCAGGAAATGAAATATTATTTTAGAATTTAAATAATTAAAATAATAAATTTCAGGAATATTATTGAGTGCAAGGATTGGGTTTAATGATATGGTATAATTATATACCGATAAATTGGGAAATATTTGGAAATTTATATCAATTATTGATTTTAAAAGAATTTATGAAGATTGGGAATTTTACAATGTAGTACACAATTAATGGTATATATGTTAGTATTACTAAACTCGATTAGTACTTAATCATGCATTGGTTTTGATTTGTACATGTGACATGCACTATGTCATATTGCTAATACTTGTTACATTTCTTTTGTTATCAAAGCCATGCTTCATTTCTTTCATTACTTAGTTTTTTATTGTGTTTGGATTAAAATTTAAAGAAAAAGAAAAAGAAAAGAAAAAGAAAAGAATAAAGAATGAGGTATGGACAAGAGAGAGAAGAGAAAGAGAGAGGGTAAGGGGTTCCTTTGACCATTGGCTCATTGTCTTCACTTCATCATCTTCATCATTTTCCTCTTCTTCCTCTTCAATGGCTGCCCTCTCTCCCCCACCTCCTCTACCTCCTCACAACACCACCAAAACCATCTTAAAACACCTAGTTGCCTTCACAAAATTCATGCACAAGCTCACTACAAGTAAGGTGGACCAAGAAAGTTGGGATTTTGAGCACTTGGGGCAACTCAAGAAAATTCTTGAGTTGCCAAATAAGATATTTCTTTCACATTAAGTGTAATATTTGATTTCCTTTAGCTTCTATTTTAGTTTAAAATCGATTTAGTGAGGTTTAGTGATTTGGGAAAATTCCAAGATCAAGTTTAGGAGATTTTTGAGTTGTGATGGTGCAAGTGAGTGTAATTGGTGACTACAAACCCCTCTTAGTGTTAAAAATCTAGATTAAACCAGAGCCTAGACTGAAACTTGAGTTAGATAGCGAAATGTCGGTTTTGTGTATAATTTGTGCCTATAGGGAATCTGGAGTGACCTGAGACCTGTACGAGAAAAACTAGCAACCACAGAGACCTAGATGGACCACTAGAAGACCACCTTACAAATACGAACCCAATCCAAGCTGTCAGGGCCGAGCAGGCCGGTTTTGAGGGGGATGTCGCCGGGTCTTCTGTGGGGATAGGTGTTAGAATTGGCTCTGTAACTCATATACCCCTTATACTACCCTACTGTATTGCTTGTTTACCCCTATTTCACCTGAACCAAAATCTGGAACCATTTTCTTTTGTTGCTATTTTGATTCGTGGCTTTTGCATGACTTGAAACTTGGGATATTTCGTTCTGTCTCGATCGATTGGCGTTTGTATGTCGATTTCGAGGGTTATTTGGTTCTTTTGCATGAGTAGACCATAGGTTTTAACCTATGTGTGCTTCGCATGTCGTTTTGGTTTTGAATTGGATGTTTTGATGCGATACGATATATGTGATATGTAGGTACCTTCATGTGGATTTCGTACGACAAGGGAAGAGCATGGCGACATCGACTTCGGCAAGTAAGGATCAATGTGAGTAGATATATATCTACGGGGGAAGTCGGGTGTTTCGTAGGATATGACGCGTTATGATACACACACACACGTGTGTGTTTTATGAGATGTGTATACTTAGCAAGAAATGCTTTAGGTGACTTTGTGTTGGATTTAGTGTAGTTGGAAGAATGCGTTTTTAGTTTAGTTTCTTAATCACGAAACCCTAGAGTATAGGTTGATACACACACACATGCACACATGCGATATGTCTTTAGTGTATATGATTATATATCTATGTGTGTGTGTGTGTGGATGTGTTGATATATGTGTGTGTGTGTTTGTGTGTGTGTGTGTGTGTGTGTGTTGATATATATATATATATATATACATATACATATACGTATACACGGGTGATGAGGATAGTATTTGATACTTGGAGATGGGTCGATATGATCGGGTATGATGCCGTGAGATCGGTTATGTGATTTGGGTCATGTTATGAGACACGGCATGCTATTATAGTGGATCGATGGCAATGTGTTTTCATACACACGCAGATATAAGTTGATGGTACTGGAACGTACTAGACTTTAGATCAGTACCCCTAGTTCATGATATTATGATGATGATACCATATGAATAATGAAGCATATGTGATATTTGACCCGTACCTCGAATTTAGGATGCCGTACGATGGATTTTACCGTACGAGCTATAAATATGATGATTGATCGATACTCTTGACTTGAGGATGTCGTATTATATATTTTATCGTACGTGACGCTATTGAGACGGGATCGCCGATTATTAGATATATCGACTCAGATTTTAGGTGGACTTCTTACCCTTTTAGCTAGTTCTTTAGTTTAGTTTGTCAGTTGATAGATAGAGATTGGACCAGGCTCGAGTCATACTTATTTTTAAAACTGACGAATCGTGAGTACTTTTAAAGACAACTCGAGGGATGTTACGAATTTTTCAAAGGACGTACCTTTTCTTAAAAACACCGTAGCCCTATTTTCTAAAAATCACGATTCGTGTTTATTTCTAATGCCAAAACTGTATGACTCGTATGTATAAACATATATTCTTATATGTTGCGGTTACTACATCTTTTTTCATATATTCATGTTGTTCTCGTCACATTGCATGCTAGTAAATGTGTTTTCTTTAGTTATTATGAACCACTGTTGTTAGGACACCAGCACCATTACCGATGATGCGTATGCTCCACGTACACTTACTTGCCGGCTCACACATATCATCATTGGTAATTTCCATATCACGTACATATCGGGTAACATTACTTCATTTGTATAATTGCTAGCTGGTAGTTTCGACTTAGTACTAGTACGTTTGCTTTCATATGCTAGTTTTGATATTGCATTTCTCACTTAGACACTTCATGCATGTGTATATTCATTGTCATGCTATATTATTGGGCTTTATGCCGGTATTCACTATTTATTGACTCTTGATTATGAGATTCGGATTTTCCATGAGATTTCTGGATTTGTAGAAACTGCAAGGATTTATAAACTCATTATCATTTCTAAAGAAATAGAAATTTGCGATTTTCTCATGATATAGTATTTGTGATGTCCACCATGGGTTTTTTCGGTTCTTGAGCAGTATCATACACCCGATTCGAGGTAGGTGGAGGGACCATCTGCGGGTGCATGGTGGACCCGGTGCGGTATCCCGGGACAAGAGGATCGTATAGAAAGGCGTTGAGCCCGGCAGGGGAGCACTACTGACCGGTGATTGTATAGAAACTCGACGGATATCCGGAGGATACCGTTCGGAGTTATGAGAGAGATGGATATGGGCCGATCCTGACTATGTGGAGCCCATGGGCCGATCCTGATTATGTGGAGCCCGAGATTTGAGTATTATGTGTCGCTGTTGGACACGGACTTCATAATATTTTGAGTGTCGATCCTGGGCACTCGGGTTTTATCATGATTTGTGTGTCGTTGCTGGACACACGTTGGATGATGCATTCATACATGATACGCATCGATATATTATTATTCTTGGCACAGATACGAGTACTTTGATATCACACCTATGATATACTATTACCCTTGTAATAGTATTGTGTATTTTATTGTATGACCTAGGAGAGAGTCATACATGTGATTTCTGCTCGGTGATATCTTCTACTCACGAGTTGGCAACTCACCCCCGTTGTGCTACAATTTCTTGCAGGTTTGGCCGTATATGTTTCATTGCGGCTTGCTGGCACACTGCTTCCTTCCGGATGATTGCTTTAGTAGGTGGGTTCATTTGCATCGTGACCACTGTTGTACTTTTATTTATTATAGTTGTATCTAGTAAACTCCATCAACCAGACTTATATTATTTGATAGGCTTAGAAGACCAGTATGTATATTCTTTCGACCTTAGAGTCACGCAATTGTATTATTATGGTTCTTCTTTGGTTTTCTTGAGGATGTTGGTTTTCTTTCAAAGTTTTGATCCTCGTCCTTCGGCGTTGTATATTATATTGCTTGCATGGTTGTTTCCGCCAATTGGCGAAGAGCTAGCTCCAGCTTGGGGATGCCTTTATTCACTGCTTATAATTATTCTGTTTGTACCCGTTTGGGGCCAGTTTTTACGAGGGAAACTCTGCCGAAATTTTCGGAAAGACTTGATGCTTTTAAAAATGCTTACTACGACTTTCAAAGTGAATTTATGTGTTAACTTTTAAATAAGTTTTTCCTTCATTCTCTTTTCAAATGGTTTTGATTTCTAGGCTTTTGGCTTACTTGGATTAGGTGGGTTCCTATAGACTTCACATGATTCAAGTGCCGGTCACGTGCAATTTCGGGTCGTGACGAAGTTGGTATCAAAGCGGTAGGTTTAACCTTGGTTCGAGTCTAGGTTTGACTATGTGGAGTCTAGGGCGTGTATATATATATATATATATTTGGAACCTAGACTTGACCTTACGGAACTTAGACTTGGTCGAGGGGGTATTAGACCCGAACTGTCGTCGCATAGGTTGACCTTGGTTGATGGAGTGGGCGACTTAAGTAGAGTGACGTACTGTGTGTATGTTCCGCGACATACTTACGATAGCTACTCCGCTTAAGAAGCCTTAGGATGTACATTTTTTATCACCGTATTCTATTCGTTCATTTGATCTATTCTCATCGATATCGGTTTGTGGTTTATGTTACCACGGTTGCACGGTTAGAGAGAGCTGCGACTAGAGTTGCGGTCAGCACGAGCTCGTTATGGACGAGACTGACCAGGATGTTTTTCGGTGATATGAGCGTATCGATATATCGCTTTACGATGTTTTTTCGTTGACGCGAAAGATCAGATCAGCACCAGAGGATTGGGCCACCGCTAGAGGCTGGCTAGAATGTGATGACCGTTATTATATCGTCTATTGTTGAGGATTGAGGTATTGTTTAGCGTGCGGACGAATGAGCCAGTTGTTGCTGCGACTGACTAGATATCGTCCCAGATGTTTGAAGCTATTGCAGCATGAGTTGTGATTGATCGTCAAAATTCTCGCTTCTTTGATTTCAAAGAAAAAGATGTAGTAAAGAAGTGATAAAATGTTTTAATCGTATAATAACCACAATCAATAACGATATCGCGTGTAGCGAGCGCTAGTGAGTACGGGTCGTCCACTGAGATGCGAGGAATTCGTAACTTCTTGCTTTAGTTGAGTCGAAAGAATTATTAAAGAAAATCAAGAAATTGTTTTAAGATTTGATTGAATTCATATTTTCAAGAAGTTTAAGAAATTGTTTTCAAGAAAGAGAATTCAAGATGTTCAAGATTTAGTTATCAAGAAAATTGTAGAAGGCTTGTAGAATTCGAACGGAATTAGTAGCCAATGATGATTATTCAAGATGATTCATCTTATCAATTGGTAGAATTAAAACTAGATCGATGACTAATAATGAGATTAGGGTCCCTTTGAAAAAACTAGGGTTTCTTCTTCATTGTTCTTTATCCTTTCATTAATTGCCAATCTTATCCAGCCTTTAGTAAGAAAGATCATCAATCTAATCCTCAAATTGTGATGAAATTCTCAATAGACTGATCTCACTCACAATTTGGAAATTAATGATTCTTTTTGCTAAAGTTTATAATCTTCATAAGGCTTAAGATGAATATAGAATTTTTTCACCATTTGATCTACCAAATTCCTTCGAATCCTTAACAAGCGGAGATTTACTCACGTATTATGAAAATATAAGAATCAACTAATAGAGATTTCATAATGCGAAGAATTAAAGAAAGCGAGATTAAAAGTAATGATCACCTTTATTATTTAACTTCAAATTATAACTTCTTCAATCCGAGATTACAAGAAAATTCACTCTCGATCACTCCCTTGAAAAGGTAATTTCTCCATCGATCTTCGTTTTACTCGATCACCGTGAGTCTTGGATCTATCGAGGATCATGTGCTCGTTGATGACGATCGGCTTCGCGTAAAAGATCTTGAATGAACTCGCTCGATGAATTTCTCACGATTCTTGATTTTGGATCTTGATTTGGAATTGGATCTTGATATAGTTTTGGATTGTGTACTAAATGTCTACTAAAATTCAACAACCAATTAATGTAGGCTTAGGTCCTTTTTTATAGCCCTTAATCAAGCTTCCCTTATAAGTTAGGTTGTTATAGAGAGGCTTCTAGAATAAGCTAGGTAGTTATGAAGCTTGATCAACAAGCTAGGTTGTTGTAGAGAAGTTTCCAGAACAAGGTTGTTATAACGAAGCGTTCTCAGCAAGTCAGGAAGTTGCAATGAAGTTTCTGGAAAAGTCTCGATCATCGATCCCTTAACTCGGCCGCGGATCCACGGCGACTCGGCCTGACTCGGCCGCGGTTCCGCGGCCGTTTGGTGAGTTTGTGTCTTCAAATTTCTTTTGTCGTCTTGTGTTGATCTTTGGGTTTATATTTGATATCTGGAATGTTTTTAACTCTTCTAAATCTCTGCCAGAATTTAACTCTTTGATTTCCTGTATTTTTTATCGGCGAATTTGCGATTCTGATATCCGACCTGAGTTGACTTTTGCACAAGATCTCAATGAAGGATGTTAGAGATATACAATATTATGCGTGAAATAATAAACATACAATTTTCTTCAAAAGTGTTGATTATAATGTATAACACATGGTAATTGGTATTTTCCAGACGAACTTGTAATATGTGTTTTATTTATATCAAACACACTTAGATGATTAGAAAAGTGAGAAAATTGTTATATTAAAGATTGCAATATTTTCTACTGAACAAATTCCCCCAAAATTGATTTTGATCGTCTCGAGCAAAGTTCTTTTATTCAGGAGAAGGAGAAAATAGAAAGAAAGAGAAAAACTAAGTAGTACACTTTCGTAGGCAACACGATTGCACTTAGCACGTGTAACAAGCCTTTAAACCTCTAGGTGTCCCTAGTAGGAGGAGTGTTGTCTCCTGAGGGTTTTCATCGGATTACACCCACAAAATCCCATAATAAAAGAAAGACTGTGAAATTTACATATAAAGATAAGAATTATAAAAGAAAGAACTTTGAAAATCAGAGTTTCCAACTACACTAGATTTTCGGTTGTCATGAGCCTTATTTTAATAGTCATGAAAAGATGTTAGAAATCACATCATCCCTCAATAAAACATCGCCTTTATTCTTCATCCTTACCTTTCTTCCAAACACTAATCATATACCCTTACGTGTGTGTAAAAGACATCCCTACACTCGGCGAATTCAATTCAAGCTATCATACTCTTGTCCATCTACCTCAATAGTTTTTAGTTGGTGAATATTTTAGATGGAATTGCTCACACATTCTTCATGCGACCGTTAATATTTCTTGAGGTACTAACCGACCGATTACTAAATGTGCTCACATATTAGGCGTAATTAGCATTTTCCTCGTCTTGCAACACCTAAGGCTTAGCAGTGACTCTCAAACCAGTTGGTCTAAGGCACTAGGTGATGAAGCACTCTCGCTATATTTTTTTATGCTGCCTTGGTGATCACAAAACCAGTGTTCATTTTTTTCACCATTTTATACTTTTATTCTTCATTTAAATTTATTTTCTTCATACTTTGGCTTTTAGACAAGAGCACTTCAAGGTATCCTCTACTATCCCGAGTTTTAATATGTGTGTAAGAGCGTATAGTAGGGTATCAATGTTCAAATGTTTGGCTTCAAGAATATAAATTATTTTTCAGACTTATTTTTATTCTCAGATTAGTGACTTTCTTCATCTTACTAACCCTTGGGACAACGGCTCATAACTACTTATTGCTAGTTTCGTTTAAGAAAACATCTAACTTTTTTGGTTTTCTTAAAATTTTTCAATCTTTTAAATATAATTTTTCACTTTCTAACCTTTTATTATAAAAGAAAATTTTGAAAATTTTGTGCTTATGCAAAGTTTATGCAAAGTAATGCGTAAATAAGCATAAAGCTCCCCTAAACCTGTTTACAGCAGTGTTCTCACTGTTGTTATCTGTTAAATCTAAAAAATTTGTAGACTTGGGAGGAAAAGTTATTAACGGGGGTAAGTATAAATGAAAGTAAAATCTTCCCCCAAACTTAGTTTTTAGTACTCACCTCCATTCTTAAGATGAGAAAATATTATTGAGACATGGAGGTGAGGCGGAGGAAATTTAGTTATGATAAATCGGCTCCTGTAAAAACAGGAGCTCCTCCGTGGGGTCAGTGGAAAGATACAGTTTTAATCTATGCCTATTCACTTTGAAACTTGAACCGTTTTTACTATTTTCAACTTCAACTGCCCCGTGCGGGTATACATACCGCACCACAAATGGTCCTTTCCAACGAGATCTTAGCTTACCCGTATGAAGATGGAGACGGGAATCGTAAAGAAGGACTTGTTATCCTGGGGTAAAAGTTTTTCTCAAAATATTTTTATCGTGAAATACCTTAATCCGGTTCTTTTCTATCACTGCATTATCGTAAGCTTCATCGCGGAGTTCGCTTAGCTCATTTAATTGCAGCTTCTGAAAGTTGCAGTCTTGATTTAAATCGAAGTTAAGTTCTTTAATGGCCCACATTGCTTTATGTTCGATCTCGACAGGAAGGTGGTAAGACTTTCCAAACACTAGACGGTAAGGAGACATACCAAGATCAGTCTTATAAGCGGTACGGAATGCCCAAAGTGCATCCGTCAATTTGGTTGACCAATCTTTCCGGTTTTTAGAAACCGTCTTCTCCAAAATTTGTTTGATTTGCCTGTTGGAAATCTCAGCTTGCCCGCTTGTTTGGGGATGATAGGGTGTCAAAAGTCTATGGTTGATTGAATATTTGCACATCAAAGTCTCGAAAGACCGATTACAGAAATGTATCCCATTGTCGCTAATTATAGCACGAGGGTGTCCAAATCGCGAAAAGATATTTTCTTTAAGGAACTTAATAACAACCTTGTTATCATTAGTGCGACATGGTTTTGCTTCCAACTATTTTGAGATGTAATCAACTTCTAATAAGATATATAAATTCCCAAAAGAGTTGGGAAAAGGACCCATAAAATCAATACCCCAAACGTCAAAAATTTCAACAACCAGAATAGGTTGGAGTGGCATCTCATTTCTCCGAGAAATCCGACCCGTGTGTTGACACCGTGGGCAAGTTTTGCAATGATCAAATACATCTTGAATAATGTTGGCCAGTAAAAACCATATTGCAAAACTTTCTCTGCCGTCTTTCGTGGACCAAAGTGACCACCATATGTCTGATCATGACAGAAAGACAAAACACTCTTGAATTCATCATTGGGGACACATCTGCGAATGATTTTGTCAGGACAATACTTTAACAAATAAGGTTCATCCCAGTAAAAATGCTTTACTCGGGATAGAAATCGATAATTGTCCTGTTTAGACCATTCGCTGGGAATAAGTCCTGTTACTAGGTAATTCACAATATCTATGAGCCAAGGTTCGCGGAATACTGTCAAGAGCTGTTCGTCAGGAAAAGAGTCGTTTATTGGCACGGTCACAGTAGGTGAAGAAGAGATGTGGGAAAGATTGTCAGCTACTACGTTTTCACATCCTTTCTTATCTCAAATGACAAGATCAAATTCTTGTAATAATTGTATCCAACGTATTAATCTACCTTTAGCATCCTTCTTAGATAAACGATGTTTTAGGGCGGAGTGATCGGTGTAAACTACAATTGGTGAGCCAATCAAGTAAGGCCTGAATTTTTCTAATGCAAATACAACTGTCAAGAGTTCTTTCTCAGTGGTTGTATAATTAATTTGGGCATCATTCAAGGTCTTACTTGCATAATAAATCATGTGTGGCATCTTATTAATGTGTTGTCTTAAGACCAACAGCAAAATCTGATGCATCACACGTAAGCTCAAACGGGTGGTTCTAATCAGGAGACGATAGAACAGGGGCTGTAGTGAGAGATCTTTTAAGTGATTCAAAAGCAGCCTCACAATCCGAATCAAAGTGAAATGTTGTATCCTTGGCCAAGAGAAGAGTTAAAGGTCTAGCAATTTTGTTAAAATCCTCAATGAATCTCCTATAAAATCCTGCATGACCAAGGAAAGATCATATATCTTTGACACATTTGGGATGAGGAAGGTTATGGATGACATCTATTTTAGCTCTGTCTAGCTCAATGCCTTTTCGTGAAATGACATGTCCAAGCACGATTCCTTCTTAGACCATGAAATGGCATTTTCCCAATTCAAAATTAAGTTCTTATCCTTACAGCGGATAAGAACCGCGTCAAGATGACATAGGCAATTCTCAAATGAGTCCCCGAATATAGAGAAATCGTCCATGAAAATCTCCAGAAAATTCTCGACCATGTCTGAGAATATCCCTATCTCATACACCGCTGAAATGTAGCGGGAGCATTGCATAACCCAAAGGGCATGCGTCTATAAGCAAAGGTACCGAAAGGACAAGTAAATGTTGTTTTATCTTGATCCTTTTCAGCGATAGGGATCTGGTTATAGCCAAAGTATCCGTCCATGAAACAATAATATTCATGTCCAGCTAATCATTCCAACATCTGGTCAATGAAAGGTAGAGGGAAGTGATCTTTCCTCGTTGCGGTATTGAGTTTTCTATAATCAATACATACACGCGACCCAGTTTGGATGCATGTTTGGATCAACTCATTAGCCTCATTTGTTATGACCGTGATACCAGACTTTTTAGGGACCACATGAATAGGACTTACCCATTGGCTATCATTGGGTAAATTATACCACTATCAAGGCACTTAACAATTTCTTTCTTTACCGTATCCTTCATGATGGGATTCAACCGTCTTTGTGGTTCTCGGGTTAGCTTGGCTTCATCCATCGGATGTATATGATGTTCTACAATCAAGGGACTAATCCCTTTGATGTCTGCCATTGTCCAACCAAATGCTTGCCGATTAGATCTCAAGACCATCAAAAGAGCATCCTCTTGCTCTAAAGCTAGAGAAGATGATATGATCACGGGCAAAGACCTATTCTCACCTAAATATGCATATTTAAGATGAGAATGTAACAGTTTGAGATCTAATGTCGGCGGAGAAACAATAGAAGGTAGGGTAAGGGAATGATATTCGGATTCTTGAAGAAGTTCATAACCTGTGTAGGATATTGACTCGGAAAGTGCTACTGACTTTTGTGATGAGTCAAAAGGTTCAAACTCGGATGTGGACTCATCAAAAGTGTCCTCACTATGATACTGTGCAAGATCAAACAATGATATGCTAATGTCGTCGAAATCATCAAAGCAAAGTTCATCAACCTTGTAGCTTTCGGGAGCTATCTCGTGGATAGAACAAACATCAAGAATATGAGCAAAAGGTTCAGATGGTTGACTTCCAAGCTTGTAAATGTTAAGTTCTATTGACATTTTCCCGAAGGATAGGTTCATAGAACCATTTCGGCAATTGATTACAGCATTGGAAGTGGCTAAGAAGGGTCGACCGAGAATCACCGGAATTTGGTTCCGTGGGTTCACTACAGGTTGTGTATCTAGAACAATGAAGTCCACAGGGAATATGAATTCCCCGATTTTTATCAACACGTCCTCAAGTTCACCCATAGATTTGGTGATAGATTGATCTGCCATCTGGAGAGAGCAGTGGGCAGGTTTCAACTCTCCAATACCTAACTGCTCGTAGACAGAGTATGGAAGCAGGTTAACAGTAGCGCCAAGGTCAAGTAAAGCATGGTTAATATTTTTACCCCCAATAGAAATAGAGATTGTAGGACAGCCTGGGTCCTTACGTTTCTTTGGTAACTGATGGGTAAAAGCTGTGCTAACATTACTCGTCATGAACACTTTTTTCGGCACTTGAGTCTTCCTCTTCATAGTGCACAAGTCCTTAAGTATTTTTGCATAGGACAGAACTTGTTGGATAGCATCAAGGAGAGGGATATTGATGTTAACTTGTTTAAACATTTCCATAATCTTCTCCATTTGTGGACTAGGTTTGTTTTCCCTTAACCGATTTGAATAAGGAGCTTTAGCAATAAAAGCAGGGTCCAACATTGGAGAAGGTCGTGTGGGTGGAACAGATCCTAGAATTGGAGTGGGGATCGTCTTATTTTGACTAGAAGAAGTGGGCTGACGGTTCGAGCCTTGGGGAAAACGGAGAATAGGTTCGCAAGAAGGTGGAGTACTAAACGAAGTAGTGTAAGAAGTGGAAGTGGAAGCCAGGGTGTCATTGATTATTTCATCATTATCAATATCAATCTGTTCACCGACTTGGTTATTCAGCACTCTTCCGGATTTCAACATTGTAATGGCACTCACATTGTAGTGTTATGAATGCCCATGATTCGGTAGGGGTTAAGATGGAAGTTTCCCTTTCTCTCTAACACTCATTTCGGCGTTTAATCGTGCAATTTGTGCTTCTATCGAATTAATACTCTCACCGTGGGAGGCGTAGTCCTTCTTTATAGTATCGACAGAAGACTTTATCTCAGCCGAAACTTGCATGAAATTTTTAGAAACAAATTCATGGTTTGTTCGAGTGAAGAGAAATTATCGGTACTGGCCAATTGCAAAGAATTATTATACAGTGCAGAAGTGTTGCCTGAATTTTGAAAAGTTTATAGTTGAAAGGGGTACTGACTCAATTGTGGTGGTTGCTGTTGTTGTGGAGGGACCCTTTGAAAGTTATTTTGGTTTGGAACCGTATTTTGAGTTTGGTGTTGGTTCCAAGCAAAATTAGGGTGATTCCTCCAACCCTGATTATAAGTGGAATAATAAGGATCGTTTTGAGGTCGTTGTTGAAAAGCAGCATTTGTGCGTTCTTGACCTTGAAACGGAGAATTTAAAGGACATTCTTCTATCAGATGTGATGGATCGGAACAACATCCACACACAGTTTTAGGGAGCGTTACCTGATTTAGAGAGGCAAATAAAAATTTGTTTTCCATAACTTGAAGTTTCTTTTGCATTGCTGCCATTTCAGCTTTTACGACAATGGAAACATCAAGTTGATGGATGCCACCCCTAGATGATGGACTGACGCTTCCCCATTGTAAAGTGTTTTCAACAAAATTTTCCAAAAATTTCCAACCTTCACCATCGTCTTTAGACATGAAATTGCCTTGACACATGTTTCAAGCATCTATTTTGTCGTTGGATTAATGCCTTCATATATAATTCGGCACAGAGCCCATCTATGGATTCCGTCATGAGGACATTGGACAAGCAGATCCTTGAAACGTTTAAAATATTTCCAAAATGGTTCATTGGGAAGCTGGGAAAATTGGTTGATTTCACTCCTAACACGGGCGGTCTTATGATTGGAATAAAATTTTTTAAGGAATGCTATAACGAATTCATCCCAGTTGGAAATTGAGTGTGCGGGGTTGTTATAAAACCACTTTTCAGCTAAATCGCACAAAGTGAACGGGAGAAGACGTAGACGCATAGCATCCACAGAAAGTTGTGAAGTGCCCATCATAACACATACGTTTTCAAATTTGGTGATAAAAACGTATGCGTCTTCAGACTCTAAATCGTGAAATTTAGTTAAAATATTGATATAGTGTGGTTTGATTTTGAAATTATCCCCATTGGCTGGTGGAATGGAAAGACAAGAAGAAAAATGACCACATATAGGATAACATCTCTCTTGGAGAGATATACGCGGTAGATTCTGCGCACCTGCGGGTGGTGGCAAAGTGGTGTTATTGAAATTCGATGGAGAACCGTCCATCTTGGTGGATGTGGTGTGTGGTGAGGAAAAAGAAGATGAAGAAATACCGATTTCGGAGTCGATAGACGAAACGCGGACAAGACGGGCACTAGAATCCCGTGTTTAGCCGAGCATGCACTAAGCGGGTTTAGCGCAAGTGGCAGTGTATGTGATAATTAGAGAAAGTGACTTGGTTTTATTTTTGGTTTGTTTTTGAAAAAGACGGATTTAGAAAAATCACAACAAAAAAATGCACAATCAACCCTAGATCTACGGTCACCTAGGTCAAGTCACTAGACCGCTCCTAGACTTCCAGAAGACAAATCGCAGGATAAATCTTCTACTATCTCTTTATCCTTCATGTGGCCATGTAAGTGCCAGGTAAGTGGGAGGTATCTGCTACGTAAATAGCGGGCCTAATTAAGTAACCACTTGCCATAGACACACTTGCCTTAGACACCACAAAAGAAATGCGGATAAACAATAGATTACCTACGACCTTCTTCTGTCCTAATTAAGCGCGACAGTCCTTAGAGTCTTGTCTAGATATTTTTTTATTAATGAAGGGTGATGCAAATGCCAGTTTTATGATTTTTGGGGCTTAGAAAGGGTAATGAAATCCCCACCTAATCTGAATTTGTTCTTTGCCCCTTAATTTCCGTATTAAAATATGCAAAAACAACCAATATTAAAACACGCAACAAGAAATTTTTTAAGCGGTGAATTTTGTAAAGAATCCTGCAGAAAAGTTGTTATTGGAAAAGATCAGAGGAGAGAGAAGAGAGTAGAGAATATACCAGAGAAAATTGAAGCAGTGATTCACCAACTCAACAGCGGATCTGCCACAAAAACCATGAATCCGCCGCGGTTCCGCGGTGGACTGGAGGAGTTAGGTGATGTTCTTTTCACTATAGCTTCCTTTGCTCCTCTGGAATTTCCCGAACTTCTCTGAATCTTGAGCTCTCTGCTACAATGATGCCAGAATCCCTCGCAAAAAAAATTCAAACACTAATCGTTAAGCACACGATGCGATTTTGATTTAAAATTTTGATGGAATAATAATATTTCAACTCAAATAGCAAGAATGAACAAATTACGCACGCATCCCCGGAAACGGCGCCATTTGATTGATTGTCAAAATTCTCGCTTCTTTGATTTTAAAGAAAAAGATATAGTAAAGAAGTGATGAAATGTTTTAATCGTATAATAACCGCAATCAATAACGATATCGCGTGTAGTGAGCGCTAGTGAGTACGGGTCGTCCACTGAGATGCGAGGAATTCGTAATTTCTTGCTTTAGTTGAGTCGAAAGAATTATTAAAGAAAATCAAGAAATTGTTTTAAGATTTGATTGAATTCATATTTTCAAGAAGTTTAAGAAATTGTTTTCAAGAAAGAGAATTCAAGATAATGTTTAAGATTTAGTTATCAAGAAAATTGTAGAAGGTTTGTAGGATTCGAACGGAACTAGTGGCCAATGATGCTTATTCAAGATGATTCATCTAATCAATTGGTAGAATTAAAACTAGATCGATGGCTAATAATGAGAATTAAGAATCCTTTGAAGAAACTAGGGTTTCTTCTTTATTGCCCCTTGTCCTTTCATTAATTACCAATCTTATCTAGCCTTTAGCAAGAAAGATCATCAATCTAATTCCCAAATTGTGATGAAATTCTCAATAGATTGATCTCACTCATAATTTGGACATTAATGATTTTTTTTGCTAAAGCTTATAATCTCCATAAGACTTAAGATGAATATAGAATTCTTTTACCATTTGATCTACCAAATTCCTTCGAATCCTTAACAAGCGGAGATTTACTCACGCATTATGAAAATATAAGAATCAACTAATAGAGATTTCATAATGCGAATAATTAAAAAAAGCAAGATTAAAAGTAATGATCACCTTTATTATTCAACTTCAAATTACAACTTCTTCAATCCGAAATTACAAGAAAATTCGCTTTCAATCACTCCCTTGAAGAGGTAATTTCTCCGTCGATCTTCACTTCACTCGATCACCATGAGTCTTGGATCTATCGAGCATCACATGGTCATTGATGACGACCGACTTCGCGTAAAGGATCTTGAATGAACTCGCTCGATGAATTTCTCACGATTCTTGATTTTGGATCTTGATTTGGAATTGGATCTTCATTTGGTTTTGGATTGTGTACTAAATGTCTACTAAAATTTAACAACCAATTAATATAGGCTTAGGTCCCTTTTTATAGCCTTTAATCAAGCTTCTCTTATAAGCTAGGTTGTTATAGAGAGGCTTCTAGAATAATCTAGGTAGTTATGAAACTTGATCAACAAGTTAGGTTGTTGTAGAGAAGTTTCCAGAATAAGGTTGTTACAACGAAGCGTCCTCAGCAAGCCATGAAGTTGCAATGAAGTTTCTGGAAAAGTCTCGATCATCGATCCCCTAACTCGGCCGCGGATCCGCGGCGACTTGGCCTGACTCGGCCGCGGTTCCGTGGCCGTTTGGTGAGTTTGTGTCTTCAAACTTCTTCTGTCTTCTTGTGTTGATCTCTGGGTTTATATTTGATATCTGGAATGTTTTTAACTTTTCTGAATCTCTGCCAGAATTTAACTCTTTGATTTCCTGTATTTTTTATCGGCGAATTTGCGATTCCGATATCCGACCTGAGCTGATTTTTGCACAAGATCTCAATGAAGGATGTTAGAGATATAAAATATTATGCGTGAAATAATAAATATACAATTTCCTTCAAAAGTGTTGATTATAATGTATAACACATAGTAATTGGTATTTTCTAGACGAACTTGTAATATGTGTTTTATTTATATCAAACAAACTTAGATGATTAGAAAAGTGAGGAAATTATTATGTTAAAGATTGCAATATTTTCGACTGAACAAGTTGTACTTAGGAATATGATAGAAGATCGCTAGTCACCTTGGATGAATGACTAGGACATGTGGTTCGTTTGCATACCCCAATGCGAGGTCATCAGATTGATTGATTTCAGCAAGAGAGGACGTCACACAGGCACGTTGAAAGTCGATAGAAAACGGATGAATGAAGAGTATTCCTCCGACGATTTTGAAGAGTTTCCGAGGGCATAGTTGGCCAGATGCCTACCAAAAGATATTGAACTATCGAGTTCATAGTTTCAGAAGGGAGATTCCAGATATGAGTATAGATGTTTGTAGCGCAGTTCACACAGCTACGAAGAGATGATTCCGAATTGGTCCATATTGAAGAAAAGTGGAGTAAAAGATTCGTACGAGATTTTGGTGAGATGATGTTCCACTCCGTTGACATCAAAGATGTGATACGCATGCAGAGGCATTGAATATGGACCTATCTTTTAGAAGAAGTCGTGATAATTTTGTAGCTGTTCCGGAATAAAAAATAGATTTAGTAATGGATGATAACTTCCGGGTAGTTCAACAGGAACAAGATTCGGGAGAGACCCCGACAGAATCTTTCTGGGATACTATACGAGAAGACTTGGACCCAGGATCGGTCGTATCTTGCAAACTCAGTAGGCCAGAGTTCGGTATCATCGACGAGACATGTTATGAGTGAAGGGTTATTTGGCATGACCACAAGGTTTCACAAGGCATCAAACATGCCGTATTTAAAATTTCTAGCGTGCCAAACAACTTAACCTAGGATCTAACTAGAGTTTTAGGAGATAAACTAAACTATAAACAACTTTACATAGAAAGTGAATGAGGGATACAATCTTTGTAGACCGGTCCTTCACTTCTAAAGCTCAGTGTAGTAGTCCCTTCACTCCAAGTAGTGATCACCTGAACTCTAGAAAGGATCCACATGAAGAAATGAACGAGCTTGCTCAATATCTTCGAGGCCGAAGATGATCTACGTCGAGGAGACTCAAGCTCATGCTATCTCTTCACTAATTGTGAAATTAGTGAAGCAAACACTCTACACTATATGGCAAGTAGTAGAGGATGATGAAATAGGAAATGGACTCACTTTAGTTTTATTTTTCTCACAATATTTTCTCACTTTTCCAAAAGTTAGAAAGCTTTTTCTCAAGGATGAAGAAGATGAAGTGAAGAAGTGAGAATGAACTAATGATGTGAGAATAGCAACCATGGGTGAGTTAGTGTCAAACACTAACTCATGTAGAGATATAACCATGGCTAAGTGATAATGGTTAGGTTAATAAATATCTTAAGTAAAACAAAATTAGTGGACTAAGTCAATGCATCCACAAGCTTCTACAAGCTTCATGCATGTGATTAATTTTCAACTGATTTGGATTTACTTTAAATATTTAAACCCTACATTATAATTAGTATGATGTAAGTCTCATACACCCATGTAGTGTGTATCATTAAGCATGACACAAATAATGTACATTAATATATATCACATATATATTATGTGCACAAAATCAAGCGAGAAAAGAAACATTTAAGTGAGCTAATATTAGTTAATGTAAACTAGTATATCAAATATACAATTATACACTAAATTATCAATCCAACACTTGATTTAATAATCCGGCTATATCTCATATAGCCGACTAATATTATATGTATCAACTTATCGAATCAATACTTGATTCGATAACCCGGCTATATCATATATAACCGACCGATAGAAATAAATCGCGAGAATTGAATACAGTATCACATACTCGTATTATTCTCGGTCCCACACATATCACATATGTGCTCCTACTTCATTTCGCATGAACCAGGAACCTCTGTGTAGGACTCTAAAGACTCGTCAATACGCCGGCAGTAGGTGATGATCATATCAAACACCCACAAACCGCAAGCAGTCTGCTAAACGTAACGGCCACCCGGGTATTGAGCGATCAGAAGATCAACAAGCAATCCTGCTCATACTTCCGTGAATCCAATCAGTAACACTACCGTACAGTCCGGTCTCTTCGTCTGATATGTCGCATATCTCGTCTGGGGGTGGTAAACATCAGACCCCAATAACTCGATAAGTCGTGCCGATATGAGGCTTATAACGGGTTGAGAAACTACTGGTAACACTTACCGGTAAATCTCTGAAACAGCCCTGGCCAGAGACTTCCTGTTATAGCTAATCGAGCACAGCGCAACATCAACCCCCAATACCGGGAGAGACGAATCCCCTCCTATCGCTCATTGCCTCCATGTGACTCGGGACTGTACCCAAAAACCACCGTTTTACACGTTCTCATGAACATGGTAAGGTGGAAATCAAAGCACAGTGGGAATCACACAAGACTCTATGACGATCTCGAGTCGACAGACTAACCTGTACCAGTGTCACCAGAGAACTGCCATCTGACGTGAGGTATAATACTATCTGGGATTTCACGGCGAGTCCGTCCAGTGTACCCAGTCTCCACTAAGCACCCGTATATCATCTCTGATGTCAAATACCAATGGATATGGGATCATCCATCTTCCATCTACATGGGTCGAGAAGCTATACGCTAGTCTACTCTGGTATATCGATGCCCCGTCTCGATACACCCACGACTAGGGACATTGAAGGATGTACTTACCGACTACCTTTGTCCCACTAGTATGATCTGCATCATAATCTAGGTAGTCAAGTACACATCCTAAGGGCTTTATCAACATGTAACAGAGAGAAAATCAGTGTACATGTTAAGATAAAGAGTAACCAGATAGCATACTATCATGTCGAGCAAGAAATTCCTCCCTATATATGTCCAAGCATCCACTACAATATACATCTTATGTACAGTAATGGCCTCTAGGGCATACATATAACTAACAATTTCCCACAGCACTAGGGCCATCATATAACATTGATTGTAGTATCTCATACTCAACCATCCCATAAAAATCTCTCTCTGGGAATAGGCCTTTTGTGAGTGGATCCGCCGTGTTGTCCTCTGAGTCTACTCTCCTAATCTCGATCTCCCTGGAGATCAACCATCTCCATGATCAGGTGATACTGCCTTAGAATATATCTGGATCACTGATGGGACCGGGGTTCCTAGGCCTTAGGGGCAACTCCATTGTCACACAATGGTAGGAACGAAGTTCATCTCATGAACTAATATACATCCAGACTACCTCTTTGGTAGTATCGTTTGTAGCGATGTATCAAGCCTTTATCGTCTAGTTTGCTACGGTATCTAGCTTGGAACTCTTCCAACATACCGTCCCTCTACTGAGGGTAAAGACAATACCTGTGACTGATATTCAGTCGTCCTTACCATCCTGGAAGCTATCCAGTGATTCTCCCCAGAATCTATTGATACCATCTCACTATACCTAGTGAGAATCTTAACATCCACTTAGATCTATCTTATATATCCAAAACCCAGGATTTAGGAGGTATCACCTTGATCCTATATGGAGAATCAATGTGATAAGAGGAGATTGACCGAGTGTAGCATAGGAAACACCTTTCCTATCAAGAGTATGTCATCCACGTACAATACGAGGAAGACCACCTTACTCTCTACTGCCTTTTTGTATATACAAGGTTCATCTACCATTTTGATGAAGTCAAACGCTTTGACTGCCACATCAAAACAGATGTTCCATCTCTGCGATGCCTGCTTTAACCCGTAAAGCAACCTACACACGTTTCCGCATCTCCCATTGTCTATGAAGCCCTCTGCCTGTGTACTTATAGACGCTCTTTTCTAAATCACTATTTAGAAAGCAGTCATGACACCCAACCGCCAGATATCGTAGTCATGGTATGTAGCAATGGCAAGTAGGATCTGGATAGACTTAAGAATATGCACTGTAGAAAAGGTTTCATCATAGTCCACACCTGGTCGATGACGAAAATCTTTTACAGCAAGTCTAGCTTCGAAAGTCTCAACTTTTCCATCTACACCAAGTAATCTTCTCAAGATATACCTGCTCCTGATAGGGATTTAAACCTTCAGATAGAGCAACCAAAGTCCATACTTTGTTGGTGTACATAGATTCCATCTCAGATCACATAGCATCCAGTCATTCTTACAGAGTCTCCACTCTTGATGGCCTGCTCAAAATTAGTTGGGTCATCATCTCATGATTCAATCCTCGCTCCTACTGTCATAGAGAAAATCGAAGTATCTCTCAGGCGGATGAGGAACCCTACCAGATCGGCGGAGAGGCTGAGATTCATTGGGAGCTATTGAATCCTGCAGTTCTACCAAATCATCAGCTGTAGTTTGTATAGCTGGAACTCCTTCCAGTTCTACCTCATGACCATAAATTTGTTTCTAAAATAAATTCCTTTTCTAAAAAGGTGGCATGCCGAGAAATAAAACACCTTTTGTTCCTCGGTGTGGTAGAAGATATTCTCTTGCGAATGCTTGGGATATCCATTAAATTTCCATAGAACTGACCTTGACTCGAGCTTGTCCGGATTTGCTTTTGACATAGGCCAGAAAACCCTAAATCTTAACTTACTTAAGATATGGGCTCTTCCCATACCATATCGCATATGGAGTGATAGAAACTTGATTTGGTTGGAACCCAATTCAATAGGTATGCAGCTTCTCAAGAGTATAACTCTCTAAAGGAAATAGGCAACTCAGTAGTACTCATCATAGAGCGCACCATATCTAATAGGGTGCATTTGCTCTGCCCCGATACACCATTGTGCTGTGGTGTATACAGAGGAGTAATGCTGAGAGAGAATCTCATTCTCCTTTAGAATAGTCCAGGATCTCCATGCTCAAGTATTCTCCTCTCCGATCACATCAAAGGACATAATAATTATACCCTTTTTAGTTCTCTACTTCTATCTTATATTCTTTGAATTTCTCAAAAACTTCAGACTTGTGTTTCAACAGGAACATATGTCTGAATCTTGAGAGATCATCAATGAATGTAATGAAGTATAAAGAACCGATCCTGGCATGTGTAGACTGGGGACCTACATGCATCATCATGTATCAATCCTAAGAGTTCACTAACTCTTTCTCTGTTTCCAGTAAACGGAGCTATGGTCATTTTATCTTTGTGACATGACTGGCAAGTTTCACAAGATGTAGATTCAAACTAATTTAAATATGCATTTTAATGTAACTTAGCTCGTCGGGTCATATTGATATAGCCTAGTCTATAATGCCCCAAGAAGGATTCGTTTATTTCTGAACTCTTCCCCTTGTGTGTGTTCTGTACATTAAGAACTGTAGTTTGATTTAGAACGTATATACTTTTAGATAACGTGCCTGAACCGATCAACTCTTGATATAGGAAATGTTCAAAATATTATCCAACAATGCAAAATTATATCATTCTTTACTAAATAAAGAGACTGTTATGGTGTTGTATATCAGATTCGGTATCTAATAACATTCATTCAAAATCAATGTATTTGATAATACAGGGTGATAACTGCCAATAACTTGGCTGCAACAATTGCACCGTTTCCAACTCTTGAAACTTTATCACCCATTTTCAGTTCTCTAGCTCTCTGTAGCCCATATAACATATTACATATATGGGATCCTGATCCGGTATCTCATACCCAGGACATAGAGGATACTGAGAAACAGTTCTCGGTAATGAACATACCTGAAGAAGATGCATCATCATGCACTTTTTTTGTTTGGGCGGCACGGGAATCCTGGTAATCCCCTATTTCTTGCTCGGTCTTATAACAATTATAAGTTGGAGCGGGACCAACGTTCCCCTGCACATTATAACAAGCGGGTTCGGTCAATACATCCGTATTATTATCTTGATTAAGGCATGATATGGTCGCTACCTAGAGAGAGAGAGAGAAGAAAACACTCAGCGTATGCTCTTACAAGATTAGATTAGTTATTATTTTATCTAATCAGGATGGCTCCCACTGTTTTTATCAAATCTTCCTTCAAACCCTAAAAGGAAAGACTAGCCAAGATTGATTACACCCTACAAGTTCGCCAATCTTTCTGCCAGGCTAGTGCCGGTACTTTGAGGGAGGTTCCCCGTGCGTTCGTACGGACCTAATTAATATAAACCTCATTTTCCCAGGGGCGTAACCCCGTTGACACCTTTCTAAACACCTACTTGATCGGCTAATTGTAAAGTGCAAAACTCTTCAGGAGTAACTCTTACTCGCAGTGGGTATCAGGATCCAACTATCTCATAGAAGGTATGCAATTTCATTGCAAATTTCAACACTTGAAATTCCTGATAATTTTGCCCCTGACCTCCTATGACTTTGACAAAGGCCAACAAACCATAGGATGCTAGTCAAGTTCAACCCGTCATTTCCTGATTGAATTAAATCCACCCGCATGACCCTTGACAAAGGCCAACAAGCTCGCACGACTACCCTAATCCAATCGCATCATATGCTTAAGCAGATAAGAAGGTTTTTAAGAAAACCTTTTGCGTAATGAACTTGATATCGTTGTAGAATCGAGTGATTTTGAAAAGGAGTGTTTTTGAGGCTTTTACTAGTTCTGCTAAAGAGGTCACTCCCGGTGAAGGGATCTCGGCTCTTTCCTTATAGAATAAGGTGCAGGATATTTCACAAATACCACTATGCAAAGCAAAAACTATAAAAGCAATCAAAAGACAATCCGAGTGGTTGTAACATCTGCTAGTTTCGCTAAAGAGGTCACTCCCGGTGAAGGGATCTCGGCTCTTTCCTTATCGAATAAGGTGCTAGATATTCTATAAGGAATACCGTTATGCAAAGCAACAACTAGAGCTACCGGTTTTAAAACAAGTTTCTACAACATCTTTAGGTTTATTTTCTTTCATTAATCCCATTAATGAAGTCCCATCATTTATGTTACCTAAATATCACAGATAAATATAACGTACACTTATGCATCTGCATTCGCCTCGATATCCCGTCATACACCGTTAGGTTAGGTAACTAACGGTAGGGCGGGGCAGGGCTAGCACGGGTGTAAAACATAAGCAACGTCTATATAATATATCATATATACTGTATACAGTATCTATCTCAACATATCAAATGATCACATCACAGATATCGCAGCAGAAAACAACATATGAAATATTGGATATACTAGGATTTTCGGGTTTTATATTAAGCCTGTATAAAACACGGATTCCACGGTTATGATGAATAGTCAAACCCACATCCCTAGACCCCTACGAGAGCGGCAAGAAATCCTACCAATTCCAGAGTTAGGAGACCCGGACTCAACTCCTCGAGATGGCCTCCTACTGGACTTTAGAACCCGGTTACTTGTGCTCCCCTCTTTGGGTCTATCCTAATACGGAAAAGTAAATAATATACAACAATGGTGACATCATCCTCAACCCGGAAGTGCCTTAATAAAAGAATATTACATACAAGTTTTTACATGAATGAAAATGAAAAACTCCCATCTCACATAAAAAACCCCGGCCATTCAAACATGACGATCCAATATAGCATATCCCAGCAACACATAACATCACATGTTATCAACGTAAGTAAATATGCGTATCCCAATTGTTATTGACATATAGCAACGAAACCGGCTATACCCCACATATTACACTTATGGTCATAGAAAAGAAAATGAAAACTACAACAGCTGGAATCCGCAATCACCTTAGACATCTTAAACCCAAAATATCTCATATTCCGGATTTCATGCCTAACAATATGAATTCCTTAGACATCACATGCCTAACAATTATAAACCCCGCATTTCAGTCTCGATATCGAAAACACTTTTCAATATGAAGTCGAGTAATTCAACAAGATTTCCGACATCCTGATCGAATGCTCGTTGGAAACTTTAGTAGACGGCCGCACCCCTCGATACCGACGACGAAGTGCACTTAGGTGGAACACCACGGCCGCAAACACCCGGACGGATGCTTTTGGCAACGGGGTTCTCTTACAGTCACTTGGTCGGGGCTATGGGGCGTGGCTATCTAATAAGGTTACCTAGAGAGTATCCGCGTATGCTACGTGATTGCGATGGACTTTTGATCACATCAAAATCCCGTGGCAACCGATCAAACGAGAAAAAAATACTAGATTTATAAAATTCAAATTAGTGTGGATTCTAAATATTGTATCATAATCATAGATAGCCAGACGATGTTAAACGTTTCGATCGAATCAACGAATTCCCAAAATTTCCCAGAGAGCTCAACTCTTGAGCAGTGTTAGAAGTACCCAGAACCATACCACAATGCCTATGGACCAGTAGCTGAAGGCCCGTCCCAAGCCTCTCAAGTGGTGCTGCGGAACCGCCGCCAAAACCATGTTTTGGCCGCGGTTCCGCGGTTACTTTGACGAGTTAGGGACTCGTTCTTCAGGTGAGCCCATAGAATTACCTGCATGATTTTTAGAGTATTTTTAACATGAAAAATTCTAACTTTTTGAAAAATTTGCAGAGAATGGGCAAGATCGGGTTTTCGGAGTTCGTTCGAACTTCTAACTTCGTCTAGACAACTCCTAATACTCTAGCAAGGCTCTGATACCACTGAAGGGTTATTTGGCACGATCACAAGGTTTCAAAAGGCATCAAAAATGCCGTATTTAAAATTCCTAGTGTGCTAAACAACCTAACGTAGTATCTAACTAGAGTTTTAGGAGCTAAACTAAAATGTAAACAACTTTACATAGAAAGTGAATGAGAGAAACAATCTTTATAGACCAGTCCTTCACTTCTAAAGCTCCGTGTAGTAGTCCCTTTGCTCTAAGTAGTGATCATCCGAACTCTAGAAAGGATCCACATGAAGAAATGAACGAGCTTGCTCAATGTTTTCGAGGCCGAAGATGATTTACGTCGAGGAGACTCAAACTCATGCTACCTTTTCACTAATTGTGAAATTAGTGAAGCAAACACCCTATACTAAATGACAAGTAGTAGAGGATGATGAAGTAGGAAATGAGCTCACTTTAGTTTCAACAATATTTTCTCACTTTTCCAAAAACTAGAAAGCTTTTTCTTAAGGATGAAGAAGATGAAGTGAAGAAGTGAGAATGAACTAATGAGGTGAGAATAGCAACCATGAGTGAGTTAGTGTCATACACTAACTCATGTAGAGACATAACCATGGCTAAGTGATAATGGTTAGGTTAATAAATATCTTAAGTAAAACAAAATTAGTGGACTAAGTCAATGCATCCACAAGCTTCTACAAGCTTCATGCATGTGACTAATTTCCAACTAATTTGGATTTACTTTAAATATTTAAACCCTACATTATAATTAGTATGGTGTAAGTATCATACACCCATGTAGTGTGTATCATCAAGCATGACACAAATAATGTACATTAATATATATCACATATATATTATGTGCACAAAATCAAGCGATAAAAGAAACATTTAAGTGAGTTAATATTAGTTAATGTAAACTAGTATATCAAATAAACAATTATACACTAAATTATCAAATCAACACTTGATTTAATAATCCGGCTATATCTCATATAACCGACTAATATTATATATATTAACTTATCGAATCAACACTTGATTCGATAACCCGGCTATATCATATATAACCGACCGATAGAAATAAATCGCGAGAATTGAATACGGTATCACATACTCGTATTATTCTCGGTCCTGCACATATCACATATGTGCTCTTACTTCGTTTCGCATGAACCAGGAAACCTCTGTGTATGACTCTAAAGACTCGTCAATCGGCAGTAGGTGATGATCATATCAAACACCCACAAGCCGCAAGCGGTCTGCTAAACGTAAAGGCCATCCGGGTATTGAGCGATCAGAAGATCAACAAGCAAGCCTGCTCATACTCCCGCGAATCCAATCAGTAACACTACCGTACAGTCCGGTATTTTCGTCTGATATGTCGCATATCTTGTCTGGGGGTGGTAAACGTCAGAACCCAATAACTCGATAAGTCATGCCGATGTGATACTCATAACGGGTCGAGAAACTACTGGTAACACTTACCAGTAAATCTCTGAAACAACCCTGGCCAAGGACTTCCTGTTATAGCCAATCGAGCACAGTGCAACATAAACCCCCAATACCGGGAGAGACGAATCCCTTCCTATCGCTCATTGACTCCATGTGACTCGGGACTGTACCCAAAAACCACCGTTTTGCACGTTCTCATGAACGTGGTAAGGTGGAAATCAAAGCACAGTGGGAATCACACAAGACTCTATGAAGATCTCGGGTTGACAGACTAACCTGTACCAGTGTCACCAGAGAACTGCCATCTGACGTAAGGTATAATACCATCTGGGAGTTCTCGGCGAGTCCGTCCAGTGTACCCAGTATTCACTAAGCACCCGTATATCATCTCTGATGTCAAACACCAATGGATATAGGATCATCCATCGCCCATCTACATGGGTCGAGAAGCTATACGCTAGTCTACTCTGGTATATCGATACCCCGTCTCGATACACCTACGACTAGGGACATTAAAAGATGTACTTACCGACTACTTTTGTCCCACTAGTATGATCTGCATCATAATCTAGGTAATCAAGTACACATCCTAAGGGTTTTATCAACACGTAACAGAGAGACAATCAGTGTACATGTTAAGATAAAGAGTAACCAGATAGCATACTATCATGTCGAGCAAGAAAGTCCTCCCTATATATGTCCAAGCATCCACTACAATATACATCTTATGTACAGTAATGGCCTCTAGGGCATACATATAACTAACAATGAGTGAACATGATAGTTGGCCAGAGATCTTTAGAGGATGTGCCAGAGCTTAACCGTTTCCTTCATCATTTCATATTGGGTCGTTGAGCGGAGGAGCTATGTAACAGGCAATCTGCAGTGAGAGACGAGAGCCTAAGGGCACAAGGCGCTAAACCATGAACAGGAGGAAAGTAGATGTCTTGCTCTGCTACTTTGGATGCACCGACACCTTCTCGACTTTGAAGGAAGGACATATCGACGACAGTGTTTACGATTTACGATTCAGTGATTCGAATATCACGTGTCCGTCATTTTGGATTTCGGTATTTTGGGCGATTTATTTGCATGATTGAGTTTTTGTGCACCATAGTTGCACTCGATTATGACTTGATGTCGTTCGAGATGCTTGATTTTGATTTCATGCCTAGGGTATGTATGTAATTTGACTTGTGCCTTCAGTGTAGTTTTCATGCAGTTTTAGTACTTCGATTCGATTTTGTGCACGCTGATGCACGTGGTTGTGAGATTTTATATCACGGTATACCTGATTTGGATTGAGATATGTTGTATACCGTCGATTTCGATTGTGATATTTGTTTTCGTGCACCTTGTGCACTTGATTTGGATTCTTGCGCATACTTGGCGCGCTTGATGTGATTTTGGTGCACATCAGATGCACTAAATCGGGATTCTTCGTTCATATCAAATGCACCTGATATTGTTGTCAGGCATACCCGTTGCCCTTGACAGGTGTTTTTGTGCACACCCGTTGCACTTAGATTTTGTTTCTGTGCACATATATGGCACACTCATTGTTTTCGATTTCTGTGCGCACCAGACGCACGTGGCATTATTGCATATACTATTGAGTATGACTTCCTTGAGCAGTACGTTTCTATGATATTTACTATTTGGTTTAGTAACTGAGCAGGACTATTCAGAGCACAGTACCTGAATATGTTTTTGCATGCATCGATAGTTACCGAAAGGATTTCTAAAAAGGCGCTATAATCTCAGTATTTACCTATGTATCCGAGATGATACGAAATATTTTATAAAGGAAACCCTTCTAAATTATTTTCAAAACGGCGGAACGTATATTAAACAAAAGATATATGTATGTATATAGAATTATTTTCTTACAATAAACGTCCGCTACTTGTGCCGTGATACGCGCATCGCATAGCGACTTGAAAAATGTTTGGCATGCATTTTTTCCCAGTTGTTTTGACGAGTTTACAATGATGCGTACTATGTACATTTTATAGTTTTGAGTATATCATGTTGGTTTTCGTATTGGACTTTGACATTGGTATTTTTACCATGACTCCGATAATTGTGTGATGCTTGATGGAGTTTTGATTTTTAGTTATATACTCATTTTCATGCGCATGCATTGTGCTGAGATGTGTCTTAAGTATTTAATATTTCGGAGCCCCGCCGATTTGAGTGTTTTGCTGAAATGTTTTAGTATTTGGGGGAGTTTTAATTTAAATTCGGGGATCGAATTTAAATTAAGGGGGGAAGACTGTAACATTTCTGGAAATAAAATATTATTTTAGAATTTAAATAATTAAAATAATAAATTTCAGCAATATTATTGAGTGCAAGGATTGGGTTTAATGATATGGTATAATTATATACCGATAAATTGGGAAATATTTGGAAATTTATATCAATTATTGATTTTAAAAGAATTTATGAAGATTAGGAATTTTACAATTGTTCAGTAGAAAATATTGCACTTTGGTATAAGTATTTTCCTTACATTTCTTAAATAATAAAAGATGTTTATATAAATATTAAACATATTTGGATTTATCTGCAAAATACTATTTGCCATATGTTTATATATTATAATTAATATTATGAAGGAAAATATAGGCATTTTATATTTATATAATATTTTGGTAATTGAAAATATGCATATCATATCAAATATTCTAATCACAATTCTTAAAAGATATAATATCATACAAATGGTTAGAATAATATTTCAAAATATATGCATAATATTTTAGTAACTAAAAGATGCATAGTATATCAAATATTCTTAATCAAGTTTCTTAAAGATTTATTACCATATATAGTGATTAAGATACTCTCTCTAATTTAATAAATAAACTAATATTATTCATAGAGATATTGTGCAAGATTTAGCTCAGGTCAAGAGATCAAGATGTTCAAGATATCAGGATCAAAAATCTGCCAAAATCATAAAATCAATACTGACAGAAACTCAGAATCCAGGCATGGAAAGTCACCATATTAGGAAGTCACCATATATGGTAACTAGTTTTTCTTCTTTGAGGGCTATATAAAGGAGCGAGGGCTATATAAAGGACCAAGGGCTAAAGTTAGAAGGCATCAAGCCAAAGAGATCACGAAGTCCAAGACGGCTCACGCATCCAGGCTGATCATCAACGGTTCATCTACCTCCTTAGAAGAGATCGAGAAGCAACTAGAAATTGTAATCATTTTCTAAGAATTCAAGTGTAATGAATATTGTTGATTAATAAATGTAGCTTTCTTTTTCTTATTCTATTTCTTCGTAGTTTAATTATGCAATTTCTTTCTATCTCTTTTTCTCCCAACACGCGTGACTAATTCTCCGCTTGTTAGGGTTCGTAGGATTAGGGTAGGCTAATGGATGATGAACATCCCTAAACCCTTTTTAAGTCCTATAAAGTTTATGAACTTTATCAAAAGAATCATTAACATCCTAATCGGGTGCGCTAACAATTCTTTGTTAGTTCCGACCGTGATTAGAGATTAGATTAATGATTGTTTTGGTAAAGGCTATATATGAACAGAGTTCCGTGTCGAGATAAGGGTTAAGAGTGGGATTCCTTTTCCCTCCAGAAAGCCTAATCTACACGCATCACCGTCGTTCTAGTTTTAAATCTATTAAAGGATAAAAATGGTAACTTTTAATTAATCGTCCATAACTACTAAATCCTAACGAACCCTACAAGCCCCCTTATTATATTAGCTACATCCATAAATAATCTAGATCTATATTCTGCATTAGTGCTTAACGTAGATCTAGAAACCATTCACAAAATTCTTTATTCCTCCTCTCTTTTTCAACACGTCTAAAGTAAGAGTAAAAGATTCAACATTTCCCTGAGGACGACCCGTACTCATCTCGGTCTAGCTAAGCGCGACAACGTTATTGATTGCGGTTATTCTATAAACACTTTTTCACATCAATCAAATGGCGCCGTTGCCGGGGATACGTGCGTAATTTTTTATTCTTACTATTTGTGTTGAATTCTTAGACGATTCATATCATTATTAAAACAAAAATGCAAATTGCATATTTAACAATGTGTGCGTGAATTTTTGCAAGGAAATCTGGAGTCACAGACTTGAGGAAACAGGAGATCTAGGGTTCCAAACTTCTCTGGTATCTTTCTCAACTCTTTCTCTCTCCTCTCAAATCCAATAAAATCTATTTTCTACAGGATTCTTTGCAAAATAGCACCGCTAAAAAAAAAGAATCTTTTTACAAAAGTTTTGTGATTGGTTTTTGTTTTGCATATTTTAATACGGACATTAAGGGGCAAAGACCAAATCAAGATTAGGTGGGGATTTCATCACCCTTCATAAGCCCCACAAATCACAAACTGAGCATCTAGATCAACCCTTCATTAATTTAAAAAATATCTAGACCAAACTCTAAGGACTGTCGCGCTCAATAAGGACAGAGGAAGGTCGTGGGTAATCTATCGCTTATCCGCATTACTTTTGTTGTGCCTAGGCAAGTGTGTCAAAGGCTAGTGGTTTTCAATTAGGCCCACTACTGTGGTTCCTTCCCACTTACCTGGCACTTACCTGGCTACAAGGGTAGTACGGAGGCGGTAGAGGATTGATCCTGCGGCTTGTCCTTTGGAAGTCTAGGAGCGGTCTAGAGACTGGACCTATGTGACCTTAGTTCTAGGGCTGCTTGTGCATTTTAGAGAGATTTGTCTTGAGTCCCACTTTTTCAAAACAAACCAATTTTTAAATCACACATACGCTGCCACTTGCTGTAAACCCGCTTAGTGCATGCTCGGCTGGACACGGGATCCTAGTGCCCGTCTTGTCCGCGTTCCTGCTATCGACGCCGAAGTCGGTACTTCTTCATCTTCTTTTCCCCCACCACACACCACGACCGAGATGGACGACACTCCATCAGAGTATAACACCATGCTGCCACCGCCCGTAGCGCATCTCTCTCCAAGAGAGATGCTATCCTATCCGTGGTCCTCTTCCCACTTGTCTATCTCTTCCACCACCTAACGGGGATAATTTCGAAATTAAACCCTACTACATCAATCTGCTGCCCAAATTTCACGGGCTCGAGTCGGAAGACGCGTACGTTTTCATCACCAAATTCGAAAACGTATGCGCAATGATGGGTACTTCACAGTTGACTGTCGATGCTATGCGCTTGCTTCTTCTCCCATTCACACTGTGCGACTTGGCAGAAAAATGGCTTTATAATACTGCCGCACACTCTATCACTAATTGGGATGAATTCGTAATAGCATTTCTTAAGAAGTTTTACCCAAACCATAAGACCGCCCGTGTTAGGAGCGAGATCAACCAGTTCACCCAGCTTCTTAATGAACCATTTTGGAAGTGCTTTGAACGTTTCAAGGATCTGTTTGTCCAATGTCCTCATCATGGAATACAAAGATGGGATTTATGTCGAATAATATATGAGGGCATTAATCCAGCGACAAAGCAGATGCTTGAAACAATGTATCAATGCAATTTCATGTCTAAAGACGACGGTGAAGCTTGGAAATATCTGGAAGACCTTGCTGAACACACTTTGCAGTGGGAAAGCGTAAGACCACCTTCATCTAGGGGAGGTATTCACCAGCTCGATATTTCCATCGCAGTAAAAGCCGAAATGGCAGCGATGCAGAAGAAACTCGATGCTATTGAGAACAAACTTTCATCAGTCTCCCTAAATCAGGTCAGGCTTCCTAAGACCGTCTGTGGTTGCTGTTCAGATCCTTCACACTTAACGGAAGAATGTCCTATGAATGCATCGGTTCAAACTAATGCTGCTTTTCAGCAGCGACCTAGAAACGATCCTTATTCTTCAACGTACAATCAAGGATGGAGGAATCATCCTAACTTTGCTTGGAACCAAAACCAACAAAGAAATTATCAAAGACCTCCTCCACAGCAACCACAACCATAAAATCAGCTCCCCTTTCAGTCACAAAATTTTCAAAATCCGGCCAACACTTCTACACCACAAGTGGCCGGTACTGACAACTCTTCACTCGCACAAACTTTGGATATGTTCATGAAACATTCCATGCAATTGTCGGCTGAGATAAAGTCTTCTATTGATACCATACAGAAAGACTCCGCCTCCCACGGCGAGAGTATTAAATCAATAGAAAACCAACTTGCACAGTTGAACGCCGCAATGAGTGCAAGAGAGAAAGGGAAACTCCCATCTCAACCTATACCTAATCCTGGCCACTTATAAAGTTATAATGTGAGTGCCGTTACTACGTTGAGATCGAGAAAAGTGCTGAATAACCGAGTGGGTGAGCAATGTGATGATAGTGACACCGATGATACCCCAGCTTCTTCTTCTTCTTCCCCTAATTCGTCTAGTCTCCCACCTTCATCCGAGCCTATTCTCCGTTTTCCCCAAGGCTCAAACATTTTGCCAAATCTATCTAATTTGATTCCCACTCCAGTTCTGGGATCCATTCCATCCCCACAATCCTCTCCAATGTTGGACCAAACCCTTATTGATAAAGCACCTTTTCCAAACAGGTTAAGGGGCAACAGACCTAGTCCACAAATGGAGAAGATTGTGGAAATTTTTAAGCAAGTTAACATAAACATTCCTCTCCTAGATACTATTCAACAAGTTCCGTCATATGCGAAAATCCTAAAGGACTTATGCACCAGGAAGAGAAAAGTTCAAGTACCTAAAAAAGTTTTCCTTGCGAGCAATGTGAGCACTGCTTTTACACAACAAATACCCAAGAAATGAAAGGACCCCGGAAGTCCTACAATTTCTATTTCTATTGGGGGTAAAAATATCAATCGTGCTCTACTCGATTTAGGTGCTAGTGTTAACTTGCTTCCGTATTCTGCTTATGAGCAATTAGGGATCGGAGAGTTAAAACCTGCGCATTGCACTCTTCAGATGGCCGATCGATCTATTACCCAACCTAGGGGTGTGCTAGAGGATGTTTTAATCAAAGTTGGGGAATTTATATTTCCTGTGGACTTTATCGTTATAGATATACAACCTGTGTCAAACCCACGCAATCAAATCCCGGTGATACTCGGTCGACCCTTTTTGGCCACTTCCAACGCAGTAATCAATTGTAGAAACGGCTCTATGACCCTATCCTTTGGAAAGAAGTCAATTGAGCTTAACATTTACAAGTTGGGAAGTGAACCCTCCGAACCCTATGCTCATGTGTGTTCTGTCGAATTAATGGATGTCGACAGCAACGAATTTGATCAACCTCATGATACTGACTCTTTTCATATGTTGTTGTTTGACCCAACCATGTATTCTTCCGGGTTAACATCTAACGTTGATGATGAACTTTTTATAGAGTTTGACGATCACCCTATTTTTTCTGATGACATTATTCTTCGGGGTATCGACGAAAGCTTTAAGGAAATTTTCGCTGATGAACTCGCATTTTTACAAGACACGGGTATTGAGATGAATCAACTCCAAGATAAAGAAATTGAGCCTCCACCCCTTCTTCTGGACAATCATGATAATGCGAGTAATCTATCATTACTATCACTGTGTCGTCTCTCCAAATTGAGTCGCAATCCTTTTCCACTACACCTCTTATCACCTCCCCACTTCTTCACGTCGAAAGGTGACATGTTCTTCCACCAACCTTGGTGCTTCATCGATAAAATTTTTCAATGGTTGGTGTTGACCTTCGATCTTTGCAAAGCTTGGCATTGACCAATAACCTTGACCCCTTGTGTGATTTTAAAAGATTAAAATTGTTTAACTCAACTTTGGGGGGGGGTGGTATATTTTGGCTCTTGAAAGAAAATGATTTTTTAAAATTCTGAGCCTAAAAATAAGTTTGGGGGAGGATTTTCACTTTCATATATTCTTGCCCCCATTAATAATTTCCTCCCAAGTCTACAGGTTTTTGAGCTTAACGAATGACATCAGTGAGGACACTGCTGTAAACAGGTTTGGGGGAGGTTTGTGCTTATTTACATATCAATTTGCATCATATTTTGCATAAGCACAACATTTTCAAAAATTTTAAAAAAAATTTATAACAAAAGAGTAGAAAGTGAAAAATTACATCCAAAAGATAGGAATAGTTTAAGAAAACCAAGAAAATTAGAATTTTTTTTAAACGAACTAGTAATAAGTAGTTATGAGCTGTTGTCCCAAGGGTTAGTAAGATGAAGGAAGTCACTAATCTGAGGATAAAAATAAGTCTGAAAAATAGTTTCTATTCTGGAAGCCAAACATTTGAATATTGACACCCTACTATATACACTTACACACGTCTTGAAACTCGGGATAGTAGAGGATACCTTGAAATGCTCTTGTCTAAAAGCCAAAGTATGAAGGAAATAAAAAAATGAAGAAAATATAAAATGGTGAAAAGAAAAAAATGAACACTGGTTTTGTTATCGCCAAGGCAGCAATAAAAAAATATAGCGAGGGTGCTTCATCACCTACTGCCTTAGACCAACTGGTTTGAGAGTCACTGCTAAGCCTTAGGTGGTGCAAGACGAGGAAAATACTATCACCTAATCAGCAAGCACATAAGTAATCGGTCGGTTAGTATCTCAAGAAGTATTAACGGTCGCATGAAAATGTGTGAGCAAATCCATAAATATTCATCAAGTTAAAAAAGTACTGAGGTAGATGGACAAGAGTATGATAGCTTGAATTGAATTCTCCGAGTGTAGGGATGTTCTATTCACACACGTAGGGTTATATGATCGATGTTTGGACGAAAGGTAGGAATGAAAAATAAAGACGATCTTTTATTGAGGGATGATGCGATTTCTAACATTTTTTCATGACTATTAAGATAGGGCTCATGACAACTGAAAAGCTAGTATAGTTGGAAACTCTAAATTTTCAAAGTATTTCTTTTATGGTTCTTATTTTTATATGTAAATTTCACCATCTCTCTTTTATTATAGGATTTTGTGGGTGTAATCCGCTGAAAACCCTCAGGAGACAATACTCTTCCTACTAGAGACACCTAGAGATTTAACGGCTTATTGCACGTGCTCAGTGCAATTGTGTTTGCCTACGAAAGTGTGCTATTTAAGTTTTTCTTTTTCTTTTTCTCTTTCTCTTGAATAACTAGTTTGCTCGGGACGATCAAAATTAAGTTTGGGGGTATTTGTTCAGTTGAAAATATTGCACTTTGGTATAAGTATTTTCCTTACATTTCTTAAATAATAAAAGGTGTTTATTATAAATATTAAACATATTTGGATTTATCTGCAAAATACTATTTGCCATATGTTTATATATTATAATTAATATTATGAAGGAAAATATAGGCATTTTATATTTATATAATATTTTGGTAATTGAAAATATGCATATCATATCAAATATTCTAATCACAATTCTTAAAAGATATAATATCATACAAATGGTTAGAATAATATTTCAAAATATATGCATAATATTTTAGTAACTAAAAGATGCATAGTATATCAAATATTCTTAATCAAGTTTCTTAAAGATTTATTTCCATATATAGTGATTAAGATACTCTCTCTAATTTAATAAATAAACTAACATTATTCATAGAGATATTGTGCAAGATTTAGCTCAGGTCAAGAGATCAAGATGTTCAAGATGTCAGGATCAAAAATCTGCCAAAATCATAAAATCAATACTGACAGGGACTTAGAATCCAAGCATGGAAAGTCACCATATTAAGAAGTCATCATATATGGTAACTAGTTTTTCTTCTTTGAGGGCTATATAAAGGACCAAGGGCTAAAGTTAGAAGGCATCAAGCCAAAGAGATCACGAAGTCCAAGACGGCTCACGCATCCAGGCTGATCATCAACGGTTCATCTACCTCCTTAGAAGAGATCGAGAAACAACTAGAAATTGTAATCATTTTCTAAGGATTCAAGTGTAATGAATATTGTTGATTAATAAAGGTAGTTTTCTTTTTCTTATTCTATTTCTTCGTAGTTTAATTATGCAATTTCTTTCTATCTCTTTTTCTCCCAACATGCGTGAGTAATTCTCCGCTTGTTAGGGTTCGTAGGATTATGGTAGGCTAATGGATGATGAACATCCCTAAACTCTTTTTAAGTCCTATAAAGTTTATGAATTTTATCAAAAGAATCATTAACATCCTAATCGAGTGCGCTAACAATTCTTTGTTAGTTTCGACCGCGATTAGAGATTAGATTAATGATTGTTTTGGTAAAGGCTAGATATGAACGGAGTTCCGTGTCGAGATAAGGGTTAAGAGTGGGATTCCTTTTCCCTCCAGAAAGCCTAATCTACACGCATCACCGTCGTTCTAGTTTTAAATCTATTAAAGGATAAAAATGGTAACTTTTAATTAATCGTCCATAACTACTAAATCCTAACGAACCCTACAAGCCCCCTTATTATATTAGCTACATCCATAAATAATCTAGATCTATATTCTGCATTAGTGCTTAACGTACATCTAGAAACTATTCACAAAATTCTTTATTCCTCCTCTCTTTTTCAACACGTCTAAAGTAAGAGTAAAAGATTCAACGTTTCCCTGAGGACGACCCGTACTCATCTCGGTCTAGCTACGCGCGGCACCGTTATTGATTGCGGTTATTCTACAAACACTTTTTCACATCAATCAACAATGTAGTATACAATTAATGGTATATATGTTAGTATTACTAAACTCGATTAGTACTTAATCATGCTTTGATTTTGATTTGTGCATGTGACATGCACCATGTCATATTGCTAATACTTGTTACATTTCTTTTGGTATCAAAGCTATGCTTCATTTCTTTAATTACTTCATTTTTTATTGTGTTTGGATTGAAATTTAAAGAAAAAGAAAAAGAAAAGAAAAAGAAAAGAATAAAGAATGAAGTATGGGCAAGAGAGAGAAGAGAGAGAGAGAGAGAGAGGGTGAGGGGTTCCTTTGACCATTGGCTCATTGTTTTCACTTCATCATCTTCATCATTTTCCTCTTCCTCCTCTTCAATGGTTGCCCTCTCTCCCCCACCTCCTCTACCTCCTCACAACACCACCAAAACCACCTTAAAACACCTAGTTGCTTTCACAAAATTCATGCACAAGCTCACTACAAGCAAGGTGGACCAAGAAAGTTGGGATTTTGAGCACTTGGGGCAACTCAAGAAAATTCTTGAGTTTCCAAATGAGGTATTTCTTTCACATTAAGTGTAGTATTTGATTTCCTTTAGCTTCCATTTTAGTTTAGAATCTATTTAGTGAGGTTTAGTGATCTTGGAAAATTCCAAGATCAAGTTTAGGGGATTCTTGAGTTGTGATAGTGCAACTGAGTGTAATTGGTGACTACGAACCCCCTTAGTGTTAAAAATCTAGATTAAACCAGAACCTAGGCTGAAACTTGAGTTAGATATCGAAATGTCGGTTTTGTGTATAATTTGTGCCTACAGGGAATCTGGAGTGACCTGAAACCTGTACGAGAAAAACTAGCAACCCCAGAGACCTAGATGGACCACTAGAAGACCACCCTGCAAATCCGAACCCAATCCAAGCTATCATGGCCGAGCAGGCCGGTTTTGAGGGGGATGTCGCCGGGTCTTCTGTGGGGATAGGTGTTAGAATTGGCTCTGTAGCTCATATACCCCTTATATTACCCCACCGTATTGCTTGTTTACCCTTATTTCACCTGAACCAAAATCTGGAACCATTTTCTTTTGTTGCTATTTTGATTCGTGGCTTTTGCATGACTTGAAACTTGGGATATTTCGTTCTGTTTCGATCGATTGTCGTTTGTACGTCGATATCGATGATTATTTGGTTCTTTTGCATGAGTAGACCATAGGTTTTAACCTATGTGTGCTTCGCGTGTCGTTTTGGTTTTGATTTGGATGTTTTGATACGATACGATATATGTGATATGTAGGTACCTTCACGTGGATTTCGTACGACAAGGGAAGAGCATGGCGACATCGACTTCGGCAAGTAAGGATCAATGTGAGTAGATGTATATCTACAGGGGAAGTCGGGTGGATGGCATATAGCACCCCCGTAATTTCGTAGGATATGATGCGTTATGATATACACACACACACATGTGTTTTATGAGATGTGTATACTTAGCAAGAAATGCTTTAGGTTGGATTTAGTGTAGTTGGAAGAATGCGTTTTTAGTTTAGTTTCTTAATCGCGTAACCCTAGAGTATATGTTGATACACACACACACGTGATATGTCTTTTGTGTATATGATTATATGTGTATATGCGTGTGGATGTGTTGATATATATACATACATACATACATACATACATACATACATACACACACACACACACGTATACACGGGTGATGAGGATAGTATTTGATACTTGGAGATGGGTCGATATGATCGGGCATGATGCCGTGAGATCGGTTATGTGATTTGGGTCGTGTTATGAGATACAACATGGATCGATGGCGATGTGTTTTCATACACACGCGGATATAAGTTGATGGTACTGGAACGTACTAGACTTTAGATCAGTACCCCCAGTTCATGATATTATGATGATGATACCATATGAATAATGAGGTATATGTGATATTTGACCCGTACCCCGAATTTGGGATGCCGTACGATGGATTTTACTGTAAGAGGTACAAATATGATGATTGATCTGCACTCTTGACTCGAGAATGTCGTATTATATATTTTACCGTACGTGACGCTATTGTGGCGAGATCGCCGACTACTAGATATATCGACTCGGATTTTAGGTGGACTTCTTACTCTTTCAGCTAGTTCTTTAGTTTAGTCTGTTAGTTGATAGATAGAGATTGGACCGGGCTCGAGTCATACTTATTTTTAAAACCGACGAATCATGAGTACTTTTAAAGACAACCCGAGAGATATTACGGATTTTTCAAAGGACGTACCTTTCCTTAATAACGTCGTAGCCCTATTTTCTAAAAACCACGACTCGTGTTTATTTCTAATGCCAAAACTGTATGACTCGTATATATAAACATATATTCTTATATGTTGCGGTTACTACATCTTTTTCCATATATTCATGCTGTTCTCGTCGCATTGCATGCTAGTAAATGTGTTTTCTTTAGTTATTATGAACCCCTATTGCCAGGACACCAGCACCATTATCGATGATGCGTATGCTCTACGTATACTTGCTTGCCGGCTCACACACATCATCATCGGTAATTTCCATGTCATGTATACATCGGGAAACATTACTTCATTTGTATAATTGCTAGCAGGTAGTTTCGACTTAGTACTAGTACGTTTGCTTTCATATGCTAGTTTTGATATTGCATTTCTCACTTAGACACTTCATGCATGTGTATATTTATTGTCATGAAATATTATGGTACTTTATGCCGGTATTCACTGTTTATTGACTCTTGATTATGGGATTCGGATTTTCCATGAAATTTCTGGATTTGGAGAAATCACAAGGATTTATAAACTCATTATCATTTCTAAAGAAATAGAAATTTGCGGTTTTCTCATGATATTATATTTGTGATGTCCACCATGGGTTTTCTTGGTTCTTGAGCAGTATCATACACCCGATTCGAGATAGGGGAGGGACCGTCTGCGGGTGCATGGTGGACCCGGTGCTGTATCCCGGAGCAAGAGGATCGTATAGAAAGGTATTGAGCCCGGCAGGGGAGTACTACCGACCGGTGATTGTAGGGTGCTTTTCATCACCCCATTGAGATGGGAATACACGTACGCTTTTCGGGCGTACTACAGATTCCCCCTGCCTAGGGTAGGCCGGGGTCTATTGATTGTGGGGATTCTAATCTCTGGCAGCCGCGGACTAAGCTGCCGTTAATTACCCCTCGCCTTTGGAGCGAGAGAACCTCCGATTGATGGGTTAAACTGGTTATGCGAACTCAATGTGCAGTGTATGTGTATTTTGTTTTTGAGGGGGCTTGGATATATCGGGAGCCATGCAGAGATTTTACGGGGGTCTCGCTACCCGGTAGCGGGCTGGGGGTCAAGGGGGCTAGCAGCCCCCTTGCGGGGTATGGGGCAGCGCCCCGACTTAAATTTTTTTGGGAGGGACGGTGTTGTGGAGTGTGTGTGTATCTGTATATATATACATGTATACATATATAAAAAAGGGAAAAAGCGCCCATAGGACGCGTGAGGCCAGCGCCTTGAGCGCTGTGCGCTTAGGTGTTGTGCGCTTAGGCGCTAGCGCACTACGTGTCGGCACGTGGGCGCTAGGCGCTTTAGCGCTAGCGTGCCACGTGTCGACACGTGGGCACTTGGCATTTGAGCGCTGGGCGCTCTAGCGCTAGCGCGCCACGTGTCAGCACGTAGGCACTGGGCGCTTGAGCGCCCGACGCTCGAGCGCTAGCACGCCACGTGGGCGCTGAGCGTTTTGGCGCAAGGCGCTCGGGCGCCGGTGCGAAAGAGGGGATTTTTAGCCCCAGAAATGGGATTTAAAATCCTGAAAGAGAATTTAGGGTGGAGTTAAACTCCTAAGATGTTTTGGAGTTGATGAAAGGGGTTCTTCTTTGGAGCCCTGGGTCTTCCCAAAAATGGGGTTTTCGGAGATGGGCCTCCTTCTTCCTCTGTTGGCAGGATCTTGAAGATCAAGAGATGTGAGATTTTAAAAAACTTTTCTTTTTGAGATCTAATGGAAGATCTGAGTTCTCCTTTATGGGTTTTGTGCTGAAAAACTATTTAGTTTCATAAAATGAAGAGTAAAACTCTTGATTTAATTCAAAAGAAAGAAGAAGGTTTTAGAACCTTGAGGAAGGAGAAAGATCTCAGATCTAAACTTTTTTGGAGAGAGAAAGAGTTCTTGGGATATTTTCATTATCCTTGCCTTTATAGGCTATACACTTTATACATAGCCCATTGGGCTTCACAAAATGGCATTTTGCCTAGCCTATGGCTCATGTGCCATTTCTTTTTGCACATAAGCCATGGGCTTTACAAAAATTTGGCTTTATGCCCATTTTCTTACATTTATTCATAAAATAAAAATACAAGAAATACAACAATTTTTTTTTATTTTGGCATGGGGAAGGCCGGCCGCTTCATGTTCGGGCTCGACCCGGGCATTGGCCCACTTGACCCGGGGCTTGGGCCTACTTGGCTTGAGGTTGACTTTGATTTTGACTTGGTCAACCGGGGTGTAAATTTTTACCCCAACAAATTGCCCCCCATCAATAAATGCACACAGTATATGTGGGTCGTGTGCATGAAATTGATGGATCTTCTTTCACGCTGAGGCGACTTGATTCGGTTCCCTCTTTTTGGGAGGCTGGCACTGCCCTTTTTACGACATGGACGGTCAGTTCTGCCTTTTTTGCGACTTGGACGGTCGGTGCTGCCCTTTTTGCGACGTGGACGGGCGGTTCTGCCCTTTTGCGACTTGGACGGTCGGTGCTGCCCTTTTAGCGACGTGGACGGTCGGTTCAGCCCTTTTTGCGACTTGGGCGGTCGGTGCTGCCCTTTTAGCGACGTGGACGGTTGGTTCTGCCCTTTTTGCGATTTGGACGGTCGGTGCTGCCCTTTTAGCGATGTGGACGGTCGGTTCTGCCCTTTTTGCGACTTGGACGGTCAGTGCTGCCCTTTTAGCGACGTGGACGGTCGGTTCTGCCCTTTTTGTGACTTGGATGGTCGGTGTTGCCCTTTTAGCGACGTGGACGGTCGGTTCTGCCTTTTTTTGCGACTTGAACGGTCGGTTCTGCCCTTTTAGCGACGTGGACGGTCGGTTCTGCCCTTTTTGCGACTTGGACGGTCGGTGCTGCCCTTTTAGCAATGTGGACGGTCGGTTCTGCCCTTTTTGCGACTTGGACGGTCGGTGCTGCCCTTTTAGCGACGCGGACGGTCGGTTCTGCCCTTTTTGCGACTTAGACGGTCCGTGCTGCCCTTTTAGCGACGCGGACGGTCGGTTCTGCCCTTTTTGCGACTTGGACGGTCGGTGCTGCCGTTTTAGCGACGTGGACGGTCGGTTATGCCCTTTTTCTGACTTGGACGGTCGGTGCTGCCCTTTTAGCGACATGGACGGTCGGTTCTGCCCTTTTTGCGACTTGGACGGTCGGTGCTGCCATTTTAGCGACGTGGACGGTCGGTTTTGGATTTGACTTGCTCTGCTTCTTGCGGTGTGAGGGATGAAGTTGACTTGTTTCCGAGGTGGAATTTGATTCTTCTAGGGAGGTCATTGGTTGTTTTTCTGATTTGATGTGATTTGGATTGACATCAGCACCACTACACTGGAATATGGTACCAGGAGCGAATCATCATTTGCCATGAGAGGATTTGAGGATTTCGGTTTTTGTCCGGCATCTGCATTGCTGTACTGGAATAATGCCAGGAGTAACTCATCATTTACCTCGGGAGGACTTGGGATTTGGATCTTGTTTGGCATCAGCGTTGCTGCACTGGAATAATGCCAGGAGTAACTCATCATTTGCCCTGGAAAGACTTGGGATTTGGTTTTTGGGTCGGCATCAGCACTGCTAACACTGACACGTAACGCCAGGAGCGACTCATCATTTGCCATGTCCCGTTGGGGAGCGATGGCTTAGGAGACAGGTTTAGATCCCTATCACCTAAGGCTTTTCAATTTTATGGGCCGTGAGGGTCCCATAAAAGCATTTTCGCCCTACGAGTCGTAAGGATCCCGCAGGTGTATTTTCTCCTTAGGAGCCGTGGGGACTTCTAAGTGTGTTTTTCCCTTTGTGAGTCGTAAGGATCCCACAAAGGTTTGTTCTCCTCATGTATCGTGAGGACACATGAGTGGGTCTTCTCGATGGAGTATAATCCCAAGGGCGGAGACCAGCCGTGTAACTGGTGATTGCGGTGGGGCATGGGTATAATGAGACTTATTTGAGCCCGTGGATTGTATACGGTAGTCAACTTGGGGACCGACCGTAGGGCTGGGAGAATTTTGAGAAATTGGATGTTGGTTGGCGTCTGCATCGCTGCACTGGAATGTGGTAACAGGAGCGACTCATCATTCGCCGTTTGGGGACTTGGAATTTGGATCTTGTTTGGCATCAGCATTGCTGCACTGGTATAATGCCAGGAGCAACTCATCATTTGCTTCGGGAGGACTTAGGATTTGGTTTTTTGGGTCGGCATCAGCACCGCTAACACTGAAGCGTAACGCCAGGAGCGACTCATCATTTGCCATGTCCCGTTGGGGAGCGATGGCTTAAGAGACAGGTTTAGATCCTTATCACCTAAGGCTTTTCAATTTTATGGGCCGTGGGGGTCCCATAAAAGTATTTTCTCTCTACGAGTCGTAAGGATCCCGCAGGTGTATGTTCTCCTTAGGAATCATGAGGATTCCTAAGTGTGTTGCCCCTTCATGAGTCGTAAGGATCTCGCGCAGGGATTTTCTGCTTATAAGGTCGAGAGGACTTTGTGAGTGTATTTCATCTCTTTTCATGAGTTTACGCCCTTTTGGGTTTTCACAAACTCGTCGGTAGTCCTGCTGTTTTTACTCACGGAGCCCTTTCGGGTTTTCGTCCGTACCCATTTTGCTTGTGGACGTACCCTTTTTTTCTTTTTTCTTTTGCCACTGGTGGGACTTTAAAAGTAGTCTCACCGGCAGGATTTGGGAGAGATAGGGGTCATTTACGCCTATGGATTTTATACGGTTTTGCATGATGTATGATCCAGATCGTAGGGCTGGTGTGCTCAATTCGCCTGTGACTTGGAGCATTCACGCGTAGTATTTCTTGAGATATCGGCCATTGATGGGTGGCATGGGGCTTTCTCCCTCGGCACTTATTAGTTGGTAGGATCCTCCGTCAAACACTTTCTCGATGAAGTATGGTCCTTCCCAGTTTGGCTCGAATTTTCCCTTGGCATGTCGATTGGGGATGATCGGTCTTTTGAGGACCAACACTAATTCGCCTTTCTTGAAAGCGCGGAGACGGGTTATCTTGTCATAGGCCCGTGAAATTTGGGATCGGTATAGTTCCAGATTTTGCTACACCGCAAGCCTCTTTTCTTCGAGGGTGTCGAGCTCCTTAAGCCGAAGGAGCATGTTTTCCTCCTCCGTCAACTCATGCTGAACGGCCATTCTTAAGGTTGGAACTTCGACCTCGAGGGGGAGGACCGCCTCCACTCCGAAGAGCAATGAGTATGGAGTGGACCGAGTTGGAGTACGGTGCATGGTACGATATGCCCACAATGCCTCATTAAGCTTGAGATTTCTGTCTTTCTTGTTGGCTGAAGCATTTTTCCTCAGGAGCTTGCATAGAGTCTTATTGAAAGCTTTGGCTAGCCCATTGTTTCTTGGATTATAGATGGAGGAATATCTCCAGTCTATCTTGTGTTGAGTAGCGAATCTTGAGACTTTGAAGCTCTTGAAAGAAGGCCCGCTGTCAGAAATGATTCTTCTTGATGTACCGAAGCAGTATAAAATATTATGCTGGATGAACATAATAATATTTTCTGTCTTGACTTCTTTTAGCGGGACAGCTTCAACCCATCTGGAGAAATAGTCGGTTGCAGCCAATATGAACCGGTGGCTTTTGGATGACGGAGGATTAATTGGGCCAACAATGTCGGTGCCCCAGACTTCGAAGGCCACGACGCCACCGTAGGATGCAACGGATTAGGATGCTTATGAATGAAATCACCATGGATTTGGCAGATATGACATTTCTTTGCATGCTCTCCGCAATCCCGTATCATGGTGGGCCAATAATACCCAAGCCGTTTAATTTGAAGTCGCATCTTAGGGCCAGATTGGTGAGCACCGCAAACGCCCGAGTGAACTTCTTTCATGACCTTTTGGGCTTCGGCCAATGACAGACACCTGAGCCAGAGTTGGTCATATGACCTGCGGTACAGCGTGTCATTTACAAACACGTATCAGAGAGCTCTCGTTTTCAGCTGAACCCCCACGGATCTTCCTTCGGGCAGCTTGTCATATCGAAAGTACTCTATGAAGGGTTCTCTCTAATCGGGCTCGTCTTGAACGATCGAAGCTTCTTCGGCGGGACTGCTCTTCTGTTCCGCGCTTTCCTCTTCTCGTAGAGAGACAGAGGGTAGAATTTGCCGGCTCCTGACTGTGATCAGAATTTCATCCATGTCAGGATTAGCCAGCTCCTTGGCTAAGTGAGCGAGCACGTCAGCCTTTCCTTTGAACGCTCTAGGGACTCTCGTTAGTTTAATGTGAGTGAACCGTTTCATGAGTTCCACCACCCGGCTTCTGTACCGAGCTAACTCGGGTTTGTATATCTTATAGTCGCCGCTTACTTGGTTGACGATAAGCTGGGAGTCACCGTAAACCCGTAGCCGAAGGATTTCCATTTCTATGGCGAGCTCCAAACCAGCTATCAGAGCTTCATACTCGGTCTCATTGTTTTTCTGAGGCTCGGTGAGAGCAAAAGAACGTCGTAGGGTTCCCATTGATGGCGTGATGAACACCAATCCTATCCCTGCTTTTATCTCTGGGACGCTTGATTTACTGGAGGTCCTTATCGATGAGGCCCCATCGAAGTAGAGCTCCCAACATGGATCGTCATTCTCGAGGTGCAGCACTTGTTCGTCAGGTAACTCGAAATTGAGTGGTGACCCTTCTGGTATGGGATGAGCAGTGAGAAAGTCTGTAAGAGCTTGCTCTTTTACTGCTTTCTGAGGAGTATAAACTATGTCAAACTCAAGTAGCATGACAGCCCATCTTTCCATTCTGCCGGCTAGGCATGCTTTGGTCATCAAGTGTTTGAGCGGGTCGACCTTGGAGATCAGCATAACTCGATGAGCGAGCAGATAGTGCATCAGCTTCTTCACAGCAAATATCAGAGCCAGGCATTGCTTTTCGATCGGGGAATAGTTGTGTTCCTCCCTGACTAGATTCGACTGAGGTAGTAGAGGGCATTTTCTTTTCCCTCCTCATTATTCTGGGCAAGGAGCGCACCGAGTGACTCATCTAGCGCGGCAGTGTAGAGAATCAGCGGTTTATTTAGAATGGGAGCGGCCAACACTGGAGGGTGCAACAAGTATTGTTTGATGCTTTCGAACACTGCTTGACATTCGGCATCCCAGATAAAAGGAGCTCCTTTCTTCATGAGCTTTGAGAAGGGCCTACATCTTTCCGATAAATTTGAGATAAACCTCCGTATATAAGCAAGCTTGCCTTAAAAAGATCTTAGCTGTGTCAGGCTCTTTGGAGGGGGCATCTCCATGATGGCCTTTATCTTTGACGGGTCAACTTCGATCCTTCGATGTCGGACTATGAAACCTAGGAATTTTCCCGATGACACGCCAAAAGCACACTTTAAAGGATTCATCTTCAGATCGTATTCCTTCAGTCTGGTGAGAACGGTCCTAAGATCTTGGATATGATCGGCCTTGGCTTTAGTCTTGACAACCAGATCATCAACATAACATTCGACGACTTTATGAATTAGGTCATCAAAGATATTGGTCATCATCCTTTGGTATGTAGCACCTGTGTTCTTCAGTCTGAACGGCATCACCTTGTAGCAATATATTCCGATCGGGGTTCGGAATGCTGTGTGTTTTTCATCCTCAGGCGACATTTTGATCTGATTATATCCAGACGAGCCATCCATAAAGGTGAACAGCTCATAATTTGAGGTGTCATCGACCATCATTTCCATGACCGGTAGCGGGAAGTCGTCTTTAGGACATGCCTTGTTGAGGTCCCTGAAATCGACACAAACTTGGATCTGCCCATTTTTCTTCTTCACTGGGACTATGCATGCGATCCAGTCCACATATTTCTCTTCCCTGATGAAGCCGGCATCGATGAGCTTCTTGGTTTCTTCTTCTATCTCCCTTCTCATTCTTCGAGGAGCTTATTTGACTGGCTTAGCATCAGGAGATATAGCCAGCTTATGCACGACTACTTCAGGGGAAAGGCCGGGCATTTCTTTGTATGTCCACGCGAAGCAGTCGATGAACTCATGCAGCAGGGCAATTATCTGCTCTTTCATTTCCTCCGACAAGAGTGAGCTGATGTAGGTCGGCCTTGGATTATCGGGCGTTCCTAAGTCAATCTCGGTTAGCTCGTCAAAGGTTACTTATCTGCCATCTTCGAGCACTTGAGGAGCTTCTTTTGGCTCGGCTATCTCGTTATCATCATTTGATCTTTCGCTGGCATCACCAACATGAATCATGTAGCACGCTTTGGAAGCAGGTTGAATATAGCCTATGCCCCGTCTATCTGGAATTCGTCCATCGATGAGTGCTCGGACCTGGGGCGGATACCATAGCCCTTCGTAAAACTTTGCTTCGGACCCCGTTTGATATAACCAGCATTCACACTTTTTAAAGTATTCCCTCATCTCGGGTGCATAGTATCTGGGATTGAGGACGGCTCTTATGCCTCTCTCATATGGAAGGCACGCGACAGACAAATCGTCCGGGTGCACAACGGGGTTTGACCCATAAAACAGGATGCCTTTCTGTCCACTTTTTCTTCCGGGGACGTAGAAAGTTTTTAGCTGGTCCACGGTAGAGACTGACAACGCATCGAGCTCTTTGCACATCTGCTCCGGTACCCTTATGACGGCTAGGGACCCTTCTACAATTTTGAAGGTCTCTCATAGTTTCGCTTGTTGCATGGGGGTCCAATCTGCACCACTGTTGCACGGCAGGTCCTCTTCCTCCGACTCTTCAGTGTCGCTGCCAAGATGAGGGCAGACTTTGCTGCTAGATAGGGCTTCAGTGACAGATTCATTCGTATTGCTACTGAAATGAGGGCGAGTTTTACGGAAGGACGGACTTCTAACGTCGGACTCATCAGTGTTGCTACTGAAACGCGGGCGCACTTGGGCATTTTTGCTTTTGAAAGTAACAGCCGGCTTGGATTTGCTTTTGAGTCTTGGGGCCGCTCTATCCTCAGTCAGTTGTGGCTTAGCATTTTGGTGGTTCATAAAGTACTGAGAATCTTCATATCGAACTTCATGCACACTGAACGGCTGGATGTCTCCGTCAATGTGTCTTTCTTCGCCATTTTTAGTATACTTCATGCATTGATGGAGAGTTGATGGGACGATGCCGTAATCGTGGAGCCACGGCCGTCCTAAGAGAATCTTATAAGACGTGTCGGCATCGATCACGTATATCTTAGCTTCAGTTTGCAGATCCCCGAATTTGATTGGCAGAGCTATGGACCCCAGAACTTGCTGGCAATTTTGGTTAAAGCCTTGAATGACAATCCTTTCCCTTGACAGGTTTCGGACGTCCATTGACAAACTCTTCAGCGTCCGCAAGTTCATGATGTTCTCTGAAGACCCTGGATCAATCAATATGCGATTAATCCGATCTCTGTCGCTGTACCCGGTCACGTAAAGCGGCCGATTATGCTCAGCCGTTCCCAGTGGCAAGTCTTCATCCTTAAACGTGACTGCGACGGCTTGCAAAGTGTACTGAGCTTCTTTCATATTAATTTCCGCAAAGAGAGCCTGATACCGCTCGGGGTTTTGTAGAGCGTGAATAAGAATATCTCTAAGCTCTTTAGATAGGACCAAGGCGTCATAGATGCTAAGGAGAGACGGAAGCTTTCGGAGGTGAGCCAAAACATTAAAGTCTACTAGGGAAGGACTTGAATCTTCATGGGCGAGTTCTCTGCCATCTTCTTCATTAGCGACTTGTTTTTCCTTCCCTCTTGGGGCATTGCCCTGATTTGGCGGTAGAGCTCTACCGCTTCTGAGCTGGATTTGATTGGCCTTTGTGGCGAGCTCCTCGTCCTCTTCGGGAAAACAGAGCTCCCCCTCAGAGTCGCTGTCCAGATGGATGGCGTAGCAGGTCACTATAGAGATCCCTTCATTGGAGTCTTCTTCTAACTCCTCCAGAATCTCAGCCGCTTCTACAGGGAAGAACTCTTTCAATTGAATTAGAGTCCTTTCCTTTTGTTCATAGACTTCGAGGGAATCAATATATTTTTGAATGGTCGATCTCCCTGCAGACTCTTTTTCGCGCCGAGCTGCACTTTTCTTCTTCTTGAGCTTTTTGGACTTTGAGCCTAATGGAGCCGCATTGGCAGCTAGCATGGTAGGCTTTTTCTGCCCTTCCCATTCCGTCCTAGGCTCTTTCTGAAGTAGCTTTATCATCTTCTTCGTCTTATTAGATATGTGCGTACTCTATGGAGGCTGCGGTGGGTCCATTTCATCTTTCAGGGTAGCGGGTTCGGCTGTCTGCTCCCAGAAGGCTTTAGTTTTTGTCTGTATAAAGTTGGTGGTTGCAACTTTATTGTTCACCAACACACTTTTGGACAGCTCGATCTCTCCAGCCTTGTACTGCTTCTCGACCCAGTCCTTGAAGATATAGTAATCCTCGATCGCATGGCTCACTACTCGGTGGTACGGGCAATACAGGGGATTGTCGGTCATTTTTGCTTCTTGGGGTCTTTTCGACTCCGGCAATTGTAGGCCGTTGTTCAAGGCATCTTTAAATATCTTGTGGACCTTGTCCCTTCTGAAAGAGTAAACCTTGTTCTTTTTCTCCTCTAGGGAAGGTCTATCTCCTCCCAGCAATGGCTTTCGAGACCGGTTGGTTTTGGATTCGCCCGCCTTTCGTTTTTCTTTATTGTCGGACGCATTGAAGACATTGGTACTGCTGGAACTCCCGCTTCTACGGTTGTCATCCTGCTTGCTTTTCCAAGTCTTGTCTCTTTAAGAGTCCGGCGGGGACTCTTGCTTCGAGCATTCCAGCATTTGGAATTTCTTGGTTAGCTCCTAAAATGTCTTGAGGCCCGCTGTATACAAGAATGGGACCATTCAATTGCTGAGGTTCCCAATGAGAAGGCCGACGGACTGGTCCTGCTCCAGCGGCGGTTCGCACTTGACCGCGAGATTACGCCATCAGGCGATAAAGTCGGTGTTGCTTTCATTCTTCCCCGGCTTGGTCCTCATAAGGTCGGCAATGGAGATTTTATCACTGACACTCATAAACCTTTGCTGAAACAGAGACTCCATTTAGGCAAAGGTAATGATGGACCCGTCTGGTATGCTCGCGTACCAGTCGAAGGCGACACCGGTCAGGCTGTTGACAAACTGACGAAGAAGGAGCGCGTTATTGCCCTCTGTATTTTTGCACGAGGCTTTGAAGTGGGCGACGTGCTGATTTGCATTTCCCGTCTCGTCAAATCTTCCGAACTTTGGAATGACGTAGCCGCTCGGGAACTCGATCAGATCGTACTGTGCGGGATATGGCCGCCCACTGCTGCCAATTTCTTTCTGAGCTTCAGCTTCGGCCACCAATGTTTTAACTTTGCTGGTGACCAAATCCATTATCCGATCTTGTGTTAGCGGGATAGTGCTATCTGGGGCCAAGGCGTCCTCAGAAGCGGAATGTGGCCGGCTTTCGTGCGGCTCGACTAGTCTTGGACCCAAAGGAACAGGCATTGGCTACTTCGGATTGTCATCACTCGGCTGATGAGTAGCGACTTGTGCTTGATTGGGAGGCACTCGAGCAATTTGAGCCGTAAGCTGCATCACAACATTCGTTAGGTCGTCAATTTTCAAATAGAGCTTGGCCATCTCTTTATCTTTGCTCTTGAGCTATTTTCGAAGCTCTTGAAGCAGCTCTTGCTCCGCGGTCCTGGGGCGGAAAGTCGGCTCTTCCTCACCGTCCGAGCTTGACTCTGCATGGACCGAGGGCTCTTTCTGCTTATCATCCTCATCGAGAGGGTTTTCTTCATCCAGCGGAGGCGGCTGTTCTTGGGCAGCAGCAACCACATTCAAGCCAAATTAGGCTTGGGATGTGGTGGCCCCATCCTTGCTTTTGCTGTGAAGGTTGTCGCTGGGGTGCCCACCCGCCATGTAGATCGTATGGATAATATATCCAGCCCTCTTTTTATTATCGGCGGCTGGCCTGACCAGGTTCTTGAATGGTGTTGGCGCTTCTTTTCCGGGTTTGCTCCGCTGCTTTCGTGCGGCACAGAGCGCCTGATAGACTCTTGAAGAGACAGTGTCATACTTTTTCTGTTGGGGCCAGGACACTTCTCTTTGTAGCGACGTTCAGACCGCTGTCTTCTTGATTCTGGCGGTCATGGCATTTTTCTGAACTCACTTCAGAGGTTCGAAGGAATTGCTAATTTTTACAGCCGATTCAGCCGTCGTCGCGGGGCGACCCTGCTCTTGGAACCTCACAAGATTCCACTTGGCCGGAGTCCTGGCCCTCTTGTTGGCTCGATACCTGAGCTTCTTCTCCCTTAACTTCTCTGTTTTAAGCACTTGGCAGACTTCGGCCTTTCGGGAAGACGCTGTAGACCGATTGATAGAAAGGCCAGAGGAGACGCCCGATCATGCATTTGATGGAGTCATCGCTTGAGCTCGTCCACAACGTTTGATGTTGCCCTTTGTACCGGAAGCCTTGCCCTAAGCTGGAGCACCAGAGAGTCGTTCAGGCGCTGTCTTAAGTTTCGGTTGTGGCGCTTTAGCGATCAAAACATTCGGCCGCCTACCCCTTGAGACTGGCTTGGCCATCTGTTTTGCCGGGATTTCCGCCAGATGAGCGCTTCCGGCAGGGTAGATGATGATGGAGCCAAACTGGCGGGGCAGTTCCTCCCACTGTCGACTGAGGCTTGCGGGGAGAACCACACGAGCATTAACCTTGACCACGTACGGGATCGGGGTCACGTTAGAAGCTGAATTCGTCTTGGGAGACATTGTCTTCGAAAGTTGATTGCTACACGGAAAGAAAACATCATTTCAGTATAGGCAATCGATATGAAAATTGATTGAGTTTGCATGAACGTTTGACCCGAAATATGGGAGGAGAGATTGGTCCCACCGGGCGTGCCAGAATTTGTAGGGTGTTTTTCGTCACCCATTGAGATGGGAATACGCGCGCGCTTTTCGGGCATACTACAGATTCCCCCTGCCTAGGATTGGCCGGGGTCTATTGATTGTGGGGATCCTAATCTCCGGCAGCCGCGGACTAAGCTGCCGTTAATTATCCCTCGCCTTTGGAGCGAGGGAACCTCCGATTGATGGGTTAAACTGGTCATATGAACTCAATGTGCAGTGTACGTGTGTTTTATGGGGGTCCAGCTACCCGGATAGCGGGCCGGAGGTCAAGGGGGCTAGTAGCTCCCTTGCGGGGTGCGGGGCAGCGCCCCGACCCAAATTTTTTTGGGAGGGACAGTGTTGTGGAGTGTGTGTGTATCTGTATATATATACATGTATACATATATAAAAAAGGGAAAAAGCGCCCATAGGACGCGTGAGGCCAGTGCCTTGAGCGCTGTGCATTTAGGTGCTGTGCGCTTAGGTGCTAGCGCACCACGTGTCGGCACGTGGGTGCTTGGCGCTTAAGCGCTGGGCGCTAGGCGCTCGAGCGCCAGCGCGCCACGTGTCGGCACGTGGGCGCTTGGCGCTTGAGCGCTGGACGCTCGAGCGCTAGCGTGCCACGTGTCGGTACGTGGGCGTTGGGCGCTTGAGCGCCGGGCGCTCGAGCGCAAGCGCGCCATGTGTCGGTACGTGGGCGCTGAACGCTTGAGCGCAAGGCGCTCGGGCGCTTGGGCGCCGGTGCGAAAGAGGGGATTTTTAGCCCTAGAAATGGGATTTAAAATCCCGAAAGGGGATTTAGGGTGGAGTTAAACTCCTAAGATGTTTTGGAGTTGATGAAAGGGGTTCTTCTTTGGAGCCCTGGGTCTTCCCAAAAATGGGGTTTTCAGAGATGGGCCTCCTTCTTCCTCTTCTGTTGGCAGGATCTTGAAGATCAAGAGATATGAGATTTTAAAAAACTTTTCTTTTTGAGATCTAATGGAAGATCTAAGTTCCTCTTTATGAGTTTTGTGGTGAAAAACTATTTAGTTTTATAAAATGAAGAGTAAAACTCTTGATTTAATTCAAAAGAAAGATGAAGGTTTTAGAACCTTGAGGAAGGAGAAAGATCTCAGATCTAAACTTTTTTGGAGAGAGAAAAAGTTCTTGGGATATTTTCATTATTCTTACCTTTATAGGCTGTACACTTTACACATAGCCCCTTGGGCTTCACAAAATGGCATTTTGCCCAGCCCATGGCTCATGTGCCATTTCTTTTTGCACATAAGCCATGGGCTTTACAAAAATTTGGCTTTATGCCCATTTTCTTACATTTATTCATAAAATAAAAATACAAGAAATACAACATTTTTTTTTATTTTGGCATGGGGAAGGCCGGCCGCTTCATGTTCGGGCTCAACCCGGGCATTGGCCCACTTGACCCGGGGCTTGGGCCTACTTGGCTTGGGGTTGACTTTGATTTTGACATGGTCAACCGGGGTGTAAATTTTTACCCCAACAGTGATTGTATAGAAACTCGACGGATATCCGGAGGATACCGTTCGAAGTTATGAGAGAGATGTATATAGGACGATCTTGACTATGCGGAGCCCATAGGCCGATCCTGATTATGCGGAGCCCAAGATTTGAGTATTATGTGTCGCTGTTGGACACGGACTTCATGATGTTTTGAGTGTCGATGTTGGGCACTCGGGTTTTATTATGTGTCATTGCTGGACACACGTTGGATGATGCATTCGTACATGATACGCGTCGATATATTATTATTCTTGTCACAGACATGAGTACTTTGATATCACACCTATGACATATTATTACCCTTGTTGTAGTATTGCGTATTTTATTGTATGACCTAGGAGAGAGTTATACATATGATTTCTGCTCGGTGATGTCTTCTACTCACGAGTTGGCAACTCACTCCCGTTGTGCCACAGTTTCTTGCAGGTTTGGCTGTACAAGTTTCATTGCGGCTTGTTGGCACACTGCTTCCTTCCGGGTGATTGCTTTGGTAGGTGGGTTCACTTGCATCGTGACCACCGTTGTACTTTTATTTATTACAGTTGTATCTAGTAAACTCCATCAACCAAACTTGTATTATTTGATAGACTTAGAAGACCAGTATGTATATTCTTCCGACCTTAGAGTCACGCGCTTGTATTATTATGGTCCTTCTTTGGTTTTCTTGAGGATGTTGGTTTTCTTGAGGAGTTTTGATCCTCGCCCTTCGGCGTTGTATATTATATTGCTTGCGTGGTTGTTTCCGCCAATTGGCGAAGAGATAGCTCCCGCTTGGGAATGCTTTTATTCACTGCTTATGATTATTCTATTTGTACCCATTTGGGGCCAATTTTTACAAGGGAAACTCTGCCGAAATTTTCGGAAAGACTTGATGCTTTTAAAAATGCTTACTATGACTTTCAAAGTGAATGTATGTGTTAACTTTTAAATAAGTTTTTCCTTCACTCTCTTTTCAAATGGTTTAGATTTCTAGGCTTTTAGCTTACTTGGATTAGGTGGGTTCCTATAGACTTCACATGATTCAAGTGCCAGTTACGTGTCATTTCGTATCATGACAGTCCACCGCTATGAGGTTCAAAGGATATTGGTCGACTCGGGAAGCTCAGCAGACATTCTTTTCTACGACTGCTTCCTACGTATGGGGCTTAGCTCGTCGGACCTGAGGCCGATCGTCCACATCTTGTTGGGGTTCACCAACCACTCCATCTCGGCAGAAAGGGTGGTCACCCTCCTACTTAACATCGAGGAGGCAGGCCGCACGCGTACTGTGCCTGTGGAGTTCATCGTCGTCAGAATTCCATCCTCCTATAACATCCTCTTGGTATGCCCGACGATGAATTCCCTCCGGGCCCAGATATCGACCTACCACCTAGCAATCAAGTTTCCTCTTGACCAAGGCGGGATAGGTCAGGCCTACGGGAACTAGCAAACTGTGAAGATTTGCTTCATAGTGACATCTATACTCGAGGAGAGAAACGATGATCTTGAGAGCACGAATGATTTCAGGGGATCTTTGGATACTCGGGACGAGCATAAAGAGATCTGAGGAGCCCCGGTGGAGCCGCTAACAGAGGTCCCCGTCGCTGATGGGGACAATGAATGAACCGTCCAAATCGGGTCGCTATTAACGGAAGCCCAGCGCGATGACCTGGTCCGCTTCCTCCGAGGAAACTCAGACGTGTTAGCCTGGGCGCCTGCCGACATGCCCGGGATAGACCCCAAAATAATATCGCATAAACTTGGGGTCGACCCGTCGGTCCGATCCGTCAGGCAGAAGAAACGAAGTTTCACCCCGATCAAACAAAGAGCGATCGAGAACGGGGTTGACAGGCTGCTCGCAGCCAACTTCGTTCGGAACGTGGCTTACTCGGAGTGGTTGGCGAATGTCTTCATGGTTAAAAAGGCATGCGGGAAGTGGCGCATGTGCATCGACTTCACTGACCTCAACAAGGCCTGCCCGAAAGACAACTATCCCCTTCCTCGGATAGATCAGCTCGTCGACAGTTCGGCAGGCCATGAGCTACTCTGCTTTATGGACGTCTTCTCTGGCTACAACCAGATCCGTATGAATCCGGCAGACGAAGAGCTCACCGCATTCACAAGGGATCGGGGGTATACAGCTATAATGTGATGCCCTTCGGCCACAAAATTGCTGGGGCTACGTACCAAGGCTTGGTCAACAGGATGTTTAAGCCTCAGATCGGCAGGAACATAGAGGTTTACGTCGATGACAAGCTCGTCAAATCGACCTCATCAGATCAACACGCCAAAGATCTGGGCGAGGCTTTCAACGTCCTCCACAAGTATAAGATGAATCTGAACCCCGCCAAGTGCGCATTCAGGGTCACCGGTGGAAAGTTCCTCGGGTTCATGGTCACCCACCGAAGGATCGAGGCTAACTCAGAGAAGATCAATGCCATCCTCAACATGGCAGCGTCCAATACCAACAGCGAAATCATGCGACTCACAAGGAGGGTAGCCGCTCTAAGTCGTTTCATGTCAATATCCGGGGAAAAGTACCTCCCGTTCTTCGAAGCTCTAAGGAAGATCCCAAGGTTTGAATGGTCGGAGGAGTTTCAGATCGCCTTCGAGCAATTGAAAGTGCATTTTGCGACTTCCCCGCTACTCACCCGACCAGTTGAAAGAGATGATCTATCGCTGTATCTGGCGGTGTCCGATCAATCCGCAGGTTCAGTGCTCGTCCGAGAAGTCGAGGGAGTCCAAAAGCCGGTCTACTATGTAAGCCACGTCTTCAAGGAAGCGGAAACAAGGTACTCAACCATAGAGAAGATTGTCTTGGCATTCATCGTGGCCTCGAGGAAACTACGACACTATTTCCAGGCGCACACCATCCTCATCCTCACCGAACGCCCTTTACGGGATATTCTCGCCTCCCCCGAGTCTTTTGGTCTTTTGGAGTGTTAGTGTATATGCCCTAGAGACCATTACTGTATCATACTAGTTTGTATATTTTACTTGATGGAAGCTTGGGATATTCACAGTTGTATAGACAATCTTGCTCAAAATGGCAGTATGCTACTTGGTTTGTCTCTACTTCAATATGTGCATGTGTTTCTTTTAGCCTATCGCTTATACATATTAGTAGAGCCTTTAGAATCTTTGCTTGATTACCAGCGTTGTGATGGCAATCACACTAGTGGGGGATGGGTAATCTACAAGCACATCCTTATACAGGTCCCTATTCGTAGGATTATCGAGATGGGGCATCGATACTCCGGAGTAGACTAGCGTATACGCTTCTCATCCCAGCACGGGAGACGGTCTGTCCCACAGCCGTCGGTACGTCGTCCTTGAGATAGTATGCGGGTGCTCGTTAGGTTACGAGTACACTGGACAGGACTCGTCAGGAACTGTTGGTTGGTATTATACCTATCGTCAGTTATCAGTTTCCAGGTGACATGAGTACAGCTTAGTCCGCTGACTTGACACTGTCACTTCGCCTCGAGCGTGTTCCCACTGTACTCAGATTACTACCCTACCATGGCTCAAAGGAGTCGTGCAAACAGGTAGTAGTTGGGTGCAGTCCCGAAGCACTTGGAGGTAGTGACGGTTAGACAGGATTCGTCTCTCCCGGTATTGGGGGTTGATATCACGCTGTGTCTAGGAGAGCCATTACACAAGTAGTCCCTGGTCAGGGCAAGCGAGATATACTGGTAAGTTTCCAGTGTTATCTCAGGGAGTTCTGGGCTACACTCCGACACGACTTGTACCGCTATTAGGGGACTGACGTTTACCACCCCCTAGGCCCGCCATGCAATATTCTCAGACGAATGGACCGGACTGTACGGAGATTGTCACATACAGGCTCAGTAGGAGTTCGGATGGGTTTACCTCATCGGCCTTCTTATCGAAATCTACCTGGGGACCGTTACGTACAGTTAGTGCCGCTTGCGGTCTGTGGTTAAACCCACTGCCAGCGTAGTGTCGAGTCTTTAGAGTCCCACACAGAGAGTTTCCCTGCACTGAGCGAAACGTGTAGAAACCGTATGGTTTTACGGCAGGGCTACGATCACTTACGTGCACTTGTGTGCGTATGCTGTTCGGGCAGGCAATACTAATGGGCTTTGGTTTAAGCCGGATCCTAGTATTGTACGGATGGATTTGTTTTGTCTTCTGTGCATTCGCATTCTACGGAATGCGGATGCGGGTGTGTATGCACAGTTTTGAGTAGCAAAGAAGGAGGAGGTGCCTCATTAGGGTTTTGACAGTTGATTCGGTCAAAACCATTTTGAGGCGGACTCATTAGGGTTTTGGCAGTTCGTTCGGTCAAAACCATTATGAGCCGGAGACATTATTTACTAATCTTTTTAGTGATAATTATGTGATGGCTAATTGCTTTGACCATTTGACCATACTTGACTTTGTTGACCGTTTGACCAAAGTTGACTTGGACCTTCATGAGAGGTCTAGAGTTTTCTTTGGTTTTCTTTTTATTTTTGTATATGAAAATGGTCAAGTCAATTGTTGCCATCAACTTTATCATGAAAAAATTAGTCATGATGATGTTGGTGTATTATTGCAACCATGGTGCTTTTTCTTTGGTTAACAATTCATTTCTCATTCTCTCTCTTGAAAAAGAAAAAGAAAAAGCTCCATGCTTCTCCTTCATCTTCCTCCTCTTGAAAATTCCTTTGATCTCATGTTTTGAGAGAAAAAGAATCCAAATAGACAAACACTTTCATCTACTTCTTCTACACATCCTAGGACATCAAGACTAGCGATCTTGTTGCACTAGTTGCCTCGGCTCGAGGTGGAGCTCGGAGCACAACTCTCGGGTGGATCGTCTTCGACTCAAGAAGGCCGCGGAGGTGACCAAGATCCGGATCGATCCTCGGAGCGTGGATGGACGAGCAGGACAGTGGAATGAAGACCCGAAGGACCGGTATCGTGAGGTATAATCTCTATGGCATAGTAGATAACACCTCTGGTAGTTTGCTAGTTTGTAGTTTAGCAAAGATCCTTCTTTTAGTCCATGTTGCCTTTGCGCCAAAAAAATTGTTTTTCGCCGTTTCCGCCTTCCCGTAAGAACCGGGGTGAGCAACGTGGACTTACAGTGGTATCAGAGCCTAGCTAAACACAAACTAGCTTATTAGCAAAATATTTAGAATTTCGATCGGAAAAAAATCGCAAAACACATCCGGAAAAACCATGTTTCTGCCGATTTTTTTATACTGCTCTAAAAATGATTTAACATACATGAAAAATCGGCTCAGGGTTTTGTAAAAACACAAAACAAAAACGATCCAGTGGCTCGGTCAAAGCGCCGCGGATCCGCGGCAAGAACATGCTTCCTGTCGCGGGTCCGCGGCCGAGTTGACTCGGCCGTGGACCGGGTTTTGTGCAGTGTTCTTATTTGGATGTTTTGGGATTTTTAGTATAGTTTGTTTCTGCCTAGATTTTCCAGAGAAAAAATTTATTTTTGGGGTGGTTACAAATCCGTATTTTGATCGAAATTCCGTAGACTTTGGCTAATGGATATTATCTGTGATGTGATATATGTATTGAACGTCTGCTAATCGCTATACGTCGATTAGTGGGGGTTATACATATATGTGATCTGTAATGTTGATAGTTTGTGGATATGAACTCGTTGGATTGTCGCGGATGAATAGCCGGGGGGTTGTGAGATGCAAGTTTTCTTTATCTTTCAATTCATGTAAAATTTGTAATTGATGTAATATTATTTTATGGCCGCACATCCGGGATGAGGTTGTAGCCGCCATTGTATAATTTCTTTTACCGTTTTTTGCTCCTAGGATAGACCTAAGGTGGGGTGCACAAACTACCGGGTATCTCAAAGTGCCGAGTGGCCTACTCACGTTGTTGAGGGAGGTTACTTCGCTTCGGCTACTTGGCGGGTAGTTTGTCGCACCCGTAGGGGTCTAGGGTGGGGTATTGGCTATTCATCGCGACCGTGTAATCCGCTTTTCGTTGCAGGCTCGAACGAATCGCGGATTCCTAGTATATCCAAAGTGTTCATCTGTGATCTGGAATGGCTATCATTGCATCTGACGAATGTATATATCTATATATGATATCTATTTAGGCGTTGCTTATGTTTTGCATCCGTGCTAGTCCAGCCCCCGCTCTGTCGTTAGTTAAGTAACCTAACGGGTGATGACGGGGCCCTGTGGCGAATGCGGATGGCATAAGCGTACGTCATATTTTCATTGTTTTCTGCAATGGTAGGATTAAATGATGGGACGCATTAAAATTAATGGAAGAAAATAAACCAAGTAAAAGTCGTTGGAACACTTTTAAAACCACTCGGTTCTTTTCAAAAACCAACTTTTAAACGCGGAGCTTGAACCACTCCTTTTAAAAGCTATCTCGTTCCATCGATTATATCAAGTTCACTACGTTCACGGTTTCGCCAAAGCCATTCGTAGCCCTCCGTCATTTCATATGGATAGTCAATAGTATTCAAGCTGTGTTTGTTGGCCAAAGTCAAGGCACAGTATTTGGTACCTATTGGGTATTCATATGCAGTATAGATAGATGTGTTGGTTTGGGACAGTCGTACTGCCTTGTTGGCCAAAGTCAAGGGTAGGTACGGATGGGTTCAAATTAACCTGGAAAATGAAGGGTAGAACTTGACATGTGACTTATGATTTGTTGGACAAAGTCAAGGTCATAAGAGCATGGGGCAAAAATCCACATCGGGAGTTTCTAAAGAAACTGAAACTTGCTAGCGCTGCATACCATTTGGAGTGTGATGATTCTGGTAGGATTCCTTCAGTTTTGTCACACGATGATATTTGGATCCCGATCCTACTGTGAGTATATGCTACTCCTCGGCAACTTTCTCACTTAACGATCAATGCTATAAACCAAGTAGGTGTCTAGAAAGGTGTTAGCGGGGCTACGCCCACAGGGAAAAGAGGTTACTTGATTAAGGAACTTCGCGAAAGCGTTGGAAAACCTCCCTCGAAGTACCGACACTGGCCTGGCTGAACGGTTAAGAAAGTATTGTACAGTGAGATTGATCCCGACTAATTCTTCCTTTATGGTTTGAGGAGGGATTCGAGAGATAGTGGGAGCCATCCTGTTTAGATAAATTAAAAACCAATCTAAACTTGCAAGAGCATCATGCTGAGTGTTTTCTTCTCTCTCTCTTAATTGCAGCGACCCAGTGACCACACCTAGGTTACATCTAGATAATAAAATGACCGAATCTGACTGTTATGACTGGCAAAGGTCTGTCCAAATGTCCATTGCCCATGACAAGCTGGGACACCTCTTAACTAATCCAACCCCTGCCGTCTCAGGACCAGTTTCCCCTGTCACGGATATTGATATCCGTAAGACATCGGAAAAAGACTGTGCGAAAGCCAAGTGCCTCGTGTTGGCCTCAGTTGATGGTGGATACCAGAGGCAGCACGAGAGGATGGACTTAGTTTCTATCTTCCTCCATAACAAAGATTTATATGGAGAGCAATCTCGTATCGCAAGATATGAGATTTCGAACGAATTGCTTCCAGCGAGGTTGGCTATCGGGTCATCTGTAAGGGGCAACGTCCTTACAGAGACCAGCTATTTTAAGCTCACGGACCTGAAGACCACATTGAAGAACGGGTCAAATGCTTACTTGATTCTACAGTCCCTGCCTTCTGCCCTGAAAGAAACCAGGGAAGTAGAAGGAAAGGGAAGGGCAGAAGTTTCGGGACTGGATATAGTAAAAGAGGGATGTTCCTATTGTTACAGGAATGAACATTAGCAGAAGGATTGCAGGGTTAGCAAAGCCAGTAGCCAGAATTCGAAGCATGTTGTGGTTTCGGCTTCGGGTCTGTTTGTAATAGAGAACTGTATTTCAGTTAACCCTACTTTTTGGGTATTTGATACCGGATCAGGATCTCACATCTGTAATTCGTTACAGACTCTGAGAAACCGTAGGGTTATCAAGATAGGTGATATGACTCTCAGGTTGCTAATGGAATGAGCATGTACGCTGAATCCGTAGGGGAATATCATCTTGGACTGACAACTGGAAAGATATTGATTCTGCGTGACTATTTTTATGTACCAAGTGCGACTTGTAATATCATATCTGTATCCTTACTTTCTAAGGAAGGATATGATTTTACTTTTGTAAGCGATGTGGTCAACATCCACCTAAATCAAGTTCTGATTGGGTCAGTTACATTAAAAAACGGGATATACGTATTAAATCAAGCTCAGATTTTCAGTGTCCAGAACACACTTAAAAGTAAGTCTCCGGAATTAAATTAGGATTTCTTATGGCATTGTAGACTGGGTCACATTAATGAGACACGGTTAACAAAGTTATATAAAGAAGGATACTTGGATCCGTTCGAGTACCAGTCTTATGCCACTTATGAATCTTGTCTCATGGGAAAGATGACAAAGACTCCGCTCACTGGATACGGAGAAAGAGCAAGCGAGCTCTTAGGACTCATACACAGTGACGTGTGTGGTCCAATGTCTACACATGCACGAAGTGGTTATTCATACTTCATTACTTTCACAGATGATTTCTCTAGGTATGGACATGTCTTCCTGATGAAGCATAAATCCGAGGCCTTTGAGAAATTTCGGGAATACAAGAATGAAGTTGAAAAACAAACAGGCAAAAGTATCAAGACACTGAGATCTGATCGAGATGGTGAATACTTGAGTGCCGAGTTTCTGGGCTACTTAAAAGAGAATGGAATTCTCTCTCAGCTTACTCCTCCATACACACCACAACACAACGGTGTATCGGAAAGGCGGAATCGAACCCTATTGGATATGGTTCGTTCCATGATGAGTAAGGCTGAGTTACCGCGATCTTTCTAGAGTTATGCACTAGAATCAGCTGCATACTTTTTGAACCGAGTTCCAACTAAGACTGTGCCTACTACACCATATCAGATATGGTGTGGGAAGAAACCCTATCTTAAGCATATTAAAACATGGGGATGTCCAGCTTTTGTCAAAAAGCAGCATGCGGACAAACTCGAGGCACGCTCAGTACAGTGTACGTTTATGGGATACCCAAAGAACTCCAAGGGGTATCTTTTCTATTACGCATAGGAACAAAAGGTTTTTGTTTCTTGTCATGCCCGCTTCTTGGAAACTGAGTTTTTGGAAAACTAGATAAGTGGGAGCGCAATAGAACTGGAAGAAATTCCAGAACCACGAGCTATTACTGAAAGCTTAGTAGAACCAGAGGGTTCGAAAGAACCGGACATCCCAGCGCCACTCCGCAGGAGTAGTAGGCGGTCTCATCCGCCCGAGAGATACTACGGTTTTCTCATAGACGGGGATAGAGAGGATTGCACTATTGATTATGGTGAGCCTATTAGCTTTCAGCAAGCCATTTAGAGTGGTGACTCGATAAAATGGCTGGATGCAATGCGGACCGAGATGGAGTCCATGTACACCAACAAAGTTTGGACTTTGGACTTTGCTCCAGAAGGGGTAAAACCCGTAGGCTGCAAATGGATCTTCAGAAAGAAGATTGGTGTAGATGGGCAGGTTGAAACCTATAAAGCTAGACTTGTTGCAAAGGATTTTCATCAAAGACCTGGTTTGGACTATGACGAGACCTTTTCTCCAGTGGCTATGCTCAAATCCATTCAGATCCTTCTTGCCATTGCTGCTTTCCACGATTATGAAATCTGGCAGATGGACGTAAAGACGGCTTTCCTAAATGGAAATTTAGAAGTGTGCGTCTATATGGATCAGCCGGAGGGATTCATTCAGAGTGGGAGCAGCGGTAAAGTGTGCAAGTTGCTAAAGTCCATCTATGGACTGAAGCAGGCATCGTGGAGTTGGAACATCTGCTTTGATGATACTGTCAAAGAATTCGACTTTATCAAAAACCCAGATGAATCATGCATTTACAGTAAGATTGTAGGGAGAACTGTGGTATTCCTCGTCTTGTACGTGGATGACATTCTCCTAATAGGAAATGATATTCCTATGCTACAGTCAGTCAAAGGATTCTTGTCACAGAGGTTCTCCATGAAGGATCTGGGCTATGCATATACATTTTGGGGATCCAGATCTATCGTGATAGATCTAAAAGGATGTTGGGACTTTCACAGTCCAGGTACATCGACACCATACTGAAAAGATTCAGTATGGAAGATTCCAAGCGCGGTAATTTACCGGCTTGTCACGGGATCACCCTCTCCAAAGAGATGTCTCCCAAGACTGATTTGGAAAGGGATCGCATGTCTATTATACCCTACGCTTCTGCGGTAGGCTCTATAATGTATGCGATGTTATGTACCAGACCAGATGTAGCATACGCATTGAGCGTTGTGAGTCGGTATCAGTCGGACCCAGGGGAGAAACACTGGATAGCGGTAAAGAACATTCTCAAGTATCTGAGAAGGACTAAGGAGATGTTCTTGGTTTATGGCGGAAAAGACCTCCAGATCGAGGCCTTTTTTGACTCCAGCTTTCAGAGTGACAAGGATGACTCCAAGTCCATGTCGGGTTATGTTTTTACCCTTAATGGAGGGGCGGTTTGCTGGAAGAGTTCCAAGAAGGAAACCGTTGCTGACTCAACTATGGAAGCGGAGTACATAGCTGCTTGCGATGCCTCAAAGGAAGCTGTCTGGATGAAGAAGTTCCTCATGGAACTTCAGGTGGTTCCTACCATTGTTGATCCAATACCGCTGTATTGCCACAACAACGGCGCTATAGTTTTAGCGAAGGAACCCAGGTCCCATCATAAGTCCAGGCACATTTTGAGGCGGTACCAGTTGATCAGGGAGATCTTATATCGCCGGGAGATCGAGGTGAAGAGAGTAGATTCGGAGAATAACACTGCAGATCCACTCACAAAGACCCTACCCCAGACTCAGTTCGAGCGGCTGATCGAGATGATAGGTCTTCGATACGCCAGTACATGGCCTTAGCGCAAGTGGGAGATTGTTAGTGTATATGCCCTAGAGGCCATTACTGTATCATACTAGTTTGTATATTACTTGATGGAAGCTTAGGATATTCACAGTTGTATAGACAATCTTGCTCAAAATGGTAGTATGCTACTTGGTTTGTCTCTACTTTAATATGTGCATGTGTTTCTTTTAGCATATCGCTTATACATATTAGTAGAGCCCTTATGATCTTTGCTTGATTACCAGTGTTGTGATGGCAGTCACACTAGTGGGGGCTGGGTAATCTACAAGCACATCCTTATACAGGTCCTTAGTTGTAGGATTATCGAGACGGGGCATTGATACTTCGGAGTAGACTAGCGTATACGCTTCTCATCCCAGCACGGGAGACGGTCTGTCCCACAGCCGTCAGTATGTCGTACTTGAGATAGTATGCGGGTGCTCGTTAGGTTACGAGTACACTGGACATGACTCATCGGGAACTGTTGGTTGGTATTATACCTATCGTCAGTTATCAGTTCCCAGGTGACATGAGTACAGCTTAGTCCGCTGACTTGACACTGTCACTTCGCCTCGAGCGTGTTCCCACTATACTTAAATTACTACCCTACCACGGCTCAAAGGAGTCGTGCAAATAGATAGTAGTTGGGTGCAGTCCCAAAGCACTTGGAGGCAGTGACGGTTAGATAGGATTCGTCTCTCCCGGTATTGGGGGTTGATATCGCGCTGTGTCTAGGAGAGCCATTACACAAGTAGTCCCTGGCCAGGGGAAGCAAGATATACTGGTAGGTTTCCAGTGTTATTTCAGGGAGTTCTGGGCTACACTCCGACACGACTTGTACCGCTATTAGGGGACTAACGTTTACCACCCCCTAGGGCCGCCATGCAATATTCTCAGACGAACGGACCAGACTGTACGGAGATTGTCACATACAGGCTCAGTAGGAGTTCGGATGTGTTTACCTCATCGGCCTTCTTATCGACATCTACCTGGGGACCGTTACGTACAGCTAGTGCCGCTTGCGGTCTGTGGTTAAACCCACTGCCAGCGTAGTGTCGAGTCTTTAGAGTCCCACACGGAGAGTTTCCCAGCACTGAGCGAAATGTGTAGAAGCCGTATGGTTTTATGGCAGGGCTACGATCACTTACATGCACTTGTGTGCGTATGCTGTTCGGGCAGGCAATACTAGTGGGCTTTGGTTTAAACCGGATCCTAGTATTGTACGGATAGATTTGTTTTGTCTTCTGTGCATTCTCATTCTACGGAATGCGGATACGGGTGTGTATGCACAGTTTTGAGGAGCGAAGAAGGAGGAGGTGCCTCATTAGGGTTTTGACAGTTGATTCGGTCAAAACCATTTTGAGGCGGACTCATTAGGGTTTTGGCAGTTCGTTCGGTCAAAACCATTATGAGCCGGGGACATTATTTACTAATTTTTTTAGTGATAATTATGTGATGGCTAATTGCTTTGACCATTTGACCATACTTGACTTTGTTGACCGTTTGACCAAAGTTGACTTGGACCTTCATGAGAGGTCTAGAGTTTTCTTTGGTTTTCTTTTTATTTTTGGATATGAAAATGGTCAAGTTAATTGTTGCCATCAACTTTATCATGAAAAGATTAGTCATGATGATGTTGGTGTATTATTGCAACCATGGTGCTTTTTCTTTGGTTAACAATTCATTTCTCATTTCTCATTCTCCCTCTTGAAAAAGAAAAAGAAAAATCTCCATGGTTCTTCTTCATCTTTCTCCTCTTAAAAATTCCTTTGATCTCATGTGTTGAGAGAAAAAGAATCCAAATAGACAAACACTTCCATCTACCTCTTCTACACATCCTAGGACATCAAGACTAGCGATCTTGTTGCCCTAGTTGCCTCGGCTCGAGGTGGAGCTCGGAGCACAACTCTCGGGTGGATCGTCTTCGACTCAAGAAGGCCGCAGAGGTGACCAAGATCCGGATCGATCCTCGGAGCTTGGATGGACGAGCAGGACAGCGGAATGAAGTCTCAAAGGACCGGTATTGTGAGGTATAATCTCTATGGCATAGAAGATAGCACCTCTAGTAGTTTGCTAGTTTGTAGTTTAGCAAAGATCTTTCTTTTAGTCCATGTTGTCTTTGAGCCAAAAAAATTGTTTTTCGCCGTTTCCGCCTCCCCATAAGAACCGGGGTGAGCAACGTGGACTTACATGGAGAAGTAGAGGTGGGAGTTGTCCCAATTCGATATAAAATACGGCCCGAGGCAAGCTATCAAGGCATAAGTTCTGGCCGATTTTTCCGTCGAATGCATTATCCCTAACAAGGAGGCAGTGCCCGTGCCGGTCCCAGGATCTCAACCCTCGATCGATGAGGGGTCCGACTCCATCCCCGATTGGGTCTTTTATGTCGACGGGTCATCAACCGAGGAAGGCTGTGGTGCCGGCGTCATCATTCGGGGCCCGAACGAGGCAGAGATGGAGTATTCTTTGAAGCTCGGGATCAAAGCCTTAAACAACGCAGTAGAGTACGAGGCTCTGCTCGCTGGACTGTGGATCGCCTCCAGAGTGGGGCTGAAGACGATCCAATTCCGTAGCGACTCTGCTTTGGTCGTCGGCCAAGTGACCGGCCGTTTTGAAGCATGGGATCCCCTAATAGTGAAGTACTTAGCAGAGGTAAGAAGGCTACGAAAGGACTTCGACGAAGTTCAAGTGGAGCAGATCCTCCGACACCTAAACGCCCAGGCCGACGTCCTAAGAAAGCTAGCTTCCTCCTACACAGCCAATAACAAGAGAAATATCCTCTTCGATGTCTTGCCACAACCCAGCATGGAAGACAGAGCGACATCGCTCCAAGTTTACACAGCCCGGGAAGAGTATCAAGATTGGAGGAAGCCCATCGTGGAATTTCTGAAGGAGGGTACGCTCCCCGAAGATCGAGGGGAGACCCGCCGCCTCCGAGCCAAATCCCGCCATTTCGTCTGGAGCAATGGGAACCTCTATAAGAAATCCTTCACTCAGCCCCTGCTTCGGTCCATCGACCACCACGAAGCCGACTATGTCCTCCATAAGGTCCACGAAGGGGTCGGTGGAGCACATCAAGAGGCCCGTACCTTAGTCCAGAAAATTCTCCTCCAAAGGTATTATTGGCCAACCATCTATCAGGACGCTCAAAAGCTTGTCAGAAGGTGCAAGAGCTGCCAACTCCATGGCAGCATACCTCGCCTTCCGGCAACCGAGATGACTACCCTGACCTCCCCATGGCCATTTTCCCAGTGGGAAATGGACATGATACGCCAACTCCCTACAGGTACGGGCGGGCACAAATACATCCTTGTCGCGGTGGACTACTTTACGAAGTGGATCGAGACCGTTCCCATTAGAAAATCGGACGCTACCACGACCATCAAGTTCCTGCAGAACAATGTAATATTTCGGTTCGGGATCACGAGGTGTATCATCACCGACCATGGGACTAATTTCGAGAATGAAAGAGTTAAAGAATTCTGCAGCAAATACCATATATTGATGAAGTTCGCCGCAGTCGCGCACCCCCAGTGCAACGGGCAAGTCGAGGTCGCTAACAGGGACGTCATTCGAGGACTTTGAGCTCGCCTGGAAGGACGACAGGGTAGTTGGGTTGACGAATTATCTCGGGTCTTATGGGCCTTCCGCACATCGAAGAAGACCCCCACCGGAGAAACCCCCTTCAGTCTCTGCTACGGCACCGAGGAAATGGTTCCAGCAGAGATCGGGCTACCCAGTCACAGGGTCGAGCATTTCGATGACGAAGCAAACACCTCGACACTCCGGACTAATTTGGACGTCTTGTTGGAAAAGCGGGACCGGGCACAGATCAGAGCCGCTGCTTACCAACAGCAAACTGCTCACTGCTACAACGTGCGAGTCAAGCATCACGCCTTTAGGGCCGAGGACTCAGTCCTAAGGTAGAACGAATTCATTGATCAGTGTAAGCTGCATAAGTTTTCTCTGAAGTGGAACAGCCCATTCCTCGTCTCCGAGGTCCTGCCCGGCGGGGCTTATCGCTTACAAGATGCAGCGGGTCGCAAATTTCCACGGCCATACAACGCTGAGAAGCTCAAGTTGTACCTTTGAAAAGTACACCTACGAGTACATGTTTATTCTTTGACAAAGCCATGCAAACTCTTTCAAGCCTTTTTCTAAATAAGAAGAAAACCTCTCCTATGTGTTTCCCTCTTCCTCGTTTCAAAGGCCACGGATTTCAATTAGTGAAAATACTCAAACGCACTCAGAAGAAAAAACAGGAAACATCTGAGCATCGTAAAAATGAGAACTTTATTTATTTATAAGGTATTATGGGCTCTACAGCCTTACATAAAAAATAAAAAAAATTTATTACAACAGCGGGGGAAGGGGGTGCAGGAAGCATTGCTTATGGTACTCCGAAGAAATTGCCGCCAGTCGAGCTCATGCCGCCTCGGACCTCTGCCTCTGATGCTTCCCGCGAACCCTAGACGCCACAGACGGGCCGAAGGACTCTCCATCCAGGCACCTATCGGCGAGATGCCTCAGTTGGTAACACTTAAGGACGAGTGCCACCGAGTGATCGCGCCGACTCTTCAAGATCAGGCCGAAACGGCATAGCGATCTCATCTTGCCAACCGCCTTTTCCTTCAGTTGCTCAGACAAGGGGTTGTGCAGTCCCGACGATGCCCTCCAAATCGATTACATCAACAGCTGGAGCAGGGGTGATCGCCGGGGAAGCAGGCGGCCGAAGTAGTCCTCCACACGCCGAACCACCGCCTAAAGCGTCTCCTCGGAGCTCAGCTGGTCGTACAAGTATACATCTTCGAAGGAAATGATCTAGGGGATGGAGAAAGTGAATCCATCCATTCTTATGTTTCGAGGTGAAAAGCTAGGAATGAACAACACACCCTCACTATTTATAGCCTCTACAGCGTTCCCAAGAGTCTAAATTTGCGCGCGCATGAGCGCGAATCTAGGGATTTGCTCAATTATTCCAATACCGTACCACCACGTGGCAGGCACCCCATATCTCTCGGCGAATCGAAGTTGGAGCGATGCGGATCTCCAAACGCTTTGCCTCACCTATGCGTTTCTGCCACGTGCCACCAGCGACAGTCACTCTTCCCGATATTCACACACCAAAGAAGGCCGGGCAACGCCTCGCGAACCGAGCTGCTGCCCTGCTCGGTCCATCCTTAGCGGGTAACTTTTTACCCATCTACGCTAAGAATCAAAGCCCTCGTCAAGAGGCAACCGAGAAGCTGCCCCTACTCGGTCCATCCATGGCTCGTAGTTCACTACCCACCGATGCCAAGGATTAAAGCCCTCGTCAAGAGGCAACCGAGCAGCTACCCTGCTCGGTCTATCCTTAGCGGGTAACTTCTTACCCATCTACGCTAAGGATCAAAGCCCTCGCTTAGAGGCAACCGAGCAGCTGCCCTACTCGGTCCATCCTTAGCGGGTAACTTCTTACCCATCTACGCTAAGGATCAAAGCCCTCTCCAAAAGGCAACCGAGCAGCTGCCCTGCTCGGTCCATCCATGGCTGCTAGTTCACTACCCACCGACGCCAAGGATCAAATCCCTCGCCAAGAGGCAACCGAGCAGCTACCGTGCTCGGTCTATCCTTAGCGGGTAACTTCTTACCTATCTACGCTAAGGATCAAAGCCCTCGCCAAGAGGTAACCGAACAGCTGTCCTGCTCAGTCCATCCATGGCTGGTAGTTCACTACCCACCGACGCCAAGGATCAAAGCCCTCACTAAGAGGCAACCGAGCAGCTACCCTGCTCGATTTATTCTTAGCGGGTAACTTCTTATCCATCTACGCTAAGGATCAAAGCCCTTCCCAAGAGGCAACCGAGCAGCTGCCCTGCTCGGTCCATCCATGGCTGGTAGTTCGCTACCAACCGATGCCAAGGATCAAAGCCCTCGCCAAGAGGCAACCGAGCAGCTACCCTGCTCGGTCCATCCTTAGCGGGTAACTTCTTACCAATCTACGCTAAGGATCAAAGCCCTCACCAAGAGGCAACCAAGCAGCTACCCTGCTCGTTCCATCCATGGCTGGTAGTTCTCTACCCACCGATGCCAAGTATCAAAGCCCTCTCTAAGAGGCAACCGAGAAGCTGCCCTGCTCGGTCCATCCATGGCTGGTAGTTCACTACCCACCGACGCCAAGGATCAAAGCCCTCGCCAAGAGGCAACCGAGCAGCTTCCCCGCTCGGTCCATCCTTAGCGGGTAACTTCTTACCCATCTACGCTAAGGATCAAAGCCCTCGCCAAGAGAAAACCGAGCAGCTGCCCTGCTCGGTCCATCCATAACTAGTAGTTCACTACCCATTGATTCCAAGGATCGAAGCTCTCGCCAAGAGGCAACCGAGCAGCTGTCCTGCTCGGTCCATCCATGGCTGGTAGTCTACTACCCACCGACGCCAAGGATCTAAGCCCTCGTCAAGAGGCCACCGAGCAGCTTCCCTGCTCGGTCTATCCTTAGTGGGTAACTCCCTACCCATCTATTCTAAGGGTCAGAAGTCCTTAACCTCAGCGACGTCGACCGATCTTAAGAGCGGTATTCGCCGGTCCAAATCGACGTATCTTCAACGAGCGATCACCACCTCAACTTCGGGGCCACAAGGACGCTGATCTTACACCGGCCTTTATACACTTAAAATAATTAGATTTAACTCGACGCGCGATCGCCAACTAAAGGGCCTGCCACCAACCTAGCGTTCATCAGGCAAGCAAAATGAAGACATTACAAGCAAAATGAAGAAATTACCATGAAATGAAAACATTGCGACACAGATTTCTGCAAAAGAGCTTTATTTACAACTCGGGAATCTTTACAAAGGTATTGTGGGCTCCTCACCTTTACAAAATCGCCCGAAGGCTTACAAAATTCCAAGACGAAAACAAAAAATATACAAAAAAGAAGGCAGAGAGACTCAAGCCTCAGGGCCAGGAAGGACCTCGATGTACTCCGCGGCCACCTCGGGAGCCGGGGTGACTGCTTGTGGGTCGGCACCCATCGCAGGAGCTTCGGCACTGGGAGCCGGGGTGACCGCCTTCTCCCCGACGCCCCCACCAGGAGACTTCCCCCCGGTGATGCTTCCGGTGGCATCCCCCTGCACCTCGCCCTCAAGGGGGTACTCAAGCTGGAGCTTAGCATCGGGAAACTCCGGCATCAGCGCCTTGAAGGCGTCGAGAGCATCATGCCAAACGAGGGCCGAGGCTTCGGCAAGGTTGGTGTAGAATTGATCCGACGTCCTGTAGGTCTCCACCGCCTTCGCAGCCCGGAGGTCGGCGCGCCTCATCGCTTCGTTCATCGCCTCGTTTTCCCTCTTGAGGGTGTCCCGAGTCTTCTTATGGGTGGCGGCGAGCACCCTGGTATCTTCCAACTTGGCCTCAATGGCCTTGTTGGACTCCATCAAAACCCGGATGATATCCCGGCAGTTGGCGTTCACCCGATCCTCGGCTGCCACCCGATCTTCGAGGGCGGCGATCCTCTCCTTCGCCGCACGCAGCTCCCGGATCAAGCCTTCCTCCCGTGAGGAAGACTCGCCAGCGATCTTCATCGCCGGGGCAATTTCCTCGTGCTCCATGTTGACAACGATGGCGCAGTGCTAAAGGACTTGAGGAAAACGAAAGGAGAAGGTTCAGGCTGAAAGAGATCTCCTGCAGTCTCAACTGGACCAGGAACCTGAGGATAATCCTCCACAAGTTCAGCACTACTGGCCCGGGGCTAATTGAAATCAATGCAGCACCACACTCACTTTGGGGGAGAAGGGCAGACGCATTCCATCCCGAAAGGCTTCCAAGTACAAGGCAATCTCTTTGCCCCGTACCTGGTCTGCCCTCTTTCTCTTCCCGGCCAAGCGAAGTGAGTAGCTGGGGGGAATGTGGAAGCGAGCGCGGATTGTGGTGAGCTCGTCTACATGCCTCAGGAGGGAAGGCACGTCACAGAAAGTCCTGACACGTGCTTTGGGGACCGTCCCCGTGGCACGGCCCTGGGGAACATGACTAACCCTAACTTCCGGGGGGGATTCCGACTTGGACAAGGATGGGCAAGAAGCAGAGGAAGAAGCGGCAGAAGACTCCCTAGACTGTACCCCCACTACCTCAACAGAATCCTCACAGGAAGACATCTAACCTAAGCAGAGGAAAGAGACGTCCGAGAGAAGAACACAAGAAATCCGAATTAAAGAGAAGAGCGCCGAGCTAACACACACAGCAATAGGGAAATTATAGTGAAGTGTGGACCCTAGGGGGGATCCTACCTCTATTTATGGCAGCAGGCGAACACGTCCTATGGCGCCGATCATCTCCCGCCAAAACAACACTTCGCATTCAACGACCGTCAACGTCGCACACACATTAGGCGCGTCCCGTCGAGCACGAAGAACACCGGCGTCCCGTCACGTCAGCCAACCAGCGCCGGACACATAGCCTGGCGTATCGATGAACGTATGTTCGAATCGGCACTTCCTCTTTAATGCAAGATCTCTCCCCCTGATCCGCTGGCGTCATCGAAAAAATACGACTAATTTCCCAGGAATCCGCACCGGTGATGTCTTCAAATAAGAACTTGGCTCAGGTGACCGATCAAACCACTCTCGACTCGACTCATGAATAGGTCGGTCCGAGAGTAGGGGGCTAATGATGATGCTCGGTACTGGGAACCCCCTCGGATCATGACACATGGCAGATGATGTATCCTAAGGCTTACAAGAAAGGAGAAAGAACGGTACATTAGAAGCATACCCCGGGCCTTCGACTCGAGAACATTTTCGACCTTTGATGACCTCCCAGAGCACTCCTATGCTCGTCTTACAAACAACCATTGGCTCGCCTCCGAGCCCTCCCGCGTGCTGAGCTTCCTCAGCCCTCTTAGCTCGCCTCCGAGCTATCACAAAACCAAGCTTGCTCGGCTTCCCGCTCGCTTCCGGGCCTCCTACCGAGCTCAGCTTCCTCGGTATCACCGACTGACCCACAGCACAGATCACAGGCGTCTCCACTACGGCTCCATGAATCTCGCTAGATGCGAGATATCCGCCGCCCACGATCCCGTGTTCCATGCCATCGCGTTTCCCCCATTAACGAGCGTATCTCGTCATTAATGGGGGATCCCGCCTTTCACGCAGGCGTAACGCCAGGGACGTAACGGCCGGTGTGAATCTCGCTCCCGCCAACCCATGGCTGCCACTATATAAACCCCTCTTTCAGATGACTCAGGTGAGGCATTTTTACCCCAATAGGCCATTACTCTGCGCAAATACCTCGACTAACATCATCGTCAGAGGGTCCACGGTGGTACAACCATCCCGGGACTTCCTTGCACATAGCTCCGCCTCATCCCAACCAAGCCTACTGAGATCCACACGCATCAAGAGGCAACCCCCAAATCCAATCTCAGCTTTCCATCACCGCTCGCTGCAGATCAACGGAAGACAATATCTGAAGGAGATCCTGAGCTCCATCAGTTGGGGTGATCAGCGACAGGGAGATCTTGGGTGGGTTTAGTGATTCTTGTGTTGCTTTTGAAAGAATGGGTTAAAAATTTGTAAGAAGAAAGGAGGGAAGAGGGATTGACACTGGTATAAAGTTGGCTTGTTCCTACGGTTCAGAAAAACCGTATGGCCACTATTTGCCCCTACGGTGCATACCGTAGGGGCATTTTTACAAAAAAAAAATTAACTTTTGTGGCAAACTTAAGTTGCTCCTACGGTGCTAGCAGAGAAACCCCTACTGTGAGAACTGTAAGGGCGATGTTGGGGTTTTTTTTAAAAAATAAAACAGAAATTGCTTCCCCAATCTAAGGTCGCATGAAAAAAAACCCTAATCTTCGCTCGTCGTCGCCTCCTCGATCGTTCATCATCATCTCCACCACTCCCACGACCGGGGCCGCCGCCTCCCAATCGAACGCCGAGCCCCGTCCTCTGCAACAATGCAAACCCCCTCCCAATTGACTTGCTCGAGACCCCTCGCCAACCCCCTGCTATGAAACAACACCTACCCCTTCCTCTAGTAGCGATTCCCCTCGCCGAGTCCCCTCCTCCAACGTCGAGCCCCTCCTCCTCCATAGTGCGTCGATCCCCAACCTCTTCCTTCAGGTCTGAGGCCCCACTGATCCTCCTCCACAGCGTCGAGGTCCCACCTTTTCTCCACAGCCAATCGAGCCCCCACCACCTCCTCGACACCGTCGATCCCCTACCTCCTCACTGTACAGCTCTGAGCCCCTAACGGTGAAGGTAATTTTTTGTTTTTTAAAGATTTTTTTTAGAAAAAATTGTTATTTTTAGGTTTTTAAATTAATCAGTTTTGAATGTTAACTTTAATTTATTGATGTTATGAAAATTGACCTGTATTCAAAATCAGAGAGACGTCAGACATCTGAGATATAGAGCTTCAGACGTCTGAAGAAGAAGTGTTCAGAAGAACAGAACATGGACAGACGTCTAAGCACTTGTGCTGTAGACGTCTGTCAATAATTTTGGCGTGTTATGGAAAGATTCGTTTGAAGATTTATTTGAAGATTTGTGAAGAGGTGTTTGAAAATTTGATGAGATCTTAATTAGAGTAGGAATTCTATTATTTTGTGCCATAAATAGAGAATGGTCTCATCAGAGAAAAGTGGCCAAATATGAAGAAGAAAAAGAAGAAAACAAGATGAAGGCAAAAGCGGGGGGTAGTCGTCCACAGGTGAAGGTGGAGTACCAAAAAAGTTTTCTTTGTGTTTGTATGAAGAGATGAAAGCAGAGTTGAATGGTAGTCATCCACATGTGAAGGTGGAGAGATTTACCAAGAGTAGTCTTTGTGTTTGTATGAGCATTGAGATATGAGCGAGATGAGAGAGAATAAAAAATGTAACGGTATTCTTGATCATTACTGTAGAGATTCTCATGTTTGCCCCATGGATATAGGTCATTGGTTGATTGGTATTTAGAATTCACAGACTGTGTAAGTAAAACAACTCAAATGATCCCCGGCAACGGCGCCATTTGATTGTAAAGATTTCGGATTGTGTGAATGGAAAATTGTAAAGAAATCACAACCAAAAATATTTGACCGCAATCAATAACGGTGTCGATTGTAGCGCGTTAGTAAGTGCGGATCGTCCACAGGGAAAGTGTAATCGTTCGTGTTTCGATTTAGATGAGTCGAAACTTTAAAGAAAAGAAAACAAAGCAATTCATGATTTATATTTGAAGTTCAAGAATTAGAAAATATAGATCTAATAACAAGAAAAAGATAGAATCAAGAATTGATAGTTTGATGATTTTTCCAAACCAAATATCAAGAATCGAAATGAGGCTCGTAGGAATCGATCGGATCTATAGATGTGATGTAATCTTACAATTACGTATTCTTATCCTTCGATGAATTGATACTAGATCGATGATGATCGATCAAGAATTAGGGATTTCTTATGAAACTAGGGTTTCATCTTATCCCTTGTTCTTTTGTCGATATCATTCACATTCTAGCCTCTAGTAAATTCAAGAAACGATCGTAGATCCCTAATTTCGAGCGATAACAATCAAGAAAGCATCGCAACGAAACTAAGTCATCGATTCTTGAACTTGCTAGGGTTTACAAAACTCGTAGGACTCAAGAATCGTATTAAGATTTGTTACATCATCATTCTATTGATCGTCTCAACTCCTTAACGAGCGGAGTTTTACTCAAACATCACAACAAGAATAACAATTACAAATTGAGATCTAATCATGATGCAAGAATTAAAAGAAAGCAAGATTAAAGAATTTCACCTTTTATTTATATCAACAATTTCATTACATTCGCTCAAGAACTACAAGAGGAAGAACTCGATCGTCGATTTGGCTTCGCTCGTCTCCGTGGGTCGCGGATCGGCTTGGATCACTTGCCCGATTGAAGATCGGCTCGGCTCCTAAAAGGTTGAAGGCTTCTTGCTTGATTGGTACTCAAGATCTTGAATTTGGAGTGGAATTAGGGTTAGGGTTTCGCACAAGCCTTGTCACTAGACTTGTGGAAGAAGATGAAGAATTAGAATGATGAGAGAAGACCAACTAATGATTAATGAACACCCTCAACCCTTAGATCTAGATTCCTATTTATAGCCATCAAAACCCTAGATCTAGGATTTGAATTTTAAGTTTCCCTCCAAAAGTTTGTTAGATGAAATTTGAATTTCCCTCCAAAAGGTTATTGAGGAGAAGCTTCTAGATGTGATTAGTTAGGAGGGAGCTTCTAGAAGAGGTTAGTTAGGAGCTTAATTAGGATTAGCTTAATTAATCATCTTTTGCTGATCTGGCAGAAGACTCTGGAGAATTCTGGAATTTGACGTGTCAAAATGAGGTGTAGCCACTGAGAGAAGAATTATGCACCAAAATTGGAATGATGATCTGACCAAACCGCCGCGGAACCGCGGCGCAAGCCGGCTCCCGCCGCGGTTCCGTGGCGCTTTAGAGGCTTTAGGGCTTGAAACTTTTGGTGCTTGTTGGGCTTGAGTTGTGGGCCTTTCTTTGATATGTTGAATTGTATTTCTCCCTTTGGATTGCTACCAGATCTAAAATCATTGAGTTGGCGTATTTTTGATCAGCTCTTTTGGCTTTGCTCCTGTAATTTCCTGCACAAATCTCGACACAAGTGTTGCGCAAATACAGAGATGATGCGATGCCATGAAATGCAGTCAATTTCCTTTATAGTGCCGGTTTTAGAGTCTAACACATGCAATCTGATATTTCAGGACTGATTTGCTAATATGTGAATATTAATGCCGAACACTTCTAAATGAGTGCAAATGATAGGGAAGTTGCCGTGTTAAAAATACATTATTTTCGACTGATCAAATTCCCCCAAACTTAGTTTCGATCGTCTCGAGCTAATGTTTTATTAAAAAGAGAAGGAGAAAATAAAGAAAGAGAAAAACTAACTAGCACAATTTCGTAAGCAACACGATTTCACTGAGCACGTACAACAAGCCTTTAAACCTCTAGGTGTCCCTAGTAGAAGGAGTGTTTTCTCCTGAGGGTTTTTAGCGGATTGCACCCACAAAATCCAATAATAAAAGGAAGATCATGAATATTACATTTAAAGAAAAGAATTGTAAAAGAAAAGCCTTGAAAATTAGGGTTTCCAACTAAGCTTGCTTTTCGGTTATTATGAGCCCTATCTTAATGGTCATGAAAAGATGTCAGAAATCACGTCCTCCCTCAATAAAACATCGTCTTATTCTTCATTCCTATCTTTCTTCCAAACATCGATCATATAACCCTGCGTGTGTGTAAAGAACATTCCTACACCCGGAGAATTCAATTCAAGCTATCATTCTCTTGCCCATCAGCCTCAGTACTTTTTAATTAATGAATATTTAGATGTGCTCACACGCTTTCATGCGACCGTTAATACTTCTTGAGGTACTAACCGACCGAGTACTCACGTACTTGCTTATTTGGTGTATTTTCCTCGTCTTGCACCTCCTCAGGCGTAGCAGTGACTCCCAGACCAGTTGGCCTTAGGGCACTAGGTGAAAAGGCACCCTCGCTATATATTTTTATTGCCCTTGGTGATAACAAAACCAGTGTCCATTTTTCTCACCACTTTATATTTTTTATTCACTTTTTTTTATTTCCTTCATACATCGGCTTTAAGACAAGAGCATTTCAAGGTATCCTCTACTATCCCAAGCTTCAAGACGTGTGTAAGTGCGAATAGCAGGGTAGCAATGTTCAAAATGTTTGGCTTTCAGAATAGAAACTATTTTTCAGACTTATTTTTATTCTCAGATTAGTGACGTCTTTCATCTTACTAACCCTTGGGACAACGGCTCATAACTACTTATTACTAGTTCGTATAAGAAAACTTTTAATTTTCTTAAATTTTTCTAATCTCATGGATGTAATTTTTCACTATCTAAACTTTTATTATCTTATTTATATACAAAAATATTTTTTATAGTTTTGAAAATTTTTAAATTTTTTATAGTTTTTCAAAAAAAATGTTTTGTGCTTATGCAAAGTGATATGCAAATGATGCGAAAATAAGCACAAACCTCCCCCAAACTTGTTTTCAACAGTGTCCTCACTGTTGCCATCTGCTAAATCTCGAAAAACCTGTAAGCTTGGGAGGAATTTATTAGTGGGGGCAAAATATATAAGTGAAGAACCTCCCCCAAACTTATTTTTGGCTCAAAAGTTTGTAAAATTTTTTTATTTTCAAGAGACAGAAAAACATACCCCCCTAAACTTAAGCAATGTTAATCTTTGAAAATCACATGAGGGGGTCAAGAATCATTGGTCGATGCCAAGCTTTGCAAAGACCGAATGTTAACACCAACCATTCAAAAATTTTATCAATGCAGTGTTCTGGTTGGTGAAAGAAGAAGTGGGGAAAAGGTAAGTGGTGGAATAGAATGTGTGTGCGTCTCGTATTGGAGAGACGATGCAGTGAATGTGATGGATAACTCGCATTCTTTTTACAGTTCAGAAGAAGGGGTGGATGTTCAATTTCATTGATTGGGACATGATTCATCTCAACACCCGTGTCCTTAAAAAATGCGAGCTCATCAGCGAAGATTTCCTCAAAAGTTCCATCAATACCCCGATGAATAATGTCATCAAAAAGTGCGGGGTGATCTTCAGACTCTAAGAACAGTTCATAATCAGTGTTAGATGTTCACCCGGACATCTCGGTGGAAGAGTCCGTATGTGTATGATACATAGTTGGGTCAAACAACAACATATGAAAAGAGTCAAGATCGGTATCAGGAGGATCATTAAATTCGCTGCTGTCGACATCCATTAAGTCGACAGAACAGACCTGAGCAGTAGGTTTGGAGGGTACACTTCCCAACTTGTAAATGTTCAGCTCTATTGACCTATTCCCGAAGATAGGGTCATAGAACCATTACGACAGTTGATTATAGCGTTGGAAGTGGCCAAAAAGGGGCGACCTAAAATCACCGGAATTTGATTCCGTGGGTTCGCTACAGGCTGTGTATCAATTACAATAAAATCTACCGGGAATATAAATTCTCCGATTTTTATTAACACATCCTCCAGTTCACCCCTAGGTTTGGTGATTGATCGGTCAGCCATCTGGAGAGTGCAATGGGTTGGCTTCAACTCTCTGATACCTAGTTGCTCATAGACTGAGTACGGAAGCAAGTTAACACTAGCGCCAAGGTCTAGTAGAGCACGGTTGATGTGTTTTTCCCCAATAGAAATGGAAATAATAGGATATCCAGGATCGTTACGTTTCCTCGGTAATTGTTGGGGGAAAGCCATGTCTATTGTTTTTTCCATGAAAATCTTCTTGGGCACTTGAGTCTTCCTCTTCTTAGTGCACAAGTTCTTAAGAGTTTTTGCATAGGACGGAACTTGTTGGATGGCATCTAGGAGAGGGATGTTGGTGTTAACTTGCTTAAAAATGTTCATAAATGTGGACTCGGTGTGTTTGCCCTTAACCGATTAGGAAAAGGTGCTTTAGCAATAAGCGCTGGGTCCATCATAGGAGAAGGAAGTGGGGGTAGACATGATCCCAAAAGAGGAGTGGGGATCGTCTGTGGAGAACTAGAAGAGCTGGGCTGAGGTGGCGAGCCTTATGGGAAACAAAGAATAGGCTCGCAAGAAGGTGGTGGGGTAGAAGAACTGGGGTCAGAATTAGAAGTGTGTGTGTGAGGAAGGGTCTCAGCCGTGGTGTTATTGATTGATTTATTAGTATCATCAAACTCTTCCCCAACATGATTGTCAAGCACTCTTCCAGATCCCAACGAGATTGCATCCACATGATGTGAATAGCCCGGATTGGGTAAAGGTTGAGCTGGAAGTTTCCCTTTCTCTCTTGCACTCATTTCGGCTTTTAAACGTGCAATTTCCTCTTCCATCGATTTTATAGTCTCGCTTTGGGACGCAGAGTTTTTCTTTATATCATCGACGGAAGTTTTTATTGTCCAAAGCAAATTCATGAATGAAGAGGATTCATCAGTACCGGTCAACTGCAAAGAATTAGACGGTGTAAAAGTGTTGGCCGGATTTTGGAAGTTTTGTGATTGAAAGGGATGCTGACTCAATTGAAGTGGTGGCTGCTGTTGTGGTGGAGGGACCCTTTGGAAATTGTGTTGGGTTGGAACCGTGTTTTGAAATTGTGATTGGTTCCAAGCAAAGTTAGGGTGATTCCTCCAACCCTGATCATATGTGGAGGAAAATAGATCGTTTCTAGGTCTTTGTAATGCGGCATTGGTATGCTCATGACCTTGAAACGGACATTCTTCCGTCAAGTGAGGAGGATCAGAACAATAGCCACATACAGTTTTGGAGAGTGACATTTGATTTAGGGCGGCAGCTAAAAATTTATTTTCCACAGCGTCGAATTTCTTGTGTAAAGCTGAAATTTCATCTCTAATTCCTATGGAAATATCATTGCCATCCCTAGATGATTGACTCACACCCTCCCACTGTAAAGATTTTTCAGCGAAATCTTCGAGGAATTTCCAGGCTTCTCCATCATCTTTGGTCATAAAATTGCCCCGACACATGGATTCAAGGGTCTGTCTTGTGTAAGGAGTAATGCCCTCATAAATGATTCGGCACAATTCCCATCTCGGGATGCCGTGATGTGGACATTGGACTAACAGATCCTTGAAACGTTCAAGACACTTTGAAAATGTTTCATTCGGAAGCTGGGTGAATTGATAGATTTCGCTACGGACTCGAGCTGTCTTTTGGTGTGGGTAGAATTTCTTAAGAAATGCTTTGACGAATTCGTCCCAATTTGAAATGGAATGTGCGGTAGTATTATATAGCCACTTCTCGGCTAAATCGCACAAGGTAAATGGGAGAAGACGAAGACGCAAAGCATCCACAGACAACTGTGAAGTACCCATCATTGCGCATACATTTTCAAATTTCGTGATAAACACGTATGCGTCTTCAGACTCGAGACCGTGAAATTTTGGTAGAAGGTTGATGTATTGGGGTTTTATTTGAAAATTTTCCCCGTTGGCTGGTAGAATGGAAAGACAGGTGGAAAGTGGGCCTCGTGTAGGATAGCACCTCTCCTGGAGAGAGATGCGAGGTGGATTCTGCGCACCAACGGACGGCGGCAGGTAGTGGAAAAGAAGTTCGATGGAGATGGATCCATCGATGTGGGTGTGGTGGTGGGTAAAGAAAGGGTAAATGTAGAAATACCGACTTTAGGGTCGATCGGGGGACGCGGACTGAACAGGCACTAGAATCCCGTTGTCCAGCCTATCTTGTACTAAAAAGGGTAAGTACAAGTGGCAGCGTGAATTTATAATTAGGGGAAAATGATATGAATGCGGTGTTTGTTTTGAAAATTGGACGGATTTTTGAAAAAATGATGCAACACAACAAATGCAACACACAAAAACCCTAGAATCTAGTGGTCACCTAGGTCCGGCTCTAGACCGCTCCTAACTACCAAAAGACAAGTCGCAGGATAGAATCCTCCACTGCCTCTTTGTCCCCCTGTGGCCAGGTAAGTGCCAGGTAAGTGGGAAGGTACTCCACTACGTAAGTAGTGGGCCTAATTAATAACCACTAGCCTTCGACACACTTGTCTAGGCACCACAAGAAAACGCGGATAAGCAATGAATTACCCACGGCCTTCTTCTGTCCTAAGTGAGCGCGACGGTCCTTAGAGTCATCTCTAGATATTTTTTAATTAATGAGGGTCAATGCGGATGCAAGTTTTGTGATTTTTGGGGCTTAGGAAGGGTAATGAACTCCCCACCTAATCTGGATTTGGTCGTGCCCCTTAATTTCCGTATTAATATGCAAACAACCAAAAATCAAAAACACGCACAATTTATTTTGCTTTTTGCGGCACTGCGATTTATTTGCAAAGAAACCTGCAGCAAAATGTTAATTGGAGTAGATGAGGAAGTAGATAAGAAAGTAAAGAGAGTTACCAAAAATTTTTGAACAGTGATTCCACTGTAGCACCGCGGTTCCGCCGCGGGAGTCGCCTAATGACGCGGTTCCGCGGTGGAAATATCAGATCACTGCACGAAACTTTCACAGTAGGTTCCTGTTCACTTAAAAAGCTCTCTGGAATTTTCAGAATAATTTTTCCCAAGCTCCAATGATCCCAGATTTCTTCGCAATCAAATCACAAAACACGTATTAGGGTTTGTACGAGTTTAGATCTAAGAATTATAATGGAATAAATTTTTCAACTCAAATTTCAAAATGCGAACAATTAGCGCACTATCCCCAGCAACGGCGCCATTTGATTGGTATTTAGAATTCACAGACTGTGTAAGTAAAACAACTCAAATGATCCCCGGCAACGGCGCCATTTGATTGTAAAGATTTCGGATTGTGTGAATGGAAAATTGTAAAGAAATCACAACCAAAAAATATTTGACCGCAATCAATAACGGTGTCGATTGTAGCGCGTTAGTAAGTGCGGATCATCCACAGGGAAAGTGTAATCGTTCGTGTTTCGATTTAGATGAGTCGAAACTTTAAAGAAAAGAAAACAAAGCAATTCATGATTTATATTTGAAGTTCAAGAATTAGAAAATATAGATCTAATAACAAGAAAAAGATAGAATCAAGAATTGATAGTTTGATGATTTTTCCAAACCAAATATCAAGAATCGAAATGAGGCTCGTAGGAATCGATCGGATCTATAGATGTGATGTAATCTTACAATTACGTATTCTTATCCTTCGATGAATTGATACTAGATCGATGATGATCGATCAATAATTAGGGATTTCTTATGAAACTAGGGTTTCATCTTATCCCTTGTTCTTTTGTCGATATCATTCACATTCTAGCCTCTAGTAAATTCAAGAAACGATCGTAGATCCCTAATTTCGAGCGATAACAATCAAGAAAGCATCGCAAAGAAACTAAGTCATCGATTCTTGAACTTCCTAGGGTTTACAAAACTCGTAGGACTCAAGAATCGTATTAAGATTTGTTACATCATCATTCTATTGATCGTCTCAACTCCTTAACGAGCGGAGTTTTACTCCAACATCACAACAAGAACAACAATTACAAATTGAGATCTAATCATGATGCAAGAATTAAAAGAAAGCAAGATTAAAGAATTTCACCTTTTATTTATATCAACAATTTCATTACATTCGCTCAAGAACTACAAGAGGAAGAACTCGATCGTCGATTTGGCTTCGCTCGTCTTCGTGGGTCGCGGATCGGCTTAGATCACTTACCCGATTGAAGATCGGCTCGGCTCCTAAAAGGTTGAAGGCTTCTTGCTTGATTGGTACTCAAGATCTTGAATTTGGAGTGGAATTAGGGTTAGGGTTTCGCACAAGCCTTGTCACTAGACTTGTGGAAGAAGATGAAGAATTAGAATGATGAGAGAAGACTAACTAATGATTAATGAACACCCTCAACCCTTAGATCTAGGTTCCTATTTATAGCCATCAAAACCCTAGATCTAGGATTTGAATTTTAAGTTTCCCTCTAAAAGTTTGTTAGATGAAATTTGAATTTCCCTCCAAAAGGTTGTTGAGGAGAAGCTTCTAGATGTGATTAGTTAGGAGGGAGCTTCTAGAACAGGTTAGTTAGGAGCTTAATTAGGATTAGCTTAATTAATCATCTTTTGCTGATCTGGCAGAAGACTCTGGAGAATTCTGGAATTTGACGTGTCAAAATGAGGTGTAACCACTGAGAGAAGAATTATGCACCAAAATTGGAATGATGATCTGACCAAACCGCCGCGGAACCGCTGCGCAAGCCGGCTCCCGCCGCGGTTCCACGGCGCTTTAGAGGCTTTAGGGCTTGAAACTTTTGGTGCTTGTTGGGCTTGAGTTGTGGGACTTTCTTTGATATGTTGAATTGTATTTCTCCCTTTGGATTGCTACCAGATCTGAAATTATTGAGTTGGCGTATTTTTGATCAGCTCTTTTGGCTTTGCTCCTGCAATTTCCTGCACAAATCTCGACACAAGTGTTGCGCAAATACAGAGATGATGCGATGCCATGAAATGCAGTCAATTTCCTTTATAGTGCTGGTTTTAGAGTCTAACACATGCAATCTGATATTTCAGGACTGATTTGCTAATATGTGAAATATGAATGCCGAACACTTCTAAATGAGTGCAAATGATAGGGAAGTTGCCGTGTTAAAAATAAATTATTTTCGACTGATCATTGGTCGAATCACGTTAAATATTGATGTTACGTATGCTTATTCTTGCTCGTCTTCTTCCCATGCCTAGAAAAAAACCCTAACAAACTGGTATCAGAGTGTAGAGAACCAAAGGGTCTCCGATTCTACATTCTAAGTTTACGGTGGGTGACTACGCCTGTGTCCGCTCCCCATCTTCTTAGATTATAATTCAAAGGTGTTATTTCAAAGATCCGAGAGAGAAAATTAAGGTTGCTGCAGTGGTAAACAGAAGGTGGCATGGAGGAAGTTCGGGTCAAGGCGGAGTTTTGAAGAAAAGAAGAAGAAGCGACCTTAAGGCGTTGAAGAGAGAAGATAGAAGATGGCTTGTTGAATAATGGTCAAGGTGGGGATTGTTATGAAAACTGACCTGTATTTAATAGCAGACAGACGTCAGACTTTTGAGATATAGAGCTTTAGACGTCTGAAGAAAAAGTGTTCAGAAGAACAGAGCATGGACATACGTCTGAGCACTTGTGCTTCAGACATATGTCGACGATTTTGGCGTGTTATGAAAAGATTCATTTGGAAAGATTCGTTTAAAGATTTATTTGAGGATTTGTGAAGAGATATTTGAAGATTTGTTTTGAAGATTTGATGAGATCCTAATTGGAGTAGGAATTCTATTATTTTGTGTTATAAATAGAGAAGGATCTCATCAGAGAAAAGTGGCCAAACATGAAGAAGAAGAAACAGAAGAAGAAAACAAGATGAAGGCAAAGGCCAAGGGTAGTAATCCATAGATGAAGAGGGAGCATAAAAAAAGTAGTCCTTGTGTTTGTATGAAAAGACAAAGGCAGAGATGAAGGGTAGTCATCCACATGTGAAGGTGGAGAGATTTACCAAGAGTAGTATTTGTGTTTGTATGAGCGTTGAGATATGAGGGAGATGAGAGATGATATAAAATGTACCGGTATTCTTGATCATTAATAAAGAGATTCTCATATTTGCCCCATGGATATAGGCCGTTGGTCGAACCATATTAAATATTGGTGTTGTGTATTCTTATTCGTGCTCGTCTTCCTCCCATGCCTAGAGAAAAACTTTAACAGTTGATGGTGGAGACGATGAGTTAATTAGTTTAATTTCTCAAATATGTTGAAGATCTTGAGATTGAGAGGTATGTGTTAGGGTTGATATTTATAAAGGGTGGAGATGATGAAAATGATGATTTAATTAGTTTAATCTAATATATGCTGTAGGTTTGAAGTTTGTAAAGGGGTGGAGCCTTTGGTGGTGATGGATTCCTCAATTAGGATTGGGGCAATTTTGATAGAGTAAACTACTCTTAAAATTTGTAAAGAGGTTAAGCTTATTTTATTTCCCCCCTTCTAAAGTACATTATAAAGTTGTTTAACTATAAAAAAATGCTTCTTTTTTTGTTGGTGATGCTATCATGCATGATTGCAACTGGAAGGGGATTCTTATAACTTGAAAATTTGTTAAAAAACCCTATTGTGATGCAAACTCCTATGAAAGGCTCCTATCGAACTTAAAACCAAATCTAAAATTTAAATCCAAAATGTTAAGCTTGATTAAGAAAACCCTTAACTTTAAAAAAATTTACTCTAAACTAAAAACTTCAAAACCTTGAAATTGAAACGTAAACGTAAAACTAATCCAAATTAAATCTTAAACTAAATGTATCATACTCGATGATAATTTTAAATTTTCATATTCTCATCGATAATCGTATGAAATAATCAAAATGCTTCGTAGCCCCGTCTTTCAGTTATATGCGTACATTTTTCATCGTGACAAAAAACCACGTGAAAGTTGCCGATATCGAGCGTTAATCATTCGTATCTGACATCTCTCTCATAGTTTATGTAATGAGAAGACCAGTCGCACTATAACCGATAGATTTGTCCAGTGTAGACATGTTAGGGGTGTATAAAGAAAACACATGCATTCACTTATGATGCATCTTCTTAATAACTGACCAAAATCATCAAGAAACAATATCGACGTCTACATCCGACCTCTGATCGAAGAGTTAAAATCCTTATTTATTGATGGTGTGGAGATTTACGATGCAAATACAGATACAACCTTCATGATACGTGCGGGTTTAATATGGACAATTAATGACTTTCTTGCATATGGAATGCTATCAGGTTGGTCTGTACATGGTTATAAAGTATGCCCTTAATTTCAGCAAAATACAATATCGAGACAGTTGAATTTTAGCAACAAGATTTCTTTTTGCGTTCATCAGCGTTTCCTGCCACCAGACCATCCCTACAGGTTTGATGATATTCATTTCGATGGTCATCAGGAGCTTCATAGGCCTCTGGTTCTATTATCCGGAGAGGACATGATTGCTTAGTGGAATGTTTACAATAACGCGACCTTCGGGATAGATCCTAGAAGACATAACACTCCACCCGGCAAGAACAAGTTAAGCATTTTCAACGAACTACCGTACTGGCCAACAAATTTAGTGTGTCATTGTCTGAATGTCATGCACATTGAAAAGGGAGTATTCGAGCAATAGAACCAGAGGGTTCTATCATGGAAGGTTATCTTCTAGATGAAGTAACCCCGTTTTGTTCCCGCTATCTGGATGAAGACATTGAGACGAAGCTTAACAGGACTCAGAGAATTTAGGACGAACCATATGGTAAAGCAGATTACAAGAGAATGGAACTCATATTTATCAACAAGATACATCGGTTTATTCTTCTCAATAGCGTTTGTCTTGATGAAGTTAGAGTGTAAGTCTGTTTTGCATTATATATATATATATATAGATATATATATGAAAGAATATAATATTGATGTCAAATTTTAATATTGTGAACAGAATTCATAAGAATGAAGTACATGGCGGGCATCCTTATTGGAATGATGATCAATCGAGAAAATATCATCAGGACAATTTTTGTGACTGGTTTGCACATCATATAAGATGTTTGAATCTCATGTTTTTGCGACTGGTCTTAATCTAAACTTATATCATTATGTAATTGCCATATAATTTGTTTTGTCAGATCCAAGATCCGAACATGTTTGTATCATTAGAGAAAGACTTGAGATGTCTAGCTCCGTTTTTTGGTATGGAGGTTGCATAATACTAAAGATTCGGTGTCCTTAGATACAAATTTGAAGTTAAGAACATAGAAAAATCTCGAACCACCTAGAATAGCGCGATAGTGACCGTTGGTTCAGATGTTGTGATTTATTATATGTATTTAGATTGCATACTTGGTATCCAATATCCCGGACGAGTAGAACTATTTTATATATTTTAGTGTATTTGGTATGATACACGAACCGGAACTAGAAGGTGGAGAGACAATCTCGGGATTTAGAAAGATGAATATGGATTGACTAGAGTAAACACACGTTAATTTTCCTTTGAGGACGATCCATTTATATTTCCGCAACAAGTATTTGAAGTATACTACTCAAAGTGCTTGAAGTATTTGAGATGGAATATTGTATGTCGATGGAAGCCCAGTAATATTTATGATGTTCCAGAATTTGGGGATCACATGGATGACAATGATGAGGAAGAAGAAGAGAAAAGACTTAGAATCTCTAACCGTCTATCTTCATAGAAGGGTTTTCTTTAGATGGGCGTGAAGTTTCATGGGTTAGGAATGATATTGATGATCAAATCCAAGTAGATATTTCTACGACGTCTAATACGCCAATGAAATGAAAAAGAAAATCATTAATATTATGTTATGAATTTACATTTTCTATGATCTATACATGTATTGTTGTTATATTTCTCTAACGTACTTGTATTGCATGCATATGTAATGATTGTACTTCTATTTAGGGATGATGGCGACGTCAGTACCAGCGAGAGGTAAGGACACCAGGGGAAGCGCTAGAGGCGGCTCCAGAAGTAGGGGTAGAGCGATTATGCCGGAGGAGCTGCGTAGGGAGCAGCTCCTATAGAAGAAGGGTGGTGTTGTACCCCTGTCTGGACAGAGTCCAGATGATTTTTTCCGTGTGGACTTTTCCACACCTGTAAATATATTTATATATTATATATTGCAAACATATTAATTTTGAACGATATATTATATATATACATGTATATTCACTTGAAGTTACTTATATAATCATTTTTTATTGTCTAATTGGAGTGCATGCCTCCACATCAGGGACATAGGCCGTTCCTACACGATCCATACCCTTCAAGCACTCTGTAGGTTAGTATTTTTTTACTATATAATACGTAAAATTGATTATGTATTATTTTATTCAGAAGTTACTTATATAGTCATTGTTTATTATCTAGTCGGAGGGTATGCATGCATGTCCGGGTCACTGGCTATTTCTTACCCGACGAACTATCGTCCTGCTCGTGCTGCTGTCCAGGAACAGACTCGTGGTGATGTCAATATATGTATATACTGCACTCCAATTTTCGTTAATTCTTGCATTCTAAATATTTTTTGTATTATATTTGTGACATGTTGTATATTTTGGATATCGGTTGTTGTATATGATGACTATGATCATCATTTTAGAGTGATTTTGTATTGTGTTTATACATTTTTTTATTTCGTTATATATTATGCGTGGGATGTTGTTGATATATACTTTTGTATTTGGGTATATAATATAGTGTAAAATATATTATTATGTAAAGAGCGGACAAAAAACAGAAAATGGTATTTTCTTTTAAAGAAGTTTTAAAGTTTGCTCCTACGGTTCGCACCGTAGGGGCACAATTAGCTCATATGGGTTCCCCCGTAGAAGTAAAGTATCAGAAAAAATCGATACTCTATCCCTATGGTTTACACCGTAGGGCAACCTTTATCCCTACGGTGACCACCGTAGGGATAAAGTATCAGAAAAAAACCGATACTATGTTTCTACGGTGGAAACTGTAGGGACTAAGTTTGCATGATATTAAAACATTTAAAAAAAATATATATAAAATGATGCTGCTCCTACGTTGGAAACCGTAGGGAAAGTGACCCCTATGAGTTTTGCAGTAGGTTCAAATTTGTAACCATAGGGGCATTTATCTGCCCCTATGGATTATAATTCTGTCCCTACGGTGGACACCGTAGGGACCGTGGCTTTCCCTTACGGTTCCAACCGTAGGGATATTCGTAGTAGTGATTTTTGAGGAACAAGAATGGAACCCTATTAACTCTTTTGAAGAAATCAGTATGTATTTAATGAAGTAAACAATTTTAACCATATACACACACGATGAGTGTGGATCCGTTAGGACGGGTTCGTGTTTTCAAGTTCACAAACCTTTTTTTGGTACGTCTGATCGTTGATCTGTTCCATTGAAGTTTATCAACATACCATAGATAGCGTAATTTTACAATTCATTTTGATATGTTTTACACATGCAACAAGTTATTTTAAAATTATAAAAATTCTATGGCTGCAATAAGTTTGGAGGTTTTATGCATATGTATACACTTCCAAACAAAGCGATTTTGTAAATATATGCTATATAAGATGTGCTGATCAACTTGATCGAAACAGATCATTTATCGGACATCCCAAAAAAAGTTTGAATTTGAAAAACACGAATCCTGTCCTCATGTTTGAATATGTATCACATACACACACATCGAAACGAATGTTTGAATATTAAATATATGCTTTAGATTAATTAATCTGTTATCAGTATAGGTTAGGGTCAACACAAAAGAGAGAGAAGAAGAACCAATGAGCAATAGCTCGGTTGGTATGACACTTCTTTTTCTGAGAAGAGTATAGAAATTCGATCTGCAGTAGGAGAAGTGGTCAGAATATTACTTTTTCAGGGCAAATTCATGGGTCCCGTGGATGTGTGTGTATGTGATGGAGGTTTAGATCTCCTTCAGATGTTGTCCTCCGTCGATCTGTCGCGAGCGTTAGTGAACGGCTGAGATTGGTGTTGAGGGTTGCCTCCTTGAGCGTGTGGATCTCAGTGGGCCTGTTGTGAGGCGAAGCTGAGCTATCTGCAAAAGAAGTCCCGGGGTGGTTGTATCACCGTGGACCCTCCGAAAATCAAGTTAGCCAAGAAATTTGGGCAGAGTAGTGGCTTATTGGAATGAAATCTCCTTACCTGATTCGTCTGAGAGAGAGGTTTTTATAGTGGTCGCTTGGAGCAAGCTGGCGCGAGATCTTCACCGTCGGTTACGCCTCTGACGTTACGCTTGCGTGAATGACGGGATCCCTCCATTAATGACGAGATACACTCGTTAATGGGGGATATGATGGCGTGGAACGCGGGACGTTGGGTGGCGGATATCTCGCCTCTGACGAAATACGCGGAGCCATGGTGGAGGCGCTTGGGCTTTGCGTCCTTGGTTGCTCGGTAGAACCGGGGAGGCTTAGCTCGGCGGGAGGCTCGGAGGGGAGCAGGAGGCCGGGGAAGATCGGTTCTGTGATATCTCGGAGGCGAGCAGGGAGGGCTGAGGAAGCTCAGCATGTAGGAGGGTTCGGAGGAGAGCCGATGGTTATTCATATGGCGAGCATATAAGTGTTCAGGGATCCATCGAAGGTCGGGTCATGCCTTGGGACAATAGCCCGGGGGACGCCTCCAATGTATGGTGCTTGCCCTGTTTCCATGAGCCCCGGGACACGTCATCTACCATGTGTCATGATCTAGAGAGTTCCCACTTATGAGTATCATCATTAGCCCTCATTTTCGTCCCGACCTATTTATGGGTCAGGTCGAGAGTGGTCTGGATCGGTTTCTCGGGCTCAGCATGTTGTTAAGAATTTGTCAGCGCGGATTTCCGGGGTGACTCGGCGTAGGACGGTTTCGTCGTCCAGATCTTTGAGCCCGCCTGTCGTATCTCGGACGCTTGGATCTCAGCGCGTATCTTAGATGACGTCAGCGGATCAGGGGAAAGGATTGTGCATTTAAAGAGGAGCGCCGATTCGCTTGCACGTCTTTTGAGGCACAGGCCACGCGCCCAACGTAGATTGGCGGACTTGACAGTTTGTCGCTGTCGCCTGTGCTCGAAAAGACGTCTCTAATGGTCGTTCGACACATGGGGTGTCGACAGCTGGCAGACGCGAAGCTTCGTTTTGGTGGGAAACGATTTGAGCTGTAGGATGCGTCCCCCCAAGCAGTATAAATAGGAGTGGGATCCCCCTAGGGTTCATATTTTCGCCACTATTTTCCTTTGCTGCGAGAGATTGCTCGGCGCCCCATCCTTTAGATCGAATCCTTCGCGCTCTTTCCTCGGAGAATTCCTTCTTCTTTCGAATCAGGTTAGATGTCTTCTTCTGACGAGTCTGTTGGGATAGTTAGAGTAGAGTCTAAAGAGTCTTCCACCTCTTCCTGAGAGGGTTCCCTTGCTGCTTCCTCATCGTCGGGCCCGCCCCGTAGAGTCAGGGCCACCCGCATCGCTCGTCGCCAAGGGACGGCAAGGGCCCCCAAGGTGCCCATCGGGAACGCCCGCAATGCGCCCTACATCTTGAGAAACGTGGACGAGCTTACTGAGATTCGGGCTTGCTTCCACATTACCCCTAGATATTCGCTACGTTTAGCTAGGGTGGACGAGATGGCGGATCAGGTGTAGGGCAAGGAGATTGCTCTGTACTTGGACGCATTCTGGGCTAGGATGCGTCTGCCCTTTCCAACCAAAGTATGTAGGGTACTTCGTTGCTTCCAACTTGCCCTGGGCCAGCTAGCGCCAAACTCGTGGAGAATCCTCCTCGGATTTCCGGTCCTGTTGAAACTCAAGGATCTCCCCTTCAGCTTGACCCTTCTCACTTCCTTCCTCTGCTACAAGAATCACCCCGGCACCAGTAAGAGTGAGCCGAACTGGGTGTAATTTTCCTTTAAAAAGTGTAAGGTTGGGGCAGCCGGGTCGGGTGTGGTAGTCGTTCCTTCCTCCATTCATGAATAGAAGGAGAAGTTCGTCTTCGTCGGGTCACCCGAGGGCGAGGATTGGCCCGTGCCTATACGGTGGCACATGTCCGACTGTCCGAAGGCAAAGCAGTTGTCCTCGCCCGTGGCCAGGGCGGTATCCATGTGGGAGCCGATCCAGTAGGCCGACGTCCTCCTTTCCGAGCAGGTCCTTAGCTGGGCCGGGCTCAGCTCCGCACACTTCGTGGGTAAGTTAGGAGATTGGGCGACTTGCTTAGACTTGAGTAATTTACTTTTTTCCTTCTTGCATCACTAACTTCTCTGTGCTTTCTCCCTTTGCAGGACACATGGACCGGTCCAAGATTCTCGCTGCCATATCCACTACGGCCCGGAAGAAGGCCGGGGGCGTGTCTTGTCCCGAGTAGGCCCAAGCTCGCCCCTGAAGCCGTCCCCACCGGTGAAGTCCTCCGCAGCGCCCCGGGCCACCGATGACCATCGCGGGGGGCGCCAGAAGCACGCCCGAGACCCGAAACCCCGGTCGAGGGAGGAGGATGAGGTGACCGAGGTTCCCTTCAAGAGGAAAAGGACGATCTCCCTCACCCTGTCGACTGACATCCCCGAAGGGATTTCAGTGCAGGAGGGGGATGTCTGCTTCGTGGTCCCTTTGGGGCTTTCCGTCACCGACAGCTTGCTCGCGGACATAGAGCAGCCGGCCGGGAAAAGATTCCGCCGGGGACCCTGAAGGCCCAAGTGGTCGCCATCGCTCAGGAGGCTGTTCAGGTCTGTATTCGTTTAATTATTGTCTTAATTGCCCTTTCTTAGCCCGGACACCTCTAAATACATCTGTTGCTTTTCTTAGGTCCTCCAATATTGCGCCCTCATCGTTAACATGGAAGCCGAGGAGATCGCCCCGGCCATGAAAAAGGCGGGGGAATCGTCTTCGAAGGTGGAGGACCTGCACCTCCAGCTGCCGCAGGAGAAGGAGAAGACAGCCGCCCTTGAGACCGGGTTGGCCGTAGGGGAGCTCATGCTCTCCAAGAGCTAGGAGTCCTACCGGCTCATGGGTGAGTCTCATCGAGCCATGGAGGGCAAGTTGGAGGAGATGGGTAAGCGCCACTCCTTAATGAAGAAGGCGAAGGATGCTAGCAAGAGGGAGAACGAGGCTGTGCTTGAGGAGGCGAAGATCGCCGAGCTTCGGGCCCGTAAGTCGGTGGACGTGTACAAAGAGTTAGACCAGTTTTACACTGACCTCGGTGAAGCCTCCGCCATCGTTTGGCATGCAGTCCTTAATGCCAGAGTTTGCGGATGGTAAGCTCCATGCTCGGGTCCCTCTCTCGGTGGAAATGTCGCAAGTGGCGGCGCCGGAGGCGGGGCGGCTACGGAAGCGGAAACCCCGGCCCCTAAGGGCATTGCCGAACAAGGCAAGGTCCCGGCGGAGCCTGCTTCCTGAGCTCTTCCCTTTCTTTTTCTTTTAGCGACGAAAAATTTTGTAAGCCCCCGGGCAATTTTTGTAAGGTTGAGGAGACCCGAATATCCTGTAAAGGCTTTCTAGAACATAAATAAAACTGAGTTTATCTTCCTCTACATGGCAATGTTTTTCCGGTGTAAGTACTTGAGTTTTTCGGTCTCTTCCTCGATGCAAATGTTAGGTCGTAGGTCAACGACCGACCTTTCAGATGAAGATCACGCGTCGAGTGTAGGCCAACTAGTTGTCAAGTACAGGAAAGCCGATGTCCTGCTGCCCCGAAGTCGAGGTGGCAATCGTTCACTTAGGACACATCGGGAGACTCCTCCGAGTAGGAAGGTCGGTATCTGACCACTCCTTAGAGTCAGTTCTTAGCGTTAGGTGAACAACATCCAAGTCAGAGTTGGTCGGCGTCAGGGGGTTCTCCCTATACATGGTTCCTAGACCTCCGTTTTGGGATGTTGTGCCCGCTAAGGACTAACTAAGCAGGGAAGCTACTCGGTGGCCTCGTGATAAGGGCTTAGATCCTTAGCGTAGGTGGGCAGGATGTGCCCGCTAAGGATTGACTGGGCAGGGAAGCTGATCGGTGGCCTTGTGAGGAGGGCTTTCAATTATTGGCATGGATGGGTAGGAGCTACCCGCCAAGGATTGATCGACCAGGGAAGCTGCTCTGTGGCCTCGTGAGGAAGGCTTCGATCCTTAGCGTAGGTGGGAAGGATGTGCTCGCTAAGGATTGACCGAGCAGGGAAGCTGCTCGGTGGCCTCGTGAGGAAGGCTTCAATCCTTAGCGTAGGTGGGCAGGATGTGTCCGCTAAGGATTGACCGAGCAGGAAAGCTGCTCGGCGGCCTCGTAAGGAGGGTTTCGATCCGTGGCGTGAATAGGTAGGAGCTACCCGCCAGGGATTGACCGAGCAGGGAAGCTGCTCGGTGGCCTCATGACGAGGGCTTTGATCCTTGGCGTGGATGGATAGGCTGTGCCCGCTAAGGATTGACCGTGCAGGGAAGCTGCTCGATGGCCTCGTGAGGAGGACTTTAGATCCTTAGTGTGGATGGGTAGGAGCTACCCGTCAGGTATTGACCGAGCAGGGAAGCTGCCCGGTGGCCCCGTAAGGAGAGCTTCGATCCTCAGCGTAGGTGTGCAGGATGTGCCCGCTAAGGATTGACCGAGCAAGGAAGCTGCTCGGTGGCCTCGTGAGGAGGGCTTTCGATACTTGGCGTAGATGGGTAGGATGTGCCTGCTAAGGATTGACCGAGCAGGGAAGCTGTTCGGTGGCCTCGTGAGGAGGGCTTTCAATCCTTGGCATGGATGGGTAGGAGCTACCCGCCAGGGATTGACCGAGCAGGGAAGCTTCTCGGTAGACTCGTGAGGAGGGCTTCGATCCTTAGCATAGGTGGGCAGGATGTGCCCGCTAAGAATTGACCGAGCAGGGTAGCTGCTCGGTGGCCTCGTGAGTAGGGCTTCGATCCTTAGCTCAGGTGGGCAGGATGTGCCCGCTAATTGACCGAGCAGGGTAGCTTCTCGGTGGCCTCTTGATGATGGATTTTTAGACTTCTTCTTACCTTCACGGGGCATCGTTCAATCTCCCTCGACTTGTAAAAAATCTAGAAGAGTGACCATCGCAGACAACACGTGGCTGAAACGTACAGGCAAGGTGCGGCTGTCACGACCCGAAGGTACAGAACGTGACTGGCACTTAAATTATGAAACGTCTCAAGGCGTACGTAATCTAAGTAAGCCAAAACCCAGAAATCAAAACCATGTAAAGAAATAGAGTGAAGGAAAACTTATTTAAAGAAAGCGATTTTAACCAAATAAGTCGTATTAAACATTTAAAAGCAACATCATATTTTCCCGAAAATTTCGGCAGAGTCTCCTTTATAAATACTGGCCCCAAAATGGGTACACCACATAAAAATACATATAAATAATGAATAAGGCATCCCCAAGCGGGAGCTAGCTCTTCGCCAATGGCGGAATCACAACCACATGTAATATGTATAACAAAAGTGTACAATAAGCATCTGAAAGCAAGAAATAAAAAAATACCACATCGGCTCAAGTGAGCATCGGCACCAAACACCAAAGATACAAGTCTCACGAGTCTTACAGTCTAGTCCAATATACAAGGGTAGATAGAGTGTATTAGATACAAAATAATATACATGATGGAATAACATATCCTCGCAACCCACCTACGAGCAATGCCGCAAGTCTAAGCAAAAGGAAAAAAATGAGGATGTGCATCCGCCGCTACTGTGCTGACTGGTCGGACCTGCAAGATACTGTGGCACAACGGGGGTGGGTTGCCAACTCGTGAGTAGTAAGTAACATCTCATAAGGCTATCGTAAGCATGCACGCAAATGCGTCTCAATCTACGCATATCGATAAATACGATGTACTAACATGAATGCAACATGAATGCATAATCAAACACGAAATCTAAACAAGTCTGGTATGAGAAAATATTTGTTCTTATCTTAGAAAAACCTCTGTGCAATAAACTGAAGTATCATCAATGAAATCAATAGAAAATCCGTGTCAAGTATCGACACAATATATACATATCCCAATATCTCGATGTCTCAACATCTCAATATCTCAATATCTCGGGCTCCGTCAGTCCGGATCGGTCCATATCATCAAATCTCACGATCAAGTCGGTATCATCTGGATATCCACCGCGTCAGATATCACCGGTAAGTAGTCCGCCCCTGCCAGGCTCATCGTCATACCCATAAAAACACTCTCACCCCAGGCTACCATACCGGGTCCACCATGTACCCGAGACGGTTCATCCTCCTTCTCGAATCGGGTCTCGACGACCAACAGAAATCAGGAAAACTCATGGTGGACGACATATACATCATATCACAAGAAAACCGCAACTTACATTTTTAAAGGATAATAAGTTTATAAAATTCTTGCGGTTCTCCCCAAAATCTAGAAATCTTACAACTACTAAAATCCTCAAGAAGAATCACAATATGTAAACATGTCGGCGATGATAACTGCCTATGGTATCAATAATATGAAATACGATGTGTGACTAGAAAACTATGCATGAACGATGATGGAATGAGGTATACACATATGACCAGCAATCTTACGTATCCATCATGATGAAATGAATATACAAGTACAGGTTTACAGATCATATATGGTGCAATTGTTTTAGATTCCGATTTAAGCAAGTTCTATAGTGTTCGTGGCATAACAATTACCAAGGCGTATGTGTTCGCATGAATAATGCCCGTGCAGCATGAACCACCGGTAATGGTGCAAGTGTCCTATGAGGTGATATCACACACACACACACACACACACACATATAAGATGATGCTATGCAATGAGATGATTAACTAGGAAACTACGCATATAAATGCAAGTACTACTAGAATCCTGACTATCGGGCGTCTTGCGCCATCCAGACGATTCCCCCGTAGATGTGTACATCTACTCACGGGGACGTCTCGGCTAATCTGATCCGATCTCAGCCCTGCTTTTCCACGCCACATTCGACGCCTCTGCACCCGATCCTAGAAACGCACACAAGTTAATATGAAAAAATATATATAAATAGTCACGGACACAAACGATACAAATCAACCACGCGCACTAACTAGACGTGAACGCACTTGGTGCACAAAACGCGTTCGCAACAATGCCACAAACCACAACTAGGGTCGCTAAACGTGACAACTACCAAGCCTAAAACCCAATCGCGCATTCACAACACATTAAATAATATATGAAATAGGTAGTAAACCATCAAAACTTAAAACTTAATTCAAATCGATTTATCCCAAAAACTTAGTAAGCATCAATTTACCATTTTAGTTCAAATCTAAATATTTTAACAAAACTAGTGGCCATAAAGCTCACTTAATAGCTTAATTAGGCCACACAATTACTAACTAGATTTTAATCTGTAGCGTCTTGAAAAGTCGTTTTGGTGTTTTCCTGAAATTCGGTGAAAATTCGGTATTTTTCCGAAAACCGTCTTTCTCGATATTTTGCAGTTAGGGCTAATTATACCTTAATTGGATAGGTAATTACTTGTTTTTAGTAGCTAATGAGTTAATTATGAAATTTTGGTCATTTAAAAATTTTTCCCCATTTTTCAATTTTTTAATATTATTTTAAGCCGGTAAGAAAATACATTAAATAAGCGATAAATACAAATTTTTCCGGGCTAATTTTAATCTCTAAAATTATGATAATTATAATCTAGTGATAACATAAATTTTTAGTAATTTATTTTGATTTTTTTCAAATTTTTATGATTTGAAACGAATTTATTGAATTTTGGGCTAAAACTTTCAATTTTTGAGTTTTAGGGGGCCTTTTTGCATAAAATTTCTTTTGTAAAACCCCTCTCTCTTTTTCCTCAGCCCTAGGACAGCCCCACCTTGTGTGAGACCAAAAATTTCTGGCCTCATTTCTTGAGTTGCTTCTTGAGTTGAAATTTGATAGTTTTTGGAATTAATTTAAATATAATGGATAAAGTATGATACATTGACTTTTGTGGACTTGACCATGACTTTCCCCACTTGCCCACACCCTCCCCCATTCCTCCTCTGGCCGAAAATCCTGCACACCCTCTTCTTCCTCTCTTTTCTTTTCATTTTCTTCAATTTCTTCAAGAAAATACATCAAAATCCATGATTTAATTCAAAAATCCAAACAAAATCCTTAAGCTATCATTATCCTTAGCCATTCTTGCTTGGATCTTGGTGTTGAGGCTATCAATTGGAGCAAAATTTTCTTGCTTGATCCATAGATCAAGAGGTATAATTTCTATCATGTTAAATTCTTTTGTTTAAGTTTCTTATGTTGTATGGTTTAGTGTTAATTTAGTGTAGTTTAATCTAGTTTTCTTAGGTTTTGCTTGAAAAATCTAACTAGGGTTTGAAAGCCATAATAGTTAATTAAGTTGTTTTATAATTAATCTAGTGGTTAATGAACTAATCTATATGGTTACCTTGTTATGTAGTCTTTTATTTGTGTTAATTTAGTTAACTTTAAAAGTTCGATTTTAGTTGTAATTGTCGTTTTAAGGAATTTCAAGAGAGGGTTAGTGTATGGAATTGAGTTGTGAAGCTTGATTAGTGAGTTGATTAAGGTTTAGAAAACATTATTTAATTGATTAAACCTAATTTGCTATCCAGTGTTTTGCTAACCTTAATCTAAGTGGTTAACTTGCTTATTAGGCTAAAAATTAGTGTTAATTAAGTTTTTCAAGTATGGATTTTGATTTGCAATTGCTATTTATAAAAATCAAGAAAGGGTTTGGTTGTGGAATATAGGTTTTGGAGCATGGTTAATGTGTTGTAATTAGTGTGTGTGGATTGCTTGTAGTGTGCTTGGGTGAGTATGCTAGATTGTAGTTGTTTTGTCGCAAATCGGCGACGTTGCACCGATTTTTGGAATGTATCTGCTTACTAGATTTTTATATAAATTATGTGATGGATTATTTTCGACATCTTGATGATCGTAATGGGTTGTCCTACGACTTTTAGGATGCGTGAGTGCGGATATTTGGGTAGTCGGGTTTTAGTTTTGCCGGGCGACCAAATCGGCGTTTTTTTGGCAGTTTTTGCGATTTTCGCGTGTGTCCGCGCAGTTTGTGCACGTTGTACCTAGCTAGCGAACTTGAGTAGTTTCGTTGGGGTTTTGCGTCGTTCTTGATATGTAACCTTATATTTGGTACTGATGTAAATTCCAGGTTCGGTCGCGGAAACGTCAGACGCGGCGCGAAAGGGAAAGACGGTGATTGGACACAGCTAACCAGGGATTCCGGTGAGTAGATTTAACATCTACGGGGGACGATCGTTTGGATGGCGCAAGTCGCCCGATAGATTTAGTAAACTGGAAAATAGTAAATTGGATAATCACTTGTGACATTAGAATAATAATACTGGCATGATAATTACTGCAATTAGATCAATATGTTATACCCATATACGCAAACTCAATTATAGGACACATGCACCATTACCAGGTTTTTATATGCAGTACGAGCACTATTCATGCTTACACACACACCCTGGTAATTGCCATGCCACCACACTAGATAACCTTTAATTTAAACCTTTTACTAATTGATACTTAAATTGTGCTATTTCCTTAAAATGAAACCGTAGGATTGCTATTCATGTGCATGTACTTCATCATATTCATTGTTCATGCTTAATACATTAATCACACATCGCAACTTGATTATTGATATCATACGCATTCATTATCATTGATATATGCACTTATGAGGATTTCTTGAGATTTTATGATATTGCTGGATTTCGGGGGAAAGCCGCAAAATTTCCAAACTTATGATATTTTTAAAACATGTAAATTGCGGTTTTCTAGTGATGTAAGTGTCGTCCACCATGAGTTTGCTGTGGTTTTTGGAGACCCGTTTCGAGGAGTTGGATGAACCGTTTCGGGTACATGGTGGGCCCGGTAGGGTACCCCGGGGCAAGAAGCTCGTGGTGTTGACGATGAGCCTGGCAGGGGACGGATTACCTACCGGTGACTTCATTGGGCACGGAGGATATCCAGAGGATACCGACCGGGGCCGCGAGAGGATGATATATTGATACTGAGATGGGTCAGACGGATGGCTGAGGCCAGAGACACTATGACATGGATTTATGAGATTTGAGACAGCTTTTGGGTGTCGTTGCTGGACACCGATTTTCGTCGATTCATTGACATTATGCTGGCATTCTAAAAGAGTTTCAAAAACAAAAAGAGAATAAATATTTCTTATATATACATATTGAGACCTCAGATATTCATGTTGCATACATATTAGCACACTGATATGATATACACACCTGCTAGTGCATCCAGTCATACATGTATTTTAGATGCTAGGATGCTTGTGTGCATGCATACGATAGCCTTTGCAGATGTTATTTATTACTCACGAGTTGGCAACTCACCCCCGTTGTGCCACAGTCTTTTGCAGGTCCGCTCCGTCAGTTCAGTAGCGGCGGGCGCACTTGTTCTTTTGCCTCTTTTGCTTGAGCTCGAGATTTGCTCATAGGTGGGTTATGTTATTATTTTTGTACCACCTTGTATATTCTTGTATCTAGTGTACTCCATCTACTGTTTCTACCAGATTATTGTATATTGACCTAGAGATAAGACTGTGAGGTTTGTGGATTTTATGCTGTATTTTGGGGTTGAGCTCACTTGAGCCGACATGCTACTTTTTCATGCTTCCTTATGCTTTATTATGATTATTATGCTTGCTGTCATTTACATTGCGTGGGATTTGTGGCCGCCTTATGGCGAAGAGCTAGCTCCCGCTTGGAGATGCCCTATTTTGTTGGATTCATGTATATATTTTGTTGTACCCATTTTTGGGGGTCAGTATTTACAAAGGAGACTCTGCCGAAATTTTTGGGAAAAATTGGTATTGTTTTAAAAAGGGTTTTACATGACTTATTTGATAACTTGCTTGCAAATGATTGGGTTTTCTTCACTCTTTTGCTTCATTGGTTTTTTTTTCTGGGCTTTGGCTTACTTATTTTACGGACGCCTTTAGACGTTTCGTAAACTTAAGTTCTAGTCACGTTCTGTACCCTGCGGGTCGTGACAAGGTTGGTATCAGAGCGATAGGTTTTACCTTTGTGAGTATAGGATGACCCTTGGTAGATGGAGTAAGTGACTTAAGCAGGGTAACGTAGCGTGCGTATGTCCGCGGCATACTTACGATACGGTACTCCGCCTAAGTGACTTTAGGATATACTTGCTTGAAAATTCCTTCTTCAATTCCGTGTATCCTATGATCCTATTGCACTGTTCTTATTATCCATTTTCCTGTAACAGCCACTATGCCGCCGAAGGCTACGAGGGCACAGAAGGCTGCCGCCAGAGACGAGATTCGAGCTGGCTCGTCCGAGACTAGGACTGAGCAGGGTGGTATGCCTACGCCGCAAGGACAGACCAATCCACCTTCCCCAGGCCGTATGGATAGGCTCGAGACTGGTATGGAGGAGTTGCGACAGATGATGGGAGGCATGCAGGAGCTACGTCAGATGGTAGGATCCCTAGTTGCAGCCAGTCGTACACCGAGGCCGGATGACGTACCTACTACATCACAGACGACCATGATACCTGCTCCTACTACTACCACCGTGGCCATTCCGGTTTCACTACAGGATTTCATGAGGCTGAGACCTCCAGTATTCACCGGCACCGAGACAGCGGAGGACCCACAGACGTTCCTTGACAGTTTAGCCAGGATCTGCCATTCGCTGAGATGTTCGGATGATCGATGGGTAGAGCTTGCGAGTTTCCGACTAGAGGGTCTCGCGCAGACATGGTGGGAGTCAGTCTTGAGAGGTCGAGCTGCAGGTCTACCGCCTATGACTTGGGCCGAGTTTACAGCGGTCTTTCTAGCCCGTTTCCTTCCAGAGAGCGTTCGTGACGCCAGAGCTCGCAGCTTCGAGGCCTTAGTCAAGACACCTGGGATGACGGTGTCTGAGTATGACATCCAGTTTACACAGTTATCCCGATATGCTCAGTATTTGGTGGATACCGAGGAGAAGATGGTGAAGAGGTTCGTACAGGGACTTGATGCCCAGCTATATCTTGCCATTGGCGCCCAGCACTACGACACTTATTCAGCTGCTAGGGATACGGCATTGCGGATGGAGGCACGCATATCACAGACTTCGGCCGTTTCTGGGCCGAAGAGGATTCGCACCGATGTACCGTCTCAGAGGCAGCGCGCCAGATTCTTTCCGAGAGATAGGCCTGGCAGAGGATTTGGGCGGGGACAGTTATATGGTTCTTATCCCCAGGGGCAGCAGCCGTCACCAGGATGTTTTGGGTGCGGGAGTCCGCACCATCTTGTCAGAGACTGTCCGGTGAGACGGCAGGGAGCAGCGACAGTTCCGCACGTGACCCTACCACCATCACCACCCCCTCCTCAGAGAGCCCTACTTCCTACCCCAGGCGATGCTCCACGCCAGCTAGGTGCACCGAGAGGCCGTGGACGCGGCGGTCCTGTTCAGAGAGGATGAGGAGGCAGAGGCCGAGGTCGAGGTCAGCCCACTATCGGTGGAGGACAGGCCCGAGTATTTGCTTTGACACCGCAGGATGCGCAGGCATCCAATGCCGTTGTGACAGGTACTTTGCCAGTTTGTTCTTTCGACGCACGGGTATTATTCGACCCAGGTTCCACACATTCGTACGTATCTACACACTTTGCACCGATGTTGGGCCGTGAGTCGTCGTCGTTAGATCAGCCGCTTGTTGTTGTTACTCCGGTAGGCGAGTCGTTTGTCGCTCGGTTTATATTTCGTTTGTGTTCCGTTCGTATCGGGGAGAGGGATTCATCAGTTGATTTGATACTCCTCGATATGTTGGACTTTGATGTGCTTCTGGGCATGGATTGGCTAGCCACTTGTTATGCTTCGGTGGACTGCCGTGAGAAGGCAGTCAGATTTAGCTTTCCGGGAGAGCCAGTCCTTGTTATTCAGGGAGACCGCAGTGTCACCCTTCCCAGCTTAATTTTGTCTCTTCGCACTGGTCAGCTCTTGCGGAAGGGATGTCAGGGATTCTTAGCGTTTGTTTGTGATACTCGAGCTGCAGAGGTTCCGTTGGACCGGGTCCCGGTAGTTTGTGAGTTCCCTGATGTTTTCCCTGATGAGCTACCTGGGCTACCGCCTGAGCGCGATGTTGAGTTCTGCATTGATTTGATTCCCGGTTCGGGGCCTATTTCTATACCTCCTTATCGGATGGCCCCGGCAGAGCTTCGAGAGCTGAAGGATCAGTTGCAGGACCTGTTAGATAAGGGGCTTATTCGGCCGAGTGTTTCTCCGTGGGGTGCTCCGGTCCTGTTTGTCAAGAAGAAGGATGGAAGTTTGCGCTTATGTATCGACTACCGCCAGCTGAACAAAGTTATCGTTCGGAACAGATATCCGTTGCCGCGCATTGATGATTTGTTCGACCAGCTTCAGGGTGCGGGGTATTTTTCGAGGATCGACTTGCGATCAGGATACCATCAGCTGCGAGTTCGACAGGAGGATATACCGAGGACAGCTTTCCGCACGCGCTACGGCCACTACGAGTTTTTGGTGATGTCGTTCGGACTCACCAACGCCGCAGCAGCATTCATGGATTTGATGAACCGTACATTCAGGCCGTATCTTGACTTGTTCATCATCGTGTTTATCGACGATATCTTGGTGTACTCCCGGAGCAGAGAGGAGCACGAGCAGCAATTGCGGATTACGTTACAGACTCTGAGGGAGCATCAGCTGTTCGCGAAGTTCTCCAAGTGTGCTTTCTGGCTGGACAGCGTCGGATTCTTGGGTCACGTGGTTACGAGAGACGGCATTTGTGTGGACCCGAAGAAGATTGAGGCTGTTCAGCAGTGGCCCCGACCTACATCGGTGACTGAGATCCGTAGTTTTCTAGGCTTGGCGGGCTACTACAGGCGTTTTGTTCAGGACTTCTCCCGTATAGCTGCACCGTTGACCGGTTTGACCCGGAAGGGAGTTCCTTTCGTCTGGACAGAGGAGTGCGAGCGCAGTTTTCAGCAGCTACGGACTTGTTTGACTACGGCGCCGGTATTATCTTTGCCTTCGGGATCAGGCGGATTTGTTGTCTACTGTGATGCTTCGCGAGTGGGATTAGGATGCGTATTGATGCAGCATGGCCGGGTGATCGCTTATGCTTCTCGGCAGTTGAAGAAGCATGAACAGAACTACCCCACTCATGATTTGGAGATGGCTGCAGTGGTCTTTGCACTGAAGATTTGGCGACATTACCTGTACGACGAGTCGTGTCAGATATTCACCGATCACAAGAGCTTAAAGTACATATTTCAGCAGCGAGACCTGAACCTCAGACAGCGTCGTTGGATGGAGTTGGTGAAAGACTATGACTGCGAGATCTTATATCACCCCGGCAAGGCGAATGTGGTGGCAGATGCGTTGAGTAGGAGGCCCGGGGGTAGTCTATCCTTTTTGCGCGCAGTGTAGAGGCAGTCGTCAGCAGATTGGAAGATGTTATGCGACAGCCGAGTTGAGTTCGAGTTCACTCAGACAGGGGGACAGCTCGCGTATGTTCGTGCACGCCCACAGTTGCTTGACCGTATATATGAGGCACAGTGCAGTGACGACCGTTGCTCAGAGATCATGGCACAGATGGGACATGGCAGATTTTCCGAGTTCATGGTTGACGATCAGGGGATTTTACGATATGGATCTAGACTGTGCGTACCAGATGCTGATGGATTGCGGCGCGACATTCTTGAGGAGGCACACCGATCAGTGTATAGTGTCCACCCCGGTTCCACCAAGATGTACCATGATATGAGAGAGACCTACTGGTGGGACGGAATGAAGAGGGACATTGCGGAGTTCGTTTCGAGATGCCTGACTTGTCAGCAAGTCAAGGCCGAGCACCAGAGGCCCGCAGGAGAGCTACAGCCGTTACCCATTCCAGAGTGGAAATGGGAGCAGATTTCGATGGATTTCGTTGTGGGTCTACCCAGGACCAGTCGAGGGTACGACTCCATCTGGGTGATCGTGGATAGATTGACGAAAACGGCTCACTTTCTTCCGGTGAAGACGACTTTCAGCTTCGCTCAGTATGCTCAGCTCTATATTGACGAGATCGTGCGACTACATGGCGTACCGACTTGTATCGTGTCAGATCGAGGCACTCAGTTCACCAGCCGACTTTGGTAGAGACTTCAGGAGGCTTTGGGCACTCGTTTGAGCTTCAGCACAGCGTTTCATCCGCAGACAGACGGACAGTCAGAGCGGACCATTCAGACTCTCGAGGACATGCTCAGAGCGTGCGTTTTAGACTTTGGTGGTAGCTGGGATCGTCATTTACCTCTAGTAGAGTTCTCCTACAACAACAGCTTCCAGGATATGATTCAGATGGCACCTTTCGAGGCATTGTATGGGAGGAGATGCAGATCGCCCGTTTGTTGGACAGAGCTCAGCGAGAGCAGCATTTTGGGGCCGCAGCTTGTTGAGGAGACGACAGCGAAGATACAGTTGATCCGAGACCGGATGAGAGCGGCTCAGAGCAGGCAGAAATCGTATGCAGACAGGCGCCGTCGCAGGTTAGAGTTCGCAATTGGCGACCATGTTTTTCTGAAAGTCTCCCCGATGAAGGGCGTGATGCGTTTTGGGCGAAAGGGGAAGCTTAGCCCTAGATTCGTAGGTCCCTTCGAGATCCTCGAGCGGGTTGGCGCTGTTGCATATCGTTTGGCTCTTCCTCCCAGCTTTCCCGATGTTCACCCCGTCTTCCATGTTTCGATGCTCCGCAAGTACTTTCACGACCCTTCGCATGCGATTCAGCACCCGACAGTCCAGCTAGAGCGCGACCTTTCTTTTGCAGAGCAGCCGGTGGCCATCTTGGATCGGCAGGTGAAGAAGTTGAGGTCGAAGATTATACCAACCGTCAAGGTCCTTTGGCGTAGCCCGAGCAGCGAGGAGGTTACCTGGGAGACCGAGGGCGAGATGAGGAAGAAATATCCCCATCTCTTTGAAGGTACGCGTAGTTATATTTTTTAAATTCGGGGACCGAATTTCTTTAAGGGGGGAAGATTGTAGCGTCTTGAAAAGTCGTTTTGGTGTTTTCCTGAAATTCGGTGAAAATTCGGTATTTTTCCGAAAACCGTCTTTCTCGATATTTTGCTGTTAGGGCTAATTATACCTTAAATGGATAGGTAATTACTTGTTTTTAGTATCTAATGAGTTAATTATGAAATTTTGGTCATTTAAAAATTTTTCCCTATTTTTCAATTTTTTAATATTATTTTAAGCCGGTAAGAAAATACATTAAATAAGCGATAAATACAAATTTTTCCGGGCTAATTTTAATCTATAAAATTATGATAATTATAATCTAGTGATAACATAAATTTTTAGTAATTTATTTTGATTTTTTTTAAATTTTTATGATTTGAAACGAATTTATTGAATTTTGGGCTAAAACTTGCAATTTTTGAGTTGTAGGGGGCCTTTTTGCATAAAATTTCTTTTGTAAAACCCCTCTCTCTTTTTCCTCAGCCCTAGGACAGCCCCACCTTGTGTGAGACCAGAAATTTCTGGCCTCATTTCTTGAGTTGCTTCTTGAGTTGAAATTTGATAGTTTTTGGAATTAATTTAAATATAATGGATAAAGTATGATACATTGACTTTTGTGAACTTGACCATGACTTTCCCCACTTGCCCACACCCTCCCCCATTCCTCCTCTAGCCGAAAATCCTGCACACCCTCTTCTTCCTCTCTTTTCTTTTCATTTTCTTCAATTTCTTCAAGAAAATACATCAAAATCCATGATTTAATTCAAAAATCCAAACAAAATTCTTAAGCTATCATTATCCTTAGCCATTCTTGCTTGGATCTTGGTGTTGAGGCTATCAATTGGAGCAAAATTTTCTTGCTTGATCCATAGATCAAGAGGTATAATTTCTATCATGTTAAATTCTTTTGTTTAAGTTTCTTATGTTGTATGGTTTAGTGTTAATTTAGTGTAGTTTAATCTAGTTTTCTTAGGTTTTGCTTGAAAAATCTAACTAGGGTTTGAAAGCCATAATAGTTAATTAAGTTGTTTTATAATTAATCTAGTGGTTAATGAACTAATCTATATGGTTACCTTGTTATGTAGTCTTTTATTTGTGTTAATTTAGTTAACTTTAAAAGTTCGATTTTAGTTGTAATTGTCGTTTTAAGGAATTTCAAGAGAGGGTTAGTGTATGGAATTGAGTTGTGAAGCTTGATTAGTGAGTTGATTAAGGTTTAGAAAACATTATTTAATTGATTAAACCTAATTTGCTATCTAGTGTTTTGCTAACCTTAATCTAAGTGGTTAACTTGCTTATTAGGCTAAAAATTAGTGTTAATTAAGTTTTTCAAGTATGGATTTTGATTTGCAATTGCTATTTATAAAAATCAAGAAAGGGTTTGGTTGTGGAATATAGGTTTTGGAGCATGGTTAATGTGTTGTAATTAGTGTGTGTGGATTGCTTGTAGTGTGCTTGGGTGAGTATGCTAGATTGTAGTTGTTTTGTCGCAAATCGGCGACGTTGCACCGATTTTTGGAATGTATCTGCTTACTAGATTTTTATATAAATTATGTGATGGATTATTTTCGACATCTTGATGATCGTAATGGCTTGTCCTACGACTTTTAGGATGCGTGAGTGTGTATTTTTGGGTAGTCGGGTTTTAGTTTTGCCGGGCGACCAAATCGGCGTTTTTTTGGCAGTTTTTGCGATTTTCGCGTGTGTCCGCGCACTTTGTGCACGTTGTACCTAGCTAGCGAACTTGAGTAGTTTCGTTGGGGTTTTGCGTCGTTCTTGATATGTAACCTTATATTTGGTATTGATGTAAATTCCAGGTTCGGTCGCGGAAACGTCAGACGCGGCGCGAAAGGGAAAGGCGGTGATTGGACACAGCTAACCAGGGATTCCGGTGAGTAGATTTAACATCTACGGGGGACGATCGTTTGGATGGCGCAAGTCGCCCGATAGATTTAGTAAACTGGAAAATAGTAAATTGGATAATCACTTGTGACATTAGAATAATAATACTGGCATGATAATTGCTGCAATTAGATCAATATGTTATACCCATATATGCAAACTCAATTATAGGACACATGCACCATTACCAGGTTTTTATATGCAGCACGAGCACTATTCATTCTTACACACACACCCTGGTAATTGCCATGCCACCACACTAGATAACCTTTAATTTAAACCTTTTACTAATTGATACTTAAATTGTGCTATTTCCTTAAAATGAAACCGTAGGATTGCTATTCATGTGCATGTACTTCATCATATTCATTGTTCATGCTTAATACATTAATCACACATCGCAACTTGATTATTGATATCATACGCATTCATTATCATTGATATATGCACTTATGAGGATTTCTTGAGATTTTATGATATTGCTGGATTTCGGGGGAAAGCCGCAAAATTTCCAAACTTATGATATTTTTAAAACATGTAAATTGCGGTTTTCTAGTGATGTAAGTGTCGTCCACCATGAGTTTGCTGTGGTTTTTGGAGACCCGTTTCGAGGAGTTGGATGAACCGTTTCGGGTACATGGTGGGCCCGGTAGGGTACCCCGGGGCAAGAAGCTCGTGGTGTTGACGATGAGCCTGGCAGGGGACGGATTACCAACCGGTGACTTCATTGGGCACGGCGGATATCCAGAGGATACCGACCGGGGCCGCGAGAGGATGATATATTGATACTGAGATGGGTCAGCCGGATGGCTGAGGCCAGAGACACTATGACATGGATTTATGAGATTTGAGACAGCTTTTGGGTGTCGTTGCTGGACACCGATTTTCGTCGATTCATTGACATTATGCTGGCATTCTAAAAGAGTTTCAAAAACAAAAAGAGAATAAATATTTCTTATATATACATATTGAGACCTCAGATATTCATGTTGCATACATATTAGCACACTGATATGATATACACACCTGCTAGTGCATCCAGTCATACATGTATTTTAGATGCTAGGATGCTTGTGTGCATGCATACGATAGCCTTTGCAGATGTTATTTATTACTCACGAGTTGGCAACTCACCCCCGTTGTGCCACAGTCTTTTGCAGGTCCGCTCCGTCAGTTCAGTAGCGGCGGGCGCACTTGTTCTTTTGCCTCTTTTGCTTGAGCTCGAGATTTGCTCATAGGTGGGTTATGTTATTATTTTTGTACCACCTTGTATATTCTTGTATCTAGTGTACTCCATCTACTGTTTCTACCAGATTATTGTATATTGACCTAGAGATGAGACTGTGAGGTTTGTGGATTTTATGCTGTATTTTGGGGTCGAGCTCACTTGAGCCGACATGCTACTTTTTCATGCTTCCTTATGCTTTATTATGACTATTATGCTTGCTGTCATTTACATTGCGTGGGATTTGTGGCCGCCTTATGGCGAAGAGCTAGCTCCCGCTTGGGGATGCCCTATTTTGTTGGATTCATGTATATATTTTGTTGTACCCATTTTTGGGGGTCAGTATTTACAAAGGAGACTCTGCCGAAATTTTCGGGAAAAATTGGTATTGTTTTAAAAAGGGTTTTACATGACTTATTTGATAACTTGCTTGCAAATGATTGGGTTTTCTTCACTCTTTTGCTTCATTGGTTTTGTTTTCTGGGCTTTGGCTTACTTATTTTACGGACGCCTTTAGACGTTTCGTAAACTTAAGTGCTAGTCACGTTCCGTACCCTGCGGGTCGTGACATAATCTCACCTATTTACATTAATCACAAAAATTTAGTTTGCAAGATTATTTAATTAAGACAAATTAAAAGTAACAATTAGCAAATTAAGAACTAGCTTAGATTTTTCAAGTCTTAACATATTAAACTACACATTGTAACCATATTCAAATGATAAAAACCCTAACTTAAATTCAAAACCTTCTCTTTTAATTTCAAACTTGAAATCAAAACCATATTAGTACCTAAATAAGCTTGATTTAAGAAATTAACCAACAATTAAACCATAAGGTTAGGATTATACCTTAACAAGTTTGAGATCAAACTTGCAAGCTTAGCCTCCAAAATACCATCTTGCTCCTAGATCCATACTAGATTTGGCCAAGGAATAATGGGTAAAGGTTAAATAAAGAATTAGTGAGGTTTGCATTAATTTTTGATGAATTTTTTGCGGATTTTTAAAGTGAAAAGGGGGTGGAGAAAGTGGGGATTGGGGCTGTTGTGGTTTCGGCCAGCAGTGAGGGAAAATGGAGAGGTGAGTGTGTGTGTGGAATCTCCAAGTCAAAGCTCCCATACATCAATAATAAAGCACTATCCTTCTTTATTCTATTCTTTTCATTTTTAAATTTCTTTTCTATTAATTTTTGAGAGGGAGAGAGAAAGGGGGCTGCTGAAATTCAGCCAAGAGAGGGAGAGAGAAAGGGGTGTGTAAGTAAGGGAGGTGACCATTCCCCAAAAGAACATGCACCATACCTCAATTATACACCATGATTCTTTATCCCTTCATTTTCCATTTTATTTCAATATTCCCTTTTTCCTTTTCTATGCAAATAAAACTACAACCATCCCAATTTTTTTTGAAAGAACATGTTACAATATATATTTAGATGTATCATGGTTCACTAAAGTATAATTAAACCATTCCAATTTGTAATTATCACTAATTTAGTGTGTAAGTGTAAGCTTAAAATAATATTTAAAATAATTAATTTAAAAAATATTTAATTAAACTCGTAATTTATAAGTGACCAATTAAATACCAAATACTAGCAATTACATAGCTAGAATAGGTATATTTAAGTCTATGTTGAAAAATAATTATATCTTATTTTTTACGGAAAACACCAGTTATTTTACCGATTATCGGAAAATTAACTAAAACGATTTTTCAAAACGTTACAGCAGCGCTCCAAAATCCGCGTTGTTCCGACTTCTATTGACTATGTAGGGGCTGGTGAGGTATGGCATGGTCTCCATGTGGCAGCCCTGTATTGGGAAATTTGAAAATATCCCGAGATTCATGCCAACGCATGGGCAAATTTCGGCTTTTAGGGATTCTGTTGAGGTTATAAATAGTGAAGGTATGTTGGTTTCTTTCAGTGTTGCATTTTTGAAAATGGCCGGGCTCATCTACTCCATCGAAGAGATCATCTCCCGCGACAATGTGTACCTCTATTACCAGGAGTGTACAGAGGAGACGTACCGAATAGTAGTCGAGCGCATAGAGGGCCACTTCGGCCGCCTACTTCCTCGGCGGTCTCCTTTCCTCCAATTGCTCATGTATGCAATTTGGAGGATGTCCCCGGGTTTGTTCAATACCGTGTCTCCGCAGCTGCAGGACGAGACGCTCGATAAGCTGCACACGCTCTACGTCAGCGGCCTGACCTTGAAGAACAGACACGATCGATCGGTGGCCCTTCTTTTGGAGTGTTTTCAAATGAGGCAGATCGCGGACTCTTGCCCGGCGGGGAGGGGGGAGGGAGCTCTGGTGCTTCTGTGGCGTCTCGGGTCCGTGGACAACATCAGAGGGAGCGGGCTAAAGAGGCTAGGGCTCGGCTGGTGGAGATCTCCTCGGAGTACCATCATCAGTGCTTTCTCGACCCCCTACCCCCTCTGTTGTAATTTTAATTTTTTGTGTAAGGCCGAAGAGCCTCTCAATGAATAAAATTCTTCTTTTCCGATGTGTTTTGTCTTCTCTTATCTCTTAGCATTTTGCTTTTTGTCAAGGAAATGAATCTAGGGATTTCAGAACCGTGAAAGAGAAAAAAATTTATGGAAGAAGTCTCTTGTAACTTGGGAGACTTAATAAAAACTACATTGCTTCGAAAAGAAGAAAATACATTCATTTGTATAGTTTGAGTTTTTCAGCGTTGTAGGGCCGAAGAAACTTCCGTCCCCCCGTGTCTTGTAAGCGTTAGGCTCCACCGGGCAATACTTCGGAGACGAGAAAAGGGTCGTCCCACTTCGGGGAAAACTTTTGCAGTCTTCCCTGATCTACGATTCATTCCGCCTTAAGACCAAGTCTCCTATCTTGAAGGCGCGATGCTTATCTCGGGTATTGTAGTAGCGAGCAGTTTGTTGTTAATAAGTGGCGGCTTTGATCTATGCCCGGTCCCGCTTCTCTAGCAAGATGTCCAAATTAGTCCAGAGTGCCGAGGTGTTTGCTTCGTCATCGAAGTGTTCGACTCTATAACTGGGCAGTCCGATCTCCGCTGGGACCATTGCCTCGGTACAGAAGCAGAGGTTGAAGGAGGTCTCTCCCGTGGGCGTCTTCTTCGATGTGCGTAAGGTCCATAACACCCTTGGTAGTTCTTCGACCTAGCTGCCATGCCGTCATTCTAAACGAGTTTGAAGACCTCGGATGACGTCTCGGTTAGCGATCTCGGCCTGACTGTTGCATTGAGGATGCGCGACCGCGGCAAACTTCATTAGTATGTGGTATTTGTTGCAGAACTCTTTGACTTTGTCGTTTTCGAAATTCGTCCAGTGGTCGGTAACGATGCACCTCGGGATCCCGAATCGGGATATTACGTTGTTCTGCAGGAATTCGATGGTCATGGTGGCGTCCGGTTTTCTGATGGGGATGGCCTCAATTCACTCTGTGAAATAGTCTACCGCGACAAGGATGTATTTATGCCCACCTATACCTGTAGGGAGTTGGCCCACCATGTCCACCCCCACTGGGAAAACGGCCAGGGGGAGGTGAGGGCTGTTAGCTCGATAGCAGAAAGACGGGGTATGCTGCCGTGGAGTTGACAACTTTTGCATCTTCTGAAAAGCTTTTGAGCATCTTGGTGAATCGTTTGCCAATAGTACCCTTGGAGCATCGTCTTCTGGACTAAGGTACGGGACTCTTGATGCGCTCCGCCCGACCCCTTCGTATATCTCACGCAGGAAATAGTCGGCTTCGTGGGGGTCGACGCACCGGAGCAGGGGTTGTGTATATAACTTCTTGTAAAGATTTCCATTGCTCCAGACGAAATGGCGGGCTTTAGCCTGAAGGCGACGTGCTTCCCCTCGGTCCTCTGGAAGTGTACCCTCCTTCAGGAACTCTACGCGGGGCTTTCTCCAATCCCGGCCTTCTTTCTGAGTAGTGTATACTTGAAGCGTTGCCTCTCTGTCTTCCACGCTGGGCCGTGGAAAGATTTCAAAGAGGATATTCCTCTTATTGTTGGCCGTGTAGGAAGATGCTAGCTTGCTCAGTGCGTCGTCCTGGGCGTTCAGGTGCCGAGAAATCTGCTCCACTTGAACTTCGTCGAAACTTTTTCGTAGTCTCTTTACCTCGGCTAAGTACTTCACCATGAGCGGCTCTCGAGCCTCAAAGCACCCGGTCACTTGGCCGACGACCAGAGCAGAGTTGCTGCGAATTCGGATCGTCTTCATCCCCACTCCGGAAGCGATTCGCAACCCGGCGAGCAAGGCCTCGTATTCCGCGGCGTTGTTCGACGCTATGAACCCGAGCTTCAAAGAGTACTCCATTTCTGCATCGTTCGGGCCTCGAATGATAAGGCCTGCACCGCTCCCCTCCTCGGTAGAGGATCCATCGATGTAGAGGACCCAGTCAGGGATGGAGTCGGGCACTTCCTCGATCGAGGGTCGGGACCCGGGGACGGGCGCCAACGCTGCTTCCTTGTTGGGGATATTACATTCGACAACAAATTCGGCCAGGACTTGCACTTTAATGGCTTTTCTGGGACGGTATTTGATGTCGAACTGGGATAACTCCCACCTCCATTTCTCCAGACGACCAGACGATTCGGGGGAGGCGAGAATAGCCCCGATGGGCTACTCGGTGAGGAAGAGGATGGTGTGTTCCTGAAAGTAGTGTCGTAGCTTCCTTGAGACGACGATAAGCGCTAAGACAATCTTTTCTATTGCCGGGTACCTTGTTTCCGCGTCTTTAAGGACATGGCTTACGTAGTAGACCGGCTTCTGTACTCCTTCGGATTCTTGGACGAGCACCGAGCCAGCAGCATGATCGGATACCTGTAACATTTCAGAAAAATAAAATATTATTTTTGGAAAGTTAGAAAATTTAAGTAATAAATATTATGAATATTTAAAGCATGGAGATTAGCTTTAATGATGTGGTATAATTATATACCGATAATTCGGGAGATATTTGAAAAATTGTACATGATTATTGATTTTGAGTGTATTAAGTTGATTTGGATATTTTATAATTAATTGCATACAAGTTTACGGCTAAGCTTAATTAATAATCACTAATCATGCATTAAGCTTGATTATGCACATGACATGCACCATGTCATACTGTAAAATACTTGTTATATTTCTTAATTTGTTTGAAAAACCATGCTTGATTCTTTTAATTACTTGGGTTTTGTTTTTGTGATTGAAATTAAAAGAAAAGAAAAGAAATTGGAGATATTTTGAGTGGGGACAAGGAAGTACGGGAAAGGAGAGAAAGAGAGAGAGAGAGGTGAGGGTGAGGGGTCTTTTGACCATGGCTCATTTTTCTTCACTTCATTTTCAACTTCTTCTCTTTCTCCTCTTCATGGCCACCCTCTCCCTCCACCTCCTCTACCTCCTCACAACACCCCTAAATCCACATTAAAACCTTATATCCCCTTCATTAAAATTATGCACAAGCTCACTACAAGCATGGTGGACCAAGCAAGTTAAGATTTTGAGCACTTGAGGTAACTTAAGAAAATTCTTGAGTTGCCAAATGAGGTATTTCTTTCACCATTAGTGCAGTAATTGAGTTCCTTTAGCTTCTATTTTAGTTTAGAATTGATTAAGTGAGGTTTAGTGATCTTGCAATTTCCAAGATGAAGTTTAGAGGATTCTTGAGTTGTGATGGTTCAATTGAGCTGTAATTGGTGACTACAACCCCTTTTAGTGTTAAAAACCTAGATCAAACCAGAGCTGAGACCATGAAATTTGAGTTAGAAACTTTCCGTGTCGGTTTTTGTGGTTTTTGATGCCTATAGGAAATCTGGAGTGACCTGAGACCTTTACAGGAAAAACAAGCAACACTAACCTAGATAGAATCATAGGAGACCACCACTAAAATATGAAACCGTTTCACCGTAAAAAACCGGCCAGGCCAGAAATTTGGTTGATCTCGCCGGTTAAATCATGGGTGATGGTGTTGGAATTGGTTCTGTAACTCACATACCCCATAGACTACCCCACTGCATTGCTTGTTTATTCCCAATTCATCTGACCAAAAATCTGGAGTAAGTTTTCTGAGTTTCTATTTTGGGTTCATGATTGTTCATGACTTAAGTTCTGATATGGGTGTTTTATCTCGATTGATTGGCGTTTGTAGGTCGATGTCGAGGGTTATTTGGTTCTTTTGCATGTATAGACAATAGGTTTTAACCTATATGTGATTCGTGTACCGTTTTGGTTTTCTTACGCGATTTCTGTTTACAATACTATGTGTTTATATATGTAGGTACCTTCACGTGGACTTCGGATAATGAGGAAGAGCAAGGCAATATCGACTTCAGCAAGGAAGGATCAAGGTGAGCAGATGTATATCTACGGGGGAAGTCGGGTGGATGGCGTATAGCACCCCCGCAAACGTAGAATAAGGATATTACCATATTATTATTATGGGTTTTGGATGTGACATTGGATACTTGGTGTGTAGGGTATTTAGAAGACCTTAGGTTAGAATAGGTTGATTTACGAAGACCTATCTAGAGGATGATTACCTTGGAGGCGAATTACAGGTTACATATAGTCATACACACACGCATGCACGCACGCTTGTTGTTGTGTGTATAGGGTGTGTGTGTGTGTGTGTGTATTCATGTATGAGTGTAGGTTTATATATATACATACATACATACATACATACATATACACATGAAATGATGATGGTATATGATACTTGGAGGTGAGTCGATATGATCGGGCATGATGCGTGAGATCGGATATGTGATTGAGTCATGATATGATATATGACGTGATATTATAGTGGGTCGTTGGGCGATGTGTAATCATACATACGGTAATATGTGTTGATGATATTGGAATGTATGAGATTTTAGAACAGTACCCCTGATCATGATATCGTTCGATGATGATGGCATATGAATGATGATGCATACATGATAGTTGAACCGTACCCTCGATTTTGGGATGCGCATACGATGGATTTTACCGTACGAGGTATAGATATGATGATTGATCCGTACTCTTGACTCGAGGATGCCGTGCTATATATCATACAGTACGTAACGCTATGAGACTGGATCGTCGACTACTAGGTATATCGACTCGGAATTTAGGTGGATTTCTTACCCTTTCGACTAATTCCTTAGTTTAGCCTTTAGTTGATTAGGAAGATATTAGACCAGGCTCGAGTTATACCTATTTTCAAAAACTAACGAATAGTGAGTATTTTCAAAAGACAACCCGAGAGATATTACGGATTTTTCAAAGGACGTACCTTTTCTTAAAAACACCGTAGCCCCTATTTTCTAAAAACCGTGATTCGTGCTATTTCAAATGCCAAAACTGTATGACTCGTATATAGAAATGTATATTCTTCAAAGTTGCGTTTACTATTCTGTTCCCCGCCGAAAACAGAGACGGGACCGCGTGGGTCCGTCTTGCCTAAATTACGGGGCAGATGCTAATTGGTGCTATCCGTCCACCTCTCCGAAGATGCCGAGTTGATTTATGGCACCATGTATCGAAGGTTTAAACAGATGCGGCCGATGTAGCATACTTCGTCAGATTCCCTCTCGTTGAGGGGTTTTTGATTGTGAGGACGCTCTTCCCTGCAGGCGCAAACCCCTGCAGTTAATTACGCTACTGCATCGCGGTAACCACTTTCTCCTTCTCCAGATGGTCACTTCGTATCGTGGGTGTTTGTTTTGTTTTTGGTTGCCCGTGGATTGTATACGGAGACTAATTTATGTTTTCGCCCGTAGGACGTGGATTAGTCCAAATCCATATTTTCTTAGATTTGGGTTTAGGGGTTGGGTTTAAGGATACGTTAGTCTCATTTGAGACTAAGATTAACTTAAACTTTAGTTAAGGATACTTTAGTCTAATTTTAGACTAAGATCAACTCAACATGATCGTTTAGATCCAACAAAAGAGCATTTGGACTCGATTGTTTAGTTTAGGGACATTGCGAACGATTAGTTTAAGGACATTACGGTCCAAGGTTAAGGACATCATAGTCCATGGGCTTAAGGACCCCACAGTCCGAGGTTAAGGACATCATAGTCCGTGGGTTTAAAGGGACCCCACAGTCCGAGGTTAAGGACATCATAGTCTGTGGGTTTTAAAGGACCCCACAGTCCGAGGTTAAGGACATCATAGACCGTGGGTTTTAAAGTACCCCACAGTCTGAGGTTAAGGACATTATAGTCCATGGGCTTAAGGAAACCACAGTTCGAGGTTAAGGATATCATAGTCCATAGGTTTTAAAAGATCCCACAGTCCGAGGTTAAGGACATCACAGTCCATGGGTTTTAAAGGACTCCAAAGTCCGAGGTTAAGGACATCGTAGTCCATGGGTTTTAAAGGACTATACAGTCCGAGGTTAAGAACATCATAGTCCATGAAATGTATGGTTATCGGGATCCGTCACCTCTCTGAAGACGTTGAAGGATTACAACGACAAATATCAGAGGAGTAAAGAGATGTACCCTTGAACCAATTTTGATTGGTAGATCTGTAGTCCAATTGGAACTAAGATCTGTTAAAAGATTTATGAGCATATAGGCTCAATTAATCTGAGTTGAGGACTTATAGCCAATCTTGGGCTAAGTCCAATCAAGTTAAAATGTTTAACATTTATTTTGGGCTGTTGAGCCTTTATTTAAGCTTGGCATTGACCGTGTTTTTGTCTTTAACTGAATGCTGAGCATTCCTCATAGCCTTGGGCTTATTACAAAACAATTTATATTCTATCAGCGCAACACATGGTGCGCTTGGCGCTTTATGCCAGTCAAAGAGCTAAGTGCGCTTCTGCAAAGTAGCGCATACATGAGGGACATGTGTCGCGCTTGGCGCTGAGCATCAGTCAATGAGCGCAGTACGCTATATTTGGAGCGTTAAGCCTCAGCAGTGCTTTGCGCTAGTCTTTGAGCGCTGAGGCGCTTCTGTTAAGTAGCGCACACATGAGGAGCACGTGGCGTGCTTGGCTCTGTGCGTCAGTCTTGAGCGCAGAGCGCTATCTTATGAGCGCAAGCACTGATTGATCAACTTTTTGATACCAAAAAAGACTTTGTCTCAAGATTCTAAGAACAAAAGTTCTTATTTTATAGGAGATACTTCAATCTCTTGTACTGATGAAAGGCTTTGGCTTTATGGATCTATGATCCTTAAGGGAATTGAATTATTCTTTCCCCCTCTCTATTTATAATGAGATGTTCATGATCTCTTTTTGTAAAAGACAATTTGTCTTATAGATCTATGATCTGTGAGAAAGAGTTATACTCTTCTTCTTATAATGAGATCTTTTGATCTTTTTGTGAAAGAGCTTGGTCTTGTTTCTTTTTATTTTATTTATGAGATGATTTCATCTCTCTGCTCATCATCCCTTTTTTCTTACCTTGAAGAAAAATCTTCTTTCTCTGAGAGCTTGCTCTTATCGTTGAATTTCTCAAAGTTTATGGGGAGGTTTTTCTCTCTATGCTTCTGTATATGAAACTTGAAGTTTAGGGGCCTTTATATAGGGCAAGCTGATCAGTTCAATCAGTTAAGGAGATCTTTCTCCAATTGATTTGGGGAATTTCCCATCGTTGGATCTTTGATACAAGGGCTCCTGATTTACAAAAGGCAATCTTCTTGTTTTTAACAAGATTGATAAATCTTTCCATACAGAATTTATTCTGTCTTTGATAATTTTAATCACTATTGGATCATTGATCCAACGGTGCTCTGATTTACAAAGCACAATCTTGTTATTTGGAAAGATTTCGAGGAATCTTTCCTTAACAGAATTTAATTCTGATCAATTAATGATTTATCATTATTATTGGATCTTTGATCTGATGGAGGGGAGCTTTTAGTTTCAGCGCTAGCGCACCTGTGCTTTGCACGTGGTGCGCTGCTTAAAGGGCAGCGCACTTAGCGCTAGCGCACCCGTGTTTTGCACGTGGTACGTTGCTTAGAGCGCAGCGCATCTAGCACTAGCGCATCCGTGTTTTACAAGTGGTGCGCTGCTTAGAGCGTAGCACACCTAGCGCTAGCGCACACGTGCTTTGCACGTGGTGCGCTGCTTAGGGCGCAGCGCACTTGGCGCTGCATCTGAAGTGCTGCTTCATTTCAAAATTTGAATTTTGAACAGAGCTTTGCTCTGATTGGGGGAAAAAATGCCCCCCACCGTTGCGCTCACGTAGCCCGCATGTGAGTGCGGCGGTGGCAGCATCTGCGCCTTTGGATCAACTCAGAAGTTGAAAAGCTATCTCAGTACCTATAAATAGGACCCTTGGCCCTTAGGATGATTTCTATTCATCTTCTTCCTTCTGAGAATTATCATTCTCTTGCAGAGCATAGCTCTTTGGCTTAAGAATTTTCTTAAGGACATAACTCTGTCAAAATTTTTAGGTAAAAATTAAATCTTTTAAAGAACCTTTTAATAATCTAGGGTTTCACCCATTAACAGAGCTTTGCTCTTCATAGATCTTTGATCTAAAGAAAAAAAACCTTTTAGGGTTTCATCAACGGAGCTTTGCTCTCCTGAACCTATAGATCTAAAGAGATCTTTTCTTGGGGTTTCTTAGCCCATGAACAGAGTTTTGCTCACAAAGAACTCTTAGAGTTTGTTCATAGATCTTGAAGATCTCAGAATTTTTCATTCATATATAAAAATTGATTTTAATTTTTCTGATGGATTATTTCATCATTTTTTTCCATAGCAAGGCTCTTGAGGAATTTTTATTCCTTTATCATTAGAGTTTGACAGTTGTCACTCTGTCACAGAGCACTGCTCTCAAGAGGAGATTTACTCCTTAGCCTAAGGGGTTTTCTCATTAAATGAGAATCAATTGAGGATTTCCTCATTTAATTGACAGCCTTATCAAATAATGAGGCTGTTCTATTAATGATGAACTGTCATCTAGATTTTGTAGGTCCTCCTTTGGTCCCCTTTTTATTGCATTGCAGTGCGGTACGAATTTTAAAGCACTAAGTGTCAGAGTTTAAATTATAGCACTGACGGTTGACTTTTGTTCTTTTTCGCGCAGGTGACATGTCTTTCGACACTTCCTTTCCGTTCGTTCGCTCAGAAGGCAGATTTCCTGAAGCGCCCGTAGACCGGGAGGTTATTGCGCTGATCAAAGAGCATGACCCAGAACACAAGAATCTTCATTTATGGGGAAGATGGTATAACCAGATCATCATGGGTCGACGCAGCTTCTCTTGCGCAACACTTTCCGAGGCTATCTCGGCGATTCACTATGGTGACGTACCCCTGTGAACTTTGCTGTGGAGGTGGTTAACTGGACTTCAGAGGGTTGTCTTCAGCCCTCTATGGCTGTAATGCCTGTACAACCGCCGATGGCTTTGGACATTTTAGGGCGGCGTATATGCCAAGCTGAGTCGCGCCCTTGGGGATAGCCATACAATATAGGTCTGACTCCCCGTCACTCAGCTGGATACCTGCAGTGGGCCCGATATATCCTATCGGCAAAGAAGTCAGAACTGCTGAAGCTTGGGTTGTATCCTGTGATTTATGCTTCTCTGTTCCAGTATTCTACACCTCCCGCATGGTGGGTCAAAGCCTTCTTGGAAAAATGGAACGTTCCAACTCATACCTTCCTTATGCTAGATCGGGAAGTTACCATCTCTTTGGAAGAGTTTGCGGATATTTCTGGCTTGCCTGTCAGAGGGGAGCATTATGAGGAGATCTTTCCCCCTGATGAATATGTTTTCGCTACCCGACTGGTGATGACGGGTTTAAACCCAGAGAATGCCATTAAGCACCGATTTCCTATCTTGATCAAGGTGCTAAACATTTACGAAGGCCTATTTCTTGAATCTGGAAGCCATGGGGTTAGCTTTGCGGATTTCATCGCCCGTTTTCTTTGCCCAGAAGTTTTATCGTGACAAGGTGAAAAGTTTTCCAAACTCGATGATCCCTTCGGCTTTGGCTTGGATCGCCGGCCAATATTGGAAGCTGATCAAAAGGGATTCTTTCTTCCAAACGTCGTGATCGTCCCTTTTTCAGAAATTGCTGCTCCGGGCATCGATGAGGAAGCATTCTTTTTAGGGTTCCTTGGTTTGTGGTTAAGCTGGTTCGCGCTTCCCATGCACCCTCACTATATGAGGCCGCCGGTCTTCTACCTAGCTCATCGAATGGTTGAAGAGAGACAAGTTGCTGTTAGCATTGCCGGGCTAGCTCATTTGTATCATGGCCTTAGTTCGGCGGCCGATACCACTCAGCCGGGGGTGCAGCCCGTGAACTTCCCGATACATTATTTTACCTCATGGCTTGAGTTGCATGTGCTCGGTGCCTTTGGAATGTACAAGCGGCCTCATTTCAATGAAACTTGCAATTTTCCACGGATCATGCGGCTGGTCAATGCTTCCATTGTGGAGCCAAGTCAGCGAGAGGCTCGAGGTGTAATCCTTCGCCCACGTACCATCGGGGACGGCATGACCTTTGTTGATAAGGTTATGACCATCGGTAAGGAGTCCGCTAAGACGGTGCAGCCGTTGCGGGACACCTTTAAGGATGGAGCTTCTACCCTGAAAGCTCGGGAAATTCTCTATCTATACTCCATCAAGCCGGGAAATTTGGTGTTCATGAAGAACGATTCGGCTCTGTTCATGAGATATAATCCACACCGTTTTGCCCAGCAATGAAGTTATAATCAGGGCGTCTTGCTCGAGACATTCTTGGCAGAACCAGTTTATACCGAGGAGGGTATCCGGAGCGCTTTGCACCACTTCATGCGCCTAAACAAAGGGTCCAATTTCTTCATTAGTGAACCCACTTGTGTTCCTAGGGCCCTAAACGTATACGTGGCATGGTATCAACATGCATTGGGTGCCTTCATCAGGGAGGAAAAGAAATTGTTGCTCGATCGCAAGGGTGCACCCCCTACCGGTAATCCAAACGTCCCTTTGAAGCGACGGACCATTGCCCGTCCCCCTTAAGAGAAGCTGCCGTGGTCGATGTCCCGCATGACAGGCCCGAGCTACTGATACCATGTGCTCCCATGGAAACGGTGACTGTAGCTTCCCCCGAGTCTGGCGTGGGTTCGGATATTGGGACTCGTCGTCCTAAGGTGCCCACCAAGTGTAAGCTAGTGCTTGCAGCGACTGGCACTCGCTCGCAGAAGAGTAAGAAGAAGTCGATTCTCTCTGTAGACGTTGTACTCAGCCAAGAGCCTCATGCTCCTTATAGCGAGGGCCTGAGTAAATATGGGACCAACGAGGGTCTATTCATAGTGCCGGACGATACCGACCTCGAGGCTGCCATTGCAGCTTCTGAGCAATCAGCAAGCCACAAAGCGGTACTGGCCGCCCTCGCGCAATTAAGTAAGCTTCAATCATACCTTTTTGCTGCTATGTTTTTGTTATCATGTTTTGAATGACACTCTTTCTTTAACAGGCATTTCCACTGAAAAGGCTCTCGTGGCTTCCCTCAAGACTTTTGAGGAGGAGGAGGAGAGGATTCGCGCTTCGCTGGGCGTTGGTATATTTCGGCCCATTGCACTTTCATTCGCCTTTCTTATGGACAATCTGACTCCTTTTTTATCTTATTGCGGGGACTACAATGCCAATCCTGTAGGATGATGCGAAGATGCTTCCAGAGCCGGCTATCGAAGTGTCGGCCTCCACAGCACTGCCAAAACAGGCTTTACTTAAGCGACCGATGACAGATGCCATAACGGCTCCAGAGGTAACTCTTGGCGCGAACGATGACGTCCCCTTGATGGAGGTCTTGAGAAGATCAGCTCTCACGGCCCGGGAGGAAAGAAAGCGCAAGAGGCGCACAGCAAAAAGAGCGTAACGCCACCTTGGCCATAGGTGCAGGCCCGAGCGCTGCTTCTCCTGCCCCTGCTTCTTCAGAGATTGCTCCGGTTTCCCTGTCTATCGCTCATAGACAGGCGATACGTGCGGCTCGGGAATCAGCTGAAAGACAGTCTCAAGGTGACATAACTTTGGGTTTTTTTATTATTAAAGTTTGGTCCTCAGATTCTCATACTTCATTCCCTGTAGGGCCGAGTCCAGATGAGGAAGTGGTAGGCGAGACGACAGCAACCACTGAGCCTGAAACGGCCACTCTTTCTCAAGAGTTTGGAACTGCCCCAATTGCCACTCTTTCCTCTTGCGGTTCCTTGCCGTTGCCGAGCGCTGCGAGTGTCACGATGATACTCATGGAGTCAGGGGATGAAGCTATGGGCGACGAAACCATTCCGATGGGGGAGGGTGAAGCAGTCGTTGAACCCAGTGACGCCCTCGTCGCAGTTTCAACTGGCGACTCACCAGGTAGATTTTGGGCCACTGCTTTCCATTTCATTCTGCAATCCTTTTTCAATCTCTTCTGGCAGTACTTCTCTTGTTTCTGATGCAAGTGTGGTGAGCGTTGAGGTCGTGCCACCTGAGGCAGCATCACCAGTTGCTGCTTTGACGGCGGCCGCCCCTTTGCCTTCTCTCGTGTCCTCCCAAATGCTGGAAGGTACGGACTTGTGACCCATCGGTTTCATTATAGGCAATATACTTTATGTATTGACATCGCACTACTACATCCTTGCAGGAGTCCTTTTTGATCACCTGTATCAGGTGCTGCATCCACATTTCTCCTTCCAGTGAGAGATTGCCTCATCTAGTGGCGCTGGTGAGTACAGCCTTTAGCTAATGTCTTTTCTTTTCTTTCACGGGCAGCCAAATCGTTTCTAATTCTTCTTTGTTCTGACTGCAGCACTACAGATTGAAGGAGGAGACGAAGGAACAGTTGCACCACCGGTACTCCCGGCCTTGCCACCTGCTGCAACCGATATAGTAAACTCCATTGTTCATGTAGCTTCTCCATTTCTTAAACCGTTATTTGACTATGATTTATTTTGCAGCAGTGACACCGAATTCAGCTCCGTTCGAGTCTCGAGTCATAATGCCAGCAGGCCCCTTTTCTCGAGTCTCTCTTCCAAATGTGCTGTGAATAGTCTGCGCATGTTAAGCGATTACATCGAGGAGCTTGACGCGGAGACCCCTGCTCTTGCTGCAGATTTTGCTGCCGAGATTAATCCTATGCTGGCGATACTCGTGAACTTTCATAGTAAGGGCGTCGTTGAGTCTTGGGTTAATCACTGCAGGAGAATCGAGGCTTGTCTGCATGAGCTTGAGGTCGGATGTCATGCTCCCGAGGTCCTGGCTGTGAACTCTCAACGGGCTGCATGGGTCGAGCAGAGAACTCCCTACTTCCGCCCTCTTAAACAAAAAGTGGCTTTAAAGAATAAAGAGTGTGAAGAGACTTCAAGCGAATCTGCCCGATTGCATGCTCAGGTTGATGCAAATGCTGTACAGCTGAAAGCTATCGTTGAGGGCCTTCTACGATGTATCTCTGATGGGCTGACGTTGAGGCAGAAGCTTGACCTTATTGAGCGAGATGCGCAGAGTCGTGGGGCAGCTCAGCGGGTCATCGATGAGCAACTTTCATCGTATTTGTAGCAACGGGCTAAGGTTGAAGCAGAGTTGGCCGCGGCGGCTGACCGTGAAAAGGGGCCGAAGGGAGTGCGCGAGCAACTGATTTGCCTATTGAAAACGCTTCCCTCCCAATAGTTGTTCTTGTACTAATTTGTAAATTTTTAATAACATGTATCCATCTTTTATTCTTTCATATGATATATTTTGTACCCAATTGAATTTATGAATAAAAGATACATTTTTTTCGTACTATCTTGTATTATCTCTTGCTTTCTTCTCTTTTCTTTGTTGCCGGCATGTTACCTTAGTAAGCGTAGCCTGTAGATGATAGAGAACATTCCGTCTTGAATTCTTCGAAAGGTAGTGATGGCTTAGGAAATAGGTTCAGATCTGATGCCTAAGGCTTTTCAATTTTATGAGCCGTGAGGGTCTCATAAAGACTTTTCTTCCTACGAGTTGAGAGGATCTCGTAGGAGTATTTTCTCCTTAGGAATCGTGAGGATTCCTAAGTGTGTTTTCTCTTGAGAGTCGTAAGGATCTCATAAGAGAATTTTCTTCCTTACGAGTCGAGAGGCCCCGTAAGTGATTGATGGTGTTGACATTATCCGCATTTCACGGAGTCAGGAGTTACTCTGTGCGTTTCCCACAGGGTCAAGATTTACTTTAGCCGTGTTCTACGGGACCAGGATTTACTCTGGACGCTTCCCACAGGGTCAGGATTGATATAGCCGTGTTTTGCGAGGACCAGGATCCGCTCTGGACATTTCCCACGGGGTCAGGATTGACATAGGCCATGTTCCACTAGACCAGGATTTGCTCTGGATGCTTCCCACGGGGTCATGATTGATATAGCCGTGTTCTGCGAGGACCAGGATCCGCTCTGGACGTTTCCCACGGGGTCATGATTGACATGGGCTGTGTTCCACTAGACCAGGATTTGCTCTAGATGCTTCCCACGGGATCAGGATTGACATAGGCCGTGTTCTGCAAGGACCAGGTTCCGCTTTGGACGCTTTACACGGGGTCAGGATTGACATAGGCCGTGTTCTACGTGACCAGGATTTGCTCTGGATGCTTCCCACGGGGTCAGAATTGACATAGGCCGTGTTCCGCAAGGACCAGATTCTTCTCTGGATGCTTCACATGGGGTCATGATTGATATAGGCCGTGTTCCACGAAACCAGGATTTGCTCTGGATACTTCCTATGGGATCAGGATTGACATAGGCCGTGTTTCGCAAAGACCAGGTTCAGCTCTGGACGCTTCACACGGGTCAGGATTGACATAAGCCGTGTTCCACGAGGCCCAGGATCCGCTCTGGACGTTTCCCACGGGGTTAGGATTGACATAGGCCGTGTTCCATTAGACCAGGATTTGCTCTGGATGCTTCCTACGGGGTTAGGATTGATATAGCCGTGTTCTGCGAGGACCAGGATCCGCTCTGGACGTTTCCTACGGGGTCAGGATTGACATAGGCCATGTTCCACTAGACCAGGATTTGCTCTGGATGCTTCCCACGGAGTCAGGATTGACATAGGCCATGTTCCGCAAGGACCATATTCCGCTCTGGATGCTTCACATGGGGTTAGGATTGACATAGGCCGTGTTCCATGTGACCAGGATTTGCTATGGATGTTTCCCACGGGGTCAGGAATGACATAGGCCGTGTTCCGCAAGGACCAGATTCCGCTCTGGATGCTTCATACGGGGTGAGGATTGACATAGGCCGTGTTCCACGTGACCAGGATTTGCTCTGGATGCTTCCCACTGGGTCAGGATTGACATAGCCGTATTCTGCTAGGACCGGGATCCGCTTTGGACGTTTTCCACGGGGTCAGGATTGACATAGGCCATGTTCCATGAAACCAGGATTTTCTCTGGATGCTTCCCACGGGGTCAGGATTGACATAGCCGTGTTCTGTTAGGACCAGGATCTGCTCTGGACGTTTCCCACGGGGTCAGGATTGACATAGCCGTGTTCTGTTAGGACCAGGATCTGCTCTGGACGTTTCCCACGGGGTCAGGATTGACACAGGCCGTGTTCTACGAAACCAGGATTTGCTTTGGATGCTTCCCACAGAGTCAGGATTGATATAGGCCGTGTTTCGTAAGGACCAGGTTCTGCTCTGGACGCTTCACACGGGGTCAGGATTGACATAGGCCGTGTTCTGCGAGACCAGGATTTGCTCTGGATGCTTCCCACGGGGTCAGGATTGACATAGGCCGTGTTGCGCAAGGACCAGGATCTGCTCTGGATGCTTCCCACGGGGTCAGGATTGACATAGGCCGTGTTCCACGAAACCAGGATTTGCTCTGGATGCTTCCCACGGGGTCAGGATTGACATAGCCATGTTCTGCGAGGACCAGGATTCGCTTTGGACGTTTCCCACAGGGTCAGGATTGACATAGGCCGTGTTCCACTAGATCAGGAAGGGTTGACTTTATCCGCATTTCATGGAGTCGGGGGTTGACTCTCGGTTGTCTGTGCACCGCCCAGTCATGGAACTGGGAGTTGCCGCGGTTCCGCTTTGCTTGATGTTGCATCTATTAAAATGAGACGAATGTTGAGATGATCTCCAGACTGTCTGTGAACTGTCGAGACTTGGCTCTCTTTCGGATGGAATGTGGGGGGGGGGAGGTATGCTTCCCTCTTTGTTTGTGCCTCTGGATTGTATACAGGGATCGATGCGATCTCACCCGTAAGGCAAAAAGTTTCATTTTATATACTTTTTCTTTCCACGATGCTCTATCATTTCAGCTTTTATATCGCGAAAGTCGCGATTGCACAATCATTTTGGCTATTTATCGTGGTGCCCAATCATTTCGGCTATTTGTTTTTATTTACTTGCTGCTTTTTATTGCGGGTTGCCTAATCATTTGGGCTATTTTTTACGCATACATTTTTACTTGCTGATTTTGTTGCAAGTTGCCCCATCATTTCGGCTATTTCATTTGCATTTGTGGCTCGCTAACTTTTCACTGCGAGTTTGGGATTTGACACCGATTTCGGCATCAGCCTCAGCATCGCTACAACTGGAATATTGCCAAGAGCGAATCATTATTTGCCTCTGTCGATGTCGAACAAAGGTGGCTTAGTAAACAGGGTTAAGATTCTGTCGACTAAGGCTTTTAACTTTATGAGCCGTAAGGGTCTTATAAAGGTATTTCTCCCTATGAGTCATGAGGATCTCATAGGTGCATTTTCTCCTTAAGAATCGTGAGGATTCCTAAACGTATGGTCTCTTATAAGTCGTAAGGATCTTACAAGAGTGCTTTCTTCTTATAAGTCGAGAGGACTTACAAGGGTTGTTCACTGTGCAAACATATCCCTAGTCCCGGATGTGACATTTTTAGGGAAATGTTTATTCGTGCCCATGGATTGTATACAAGGGTTAGTACTGAACCACTTATAGGGCAGTATTGGAGGTTGGGATGGCTTAAGAACAGGTTCAGATCTCTGTAGCATAAGGCTTTTGAATCCTATGAGCCGTGAGGGTCTCAAAGGAGGGTTCTCCTTACGAGTCGTGAGGATCTCGTAAGTGTAATTTCTCCTTAAGAATCGTGGTGATCCCTAAGTGTGTTGCTTCCTTGTGAGTCATAAGGATCTCACGCGGGCGGTTTCTCCTCACAAGGTCGAGAGGGCCTTGCAAGTGTCTTTTAACGAGATTGCGCCCTTTCGGGTTTTCACAAAACTCGCCGGTAGCCCTGCTGTTTTTACTCACGGAGCCCTTTCGGGTTTTCATCCGTGCCCTTTTTACTTATGGACATACTATTTTTTTGTGTCAGCCTTGGGGTGCTGCGGTCCATAGTAGTTTATCGACGTCTCGATCAATAGCCAGTTTTAGGACATAGTGGTCCATCGTTAGTTTAAGGACGTTTCGGTCCGTTAGTTTTAGGACATTTCGGTCCGTTAGTTTTAGGACATTTCGGTCCGTTGTTAGTTTAAGGACGTTTCGGTTCGCAAGCCGGCTACTACTTATAGATTTTGGGCTTAGGAAGATAGCGAGCGGACATAGGCATCGTCATCTATCGTTGACCTAGGCCGTGACTCGACAGGCATAGTATTTTTTTAGGAAGCGACCGTTTATTGGCCTGAAAGGTCTTTTACCATGCATATCCATGAGTAGATAGGCTCCACCCTGGTAAACTTTGTTTATGATATACGGGCCTTCATAGTTCGGCTCGAATTTCCCCCGCTTGGCACGATTGGGGATCATAGGTCTCTTGACCACTAGCACGAGTTCGCCTTGGCGAAATGTTCTCGGCCTAGTCAGTCTTTCATATGAGCGCGTCATCTTTGCTTTATAAGCCTCCAGATTTTGTTGTGCCATGAGACGAGTTTCATCAAAGGGTGTCTAGCTCCTCAAGCCGAAGGTGAGCATTCTCTTCGTCTGTTAGCTCATAATGAACCGCCACTCGTAGAGAGGGTAACTCTATCTCGAGAGGGAGTACCGCTTCTGTGCCGAATACCAATGCATACGGCGTTGTGTTCGTGGCTGTTTTGAACGTAGTTTGATACGCCCAGAGAGCTTCATGCAGTCTCTTGTGCCAGTCCCTCTTATTTCGAGACACCGCCTTTTTCACGATCTTCGTCAAGGTCTTATTAAAAGCCTCAGCTAGACCGTTAGCTCGGGGATTATAGACCGAAGAGTATCTCCAGTCTATATTATGTTGCTATGCAAAGCGACCGATCTTTTGGCTTCTGTAGGCTGGCCCATTATCGGAGATAATCCGTCACAGAGTGCCAAATCGGTAAATGACGTGTATCTTGAAGAAATGGAGAATATTCTCCGTCTTCACCTCCCTCAGCGGTACTGCTTCTGCCCATTTGGAGAAATAATCGGTTGTCGCCAAAATGAATCGATGTCCTCTGGACGACACTGGTTCGATGGGGCCGATTATGTCGGTTCTCCACATTTCGAATGGCCAGCTAGCCACCGTTGGATGTAGTAGATTCGGATGCTGATGGATAAAATCCCCATGAATATGGAACGAGTGGTATTGCTTCGCATATTCGAGGCAGTCCTGGATCATCGTGGGTCAATAGTAGCCCATCCTTTTGATCTTCAGCTTCATCTTCGGGCCGGCTTGGTGAGAACTGCAAAGTCCGTCATGAGTTTCTTGGACGACTCTCTTTGCCTCTTCAGGTCCCAGGCATCTTAGCCACAGGAAGTCAAATGATCTCTTATACAGAGTATTATTGACGAAGGCAAAAGATAAAGCTCATTTCATGAGCTGATGTCTATAAAGACTTCTCTCCAATCCTAGACTTTTCCTGGTCCTTTTTTTGTAGGGCTGTTTGCTCGGTCGCTTCCTTTTCTTCGAACGAATCCGGAGATATTTCTACCGGTGAAAGACCCTGACGGCTTTGCACAACGATCCTCACGTCATCGAGGTTCTCGTCGGGCAGTTCTTTAGCGAGCTTGGCTCGTGCATCCGCCTTGCTATATTTCGCGCGCGGTCTACTTTCCAGCATGTAGGAGGGAATTTGAGTCAGCAGTTGCTGCACTCTTTCGCCGTACTTCACCAGCTCTGGCTTGCATATTTGATAGTTGTCATTTACTTGACTAACGACCAGCTGGGAGTCTCCGTATATGAGAAGGTTTTCAATTCCCATGTCGACAGCGATCTCAAGACCTGCTATCAAAGCTTCATATTCGGCTTCATTATTCATCCTCGACTCTGTTAAGGAGAAGACAAAGCGCATTATCCCTCCTTGTGGAGTTACGAAGATTAGGCCCAACCCGGATTTGATTATGGGGGTGCTTTGTTTGCGCTTCTTCATGGAAGATGATCCATCGAAATAGAGTTCCCATCGGGTGTCATTCTCTCTTCTCTCCCCGTCGATCATGTCAAACGCGTACTCGTCTGGCAATTCACAGTTCAAGGGAGAGTCGGCAGGTATAGGATGCTCGACGAGGAAATCAGCAATGGCCTGGCCTTTCACTGCCTTGAGGGGACGATAAATTATCGAGAACTCCATCAAGAGCAGGGCCCATTTAGCGAGTCGTCCCGTTAATATATCCTTTGACATCAAATATTTGAGAGGATCCACCTTTGATATGAGATGGACCTCATGTGCCAACGCATAGTGTCTGAGCTTCGTTATCGCGAAGATTAATGCCAGGCAGTGTTTTTTGATGGGGGAGTAATTGTTTTCTGCCCCCAGTAGAACTCGACTCAGATAGTAGAGAGCTCTTTCTTTCCCTTGGTCGTTCTCTTGTGCCCACAGCGCGCCTAAAGAACCTTCGAGGGTGGTTGTATACAGAATGAGAGGCTTTCCCTTAACGGGAACGGTCAATACTGGCGAATTCTGCAGGTATTGCTTGATTTCGTCCAGCGCGCTTTGACATTTGCGATCCCAGACGAAAGGAGTCCCTCTCTTCATTAGGTGACTGTAAGGACGGCATTTGCCGGAGAGATTGGCTATGAATCGCCAGATATACGCGAGCTTTCCTTGGAGAGACCGCAGCTGCTTGAGAGTTCTTGGCGGAGGCATTTCTATGATCGCCTTGATCTTTGACGGGTCTATCTCGATGCCTCGATGTCGTACGATGAATCCTAGGAATTTGCCCGAGGAAACTCCAAACGCGCATTTGAGAGGGTTCATTTTCAAGTTGTATTTCCGAAGGCACTGGAATACGATCTTCAGATGCTCTAAATGTTCCTCGTATGATTTGCTTTTTACTACGAGGTCGTCGATATAGAATTTGACGATTTCATATAGGAGGTCATCGAAAATCTTCGTCATGGCCCTCTGATAGGTGGCACCGGCCTTCTTTAGACCGAAAAGCATTACTTTGTAGCAGAAGATGCCCAAAGGGGTCCGGAAAGCGGTATGCTTCTGGTCCTCGGGATGCATCTTTATTTGATTGTATCCTGATGAGCCGTCCATAAAGGAGAAAACTTCATGAGTGGACGTATTATCTATCATCAGCTCGGTGACCGGTACTGGAAAGTCGTCCTTCGGGCAAGCATTGTTGAGATCGCGAAAGTCCACGCAGATGCGCACCGTTCTATTTTTCTTCATCACTGGTATGATGTTGGCAATCCAATCACGATACTGAACATCTTGGATGAAGCCGGAGTCGATTAGCTTTTTGACCTCTGCGTTGATACTCATCTCAAGCTCGAGCCGCATTCTTTTCGGTACTTGTTTGATCGGCTTGACGTCCGGAGATATCGCCAATTTGTGCACAGCGATCTATGGATCGAGTCCTGGTTCCATGCGAAGCAGTTTTTATACTGCATGAGTACGTCTTTAAGTGTAGCCACTTTTTCTTCAGACAACAATTCACTGACGAATGTCGGTCGTGGTTCGCTTGCCGTTCCCAAGTCAATTTTCTTGAGGTTATCTGCAGTAGTATGTATCCCATCTTCCAGCTCTTTTGGCGCCGGCGGAAGCTCTGAGATCACCTCGTCATCATCGTTTTCGAAGCACCAGAGGAGATCAGCCATATTTTCGGATCCTTCTTCTAACAGCGTTATCACGTGACAGGTGCGAGATCGCTTCCAAGACCAATGTTGATCCGGCTCTACTCTCGTGGCTTTCGGTTCATGCTTCTATGGCGGGGTTATCCTCCAATTGCTGGATAAAGCGAACCTGCCTTGCTAATACTGTTTTTCTACCCAATCTTTGAATGTGAAACAGTCTTCGAGAGGATGTCCTATCGCTCGGTGATAGGAGAAATATTCTGAGCGAGAGACTTTGCCTACTTTCTCGGGGTGCTTAGACTCCGGGAGTGTCATCATCTGATGTTTTATGACAAGATCGAATATCTTCTTCGTCTTGTCTTGGGGAAAAGAGTATGCTCGACCCATCTTCTTTACAAGAGACGATCCCGGCTGCTCGATTCTCGACCGCGTGGCTTCTTGGTTGCTTTTTCCATTCTTGGGTTTATTTTTGCTTCCGCGTCAGGCCTTTTGTATGACAGCTGGCGACGAAGGGCATCGTCATTTTCTGTAGCCTGCTTAAGGAGGCGCTGCGTTCTGGCTTTCTCGCAGATGGTCATTTCGCGATTATGATCGTCTCGAACCTTTTGACCCGCTTTCCTTATAAGCTTGTCCATTTGTTCTTCAAACGAGGGGCTTGGCATTTTCATGATGGGAGCTCGTTTTGGTTCAGGGTTAGCATCTTCCCACAGAGCATCTCTATCTTCATCGAAGTCATGTATGACGTAGCAACCGCGGAATCGTTCCCGTTTCTTGGATTGAACATATCCAAGCCCGATCGTTTCCATTCTTCCGTTGGGCAACTTTCATTGAGTTCCAGGGACGCTCCAGATCCTGTTATAGAACTGGGCTTGTCGAGTGATTGTTACGAGATTTTATGCGTGGTTATGCGCTTTTAAAAGATGAATCAAAGAATTTTAACCGCAATCAAGAACGGCGTTGCTTGGTAGCTAGCCGGTGAGTACGGGTCGGTCCACAAGGATTTTGTGTATTTTCTATTTGTTCTAACGAGTTAATTCCAATTATGGTGGATTGGATTATCACTAAAAACTAAGGTTGATTTAGACTAGGATTAAAACCTTGCTAGGGTTAGGTTTAGGTTAAGTTTGAAAATTCAATATTTTCCTCACCGCTTTCTATGCCCTAATTAAGATCTATTTAGGTGTTATGGTAATAATTAATAAAGTGGATTAGTACCATCGGGAAGAAACTATGTTTCTTCCTCTAGGTCCTTGTCCGTCCTTTCTCAATTCTTACCCTAACCTCCATGGAAAACATACACAACCGGTCTTTTAAACTATGGTATCACCGCTATCTCATGGGATAGGGTGCCATAGTGAGCGGTGTGTGTATGTATGCATAGAGCCCTATTAAAATGTATGATGGGCAAGAAATGGGTGAGAGATTTTCATCTCTCAAACCTTTCCTATTCCTAACCCTAACAAGTGAGGAACTACCCACTCATTAGAGAATTAAAAGATTTCATTTTTTTATGATTGTTTTTAATAACCTAAGTATCTAATCTATGTCAGATAAAATCTAAACTATGGCAGATAAATAAAAGTTATACTAGGGCAAAAAGGAAAATAACTAGGGCAATGAAAGGAAAAACTTACTTTATCTTTTATTTGATACTCTCTTCAAACATTATAGGAATTGAAATTCTGAATTTTGATAAATAAAATGAGGCATAAGAAGAGGAATGCCCCAAAAAGAGCTTTAGGGTTTCTATTTATAGATTATAGAAACCCTAGGGTTACATCTGTTCCCAATCTGCATTTACAAAATCACCCTGAAAAGTCTAGTTAATGCACCGCCACCACCGTTGAACTTTGCACCGACACGTTCTCACCATGGCCACGGATCCGCGGCCAGAATGCATGTTTGGCCGCGGTTCCGCGGCCATATTGTGGGTTCTTGGTCTCTGTTTCTCTGGTAATTTTCAAGTTGCTTTTTACTTGATTTTTCTTCACTTGGTTCTTCAGAATGTCTTCTAGTTTCTTCCAGATTTCCACAGTGCATAATGTCGTGGACTTTTACCGTTTGCTTCGTGTCGAAGTCTTGAACCTTGCGCTGCCTTTGTACTTTGTGAATTTGTTCATTGATCTTCATTTGTCCCTCAAACTGTAGGCATGATCAAGATTCTTCTATTTGTTGGTCGTAGTCTCACTTTTGTATCGTCTTTTCATCATTTTCACTTTTTTGTTCCTAGAACCTGTAACCTGCAACTATGTAGCAGACATGGATCAAAAGCACCTGTTTATTTGTAAAATGAATAAGAATGGGGAATATAATAATGCAAAATTATGATATGAACAAATACCCCCAAACTTATCTTTTGCTCATCCTCGAGCAAAACTAGTTTTATTCTCGAAAAAGACCTAGCCTCACTTTCGCAGGGAAACGTGATTGCACTGAGCTCGTGCAACAAGCCGTTAAACCTCTAGGTGTCCCTAGTAGGAGGAGTGTTGTCTCCTGAAGGCTTTCAGCGGATACTACCCATAAAATCCTATCAATTCGGTCTATTGACTTTTATTCTCCAATTCGGTTTTCTAACAAGAAATTCTATTATCTTTGACTCAGAAATTATCAACCCGTATTTTTCATGCTTCCTTATCATTTAACTTAAGATTATATATGTTTTGTAAATTTACTTAGTTTTTAGCATCTTTTGAGCTTTCCTTCTAAGGTTCCATCTCAACTTAGGAATTTTTATCATCTCTACTAAAGATATAAGTCCTATTTTTCATTCCTATCTCTCATCCAAATCCCAATCATATACCCCTACGTGTGTGTATATATCGCCCCTACACTTGGAAATTCAAATCAAGCTATTATACTCTTTTCCATCATCCAAAGTACTTTTAGTTGGTGAATTTTTAGATGAAATTGCTCACACATTTTTCATGCGACCGCTAATACTTCTTGAGATACCAACGACCGATTACAAAATGTGTTTACATATTAAGGCATAATTCCTAGTCTTGTAACACCTAAGGCTTTAGCAGTGACTCCCAAACCAGTTGGTCTAAGGCACTAGGTGATAAAGCACACTCGCTAAATATTTTTTCTATTTATGCAGCCCTAAGTAATTACAAAAACCAGTGTTCATTTTTTTTAATCTCTTTATTCACACTTGTATTTTATTTTATTTTTCTTCATACTAAGAACTTTAGACAAGAGCATTTCAAGGTTTCTTCTACTATTCCAAGTTTCAAAGTTCGTGTTTGTGCAAGTTGTAGGGTATATATTTTCAGAATTTAGACTTAAGCTTAGGGATTATTTTTCAGACTTATACTTTAATAAAAATATCAATACTTTTCCTTTATTTTGACTTAGCCCAAGAAGTGAACTCAAAATTTGCCTATTTCTAAGTAAACTACAAAGACATATATTTTTCTACCGTTAAATTTTAAGAAAGGTTATTTTTAGGGTTTTTAATTTACTAAGTCTAGGATTTAGTTGTTCCTAGCTAGTTAACCTTCTTGTCAAACTCAAGTCAATTATGGCTAAAATTGAATTTTTCAATTTTTATAATTTTTCAATTTTTTATGGGTTTTAAAATAAGTATGCAAATGCAAAAATATACATATGAATGCGAAGGAAGAAAACTTACCGAACACACCCCCAAACTTAAACTTGACAGTGTTCTCACTGTCAGGCTACACCAAGAGGGTCAAAATTGCCGGTATTCCCCTGTTTATTTTTATATTTTTTTTATTGTTAACAGAAAAACAAAACAAAATATATATACAAAAAGCCCCCCCAAACTTAAGTGAAACAATGTTTCCACTGTTTAAACGTTAAAGTTTAGAGTTAGGGGGGAGAAAAACACAGTATCAAGCTATACAAGGCCTTACACAGGCCAAATGTTAGCACCAACCATTCAAAAATTTTATCGTTATAATGGTGTGGTTGGTGAAAGAATGGAGTGTAGAGAAAAGAAATGAGAAACACACGAGACCGTATGGGAAGAAAGGTGGAATATGGTCTCGGTATATTAGGAGAAGAATGGCGGAAGAGAGAAAGAAGTGTAGTACGAACTTGAGGGTGTAAATTGAGTGAATAAATTAGCACAAATTGTGATGACCGATGTGTTAAAAGCGATTGTGCTAATTTATCAACCCGTCGAGAAATGGGGTTAAATCCCTCAAGATTCGCGAGAAAACATGGGTACGTTGAACATGGTAAACTAGACATTGAAAATGGAAGCGTGACGAATTCTTGCGCGGTCGAAACGATGGAGAGTGATTTAGGGAGGGTCTCATTCTCACCTAAGTAAGCGCATGTAAGGTGAGACGGCAACAGCTTGAGTTCGAGTTTCAGAGGTGAAACAATTGAAGGTGAAATTGGTGAAACTGTCTCGAACTCGACAGATTCCATCAATGGTTCGAAATGACTGTAAACAACCGAGTCTGATGGTTCAACTAACTCATTTGAAAATTCAAAGGACTCAAACTCGGGCGGTGAGTCTTCAAAATCGTCCGAAAAAGTGAAACACTCGTAATCGTTATCGGTTGTGAGAACTGTGTCAGATTCAAGGGGGGACGAACTAGTGGCGTCAAAACTGCTGTGACCGAACCGAAATTTTTTAAGTTCACAGTCCTCCTGCGTGATCTTTTGTGTGGTCGGAACGATGGAAAGGATGAAGGGGGGTGATTTAGGAAGTATAACAGTTAAAGGTTCAGGAGGATGAATTGGAAAATCCGACTCATCAAACAAAACTGGTTCATCCTCAATACTATCCTCAATACTCTCCTCAATACTATCCTCATAATTCTCCTCAATAGTTATCCCATCCATGCAATTATCATCAAAATTAAGACGCATATGATGTTCGGAAGAAACATTTAATGACTCGGGATGATGAATTGGCGAGAAAAATTCAGTCAAATCTGCGGGTTCATCATCCAAAATATTTCCTGCGTCTATATTCTCAATCAAGTGAAAATCAATTTTTTCGGACACCTCATCAGAAACATGGATATTTATCAATTCAGGTTCTAGATTGGAGGTGTAGAGGTCGAAATGATTGGTGATGGTTTCACTCGAAAGGGACCCTTCACAATCTGGCAAATCAAGCACTACAAAGTCGCACAACTCATTAAACCTTTTATTTTCAACTGGTGAATCATTTGGGACACTTGATAGATATTCAAAACCGGAGTTGTGGGATTCAATTGGTGATGGGTAGGTTTGATTTGGAAGGGTGCACAGCTCACTCTTTCCACTCAAATTCTTAATCTGTCCAACTGCCTCATCATACATTGGAATTTTTGGAGCTAGTTGGAAACTAGCTACCGGGTCACTAGGTTGCATAAGGGCGGCAATGGACGCATCCAAATTCCTCATATGTTGGTATGTCGCTACAATATAAGCTTCCAACGACTGTTCCAGACTAGACATGGGTTGTGAAGGGGTTTCAGTAAAAGATTCAAAGTTGTTTGGATACATGAAACTCCCAAATGGTTGTGTAGAAGCAATATCTAGGGAAGGTGCGAAAGTCGGGTAGGACTGGTAGGAATTGAATGGTTGGACAGGAGTACGATCAACATTGGATAAAAAGGTGAATGAACTTGTTGATCCCAAGAACTGGAAGTGTTGAAAGGAATGAAAGATCGGTTACGAGATTGTTCAATATGTTCAGCAATAGACATGGGTTTCGGAGTTACAACAGATCTCGAAAAAGGAGTATCAACGTAAGAAGGTGGTGAAGGTTGAAATGGTTGATATAAAGTGGATTGCGAAGTCGAACTGTTTCTCCTAGACGCTTCTATTCGATCTTTCAAAGAAATTTTGGGCATGGAGGGGTCGTCCGTAATTCGACCAAAACAATTCACGTAGGAAGCAATGTTTGGATGAGGGTACCAAAGTTCGGAAAGAGTTTTGTGAGGTGGGGTACCCATGATGTAAGAAAGGAGAAGAAAAAGAATGTGGGTGCAAGTGGGGTGCAATGGATTTCTAGCGACGAAATTGGAAAGTCTTTTTGTAAAATTTTCTGTTTTGTGTTTGTTTTTTTATAAGGAGCTTTTTGCAAAAAGATTTTTAATAAGAAGTTTAGACACACGTTCAAACAAACACAATATGCACAATCAAGCCTAGATCTAGGGTCTCCTAGGTCAACTAGACTGCTCCTAATTGTTACAAAGGGCAAGTTGTGAGGTCCTTAAAACGCCTCTTCACCGCCAATTGTGGCCAGGTAAGCACAAGTAGAGAAAGGAGGGATCCGCTCACGAATCACCGTGAGACGGGCCTTTTAAAGTTACCTTTCCCCACTTGTCTAGCCTAGGCACCACAAAATCTGGTTTAGATAAACAATCGATGCTTACAACTATTCCTTTGTCCTATTGAGCGCGACAGTCCTTAAGGCAGAGTCTAATCTTTTTTAATTAACTCGATGGTTCATGCAATATGCTTTTTGTGATTTTTGGGGTCCTAGGAAGGGTAATGAAATTCCCACCCAATCTGGATTGGTGTTCAAGCCCCTTAAAGTCAATTTTAAAGATGCAAAGCAGTAAACACACAAATCACACTTGCAAAATTTTTTTATTTCGGCGCAAAGAATTCTGCACAAGATCAAGTTATTGGAGAAGGGAGAGAAGTTTTTGCGCAAAGAACCCTGCAGGAAATTTTTTTCAGAGGAGTTCAGGGGGTTACAGAGAAGAAAAGAAAGGTTACAGAGGAATTTTGGCTTGCTGACGTTAGCAAGGCGCCGCGGTTCCGCGGCTAAATGTTGCCTTTGACCGCGGTTCCGTGGTCAAATCATTGGTTCAGATCCCCAAATCTTTTCTGTTCTGATTATCCTCTGCTTGTTCAGATCTGCTGTTTGCTGTTTTGCTCTCTGTATTTTTCCAGATCTGAATCTGTTCTTCGATCCTGCACAATTCAAAAGAATACCCTTCAAAAAATAACAAGATGATAAATTTTTATATTTTTTAATTTTTTAGTTTTTATGATTTTTCAATTTTTATATTAACCCGAAATTACAAAAAGAAAATAACTACGCCATCCCCGGCAACGACACCATTTGATTGTTACGAGATTTTATGCGTGCTTATGCGCTTTTAAAAGATGAATTAAAGAATTTTAACCACAATCAAGAACGGCGTCGCTTGGTAGCTAGCCGGTGAGTACGGGTCGGTCCACAGGGATTTTTTGTATTTTCTATTTTTTCTAACAAGTTAATTCCAATTGTAGTGGATTGGATTATCACTAAAAACTAAGGTTGATTTAGACTAGGATTAAAACCTTACTAGGGTTAGGTTTAGGTTAAATTTGGAAATTCAATATTTACCTCACCGCTTTCTATGCTGTAATTAAGATCTATTTAGGTGTTATGGTAATAATTAATAAAATGGATTAGTACCATCGGGAAGAAACTATGTTTCTTCCTCTAGGTCCTTGTCCGTCCTTTCTCAATTCTTACCCTAACCTCCATGGAAATCATACACAGCCGGTCTTTTAAACTACGGTATCACCGCTACTTCGTGGGATAGGGTATCGTAGTGAGCGGTGTGTGTATGTATGCATAGAGCCCTATTAAAATGTATGATGGGCAAGAAAGGGGTGAGAGATTTTCATCTCTCAAACCTTTCCTATTGCTAACCCTAACAAGTGAGGAACTACTCACTCATTAGGGAATTAAAAGATTTCATTTTTTATGATTGTTTTTAATAACCTAGGTATCTAATCTATGGCAGATAAAATCTAAACTAGGGCAAATAAATAAAAGTTATACTAGGGCAGAAAGGAAATTAACTAGGGCAATGAAAGGAAAAACTTACTTTATCTTTTATTTGATGCTCTCTTCAAACATTACAGGAAGTAAAATTATGAATTTTGATAAATAAAATGAGGCACAAGAAGAGGAATGCCCCAAAAAGAGCTTTAGGGTTTCTATTTATAGATTATAGAAACCCTAGGGTTACATTTGTTCCCTATCTGCATTTACAAAATTACCCTGAGAAGCTTAGTCAACGCACCGCCGCCACCGTTGAATTTTGCACCGACACGTGCTCACCATGGCCGCGGATCCACGGCTAGAAGGCATGTTTGGTCGCGGTTCCGCGGCCATATTGTGGGTTCTTAGTCTCTGTTTCTCTGGTAATTTTCAAGTTGATTTTTACTTGATTTTTCTTCACTTGGTTCTTCAGAATGTCTTCTAGTTTCTTCCAGATTTCCACAGCGCATAATGTCGTGGACTTTTACTGTTTGCTTCATGTCGAAGTCTTGAAACTTGCGCTGCCTATATACTTTGTGAATTTGTTCATTGATCTTCATTTGTCCCTCAAACTGTAAGCATAATCAAGATTCTTCTATTTGTTGGTCGTAGTCTCACTTTTGTATCGTCTTTTCATCATTTTCACTGTTTTGTTCCGAGAACCTGTAACCTGCAACTATGTAGCAGACATAGATCAGAAGTACCTGTGTAAGGCCTTGTATAGCTTGATACTGTGTTTTTCTCCTCCCTAACTCTGAACTTTAATGCTTAAAACAGTGGAAACACTGTCTCACTTAAGTTTGGGGGGGACCTTTTTGTATATATTTTTTGTTTTTCTTTTAACAATAAAAAAATAATAAACAGGGGAGTGCCGACATTTTGACCCTCTTGGTATAGCCTGACAGTGAGGACACTGTCAAGTTTAAGTTTGGGGGTGTGCTCGGTAAGGTTTCTTCCTTCGCATTCATATGTATATTTTTGCATTTGCATACTTATTTTAAAATCCATAAAAATTGAAAAATTTTAAAAATTATAAAAATTGAAAAGTTCAATTTTGGCCATATATGACTTAAGTTAAACAAGACGGTTAACTAGTTAGGAAAGACCAGATCCTAGACTTAGTAAATTAAAAACCATAAAAATAACCTTTCTTAAAATTTAACGGTAGAAAATATATGTCCTTGTAGTTTACTTAGAAATAGGAAAATTTTGAGTTCACTTCTTGGGCTAAGTCGAAATAAAGGAAGAGTATTGAAATTTTTATTAAAGTGTAAGCCTGAAAAATAATTCCTAAGCTTAAGTCTAAATTATGAAAATATATACCCTACAATTTGCACAAACACGAACCTTGAAACTTGGAATAGTAGAGGATATCTTGAAATGCTCTTGTCTAAATTCCTTAGTATGAAGGAAAATAAAATTATAAGTGTGAATAAAGATATATATAAAAAATGAACGCTGGTTTTGTAATTACTTAAGGCTGTATAAAATAAAAAATATATAGCGAGGGTGCTTCATCACCTAGTGCTTTAGACCAACTGGTTTGGAAGTCACTGCCAAAGTTTTAGGTATTACAAGACGAGGAATTACGCCTTAATGTGCCATCACATTTTGTAATCGGTCATTAGTACCTCAAGAAGTAATAACGGTCGCATGAAAGATGTGTGAGCAATTTCATCTAAAATTCACCAATTAAAAGTACTTTGGACAATGGACAAAAGTATAAGAGCTTGAATTGAATTTTCAAGTGTAGGGGTGATACATACACATACGTAGAGGTATATAATTGGGGTTTGGATGAGAGATAGGAATGGAAAATAGTACTTATATCTTTAGCAGAGATGATAAAAATTCCTAAGTTGAGATGGAACCTTAGAAGGAAAACTCAAAAGAAGCTAAAAGCTAAATAAATTTACATAACATATATAATCTTAAGTTAAATAATAAGGAAGCGTGAAAAATACGGGTTAATAATTTCTGAGTTGAAGATAATAAAATTTCTTGCTACAAAACCGAATTGAATAATAAAAGTCAATAGGCCGAATTGATAGGATTTTGTGGGTAGTATTCGCTGAAAACCCTCAGGAGACAACACTCCTCCTACTAGGGACACCTAGAGGTTTAACGGCTTGTTGCACGAGCTCAGTGCAATCGCGTTTCCCTGTGAAAGTGAGGTTAGGATTTTGTTGAGAATAAAAATGGTTTTGCTCGGGACGAGCAAAAGATAAGTTTGGGGGTATTTGTTCATATTAGAATTTTGCATTATTATATTCCCCATTCTTAATCATATTGCAAATAAATAGGTGGTTTTGATCCATGTCTGTTGAATGGTTGCAGGTTACAGGTTCTTGGAACAATATAGTGAAAATGGTGAAAAGACACAACAAAAGTGAGACTACGGCCAACAAATAGAAGAATTTTTATAATGCCGCATACAGTTTAAGGAACAAGTGAAGATCAATGAACAATTCAATTGCATAAGGTACGAAGGCAGCACAAAGATTCAAGACTTCAACGCGAAGCGAACGGTAAAAAGTTCACAACATTCTGCACTGTGGAAATCTGGAAGAAACTAGAAGACATTCTGAAGAACCAAGTGAAGAAAATAGAAGATAAAGGCAACTTGAAGAAACCCTAAAGAATTGGGCCCATGAGCCCACCAAATGGTCGCGGATTCGCGGCCAAAAAGGCCTTTCTGCCGCGGAACCGCGGCCCTGCAATGCACGTGTCGTTGCAGGTGACGGTGCGTTGACCGGGTCTTCTTAGGGTAGATTTGTAAATTTATGAATGGATCAGAATGTAACCTAGGGTTTCCTGTACCTATAAATAGGAGAGCAAAAGACCAATAATTCTTGTGCCTCTTTTTGGGTGCCTCTTTTAAATTCCAGATCTTAGATTTTCAATTCAATGTAATCGTCAAAGAGTGCATCAATAAAGAAGTAAGTTTTTTTTATCTTGCCTTAGTTTAATTTCTTTTCTGCCCTAGTATAAATTTCTTTTCTGCCCTAATTATAAATTTTATTTATCTACCGTAGTTGTTAATTTTATTTATCTGCAGTAGTTGTTAAATTAAAATCATAAAAATGAACTCTTAGATCTTAAGATAAAAACACCATTTTTTTAGACTTAACTCGTATGAACACAAAGATAAGGGATCCATCTCCCTGTGGACCGACCCGTACTCAACCGGCTAGCTACCAAGTGACGCCATTCTTGATTGCGGTAATTAATTCTTTGATCGCAAAATCTCACACACAAGAAGAGGCATGCCCCAAAAAGAATTTTAGGGTTTCTATTTATATATTATAGAAACCCTAAGGTTATATCTGTTCCCTATCTGCATTTACAAAATTACCCTGAGAAGCATAATCAACTCACCTCCACCACCGTTGAATTTTACACCGACACGTGCTCACCATAGCCGTGGATCCGCGGCCAGAAGGCATGTTTGGCCGCAGTTCCGCGGCCATATTGTGGGTTCTTGGTCTCTGTTTCTCTGGTAATTTTCAAGTTGCTTTTTACTTGATTTTTCTTCACTTGGTTCTTCAGAATATCTTCTAGTTTCTTCTAGATTTCAACAGTGCATAATGTCGTGGACTTTTACCGTTTGCTTCGTGTCGAAGTCTTGAACCTTGCGTTGCCTTTGTACTTTGTGAATTTGTTCATTGATCTTCATTTTTCCTTCAAACTATAGGCATGATCAAGATTCTTCTATTTTTTGGTCGTAGTCTCACTTTTGTATCGTCTTTTCATCATTTTCACTGTTTTGTTCCGAGAACCTATAACCTGTAACTATGTAGCAGACATGGATCAAAAACACCTGTTTATTTGTAAAATGAATAAGAATGGGGAATATAATAATGCAAAATTATGATATGAACATCGAGCAGTCTGTTTGAAGGGTATGCCTTGGCGCCTCAACAGTTTTTTAATCCGTCTGTATAGTATCTGGGCAAACGGATGGGCTGGAGCCTGTCAAGTGTAGAATCCGCACCATGCCAAATTTCTTTTTCCACTTTGGTTTCCCCGGATCGATAGAATAAGATCTCCTTTTCACCTTTTCACTTGGGGGGACATAAAACGTCTGCAGTTCTTGCACACTGTAGGTGTCAAGTGCGTCGAGCTCTTTGTAATGGTCTCACGGAACCTTGGCGACTTGAAAACTCCGATCATCATCAGCGAAGGCTTGAATTGATGGCCGAACAGAAAATATGGCATTGACCTCATCTTCCGAGTTGCTGCCGAAGACCAGAATAGGGGTAGACGGTCCTGACTTGTTGCGTTGGGGCGGCCTTGAATAAATTATTTCTTCTCCCTCCTCGGTATCGCTCCCGAAGATCGGAATGGTGGTGATAGCTTTTTGTTTGTCCTCCGGTTTGCGACATCTTTCTGTGTCTTAGAAATCTGGCAGGAAGTACTTGGCATCCTCATATTTACTGACTTCGTTCATGGAGAATGGGTTTAGTTCCCCTGTCACAGTGTACTCAAGACCATCTTTGAAGTACTTCATACACTGATCTTTTGTAGAAGGGATAATGTTGTACTCGTGTAACCAAGGCCGGCCGAACAAAGCGTTGTAGCCAGTCTTGGCGTCAATGACATGAAACTTGATGTCCGTGACTAGCAGCCTAAATCGTAATGTCAATATAACAGTCCCAAGCGTCCGTGATGACTGGGAGTCAAACCTGGAGATAGTGATCTTATCCCAGGTGAGGTGTTGAACACTCATGCAAATCTCCTTCAACACTCTTACATTGAGGAGGTTAACAGAGGACCCATTGTCAACCAGGATTTTGCCTATCTTGATATCATGGCAGTACCCGGAGACATAAAGGGGACAGTTATGCTCACACATCTCGAGGAGGAGATCTTCATCACCAAAGGTGATATCGGCTGTGTGTACTTCTTCCAGCTCGCCCTTCATCTTTTCTTCGACGAGAAAAGCTTGGAATTGTTCGGGCTCTTGTAACGCCTTGATCAGAGAATCTCTCGCTTCTTCTGATAACAAGAGGGAATCGAGAATGCTCATCTGCGAAGGTAACTTCCTCAAGTGTGCCAGAACGTTATAATCCACCTTACTTTTCTTGGGCGGGTCCTTGGCTACTAGCTCTTCTACGACTCGATCATCGAGGGTGATATCCTCAAAGACCTTTTCTTTTCCCTTATCCTTTTTATTCGATCCCTTGTTTGCAGGTCCGGGATTCTTTTCAGGTAATGTGCGATTGCGCAGCTGAATGTTCTCGCATCTCTTCATTTCTTCCGTTTCGGATGTGGTTTCTTTGAAGAGAGGGCCAAGAGCTATTTCTTCATCAGAATCGCTCCCAAAGGTGAGAACTTGCGATCCCCCAGCGTCGACCATGTAAAAGTTGCCGGTAGTTCTTTTGCGCTCCTCGGCAGTATTTCTTTGCTCTCGACGAGTTTTGCGTTTCATCCGCTTGAAATGTTTTTGGTGAGCAACATATCCCTGCCACCATCTTTTAAAAGCGTTGCACTCTTCGGTGCGGTGCACAATCTTTCGATGATATGAGCAGTAGCTAGGATGTATATCCGCTTCATCAGGAGTGTTTTCTTCAGAGGGTGGCAGCTTCATTCCCATCGATATGGCTTTAGCGACCTTTTCCTTGTCTTGAACCTGTTTTTATTTGCGGCGGATGTACTTTGATCTGGCGGGAGTGTTTCGCTCCTTCCGTTCAGTCACCGGCGTTTGGCTTTTTCAAATATGGCCATCTCGCGCTCTCAATCAGCTTTTCTTTTAAGAAGAGCTTCGTTCAGGAATGCATCAATCATTTCGTCTGATGGCCCTAGAAGTTCCGGCTCAGGATCTGCCCCCAGTTTCTCTGCATAAGGAGCTTCTTCATCATTTATTGACGAGTGAGAAATCATATGGCAACTTGCCACATAATCCTCAGATTCATTCGACGAGTCTTCTCCATTGTCGTCATTTCCGTCCTTAAGGACGTGGCTGAGAAACTCTTGGAGTGAGACCGGGGTTCGCGCCTTCTGGTCATATTCTTCTAGCGCGTCAATATGTTTTTGCAGGTCCGTGCGCTTGTCACCAGGCTTCACGGGCTCTTTGGTCTTCTTCTTCTTCTTCGAAGACTTTGATGGCTGGGTGTGAGCGCTTTGACTATCACCACCAATTTTTAGAGTTGGGCGCGGCTTCAGTATTCCCTCGATGATCTCGGGTTCCGGTGGACTTTTCCACCTGATCGCCGGGCATATTTGGAGATCCTTCAGCATTCTTTTCGTCTTGGCTGAAAGAACGACCTCCCATGGAGCTTCTTCTACAAAAGAGTATGATGCCCCCGGAGTGTCCTTCTTTTTGAGAGCGTGCGGCTGGGGTGGGCTTACTTTCCAATTCTTTGACAGTGCGAACTTGCCCTGTTGGTATTGGTCTTCGATCCAGCCTTTAAAAACGAAGCAGTCTTCAATTGGATGGCTTACTGCTTGGTGGTAGGGGCAATAATTGGGACTATTAGCCTCACCGGATTGCAATGGGCGTTTTGGATTCGGTAAATTAATGAGCCTGTTGCGCACCGCCAGCTCGAACAATCTCCTCTTTTTATCCCGGGGAAACGAATAAGGGCGCTTTATTTTCTCATTATAGTATCGCCATCTCTCGTTTAGGCGATCCGTTAATTTTGGACCACTGGGCTGCTGTTGAGCATTGGCAACGAAGGTCACTTTCCTTTTCCCTTTTTCATTCCGCGGCTCCGGCTTCGAAGAGGAAGGCCTATGGCCCATCTGGTCCATTTGAGCCAGTTTGTCAATCAGGGCCTGGAACGTGGTCGGCTTGAAAAATATCATGAATTGGGAGATCGTTGCTTGAGGGTCAAGAGTACCCACAAACATGCCTACTGCGGGCGCTTCTTCGATGCGTTGCTCGCATTTCGACCATAAATTCCGCCATCGTATTGTGTATTGAACCTATATTTCTCTAGGCTTTACCCTGGCATTAATCAATGCGGTGATCGGGGTACGCGAGCGCGTAAACAGCAGTTCTATCTCCGCAAATGTCTTGACAAAGTCATTCGGGAGTTCAGAGTACCATTTGAACGCTGTCTCCGACAAGCTGCCGACGAACTGGCGAAGTAGCAGTTTATCATCACCTCCAGTGTTGTCGCACAAGGCTCTGAATTGAGCGACGTGCTGATGCAGATTTCCCGTCCCCTTATATACGTGGAATTTGGGGATTGTGTATCCTGGCGGATACTTGATCTGATCGTACCATCCTGGGTAGGGTCGTCCAGTCTTAACGATCTGCCTAGCCGCTTCATTCGCCTGGTGAGCTCGTATTTGCTGAGCAATGTAATCATCCAGAGCGGCCTTGGAGATGGTCTCCTCCTTGGCTGCTGAAAGAGCCGGAGGAGGGTTCGATGTCTCCCTTCTGTCGTCTTCAATGATAATGGGGAGGTCTTCAGTTGGAGGTTCCGGCTGTAATATCATCCCGGCCATGTCTTGGAACAAAAGAGCCATTCGTTTGATGTTGGCTGCCTGTTCCGCGGCCTCTTTTTCTTTCCTCTCGAGCATTCTTCGGAGGAATTCAGCATCAGTTTCTTGTTCTTGATGCTGCTCTGAGGTCTCTGGATTTTCTTTTGGCCCAGTAAGTGCGGCCATTGCATTCAGCATCTCCTGAAATTTTTGCTGCTGTTGCTCCTGAGCCTTTGTTATTGATCGGGTAAGTGGTCGATGACCCGAAGAAGCACGGCTCTCCTCTTTTCTGAAAGCCATATAAACGGTATGTGTTACCATGCCCCTAGACTTGGGGCGTTTAGGTTCAGCGTCCTTCTGTTCACCGCGGTCATAGGGGCTTTCTCCCTCCTCCTCTTGTGAGCGGTTGACGTCGATGGGGCCGTTACAGTGGGCACCCAAACAGCTATTGCCTTTTGTGGCTTGACAGGATGGTTCTTTTCTCGATGAACTTTCACCTTTTTCTGTCGGCGAGAGTAATCTTAATCAATCACCGATTCCTTAACCTATCGCCAAACTTTGTAAATTTTAGAGGACAACCGCTGAGGGGGCTGCTCCGGCTTCACCTTTGGGCATTCTCCATAGGTGGAGGAGATCTCTTCAGCACGGCAGTCAGAGAGTTTTTGTACACCCCCCTTAGCGGTTCAAAGCTGTTCCCAGTTGGAACAGGAGCATCGATTTCCACCGTTGGAGCCGGCGGAAGGAGAGTTGCCTCTAGCCTTCCTTACTCGGTGCCAGTGGCGATATCGAGCGTGTCGAGCCATTGGGATTGTCTCGGCTGTAGGGTGACTTCATCATGTCTCCTGTTTTAGCGAAGGGTTGTCGTCGGCGTTAGCCTCTTGAAGACCGATTTCCGTTGAGAAGCAATGTCCAATCTGTCAAAGACAGATCTCTGGGCAGGGGAAGCAGCTCTGAGGACTTCGCCTGGAGCGAGAGTCGGAACAGCCAGCCTTGTGAAGACTGACTTCTTGGCAGATGTTCATACCAGAATATTGCATTTAGTACTCTTGAGCCGTGTTTGCTAGTTAATTGCAGGATACTGGTTCTCAGCTCTAAATAGTGAAATTCATGGAAAAGCACGACAAATTCCGGATTACTGCCAACCACAGATAAAACACGGGTCTCCGCTCTCTATCCGTATGTTGCCGCACACCAGTTTAAGGGACAAAATGGCAAATCGTTGTCATTTTCATGCACAAAGCACAATCTCAATACAAGATCCAACATATCTACGCGGAGCTCAAGGAAATCATGGCAAAAGATCCAAATCAAATCACCTTTTGATTTGCTGAAATTCTGGGAAACATTGTGAAGAGCTTCTGAGAAACAACATACACCACACTGAAGAATACTGAAAACCAGGAAAACCCACAAAATTGTATGCCCTAATTCTCCTAAATGGTCGCAGATCCGCGGCATAAGCGCGCTTAGGCCGCGGAACCGCGGCCATTCTGACTCGGCAGAGGGTCATCTTCTGGGGGCATTTTTGTAACTTCATGTAGTGCCTGAAAGTTGCCCTAGAGTTTCTGTTTCCTGCCTATAAATAGTCCAGAACTTGCCAAGCCATTAGTGTTCTTTTTCATGCTCTCTTTTTGTTAGTTTTTAGTTTAACTTCTTCTTCTTCTTCATCTTTCCTCCATTAAATTGTTATGAGAGCTTTTGAGTGGATGTTAAATGAAGATGAGGGTTATTTTGTATCATTCTTTTGCTTAGCTTTCCCCTTGAGCTCTCTACCTTAACTTGATCTTGCAACCTCTTAAGTGAGCTTGCAAGTTTAAGCTTTGGTCATTGATCTCAAGGAGTTGTATCATTTTGGAATCAATAATGTTCTCTCTTTTGTGCTTCATTCTCCATGAGTTCTTTGCCTTTTCTTGATCTTGTAACCTCTTAATTGAGCTTGCAAGTTTAAGATTTGGTTATTGAACTCATGTCTTGTTTTGGGTTCTATGGTTTCTAGTTTCATTTCTTGCTCATTTACTTTCTTGCACTTTAATACTTGCTTTACTTTCATGCACTTAAATTCCATGCACTTTTAATTACTTGCTTGTAATCTTTTCATTTCTTTGTTAATCTTTTCTTTTGCTCTTTTTGGTTCGTTTTGTGAATGGTTGTAATATGTTGTTGTTAAGAATACATACAATATTGTAAGTTAAGGTTTCATTCCTCATTTCCTTTTCCCGTTATTTTTCTTTAAACTTCGCCCAAACGTTACGCAAGCGCTCCGTTAGGCACCATACCCTACCAAGGTAACGGTGATTCCTAACCGCGACCGGTTGCGTTCGGTTTGGCCGGAGGCGAAAGCAAGAGACAAGAACGGAAAGAAAAGGGTAAATAAGCCGGATTCCACGAATACCGTGCTTAAATCCCCTAATCCACGTTGTTGCCGATTGCTCTAGCTTCAATTGGTCAAGACTCGGCTCAAAAGTTTTGAGTGAGGATTTCCTTAGCTTACACTTTCGTATCTTTTTCTTAACAACTTTATACTTGCATATAAAACACATAGGTTAGATTTGGACATACATATACACATTCTTTATTGACTCGTCTAAAACTCGAACGGACATACAATCATCTCCCTGTGGATCGACCCGTGCTCAACCGGCTAGCTGCATAGCGACACCGTCCTGATCGCGGTTATAACTTTAGAACTTCGAACATCCGACACGCCAAAAGCGTGCGATCAAATGGCGCCGTTGCCGGGGAGACGGTAGCGTATTTTCTTTCTTATTATTCGGGTTAATATTCTTTTTTTTTATATATTTATAAATAAAAAACATAAAATCCTTTTGTTATTTTTGGTAATTTTTGTGTGCAAGTGTGCAGGCTAATCTGGAGCAAGCACCGTAATCCAAAAAGAAAACAGAGTTTTTTTATTTTGGAGAAGAGAAAAAGTGGAGTTCGTTGACCAAAGACAAATCTCAAAGTCAACATTTTGACCGCGGAATCGCGGTCAAAAGGTGCCTTGCGCAGCGGTTCCACGGTCCCATTGAGGCCTCTGTGCTCAATCTTTTCTCCACCCCTTTTTCTTTTCTTTTATCTTCTCTGTGAATTCCACTATACTGTATTTTCTGCAGGTTTCTTTGCACAGAATTGCTCCGCCGCAAAATAATTTTTTGTTGTTTTAGATTTTGTTTGTTTACCGCTTTGCATATATTAATACGGACATTAAGGGACTATAACACCAATTCAGATTGGGTGGGGATTTCATCAACCTTCCTAAGACCCCACAAATCACTAATTGCATACGCATTACCTTGACCTAATAAAAAATACTAGACTCAGCCCTAAGGACGTCGCGCTCAATAGGACAGAGGACTGGTTGTAGGCATCGGCCGTTTATCCTATCCTGACTTTGCGGTGTTTAGGCAAGTGTGTCCAAGGCAAGTGGTTACTTAATTAGGACCACTAGTTACGTAGTGGGGAGCCTCCCACTTACCTGGCACTTACCTGGCCGCAATTGGCGGAGAAGAGGCGGTTTGAGGTCCTATTTCTAGTCCTTTGGAACAGTTAGGAGCGATCTAGTTGGACTTTAAAGACCCTAGCTCTAGGTGTGTTTGTGCATATTGTGATTGTGATTGTGCTTGTAAATTTTAGTTCCATAATTTCTTATTCTTTCAAATAAACAATTTTCAAAACTCCAAAAACAAACATTTCTTTTGATAAAAAAAATATAAAAAAATATTAAAAAAAAATAATAATAAAAATTCCACATTCTTTTTCCCCTCCTTTTCTCTTTCTTTCTTTCTTTCTCTCTTCATATCATGGGTACTCCACCTAGAAAAACTCTTGCTGAACTTTGGTATCTACAGCCAGACATCACTTCTTACGGTTCTTGCTTTGGTCGAATTTCGAACGACCCCTCCATGCCCAAAATTTTATTAAAAGATCGCATAGACGCGTCTAGGACAAACACTTGCCCTCCGCAATCCACTTTGTATCAACCTTTTCAACCTCCCCCACCCTCTTATGTTGATACCTATTTTGCAAGTCGTCCTTTGTCCATCGCTGAACATATTGAACAATCCCGTAGCCGATCTTTCACTCCTTTCACCACTATAGATTCTTGGGATCAATAATTCCATTCACCTTCTTATCCAAATGTTGATCCTGCTCCTGTCCAGCCATTCAATTCCTACCAGTCCTACCCGACTTTTGCACCTTCCCTAGACATTGCTTCTGAACCGCCATTTGGGAGTTTTCAGTATCTGATCAGTCGAAAATATTGCATATTTTAGCCGGCAATTTCCTCATCATTTGCATTCATATAGAAGTGTTCGGTATCCGTATTTCACATATTAGCAAATCTATCACAGATTATAAGATTACATGTATTAGACCTTAAAACCGGCATTTCTAGGGAAATTGACTGCATTGCATGGCATCACAATATTTCTATATGTCGCAACCCGTGTTTCGAAGTGTGTGCAGGAAAAGGAAAGCTTGCTCGAACATTACACCGCTCAAAAGATACGTCAACTCACTAACTTAAAATCTGGTATCAATCCAAAGGAGAAATCACAAATAAATATATCAGATAAAGCTCCAAATGGCATTACAAGACCACAACAGAGAGCCCAAGGCCCAAGCCCCCTAAAGAGCCGCGGATCCGCGGCAATGGATTGCTTGTGCCGCGGATCCGCAGTTGAACCAAGGAGTTAGCCTCTCAATTTTAGTGCAAAATTCCTGTTTCAGGGCCTACAGTTCAGAAATTCATCTCAGTTTCCAGAAGACTCCAGGGGTTTCTGCCAGATCAGCAAACAAGGGTTTCCAAGCTTAATTAATCCTAGCTTAAACCCTAAGCTAACTCCTAACAAACTATCTTCTAGAAGACTCAACAAACTTTTGGAGGGAACTACCATTTCAAACCTAAACCTAGGGTTTGGGTGTTCTATAAATAAGACCCTAGGCTCACTAACTATTCATCTTAGAAAATCTTACAATCTTGCATCCAAGAGAGGGTGTGATTCATTTTAGTTCATTTTAGCCAATCTCCTTCTTCATCTCCTTCCTCCTCAAGTCTAGTGAGAGGGCTTGTAGGAAACCCTAACCCTAATTCCAATTGAGATCAAGAATCCCGAGTACCCATTAAGCAAGAAGCCCTACAACCTTTACGAGCGAAGCCGATCTTCAACGGAGCAAGCGATCCAAGCCGATCCACGACTCACGAAGCCGAGCGACGCCCTATCAACAATCTAGATTCTTCTTCTTGTAGTTCTTGAAGCAAATGTAATCAAAATTGTTGAGATAAATAAAGGTGATATTCTTTTATCTTGTTTTCTTTAAATTCTGCATCATGATATCTTTACAATTTGTGAATCTTTTCTGTGTGGTGATGTGTGAATAAAACTCCGCTCGTCGAGGAGTCGAGACGGTCTATAGAATGATGATGTAACATAGCTTTAATCGATTCTTGAGTCCTACGAGTTTTGTAAACCCTAGCAAGTTCAAGAAATGACAACCCATTTCGTTTCGATGCTTTCTTGATTGACATCGATCGAAATTGGGGAGTTACGATCGTTTCTTGAATTTGGTAGAGGCTAGAAAAGGAATGATATCGACGAAAGAACAAGGGTTATAGGATGAAACCCTAGTTTCACGAGAAAGCCCCAACTCTCGTTGATCATCATCAATCTAGTATCAATCCTTCGAAGGACAAGAATACGATATCTTTAGATTACATCACGTCTATTGATCCGATCGATTCCTACGAGCTTCTCTTAGATTCTTGACTGTTGATTGGAAAAATATTATCAAAACCCAATTCTTGATTGTTTATCAGTTCTTGATTCTTGATTAAACATCGTGACACCTGAATCAATTGATAAATTCTTGAATCATGTTTTCTTTTCTTGTCAATTAAGTTTTCAATTCAAGCATATCATAAAAACGAATCGTGCAATCCCTGTGGACGATCCGCACTCACTACAAACTACATCCGACACCGTAGTTTGATTGCGGTCAAAATAATTTTTTGGTTGTGAAGTTCTTTACAAATTTTCTACATACTACACAACAGGAAAATCTAACAATCAGTATCCAAACAACTTTGAATATTTTACTGAAACCCCTTTACAATCCATGTCTAGTCTGGAACAGTCATGAGAAGACTTTAGGGTAGCGTCGTACCAACAGATGATGGATTTGAATGCATCCATGGCCGCCCTCATACAACCTAGTGACCCGGTAGCTAGTTTTTAACTAGCTCCAAATTTTCCAATGTATGAAGAGGCGGTAGGACAGGTTGAGAATTTGAGTAGAGAAAGTGAGCTGTACCCCCTTCCGAATCAAGCCTACCCGTTTCAACTTGAATCCCACAACTCCAGTTTTGAATGTCTATCTAGTGTTCCAAACTATTCATTGATTAAAGATAGAACAGATAATGAGTTGTGCGACTTTGCAGTGTTTGATTTGCCCGATTGTGAAGGGTCCCTTTCGAGTGAAACCACACCCAATCGTTTTGACCTCTACACCTCCACTCTACAACCAGAATTGATTGATATCCATGCTTTTGTTGAGGCGTCTGAGAATATAGATTTTCACTTGATTGAGGATATTGACGCTGGGAATATTTTGGATGATGAACCCGTAGATTTGGCTGAGTTTTTCTCTCCAATTCATCATCCCGAGTCATTAAATGTTTTTCCCGAACCCCATATGCGTCTGGATTGTGAGGATAAATGCATGGATGTGCTGAATCTTGAGGAAAATTTTGAGGATATTTTTGAGGATGAACCAGTTTTGCTTGATGAGTCGGATTTTCTAATTCATCCTGTCCCTGTCATTGACTGTGTACACCCTCCTGAACCTTTACCTGATACCCTTCCTCAATCACTTCCCTCCATCCTTTCCATCGTTCTGACCTTGCAAGAAACCGTATCACTTTCATTTCATATGTCTGGTTTACCAAGTTTGGCGTACCTATGGTTTCTCACGAATCTTGAGGGATTTGACCCAATTTATCACCATATGGATAGGTTAGTACAATCCATTTTTTCACATCGATCATCACAGATTGTACTAATTTATTCAATCCGTTTTCACCCTCAAGTTCGTACACCACTTCTTTTTCCCATCCGCCATTCTTCTCCTCATATACTGGGATCGTATACTACTTCTATCCCCATACGGTCTCGCGTATTCTCCAATTCTTTTCTCACCGTATTCTTTCACCAGCCCGGGCCTTATCCCGATAAATTTTTTGAATGGTTGGTGCTAACTTTTGGCCTGTGTAAGGCCTTGTATAGATTGATACTATTCTCTTTCCTCCTAATCCTGAACTTCAACGCTTAATAGTGGAAACACTGTTTTAATTAAGTTTGGGGGGACACTTTTTTGTGTATATATTTTTGGTTTTCTTTTTGTTCTGTATATAATTTTCTTTTGGGGAGCGCCGACAATTTTGACTCTCTTGGTGTAGCCTGACAGTGAGGGCACTGTCAAGTTTAAGTTTGGGGGTGTGCTCGGTAAGTTTTCTTCCTTCGTATTCATTTGTATATTCTGCATTTGCATACCTTATTTAAAAAAAAACCCTTAAAAAATCAAAAATTTTCCAAAATATAAAAACTTTGTCATCAAGTCAGCTAATAGGGTAACTTAGATTTTTATTCTGAAAGCTTAGTTGATATGTTAGAAATAACTAAATCCTAGGCTTAGAAATTGAAAACCCTAAAAATAACCCTCATTCTGTTTAACTTTGGTAAGTATACGTCCTTACAGTTTTTTTGAGAAATAGGTAATCTTGAGTTCAGTTCTTGAGTTAAGTCAAGATGAAGGGAAAGTATTGATGCTTTACTGAAGAATAAGTCTGAAAAATAGTTTCTTTTCTTTAGTTCAAATTCAGAAAGTATATACCCTACAAACTGCACTTACACGCACCTTGAAACTTGGGATAGTAGAGGATACCTAGAAATACTCTTACCTGAAAACCTAGTATGAAAAAAAAAACCGTATTTAAAGCTAAACACCAAAAAGAGCAATATTGAAAAATATATCCGGTCTTGAAAAAGAAAAAGAAAAAAAATAAAAATAAAAATAGAATAAAGTCAAGACCTGGAAACTGCTATTTACGCTTTAAGTTCACACATTCAGTAATCGGCCGTTAGTGCCTTAAGAAACATTAATAGTCGCATGAAAGGTGTGTGAGCAAATCCGTCCATCCTTAATGAAAAGAAGTAGTATTAGGTATTAGGGCAAGAGTATTATAGTTTGAATTGAATTCTTGAGTATAGGGGTGCAAATATACACACACGTAGGGGTATACAATCGATATTTGGATAAAAGATAGAAATAAAAGATAAGACTTATGTTTTCTGTAAAGTTGATAAAAATCCCTGATTTGAGACCACACGGTTTAGAAGGAAAATTCAGGAGATACCAACATCTTTCTAAACTTTTTTGGAACGTATAGAATCTAAGGTTAAATAGATAGGAGGCGTGAAAAATAAGGGTTGGATATTTCTAACTTAGGATGATAGAGTTTCTAATATAGATACTAAACTGTAGGAGTAGAATCGATGTTAACCTATGACACTGGCTTGACGGGATTTTGTGGGTGTAATCCGCTGAAAACCCTCAGGAGACAACACTCCTCCTACTAGAGACACCTAGAGGTTTAACGGCTTGTTGCACGTGCTCAGTGCAATCGCGTTCCCTGCAAAAGTGAGGTTAGGACTTTTTGTGAATAATTGGTTTTGCTCGGGACGAGCAAAAGTTAAGTTTGGGGGTATTTATTCATACCAGAATATTGCATTTATTACTGCCCACTCTTATGCTCGTTTGTTTATAGGTAGGCACTCTTGAGCCGTGTTTGCTAGTTAATTGCAGGATACTGGTTCTCAGCTCTAAACAGTGAAATTCATGGAAAAGCACGACAAATTCCGGATTACTGCCAACCACAGATAAAACACGGGTCCCCGCTCTCTATCCGTATGTTGCCGCACACCAGTTTAAGGGACAAAATGGCAAATCGTTGTCATTTTCATGCACAAAGCACAATGTCAATACAAGATCCAACATATCTACGTGGAGCTCAAGGAAATCATGGCAACAGATCCAAATCAAATCACCTTTTGATTTGCTGAAATTCTGGGAAACGTTGTGAAGAGCTTCTGAGAAACAACATACACCACACTGAAGAGTACTGAAAACCAGGAAAACCCACCAAATTGTATGCCCTAATTCTCCTAAATGGCCGCGGATCCGCGGCATAAGCGCGCTTAGGCCGCGGAACCGCGGCCATTCTGACTCGGCAGAGGGTCATCTTCTGGGGGCATTTTTGTAACTTCATGTAGTGCCTGAAAGTTGTTCTAGAGTTTCTGTTTCCTGCCTATAAATATTCCAGAACTTGCCAAGCCATTAGTGTTCTTTTTCATGCCCTCTTTTTGTTAGTTTTTAGTTTAACTTCTTCTTCTTCTTCATCTTTCCTCTATTAAATTGTTGTGAGAGCTTTTGAGTGGATGTTAAATGAAGATGAGGGTTATTTTGTATCATTCTTTTGCTTAGCTTCCCCTTGAGCTCTCTACCTTAATTTGATCTTGCAACCTCTTAAGTGAGCTTGCAAGTTTAAGCTTTGGTCATTGATCTTAAGGGGTTGTATCATTTTGGAATCAATAATGTTCTCTCTTTTGTGCTTCATTCTCCATGAGTTCTTTGCCTTTTCTTGATCTTGCAACCTCTTAATTGAGCTTGCAAGTTTAAGATTTGGTTATTGAACCCATGTCTTGTTTTGGGTTCTATGGTTCCTAGTTTCATTTCTTGCTCATTTACTTTCTTGCACTTTAATACTTGTTTTACTTTCATGCACTTAAATTCCATGCACTTTTAATTACTTGCTTGTAATCTTTTCTTTTCTTTGTTTATTTTTCTTTTGCTCTTTTTGGTTCGTTTTGTGAATGGTTGTAATATGTTGTTGTTAAGAATAAATACAATATTTTAAGTTAAGGTTTCATTCCTCATTTCCTTTTCCCGTTATTTTCCTTTGAACTTCGCCCAAACGTTACGCAAGCGCTCCGTTAGGCACCCTACCCTACCAAGGTAACGGTGATTCCTAACCGCGACCGGTTGCGTTCGGTTTGGCCGGAGGCGAAAGCAAGAGACAAGAACGGAAGTACAAGGGTAAATAAGCCGGATTCCATGAATACCGTGCTTAAATCCCCTAATCCACGTTGTTGCCGATTGCTCTAGCTTCAATTGGTCAAGACTCGGCTCAAAGGTTTTAAGTGCGGATTTCCTTAACTTACACTTTCATATCTTTTTCTTAACAACTTTATACTTGCATATAAAACACATAGGTTAGATTTGGACATACATATACACATTCTTTATTGACTCGTTTAAAACTCAAACGGATATACAACCATCTCCCTGTGTATCGACTCGTGCTTAACCGGCTAGCTGCATAGCGACACCTTCCTGATCGCGGTTATAACTTTAGAACTTTGAACATCCGACACGCCAAAAGCGTGCGATCAGCAGAAGAAGCCTCTCTGATAATTTCGTCTGCTTGAGCCGGGATGGATATCCGCTTTGGGATGGCTGCTTCAGGTATCACAGGCTTGTTGGCGTTCTGGTCCAGTCATTTGAAAACTGAGGCATTGGATTTGGGCGACCCGTTGAGAGGGGCCGCAGCAGTGGTAAGTCAATCAAAGACCGACTTCTTTGGGGCTTCTTGCAACAGCAGCAGAGCATTGAAGCTCATCGGTGGGATCATGGTCCCAAAGAACGGCCCAGTAGTGGCCTAAGTTACTTTCTCGATTGGCATCTTGAACAGGGTGGCCGCTTGGGGCCCGTAGGTTACACATCCAGATGAGGTGGAACGGGAGTTGCAGTTGCAGCTGGAGCAGTTAGAGGCCATTTCTTTTTTTTTTTGCACGAGAGCAAAACCAAATCTTAGTACCTCGAACCCAAGGGCAACCATATCAAACCGCGATTCGTTCGCGAACACGATACACAAAGTGTGGAGTGGAAAGAGGAAGCGGTCCCATCGGGCGTGGCAGAATCTGTTCCCCGCAAAAAACAGAGCCGGGACTGCGTGGGTCCGTCTTGCCTGAATTTCGGGGCAGATGCTAATTGGTGCTATCCGTCCACCTCTCCGAAGATGCCGAGTTGATTTATGACACCATGTATCGAAGGTTTAAACAGATACGGCCGATATAGCAGACTTCGTCAGATTTCTCCTCGTTGAGGGGTTTTTGATTGTGGGGACGCTCTTCCCTGCAGGAGCAAGCCCCTGCAGTTAATTACGCTAACTCATCGCGGTAACCACTTTCTCCTTCTCTAGATGGTCACTTCGTGTCGTGGGTGTTTGTTTTGTTTTTGGTGGCCCGTGGATTGTATACAGAGACTAATTTATGTTGTCGCCCGTAGGGCGTGGATTAGTCAAAATCCGTATTTTCTTAGATTTGGGTTTGGGGGTTGGGTTTAAGGATACGTTAGTCTCATTTGAGACTAAGATCAACTTAAATGTTAGTTAAGGATACGTTAGTCTAATTTTAGACTAAGATCAACTCAACGGGATCATTTAGATCCAACAAGAGAGCATTTGGATTATATTGTTTAGTTTAGGGACATTGCGGTCGATTAGTTTAAGGACATTACGGTCCAAGGTTAAGGACATCATAGTCCATGGGCTTAAGGACCCCACAGTCCGAGGTTAAGGACATCATATTCCGTGGGTTTAAAAGGACCCCACAGTCCGAGGTTAAGGACATCATAGTCCGTGGGTTTTAAAGGACCCCATAGTCCGAGGTTAAGGACATCATAATCCGTGGGTTTTAAAAGACCCCACAGTCCGAGGTTAAGGATATCATAGTCCATGGGCTTAAGGACCCCACAGTCCGCGGTTAAGGACATCATAGTCAATGGGTTTTAAAGGACCCCACAGTGCGAGGTTAAGGACATCATAGTCCATGGGTTTTAAAGGACCCCACAGTCCGAGGTTAAGGACATCATAATCCTTGGGTTTTAAAGGACCCCACAGTTCGAGGTTAAGGACATCATAGTCCATGAAATGTATGGTTATCGGGACCCGTCACCTCTCTGAAGATGTTGAAGGATTACAACGACAAATATCAGAGGAGTAAAGAGGTGTACCCTTGAACCAATTTTGATTGGTAGATCTGTAGTCCAATTGGAACTAAGATCTGTTAAAATATTTATGAGCATATGGGCTCAATTAATCTGAGTTGAGAACTTATGGCCGATCTTGGGCTAAGTCCAATCAAGTTAAAATGTTCAACATTTATTTTGGGCTGTTGAGCCTTTATTTGGGCTTGGCCCTGACAGTGTTTTTGTCTTTTACTGAATGCTGAGCATTCCTCATAGTCTTGAGCTTATTACAGAATAATTTATGTTCTATCAGTGCAACACATGGTGCGCTTGGCACTTTACGCCAGTCAAAGAGCGCAGTGCGCTTCTGCCAAGTAGCGCATACGTGAGGGACACGTGTCGTGCTTGGTGCTGAGCGCCAGTCAATGAGTGCAGTGCGCTATATTTGGAGCGCCAAGGCTCAGTAGTGCTTTGCGCTAGTCTTTGAGCGCTGAGGCGCTTCTGTTAAGTAGCGTATACATGAGGATAATGTGGCGCGCTTGGCGCTGTACGCCAGTCTTGAGCGCAGAGCGCTATCTTATGAGCGCAAGTACCGATTGATCAACTTTTTGATCCCAAAAGAGATTTTGTCTCAAGATTCTAAGAACAAAAGTTCTTATTTTATAGGAGATGCTTCAATCTCCTGTACTGATGAAAGGCTTTGCCTTTATGGATCTATGATCCTTAAGTGAATTGAATTATTCTTTCTCCCTCTCTGTTTATAATGAGATGTTCATGATCTCTTTTTGTAAAAGACAATTTGTCTTATAGATCTATGATCTGTGAGAAAGAGTTATACTCTTTTTCTTATAATGAGATCTTTTGATGTTTTTGTGAAAGACGTTGGTCTTGTTGATCTATGATCTGTGAGAAAGAAGAAAATTCTTCTTTTTATTTTATTTTTGAGATGATTTCATCTCTCTGCTCATCATCCTTATTTTTTTACCTTGAAGAAAAATCTTCTTTCTCTGAGAGCTTGTTTTTGTCTTTGAATTTCTCAAAGTTTATGGGGAAGTTTTTCTCTCTATGCTTCTTTATATGAGACTTGAAGTCTAGGGGACTCTATATAGGGCAAGCTGATCAGTTCAATCAGTTAAGGAGATCTTTTCTCCAATTGATTTGTGCAATTGCCCATTGTTGGATCTTTGATCCAAGAGCTCCTGATTTACAGAAGGCAATCTTCTTGTTTTTAACAAGATTGATAAATCTTTCCATACAGTATTTATTCTGTCTTTTGGTAATTTTTAATCACTATTGGATCATTGATCCAACGGTGCTCTGATTTACAGAGCACAATCTTGTTATTTGGAAAGATTTCGAGGAATCTTTCCTTAACAGAATTTAATTCTGATCAATTAATGATTTATCATTATTATTGGATCTTTGATCTGATTGTGGGGAGCTTTTAGTTCCAGCACTAGCGCACCCGTGCTTTGCACGTGGTGCGCTGCTTAAAGGGAAGCGCACTTAGCGCTAGCGTACCCGTGCTTTACACGTGGTGCGCTGCTTAGAGCACAGCGCATCTAGTGCTAGCGCACACGTGCTTTGCACATGGTGCGCTGCTTAGGGCGCAGCGCACTTGGCGCTGCATCTGAAGCGTTGCTTCATTTCAAAATTTGAATTTTGAACAGAGCTTTGCTCTGATTGGAGGAAACAAATGCATTCTCCGTTATATTCATGTTCTCATTGCATTGCTTGTTTATACATGTGTTTTCTTAACTATTATGATCTCGTTTGTTAGGACACCAGCACCATTACTGATGATGCGTATGTCCACGAACACTTGCTTGCCGGCTCACACACATCATCATCGATAATTGCCATGTCACGTACACTTTAGAGAATATTACTTCATTGATATAACTTGCTGGCTGATAATTCCAATATATCATTACTATGCTAGTTTAGATATTGCATTCTTTACTTAGATACCCATGCATGTGTATATTCATTTTTTATGCAATATTATGGGGCTTTATGCTGGCAATTCATTGTTTATTGACTCTCGATTTTGAATTTCGGATTTTCCATGAGATTTCTGGATTTATAGAAACTGCAAGGATTTTATAAACTCATTATCATTTTTAAAAAAAAAATAGAAATTTGCGGTTTTCTCATGATAAGAGGTGTGTGGTGTCTACCATGAGTTTTCTCGGTTCTCGAGCGGTATCATACACCCGATTCAAGGAGGAGGAGGAACCGTTTGCGGGTGCATGGTTGACCCGGTACGGTACCTTGGGGCAAGATGGTCGCAGATGATGGCGCTGAGCCCAGCAGGGGAGCACTACCGACCAGTTATTTTTTACGTGGCGGATATCTGAAGGATACTGACGCAGTCGTGAGATTTGATGATATGGGTCGATCCGAACTGACCGAACTCGAGATATTGAGATATTGAGACATTGAGATATTGGGATACATATATATATATATATATATATATATTGTGTCGATACTGGACACGGATTTTCTATCGATTTCATTGATGATACTTCGGTTTTTATACTAAAATTCTTACTGAGATAAGAAAACAGTTTTCTTGTACAAGATGTATTCTGCTTTCATTCTTAATGCATTCATACATCATATATGTGACATGTTGCTACCTGAGGCACTGACACGAGCACTTGATATTACACTTATGTTCAGATGATTACCCTTGCCACTATTAAATTTTTCAGGTTGTTTTATGAGGGCATTACTGTATGACCTAGGAGATAGGCATACTTTCGATTTCTTCTCGGTGAGGTCTTCTACTCACGAGTTGGCAAATCACCCCCGTTGTGCCACAGTTTCGTGCAGGTTTTGCCGTACAGGTTCCTTAGCGGTTTGCTGGCACTTCACTTTCTTCCGGGTGATTGCTTTGGTGGGTGTGTTCATTTGTATCGTGACCACCGTTGTACTTTTATTTATTTCAGTTGTATCTAGTAAGCTCCATCAACCAGACTTGTATATTTAGTAGACTTAGAAAACCACAGTTGTTTATTCTTTTGACCTTAGAGTCGTGCGCTTGTATTATTATGATTCTTCTCTGGTTTTCTTGAGGATGTTGGTTTTCTTTGTGAGTTTTGATCCTCGCTTTTCGGCGTTATATATTCATTTTATCTTGCGTGGTTTTTCCTCCATTTGGCGAAGAGCTAGCTCCCACTTGGGGATACCTTTTATTATATTGCTTGTATCGTTTTCGGGTTAAAATATACAAAGGAGGTGCTGCCGATATTTTCAATAAAGAAAGTGTTTTCAATTAATTACAAATTGTTGTTTTCATATTATATTACTTATTTATTTAAAGAAGGAACCTGATTTCGTTAAACCTTATTTAAAAATTTCACCTCCACTATTTTCCCTAAAAGGTTTAGATTTCTGGGCTTTTGGCTTACTTGAATTAGGTGGGGTCCTATAGACTTCACATGATTCAAGTGTCAGTCACGTGCCATTTCGGGTCGTGACAAAATTGGTATCAGAGCGTTAGGTTTAACCTTGGTTCGAGTCTAGGTTTAACTATGCGGAGTCTAGGGCGTGTGTGTGTGTGTGTGTATATATATATATATATATATTCAGAACCTAGGATTGACCTTACGGAACTTAGACTTGGCCGAGGGGGTATTAGACCCAAACTTTCGTCGCGTAGGTTGACCTTGGTTGATGGAGTAGGTGACTTAAGTAGAGTGACGTACCGTGTGTATGTTCCGCGGCATACTTACGATACGCTACTCTGCTTAAGAAGCCTTAGGATGTACATTTCTTATGCTTTGTATTTCTATTCATTCTTATAATCTATTCTCATCAATATCGGATTGTGGTTTCTGTTACCACGGTTACACGAGTAGAGTGAGATTTGCAGCTAGAGTTGTGGTCAGCATGAGCTCGTCTTGGACGAGGACTGACCAGGGCGTAATTCCGGTGACACATGATTGCATAGATATGTCGTTTTATTGTGTTTTTTGTGACATGGGTATTTTGATGGATTGTTTTAACTAAGATTTCTCGAACGTTCAGATCAGCACCAGAGGATTGGGCCACTGCTAGTGGCCGGCTAGAATGTGATGACCATTAATGTATCGTTTATTCTTGAGGATTGAGACATTGTTTAGCGTGCGGATGAATGAGCCAGCTGTTGCTGCGGCTGACAAGATATCGCTCTAGATGTTTGAAGCTATTGCAGCACGAGTTTGTACTTAGGGATATGATAGAAGATCGCTAGTCACCCATGGATGAATGACTAGGACATGTGGTTCGTTTGCATATCCCGATGCGAGGTCATCAGATTGATTAATTTCAGCTAGAGAAGACTTCACATAGGCACGTTGAGAGTCGATAGAAAATAGACGCATGAAGAGTATTCCTCCGATGATTTGGAAGAGTTTCCGAGGGCATAGTTGTCCAGATACCTATCACAAGATATTAAGCTATCGAGTTCTTAGTTTCGGAAGGGAGACTCTAGATATGAGTATATCCATTTGTAGCGCAGTCCATACAGCTATGAAAAGACGGGTCCGAATCAGTCCACATTAGAAAAAAGTGGGGTAAGAGGTTCGTACGAGATTTTGACGAGATGACGTTTCACTCCGTTGACATCAGAGATGTGATATGCATGCAGCGGCGTTGAATATGCATATATCTTTTAGAAAAAGTCGTAATGAGTATGCAGCTGTTCCAGAACAAGAAATGGATTTAGTAAAGGGAGAAAACTGCCGGGTAGTTCGGCAGAAACGAGATTGGGAGGGACCCCGACAGAATCTTTTTGCAATACTACACGAGAAGACTTGGACCCAGGATCGGTTGTATCACGCACATCTAGTAGGCCAGAGTTTGGCATCATCGACGTGACATATTATGAGTGACATGATAATTGGCCATAGATATTTAGAGGATGTGCCAGAGCGGAACTGTTTCCGTCATCATTCTATATTGGGCCGTTGAGCCGAGGAGTTATGTAACTGGCAATCCGCAGTGAGAGACGAGAGCCTAAAGGCACAAGGTGCCAGACCATGGACAAGAGGCAAAGAGATATCTTGCTTTGCTAGTTTTGGATGCACTGGCACCTTCTCGACTTTGAAGGAAGGACATATCGACGACAGTATTTACGATTCGATATTTTTTTTCGTGCACCTTGTGCACTTGATTTGGACTCTTGCACATACTTAGCGCGTTTGATGCGATTTTGGTGCACACTAGATGCACTAAATCGGGATTCTTTGTGCATATCAGATACACCTGATATTGTTGTCAGGCACATCCATTTCCCTTGACAGGTATTTTTGTGCACACCCGTTGCACTTAGATTTTGTTTCTGTGCACATGTATGGCACATTCATTAATTTCGATTTCTATGCGCACCAGACGCACATGGCATTATTACACATACTATTGAGTGTGATTTTCTTCGAGCAGTACGTTTTTATGATATTTACTATTTGGTTTAATAACCGAGTAGGAGGTGTTTTTGCATGCATCGATAGTTATTGAAAGGATTTCCAAAAAGGAACCACAGTCTCAATATTTTTTCTATGTGTCCGAGATGACACGAAATACTTTACAAAGGAAATCTTTCTAAATTATTTTCAAAACGGCAAGACGTGTATATTAAACAAAAGATATATATATATATATATATATATATATATATATATAGTTATTTTTCTTACAGTAAACGTCCGCTACTTGTGCCGTGATACGCGCATCGCACAACAACTTGAAAAAGATTTGGCATGCATTTCTTTTCAGATATTATGACGATTTTACAACGATGCTTACTATGTACATGTTATAGTTTTAATTTTGAGTTATATACTCGTTTTCATGCGCATGCATTGCGCTAAGATGTGTTTTAAGTATTGATGATTTCGGAGCCCCGACGACTTGATTGTTTTGCTGAAATATTTTAGTATTTGGGAGGATTAAATTTAAAATTCGGGAACCGAATTTATTTAAGGGGGAAGACTGTAACATTTCAGAAAAATAAAATATTATATTTGGGAAGCTAAAAATTTTAAATAATAAATATTATGAATATTTAAAGTATAGAGATCAGCTTTAATGATGTGGTATAAATATATACCGATAATTCGGGAGATATTTGAAAAATTGTACATGATTATTGATTTTGAGTGTATTAAGTCGATTTGGATATTTTATAATTAATTGCATACAAGTTTACGGCTAAACTTAATTAATAATCACGAATCATGCATTAAGCTTGATTATGCACATGACATGCACCATGTCATATTGCAAAATACTTGTTACATTTCTTAATTTGTTTGGAAAACCATACTTGATTCTTTTAATTACTTGGGTATTTTTTTGTGATTGAAATTAAAAGAAAAGAAAAGAAAAGAAATTGGAGATAATTTAAGAGTGGGGACAAGGAAGTATTGGAAAGGAGAGAGGGAGGGAGGGTGACGGATCTTTTGACCATGGATCATTTTTCTTCACTTCATTTTCAACTTCTTCTCTTTCTCCTCTTCATGGCTTCCCTCTCCCTCCACCTCCTCTACCTCCTCACAACACCCCTAAATCTACATCAAAACCTTATATCCCCTTCATTAAAATTATGCACAAGCTCACTACAAGTATGGTGGACCAAGCAAGTTAATATTTTGAGCACTTGGGGCAACTCAAGAAAATTCATGAGTTGCCAGATGAGGTATTTCTTTCACCATTAGTGTAATAATTGAGTTCCTTTAACTTCTATTTTAGTTTAGAATTGATTAAGTGAGGTTTAATGATCTTGGAAAATTCCAAGATGAAGTTTAGGGGATTCTTGAGTTCTGATGGTGCAATTGAAGCGTAACTGGTGACTACAACCTATTAGTGTTAAAAACCTAGATCAAACCAGATCCGAGACCATGAAACTTGAGTTAGAAACTTTCCGTGTCGGTTTTTGTGGTTTGTGATGCCCACAGGAAATCTGGAGTGACCTGAGACCTTTACAGGAAAAACAAGCAACACTATTAACCTAGATAGAATCATAGGAGACCGCCAATAAATACGAAACCGTTTCACCGTAGGAAAACCAGCCAGGCCAGAAATTTGGTTGATCTCACCGGTTAAATCATGGGTGATGGTGTTGGAATTGGTTATGTAGCTCACATACCCCATAGACTACCCCACTGTACTACTTGTTTATCCCCAATTCACCTGACCAAAAATCTGGAGCAAGTTTTTTGAGTTTCTGTTTTGGGTTCATGATTGTTCATGACTTAAGTTCTGATATGGGTGTTTTATCTCGATCGATTGGCGTTTGTACGTCAATGTCGAGGGTTATTTGGTTCTTTTGCATGCGTAGACCATAGGTTTTAACCTATGCGTGATTCGTGTGCCGTTTTGGTTTTCATATGCGATTTCTGTTTACAATACTATGTGTTTATATATGTAGGCACCTTTACATGGATTTCGGATAACAAAGAAGAGCATGGCGACATCGACTTCGGCAAGTAAGAATCAAGGCGAGTATGTGTATATCTACGGAGGAAGTCGGGTGGATGGCGTATAGCACCCCCGCAAACGTAGAATAAGGTTATTACCATATTATTATTATGGGTTTTGGATGTGACATTGGATACTTGGTGGGTATGGTATTTAGAAGACCTTAGGTTAGATTAGGTTGATTTAGGAAGACCTATCCAGATGATGATTACCTTGGAGGCGAATCAAAGGTTACATGTAGTCACACACACACACACACGCACACTTGTTTTTGTGTGTATAGGTGTGTGTATATATATATTCATGTATAAGTGTAGGTTTACATACATACATATATATATACATATATATATATACATATATATATATATATATATATATATATAGAGAGAGAGAGAGAGAGAGAGAGAGAATACATACATACATACATACATACATTTACAAATGAGATGATGATGATGATATATGATACTTGGAAGTGAGTCGATATGATCAGGCATGATGCCGTGAGATCGGATATGTGATTGAGTCATGATATGATATATGACGTGATATTATAGTGGGTCGTTGGCCGATGTGTAATCATACATACGATAATATGTGTTGATAATATTGGAATGTACGAGATTTTAGAACAGTACCCCTGATCATGATATCGTTTGATGATGATGACATATGAATGATGATGCATATATGATAGTTGAACCGTACCCTCGATTTTGGGATGCGCGTACGATGGATTTTACCGTACGAGGTATATATATGATGATTGATCCGTACTCTCGACTCAAGGATGCCGTGCTATGTATTATACAGTACGTGACGCTATGAGGCTGGATCGCCGACTAGTAGGTATATCGACTCGGAATTCAGGTGGATTTCTTACCCTTCCGACTAATTCCTTAGTTTAGCATTTAGTTGATTAGGAAGATGTTAGACCAGGCTCGAGTCATACCTATTTTCAAAAATTAACAAATCGTGAGTATTTTCAAAAGACAACCCGAGGGATATTATTGATTTTTGAAAGGACATACCTTTTCTTAAAAACACCATAGCCCCTATTTTCTAAAAACCGCGATTCGTGCTATTTCAAATGCCAAAACTGTATGACTCGTATATACAAATGTATATTCTTCAATATTGCGTTTACTATTCATTCTCCGTTATATTCATGTTCTCATTGCATTGCATATTTATACATGTGTTTCCTTCACAATTATGATCTCGTTTGTTAGGACACCAGCACCATTACCGATGATGCGTATGTCCACGAACACTTGCTTGCCGACTCACACACATCATCATCGGTAATTTCCATGTCATGTACACTTTAGAGAATACTACTTCATTGATATAACTTGCTGGCTGGTAGTTCCAATAAGAGGACCAATTGTCGTCTAAAATGAAGTTCTTAATTTTTTAATAAACAGTATGATAAAGAAAAAAGAAACCCCTAAAGAGACATTATAGAATAACACCTTTTGATGAGAGATATGAGCAAGAGGCTTCGAGAAAACTAGTGTTTTCTGAATTATATCATTACTATGCTAGTTTAGATATTGCATTCTTTATTTAGATACCTATGCATGTGTATATTCATTTTTCATGCAATATTATGGGGCTTTATCCCGGAAATTCACTGTTTATTGACTCTTGATTTTGGATTTCGGATTTTCCATGAGATTTCTGGATTTGGAGAAACCGCAAGGATTTTATAAACTCATTATCATTTCTAAAAAAATAGAAATTTGTGGTTTTCTCGTGATAAGAGGTGTGCGGTGTCCACCATGAGTTTTCTCAGTTCTCGAGCGGTATCGTACACCCGATTCGAGGAGGAGGAACCGTCTGTGGGTGCATGGTGGACCTGGTACGGTACCTCAGGACAAGATGGTCGCAGATGATAGCGTTGAGTCCGGCAGGGGAGCACTACCGACTGGTTATTTTTGACGCGGCGGATATCCGGAGGATACCGACGTAGTCGTGAGATTTGATGATATGGGTCGATCCGGACTGATGGAGCTCGAGATATTGAGATATTGAGACATTGAGATATTGAGATACATATATATATTGTGTCGATACTTGACACGGATTTTCTGTCGATTTCATTGATGATACTTCGGTTTTTACACTAAAAATCTTATAGAGATAAGAAAACAGTTTTCTCGTACAAGATATATTCTGCTTTCATTCTTAATGCATTCATACATCATATATGTGATATGTTGCTACCTGAGGCACTGACACGAGCACTTAGTATTACACTTATGTTTAGATGATTACCCTTGCCACTATTAGATGTTTCAGGTTTTATTATGAGGGCATTACTGTATAACCTAGGAGATAGGCATATTTTCGATTTCTTCTCGGTGATGTCTTTACTCACGAGTTAGCAACTCACCCCGTTATGCCACAGTTTCGTGCAGGTTTTTCCATACAGGTTTCGTAGCGGCTTGCTGGCACTTCACTTTCTTCCGGGTGATTACTTTGGTGGGTGGGTTCACTTGCATCATGACCACTATTGTACTTTTATTTATTTCAGTTGTATCTAGTAACCTCTATCAACCAGACTTGTATATTTAGTAGACTTAGAAAACCACAGTTGTTTATTCTTTCGAACTTTGAGTCGCGCGCTTGTATTATTATGATTCTTCTCTGGTTTTCTTGAGGATGTTGGTTTTCTTTCTGAGTTTTGATTCTCGCCTTTCGGCGTTGTATATTCATTTTATCTTGCATGGTTGTTCCACCATTTGGCGAAGAGCTAGCTCCCGCTTGGGGATGCCTTTTATTATATTGCTTGTACCATTTTCGGGTTAAAATATACAAAGGAGGTGCTGCCGAAATTTTCAATAGCGAAAAGTGTTTTCAATTAATTACAAAATGTTGTTTTCATATTATATTACTTATGTATTTAAAGAAGGAACCTGATTTCGTTAAACCTTATTTCAAAATTTCACCTTTACTATTTTCTCTAAAAGGTTTATATTTCTGAGCTTTTGGCTTACTTGAATTAGGTGGGGTCCTATAGATTTCACATGATTCAAGTGCCAGTCACGTGCCATTTCGGGTCGCGACAAAGTATACCGCAAGGTACAGTAATAGCTCGTTTCCTTCGATTGTCCAGGTGAGCAGTGGGGGAGTTGTCAGGTGCACTTTGAGTTGTTTGAAAGCGTTTTGACACTTTTCCGACCATTCGAACCTTGGGATCTTTCTCAGGGCTTTGAAGAATGGGAGACACTTTTCTCCGGATCTCGACATGAAGCGACTGTAAGCGGCCACTTTCTCCATGAGCCGCATGATCTCCACGTTGCTCTTTGGCATGGCCATGTTGAGAATGGCGCTGATCTTCTCCGGGTTAGCTTCGATTCCTCGGTGGGTAACCATGAACCTGAGGAATTTCCCGCTAGTGACTCCGAATGCACACTTGGCTGGATTCAGCTTCATTTTATACTTGCGGAGGATGTCGAATGTTTCGCCAAGATCATTGGCGTGCTTGTCCGATGAGGTTAATTTCACGAGCTTGTCATCGACGTTAACCTCCATGTTCCTCCCGATCTGCGGTTTGAACATTTTATTAACCGGGCACTGGTATGTAGCTCCAGCGTTTTTGGGGCCGAAGGGCATCACTTTGTAGAAATATACCCCCCGGTCCATGGTGAACGCGGTTAGTTCTTCATCTGCCGCGTTTATACGGATCTGGTTGTAGCCAGAGAAAGCGTCAATAAAACTGAGCAATTCGTGGCCCGTTGAGCTTTCAACAAGCTGGTCTATCCGAGGGAGGGGATAGTTGTCTTTCGGGCAGGTCTTGTTCAAATCAGTGAAGTCGATGCACATGCGCCATTTCCCGCTCGCCTTTTTAACCATGACCACATTCTCCAGCCATTCCGAGTAGGCCACGTTTCGAATGATGTTGGCTGCAAGCAACCTATCGACCTTGTCCTCGATTGCCTTTTGTTTGATCGGAGTGAAACCTTGCTTCTTTTGTCTGATGGGTCGGGTTGACCCCGAGCTTGTATGAGATCACCTTGGGGTCGATCCCAGGCATGTCAGCCGGCGCCCAGGCGAACACGCCCGAGTTTCCATAGAGAAAGTGGATCGGGTCTTCGTGCCAGGCTCCCGTTAAAAGGGATTCGATCTGAATAGTTCATTCTTTGTTCCCCTCGATGAGGGGGACTTCTGTTAGCGCCTCCACCGGGGACCCTCGGATTTCCTTCTGTTCGTTGCGAGTATCTAAGGACCTCTGAAAATCATTTGTGCTTCCGAGGTCGTCGCTTTGCTCTTCAGTGGTGGATGTCGCTGTGAAGCAAATCTTGGCGATTTGCTGGTTCCCGTAGGCCCGGCCTACCCCACCTTGATCCAGCGGAAACTTGATCGCGAGGTGGTAGGTCGAGATCTGAGCCTGAAGAGAGTTTAGCGTCGGGCGTCCCAGGAGTATGTTGTATGACGAGGGGATCCTGGCGACGATGAATTCTACCGGTACGGTCTTCGTACAGCCGGCTTACCCAATGTTAAGGAGGAGGGTAACCACTCCCTCGGTCGAGATGGAGTGGTTGGTAAACCCTGACAGGATGTGGGCGGTTGGCCGTAAGTCGGACGGGCCGAGCCCCATATGCTGGAATCAGTCATAGAAAAGGATATCTGCCGAGCTTCCTGAGTCGACCAATATCCTTTGAACCTCGTAGCGGTGACCCGTGCCGTAATCACGAGGGGGTCATTACGGGGCAAGGATATGCCATGGAGGTCTTCATAAGTGAAGGTGATGGGCTCGATGGTCTTGCATTTCATCCGGGGATGGTCGCTTGTTCTTTCGACGGGTAGGAGGCGACGAATCTCGTTGGCTCTATGTGCACACCCCGAAGAAACGACCATGATTTAGCCGATCGTTAATTCATCGGGAAGCGGATGGTAATCGTTCTCCCTGTTCGCCTGTCGTTTTTCCCGCAGGTATTTCGCCAGGTGGCCCGAGCGGATCAACTCCTCATATTGTCGCGGAGTTGTTTATAGTTCTCGGTCGGGTGTCCCTGCGACCTATGGAAGGCGCAGTACGGGCCCCGGGTTCGTTTAGCCGCTCTATTGGTGACTGGAGGGAGCTTGAAGAATCGCTCGCCCTTCGCCTCCTCTAACAGCTCGGTCTGAGAGATGTTGAGTGGAGTATACTCCTGAAACTTTGGGTAGTATGGCTTTGGTCGGTTGACCTTATTCTTCTCTTCCCTGCCTTTCTTCTTTTGGTCGGCATGTTAGCCCCGCGGTAGTTTTGCGTTTACCTCAGACTCGAGTTGGATTTCATGCTCGGTCCAAGCTTTTACCTTGACCATGGTCTTAGGTTGCGCTAATGCAAACGAACGGAGCCACTTCTTGTGCCTAAGACCCGACCTCAGAGCGGTGATGACAGTTTCGTCCCGGTGCTCGGGAATTTCGAGCAGAGCGTTGTGGAAGAGAGTGACGTATCCTTTAAAGGATTCATTGTCCCTGCTCTTTATGATGAAGAGGTAATCGACAGTCCGCTTCTATCGTCTGTTCCCAATGAAATGTCCGAGGAACTGGGTGGCCAGCTCATCAAAGGTAGAGATGGAGCATGGCGTGAGTCCTCGGAACCAGTCTCGTCCAGTCCGGATGAGAGTGGCGGGAAATGCTCGGTATTGGGCGGCGTCTAAGTTATCCTGGAAGCTCATGCCCGCCCTGAATACGTCCAGATGGTCCTTCGGGTCAGACTTCCCGTTGAAGAGGGCCACCTTGGGATGTTTGTTTCTGGACGAGACGTGCACGGTGAGCAGCTCTTCGGTGAAGGACTTTGTATACCTGGCCGCCTCGCTCGACGAGTGATCCTCCTGATATATACCCTTGATTTTCTTTTCGAGGGCATCGAGATGGTTGTGGTACCCCGAGGATTCGGCGTGGTCGGAGTAGTAGCCATTCCTGCTTGTTGCCTGCACCCGGATGCGACTCCGGTTCCGTTCTATCAAATTCCTCAGGTCCCTCGGGGAAGTCCTTCTTAAGACTTCGCGGCGAATGTTGTTCATGCAGTCCCGTCGACGGAGGGGGTGTCGGTCATGCTTGGGTGCAGGCGAGCTGACCGATACCTCCTCGAGAGGGACGGGAAAGCAACGGGCTTACGGGCTACGGGCTCTTTCGCGAGACAACGGCGTAGGGCCGTGTAGGGCTCAGCGGGTCATAGAATCGGTCACCGCGGGAGCTGTGGTCGCCTGAGTGAGTAAGACGTTGCTCAGTGGTGCCAGCGTGGATGCGTCTTCTCCCCCTCAGCGGAGGTAGTGATCCCCGGGGGGGAGAACGGCGACCTGGAGGGCTGGGCCCACCATTTGGACACAGACAAGGGCATCTACTATGGACGCGAGCCTATCGATCCGTGCCGAGAGGGCATGGATGGCATTTGGTGGGGGAATAGATCCGTCCATGCCTCCGTTGTTGGAAGGGCGGCGGCTTATGCCGGGATCGCCATGGACTTCGCTCGCCATGTAATCGAGAGCGGAAGATCCACTTTTGATGGGTGGAAAGATTTACACCTTTCCCTCAGACGGCGCCAGCTGATGGAGGTTTAGATCTCTTTCAGATGTTGTCCTCCGTCGATTTGTCGTGAGTGTTGGTGAATGGCTGAGAGTGGTGTTAAGGGTTACCTCCTTGAGTATGTGGATCTCAGTGGGCCTGTTGTGAGGCGAAGCCGAGCTATCTGTAAAAGAAGTCCTGGTGTGGTTGTACTACCGTGGACCTTCTGAAGATCAAGTTAGCCGATAAATTTGGGCAGAGTAGTGGCGTATTGGAATGAAATCGCCTTACCTGAGTCATCTGAGAGAGGGGTTTTTATAGTGGTCGCTTGGAGCAAGCCGGTGCGAGATCTTCGCCGTCGGTTACGCCTCTGACATTACGTCTGTGTGAATGACGGGATCCCTCCATTAATGACGAGATACGTTCGTTAATGGGAGGATATGACGGCATGGAATGTGGGATGATGGGTGGAAGATATCTCGCCTCTGGAGAGATACGCGGAGCCGTGGTGTAGGCGCTTGGGCTCTGCATCCTTGGATGCTCGGTAGAACTGGGGAAGCTTAGCTCGGCAGGAGGCTCGAAAGTGAGCGGGTGGCTGGGGAAGCTCGGTTCTGTGATTGCTCGAAGGCAAGTAAGGAGGGCTGAGGAAGCTTAGTATGTAGGAGGGCTCAGAAGCGAGCCGATGGTTATTCACATGGCGAGAATATGAGTGCTAATGGATCCATCGAAGGTCAGGTCATACCTCGGGAAGATAGCCCGGGGGACGCCTCCAATGTATGGTGCTTACCATGTTTTTGTGAGCTCCGGGTCACGTCATCTGCCACGTGTCATGATCCGAGGAGTTCCCACTTATGAGTATCATCAATTTGTGATGTGTGCTTATGTCTGATGTGTGCATGAATATATTGTGTGTGTTTTTATGCATAGGTTAGGGCTTACAAGCAGTGCCAAAAGGAAGAGAGAGAATAAAGACGGGGAGGAGGAAAATGCTCAAGATTGATACGATTATAACGGTGCCACGACAATAAAAGGTACATGACCGACAGAAAGATCACCTGAAGTCCGGTGGACCCTACCATAACCCAAGTAAACCTAAACCGAAAATCTAAACCATTTATAAGAGAAAAAATATAGAGATGAAGTTTTAAGAAGAGATTTATATAATGAAGTAGAGCATGTTTTGTAAAGAACGTTTGAAAAACGGAAATCACTTACTTTGTAAATTTTGACTAATTAAAATTATTGTACAACAGTAGTAAAATAATTGCATCCCAATACAGGAGCTAACTCGACACCCACACTGCGGAGACACAATCCACACAAAATACACGATTTCTAAAAGCGAAGAACAATAAATGGAAAGCAATGGACACTATATATAAATAAAGTCAAGCCGACTCTATACGAGTCGACACTCAAACATATACAATATCTAAGTCTCGTCTTATGTCTCTAAGTTAAGAAATATACAAGTGGTAAATGGAGCAATAACTGGATACAAAGATAAGTACAAAAAGAGAGGGTTACGATACACTTCATAACCTATCTAGAGCAAAATGCGATCATGCCCCAAAAGAGAAATGTGCCAATGAAGCCGCTACTGATTCAAGCGGTTAGTCTTGCAAAAAGTTATGACACAATGGGGGTGAGTTGCCAACTCATTGGCAGAAATACATCATAAGCTAGAAATCTTATGCACAAACGATCCACCGACTAATCATAAAGTACAAGACGAACATGATGTGTGAAAACATGTATATATAGCATAAATAAATGTAAACGCATCATAACGGATCGTGTACAATAGAAAAACATCATCAATAAAACCATTATCAAATCCCGTGTCAATTATCGACACTCGAACTCTCAATCTCATAATGCGTCGTTTCTCAGACCAGCCCTTAGTCTTTTCTCATCAAATAACCCCGGTCGGTATCCTTCGGATATCCACCGTGTTTCACTATGTATCTGTAATCGGTTTCCCCTACCTCGATATCGAATACCACCAAACCAGTCCACCATGTATTCGTAATCGGTTTCCCCCCTATCTCAATATCGGATACCATCAAACCATAATTACATAGAAAACTCATGGTAGACGTATTATTTTCATTTCAAAAGTAAACCACACTTTTGCAAATATAACCAAGTTTTATAAAATAGTTCCACACGGTTTCTCAAATCTCATGGAAAACATAAAGTTCATAGGAACAGTAACACACGATTAATCTTTGCACCAGCGGAAACTAAAATATAAAAAGGATTAGAACATTGGTATCAACATAACGAAAACATGATAAGCAATACAGGATACTAGCATGAATGTAAATACAACGCGATTAAATATGGCAATATCTATACGTGTCATGACAATTACTAATGATGTGTACGTGTAGCATGTGAGTCTGTGATGATACCTCATGGTAATTATTAGTAATTGTGCAAGTGTTCTAGTAAGTGTGTTTGCAAAATATACGCAAAGAAATATGGGAAGTTCTAAACGTGTCATGAAAATACTAATAATGTGTATGTGCAGTATGCGAGTCTGTGAATGTGTCTCATGATAATCATCAGTAATTATGCAGTGTTTTAACAAGTGTGTTCGCACGAGTATAGCAAGGGAAATGAAACATGAAATTGTAAAATGAGCATATGAGACATAAGTTATAATGAATAATAAGTGTTTAAACATGGCATTATAAATTTAGCATATGAGACTTGAATTATAATGAATAATAAGTGTTCATAATAATTTTGGTTTCGGAGGTGCTATACGTCATCGATCCGATTTCCCCCCATGTAGATATAAATGTACTCACAGACTACAAAATAAGCTGGTCAGATCTTACGACTTCTTTGCATCGCCTCGATGCCTTGAACGTCTCCGCTAACGGTCCTTCAAGCGTAAAGACGTGCATATGAATAAGATTATCTACCGATAACATTTAGCGAGAAAAATACAATGATCGAATGAATAACATTTATAAAAATGAAGTCCAGAAAACTTCAGTCTTAGTCTCACTTTGAAAAATCCCAAAAAAGAGTAAACACAATATTTAGACTCAAACTAAAATCCTATGTATTGATAAATGAGTTTAGTTTTATATCCCAAAATATCTTTTCCAGATTCCAAGTATAAGACATGAAATAAAATACAAAACTAAAACATGTTGTTGGACATTTTTCACATACCACAAAACGCCCTTTCAGTAATGAAATGATATCTCTTGATTTTGTAAAGTAAATAAGGCAAATAAAAATTCTAAGGATATCCACACAAAATTATTTACAATTTCATATTTTTATATATTCCAAATTGTTGGAACAATGCAGAATATGTAGAATTTTTAATGGTAAAGTGGCGCCGTATATATGGTGTCTAAAAATGTGATTTATGTGAGTGATAAAGTTTCAATCTGATGCAAAGCAAGTTGCCATAGAATATCTTCTTCATTTGATTTGAAATACGTAAATACATGTAAGAGATGAATGATGATCTTATAAGGACCAACTTTCCGTGCCCCATAACTTTCAATCCAAGTATCAGAATCATAATTTCCATAACTTTTGGAAATGACGATCGAATGCTCTATCGGATGGTAACCAGAGGAAACTTGCCGGCTTTCATAATCTTTCACAATTCTGGGTTCGTTTATAAGGTGTACGGAGGCTCCGCAATTTATTAAGCACAGCTTGTAAAGTATGGTTTCAGTGTCACATAAGAGACATTTATAGCAGTAATCATTTACTTATTTGTCATGTTAGAATATTGATATTCTTATTATAAGCTAAAATCAAAAGAAGGTTCTTTATTTATGAAAAAGGTGAGTATCTGTTGGACGGTATAAGAGAGACTTTCACTTCAAACGATTTGGCGAAGTTTTTTCTCCTATATTAGGTGACTCTTGCATTGCTCTTTGCTTATAATAAATAATTTGATTCCAACAAACTAAATATTTAGCAATATAAATACACACGGTTTATTTTATCTATTTTTCTTTTTAAAACATATACCAAATCCCAGAAAATATTTTTAAACTTTTTTTTTGAAAAAGCGCCGTTGCCAGGGATCGGATCCGGGTCATCCTATCGTTTAGTAATTTTAGGGGGTCACTTGGCATGTGAGATTTCAAGAAAAATGCAAGTTTCACACCAAATATTTCCATCTATAGTTGGATGCAACTAGAATCCCCAAAAAGGGGCGCTCGATACATGGTAATACAGAGAGAATCCTAAATTCCCGCAAAATATACCAATGATTGTCTTGACACAAATAATATTTCCGAGAATATAGGATTAATATCACAACTCATGGGACTTCTACTCAAATAGGTGGCTTAATGCGACTAGTGTTGTGACTGCCGGCCAGTTGGCCGCCCGCATTCCTGTTGCTTTCCTATCGGCCAGCCGACTACGCTAACCGTCGTCAACCGCCACCGCTACTTATTGACATCGGCCGTCACCCTTCGCCGGCATCGGACATCGTCCTCCATTGCCGCCGCTTAGTGACCTCCGTTGTTCTCCCCCCTCGGCCACCACTGGCTGACGCCAATTGCCCTCTAACGACAACTGCCACACCGGTCACTACCGTCCGCTCGTCGTCGGTCACCACTCGGGGCCGGCACACTCCATCACCGGCCAACATCCTTTTTATTATTCCCTCTATAATCACAACCGCCATTGTCTATTACTATGATGCACATATATTGACGGAAATAATCAAAATGTATCACATGTTAATGCAATATTTCTTGGAATCAAATACCTGGGGATTACATTCTCGGCAATGTATGGATTCCTGGTAATCTTCTGTTCCGTGTACCAAGGGAACCAAAAAATGTCCAATTTCAGCGGACATCTTATGTACTCCAAAAATGGCAATCTGATTAAGAAAAAAATAGATGGCAATCCACCAGTCACTGTGGTTGCCTCAATGCCGACTTTTAGTGTTGTCACCACCATCACTTACGTCGCCATGGCCATAATCGACACCCCAAGACAAACACCATCGTCATTGCTGCCATCATCATTGCTTTTTCTTCCCCGTTGCGCATATTATTACTTGAAACGATCAAATTATAACCAAAACTTCAATATACCCTAAAATCGGATTCCTGGAAACCATAGTTATGGATATAAAACGATTTCCGGAAATCCTCCTTTCTGTGTACCAGTGGTACCTTTAATGTTATCAGGGAGCAAACTTCATACTCATTGTATGAATAAAAAATTCTTCATTAAAATAAAAAGGACAAAATCATACATAACCTGAGACAGTTTTCTTCTTCCAACAACCTGAGTTCCCTTCTGGAATTCAATCATGCATCATCAATCAGATAAGTTTACCCAAAAAAGAAAAGAAACTTATTTCCAATGATTTCAAGAGGCAATAAATAAATGGCAAGTCGTAGCTACTTTGCTTTATAACGAAGCGATTCTCAAAAAGCAACTGTCTTGTTCGTTTCGTAATGCAGAACTCTGAGCTCATAACACGATTTTATCACTTGCGCCAGACAGACACTGCTTCTTGAGGTTCTCTGATTTTCGGACAAAACTTTGCAGATTATCTCTGTGAGAGACTCTCTCGACCTTGCAATTTTTTTTAAAAAAAATACGAAAAGAAAAAAAAATCTTAGATGGTAAATGATAAGAGAAGTGGTTCGATCGTCTAAATCTTAACCACCGCTTTAATTCAGATTTCAGCATTACTAGTCAGTGTATATATATATGATAAGAGAAGTGGTTCGATCGTCTAAATCTTAACCACCGCTTTAATTCAGATTTCAGCATTACTAGTCAGTGTATATATATATATATATATATATATGGCCAAATTTGACTCTCTAACACTTCGTAATATGAGAAAATCAGACTACAGTATCGATCTACATAACAATCTAGCTAATGATGCTGATGTGGAAAGACAGCACTAGATGTTGTTTAGTATTTAAAATGATATGATTATATGTTGTGTGATTATGCCTAACATTTCCAGCAAGTACCAAAAAACACGAATGTGTGCATTGTACAAGATGCATGGAGCCTTGTATTCCAGGCAAAAGATCGGATCAATAATATACATACTGGCCACAACTATATCTTTATCTTCTTTCAGAGCAGGATAGTATCAACTTTATTTATAGTACATAAACCAGCATTATGTAAAATAAAATCTCACCATCTGTTCGGTAATTAGGCCGGTATCAAGTTCTTCGGTTACAAATGACTTGTTGCTCCGGTCAATTTCACCCCAGCATCGTAAGCCTGATAATTTATCAAAAATACAAAATCAACCAACATAGGTAATAAGTTTAAAAATTGCGCAAATCCCGAAAAAATAAAAAGGTAAATTGCATAAATGTACCCTTAACTTCTCTGTTTTTTGCGATAAGTACCCTAAACTAATTTAATTAAAGAAGAATACCATGAACTTCTATCCCGATTGCAAATAAATATATACCTAAACTATTGAAATGTCTACAAATGTTAACATTAACACCGACATCATAAAAAATGGTCTTGCTTTGACTATTTCACCCTTGTCACACTGCTACGAATATGGCTTGCCCGTATGGTTGAAACTGTAGGGACAAACCACTATCTCTACGGTGTACACCGTAAAGACAAAATTATGATCCGTAGGGAAAAAAGCCATAAAGCCAGATAAATGCCTTTACGGTTATGAATTTGTCCATACGGTGAAATTCATAGGGGTCATTTCCCCTACGGTTTCCAACATAGGGGCATCATTTTATACATTTTTAATTATGATCCGTAGGGGAAAGCGAGAGTTGCTAAATTACAACTGACCAATAACGCCGAGATATGGTGGAAGACTGAGAAGAGTCATCTCGCAGAACCAATAGAGTGGAAGACTTTCCGAGACCTCTTCGATACCAAATACTTTCCGGAGACTGCTCGTTTTGACATGGAACAACAATTCATCCATCTACAATAATGCTCGATGTGGGTCAAATCTGTGGATGAATATGATACTGAGTTTACCATATTCGGCAGGTAAGTTATAGTCTCAAGTTGAATTTTCCTACCTCACTAACTACACTACTAACACAAGGACGTAACAGGTTCGCTGCACACTTTATTCCTACCGCGGAAATCCGAGCACGATGATTCCAGCAATGGTTGGACTCAGAAATCCAAGTTGCGCTCGCTACAGGAGATTTCCCAACTCATGAGCTTGCTTTGAAGGCTGCCCGAAGGTATGAGGCAGTTGTGAAGAAGAAGGGCATGCCGTACACTGCCGGTGTGAAACACTCTGTGCACCAGATCTCAGGAGGGGTCTATTTCAGGCCAGCCTTCAATGGACCATCTCGGAGGCCAGAAGGTACGCTCATCAACGACAGGCCAGACTTTTGCAACTACCGCAAAAGAACAGAGTATCCTGTAAAGAACTGTCGTAGGTCGAACAACTTGTGCCTGATCTATAGGTCTTCTACTTACGCTATCAGAGCATACCCCCAGAACCGAGGACTTAACAACCCTCCAGCTAGGCCGATGATCCAAACTCCTCCTACCCGGTTAGCTCTACCAGCTCCAGCTTTCCGCACCCAGATCACTCAACCTCAACACCGAGTGTTAAATCAGGCACCTAAGAAAGTGTCGCGGCGCCAAGTATTCACTATGTCGGTCAAAGAGGCCGAAATTACAGGTCAGGTTATCACCGGTAAATTCTTGCCCTATTTCCTTTCAAGTCCTTTCAATTTCTAACCATCTTATATTTGTTATACCTAAATATATCCCACACGACTTAGGTACAATCTTAATAGCCATTCTACCTGCACTCGTGCTCTTCAACACTGGGACATCACATTATTTTATGTCGCAACGGTTCGTACAAACTCATTCGATCCCAGTTAAACCGCTCGTATCCCGCTGGAACGTTAGTTCGGAGAACGTCGTTCTAAAAACAACCTTGAGATATGATTTGTGTCCAGTGGTTGTTTGCAGTCGAGAATTCTATGCAGACTTTAAGGTGCTGGACATACCGAACTTCGACGTAGTCTTGGGAATGGACTGGCTGGGAACTTTCTTCGCTACCATCGACTGTCGCCAAAAGAGGATAGTGTTTGAAATAACAGATCACCCAGTATTCTATTTCAAAAGCGGAGGCCGAACCATGGAGCCTAGCATCTACAGAGTAAAACCAAAGAAGGCAGAGATTGCAGCGTTGCAAGCAGAAAGATTGAAGCTAGAGGTCGTTAGAGAGTTCGAAAATGTTTTCCCTAAAGATATATTAGGTTTTCCTTCCGATCGAGCTCTTGAATTTAGTATTGATTTGCAACCCGGTGCACAACCTGTAATCAAAACTCTATACCGATTAAGTCCGGAGGGATTGAAGGAGATCCATATTCAGTTTGACGAACTCCTGAAGAAAATTTGGATCCGACCACTACTTCAAGTTGGGGATCTCCGGTGCTACTAGAGAAGAAGAAGGAAGATACCTATAGAATGTGCGTGAATTATCGAGCTCTGAACGAGATGACAATTAAAAACAAGTATCCTCTATCCCGCATCAATAACTTTTTCGATCAGTTAAGTGGATCTTGTGTCTTTTCAAAGTTAGATCTTCGTTCAGGATATCATCAGGTGAAGGTCAAGGAGTTCGACATCTCGAAGACGATGTTTAGGACTCGTCATGGTCATTATGAATATCTCATAATGCTATTTGGAGTAACCAATGCACCTGCCATCTTTATGAACTTGATAAACCAAGTTTTCCGAGAGTACTTAGACAGATTTGTTGTTATCTTTATCGAAGACATCCTGGTGTATTCAAAGAATCGGAAAGAGCATGCCGAACACTTACGGATTGTCCTGGAGACATTACGACAACACCAGCTCTATGCCAAGTATTGCAAGTGTGAATTTGGGCTAGATCAAGTCGGATTTCTCGGATATATTGTTTCAGGCGAAGGAATCTCTGTGGATCCAGCTAAGGTGTCAGCTGTCAGTGAGTGGCCGACACCAAAGACGGTGAAAGATATAAGAAGTTTTTTTGGCTTAGCAGGATACTACAGACGCTTCATCGAATGATTCTCAAAAATCGCAGCTCCCCTGACCAAGCTCACCCTTAAAGACAAAGTATTCGTATGGTCAGAAGCATGTGAGAAGGCTTTTGTAGAACTCATGTAGAGATTAACCTCTGCACCTATTCTTGTAATACCGGATCGATCTGGCGGATTCAATATAAATTGTGATGCGTTCGGTAAAGCATTAGGATGTGTTCTGCATCATCATGGAAAAGTTATGACTTTTGTATCAAAACAATTAAAAGTTCATAAACGCAACTATCCAACACATGACCTGAAACTGGCAGCAGTGGTCTTCGCACTCAAGATTTAGCGGCACTGTCTTTTGAGAAAAAGAGTGGATATATACACTGACCACAAGAGACTGAAGTATATATTTACTCAGAAAGAACTCAATATATGGCAAAGAAGATAGCAAGAACCCATGGCGAACTTCGACATCAATCTACAGTATCATCCTGGGAAGGTGAATATAGTTCCTGATGCACTTAGTCACCGACCATTAGCAATGAACATCACCGCTCAATGGAAGCTACAACAATAATTGCACGGATTGGATATCGAAATAGTTATGCCAGGTAACGCTTCATATTTAATGAAGTTACACGTTCAGTCTACTTTTGTAAATCGGATCAAGACAGCTCAAGAAAATGATACCAAGCTACAAAACATCCGAGAACAACTAGAAAGTGGATTTCGAACTGAGTTCATCATCCACGAAGTTGGATCATTGCGATATGGAAGTCGTTTATGTGTGCCAGTCAGCCTCGTTCGAGAAGAGTTGATGAAAGAAGCTCATAACTCTCCGTATTCGTTACACCCCACGGTACGAAGATGTATAAGGATCTACAACAACACTATTGGTGGTATGGAATGAAGCGAAAAGTAGTAAGGAGCGTAGCCAAGTGTTTGGTGTGTCAGCAAGTAAAGACTGAATATCACAGAAACGTTGGTCTATTTCAGCCGTTACCGATCTCAGAATGGAAATGATAGCATATTACCATGGACATCGTAACTGCTCTCCCTCGCAGCACAAAGGGTAACGATGCAATCTGGGTTATTGTGGATCGACTCACCAAGTCGGCTCACTTTATTCCATTCAAAATTAGCCAGTCAACTGAGACGTTGGAAAGGAAGTACATGGAGGTGTAACGACCGTGTTTTCTAATAAAATATCTTTTATTCAACTTTCTAGTATCAAGTGGTTATTTACGTATTTCGTTGATAGAAAAATATTTTTGTAAACTGACGTTAGTAATATTCAAAGTATTGAAAAATAATTAAAGGAAATTTCAAAAAAATCTATTTATATTTTTCTAGGCTTAAAATATTTTAATAAAATTTTATAATTCCTTTAAATAATTTACATATTTTTAGTATTAATTAAAATAATTATTTCTTAATTAAAATATTTCCAAGGATAAAATAGATTCTTAAATAATTTATGATGAAAAAAAATCATAGATATGGGAATATTACTTAGTTTTAACCCAAAATCATTTTTAAATTAAAGATAATAATAAAATATATTTTCTGAAAATTTTCCCATATTTTAAACTATTTTTAACAATTTTTAGGAAACAAATACGGTTTTAAAAATAATAAACAGTATATATTTTAATTTTAAAAAAAATTATTTAATCCCCTTAACTTGGACCGTTGGATGCAAAGATCCAATGGCCCAGAGTCATCCGGCGGTGCCCACGTGGTGGGGACAACGCGAAAACGCGTGATCCCCATACGCATGGGCAGAGGTGTGGCGGCGCGATCTCGACCGTTGGATCTTGATCCAACGGCTGAGGTGAAGAGGCAGCGGCGGCAATCATTCGGAAATCATCAGCAATCATTTGCGCATGAATTTTTTGAGGATTTTAACGGATTTTTTGGATTTTATGGTTGGTGAAAAGACCTTATAAATAGAGACCTTCAATCACTGATTTCTCACACTTTAGAACTCCAAAAATTCTGAAAAAAGTACCCATGCTTTCGTATCGACGACGCCGACGCTGTAGTTACATGCAAGCATCTAGGAAAAATCTGAGCGCAGAGCAATTGAGGATTTAGTACGAGTCTACGTTTTCGTCTCATCGACATCCAACTCTAACCAAAGGTAGAATCCGCCTCACTCTACTCATCTGTCGCCTTCCTTCTTTCAATGATCTTAGTTTCAACTTCTAATCATTAACCCCATATTAAAATAATGTAAAAATATTTCTGCATGCCATTTGGTACCTCTTAGGACCCCATGTTTAAAATGGTTTAATTAATTACCTCTATATGCATGAATATTGCACTCTCATCCTACATGGAATATGAGATGCTTAATGTTATAACTCACGGGGTATTAATTCACTCCTAGCATACCCACATTTACCCATACTACCTATGATATCTCGAAATATGTTACTTTCACAAAATACCCTCATTTTTATTAAAATGTCGTATATGTTTAAAATACCCATATGAGATAAGATATTTAGAATAAATGTTTTAGACACTAAAACGATATATTTTTACTTACATTTATATCCACCAACTACTATAGTTTTGTTAAACCCATTTATCTTTCTGAAAGGGGGTAATACTAAATCTAAATAACGGCATATGGTTTTCCAACTTAGCCCCTTTCATTCGAAAGGATATTTTTATATTAATTTTTCTTAGCATATTAACTAAAGTTTAATAAGATACCCTAATAGGGGAATGTTTTGTCTGAATCATCTCGTGGTTACTAGACAATCGTCTCTGAAAAGGACACAAATCCTGTCGTCCATGTACATCGGTTGTCAACGAGGAGTCGTTCTTGTCGAATAGCACCTCTAGTAGATTACCCTGATAATAGGGTAATATTTTACGTAAGTACCTCGTGGTTGATAGGCAATCGTCCCTTGAAAGGATACAAATCCTGCAGCTCATGTGCAGCGGTTGCCAATACAAACGTATTTTCTAAAATGTTACCTCAAATTTAAAACACCATAATTTTATAAAATTATTAAATTACAATAAAATATCTTAAATCATCCTAAAAAGATATAATTTCATTTAAATATTTTGGCCTTTACTAAAAAGCTATTTTCAACAAAGACCATAACCCTTATAAATGATTTTTTCCAAAAGAATATCTAAAACTTTATTAAAAGATAATTTTCAAATAAATACCATAACCTTTTATTAAAATGATATTTTCTCAGTAAAATACTATGGGTTTCCAAAATGATAAATATTCCAAATATCATGATTTTCTTATAAACAATAAATATAATTAAACACTATTATCTTTTATTAACTAAGCGTTCTATAAGATGATACGAAGCACCTTACAAAGTTTAAAAGATAACAAGATAAAATGAGTGGTTGTGGAAGGGCAGGTTAAATGAAATCAACTTTTTAAATACAAGTTTACGACATGCATGACACATGATACAGTTAGGGTTATAATGCGTGGACCTAGGTATGGAATACTTATATACGAGGATCTCTGCAGGCAGGGTGAACAGTCCAATATGTGGACGACTACTAACCCGATATTCGGGCGAATACTAACCCTATTTTGGGGGTGAATGATCCAATGTGTGGACAACTACTAACCCGATATTCGGGCGAATACTAACCCTACTTTGGGGGTGAATGATCCAATGTGTGGACAACTACTAACCCGATATTCGGGCGAATACTAACCCTACTTGAGGGCGAATGATCTAATATGTGGATGGCATACAATATGGAAATTCCATGCCTAGATGTATACGCACTAACTCTAATTCGTCAAAACCTTTATACTGAATCACGGAGATGGGTAATTTGTTAAGGCAAGAGGATGCGGAACTCGGATTCGCCTACTACTCGATCATGATCTTGGGAAGTGTAACGGTACATTTCACTTCCCTAATTGTTGTTTCGTGGCCACAACATAATAATCTCGAGTATCCGGACCCTTGTTTAACAAACTAATGCGAACTTCCACATATACATCATACCTATACACTTGAGTGATATTCTCGCTAGACAAAACTCTATCGTAGTCATGAGACACCTTTCGGGGATGTTCATGCTACCGTATTGAGTGCCATCACAGGCACGAGTGCCAGCTCATACTGCTTCCAGCTAGTTATGTGATACATTAAGGATACGAGTATGTCCACCAGTCAATTCCATCAATACACATTGTTTAACCTGATCTAACTCTTAGATTGAATACCCGATTGACTTGACTTGAAATTTTACCTCACATACATTTCATACAACATACAACATACTCATGTTCACGTATACCCCCGTCAACATGTCTTAATTTTGTCCATTTCATACCTTTACACCTTTTTACTTCATGTCGGTATGCATACATCATACTCTTATATACACATGTTCATTTCTATACTCTTACTTCCTTATGAGGCAATCTTACCCGAGTATAACTTGCTGACAGACTTTCCTTTTTTCCCTTTTTTGGAATGTCCGTTAGATGAGAATGAGTTTTATGATGAGGATCTAGGTGTGGAGCCAACTAACGAAGATTATGCAGACTTGACGTCGAAGGATTAACTAGTTTTCTTTGTTGCCCACCTGTTTAGGGCTTTTCTTCTTTTGATGTAATTAAAATATTTAGTTTACTTTACTCTTTCCCTTAGAATGTAATAAAGTTTGGTTAATGGAAATAAATGCCTTTCGCTTTTATTATTTTATTTTGGTACACACCCTGCATACTATAGATATTCTTACATTTAACGTAACTGTATTGAATAGACCACATTCAATATAGTTAGGTTACGGACCGTGCCACGTCACTCTTCACCTTCTTTGGGAAGTGGAGCATGACAGGTTTTAGTGGTGGCCCATGCAGGTCCTTCTTGTGTACTAAAACGAAACTGTTAACTGACTTATTATATTTGTGGATCTCATCCACTTGTATCAATTTCATAAAATTTTCCTATTCCTCGTCCTTTCCTTGACATTCTGTATCCTGACCATGACCATTCTTCTTAGGTCATGGCAAATCTTCTGGATGAGGACAACATGTCAGACATCACCTTTGAAGCTACGCTTGGATATTCGAACGACGAAGTTATAAGTCCCTATATAAATATCCCCAAGGACGATTTGGAAGATGGAGAAAGAGAACCTCCAGTAGAAGAGGAAAATCCCGTTGAGGAAGAGGAATCCGAGGAGGAGATGAACCTGAAGAGGACGTCCCTGCTGAAGAGGAAGATCCCGTTGAGGAAGAGGAAGATCCCGTTGAGGAAGAAGAGCATAAGGAGGAGGAAGAGCCCGAGGAGGAGGCCCCTGCTGAAGAGGAAATTCCGGTGGAAGAGGAAGAACCAAGAGAATACGGGCCGCACATGTGGTTTATTAGGGAAACACTCTATATTTAGGGACATGCTTATAGTTGTGTTTGCCGTACCCCTCCGCAACTCTATCATCGGGATGTACGAAGCTCTCCCTTCTTTTACAGTTTTGCAAGAAAGGTCAACAAACGCCGAGCCAATAACGCGCAGTTCCCGTCCTATAATTGATGGACGATTAGCACCTGTTCAGTTCTTAGTTCCTTAGTGAGCCGAATAAGCTATGTATAGAAGTAGGACCCTATTTAATAATTCCTTGTATTCCCGTCAGCATTATTAATAAAATCTTGATTTCAACAATTGCACTCTTGTGTCTCTCATTTTTTATTATTCCTTACTAGTTCTCCTCTGGCATAAATCGTTTCTTCTCCTGCAAGTTACTATCCTATATCCTTCACCGCCTGGTTGTAACATAATCTCTTCTGATTCAGATCTCCATGGCCGGACGACACCATCACCACAACCGAAGAGGAAATGGAATCAATGAAGCCATTGCCCAACAAGCAGTGATGCTACAAATGATGCAAGGGCTACTGGAGCAACAGCAGCAGCAGACAGCTGCCCTTCATCAAGAGCTGCGCAAAAGTAGGCAGCAATAAGTAGAAATTTTCCTTAAGGCTCGGCGAGAGTGAAACAATTCAGATCACTCCACCCTAAGACTTTTTCAGGGAAGGAAACTCCCTTAGAAGCTGAGAAATGGCTCAAGGGAACAATCAACGATCTCGGTGCCGCCCAAATTCCGAAGGACACATGGGTGAACAACGCCAAACTACAACTCACGGATAATGCCCGAATATGGTTGGAGGCCGAGGAAAGTAAACTGAAAGAGCCCATCGACTGGGAAACGTCCAAACAACGTTTCGATACTCAATACTTCCCAGTCGTAGCACACCTAAAAATGGAAAGAGAATTTATACAGTTCCAACAAGGGAGCATGTAAGATAAGTCGGTGGACGAGTACGCTTCGGAGTTCGCGAGATTAAGTCGGTTTGCGCATTACCTGGTGGAAACCCCGGAACTATATGCTAAAAGATTCCGACAGGGGTTGGATCTGAAGACGCATCCCTTCATATCTTCTGCTACCATATCAACTTATGATGAAATCTTAGAGGCGACACAGAACTTTGAAGACCTTCAGAGACGCATAAGGAAGGACGTCCGATTGTTTGGCATTAAGCGACCAGCCAATTAAATTCTTGGGGGATCATCTTCCAGATTCAACGGGAGGCAACAACCCAAGAGACCAGCAGGATCAGCTACTTTTAGAAAACCAGCAGTCATATGCAACCTTTGCGGTAGAGCTGAACACTACATGAGAGACTGCCACATTTTGAACAAACTCTGCATAGCCTGTGGGTTTCCGGATCATGCCATAGGGGATTGTCCATAGAGAAGACGACCACTACTCCCTGACAACAAACCAGCCAATCTTGGAGTGCCTCAACAGGGAGCCTGGCAACCTCCAGCTAATAAGACGATTGGGCATGGACCGTCAGCTAGAGGACCTCCCCTGTCCCATCAGAAGCGAGTCTTCCAGCAAGCTCAGCGCAACGGCCCGAAGCGTCAGGCCTTTACTATGACCGTAGAAGAGACTGAAGTAACGGGGGAAGTTATTACAGGTATCGCTGTTTTGACTGTCATGCTTCCGATTTTACCCTCTTCGTGCATGCATATCTTGTTAGGCTCATCACTAATTTTTCTGCATATAACATAGGTATCCTACCAGTAGCCTCTATACCTGCACTCACACTTTTTGACTCTGGTGCGTCGCATTGCTTCATGGCATAAAATTTGTGACCGCCAGCTCCATTCCAGTAACACCTATCATCACTGAGTTGAATATCAACATGGGAAACGGTGTGATCAAGTCCACTACGAGATACGATCTGTGCCCCATGGTAATCCGCAGATGAGGATTCTATGCCAACTTTATGGTGATAAATATGCCAAATTTCGACGTGGTCTTGTGTATGGAATGGTTGAGTACTTTTTACGCTACCATCGACTGTCATCAAAGGAGGGTAGTGTTTGAAATCCCTGACCACCCAATGTTCATATTCGATAGTGGAAGTAAGTACTTGGACGCAGCAACTTACCGAGCTCTACCGAGAAAGGAAGAGATGTTGTACACCGTACAAGGGGAGGAGAGTATGCTGATGGTTGCACGAGATTTTATAGATATATTTGCAGATGTGTCGGGTTTACCACCAGATCGGGCGATCGAGTTCACCATAGACTTGATGCTGGGGACTCAACCTATGTTGAAGACACCGTACCGAATGGGGCCAGCAGAATTGAAGGAGTTTCGGGCACAAGTTGAGGACCGCCTCAATAAGGGATTTATTCGACCAAGCTCGTCACCTTAGGGTGCCCCGGTTCTTTTGGTACCTAAGAAAGATAGGACTAAGCGGATGTGCATCGAATACCAGGAGTTAAATAAAGTAACAATCAAGAATAAGTATCTTTTGCCGCGGATAGACGATTTGTTCGATCAGCTGGAGGGATCTCGAGTGTTCTCCAAGTTGGATTTGCGAACAGGCTATCATCAACTCAAGGTGAAAGTATCTGATATACCCAAGAAGGCTTTCAGGACTAGGTATGGACACTATGAATTCTTAGTGATGCCCTTTGGAGTAACCAATGCTCTCGTGGTCTTTATGAATTTGATGAATCAAGTGTTTAATGAACACTTAGACAAGTTTGTCGTTATCTTCATCGACGATATTCTTGTGTAATCGAAGAGTCAGGAAGAACACGCGGAACACTTATGTGCGGTGCTCAAAACTTTACGACAACACCAACTTTATGCAAAGCTCAGAAAATGCGAGTTTTGGTTAGAACAGGTAGCGTTCCTGGTGTTCATCGCTAAAAACAGAGACGGACCGCGCAGGATCGTCTTGCCTGAATTTGGGGGCAGATGCTATTTGGATTTATCCATCCACCTCTCTGAAGATGCCAAGTTGATTTATGGCACGATACATTGGAGGTTTGGATGGATGCGGCCATTGTAGCAGATTTCGTTAGATTCCTCCTCGTTTGTGAGGGTTTTTTTGATTATGGGGACGCTCTTCCGTGCAGGCATAAGTCCCTGCAGTTAATTACGTTACCGCATCACGATAACCACTTTCTCCTGCTTCGGAGGTTCACTTCGTGTCGTGTGGTTTTATTTTTGGTTGCCCGTTGATTGTATACGGTGACTAATTTATGTTGTCGATCGTAGGGTGTGGATTAGTCTAAATCCGTATATCTTAAATTTGGGTTTGGGTTGATTTAAGGATCGTTAATCTCGTTTTAGATTAAGATCAACTTAAATTTTTGTTAAGGATACGTTAGTCCAATTTGAGACTAAGATCTACATAACGGGGTTTTAGGATCATTCAGATCTAAAAAAAGGCATTTGGGTTCCATTGTTTTAGTTTAAGAACGTTACGGTCCGTTGTTAATTTAAGAACGTTTTGGTCCGTAGATCACCATTTTTGAGATGGGGTTTTTAGTTTGAGGACGTTACGGTCCATAGTAGTTTGAGGACGTTACGGTCCGTAGATCACCCTTTTTGAGGTGAGGGTTAAGTTTAAGGACGTTTCGGTCCGTAGTAGTTTGAGGACGTTACGGTCCATAGATCACCCTTTTTGAGGTGAGGGTTTAGTTTAAGGACGTTTCAGTCCGTAGAGTTTAGTTTAAGGACGTTACAGTCCGTAGATCACCATTTTATGCTCTTGTATTTGTTACGTGGCGGGATGTACGGCGATGATGCGGGATACACTCATTTGGTATGGTTTGGTTTAAGATGTGCACGTCGGCTTAGGAAGTGCACCCAAGAGTAGTTGGTTGTCGGGACCCGCCAACTCTCTGAAGACGTTGAGTAATTACAACGACATGTATCAGAGGTATGGAAAGATGTATCCTTGAACCAATTCCCTTGTCTGAGGGAAGAGATCATGGTGGACCATCTAAGAATCATTAGCCATTTTTGGGGGACTAAGATTAACTTAGGAAATATGGGATGAACATCATTTTGGATGTCATGAGTCACGTTTGGGAAGCAATGAACCCATGGGCTCAGTTGATCTGAACTTGGACTTGACCCACTCAATTTTCTATTATTTGAAAGAAGTGCTAAGCACCGGTTTAGGCTCAGTCCCCTTTTTCTTGCAAAAAGTGCTGAGCACTCATGTGAGTTCTGACACTCACACTTTACTCTCTCTTTTCTTTGTCTCTATATAGAGTGCTGAGCACTCTTTATGGCGCCCACGTGCGAAGCACGTGAGGCGCTAGGTGCCGAATGATGAGTGTCAAGCACTTTATGTTCTGTGGCACCCACATGAGGGTCACGTGAGGCGTCGGGCGCTGAGCTCCAGCCACTGAGTGCTAAGCACTCTTTATTTTATAGCACCCATATAAGGGGCAAGTGAGGTGCTGGGCGCTGAGCGCCAGCCACTGAGTGCTAAGCACTCTTTATTTTATGGCGCCCATATGAGGGGCACGTGTGGCGCTGTACGCCGCCCACTGAGTGCTAAGCACTCCTGAGTTCTCTCTCTTCTCTTTTTTTGAATGATCCACAAGATCTTTATATAATTTTATTTACCTAAAATTTCTAAGAAGAGAGTTCTTCTTTCTCGAGAATTTAATTCTCTGTTCTTTCAAAGCTTTCTCTTTTTTTTCAAAGCTTATGGGGGGTTCCTCTGTGTTAGACTTGAAGTCTTGGGTCCTTTAAATAGTAGAGGCAAGTCTGTTGATTCGTTGAAGAAATCTCTCATTGAGAGATCTTAATTGATTTGGGGATTTTACCCACCATTGGATCTTTGATCCAAGGGCTTCTGTTTTACAGAAGGTATTTTTCTTGTTCTTAACAAGATTAGGGAAATATTTTCCCATACAGAATTTATTCTGTAGATCGGTGATTCTTTAATCACCATTGGATTTTTAATCCAATGGTACTCTATTTTACAGAGAGTAATCTTTCTTGTTTAGAAAGATTTGAGGAATATTTTCTTAACAAAATTTAATTCTACATTCTGATGATTTATCATCTCCGTTAGTTTTTGATCTAACGATCCTGTTTAACAGAGAGTAGAATTTAATTGTACTAGGCGCCGGCGCTCACGTGCTATGCACGTGCGGCGCCAATAAGAGTTTTTAACTCTGGCGCTCGCCCTCGTGGCAGACACGTGAGGCGCTGCCTCTTGTGTTTTGAATAGAGCTTTGCTCTTTCATTGGGGAAACAAATGCCCCCCACTGCTGCGCTCACATAGCTCACACGTGAGTGCAGCGGTGGCATCTTTTCTACCGTTGGATCTTCTCGGAAGTGGAACCGTCTCCCTGTGCCTATAAGTAGGGTCTTTGGCCCTTGAGATGACTGCTGTTCATCTTCCCTAAACTTCTTCTTTCTGAGAATTTAATTCTCTTTCTAGAGCTTAAATCTCTGTCCAAAGAATCTCTTTTAGAGTTAGAACTTTGCCAAAAAACTTGGTACGGATTATGATCGAACCCACTAACAGAGCTTTGCTCTTCTTAGATCGTAGATCTTAAAATGTGTTTTAGGGTTTCTTAACCCGTTAATTAGAGCTTTGCTCATCTTTCATGAAGAACTTTTAGTGTTTTTTAGGATTTTTCTTGCAGATCTTAAAGATCTTGGGGTTTTACCCTGTTAAAAAGCTTTGCTTTTGAGGGTTCTGGTAGATTACCCCATTGTTTTACAGAGCATGACTCTAAGAAATTTTGGGAAATTTTACTCTCTCCTTAATTTTCTGACAGATGTGAAAATCTGTTTGCAGAGTACAACTCTCGAGGGAGTTTAACTCCTTAGTCCAATGATATTTCTCATTAAGTGAGAATCCTTTTAGGATTCCATTCTTAATAAGTGACTACCCCATCAATGATGGGGCGTCATCTTAATTTTGTAGGCCCCCCTTTGTCCCTTTCTTTTGCACTGCAATGCAGTACAATTTTTTTTATGTATCAAAGAATGTTAAAGTTTTGAACATAACGTCAATAGCTGAACCTTCTCCTTTTGTGCAGGTGCAATGGCCTTCGACTCTTCCTTCCTTTTCATAAGTTTAGAGAGTGCCTTCACCGACGCGCCTGTGGATCGAGAAGTCTTCGCGCTTATTAAAGATCATGACCCCGAGCAGAAATCTCTTCACCTGTGGGGGTCGTGGTATAATCAGATCATTCAGGGTCGGCGCAGTTTTTCTTGCGCAACACCCTCAGAGCCAATTCCAGCAATTCATTACGCTGATTCGCTTCAAGTGACTTATGCCGTAGAAGAGGTCAACTGGACCTCGAAGGGTCGCCTTCAGCCCTCCATGGCATCAATACCCGTACAACCATCGATGGCTTTGGACATTTTGGGGCAGCGCATATGCCAAGGCGAGTCACACTCTTATGGCCAAGTCTATATGATAGGTTTGACTCCTCGCCATTCAGCTGGCTACCTGCAGTATGCTCGGTATATCCTGTCGGCCAAGAAGTCGCTGCTGCTGAAGCTCGGGCTGTATCCTGCAATCTATGCATTCATTTTTCAATATCCCGCGCCTCATGTGTGGTGGGTTAAGGCTTTTCTGGAACAGTGGAACATCCTAACCCACACATTTCTTCTATCGGACTGGGAGGTCTCAATTTCCTTGGAGGAGTTTGCGGAAATTTCCGGCTTACCCATCAGAGGGGAACATTATGAGGAGATACTTCCCCCTGATGAGTATATCTTTGCCACCAAATCAGTGGTGATGGGCCTTACTCCAGAGAATGCCATTCAACACCGGTTTCTGAGCCTAATCAAGGTTTTGAACATTATGAGAGTTTGTTCTTAGAGTCTGGAGGGCACGGAGTCAGCTTTGTAGACTTCATTGCCCGCTTTCTTCGCCCAGAAGTCTTATCAAAACAAGCCGCGAAATTCGCTAAGCTTGATGACCCGTTCGGTTTTGGTTCGGATAACTTGCCGACGGCAGAGGCGGATTTGAAGAATTTCTTCATTCTACATGTTCGGGTCATCCCTTTCGCAGAGCACGCTGCTTTAGACGTCGACGAAGAGACGTTCTTTCTGGGGTTCATCGTCCTGTGGTTGAATTGTTTTGTGTTTCCGACGCATCCTCGCTATATGAGGTCGTCTATATTTTATCCGTCCCAGCGCATGATCGCAGGGACGCGTGTGGCCGTTGGGATCGCTGGGCTGGCTCATCTATATCATGGCCTGAGCTTAGCGGCAGACACTACTCAGCCGGGGGTAAAGCTCGTACATCTTCCGTTGCACTACTTTACATCGTGGATTGAGATGCACGTGCTCGGTGCTTTCAGTGTTCACAAACGACCCTGCTTCTACGACAGCTACAACTTTCCTCGGGTCATGTATCTGGTTGACGCTTAAGCGTCAGACCCGTCGTAGCGAGAGGCTCGGCGACTGGTCTTCCGCCCGCGTATGGTTGGGGACAGCATAACCTTTGTCGATAGAGTCTTGACTATCGGCAAGGAATCTACTAAAGTGGTTCAACCGTTGCGTGACACTTTCAAAGACGGGGCTTCCACGTTGAGGGCTCAGGAAATCTTGCACCTGTATTCCATCAGGCCGGGCTTTTTAGTATTTAGATAGAGCGCCTCGGTAATGTTTATGAGATACAACCCGCACCGCTTTGCTCAACAGTTGGGTTATAATTAGGGTGTTCCTCTCAAGGCATTCTTAGCCGAGCCGGCTGCTATGGAGGAGGGTATTCGCAGCGCGCTGCACCACTTTAAGCGACTAAATACGGGGTCCAATTTTCTCATTAGCGAGCTAAGTTATGTGCCAAAAGCTTCGAACGCTTATGTGGCATGGTACCAGCATGCGACGTGTGCTGTTATCAGGGAAGAAAGGTGGCTATTTCTCAATCACAAGGATGCAGTCCTCGCTGGTAATCCATCGGTCCCTTTAAAGCGACGGACTGCCGTTCGTCCCTCCATAAGAGAAGATATTCGGCTGTGGTTCCACGAGCTTTCCCTGAGAAGCTTCAATCAGGTGTTCCCGCAACTGCGGTAGCCGTGGCGTCCCCAGAATCTGGCGTTAGTTCGGAAGTCGGGACCCGCCATCCGAAGATGCCTGTCAAGCGCAAGCTCTTATCGTCGGCCGCTGGTGTCCATTCGCAGAAAAAGAAGAAGTCTCTATTTTCTTCCGACGTCGTATTCTGCCAGGAGCCCCATGCTCCCTACAGTGAGGGCTTGTACGAATACGGCACCAATGAAGGTTTGTTCGACACGCCTGTGACCGATACTGATCTACACGCTGCCCTCGCAGCTTCCGAGCGATTGGCTCGTGAGGAAGCGGCGTTGATCTCTATTGTGGAGTCAGGTATACTTTAATTATATTCTTCTGTGCCTGTCGCTTCTCTCTTTATTATGCTTTTATTAACGCTTTCTTCTTCAACAGGTATTTCTGGGGAAGAGGCTCTCGCGGCTTCCCTTAGGACGTTTGAGGAGGAAGGGAGGCTCCGCTCCTCTTTGGGCCTTAGTATAATTCGTTTCATTACGTCTTTACTCATTTTTTTATTCATGATCTGACCCTTCTCTTCTCCCTATTGCAGGAACTACCGCAACTCAGGTCATTCCAAGTGCAGTGCCAATCCCAAGTGGCGATGCAACAAAGCTTCTAGAGCCAGCTACTATAGCCACGATCATCCCAAAGTCACCACAGGAGGCATTGCTGAAGCAGCCAATGATGGATGTCGTAGCGGCTCTGAAGGCAGAGCTCGGTTCGGACGACGACGTCTCCCTGCCGGAAGTCTTAAGGAGGTCAGTTCTCACAGCTCAGACTGAAAGGAAGTGCAGGAAGTACGCGGCGAGGTAACGCGATGCTGTTCTGGCTGCGGGTGTAGGCTCAAGCGGTATTCCGCCTGCTGACATTCCTTTGGCGGATGCTCCTTCTACCCTGTCTACCGCCCATAGACAGGTTGCATGTGCAGCTTGGGAAGAAACTGAAAAGCTACTTCAAGGTAACGTAACGCCCATTCCTTTATTAGAACTTGGTTCTCGAATTCTGACATACGTATTTTCTTTTAAGCAGGGCCAAGTCCTGACGATGGTATGGTAGGTGAAATGCAGATGATTACAGAGCCCGAAGTGGCCACTCTTTTTCGGGAATCTGGGACTGTCCAGACTGCTGCTCTTTCTTCTTGTGGCTCTATGGTATCGGTGGGTGTCACAAGCATTACGACGGCCCTCTTCGAGTCAGGGGATGAAGCTATGGGTGCAGAATTTATTCCCCCGAGAGAGAGTGAGGAAGCCGTTACACTTGGTGACGCTTCCGGCACGGTTTCGGTCCCTGATCTATCAGGTAGTTCTTGAGTTGTTGTTTTTGAGTTTTTCAATCCTGTTAAGCCTTTTTAATGATATTTCATTTTTCTTGAGCATAGGCGCGGTAAACCCTGAGCCTGTGCCGGCTGAAGAAGTGTCGCCGGCCGCCACTTTGACGGTCGCTGTCCCTTTGCTTTCTTCTGTGCCTTCTCAAATATTAGAAGGTATGGGTTTCTCAATTATTTGCTTTACTGTGGATACAATCCTCCTTGTATTGACTGTACATTGTCGCGACTCTGCATGAGTACTTTTCGACCATTTGTACCAAGTGTTAAACCCGCATTTTTCCTTTCAGTAGGAAATCGTTCCGCCTTCTGGTATTGGTCAGTATATTATTCACCTTAATTTTCTTTCCCCCCTTTTTTATGAATAGAATTATTATTGCTAAGCCTTTCTTATATTGGTCACGGTATCACAGGTCGGGGGAGGAAGCGAAAGAATAGCCATGCCTCCGGTACTTCCTGTTCTGCCACCTACGACAACCGGTACGATAGATTCCATCCATCGGGTGTTTTCTTTGTCTTCCGACTTGAAATTTGACCGTAATTCATTTTGCAGTGATTACACCGGCTCTAGCTCCTTTTGAGTCTCACATTCCAATGCTCGAGGGGCCCTTCGCTAAATGTACATCCTCTAGGGGCACCGTGAATAGTTGGCGAACGTTAAGCGAGTTTATCGAAGATCTCAATGCCGAGGCCTTCACTTCTGCTATGAATTTTTCCAACGAAGTCAATCCAATACTGGCGACGCTCTTGAACTTCTATAATGAAGATCTCGTCGGTTCTTGGGTTGATTATTGCTGGAAGATCGAGGCTTGCCTGCACGAGATTGAGCTTAAGCGTCTCGCTCCTGTGGTGTTGGCCTCGAACTCTCAGCGGGCTGCGTGGGTTAAGCAGAGTGTTCCTTTCATTCACCATTTTGAGCAAGAGGCGGCCCTGAGGCGAAAGGAACATGAGGCGGCTTCCGGCGAATCCGTCCAATTGCGTGCCCAGGTTGAAGCGAATGTTGCGCAGCTAAAAGCTATTTTCGACAACCTCCAAGATGTATTTCGGATGGGTTGACGAGAAGGCGGAAGCTTGACTTCACCGAGCGAGTCACGCAGGACTGCAAAGCTGCCAAGCAAGAAATCGATGAAAAGCTTTCATCCTGTTTGCAGCAATGAACTCAAATCGAAGCAGAGTTGGCCGCTGTAGTTGAACACAAGAAGGAATTGAGGGGAGCATGCGAGCGGCTTGTCAGTTTGTTGAAGATGCACCCTCTTTAATAACAGTCATTGTACCCTTTTTCTTGTACTGGTTGTAAACTTCTGATTCATGAATAACATGTATTCATTTCGATTCCTTTATGAAATGTATCTGTTTACCGCCGAAAGCCGGGAAAGAAGAACGTCTTGCCTGAATTTGGGGGCAGATGCTATTTGGATTTATCCGTCTACCTCTCCGAAGACGCCAAGTTGATTTATAGCACCGTATATCGGAGGTTTGGATGGATGCAGCAGTGTAGCAGACTTCGCCAGATTCTCCCTCATTGTGAGGGGTTTTTTGATTGTGGGGACGCTCTTCCCTGCATGCGCAAGCCCTTGCAGTTAATTACGTTACCGCATCGCAGTGACAACTTTCTCCTGCTCCAGATGTTCACTTCATGTTGTGTGTGTTTGTTTTCTTTTTTGTTGCCCGTGGATTGTATAATTTATGTTGTTACCCGTAGGGCGTGGATTAGTCCAAATCCGTATTTTCTTAGATTTGGTTTTGCTTTGATTTAAGGATCGTTAATCTCATTTGGGATTAAGATCAATTTAAATTTTTGTTGAGGATACGTTAGTCTAATTTTAGACTAAGATCTACTCAACGGGATTTTTAGGATCATTCAGACCCAACAGAAGAGCATTTGGACTCTATATTGTTTTAGTTTAAGAACGTTTCGGTCCATCGTTAGTTTAAAGACGTTGTGGTCCATTGTAGTTTAAGGACGTTATGGTCTATAACTAGTTTAAGAACGTTGCGGTCCGTATTGGTATGTGCCCGTCAATTTGGGAGTACACTAAAGAGTTGTTGGTTATCGGGACCCACCACCTCTCTGAAGATGCTGAAGAATTACAACGACATTTATCAGAGGTGTGATGAGATGTACCCTTGAACCAATGTCCGTTGGATGATCAATAGTCGTGTTTGAGACTGAGACCAATTTGGAAAATGGTGAGCACATGGGCTCGGTTGATCTGAATTAGAGACTTTTGGTCAACTTGGACTCAACCCACTTAGTCTTTGAATAAAATGTTAAACACTTGTTTGGGCTCAGTCCCTTCTCTGTGCAAACAATGCTGAGTATTGATATGGGCTCTGATGCTCACCCTTTACTTTATCCTCTCCTTTTTTGTTTTTTATGGAGTGTTAAAAACTCTTTATGGCGTCCATGTGCAGAACACGTGAGGCGCCTGGAGCTAGGCACTGTTTGATGAGTGCAGAGCACTTCATGTTAAGCAGCGCCCACATGATGGGCACGTGAGGCACTTGGCGCTGAGCGCCAATCATTGAGTGCTAAGCACTCTTTATTTGGGCAGCGCCCACATGATGGGCATGTGAGGCGCTTGGCGCTGAGCGCCAACTTTTGAGTGCTAAGCACTCTTTATTTGAGCGCTAAGCACTCTTTATTTGAGCAGCGCCTACGTGAGGGGCACGTGAGGCGCTTGGCGCTGTTTCTTTCTTTGTGCATTTTTCTGAAGATGTTCAATTCTCTGTTCTCCCCTGGATCTTCGATCCCCAAGAACAAATTCTTCCCCCCAAGAATTAAATTCTCATTTGTGGGAGACTTGTCTCATAGATCTCGGATCCAGGGGAAAGAACTATGTTCTTTATGAGGGTTAAACCCTCAGATGTGCAGATGAGATACTATACTCTCTATTATCTTTATTTACCCTTAAGAAAGTTCTTCTTCCTTCTTCTCTCTTAAAGCTTTTTTTTTGCTTGCTCTTCTTTTTTGAACTTGAAGTTTAAGGGGGGGGGGTTTCTTCTGTACAAGACTTGAAGTCTTGGGGCCTTTATATAGTGGAGGCAAGTTTGTTGATTTAGTTGAAGAAATCTCTCATTAAGAGATTCTTAATTGATTTCGGGATTTTATTCACCGTTGGATCTTTGATCCAAGGACTTCTGTTTTACAGAAGATATTTTTCTTTTTTTAACAAGATTAGGAAAATGTTTTCCATACAGAGCTTATTCTGTAGCTTCGTGACTTTTAATCATCATTGGATCTTTAATCCAACGGTGCTCTGTTTTATAGAGCGCAATCTTTCTTGTTTAGAATGATTGGGGAAATATTTTCCCATAAAGAGCTTATTCTGTAGCTTGGTGATTTTTTAATCACTATTGGATCTTTAATCCAACGGTGCTTTGTTTTACAGAGCGTAATCTTTCTTGTTTAGAAAGATTGGGGAAATATTTTCCCATACAGAGCTTATTCTGTAGCTTGGTGGATTTTTAATCCAACAGTGCTCTATTTTACAGAGAGTAATCTTTCTCGTTCAGAAAGATTTAAGGAATATTTTCTCAACAGAATTTAATTCTTTATTTTGATAAGCAGAGAACTTTTAGTTCTGGCACTGGCGCCCTCGTGTGGGGCATGTGAGGCGCTGCCTTAGAGTTTTTAACTCTCGGCGCTGGCGCCCTCGTGCAGGGCATATGAGGCCCTGCCTCAGATTTTTTAACTCTCGGCGCTGGCGCCCTCGTGCAAGGCACGTGAAATGCTGCCTCAGAGTTTTTAACTCTCAGCGCTGGCTCCCTCGTGCAAGGCACGTGAGGTACTGCCTATTTTCAAATTTTGAATAGAGCCTTGTTCTTCTATTATTGGGGGAAAAAAATGCCCCCCTACCGTTGCACTCACGTGACTCACACGCAGGCGCAGCGGTGACAGCTTTTCCACCGTTAGATCTTCTTGGAAGTTGGATCGGCTTCCCCTGCTTATAAGTAGGGCCTTTCGCCCTTGAGATGACTGATGTTCATTTTCTTCTCTTCTTTCTTCTTCTGAGAATTTAATTCTCTTTCTTAGAGCTTAGATCTCTGTCCAAGGAAACTCTTTTAGAGTTAGAACTTTGTCCAAAAATTTGGTAAGGATTACGCTCGAACCCGTTCAACAGAGCTTTGCTCTTCTTAGATCACAGATCTTAAAGATGTTTTAGGGTTTCTTGAGCCGTTAAATGAAAACAGAGCTTTGTTCTTCTTAGATCATAGATCTAAAAAATCTATTTTAGGGTTTCTTAACCCGTTAATGAAGAACTCTTAGAGTTTCTAGGATTTTTATTTCAGATCTTTAAAGATCTTGGGGTTTTACCCTGTACCATTGCTTTTACAGAGCATAACTCTTTAGAAATTTTTGGGGAATTTTATTCCCCTCTTAATTACATTTGACAGATATGATTTCTGTCTGCAGAGCACTGCTCTCGAGGGAATTCAACTCCTTGGCCTAATGAGTTTCTCATTAAATGAGAATCCTTTTAGGATTCCCTCCTTAACGAGTGACTGTATCACCAATGATGAGCCGTCACTTTGATTTTGTGGGCCCCCCTTGGTCCCTTTCTCCTGCATTGCAGTGTGGTACAATTTTAAAGTACCAAGTTTCACAATTCAGATTATAGTATTAGAAACTAACCCTCGCCTTTTTTCGTGCAGGTACCATGGTTTTCGATTCTTCCTTTCCTTTTGTTCGTTCAGAGAGCGCCTTCGCTGACACGCCCGTGGATCGGGAAGTCTTCGCGCTCATTAAAGATCACGACCCGGAGCAGAAATCTCTTCACCTTTGGGGGTCATGGTACAATCAAATTATCCGGGGTCGTGGTTTTTCTTGTGCAGTACCCTTAGAGCCTATTTCAGTGATTCACTACGCCGACTTGCCTCAGGTGAATTACACTGTAGAGGAGGTCAACTGGACCTCAGAGGGTCGCCTTCAGCCTTCTATGGCCTCAATACCCGTACAACCGTCGATGGCTTTGGATATTTTAGGGCGGTGCATATGTCAAGGCGAGTCGCGCCTTTGGGGAAAAGTATATATAATTGGTTTGACTCCTCGCCATTCAGCCGGATACCTGCAGTGGGCTTGATACATCCCGTCGGCCAAGAAGTCTCTTTTGCTGAAGCTCGGGTTGTATCCTGCAATTTATGTATCGCTTTTTCAATATCCCGCGCCGCATGTATGATGGGTCAAAGCTTTCCTGGAGCAATGGAACATCCCGACTCACTCCTTTCTTCTATCGGATCGGGAAGTTTCAATTTCCTTGGAGGAGTTCGCAGAGATCTCCGGCTTATCCGTCAGAGGGGAACATTACGAGGAGATACTACCCCCTGACGAGTACATCTTCGCCACCAAATCAGTGGTGAAGGGCCTTACCCAGGAAAATGCCGTTCAACATCAATTCCCGAGCCTAATAAAGGTGTTGAACATTTACGAGAGTCTATTTCTAGAGTCTGGGGGGCATGGAGTCAGCTTCACAAACTTTATCGCTCGCTTTCTTGGCCCAGAAGTCTTGTCAAAACAAGCCGCAAAATTCGCTAAGCTTGGCGACCCATTTCATTTCGGTTTGGATAACCAGCCAACGAAGGAAGCGGATTTAAGAAGCTTATTCATTCCAGACACCCCGGTCATCCTTTTTGCAGAGCTCGCTGCTTCAGATGTCGATGAAGAGACGTTCTTCCTGGGGTTTATTGGCTTGTAGTTGGACTGGTTCGTGCTTCCGATGAAACCTCACTATATGAAGCCGTCGGTTTTTTACCCAGCCCACCGCATGGTTGCGGGGCTGCGTGTGGACATTGGGATTGCGGGGATGGCTCATCTATACCATGGTCTGAGCTTAGCAGCGGATACTACTCAACCTGGAGTAAAACCCGTACATCTTCTGATGCACTACTTTACGTCCTGGGTCGAGATGCACGTCCTTGGTGCTTTCGGAGTCCACAAATGGCCCCGCTTCTACGATAGCTATAACTTTCCCCAGGTCATGTTTCTAGTTAACGCTTCCGCATTAGATCCGTCGTAGCCAGAGGCTCGACTTTTGGTCCTTCGCCCGCGTATGGTCGGGGTGCGGGGTTACCTAGCACGACAGCAAGGTTTTGAAATTGGCCCTATGTATGTTCAAGCATCCACTATAATATATATCATATGTACAATAATGGCCTCTAGGACATACATATAACTATCTACAAGTAAAACAAAATTAGTGGACTAAGTCAAAGATGCTACAAGTTTCTCCAAGCTTCCAAGCATGTGACTAATTACCATTAATTTTGATTTACTTTAAATAAACAAAATCTTATCATTATTATTAGTATGGTGTGAGTCTCATAACCCATGAAGTATGTGGCATCTAGCATGACACAAAAAGTTGTACATTAATATATATCACATATACACTAATGCACACAAGTGAGAAAAAGAAATGTTTAAGTGAGCAAATATTAGTTAATGTAATTCATTATATCAAATATACAATTATACATTAAATTATTAAATCAACACTTGATTTAATAATCCGGCTATATCTCATATAACCGACTAATATCAAATATAACAACTTATCGAATTATCTGATAACCCGGCTATATCACATATAACCGACTGATGTCATAAATCGTGAGAATAGAATGCGATATCACATACGCGCATTAATCTCGGTCCCGCACATATCACATATGTGCTCCTACTCCGTTTTGCATGAACCAGGAAACCTCTGTGTAGGACTCTAAAGACTCGTAAATACGCCGGCAGTAGGTGATGATCATATCAAACACCCACAAGCCGCAAGCGATCTGCTAAACGTAACGACCACCCAGGTATTGAGCGATTAGAAGATCAACAAGCATGCCTGCTCAAACTCCTGCGAATCCAATCAGTAACACTACCGTACATTCCGGTCTCTTCGTCTGATATGTCGCATATCTCGCCTGGGGGTGGTAAAACGTCAGACCCCAATAGCTTGATAAGTCATGCCGATGTGAGGCTCATAATGGGTCGAGAAACTACTGATAACACCTACCAGTAAATCTCAGAAACAGCTGTGGCCAGGGACTTCCTATTATAGCCAATCGAGCACAGCACAACATCAACCATCAATACCGGAAGATGAAATCCCCTCCTATCGCTCATTGCCTCCATGTGAATCGGGATTGTACCCAAAAACTACCGTTTTGCACGTTCTCTTGAACGTGGTAAGGTGGCAATCAAAGCACAGTGGGAATCCCACAAGACTCTATGACGATCTCGGGTTGATAGACTAACCTGTACCAGTGTCACCAGAGAACTGCCATTTGACGTGAGGTATAATACCATTTGGGAGTTCTCGGCGAGTCCGTCCAGTGTACCCAGTCTCCACTGAGCACCTGTATACCATCTCTGATGTCAAACACCAATGGATATAGGATCATCCATCGCCCATCTACATGGGCCGAGAAGCTATACGCTAGCCTACTCTGGTATATCGATGCCCGTTTCGATACACCCACGACTAGGGACATTAAAGGATGTACTCACGAACTACCTTTGTCCCACTAGTTTAATCCACATCATAATCTAGGTAGTCAAGTACACATCCTAAGGGCTTTATCAACATGTAACAGAGAGACAATTAGTGTACATGTTAAGATAAAGAGTAACCAGATAGCATACTATCATGTCGAGCAAGAAGGTCCTCCCTATGTATGTCCAAGCATCCACTATAATATACATCATATGTACAATAATGGTCTCTAGGGCATACATATAACTAACACGGGGATAGTATGACTTTTGTCGACAGAGTGTTAATTATCGGTAAGGAATCTACCAAGGCAGTGCAACCGCTGCGTGATACATTCAAAGACGGGGCTCTTACGTTGAAGGCTCGGGAGATCCTGCACTTATATTCGATCAGGCTAGGCTTTCTAGTGTTCAGGCAAGGCGCTTTAGCATTGTTCATGAGATATAACCCGCACCGTTTTGCTCAACAGTCGGGTAACTATCAGGGTGTCCCGCTCGAGGCTTTCTTAGCCGAGCCGGTTGCTACGGAAGAAGGTATCTGCAGCTCGTTACACCACTTTATGCAGCTAAATACGGGGTCAAAATTTCTCATCAGCGAGCCGAGCTACGTGCCGAAAGCCTCGAACGACGGGTGCTGTTATCAGGGAAGAGAGGCGGCTATTACTTGATCAGAAGGACGCTGTCCCAGCTTCCGAGTGACGGACCACCATTCGTCCTTCCTTAAGAGAAGTCGCTACAGTTGTGGACCCGCGTGCCTTTCCTGAAAAGCCTCCACCCCGTGTTCCCATAGAGGTTGTAGCCGTGGTGTCTTCAGAATCTTGCGTTGGTGAGGAAATCAGGACCCGCGGCCTAAAAATGCCTGTTAAGCGCAAGCTCTTGTCATCGGCTGCTGGTGCTCGCTCGCAAAAGAAGAAGAAGTCGCTATTTTCTGCCGACGTCATATTTGGTCAGGAGCCAAATGCTCCCTACAGCGAGGGCTTGTGCAAATCGGTACCAACGAGGGTTTGTTCGACACGCCTGTGACCGACACTGATCTTCAGGCTGCCCTCATAGCTTCCGAGCGACTGGCTCGCGAGGAAGCGGCGTTGATCACCATCGCGAAGTCAGGTATACTCCAGTTGTATTCTTCCGCATCTATACCTTTTCTCTTTATTATGTTTGTATTAACACTTTCTTCTTCAACAGGTAATTCTGCCAAAGAGGCTCTCGCGGTTTCCCTCAGGATGTTCGAGGAGGAAGAGAGGCTCCGCGCTTTTTTGAGTCTTGGTATGAGTCGCTTCATTACACCCTTATTCTTTTTTGTAACAACCCTAAACTTTCTAGACAATTTTTTTTCAAAAAAAATTACAGTAAGGGGTACTAAAGCCTGAGCATAAATTATAAGTTTGATTTATTTTTGAACAGCAAGAAAGAGCTTGAAGCTCATTGGTAAGACCTTGCACTGCTGAACCAAAGCACCAGAATTCAAATCCCATCAGCCACATTAATTTTTTAATTAGTTTTCTTTTAATCTTTTTAGAATCCCAAGAGTCTACACGTGCACAACCCGTAAAACCAAGAGTCACACATAAAACAAACGAGTCCACTACAGTAGACTAAGCGTCAGGGACACGTAGCGAAGAGATGGACTCCGACTCGGGCCGGCGGAGCGGTTGACTCGGCCGGCGCCTTCAGGTCAACTCGACCCGATTCGACATTTTCTTTGTTTCCTCGCACTCTTTGGCCTACCCCATAACCCCTGTATTATTTAAATTCCCTGCACATTTACAGAGCAAATTAAAACCCCATTCAATCCATTTTTAATACAATTTTTATCACACCTTTTCATTTACCCTAAACTCTAATTTTTCCTATAAATACCACACCTAAAATCACCCCTCCTCACTTTCAAATCTCTTTTCAAACTCTCAAGAAAATTCCATAGACTTTTTGTGTGCAAGTGGAGTTAGCAAAGGGCGAAACTCCGACGAACTTCCGACGACGATCCGAGAAGTTTCCGGTGACGAAACGACGCACCGGTGTTTCCCCAATCTTCCTCTTCCTCTTCTCTTGACCCTAAAACTGTAAGTCCCCCTTCTCTCTCTCTCTCTTTTACTATTCTCAAATTCTTAATTCTTAAAACGTGTCGGAAGCGGAGTTATCCGGCTTCCGATTCTCTTTTCTTTCAAAAATAAAATATTTTCTTAATAACAAACCTATAACTTTGATATATATTGTTTAATACTCATTAACTAAGACAACATAATAAGTTTGACATTAAAATGATAATCATAGAAAGTTTTATTCGACTTCCACTTTTACAATAAAATACCTTTATATTTCATATCGACATGTTTATACCTTTTAACCATGCTAGCTTTAGAAAACTCATGAGGTAATGATCTACCTCCTCACAACACTCATATGTAACATAGCACGATGACATTTGGGAACATAGATTTGGGAAAATACGACTTTACACAAAACTACCCCCGACTTATAAAAACTTTTTCTACAAGATGCGTATTTTAACAAATCTTTACAAATGCGCCGCTACAACCCATTTCGGGAAACCCGTTCGGGATGGTGCAGATTATCACACATTCTTGGGCTTAGTAGTGCGAGATGCAGACCTTCGCAAGGAGCATACGGTCTCGAAAGATTTAAAATACAATTTCTTTTAGAAAATGTGATTTCTATTATAATTAAAATTTATATTTTTAATAAATAAATATATATGTAATTAATAGCAAAATATTTATTTTTAATATTTATAATATTCCACATTTCCAAAATTCAAGAAAAACATTCCATTTACAAGAAAATACCATACAATTCCAAAAATACAAATAAATACCATATATTATGAAATTAGGTTTTATTTACTAGAAATGTCACCTTGATAAAATGTACATCAATGGAAACTCTAAAGACGATAATATAATACTTGAGGTGTATTTTGAAAATTATATAAAATTATTTTTACATAACCCCCCCTCAAGTTATACTAATTTACAATAAGGACCCTAGTAAACATAGGTTTAAGCGGGACTAGTCTCTTGAGCCTCAGGGAGCCGGAGATATGGGTGCTTGCCTATTTAAGGTAGAAAACTTAACAAACGGTGTTATCAACACGGTAATCTTCTTTGAAAAAGACACAAATCCTGCCATCCATGTGCAGCGGTTACCGATAATACAAAAACCAAATCAGGGTTCAATTTCTTTTCTATTTGTCTGACTCAGAGTGAGTCTCAATATAATTAATCTGACTTGAATGAGATTCAAGTATAAAACTACAATAAACTACAATACAATATGAATCCATGAATCCATATAATTAATATGTTCAATCTATCAATCTATACAACTTGACTGAACCGAACCATGGATAAACATCCATCTACATGATTCTCCAGTTACATTTATTTACTGATATCATGGTTTCGGCAAGTCATCCATCTATACAATTCAATTTATAAGACAATACAAACAATACAATCAAGACATCGCGGGGTTTAAGGGGTAGATTGGTACGGAAGGTGTTAGAAGTGGCACGAGACTGCAACCATTAATACACCTAACCTGAATTCAATTGTCGTTGTACTGTGGCTGAATGGTTCCTTGTATTCCTTCCACCTTAGTCTCTGGTCTACCGAGACTCCTCTCGTATACACTGGCCTCTTCTATACCAAGTTACAAATAATAGCGTTAACACTAAATACAACATTATAACAATATAACACCACTTTAAAAGTTACACCCTCTCTCTATGTCTATTCTATTTCTCCCTTATCTTTGGGACTTACCGAGCAATTGTTCGCTGAAGACATTCTCTTTCTTCTTTTTTGGAATGTCGTCAGGTGATTCGAACCTTCAGGAGATCGAGTCCACCAGCGAGGACTTGGATCAGCTAGCCTTTGACCCGGAGCTCTAGATACTTGTACATTTCATTTTAGTACTTTCCATTTCTATTATGCCACCTTTTAAGCATTTCTTTTCATTCCATGTATTTACTTTTCAGATGTATTGTAAAAAGAATGTGAATAAATAAAATTGCTGTTCAATTATATCTTTTGCCTCTGTCTCTTGTGTATTTTACATATATTTGTTAGATAAGCTCAGCGTATTTACTTCAGAGTAAATACGTAGTGGTCTTGTCGCGTCTTCTGCCCGTATTGGGAAGTGGGGCGTGACAGGTTTTGTTGGCGGCCCATGCAGGTCAGAGTTGTATGGAACCCTACCATGCAGTTACGCTCTGCGTGGACAACCTAAATAATATAACACAAGAACCAGTAACTGAAAACATTCTTTACATTACATATCCTTTGAATCTTACTATTCCAAATTCTTTGAATCTATCCTAACCCTAATTTTCCTTTAAGGTTATGGATTACCAAAACAATACCAGCACCAACTTCAACAACACTCCACTTCCACAACCGATTACACCTGCCGTAGCTGCTTCGATCAACGAGCAGACGGTTCTGCTAGAGGCAATCCGCAGCCTCCTGGATGGACAGCAGCAGTAGACTGCTATCCTGATGAATCGACCAGAGGCAGAAGCACTGTGGTGAAACAATTCAGGGCTTTGCACCCCCAAACAGTTTGTAGGAAAAGAGAGCCCTCTAGATGCTGAGGAATGGGCTCATAGTATTGAAGATGATCTGGTAGCGGCACAAATGCCAGAGATAGCTTGCGTCCTTGTTGCGAAACTATAGCTCACAGACAATGCATGGGTTTGGTGGAAGGCGGAAGAAAGCCGTCTTGATCAACCTATCGAATGGAAGACTTTCCGTGGCATGTTCGATGCAAAGTACTTCCCTGAAACTTCTAGGTTCGACATGGAACAACAGTTCATCCATCTGCAATAAGGTTCAATGTGGACTAAGTCAGTAGATGAATATGACGCTGAGTTCACCATGCTCAGTCGGTAAGATATGTCTCAATAATTCGATATTTCAATATATCACATACTACACAGCTAACACAATACTTTAACAGATTTGCGACACACCTCATACCGACGGATGAGATCAGAGCCCGTTGATTTCAACATAGGTTAGATTCGAAAATCCAGGCTGCATTAGCCACAGGTGATTTTCCGACCCACGAATCGGCTTTGAAAGCTGCTCGCCGTTATGAGGTAGTGGTAAGGATGAGGGGACCTCAATCTGCCGGAGTTAAGCGCCCTGCCAATCAAATGGTAGGAGGAGACTCATCATGGCCACTATTTGTGCCAAGGAGACCAGGAGTACCAATCAACCGGGCCAGCCCAGTCTTTTGTACCTACTGCAAGAGAGATGGGCATCTGATGAAAGACTGCCGGCGAGCTACCGTCATTGCTTAGTCTGCGGCTCAGCTACTCATGATATTGGGTCTTTTCTCAGAAGACACAACCCACTTGCTGCACCCAGGCCAGCAATCAATTATCAGCAGAGACCAACCCTTCAGGCACCTGCTCCAAGACTAGCTCTCCCTGCTCCATCACCTAGAGGACCACCAACTGCACCTCCTCCTCGCCAATTCCATCAGGCACCGAGGAACATGCTTTGAGGGCAAAGAAATATGCCCCAAGGATAGAGAAATGTGCCTCCAGTTAGGAAGAATGTACCACGGCGTCAGGCTTTCCTTTTAGCGGCTGAAGAAGCAGAGGCTGTAGACCAAAGTAAACTGGTAATTTCCTCAACTCTTATCAAATCTCTCGTATTCTTTCATTCTTTCACATATTTTTCATACACTACCAATTTTTCTATCACCAAACTTTCCTTGATTTCGTTACACTTTCCTTTCACAAATTTCGAGGACGAATTTTTTTAAGGAGGGTAGAATGTAACAACCCTAAACTTTCTGTACACTTTCTTTTCAAAAAAAATATAGAAACGGGTACTTGAGCCTGAGCACAAGTTATAAATTTGATTTGCTTTTGAACAGCAAGAAGGAGCTTGTAGCTCATTGGTAAGACCTTGCACTGCTGAACCAAAGTACCAGAGTTCAAATCCCATCAGCCACATTAATTTTTTAATTAGTTTTTTTTAATCTTTTTAGAAGCCCAAGAGTCTACACGTGCACAACCCGTAAAATCAAGAGTCACACATAAAACAAATGAGTCCACTGAAGTAGACCAAGTGTCAGGGACACGTGGCGAAGAGATGGACTCCGACTCGGCCGGCGAAGCCGGGTCAACTTGGCCAGCGCCGCCGGGTCAACTCGGCCCGATTCCATATTTTCTTTTTTTCCTTTCACCCTTTGGCCTACCCCATAACCCCTGTATTATTTAAATTCCCTGCACATTTACAGAGCAAATTAGAACCCCATTTAATTCATTTTTAATATAATTTTTATCAAACCCTTTCATTTACCCTAAACCCTAATTTTTCCAATAAATACTATACCTAAAATCACCCCTCCTCACTTCCAAATCTCTGTCCAAACACTCAAGAAAATTCCATAAATTTTTTGTGTGCAAGTGAAGTTAGCAAAGGGCGAAACTCCGACGAACTTCCGACGACGATCCGAGGAGTTTCTGGCGATGAAATGACGCACCAGTGTTTCCCTAATCTTCGTCTTCCTCTTCTCTTGACCCTCAACCTGTAATTCCCCCTTCTCTCTCTCTTTTACTATTCTCAAATTCTTAATTCTTAAAACGTGTCGGAAGCGGAGTTATCCGGCTTCCGATTCTCTTTTCTTTAAAAAATACAACATTTTCTTAATAAAAACCTACAACTTTTGATATCTATTGTTTAATACTCATTAACTAAGAAAACAAAACAAGTTTGAAATTAAAATGATAATCGTAGCAAGTTTTATTCCACTTTTACAGTAAAATATCTTTATCTTTCATATCGACATCTTTATACCTTTTAACCATGCTAGCTTTAGAAAACTCATGAGGTAATGACCTACCTCCTCACAATACTCATATGTAACATAACACGATGACATTTAGAAACATAGATTTGGGAAAATACGATTTTAAACAAAACTACCTCTGACTTATAAAAACCTTTTTCTACAAGATGTGTATTTTAACAAATCTTTGCAAACGCGCCGATACAACCCATTTCGAAAAACCCGTTCAGGATGGTATGGATTATCACACATCCTTGGGCTTAGTAATGCGAGATGCAGACCTCCGCAAGGAGCATACGGTCTCGAAAGATTTAAAATACAATTTTCTTTAGAAAATGTGATTTCTATTATAATTAAAACTTATATTTTTAATAAATAAATATATATGTAATTAATATCAAAATATCTATTTTTAATATTTATAATATTCCACATTTCCAAAATTAAAAAAAAACATTCCATTTACAAGAAAATACCATACAATTCCAATATTACAAATAAATACCATATATTATGAAATTGGGTTTTATTCACTAGAAATGTCACCTTGATAAAATGTACATCAATAGAAAGTCTAAAGATGATAATAAAATACTTGAGGTGTATTTTGAAAATTATATAAAATTATTTTTATATAAAACTCCCTCAAGTTATACTAATTTATAATAAGGACCCTGGTAAACATAGGTTTAAGCGGGACCGGTCTCTTAAGCCTCAGGGAGCCGGATATATGGGTGCTTGTCTATTTAGGGTAGAAAACTTAACAAACGGTGTTATCAACATGGTAATCGTCTTTGAAAAAGACACAAATCCTGCCGTTTATATGCAGCGGTTACCGATAATACCAAAACCTAATTCAGGATTTTCTTTTCTATCTTCTGACTCAGATCGAGTCTCAATATAATTAATCTGAATTGAATGAGATTCAAGTATAAAACTACAATAAACTACAATACAATATGAATCCATGAATCCATATAATCAATCTGTTCAATCTATCAATCTATACAACTTGACTGAACCGAACCATGGATGTACATCCATTTACATGATTCTCCAGTTACATCCATTTACTGATATCATGGTTTCGGCAAGTCATCCATCTAAACAATTCAATTTATAAGACAATACAATACAAACAATACAATCAAGACATCGCGGGGTTTAAGGGGTAGATTGGTATAGAAGGTGTTAGAACTGGCACGAGACTGCAACCATTAAGACACCTAACCTGAATTCAATTGCCGTTGTACCGTGGCTGAACGGTTCCTTGTATTCCTTCCACCTTAGTCTCTTGTCTACTCAGACTCCTCTCGTATACACTGGCCTCTTCTGTACCAAGCTACAAACAACAGCGTTAACACTAAATACAACATTATAACAATATAATACCACTTTAAAAGTTACACACACACACTCGCTCTCTCTGTCTATTCTACTTCTCCCTTATCTTTGGAACTTACCGAGCGATTGTTCGCTGACGACATTCTCTTTCTTCTTCTTTGGAATGTCGTCAGGTGATTCGGACCTTTAGGAGATCGAGCCCACCAGCAAGGACTTAGATCAGCTAGCCTTCAACCCGGAGCTCTAGATACTTGTACATTTCATTTTAGTATTTTCCATTTCTATTATGCCACTGTTTAGGCATTGCTTTTCATTCCATGTATTTACTTTTCAGATGTATTGTAAAAAGAATGTGAATAAATAAAGTTGTTGTTCAAATATATCTTTTGCCTCTGTCTCTTGTGCATTTTACTTATATTGTTTAGATACGCTCAGCGTGTATACTTAAGAGTAAATACATAGTAGCCTCATCGTGTCCTCTGCCTGTACTGGGAAGCGGGGCGTGACATTATTATTCATGCTTCGACCCTCTCTTTTACTTTATTGCAGGGACTACTTTGACTCAGGTTATTCCAAGTGCAGTGCCGATCCCGAGCAGCGATGCGGCAAAACATCCAGAGCCGGCTACTGTGGCCCCAGCTCTCCCAACGTCACCGCGGGAGGCTTTGCTGAAGCAGCCAATGATGGGCGCCGTAACGGCTCCAGAGGCAGAGCTCGGTTCGGACGACGACGTCCCCTTGTCAGAGGTCTTGAGGAGATCATTTTTGCTCAGACCGAAAGGAAGCGTAGGAAGCATGCGGTGAGGGAACACGATGCCGGTTTGGCCGTAGGTGCAGGCTCAAGCAGCATTCTACTTGCTGATACTCCTTCGGCGGATGTTCCCTCTGCCTTGTCTACCGCTCGTAGACAGGTTGCACACGCAATTCGGGAAGAAACTGAAAAGATTCTCCAAGGTAACGTAACACCCGGTCTTTTTCTAGAACTTGATCATCGATTTTTACATATGCATTTTCTGCAGGGCCAAGTCTTGGCGATGTGATGACAGGTGAAACTCTGGCGGTTACAGTGCCCGAAGTTGCTACTCTTTCTCTAGAATCTGGGACTGTCCAGACCACTGCCCTTTCTTCCTGTGGCTTCTTGGTATCGGCAGGCGTCGCAAGCATCACGATGGCCCTCGTTGAGTCAGGGGAGGAAGCTATGGGCGTAGAATCTACTCCTCCGAGAGAGAGCGAAGAATCCGTTACACCCGGTGACGCCTCCGTCATGGTTTCGGTCCATGATTTATCAGGTAGTCGCTGGGTCGCTATTTTCGAGTTTGTCAATTCTGTTCAGCCCTTCTAATGATATTTTGTTTGTCTTGACTATAGATGCGTTGAACCCTGAGGCTGTGCCATCTGAAGAAGTGTCACCGGTCGCCGCTCTGACGGTCGCTGTCCCCTCGCTTTCTTCTGTGCCATCTCAAATATTAGAAGGTATGGGTTTGCGACATATCTGTTTTACTGTGGGTACCATCCTCTTTGTATTGACAGTATATTGTCGCAACTCTGCGGGAGTCCTTTTCGACCATCTATACCAGGTGTTGAACCCGCATTTCTACTTTCAGTCGAAAGTTGTTCCGCCTCCTGGTATTGGTTAGTATATTCTTCAACTGACGTCTCTTCCTTAACTTTATGAATAGACGTATTGTTGCTAATCTTTCTTCATGTTAATCATAGCGTCATGGGTCAGATGAGGAGACGAGAGAATAGTCGTGCTTCCGGAACTCACCATCCTGCCTCCTTTCACAGCCGGTATAATAGACTTCACTGTTGATGTTTTTTCTTTATTCCCCGAGTCGACCTTTTGACCCTAATTCGTTTTGCATCAATTGCGCCAGCTCTAGCTCCTTTTGAATCTCGCATTCCAATGCCCGCAGGGCCCTTTGCTAAACGCACATCTTCCAGAGGCGCCGCAAATAGCCGGCGAACGTTGAGCGAATTCATTGAGGATCTTAATGCTGAGGCCCTCACTTCTGCTACAGATTTTTCCATGGAAGTCAATCCAATACTGGCGACGCTCGTGAATTTCTATGATGAAGCTATTATCGGCCCTTGGGTTGATTACTGCAGAAATATCGAGGCTTGCCTGCACGAGATTGAGCTCCAGTGTCCAGCTGATGTATTAACTTCAAACTCTCAGCGGGCTGCTTGGATCGAGCATAGTGGTTCTTTCATTCTCCATTTTGAACAAGAGGCGACCCTGAGACGAAAGGAACATGAGGTGTCTTCCAGTGAATCCGTCCGATTGCACGTCCAGATTGAAGCGAATGCTGCACAGCTAAAAGCTGTTTTTGACAATCGCCAGAGACGTATCTCGGATGGATTGACGCTGAGGCGGACGCTTGACTTCGTCGAGCAGGTCATGCAATACTGTGAAGCTGCCATGTTAGAAGCTGATGAGAAGCTTTCGTCTTGTTTATGGCAACGGGCTCAGGTTGAAGCGGAGTTGGCCGCGGTGGATGATCACAAGAAAGGATTGAGAGGAGCGCGCGAGCGGCTTGCTGATTTGTTGAAGACGCTTTCTCCTCAATAACCATCTTTTTACCCCTTTCTTTTTTTATTGACTGTAATCTTGCTATTTATGAATAACATGCATTCATTTCGATTCCTTTGTGAAATGTATCTTGTATTCATTTGCATTCATGAATAAAAGACATATTTTATTTCATATTGGCATGTCCCTTTGGCAAACGATGCCCGTAGATAGTCTATCTTGATTTCCTTGCAGGTTAGCGACGGCTTAGGAAACAGGTTCAGGTCTGCCGCCTAAGACTTTTCACGGCTTAGGAAACAGGTTCAGGTCTGCCGCCTAAGACTTTTCAACTTTATGAGCCGTGGGGGTCTCATAAAGGGTTTTTCTCCCTACGAGTCGAGAAGATCCCGTAGGTGTATTTTCTCCTTAGAAGTCGTGAAGACTCTTAAGTACGTTTTCTCTTGAGAGTCGTAAGGATCTCACAAGAGAATTTTTTCCCTTACAGGTCAAGAGGACTAGTAAGTGGTTCTTTCTTTGCTTGTCGATATTCGACTTTGGAGAGTATGGCCCGTGAATAGTATGCAATAGTCTATCTCGGACCGATTTGCATGGCCCCAGTGCTTAGGAAACAGCTCCTTATCCCTATTGCCTAAGGCTTTTCCCTACAAGTCGAGATGAATCGAGAAGTTCTCGCAAGGACACTAATTTCATCACGAGTCGAGACGAATCGAGAAGTTCTCGCAAGGGTGTCCTAACGTCACAGTTAACTCTACTAATAGAAGTCCGTTAGGGTCTGTGGTACTAGGGTTTTTTACCCGTCGCACCGTTGCGTTGGCCGATGTATTCCATGATATGAAATCTTGCTGTTCGGGTAGCCCCGCGACTGTCGTGTTTCTGATCCCTTCGGGGGCTGGACAAGACGTCTTCAAGTAATCTTCCAGGTAATATTACTGTCGAAAGAGCAAGCGTTAGGGATATTCCATGTCGCTTTTTACTTGAGGTTAGGCTCAGTTTGGGAGCCCCGATGAGTCATGACCACTTCGTGCTGGAGTAGGATGATCTCCGATGGTCTTTCAGGTTTCATTTGAGTTGCTGTCAAGACCCTGAAGCTAGGGATCTTCCTTTGCTTCATTTATTGATATTGTGTTTGCACTATTGCGACGAATGTCGAGGTTGTCTTTGGGTTGTCTGTGAACCATCAAGATTTGGAACTAAGGGACTTTGCCATGGCTCCGTTTGTTGATGTCGCCTCTGTATCCTGCTGGAGGGAGAAAGAACGCTGTTATTGATCTCAAGGCTGTGGATGCTGCCGTCGAGACTTGGAACTAAGGACTCTGTCATGGATCCGAGGTAGTCTCTAGGTTGACCATGAACCATCGAGATTTGGAACTAGGGGACTTTACCGTGGCTCCGTTTTGCTGACATCGTATCTGCTTCTGGTTAGAACGAGAAGGAACGCCATTTTTGATTTCTAAGCTGTAGGTGTAGCCATCGAGATCTAGCTTCCTTTCGACGAAGCCTAGTGGGACAATGCGGTTCCCTTTTTGGTTTTGCCCATGGATTGTATATAGGGGTCAATGTGATCTCACCTGCAGAGTAGAAATTTCCTTTCATTTTTTATTTCTTTCCGCGATGCTCTATCATTTCAGCCTTTTATATCGCGAAAGTCGCGATTGCCCAACCATTTCGGCTATTTTTTCGCGGTGCCCAATAATTTCGGCTATTTTTCATTTTCTTTACTCTCTGCTTTTTATTGCGAGTTGCCCAATCATTTCGGCTATTTTTATATGCATATATTTTACTCGCTTATTTTTGTTGCGAGTTGCACTATCATTTCGGCTATTTCATATGCATTTTTTCTCGCTGATTTTTATTGCGAGTATGGAATCTTGAGATCTGACACCAATTTTTGCATCAGCATCGCTGCGACTGGAATATTGCCAGGAGCGAATCATCATTTGTCATAAAAGGGCTCGGAATTTGATACCAATCTTGGGCATCATCATCGCTACCACTGGAATGTTGCCAGGAGCGAATCATCATTTACCTTTGTCGATTCGAATAAAGGTGGCATAGCAAACAGGATTAGGATTCTGTCGACTAAAGCTTTTTGACTTAATGAGCCGTAAGGGTCTCATAAAGATGTTCCTCCCTATGAGTCGTAAGGAACTCGTAGGTGTGTTTTCTTCTTAGAAGTCGTGAGGATTCCTAAGTATGTGTTCTCTTATAAGTCATAAGGACTTACAAATGTCGTTCATCACATGAGGAAATTCCTCGTCATTGGTGGGACTTGGTGGAGGAAACGTTTATTTGTACCCGTGGATTGTATACAAGGGCCGATATCGGACCGCCTGTAGGGCAACTTGGGGAATGTAATGGCTTAAGAATAGGTTCAGGTCCCTGTAACTTAAGGCTTTCAAATCCTATGAGCCGTGAGGGTCTTATAAGGGGGATTCTCCTTACGAGTCGTGAGGATCTCGTAAATGTAATTTCTCCTTAGGGATCGTGGGGATTTCTAAGTGTGTTGCTCCCTTGTGAGTCGTAAGGATCTCACGCAGGTATTTTTTCTCCTTGCAAGGTCGAGAGGACCTTCCAAGTGTGCATGAATTTTTTTACGAGTCTGCGCCCTTTCTGGTTTTCGCGAACTCGCCGGCAGTCCTGCTATTTTTACTCACGGAGCCCTTTGGGGTTTCATCCGCGCCCATTTCTCTTATTGACGTACTTTTTTTTGGCTATGAAACTCTCGAGAATAGTTTTGCCGCATGTGACCCATTTGTTTGCCGGTGGAATTTGAGTTGCAGTCATCACCGCTGGGACTTGTGGACCTGGATTCCACTATCTCCGTATTTGAGGAGACGTTGTTAGTTTAGGGACATCTCGGTCCGTTATTAGTTTAAAGATATCTCGGTCCATTGTTAGTTTAAGGACATCTCGGTCCATTATTACTTTAAGGAAATCTTGGTCCATTAGGATTTTGAGGCGAGGTTTCGCTGGATACTACTTATAGAGTTTGGACTCAGGAAGACAGCGAGCGGACACGAGTATCGTCATCCATCATTAACCTGAGCCGAGACTTGTCAAGGGTAGTATTTCTTAAGGAACCGACTGTTTATTGGCCAGAAGGATCTTTCGCCATGCATATCCATGAGCAAGTAGGCCCCACCTTGGTAGACCTTGTCTATGATGTACGGGCCATCATAGTTTGGCTCGAATTTCCCCCGTTTAGCACAATTGGGGATCATATGTATTTTTACAACTAGCACGAGTTCGCCTTAGCGGAATGTTCTCGGCCTAGTCAATCTTTCGTATGAGCGCGTCATCCTTACTTTGTATGCTTCTGGGTTTTGCTGCGCCAAGAGATGAGTTTCATCGAGGACATCGAGCTCCTCAAGTCGAAGATGGGCATTTTCTTCATCCGTCAGCTCGTATCGGACTGCTACTCATAGAGAGGGTAGCTCTATCTCTAAGGGAAGTACTGCTTCCATGCCGAATACCAACGTGAATGGCATTGTATTCGTGTCCGTCTTGAACGTGGTCCGATAAGCCCAGAGAGCTTCATGCAATCTCTCGTGCCAGTCCTTTTTATTTCTGGACACCGTTTTCTTTATGATCTTTGTCAAGGTCTTGTTGAAAGCCTCAGCTAGACTGTTAGCTCGGAGATTATAGACCGAAGAGTATCTCCAATATATTTTATGCTGCTGTGCGAAGCGGCTAATCTTATGGCTTCTGTAGGCCAGCCCATTATCCGAGAAGATCCGTCGCGGAGTGCCGAACCAGTAGATGACATGTGTCTTGAAGAAATGGAGGATGTTCTCCGTCTTCACCTCTCTTAACGGTATTGCTTCTGCCTATTTAGAGAAGTAATCAGTTGTTGCTAATATGAACCGATGTCCCTTGGATGATGCTGGTTCTATGGGCCCGATTATATCGGTTCCCCACATTTCGAATGGCCAGCTAGCCAATGTTGGGTGTAGCGGATTCGGATGCTGGTGGATGAAATCACCATGAATTTGGCACGAGTGACACTGCTTCGCATATTCGAGACATTCCTGAATCATCGTAGGCCAACAGTAGTCCATTCTTTTGATCTTCAGCTTCATGTTTTGCCCAGCTTGATAGGAACCGTAGAGTCCGCCATGAGTTTCTTGAACGACCCTTTTTGCTTCTTCTGTTCCTAGGCATCTCAGCCGCAGACAGTCGAACGATCTCTTATATAGAGTATCATTGACGAAGGCGAAGAACAGGGTTCGCTTCATGAGCTGATGTCTTGATGACGCTTCTTCGGGCGTTCGATGAGATTTGAAGTAGTCTATGAAGACTTCGCTCCAATCCTTAGCCTTTTCTTCGTCCCCTACTTGGAAAGCCGCTTGTTTGGTAGCTTTCTTTTCTTCAGACGACTCCGGAGATATTTCTACTGGTGTGAGAATCCGACGGCTTAGCACAATGATCCTTATGTCATCGAGCTTTTCGTCGGCCAGTTCTTTAGCGAGTGTAGGGTTCCTAGGCACCCTAATGAGGTCTCACAAGGCATCAACCATGCCATTTTCAAATTTTACGGTGCCGAGAAACCCTAAACTACGGATCGTTGGCTAGATGTCTAGGCGAAAAAGTAAACTAGTTAACACTTAACTAAGAGATACGGAAATACAACCTTTGTAGATCCGGTTCTGCACCTCCATAGCTCCGCAATGAAGTCTCTTCGCTGTCCATAACAAGTCCCGGGCTCTAGCGTCGGCTTCATCGGAGAATGGACGGGCTAGGTCATCGATGTCCATGCCGAAGATGATCTACATCGAAGCATCGCAAGATCAAGCTCTCACTTCACCAAGTCATGAAACTTGTGAAGAAAACACACTCTACTACTTGGCAAGAGGTAGAGGATGAAGAAATAGGAAGTGGGTAGACTTTAGAATTGGATTTCTCACTCATTTCATCAATCCACCATTGATGAAGCAAGCTCCTTCAAGTGAAGAAGATGATGAAGAAGATAATGATCTATTATGATAAGTTAATTAAAAAGAAAAGAAAAAGGAAACTTATCATAATAATAACCATGATTAGGTGTAGAGAATAGACCATGGTTAATTGCAAGGGTTAGGGTTAAGCATGAGACAAAATGGTCACAAAGTCAAAGCTTCATGAAGCTTCAAAGAAAGAAACAAAATTTGCAACCATTTCATTTCTAATCTTTTCCAAATAAATAAATAAATAAATGATTAAGAAAAAGAAAACCCTAATCATCAATTTAACCATGGTTTAATCTTTACACTTAATCAAGTTAACATGTATCATCAAACATGATACAATCATTTGCACAAAAAGTATATCACATATATACAACTTGTACAATCAAGTGAGAAAATCCTTTTAAAGTGAACCGATACTAGTTAATGCAAAGTAATATATCATATATATAATTATACATTAAATCATTAAATCAACGCTTGATTTAACGATCAGGTCATATCGCATATAACCGGCTAGTATCCTATGTATCGGCTTATCGAATCAATCTTCGATTCGATAACTAGGTTATATCGCATACAACCACTCGACACATTCTTCGCGAGAATAAAATACGGTATCACATACACGCATTATTCTCGGTCCCGCACATATCTCATATGCGCTCTTATTTCGTTTCGCTTGAGCCAGGAAACCTCTGTGTAGGACTCTAAAGACTCGTCAATACGCCGGCAGCAGGCGATGATCATATCAAACACCCACAAGCCGCAAGCGGTCTGCTAAACGTAACGGCCACCCGGGTATTGAGCGATCTGAAGATCGACGAGCAAGCCCGCTCACACTCCAGTGAATCCAACCAGTAACACTACCGTACAGTCCGGTCTGATCGTCTGATATGTCGCATATCTCGCCTAGGGGTGGTAAACGTCAGACCCCAATAGCTCGATAAGTCGTGTCGATATGAGGTCTATAACAATTCGAGAAAATACTGGTAACACTTACCAGTAAATCTTAGCAACCCTGGCCAGGGATTTCCTGTTATAGTCAATCGAACACAGCGCAACATCAACTCCCTATACCGGGAGAGACGAATCCCCTCCTATCGCTCATTGCCTCCATGTGACTCGGGACTGTACCCAAAAACCACCGTTTTGCACGCCCTCTTGGACGTGGTAAGATGGAAATCAAAGCACAGTGGGAACCATACAAGACTCTATGATGATCTCGGGTCAACAGACTACTCTGTACCAGTGTCACCAGAGAACTGCCATCTGACGTAAGGTATAATACCATCTGGGAGTTCTCGGCGAGTCCTTCCAGTGTACCCAATCTCTACTGAGCACCCGTATATCATCTCTGATGTCAAACACCAATGGATATGGGATCATCCATCGCCCATCTGTATGGGTCGAGAAGGTACACGCTAGTCTACTCTGGTATATCGATGCCCCGTCTCGATACACCCTCGACTAGAGACTTTGAAGGATGTACTTATGGACTACCATGTCCCCACTAGTATGATCCGCATCATAGTCCAGGTAGTTAAGTACACATCCTAAGGGCTTTACCAATATGTAACAGAGAGACAATCAGTGTACACGTTAAGGTAAAGTTCAACCAGATAGCATACTATCATGTCGAGCAAGAAAGTCCTCACTATATATGTCCCAGCATCCACTACAATATACATCCTATGTATAGTAATGGCCTCTAGGGCATACATATAACTAACAATCTCCCACTTTCACTAGGGCCATCTGTAGCAGTGGTTTGAAGTATCTCATACTCAACCATCCCATAAAAGTCTCTCTCTGGGAACAGGCCTTTGTGAGTGGATCCGCTATGTTGTCCTCTGAGTCTACTCTCCTGACCTCGATCCCCTGGAGATCAACCATCTCCATGATCAGGTGATACTGCCTTAGAATATGTCTGGATCACTGATGGGACCGGCGTTCCTCGGCATAAGCCACAACTCCATTGTCTCACAATGGTAGGAACGTAGTTTATCTCATGAACCAATATACACCCAGACTGCCTCTTTGGTAGCATCTTAAGTAGCGATGTATTTAGCCTTTATCGTCTAGTATGTCACGGTATCTAGCTTGGAACTCTTCCAACATACCGTCCCTTTACTGAGGGTAAAGAAAATGCCTGTGACTGACATTCAGTCGTCTTTATCACCCTGGGACACTTCCAGTGATTCTCCCCAGGATCGATTGATACCATCTCACTACAACTAGTGAGAATCCTAACATCCAATTAAATCTATCTCATAGATCCAAAACTCAGGATTTAGGAGGTATCATTTTGATCCTATATGGAGAATCATAGTGATAAGCGGAGATTGATCGAGCGTAGCATAGGAAACTCCTTCCCTATCAAGAGTATGTCATCCACGTACTCTACGAGGATCGTTACCAAACTCCCTACTACCCTTTTTGTTTATACAAGGTTCATCTACCATATTGATGATGTCAACTTCTTTGACTAATCCATCAAAACAGATGTTCCAACTCCGCGATGCCTGCTTTATCCTATAAAGCATCTTGCACACGTTTCCGCTGCTCCCACTGTCTACGAAGCCCTCTGGCTGTGTACTTATAGACGCACTCTTCTAAAACATCATTTAGAAAAGCAGTCATGACACCCAACCACCAGATATCGTAGTCATGGTATGTAGCCGTGACAAGTAGGATCTGGATGGACTTAAGCATAGGTACGGGAAAAGGTTTCATCATTATCCACGCCTGGTCAATGACGAAAGCCTTTAACAAGTCTAGCTTTGAAAGTCTCAACTTTTCGATGGACACCAAGTAATCTTCTCAAGATATACTTGCTCCTGATGGGGATTTAACCCTTCAGATATAGCAACCAAAGTCCATACTTTGTTGGTGTATATGGATTCCATCTCAGATCACTAAGCATCCAGCCATTCTTATAGAGCCACACTCCTGATGGCCAGCTCGAAACTAGTTGGGTCATCATCTCATGATGCAATCCTCGCTCCCACTGTCATAGAGAAACCGAAGTAACTCTCAGGTGGGTGAGGAACCCTACTAGATCGGCGGAGAGGCTGAGGTTCGTTGGTATTTACTGAATCCTTTGGTTCTATCAAATCATCAGTTGCAGTTTGTATGGCTGGAACATTTCCAATTCTACATAACTGACCTTGCCTCGAGCTTGTCCGGATTTTTCCTTTTAGACATAGGCCGGACAACCCCAAATCTTAACTGGTTTAAGACATGGGCTCTTCCCATACCATATCACATATGAATCGGTAGGCAACTGATTTGATTGGAACCCTATTCAATAGGTATGCAGCTTCTTAAGTGCACAACTCCCTAAAAGGAAATAGGTAACTCAGTAATACTCATCATAGAGCACACCATATCATATAGGGTGTGATTGCTCCGCCCCGATATACCATCGTGCTATGGTGTATTCGGAGGAGTAATGCCGAGAGAGAATCTCATTCTCCTTTAGAATAGTCCAGGATTTTCGTGCTCAAGTATTCTCCTCCTTGATCACATCAAAGGACATAATACTTATACCCATATTTTGGTTCTCTACTTCTCGCTTATATTCTGTGAATATCTCAAAAGGTTCGGACTCATGTTTCAACAGGAACATATGTCTGAATCTTAAGAGATTATCAGAGAATGTAATGAAGTACAAAGAACCGGTCTTGGCATATGTAGACTGGGGACCTACATACATCAACATGTATCATCCCAAGAATTCACTAACTCTTTCTCTGTTTCCAGTAAACGGAGCTATGGTCATCTTATCTTTGAGACATGACTGGCAAGTTTCAGAAGATGTAAATTCAAACTGATTTAAATATACATCTAAATGTAACTTCAGCCAGTCGGGTCGCATTGATCTGACCTAGTCTACAATACCTCAAGAAGGATTCGTTCATTTCTGAACTCTTCCTCTTGTGTGTGTTCTGTATACTAAGAACTGTAATTTGATTTAGAACATCAATGCTTTTAGATAACGTGCCTGAACCGATCAACTTTTGATATAGGAAATGTTCAAAACATTATCCAACAATACAGAATTTTATCATTTCTTTGCTAATAAAGAGATTGATATGATTTTGTATATCAGGTTCGGTATCTAATAACATTCGTTAAGAATCAATGTATTGGTAATACAGGGTGATAGTGACCGACAGACTTGGCTGCAACTCTTGCCCCGTTTTCTGCCTCATGAAACTTATCACCCGTTCTCAGTTTTTCTACCCTTTTGTAGCCCTATGTAACAGATTACATATCTGGGATCCTGATCCGATATCATATACTCAGGATGCGGAGGATACTGAGAAACAGTTCTGTATAATGAACACACCCGAAGATGATGCATCAGCATGCACTCTCTTCGTTTGGGCGGCACGGGAAATCTGGTATTCCCCAATTTCCTGCTCTGTCTTATAACAATTATAAGTTGGAGCGGGACCAACGTTCCCCAGCTCAGTATAACAAGCGGGTTCGGTCAAATATCCGTATTATTATTTTGATTAAGGCGTGATATGGTCGCTACCAGGAGAGAGAGAGAGAAGAAAACACTCAGCGTGCGCTCTTGCAAGAATAGATTGGTTATTATTTTATCTAATCAGGATGGCTCCCACTGCTTTTTATCAAATCTTCCTTCAAACCCTAAAAGGAAAGACTAGCCGGGATTAATTACACACTACAAGTTCGCCAATCTTTCAGCCAGGCCAGTGTCGGTACTTTGAGGGAGGTCCCCCGTGCTTTCGCATGAACCTAATTAATGTAAACCTCGTTTTCCCAGAGGCGTAACCCCGTTGACACCTTTCTAGACACCTACTTGATCGGCTAATTGTAATGTATAAAACTCTCCCAGGAGTAACTCTTACTCGCAGTGGGTATCGGGATCCAACTATCTCATAGAAGGTATACAATCTCATTGCAAATTTCAACACTTGAAATTCCCGATAATATTTTGCCCCTAGTGTTCTATGACCTTGACGAATGCCAAACAACCCATAGTCCACATAGTCAAGTTCAACCCGTACATTTCTTGATCGAATTAAACCCACCCATACGACCCTTGACGAATTCCAAACAACGCCGTACGAATACCCTAATCCAATCTGCATCATATGCATAAGCAGATAAATAATAGTTAGCTACCGCACACTACGCCTTGATGAATGCCAAACTACCGTAGCACGAATACTAACTAGTACTTATCTGAAATGACGGAGGGCTACGACAGGTTTTTCTGAAAACCTATTGCGTAATGAACTTGATATCGTTGTAGAATCAAATGATTTTGAAATGGAGTGCTTTCGAGGCTTTTCTAGTTTTGCTAAAGGAGTCACTCCCGGTGAAGGGATCGTCGGTCCTTTCCTCGTCGAATGAGGTGCGGGATATATCATATATATCACTGTGCAAAGCAAAAACTCTTAAAAGCAATCAAAAGACAAACCGAGTGTGTAGCATCTGCCAGTTATTGCTAAAGGAGTCACTCCCGGTGAAGGGATCTCGGTCCTTTCCTTATCGAATAAGGTGCAGGATATATCATATATACCGCTGTGCAAAGCAAGAACTGTAGCTACCTGTTTTATTTTGAAATTCGATTCTACAACATCTTAGGTTTCTTTTATTTCATTAATCATATTAATGAAGTCCTATCAATTATGTACCTAAACATCACAGATAAATACGACGTACACTTATGCCATCCGCATTCGCCTCGATGTCCCCTCGTGCACCGTTAGGTTAGGTAACTAACGGCAGAGCGGGGCAGGGCTAGCGCGGGTGTAAAACATAAGTAACGCCTATACAATATATCATATATACTATATACTGTATCTATCACAGAACATCACATGATCACATCACAGATATCGCAGCAGAAGAATCATATGAAATATTGGATATACTAGGACGTCCATGTTTTCAATACGAGCCAGTATAAAACACGGATTCCACGGTCGTGATGAATAGCCAAACCCACACCCCTAGACCCCTACGAGAGCGGCAAGCAACCCTACCAATTCTAGAGTTAGGAGACCCGGACTCGACTCCTCGAGTTGGTCTCCCACTGGACTCCAGAACACGGTTACTTGTGCTCCCCTCCTTGGGTCTATCCTAGTGCGGAAAAGTAAATAATATACAAAGGGTGACAACTTCCGCAACCTGGAAGCGCCCCAATAAAAGAATATTACATACAAGTTTTTACATGAATGAAAATGAAAAACACTCATCTCACATAAAAACCCCCCGGCTATTCAAACACGACGATCCAATATAACATATCCAGCAACACATAACATCACATATCATCAACGTAAGTAAATATGCGCATCCCAATTGTCATTGGCATATAGCAACGAAACCGGCGATATCACATATTACACTTACGGTCACAGAAAAGAAAGTGTAAAACTACAACAGTTGGAATCCGCAATCACCTCAGACATTGCATGCCTGACCAAATGAATTACTTAGACATCGCATGCCTAACAATTATAAACCCCGCATTTTAGTTTCATTATCGAAAACTCTTTTCAATATCAAGTCGGGTAATTCAACAAGATTCCCGACATCCTGATCGAATACTCGTCGCAAACTTTAGTAGGCGGCCGCACCCCCGATACCGTCGACGAAGTGCACCAAGGCGGAACACCGCTACCGTGAGCACCCGGACGGATGCTTTCGGCAACGGGGTTCTCCTACAGTCACTTGGTCGGGGCTATGGGGTGTAGCTGTCTATTAAGTTTACTCGGCGAGTATCCGCGTACGCTACGTGATTGCGACGGACTTTTGATCACATCAAAATTCCGTGGCAACGGATCAAGTGAGACTAAACTGCTATGTTTATAACATTCATTCAGTTATCTCATAACTTATTGTGAATTCCAATTATTGTATCCCATTCCGGATAAATAGAAAATGTCAAACTTTCCGATCGAACAATCGAACACCCAAGTTTTTCCGATACAGCTCAACACATGAAATAAGTCTAACAACATTCCGTTCGTGCCTCAGTACCAACGGTCCAGCCGTAGAAGGGTCAAGCCAACGCCTCACATGTGGCACGCCGTACTGCCCCAAACCCGAAGGTTCAAAGGGCAGTTCAAGACGGTCACATAATCGAGTTAAGGTTTGTTGTCTTCTAGAGGGTCCATCGAGTTACTTGCACTACTTAGAACGTCGTTAAACTACGGAAAAATCCAACACTTGGAAATTTCCCGACAGGGGAAAAATTGGGTATTTATATCCGGTCGAACTTTTTTAACATATTCTAAAATTTATCCGGAAAGCCACATAGACAAAATTTGACAATCCGATCGAAACACCGAGTCCCCAAAACAACCCGAGAAAATTCAACTGTTGAATAAAATTTAAAAATTCCCATAAAATCCAGCATCAGAAAAGAGGAGTTACTCTGCAAAGATAACAGTGATATAGGACCGTACGGCCTCGGAACCGCCGCATGAGCCTTGCTCATGCCGCGGAACCGCGGTGGAATAGTGGAATTGGGCCCACGAATTTCACATTAACTCTTAGATATTCCTGCTGAATTTTTTAGCAATTTTTAATTTAGGAAAATCCCAGAATTTGGAAAAAGTCCAGAGAGCTATTTTGGGAATGGGTCTTCGGTTCGTCCGGCTTTCAAACTCTGTCTAGACTTCGCCTAAGGCTCTAGCTAGGCTCTGATACCACTGTAGGGTTCCTAGGCACCCTAATGAGGTCTCACAAGGCATCAACCATGCCATTTTCAAATTTTACGGTGCCGAGAAACCCTAAACTACGGATCGTTGGCTAGATGTCTAGGCGAAAAAGTAAACTAGTTAACACTTAACTAAGAGATACGGAAATACAACCTTTGTAGATCCGGTTCTCCACCTCCATAGCTCCGCAATGAAGTCTCCTCGCTGTCCATAACAAGTCCCGGGCTCTAGCGTCGGCTTCATCGGAGAATGGACGGGCTAGGTCATCGATGTCCATGCCGAAGATGATCTACATCGAAGCATCGCAAGATCAAGCTCTCACTTCACCAAGTCATGAAACTTGTGAAGAAAACACACTCTACTACTTGGCAAGAGGTAGAGGATGAAGAAATAGGAAGTGGGTAGACTTTAGAATTTGATTTCTCACTCATTTCATCAATCCACCATTGATGAAGCAAGCTCCTTCAAGTGAAGAAGATGATGAAGAAGATAATGATCTATTATGATAAGTTAATTAAAAAGAAAAGAAAAAGGAAACTTATCATAATAATAACCATGATTAGGTGTAGAGAATAGACCATGGTTAATTGCAAGGGTTAGGGTTAAGCATGAGACAAAATGGTCACAAAGTCAAAGCTTCATGAAGCTTCAAAGAAAGAAACAAAATTTGCAACCATTTCATTTCTAATCTTTTCCAAATAAATAAATAAATAAATGATTAAGGAAAAGAAAACCCTAATCATCAATTTAACCATGGTTTAATCTTTACACTTAACCAAGTTAACATGTATTATCAAACATGATACAATCATTTGCACAAAAAGTATATCACATATATACAACTTGTACAATCAAGTGAGAAAATCCTTTTAAAGTGAACCGATACTAGTTAATGCAAAGTAATATATCATATATATAATTATACATTAAATCATTAAATCAACGCTTGATTTAACGATCAGGTCATATCGCATATAACCGGCTAGTATCCTATGTATCGGCTTATCGAATCAATCTTCGATTCGATAACTAGGTTATATCCCATACAACCACTCGACACATTCTTCGCGAGAATAAAATACGGTATCACATACACGCATTATTCTCGGTCCCGCACATATCTCATATGCGCTCCTATTTCGTTTCGCTTGAGCCAGGAAACCTCTGTGTAGGACTCTAAAGACTCGTCAATATGCCGGCAGCAGGCGATGATCATATCAAACACCCACAAGCCGCAAGCGGTCTGCTAAACGTAACGGCCACCCGGGTATTGAGCGATCTGAAGATCGACGAGCAAGCCCGCTCACACTCCAGTGAATCCAACCAGTAACACTACCGTACAGTCCGGTCTGATCGTCTGATATGTCGCATATCTCGCCTAGGGGTGGTAAACGTCAGACCCCAATAGCTCGATAAGTCGTGTCGATATGAGGTCTATAACAATTCGAGAAACTACTGGTAACACTTACCAGTAAATCTCAGCAACCCTGGCCAGGGATTTCCTGTTATAGCCAATCGAACACAGCACAACATCAACTCCCTATACCGGGAGAGACGAATCCCCTCCTATCACTCATTGCCTCCATGTGACTCGGGACTGTACCCAAAAACCACCGTTTTGCACGCCCTCTTGGACGTGGTAAGATGGAAATCAAAGCACAGTGGGAACCATACAAGACTCTATGACGATCTCGGGTCAACAGACTACTCTGTACCAGTGTCACCAGAGAACTGCCATCTGACGTAAGGTATAATACCATCTGGGAGTTCTCGGCGAGTCCGTCCAGTGTACCCAGTCTCTACTGAGCACCCGTATATCATCTCTGATGTCAAACACCAATGGATATGGGATCATCCATCGCCCATCTGTATGGGTCGAGAAGGTACACGCTAGTCTACTCTGGTATATCGATGCCCCGTCTCGATACACCCTCGACTAGGGACTTTGAAGGATGTACTTATGGACTACCATGTCCCCACTAGTATGATCCGCATCATAGTCTAGGTAGTTAAGTACACATCCTAAGGGCTTTACCAACATGTAACAGAGAGACAATCAGTGTACACGTTAAGGTAAAGTTCAACCAGATAGCATACTATCATGTCGAGCAAGAAAGTCCTCACTATATATGTCCCAGCATCCACTACAATATACATCCTATGTATAGTAATGGCCTCTAGGGCATACATATAACTAACAGCGAGTTTGGCTAATGCATTCGTCTTGCTATTTTCTGCACACAGTATGCTTTCCACGGTGTAGGAGGGGATTTGCGTCAGCAGTTGCTGCACTCTTTCACTATACCTGATCAGTTCTGACTTGCACGTCTGGTAGTCGCCATTTACTTGGTTAACGACCAGTTGGGAGTCTCCATATATGAGGAGGTTTTCGATTTCCATGTCGACAGCAATCTCATGACCTGCTATCAAAGCTTCATACTCAGCCTCATTGTTTGTTCTCGTCTCTGTTAAAGACAGGGCAAAACGCATTATCCCTCTTTGTGGAGTCAAAAAGATAAGGCCCACCCTGGCTTTAATCATGGGGGTGTTTTTCTTTCGCTTCTTCAAGGAGGACACTCCATCGAAGTAGAGTTCCCATCGGGTATCATTCCCTTCTTTCTCCCCATCAATTGCGTCAAACGCGTGTTCGTCCGGTAACTCACAGATCAAAGGAGAGTTGGCAGGCATCGGATGTTCAGTGAGAAAGTCGGCGATAGCCTGACCTTTTATTACCTTGAGGGGTCGATATACTATCGAGAACTCTATCAAGAGGAGGGCCCATTTGGCAAGCCTTCCCATTAGCATGGCTCTTGACATCAAATACTTGAGAGGATCCACCTTTGATATGAGTTGGACCTCATATGCGCATAAAGTCGAAGTTTTGTTACCGCGAAGATCAGTGCTAGGCAATGCTTTTCGACGGGGGAGTAGTTATTTTCTGCCCCCAGGAGAACTCGATTCAAATAGTAGACAGCTCTCTCCTTCTCCTGGTCGTTCTCTTGTGCCCATAGCACGCCTAAAGAACCTTCAAGGGATGTTGTGTATAGGATGAGGGGTTTTCCTTTGACCTGAGCGGTCAGTACTGGCGGGTTTTGCAGATATTGCTTGATTTCGTCCAGTGCATTTTGGCATTTACGATCCCAAACGAACGGAGTCCCCTTCTTCATTAGATGATTGTAGGGGCGGCATTTGCTGGAGAGGTTAACTTGGAGTTTGACACCTGTTTAGGCATCAGTATCTCTACAACTGGGATATTGCCAGGAGAGACTCATCATTTGCCTTGAGAGGACTGGGAATTTGATACCGATTTAGGCATCAGTATTGCTACAACTGGGATAGTGCCAGGAGCGAATCATCATTTTCCCCTGTCGATTTGGATAAAGGTGGCTTAGTAGACAGGGTTAGGATCCTATCGAATAAGGCCTTTTGAATTTACGAGACATAAGTGTAGGGTTCCTAGGCACACTATAGAGGTCTAACAAGGCATCAACCATGCCAATTTCAAATTTTATGAGTGCCGAGAAACCCTGATACGGATCGTCGACTAGAATTTTAGGCGAAACAAAAACTAGTTAACGACTTAACTAAAAGTGAGAAGCTACAACCTTTGTAGATCCGGTTCTCCACTTCCTTAGCTCCACGTAGACGTCCTCCCGCTGTCCAAGTCGGATTTCGAACTCTGGCATCGGCTTCATCGGAGAAATGAGCGGACTAGTCGTCGGGTACGATGCCGAAGATGATCTACGTCGAGGTTACACAAGATCAAGCTCCAACTTCACCAAGTTGTGAAACTTGTGAAGAAAACACCCTATACTACTTGGCAAGAGATAGAGGGTGAAGAAATAGGAGGTGGGTTCACTTTAGAATTGGATTTCTCACACTTTTGCTCAAGATGCCATTGATGAAGACAAGCTTTCCTTCTTGATGAAGATGATGATGAAGAAGAAAAGATATGATAAGTGTTGCTTTTTAAAATGAAAATAAAATCAATACTTATCATATGCTAACCATGGTAAAGTGTAGAGAATAGATCATGGTTAGTTAGAATGGTTAGGGTCAAGGATGAAGACAAAATGGTAACAAAGTCAAACCTTCATGAAGCTTCAACTAAATACAAAGAAAGCCACCATTTTTTCTTCATAATCCTTTCCAAAATCAATAAATAAATAAATGAGTAATAAAAAGGAAACCCTAACCATTACACAACCATGGTTTAATCTTTACACAAAACACAAGTTAGCATGCAACATCAAACATGATACAATCAAGTGCACACAAAATACATCACAAATACAATGTGCTTTTCAAGTGAGAAAATCCCTTTAAAGTGAACCAATACTAGTTAATGCAAAGTAATATATCAAATATATAATTATACATTAAATCATTAAATCAACACTTGATTCAATGATCCGGTCATGTCGCACATAACCGACTAGTATCCAATGTATCGACTTATCGAATCAATCTTTGATTCGATAACTAGGTTATATCACATACAACCAATCGAAACATTCATCGCGAGAATGAAATGCGGTATCACATACACGCATCATTCTCGGTCCCGCACATATCTCATATGCGCCCCTATTTCGTTTTGCTTGAGCCAGGAAACCTCTGTGTAGGACTCTAAAGACTCGTCAATACGCCGGTAGCAGATGATGATCATATCAAGCACCCACAAGCCGCAAGCGGTCTGCTAAACGTAACGGCCACCCGGGTATTGAGAGATCAGAAGATCGACGAGCTAGCCCGCTCACACTCCTGTGAATCCAACCAGTAACACTTACCGTACAGTCCGGTCTGTTCGTCTGATATGTCGCATATCAATTCTAGGGATGGTAAACGTCAGACCCCAGTAACCGATAAGTCGTGCCGATGTGAGGCTCATAACGGGTCGAGAAACTACTGGTAACACTTACCAGCAAATCTCTGATCGTCCCTGGCCAGGGACTTCCCTGTTACGGCCAATCGAGCACAGCGCAACATCAACCCCCAATACCGGGAGAGACGAAACCCCTCCTATCGCTCATTGCCTCCATGTGACTCGGGACTGTGCCCAAAGACCACCGTTTTGCACGCTCTCATGGACGTGGTAAGGTGGAGATCAAAGCACAGTGGGAATCACACAAGACTCTATGACGATCTCGGGTCTACAGACTAACCTGTACAAGTGTCACCTGAGAACTGCCATCTGACGTTAGGTATAATACCATCTGGGAGTTCTCGGCGAGTCCGTCCAGTGTACCCAGTCTCCACTGAGCACCCGTATACCATCTCTGATGTCAAACGCCAATGGATATGGGATCATCCATCGCCCATCTCATGGGTCGAGAGGCATATACGCTAGTCTACACTGGTATATCGATGCCCCGTCTCGATACACCCACGACTAGGGACCTTGAAGGATGTACTTATGGACTACCATGTCCCCACTAGTATGATCTGCATCATAGTCCAGGTAGTCAAGTACACATCCTAAGGGCTTGATCAACATGTAACTATAAGACAGTTTAAAGAGACTAGTGTACATGTTAAGATAAAGAATAACCAGATAGCATACTATTATATCGAGCAAGAAAGTCATCACTATATATTTCCAAGCATCCAATATAATATACATCATCTGTACAATACTGGCCTCTAGGGCATACATACAACTAACAATCTCCCACTTGCACTAGGGCCAGCTGCTGTAGTATCGCATACCGAGCATCCCGAAGAGTCTCTCAAACTGTATCTGGGGAATGGCCTTCGTGAGTGGATCCGCCGTGTTTTTGTTCATGTCAACCCTCCTGACCTCGATCTCCCGGCGATCAACTATCTCCCGGATCAGGTGATACCGCCTCAGAATATGCCTGGATCGCTGATGGGACCTAGGTTCCTTGGCCAAAGCGACCGCTCCATTGTTATCGCAATACAAAGGTATTGGATGCTCAATGGATGGAACCACTCCAAGTTCAGTAATGAACTTCTTGATCCAGACAGCCTCTTTAGCAGCATCGTTGGCAGCAATGTATTCAGCCTCCATCGTCGAGTCTGCCACGGTTTCCTGCTTGGAACTCTTCCAGCTAACCGCCCCTCCGTAAAGGGTAAAGACAAATCCCGACTGCGACTTAGAGTCGTCCTTATCACTATGGAAGCTCGAATCGGTAAAGGGCTCCACTTGGAGTTCTCCGTTACCATACACCAAGAGCATCTCTTTAGTCCTTCGCAAGTACTTGAGAATGCTCTTCACAGCTGTCCAGTGACTCTCTCCAGGATCAGCTTGATACCTGCTCACTACACTTAGTGAGTATGCTACATCGGGTCTGGTACATAGCATCGCATACATGATAGAGCCTACAGCCGAAGCATAGGGTATCCCTTGCATGCGAGCTCTCTCCAAATCAGTCTTGGGAGGCATCTCTTTGGAGAGAGTGACTCCAGAGATCGTTGGCAATTTCCCACGCTTGGATTCTTCCATACTAAACCTCTTTAGTATGGTGTCAATGTACCTGGATTGGGACAATCCCAATATCCTTTTGGATCTATCTCTATAGATCCTAATTCCCAATATGCAGGAGGCATCACCAAGATCTTTCATTGAGAATCTTTGTGATAAGAAGAGCTTGACCGATTGCAGCATAGGAATATCATTTCCTTGTTAGTTGTATGTATGCCGTAGAGGCTAGTATTGTACAGATGATGTATATTATATTGGATGCTTGGACATATATAGAGATGACTTTCTTGCTCGACATGATAGTATGCTATCTGGTTGCTCTTTATCTTAACATGTACACTAGTCTCTTTATACTGTCTTATAGTTACATGTTGGTAAAGCCCTTAGGATTTGTACTTGACTACCTGGACTATGATGCAGATCATACTGGTGGGGACATGGTAGTCCATAAGTACATCCTTCAAGGTCCCTAGTCGTGGGTGTATCGAGACGGGGCATCGATATACCAGAGTAGACTAGCGTATACGCTTCTCGACCCATATGATGGACGATGGATGATCCCATATCCATTGGTGTTTGACATCAGAGATGGTATACGGGTGCTCAGTGGAGACTGAGTACACTGGACGGACTCGCCGAGAACTCCCAGATGGTATTATACCTCACGTCAGATGGCAGTTCTCAGGTGACACTTGTACAGGTTAGTCTGTAGACCCGAGATCGTCATAGAGTCTTGTGTGATTCCCACTGTGCTTTGATCTCCACCTTACCACGTCCATGAGGGCGTGCAAAACGGTGGTCTTTGGGCACAGTCCCGAGTCACATGGAGGCAATAAGCGATAGGAGGGGTTTCGTCTCTCCCGGTATTGGGAGTTGATGTTGCGCAGTGCTCGATTGGCCGTAGCAGGGAAGTCCCTGGCCAGGGATGATCAGAGATTTGCTGGTAAGTGTTACCGATAGTTTCTCGAACCGTTATGAGCCTCACATCGGCACGACTTATCGGGTTATTGGGGTCTGACGTTTACCACCCCTAGACTTGATATGCGACATATCAGACGAAGAGACCGGACTGTATGGTAAGTGTTACTGGTCGGATTCGCAGGAGTGTGAGCGGGCTAGCTCGTCGATCTTCTGATCGCTCAATACCCGGGTGGCCGTTACGTTTAGCAGACCGCTTGCGGCTTATGGGTGCTTGATATGATCATCATCTGCTACCGGCGTATTGACGAGTCTTTAGAGTCCTACACAGAGGTTTCCTAGCTCAAGCGAAACGAAATAGGAGTGCATATGAGATATGTGCGAGACCAAGAATAATGCGTGTATGTGATACCGTATTTGATTCTCGCGATTAATTTTTCGATTGGTTGTATGAGATATGACCTAGTTATCGAATCATTGATTCGATAAATCGATGCATTGAATACTAGTCGGTTATGTGCGACATGACCGGATCATTGAATCAAGTGTTGATTTAATGATTTAATGTATAATTATATATTTGATATATTACTTTGCATTAACTAGTATTGGTTCATTTTAAACGGATTTTTCTCACTTGATTTACACATTGTATATGTGATATACTTTTGTGCACATATTTATATCATGTTTGATGATACTTGATCATATGGTTAAGTGTATATTAACTTGAGATTAGGGTTTTGATTATGCATTTATTCATTTATTTGTTTATTCATTTATTTGGATAAACTTTAAGATGAAAATGGTGGCAATTTTTGTTTCATATTGAAGCTTCATGAAGCTTTGACTTTGCTAACCATTCTTGTCTTCATGCTTAACCCTAACCCACTCAAATGACCATGGTTTATTCTCTACACTTAACCCTAGTTAAAGTTATGATAAGTTTGGATTTTCTTTTCATTTTTAAAATAGAACTTATCATAACTAGCTTCATCTTCTCCTTCTTCTTCAAGAGAGAAAACTAGATGCCATCAATGGCAACTTGAGAAAAAGTGAGTGAAATCCAATTCTAAAGTGAACCCACCTCCTATTTCTTCACCCTCTACCTCTTGCCAAGTTGTTTTGGGTGTTTTCTTCATAAGTTTCACAACTTTGTGAAGTCGGAGCTTGAACTAGTGCAACCTCGACGTAGATCGTCTTTGACACGAAGCCGACGACCTAGCTCGCCCGTTTCTCCGATGAAGCCGACAATTGGGTTTGGGATTCATGATGGACAGCAAGAGGACACCCACGTGGAGCTAAGGAAGTGGAAATCCGGATCTACAAAGGTTGTAGCTTCTCACTTCTAGTTAAGTAGTTAACTAGTTTATAGTTTCGCCTAAACATCTAGTCTAAGATCCGTAGTCTAGGGTTTCTCGGCACCATTTTTTTTAAATTGGCATGTTCGATGCCTTGTGAGACCTCACTAGGGTGCCTAGGAACCTTTCACTGGTATCAGAGCCTAGCTAGAGCCTTAGGCGAAGTCTAGACGCGATTTGAAGCCCGAACGAACCCGAAACCCTAAACTTAACATGCTCACTGTACATTTTCTAAAATCTGGGATTTTTCAAGATTAAAAATGCCTAAAAAATTCAGCAGGAACATCTAAGAATTATGGTGAAACATGACCTCATGAAGCTTCTAAACAGCCGCGGAAACGCGGCAGAAGCATGGCTTCTGCCGCGGTTCCGCCGCCAACTGTTCAAATTACCCAATTCTGTTTGCACAGTAATTCTTCTTTTATGGTGCTGAGTTTTATGGGAATTTTTAATAATTATTCAAAAGTTGAATTTTCTGGGGTTGCTTTGGGGATTCGGTGTTTCGATCGGGGTATCAAATTTCGTCTTTGTGTATTTCCGGATAATTTTTTGAATATGTTAAAAAGTTCGACCGGATATAAATACCCAATTTTTCCCCTGTCGGGAAATTTCCAAGTGTTGGATTTTTCCGTAGTTTAACGACGTTCTAAGTAGTGCAAGTAACGCGATGGACCCTCTAGAAGACAACAAACCTTAACTCGATTATGTGACCGTCTTGAACTGCCCTTTGAACCTTCGGGTTTGGGGCAGTATGGCGTGCCACATGTGAGGCGTTGGCTTAACCCTTCTACGGCTGGACCGTTGGTACTGAGGCACGAACTGAATGTTGCTAGACTTATTTCATGTGTTGGACTGTATCGGGAAAACTTGGGTATTCGACTGTTCGATCGGAAAGTTTAACATTTTCTGTTTATCTGGAATGTGATACAATAATTGGAATTCACAAACAGTTATGAGATAACTGAATGAATGTTATAAATTTAGCAGTTTAGTCCCATATGATATTGAAAAGAGTTTTCGATAATGAGACTAAAATGCGGGATTTATATCTGTTAGGCATGTAATGTCTAAGTATTTCATTTGATTAGGCATGCGATGTCTAAAGTAGTTGCGGATTCCAGTTGTTGTAGTTTTACACTTTCTTTTCTGTGACCGTAAGTGTAGTATGTTCATATCGCCGGTTTCGTTGCTATACGTCAACGACAATTGGGGTATGCTTACTTACTTACGTTGATGACATGTGATGTTATGTGTTGCTGGATATGTTATATTGGATCGTCGTATTCGAATAGCCGGGGGGTTTTTATGTGAGATGAGTGTCTTTCATTTTCATTCATGTAAAAACTTGTATGTAATATTCTTTTATTTGGGGCACTTCCAGGTAGCGGAAGTTTTCACCCTTTGTATATTATTTACTTTTCCGCATTAGAATAGACCCAAGGAGGGGAGCACAAGTAACCGGGTTCTGGGGTCCAGTGGGAGACCAACTCGAGGAGTCGAGTCCGGGTCTCCTAACCCTAGAATTGGCAGGGTTGCTTGCCGCTCTCGTAGGGGTCTAGGGGTGTGGGATTGGCTATTCGTTACGACCGTGGAATCCGTGTTTTATACTGGCTCGTATTGAAAACACGGACGTCCTAGTATATCCAATATTTCATATGTTTCTTCTGCTGCGATTTCTGTGATGTGATTCTGTGATGGATATAGTATATAGTATATATGATATATTGTATAGACGTTACTTATGTTTTACACCCGCGCTAGCCCTGCCCTGCTCTGTCGTTAGTTACCTAACCTAACGGTGTACGAGGGGACATCGAGGCGAATGCGGATGGCATAAGTGTACGTCATATCTATCTGTGATGTTTAGGTATTTAAATGATGGGATTTCATTAATGTGATTAATGAAAGATAAGAAACCTAAGATGTTGTGGAATCGAATTTTAAAATAAAACAGGTAGCTACAGTTCTTGTTTTGCACAGCGGTATATATGATATACCCTGCACCTTATTCGATGAGGAAAGGACCGAGATCCCTTCACCGGGAGTGACTCCTTTAGCAATAACCGGCTGATGCTACACACTCGGTTTGCTTTTGACTGCTTTTGTGTTTTTGCTTTGCACAGCGATATATATGATATATCCCGCACCTCATTCGACGAGGAAAGGGCCGACGATCCCTTCATCGGGAGTGACCCCTTTAGCAAAACTAGAAAAGCCTCGAAATCACTCCATTTCAAAACTTCATTTGATTCTACAACGATATCAAGTTCATTACGCAATAGGTTTTCAGAAAAACCTGACGTAGCCCTCCGTCATTTCAGATAAATCCTACTTAGTATTCGTGTTACGTTTGTTGACCTCCGTCAAGGCGTAGTGTGCGGTAGCTAACTAGTATTTGTCTGCTTATGCATATGATGCAGATTGGATTAGGGTAGTCGTACGACCTTGTTGACCTCCGTCAAGGGTCGTGCGGGTGGGTTTGATTCAATCAAGAAATGACGGGTTGAACTTGACTTGCACCCTGTGGTTTGTTAACCTCCGTCAAGGTCATATGATGCTTGGGGCAAAATATTATCGGGAATTTCAAGTGTTGAAATTTGCAATGAGATTGCATACCTTCTATGAGATAGTTGGATCCCGATACCCACTGCGAGTAAGAGTTACTCCTGGGAGAGTTTTACACATTGCAATTAGCTGATCAAGTAGGTGTCTAGAAAGGTGTTAACGAGGTTACGCCTCTGGGAAAACGAGGTTTACACTAATTAGGTTCGTGCGAAAGCACGGGGGACCTCCCTCAAAGTACCGACACTGGCCTGGCTGAAAGATTGGCGAACTTGTAGTGTGTAATTAATCCTGGCTAGTCTTTCCTTTTAGGGTTTGAAGGAAGATTTGATAAAAGCAGTGGGAGCCATCCTGATTAGATAAGATAATAACCAATCTGATCTTGCACGAGCTTACGCTAAAGTGTTTTCTTCTCTCTCTCTCCAGGTAGCGACCATTTCATGCCTTAATCAAGATAATAATATGGATGTATTGACCGAACCCGCATGTTATACTGTGCTGGGGAACGTTAGTTCCGTTCCTTCTTATAAGAGTTATAGGAATGAACAGGAAATAGGGGAATACCAGGATTCCCATGCCACCCGAATGAAGAAAGTACATGTTGATGCATTTTCTTCGGGTGTGTTCGTTACAGAGAACTGTTTCTCCATTTTCTCCACGTCCTGGGTATTAGATACCGGGTCAGGATCCCATATATGTAATCAGTTACATGGGCTCAGGAATGGTAGAGAACTTGGAGAAGGTGATAAAGACATTAGAGTTGGAAATGGTGCAATTGTTGCAGCTAAGACTGTCGGGGAATATCACCTTGTATTACCAACTGGCAATACATTGGTTCTGAACGAATGCTATTACATGCCGAACCTGATATGCAACATTATATCGGTTTCTTTATTAAGTAAAGAGGGATATAATTTTGTATTACAGGACAATGTTATGAACATTTTCCGTAACCAAAAGTTGGTTGGATCAGGCACGTTGTGCAATGGCATTTATGTTCTAAATCAATCAACAGTTCTGAGCATAACAAACACACACAAGAGGAAGAGTTCTGAACTCAACGAATCCTTCTTGTGGCATTGTAGACTGGGCCACATCAATGCGACACGACTAGCTAAGTTGCATAAAGATGGATATTTTAAATCCGTTTGAATTTTCATCTTATGACACTTTCCAGTCATGTCTCAAAGGCAAGATGACCAAAACTCCGTTTACGGGACACGGAGAAAGAGTTACCGAACTCTTGGGACTTATACATAGTGATGTATGCGGTCCCATGTCTACACATGCCAGGGATGGTTCTTCATACTTCATTACATTCACTGACGATCTCTCTAGATTCGGATATGTGTTCCTGATGAAACACAAATCAGAAGCTTTTGAGAAATTTAGGGAATATAAACAAGAAGTTGAGAACCAAACCGGAAAAAGTATTAAAATCCTACGATCTGATCGAGGAGGAGAATACTTGAGCATTGAATTCCTGGACTTCCTAAAAGAGAATGGGATTCTCTCTCAGCTAATTCCTCCATATACACCACAGCACAACGGTGTATCGGAGCGGAGAAACCGCACCCTATTAGATATGGTGCGCTCTATGATGAGTGTAGCTGAGTTACCTGTTTCCTTCTGGGGATATGCACTGGAAACAGCAGCATACCTACTGAACAGGGTTCCCACCAAATCTGTGCCTACCACACCATATGAGATATGGGAAGGGAAGAGACCATATCTTAATTTTATAAAGATATGGGGTTGCCCGGCCTATGTCAAAAGACAAAAACCGGACAAACTCGAGGCAAGATCTGTTTTGTGTAAGTTTGTTGGATATCCCAAACATTCGCAAGGGTATATCTTCTACCACAGTGAGGAACAAAGAGTATTTGTTGCTCAACATGCCACCTTTTTAGAAAAGGAATTTCTTGCAAAAGAAATTAGTGGCTCTGAGGTAGAACTGGAAGAGGTTCCAGCTGAACAAAACAAAACAGAAGATTTAGTGGAACCAAAGCATTCAGTAGCTTCCGACGAACCTCAGCCTCTCCGCCGATCTAGTAGGGTTCCTCGCCCACCTGAAAGATATTACGGTTTTCTCATGGATGGTGGGAGCGAGGATTGCATCATGGAGGATGATGACCCAACTAGCTTCGAGCAGGCCATCACGAGTAAGGACTCAGTGAAATGGTTGGATGCTATGCGGTCCGAGATGGAATCCATGTACACTAACAAAGTATGGACTTTGGACGTTGCTCCTGAAGAGTAAAACCCATTGGGAGCAAGTGGATCTTCAAGAAAAAACTTGGTGTAGATGGGAAAGTGGAGACTTTCAAAGCTAGACTTGTAGCAAAAGGTTTTCGTCAAAGACCAGGTGTGGACTATGACGAGACCTTTTCTCCAGTGGCTATGCTTAAATCCATTCGGATCATGCTTGCCATCGCTGCATATCATGATTATGAAATCTGGCAAATGGATGTTAAGACCGCCTTTCTAAACGGTGATTTAGAAGAGTGCGTGTACATGACTCAGCCAGAGGGCTTCATAGACAGTGGGAGCAGCGGGAAGGTGTGCAAGCTGCCTAAATCCATTTATGGATTAAAGCAAGCATCGCGGAGTTGGAACATCTGTTTTGACGTCGTTATCAAAGAGTTTGATTTCGTCAAAAACCCAGATGAACCTTGTATCTACAAGAAGGTGGCAGAGAGTAAGGTTGTCTTCCTCGTATTGTACGTGGACGACATACTCTTGATAGGAAATGATATTCCTATGCTGCAATCGGTCAAGCTCTTCTTATCACAAAGATTCTCAATGAAAGATCTTGGTGATGCCTCCTGCATATTGGGGATTAGGATCTATAGAGATAGATCAAAACGGATTTTGGGATTGTCCCAATACAGGTACATTGACACCATACTAAAGAGGTTTAGTATGGAAGAGTCCAAGCGTGGGAATTTTCCCACGATCTCTAGAGTCACTCTCTCCAAAGAGATGTCTCTCAAGACTGATTTGGAGAGAGCTCGCATGCAAGAGATACCCTATGCTTCGGCAGTAGGCTCTATCATGTATGCGATGCTATGTACCAGACCCGATGTAGCATACTCACTAAGTATAGTGAGCAGGTATCAAGCTGATCCTGGAGAGAGTCACTGGACAGCTGTGAAGAGCATTCTCAAGTACTTACGAGTGAGTACTTGAGAATGCTCTTCACAGCTGTCCAGTGACTCTCTCCAGGATCAGCTTGATACCTGCTCACTACACTTAGTGAGTATGCTACATCGGGTCTGGTACATAGCACGCATACATGATAGAGCCTACAGCCGAAGCATAGGGTATCCCTTGCATGCGAGCTCTCTCCAAATCAGTCTTGGGAGACATCTCTTTGGAGAGAGTGACTCCAGAGATCGTGGGCAAGTTCCCACGCTTGGATTCTTCCATACTAAACCTCTTTAGTATGGTGTCAATGTACCTGGATTGGGACAATCCCAATATCCTTTTGGATCTATCTCTATAGATCCTAATTCCCAATATGCAGGAGGCATCACCAAGATCTTTCATTGAGAATCTTTGTGATAAGAAGAGCTTGACCGATTGCAGCATAGGAATATCATTTCCTTGTTAGTTGTATGTATGCCCTAGAGGCCAGTATTGTACAGATGATGTATATTATATTGGATGCTTGGACATATATAGAGATGACTTTCTTGCTCGACATGATAGTATGCTATCTGGTTGCTCTTTATCTTAACATGTACACTAATCTCTTTATACTGTCTTATAGTTACATGTTGGTAAAGCCCTTAGGATTTGTACTTGACTACCTGGACTATGATGCAGATCATACTAGTAGGGACATGGTAGTCCATAAGTACATCCTTCAAGGTCCCTAATCGTGGGTGTATCGAGACGGGGCATCGATATACCAGAGTAGACTAGCGTATACGCTTCTCGACCCATGTGATGGGCGATGGATGATCCCATATCCATTGGTGTTTGAAATCAGAGATGGTATACGGGTGCTCAGTGGAGACTGAGTACACTGGACGGACTCACCGAGAACTCCCAGATGGTATTATACCTCACGTCAGATGGCAGTTCTCAGGTGACACTTATACAGGTTAGTCTATAGACCCGAGATCGTCATAGAGTCTTGTGTGATTCCCACTGTGCTTTGATCTCCACCTTACCATGTCCATGAGGGCGTGCAAAATGGTGGTCTTTGGGCACAGTCCCGAGTCACATGGAGGCAATGAGCGATAGGAGGGGTTTCGTCTCTCCCGGTATTGGGGGTTGATGTTGCGCAGTGCTCGATTGGCCGTAGCAGGGAAGTCCCTGGCCAGGGCTGATCAGAGATTTGCTGGTAAGTGTTACCAGTAGTTTCTCGACCCGTTATGAGCCTCACATCGGCACGACTTATCGGGTTATTGGGGTCTGACGTTTACCACCCCTAGACTTGATATGCGACATATCAGACGAAGAGACCGGACTGTATGGTAAGTGTTACTGGTCGGATTCGCAGGAGTGTGAGCGGGCTAGCTCGTCGATCTTCTGATCGCTCAATACCCGGGTGGCCGTTACGTTTAGCAGACCGCTTGCGGCTTGTGGGTGCTTGATATGATCATCATCTGCTACCGGCGTATTGACGAGTCTTTAGAGTCCTACACAAAGGTTTCCTAGCTCAAGCGAAACGAAATAGGAGTGCATATGAGATATGTGCGGGACCGAGAATAATGCGTGTATGTGATACCGTATTTGATTCTCACGATTAATGTTTCGATTGGTTGTATGAGATATGACCTAGTTATCGAATCATTGATTCGATAAATCGATGCATTGAATACTAGTCGGTTATGTGCGACATGACCGGATCATTGAATCAAGTGTTGATTTAATGATTTAATGTATAATTATATATTTGATATATTACTTTGCATTAACTAGTATTGGTTCATTTTAAACGGATTTTTCTCACTTGATTTACACATTGTATATGTGATATACTATTGTGCACATATTTGTATCATGTTTGATGATACTTGATCATATGGTTAAGTGTATAGAATTAAACCATAGTTAACTTGAGATTAGGGTTTTGATTATGCATTTATTCATTTATTTGTTTATTCATTTATTTGGATAAACTTTAAGATGAAAATGGTGGCAATTTTTGTTTCATATTGAAGCTTCATGAAGCTTTGACTTTGCTAACCATTCTTGTCTTCATGCTTAACCCTAACCCACTCAAATGACCATGGTTTATTCTCTACACTTAACCCTAGTTAAAGTTATGATAAGTTTGGATTTTCTTTTCATTTTTAAAATAGAACTTATCATAACTAGCTTCATCTTCTCCTTCTTCTTCAAGAGAGAAAACTAGATGCCATCAATGGCAACTTGAGAAAAAGTGAGTGAAATCCAATTCTAAAGTGAACCCACCTCCTATTTCTTCACCCTCTACCTCTTGCCAAGTTGTTTTGGGTGTTTTCTTCACAAGTTTCACAACTTTGTGAAGTCGGAGCTTGAACTAGTGCAACCTCGACGTAGATCGTCTTTGACACGAAGCCGACGACCTAGCTCGCCCGTTTCTCCGATGAAGCCGACGATTGGGTTCGGGATTCATGATGCACAGCGAGAGGACACTCACGTGGAGCTAAGGAAGTGGAAATCCGGATCTACAAAGGTTGTAGCTTCTCACTTCTAGTTAAGTAGTTAACTAGTTTATAGTTTCGCCTAAACATCTAGTCTAAGATCCGTAGTCTAGGGTTTCTCGGCACCATTTTTTTTAAATTGGCATGTTCAATGCCTTGTGAGACCTCACTAGGGTGCCTAGGAACCTTTCATTCCTATCAAGAGTATGTCGTCCACGTACAATACGAGTAAGACAACCTTACTCTCTGCCACCTTCTTGTAAATACAAGGTTCATCTGGGTTTTTGACGAAATCAAACTCTTTGATAACGACGTCAAAGCAGATGTTCCAACTCCGCGATGCTTGCTTTAATCCATAAATGGATTTAAGCAGCTTGCACACCTTCCCTCTGCTCCCACTGTCTACGAAGCCCTCTGGCTAAGTCATGTACACGTACTCTTCTAAATCACCATTTAGAAAGACGGTCTTAACATCCATTTGCCAGATTTCGTAGTCATGATACGCAGCGATGGCAAGCATGATCGGGATGGATTTAAGCATAGCCACTGGAGAAAAGGTTTTGTCATAGTCCACACCTGGTCTTTGACGAAAACCTTTTGCAACAAGTCTAGCTTGGAAAGTCTCCACTTTCCCATCTACACCAAGTTTTTTCTTGAAGATCCACTTGCTCCTAATGGGTTTTACCCCTTCAGGAGCAACTTCCAAAGTCCATACTTTGTTGGTGTACATGGATTCCATCTCGGACCGCATAGCATCCAGCCATTTCACTGAGTCCCTACTCGTGATGGCCTGCTTGAAGCTACTTGGGTCATCATCCTCCATGATGCAATCCTCGCTCCCACCATCCATGAGAAAACCGTAGTATCTCTCAGGTTGGCGAGGAACCCTACTAGATCGGCGGAGTGGCTGAGGTTCATTGGGAGTTACTGTATCCTCTGGTTCCACTAAATCTTCAGTTACGGTTTGTGTATCTGGAACTTCTTCCAGCTCTACCACTTTGCCACTAATTTCTTTTTCAAGGAATTCCTTTTCTAAAAAGGTGGCATATTGAGAAACAAACACCTTTTGTTCTTCAGCATGGTAGAAAAAATATCCTTGTGAATTCTTAGGATATCCCACAAACTTGCAAAGAACTGACCGTGCCTCGAGTTTGTCTGGATTTTGCCTTTTGACATAGGCCGGACAACCCCATATCTTAACTCGTTTAAAATATGGTCTCTTCCCACTCCATATCTCATATGGTGTGGTAGGTACAGATTTAGATGGAACTTGATTCAATAGGTATGTTGCTGTTTCCAGTGCATATCCCCAGAAGGAAATAGGTAACTCAGCTGTGCTCATCATAGAGCGCACCAAATCTAATAGGGTGCGGTTTCTCCGTTCTGATACACCGTTGTGCTGTGGTGTATATGGAGGTGTCAGCTGAGAGAGAATCCCATTCTCTTTTAGGAAGTCCAGGAATTCATTGCTTAAGTATTCACCTCCTCGATCAGATCGAAGGATTTTAATACCTTTTCCGGTTTGGTTCTCGACTTCTTGTTTATATTCTCTAAATTTCTCAAAAGCTTCTGATTTGTGTTTCATCAGGAACACATATCCGAATCTAGAGAGATCGTCAGTGAATGTAATGAAGTACGAAGAACCATCCCTGGCATGTGTAGACATGGGACCGCATACATCACTATGTATCAGTCCCAAGAGTTCGGTAACTCTTTCTCCGTGTCCCATAAACGGAGTTTTGGTCATCTTGCCTTTGAGACATGACTGGCAAGTGTCATAAGATGAAAATTCGAATGGTTTCAAATATCCATCCTTATGCAACTTAGCCAGTCGTGTCGCATTGATGTGACCCAGTCTACAATGCCACAAGAAGGATTCGTTCAGTTCAGAACTCTTCCTCTTGTGTGTGTTAGTTATGCTCAGAACTGTTGATTGATTTAGAACATAAATGCCATTGCACAACGTGCCTGATCCAACCAACTTTTGGTTACGGAAAATGTTCATAACATTGTCCTGTAATACAAAATTATATCCCTCTTTACTCAACAAAGAAACCGATATAATGTTGCATATCAGGTTCGGCATGTAATAGCATTCGTTCAGAACCAATGTATTACCAGTTGGTAATACAAGGTGATATTCCCCGACAGTCTTAGCTGCAAAAATTGCACCATTTCCAACTCAATGTCTTTATCACCTTCTCCAAGCTCTCTACCTTTCTTAAGCCCATGTAACTGATTACATATATGGGATCTTGACCCGGTATCTAATACTCAGGACGTAGAGCAAATGGAGAAACAGTTCTCTGTAACGAGCACACCCGAAGAAAATGCATCAACATGTACTTTCTTCATTCGGGTGGCATGGGAATCCTGGTATTCCCCTATATCCTGTTCATTCCTATAACTCTTATAAGAAAGAACGGAACCAACGTTCCCCAGCACAGTATACTATGCGGGTTCGGTCAATACATCCATATTATTATCTTGATTAGGGCATGAAATGGTCGCTACCTGAAGAGAGAGAGAAGAAAACACTTTAGCGTATGCTCGTGCAAGATCAGATTGGTTATTATCTTATCTAATCAGGATGGCTCCCACTGGTTTTTATCAAATCTTCCTTCAAACCCTAAAAGGAAAGACTAGCCGGGATTAATTACACACTACAAGTTCGCCAATTTTTCAGCCGGGCCAGTGTCGGTACTTTGAGGGAGGTCCCCCGTGCTTTCGCACGAACCTAATTAATGTAAACCTCATTTTCCCAGAGGCGTAAACCCGTTGACACCTTTCTAGACACCTACTTGATCAGCTAATTGCAATGTGTAAAACTCTCCCAGGAGTAACTCTTACTCGCAGTGGGTATCGGGATCCAACTATCTCATAGAAGGTATGCAATCTCATTGCAAATTTCAACACTTGAAATTCCCGATAATATTTTGCCCCTAGCAGCTATATGACCTTAACATAGTCAACAAATCATAAGTGCTAGTCAAGTTCAACCCGTCATTTCCTGATTGAATTAAACCCACCCGCACGACCCTTAACATAGTCAACAAAGTCGCACGACTACCCTAATCCAATCGCATCATATGCTTATACAGATAAGCACCAATCAGCTACCGCACACTACGCCTTAACATAGTCAACAAACGTAGCACGAATACTAACTAGTACTTATCTGAAATGACGGAGGGCTACGTCAGGTTTTTCTGAAAACCTATTGCGTAATGAACTTGATATCGCTGTAGAATCAAATGAAGTTTTGAAATGGAGTGATTTTGAGGCTTTTCTAGTTTTGCTAAAGGGGTCACTCCTGGTGAAGGGATCGTCGGCCCTTTCCTCGTCGAATGAGATGCGGGATATATCATATATATCACTGTGTAAAGCAGAAACTATAGAAGCAATCAAAAGTCAAACCGAGTGTGTAGCATCTGCCAGTTATTGCTAAAGGAGTCACTCCTGGTGAAGGGATCTCGGTCCTTTCCTCATCGAATAAGGTGCAGGGTATATCATATATACCGCTATGCAAAGCAAAACTGTAGCTACCCTTTTTATTTAAAATTTGATTCTACAACATCTTTTAGGTTTCTTTTCTTTCATTAATCACATTAATAAAGTCCCATCATTTAAGTCACCTAAACATCACAGATAAATACGACGTACACTTATGCCATCCGCATTCGTCTGGATGTCCCTTCGTGCACCGTTAGGTTAGGTAACTAACGACAGAGCAGGGCAGGGCTAGTGTGGATGCAAAACATAAGTAACGACTATATAATATATCATATATACTATATACTGTATCTATCACAGAACATCACATGATCTTATCACAGATATCGCAGCAGAAGAAACATATGAAACATTGGATATACTAGGACGTCCGTGTTTTCAATACGAGCCAGTATAAAACACGGATTCCACGGTCGTGATGAATAGCCAATCCCACACCCCTAGACCCCTACGAGAGCGGCAAGCAACCCTACCAATTCTAGGGTTAGGAGACCCGGACTCGACTCCTCGAGATGGTCTCCCACTGGACCCTAGAACCCGGTTACTTGTGCTCCCCTCCTTGGGTCTATCCTAATGCGGAAATGTAAATAATATACAAAAGGTGACAACTTCCGCAATCTAGAAGTGCCCCAAATAAAAGAATATTACATACAAGTTTTTACATGAATGAAAATGAAAAACACTCATCTCACATAAAAACCCCCGGCTATTCGAACACGACGATCCAATATAACATATCCAGTAACACATAACATCACATGTCATCAACGTAAGTAAGTATGCATACACCGATTGTCGTCGACGTATAGCAACGACAATCGGCAAAACCACTACATACTACACTTACGGTCACAGAAAAGAAAGTGTAAAACTACAACAGTTGGAATCCGCAACCTCTTTAGACATCACATGCCTAATCAAATGAAATACTTAGACATCACATGCCTAATAATTATAAACCCCGCATTTTAGTCCCATTATCGAAAACTCTTTTCAATATCAAGTGAGACTAAACCGCTAGATTTATAACATTCGTTCAGTTATCTCATAACTGTTTGTGAATTCCAATTATTGTATCCCATTCCGGATAAATAGAATATATTAAACTTTCCGATCGAACATTCGAACACCCAAGTTTTCCCGAAACCGTTCAACACATGAAACAGGTTCAAAGACATTCACTTCATGCCTCAGTACCAACGGTCCAGCCGTAGAAGGGTCAAGCCAACGCCTCACATGTGGCACGCCGTACTGCCCCAAACCCGAAGGTTCAAAGGGCAGTTCAAGACGGTCACATAATCGAGTTAAGGTTTGTTGTCTTCTAGAGGGACCATCGCGTTACTTGCACTACTCAGAACGTCCTTAAACCACAGAAAAATCCAACACTTGGATATTTTCCGGCAGGGGAAAGATTGGGTATTTATATCCGGTCGAACCTTTTAACATATTCTCAAGTTATCCGGAAAACCACACAGACAAAATTTGATAATCCGATCGAATCTTTGATTCCCAATACAACCCCAGAATACTCATCTGTAGAGTCACAATAAAAATACCCAGAAAATATATCATTAAATTATATGAAATACTGTGCAAAAATCATCAGACAAAGGGACAGTACGGCCGCGGAACCGCCGCACAAGCTTAGATTGTGCCGCGGTTCCGCAGTGGATTAATGGATTTAGACCCTCGTTTTTCACAGTAATTCAAATAAGACCCTGCTTATTTTTCTGCATATTTTTAATTGACAAAAATCCAAATTTTCAGAAAATTTCCAGAGAGCATTTTGGTTTTTAGGGTTTCAGTTCGATCGGGTTTCAAACGTCGTCAAGACTTCGCCTAAGGATCTAGCTAGGCTCTGATACCACTGTAGGGTTCCTAGGCATACTATAGAGGTCTAATAAGGTATCAACCATGCCAATTTCAAATTTTATGAGTGCCGAGAAACCCTGATACGGATCGTCGACTAGAATTTTAGGCGAAACAAAAACTAGTTAACGACTTAACTAAAAGTGAGAAGCTACAACCTTCGTAGATCCGGTTCTCCACTTCCTTAGCTCCATGTAGACGTCCTCCCGCTGTCCAAGTCGGATCTCGGACTCTGGCATCAGCTTCATCGGAGAAATGAGCGGACTAGTCGTCGGGTATGATGCCGAAGATGATCTACGTCGAGGTTACACAAGATCATGCTCCAACTTCACCAAGTTGTGAAACTTGTGAAGAAAACACCCTATACTATTTGGCAAGAGGTAGAAGGTGAAGAAATAGGAGGTAGGTTCACTTTAGAATTGGATTTCTCACACTTTTGCTCAAGATACCATGATGAAGACAAGCTTTCCTTCTTGATGAAGATGATGAAGAAGAAGAAAAGATATGATAAGTGTTGCTTTTAAAATGAAAATAAAATCAATACTTATCATATGCTAACCATGGTAAAGTGTAGAGAATAGATCATGGTTAGTTAGAATGGTTAGGGTTAAGGATGAAGACAAAATGGTAACAAAGTCAAACCTTCATGAAGCTTCAACTAAATACAAAGAAAGCCACCATTTTTTCTTCATAATCCTTTCCAAAATCAATAAATAAATAAATGAGTAATAAAAAGGAAACCCTAACCATTACACAACCATGGTTTAATCTTTACACAAAACACAAGTTAGCATGCAACATCAAACATGATACAATCAAGTGCACACAAAATACATCACATATACAATGTGCTTTTCAAGTGAGAAAATCCCTTTAAAGTGAACCAATACTAGTTAATGCAAAGTAATATATCAAATATATAATTATACATTAAATCATTAAATCAACACTTGATTCAATGATCCGGTCATGTCGCACATAACCGACTAGTATCCAATGATCGACTTATCGAATCAATCTTTGATTCGATAACTAGGTTATATCATATACAACCAATCGAAACATTCATCGCGAGAATGAAATGCGGTATCACATACACGCATCATTCTCGGTCCCGCACATATCTCATATGCGCCCCTATTTCGTTTCGCTTGAGCCAGGAAACCTCTGTGTAGGACTCTAAAGACTCGTCAATACGCCGGTAGCAGATGATGATCATATCAAGCACCCACAAGCCGCAAGCGGTCTGCTAAACGTAACGGCCACCCGGGTATTGAGCGATCAGAAGATCGACGAGCTAGCCCGCTCACACTCCTGTGAATCCAACCAGTAACACTTACCGTACAGTCCGGTCTGTTCGTCTGATATGTCGCATATCAAGTCTAGGGGTGGAAAAGTCAGACCCCAGTAACCGATAAGTCGTGCCGATGTGAGGCTCATAACGGGTCGAGAAACTACTGGTAACACTTACCAGCAAATCTCTGATCGGCCCTGGCCAGGGACTTCCCTGTTACGGCCAATCGAGCACAGCGCAACATCAACCCCCAATACCGGGAGAGACGAAACCCCTCCTATCGCTCATTGCCTCCATGTGACTCGGGACTGTACCCAAAGACCACCGTTTTGCATGCCCTCATGGACGTGGTAAGGTGGAGATCAAAGCACAGTGGGAATCACACAAGACTCTATGACGATCTCGGGTCTACAGACTAACCTGTACAAGTGTCACCTGAGAACTGCCATCTGATGTGAGGTATAATACCATCTGGGAGTTCTCGGCGAGTCCGTCCAGTGTACCCAGTCTCCACTGAGCACCCGTATACCATCTCTGATGTCAAACACCAATGGATATGGGATCATCCATCGCCCATCTCATAGGTCGAGAGGCGTATACGCTAGTCTACACTGGTATATCGATGTCCCGTCTCGATACACCCACGACTAGGGACCTTGAAGGATGTACTTATGGACTACCATGTCCCTACTAGTATGATCTGCATCATAGTCCAGGTAGTCAAGTACACATCCTAAGGGCTTTATCAACATGTAACTATAAGACAGTTTAAAGAGACTAGTGTACATGTTAAGATAAAGAATAACCAGATAGCATACTATTATATCGAGCAAGAAAGTCATCACTATATATGTCCAAGCATCCAATATAATATACATCATCTGTACAATACTGGCCTCTAGGACATACATACAACTAACAATAAGGGTCTCATAAAGGTATTTCTCCCTATGAGTCGTGAAGATCTCATAGGTGTATATTCTCCTTAGAATTCGTGAGGACTTCTAAGTGGTGTTTTCTCTTATAAGCCATAAGGATCTCATAAGAGTGTTTACTCCTTATAAGTCAAGAGAACCTACAAGTGTTATTCACCATATGGGTACATTTCTTGCCATTTGTAGAACCTGGCAAAGAAATATTTATTCGTGCCCGTGGATTTTATACAAGGGTCAGTATCGATCGCCTGTAGGGCAATTTAGGGGATATGACGGCTTAAGATCAGGTCCAGATCCCTGTAACTTAAGGCTTTTGAATCCTATGAGCCATGAGGGTCTCACAGGAGGGATTCTCCTTACGAGTCGTAAGGATCTCGTAAGTGTATTTTTTTAACGAGGTTGCGCCCTTCCGGGTTTTCACAAACTCACCGGTATCCCTGCTGTTTTTACTCACGGCGCCCTTTTGGGTTTTCATCCGTGCCCATTTTTCTTGTGGACATACCGTTTTTTTTTTGTTTTTTTTAGCGAGGAATTCCACTAGATTGTAGGACCTGTTTGTAGGCCCCTTAATATCCTTCCTGTCTTTTGAGAAGAAAGGACCTTCTATATAGAGATTCTTCCGCTAGTGAAAAATATGCCCCCTGTGTATATCTCGGGGGAAACGAGCACCCACGCCGTCTCTATTTTGGCGAAAGGTTACTTCGAAGCCACTTATTTTTGTTGAGCGTAGGCGACAAATGCTATCTTGTCTCCTCTTTTCACTCGTCATCATCGGATGAGAAAGAGTCTTGACCCATTTGATCCAATCGAGCTATTTTATCCATGAGTTCTTGGAAGGTCGTCGGCTTGAAGAGGGCCATATACGGGAACGCCTTTAAATTTGGGTCAAGGATGGCTATGAGCATTCCCATGGCTGCAACTTCATCGATGCGTTGCTCGTATTTGACCAGAGATTTCGCCATCAGGAATATATTGAACCCAAGTCTCATTCGGTCTAACACTCTCGTTGACCAGCGCCGTCACGGTAGTATGTTCGTTCTCATTAGAGAATCCCAGACAGAAGAGCAAATCCATTTTGTCGAAGCTCTTCACGAAATCATTTGGGAGTTCCGCACACCATTCGAAAGCGATGCCCGCCAGACCGCTGACGAACTGTCGGAGGAGTAGTATGTCATTTCCTCCAGAATTGCCGCACATAGATTTAAATCGCGCAATGTGCTGGCGAGGATTCCCAGTTTCTTTATACATGTGGAACGTTGGAAGTGTGTACTCTAGCGGGTACTGTATTTGATCGTACTACGCCGGATACGGTCGACCATTCTTGATTGATCTATTTATGGCTTCACTGGCGTAATGAGCTTTGATTTGCTGAGAGATATGTGTCCAGCTTTTCTTTAGGAATCATTTCCTCCTCAGACGTTGATGAGGTTTGCAGAGGATTTAAAATGTCACCTTTGTCTTTAAGATCGACTACAGGCGGTTCATCTGCCAGTGGTTCAAATTGAACCATCATTCCATCCATATTCTGAATCAGAAAGGCCATCTGGTTCATTTGAGTGGACATTTCTGCCTCTTCTGCATCTCCCTTTTTCAGAGCGCGCTTTAGGAAATCAATATCCGACTCCTTCTCTATTCATTTTTTGGGTGCGTCCTCGGGATTTTCCTTAGGCAATAGATTACCGTTTGCCGCCGCCTGAGCGAGTATCTCCTGCAGCTTTTCACGTTGCAGTTGAACCTTTGTCAGGGACCGAGTTTGAGGTCGGTGACTAGTAAAAGCTCGAACTTCGTTTTTGGATTTCACTATATGGATTGTATAAACTGTCATGGCCCCAGGTTTGGGGTGTTTGGAGTTTTGGCCTTTGGAGTTTACCTTGGACACTTGAGCTTTAATAGGCCTCTCTTTTTTGTGAGAAGCCGCTTTGGTTTTTGGGAGGAACCGCTGTATCAGGATTCTTCTTGGGATGAGTCCCCTTGTATTTGAAAGGGGATTTGTCAGAATTTGGCTGACGTCTAGGGGAAGAGCCTCGGTTGACGACAGAGACCTTCACCTGCTTCCACACCTTATATATAGATGTGGAAAGTTGTTTTTAGGGAGCGAACTGGTTTCTGATCTCATGGGATCTCCATGGGCTGCGGAGATTTCTTCAATATTGCGGTAGGAGAATTTTTTCTGACCCTTCATAATAGTTTGAAGCTGTTCCCAGTTGGAACAACAACATTCACCACTGGGGTTGAAACAGGACCATACGAAGAACTGCCCCAGCTCATTTTGTATGATGTCGATGTCGACGTCGACCGTTTCTTACGGCCGGGATTTGATTAGCTTCAGGATTTTGCCGATCCTGCCCCCTGTTTCCTTTGAGAGCTTGAATATTCTTCCTCCTGCGTCGACCTTGGTCCATGGCATGTGCCAGTTGTTTGAGGACTGATTCCGTCGGCAAAGCTGCTGCTTGGGGAGCCAGCCTGTAGAAGACAAACTTCTTCTGGGCCTTCTCCTTCGACGTTGAGGCACCGAGGATGGAAGGTGGGAGTATTGACCCAAAAAGAAGCCAGTTGATTTCTTGAAGAGCCGGATTGCAGAGATTTAAAGGCCGCGAGTGGTCCATACTTGACTCCACCAGATATGACAGAGCCTGAGTTGCTAGGGTAGAAGCAAACGCCATTCTTCATAGAGACAATACACCGGCTTCAATATCCCATCACCCAAGGGCAACCACAAACATATATATCGCGATTATTTGATTGCGGAAAAACACGACACACGATGTGTGAAGTGGAAAGAGGAAAAGGTCCCACCGAGCGTGCTAGAATCTGTTTATCGCCGAAAACTGGGAAAGACGAACGTCTTGACTGAATTTGGGGGCAGATGCTATTTGGATTTATTCGTCTACCTCTCCGAAGATGCCAAGTTGATTTATGGCACCGTATATCGGAAGTTTGGACGGATGCAGCCGTTGTAGCAGACTTCGTCAGATTCCCCATCGTTGTGAGGGGTTTTTTGATTATGGGGACACTCTTCCTTGCAGGCGCAAGCCCCTATAGTTAATTATGTTACCGCATCGTGGTGACCACTTTCTCCTGCTCTAGATGTTCACTTCGTGTCGTGTGTGTTTGTTTTATTTTTGGTTGCCCGTGGATTGTATATGAAGACTAATTTATGTTGTCGCCCGTAGGGCGTGGATTAGTCCAAATCCACATTTTCTTAAATTTCGGTTTGGTTTGATTTAAGGATCGTTAATCTCGTTTGGGATTAAAATCAAATTAAATGTTCGTTGAGGATACGTTAGTCTAATTTTAGATTAAGTTATACTTAACGGGAATTTTGGGATCATTCAGACCCAACAGAAGAGCATTTGGACTCTATATTGTTTTAGTTTAAGGACATTTCGGTCCATCATTAGTTTAAAGACGTTGTGGTCCATTGTAGTTTAAGGACGTTACGGTCCATAGCTAGTTTAAGGATGTTGCGGTACGTATTGGGATGTGCCTGTCAATTTAGGAGTACACTAAAGAGTTGTTAGTTATCGGGATCCACCACCTCTCTAAAAACGCGGAAGAATTACAAAGACATTTATCAGAGATGTGAGGAGATGTACCCTTAAACCAATGTCCGTTGGAAGATTAATAGTCGTGTTTGGGACTGAGAACAATTTGGAAAATGGTGAGCACATGGGCTCGGTTGATCTGAATTAGAGAATTTTGGTCAACTTGTACTCAGCCCACTTAGTCTTTGAATAAAGTGTTAAACACTTGTTTGGGCTCAGTCCCTTCTCTGTGCAAACAATGCTGAGCATTAATATGGGCTTTGACGCTTACCCTTTACTTTATCCTCTCCCTTTTTTGTTTTTTATGGAGTGTTAAACACTCTTTATGGCATCCACGTGAGGCGCCTGGCACTAGGCACTGTTTGATGAGTGAAGAGCACTTCATATTAAGAAGCGCCCACGTGATGGGCACGTGAGGCGCTTGGCGCTGAGCGCCAATCACTGAGTGCTAAGCACTCTTTATTTGGGCAGCGCCCACGTGATGGGCACGTGAGGCGCTTGGCGCTGAGCGCCAACTTTTGAGTACTAAGCACTCTTTAATTGAGCAGCGCCCACGTGAGGGGCATGTGAGGCGTGTGGCGCTGTTTCTTTCTTTGTGTATTTTTCTGAAGATGTTCAATTATCTGTTCTTCCCTGGATCTTCGATCCCCAAGAACAAATTCGTCCCCCCAAGAATTAAATTCTCATTTGTGAGAGACTTGTCTCATGGATCTCGGATTCAGGGGAAAGAACTATGTTATTTATGAAGGTTAAACCCTCGGATATGCAGACGAGATACTATGCTCTCTATTATCTTTATTTACCTTGAAAAAAGTTCTCCTTCCTTCTTCTCTCTTAAAGCTTTTTTTTTTTGGCTTGCTCTTCTTTTTTGAACTTGAAGTTTATGGGGGGTTCTTCTATACAAGACTTGAAGTCTTAGGGGATGCAAGTTTGTTGATTTAGTTGAAGAAATCTCTCATTGAGAGATCCTTAATTGATTTGGGGATTTTATCCACCGTTGGATCTTTGATCCAAAAACTTCTGTTTTACAGAAGATATTTTTCTTGTTTTTAACAAGATTGGGAAAATGTTTTCCATATAGAGCTTATTCTGTAGCTTCGTGACTTTTAATTACCATTGGATCTTTAATTCAACGGTGCTCTGTTTTACAGAGCGTAATCTTTATTGTTTAGAAAGATTGGGGAAATATTTTCCCATACAGAGCTTATTCTGTAGCTTGGTGATTTTTTAATCACCATTGTATTTTTAATCCAACGGTGTTCTGTTTTACAGAGCGTAATCTTTCTTGTTTAGAAAGATTGGGGAAATATTTTCCCATACAGAGTTTATTCTGTAACTTGGTGATATTTAATCACCCTTGGATTTTTAATCCAACGGTGCTTTGTTTTACAGAGAGTAATCTTTCTCGTTCAGAAAGATTTGAGGAATATTTCCTCAACAGAATTTAATTCTGTATTTTGATAATTTATCATCTCCGTTGGATCTTTGATCCAACGGCAGAGAACTTTTAGCTCTGGTGCCGGCGCCCTCGTGCGGGGCACGTGAGGCACTGCCTCAGAGTTTTTAACTCTCGGCGCTGGTGCCCTCGCGCGGGGCACGTGAGGCGCTGCCTCAGAGTTTTTAACTCTCGACGCTGGCGCCCTCGTGTAAGGCACGTGAGGCACTGCCTCTTTTCAAATTTTGAACAAAGCCTTGCTCTTCTATTATTGGGGCAAACAGTATCTTGTATTCACTTGAATTCATGAATAAAAGAAATATTTTATTTCATACTGGCATTTCTCTCTTCTTCGATGTCTTGATCTGGTGTGAAGTAGTTTATATACACATTTCGGAGTTTGTAGTTTATTCACTCATCCCGGAGTCTCTAGTTTATGAACTCATTTCGGAGTTTGTAGTTTACCTTCCTTGGGCTTGTAGGCAAACCTGTCCTAACTTCACAGTTAACCCCTGCTCTTTACAACACAGGTCCGTTAGGGTTTGTGGTACTAGGGTTTTGTCCGTCGTACCCTCGCGTTGGCTGATGCATTCCGCGATATGTAGACTTTATGCTGCTATTCGAGTAGCCCCACGACTATCGTGCCTCTGATCCCTTCAGGGGCTGGACAAGACGTATTGAAGTAATCTCCTTAGCTCATATTACCGTCGGAAGAGCAAACGTTAGGAATTTTCCATAAAGCTTTTTACTTGAGGTTAGGCTCAGTTTGGGAGCCCCGATGAGTTATAACCACTCCACGCTGGTGTGGGATGATCTCCGATAGTCTTTTAGGTTTTATTTGAGTTGCTGTCAAGACCCTGAATATAGGAATTTGGCCTTCGCTTCCTTTGTTGACACCGCGTCTGCTGTAATGAAACGAATGTCGAGGTGATCTCTAAGTTGTTTGTGAATCGTAGAGATTTGGAACTTGGGACTTTGCCATAACTCCGTTTTGTTGACCTTAGGGTCGCTTGTTTACGTCACGTTTGCATCCTGCTGGAGTGAGAAGAAACACCGTTGTTAATCTCTAGGCTGTCTGTGAAACGGCGAGATTTGGAACTAGGGAATTTTCCATTGCTCCGTTTTGTTGACCCTAGGGTCGGTTGTTGACGCCGTGTCTGCATCCTGCTGGAGTGAGAAGAAACGCCGTTGTTAACCTCTAGGATGTCTGTGAACCGTCGAGATTTGGAACTAGGGACTTTGCCGTGGCTCCACTTTTTTGACGCCGCGTCTGCTATAATGAGACGAGTGTTGAGGTGGTCTCTAGGTTGCCTGTGAACCATCGAGATTTGGAACTAGGGACTTTGCCATGGCTCTGCTTTGTTGACCCTGGGATCGCTTGTTGACACCGCATCTGCATCCTGCTGGAGTGAGAAGAAATACCGTTGTTGATCTTTAGGTTGTCTGTGAACCTTCGAGATCTGGAACTAGAGATTTTGCCACGGCTCCGTTTTGTTGACCCTAGGGTTGCTTGTTGATATTGCGTCTGCATCCTGCTGCAGTGAGAAGAAATGTCGTTGTTGATCTCTAGGCCGTAGATGTTGTCATCAAGATCTGGCTCTCCTTTTGATAGAGCCTGGTGGGAAAATGTGGTTCCCTTTTCGTTTGTGCCTATGTATTATATACAGGGGTCGATGTGGACTCACATGCAGGGCAAAAGTTTCATTTTCATTCAATTTTTTATTTCTTTCTGCGACGCTCTATCATTTCAGATTTTTATATCGCGAAAGTCGCGATTGCCTGTTCATATCAGATTTTTGCATTTTTATACCGCCCAATTTTTATCACATTGCTTATCGGTAGGTACTCTTGAGCCGCGTTTGCTAGTCAATTGTAGGATACATGTTCTCGGCTCTAAACGGTGAAATTCATGAAAAAGCACGACAAAATCCGGATTACTGCCAACCACAGATAAAACATGGGTCTCCGCTCTTTATCCGTATGTTGCCGCACACCAGTTTAAGAGAAAAAATGGCAAATCAATGTCATTTTCATGCAAAAAGCTCAATGGCAACACAAGATCCAACATATCTACGCGGAGCTCGAGAAAATCATGGCAAAAGATCCACATCAAATCACCTTTTGACCTGCTGCAAATCTGAAAGAAATGTGGAGAGATTCTGAGAAACAAAGTGTACCAAACTGATCCAAACATCAACACTAAGAAGCACAAAAATTCCGAGGAGCCAACTCCTCTAAACGGCCGCGTTTCCTCGGCATAAGCATGCTTAGGCCGCGGAAACGCGGCCGTACGGCCTCCTCAGAAGTATATTTTTTAGGGGTAGTTTGGTCTTTTTATGAAGGGTCAGAATGTTGCCCTAGGTTTCCAGCTCCCTGCCTATAAATAGTCCAGAACTTGCCAAAGCCATGGGTGCTTATTCTTGTATTTAGATTTAGGTTATATGTGTTTTTCTTCTTCCTCTTCTCATCTTTTCTCCATTAAAAACTTGTAGTGAGCTTTTGTGAGTGAAGGATGAATAAAGGAGTTCTTTTTTTTACCATGCTTGTCTTATCTTGTTAACTATAATTGCTTGTAATTTTTATTTGTTAATCTAGTTGTTGTTATTTGTGTTTGTTTCTTTCTTGTTCTCTTTTTCTTTATCCTTAAAACAACTATGATGCTTAAGCTTGATCCTTGCTAAGGTGGGGTCTCAAATAGCTAGTTGTAATCTTCTAACCTCTTTCTTTCTATCTTCCTCCTTTGTTTTATTTTCTTTTCCTTATAATGGGTGAGTATTTTTCATACTTGTTAGGGTAGGATAAGGAAAGTTTGAGAGAAGGAAATCTCTCTCACTCTTTCCTTGCCCAACATCTTAAATCGGACTCCCGTTAATTGAACCACAATCCGCTCCCTATGGCATCCTATCCTACATGATAGCGGTGATTCCGTAGTGAGACCGGTTGTGGTTGAATTAACCGGAGGTTAAGACTAAGAGCCAAGAACGGACGGACAAGCACCAAAAGGAAGAACTTATGCGTTGGAAAGCCTAGCTTATACGCGCAAGTTCCTTCCTAGTCGTGCTAATCCCGTTGTTGCCGATTACCGTAACACCGATATTAAGAGTGGCAACGAAAGAAGTGAGTGACTCCTAACTCAAACTAACCTAATCCTAACCCTAACAAGCTCTCTTTACATATCATTTTAGCACATAGTTAATCCCAAAACAAATTTGGACATTTGGACTTAACTCGTTAAAGCACATAGAAAAAGATTCCCATCTCCCTGTGGACGACCCGTACTCAACCGGCTAGCTACAAGCGAAACCGTCTTGATTGCGGTAATAAACTTACCACGCAAAATCCCTAACAATCAAATGGCGCCGCTGCCGGGGAGACGGTAGTTTATTTCTTTGTGTAATTTCGGGTTAATTTGTGAATATAAATATAACCGAAAAACCAAAATTATATATATATATATATATATATATATATATACACATTGTAAAAAAACCATTTTGTTATTTTTGATTAGTTTTTGTGCAAGTGTGCAGGATAAAAAAACGAAGTTCGAGTTCAGTGCCAAAGATGTGGGAGTTAGACCCATATCTCGCGGCTACACCGCGACGGATCAAGACGGAGCCAACGGTTTTCTACAAAATTCTGGAGCAGATACAGTAATCAAATCAAGATTCAGGAAATCCAGACGCGAAGAGGACACCCAAAGCAGAACCTACCAGAAAAATGAAGCAACAAAGACTCCATAAAGCCGCGGAACCGCGGCATAAGCTTGCTTAGGCCGCGGATCCGCGGTCCTCTGGAGGTATCAGGGTTTCAGTTTTTTTGGGTGAGTCTCTTTCTCTCTCTCCACTCCTCTGAACTCTAATGAATTGTGTTTTCTGCAGCATTCTTTGCGCAAATTCTCTTCCCCCTTCCAATAAATTGTTTTTGTGCAGGATTCTTTGCGCCGCGCTAAAAAAATAAAAATTGATTGCAGTTGATTTGTTACTACTTTGCATTTATTAATACGGACTTTAAGGGGATTGAAACCAATTCAGATTGGGTGGGGATTTCATCACCCTTCCCAGGACCCCAGAAATCACAAAAAGCATATGCATTGACCATTGCATAAATTAAAAAATACTAGACTCAGCCCTAAGGACTTCGCGCTCAATAGGATAGAGGACTAGTTACAGGCATCAGCCGTTTATCCTATCCTGACTTTGCGGTGTCTAGGCAAGTGTGTCCAAGGCAAGTGGTTACTTAATTAGGACCACTACTTACGTAGTGGGGAGCCTCCCACTTACCTGGCACTTACCAGGCCGCAATTGGCAGAGAAGAGGCGGTTTGAGGTCCTATTTCTAGCCCTTTGGAACAGTTAGGAGTTGTCTAGCTGACCTAGGTGACCCTAGATCTAGGTGTGATTGTGCATATCTTGTTTGTGATTGCTTGAAGCCGTAAGTCCGTACATATTTCTGTAAAGCTCTTTCTAAAAATAAAAAAAAGGAAAAAATCAAAAACTTTTATAAAAACTTGTCCTTTGTCGCCAGAATCCATTTTTTCACCCACCACCCATCGTATTTCTCCATTGACGTTTTCTTACCTCCACCTTCTCCGCTTTGACTATACTAAACTCGTTTAGTGTATGTCCGCTTGGACTCGGGACACTAGCGCCCGCTTAGTCCGCGTTACGTTAGTCGCTACCGACTACGCGATCGACTCAGACGTCGAAACTCCGTCCACGCCTCATTCACCCTTACCTTTGCCGGCCAACTCCGACGTTGACCGGAATTCTGTTCATACATCCTCACCTTCACCATCACCAATCTCTTCTTCCGCGATGTCAGGATTTAATCCAAACATCCCTTTGACTCCCCCGGGATTGATCCCGCCACCTATGGATGTGAATAACCCACCACCACCGCCTGTTGTAGCGCCACAGCGAATCGCGCTCCAGGATCGTTTCTATCCCACCCGTTCTGCACTTCCCACCTGTCTTTCCCTTCCACCGGCCAATGGGGATAATTTTGAAATTAAGCCCCACTTCATTAACATGCTTCCGAAATTTCATGGGCTTGAATATGAAGATGCGTATAACTTCATCAACAAGTTTTAAAATGTTTATGCCATGATGAAAACTACCCAACTGTCGGACGATGCTATACGGCTACGGGTCATTCCGTTCACTTTGTGCGATCTTGCTGAAAAATGGCTGTATAGCACCGCTTCCCACTCCATAACCAGTTGGGACGAGTTTGTGAAAGCGTTTCTCAAGAAATTCTATCCGAATCATAAAACCGCAAGGATCCGTAACGAAATCAACCAATTCTCTCAGCTTCCTACTGAACCATTCTGGAAGTACTTTGACCGGTATAAAGACGTTCTTGTTCAGTGCCCTCACCACGGTATTGAGAAATGGCAACTTTGCCAAACCTTATACGAGGGCCTGAATCCAGCAACCAAGCAGTTGTTGGAAACCATTTGTCAGGGCCACTTCCTATCGAAATCTGACGAGGAAGCGTGGCAATTCTTCGACGACCTTGCGGAACAAACGCTTCAATGGGAGAGCACCAGACCAACTTCTTCTTCTTCTTCCACTACTGGTCAGTCTAGAGTATGAATTCACCAACCTGATGTCTCTATTGCGATAAAAGCGGAAATGGCTGCAATAATGAGAAAACTTGAAGCGATAGAGAGCAAATTTTCTGCTCCTGCCCCTGTTCTTCCCCTTCGTACCATTTGTGCTTGTTGTTCCGATCCTTCTCACTTAACTGAAGAGTTTCCTTACAATCCACCATCTCAAGGACAGGATCAGGTTCATGCTGCATTTCTGCAAAGACCAAGAAATGATCCATACTCTTCCACCTACAATCCCGGGTGGAGGAACCACCCCAATTTCGCCTGGAATCAGAATCAGCATCAATTCCAAGGCAACAATTTCCAAAGGGCCCCTCCGCCGCAACAAAAAGCGCAACGACAAACTCAACATCAGTTTCAGCAGCCCTTCCAACCCCAACCTTTTCAAAATCAGACGAACAACTTTGAACCCAACAATTCTTTTCCTCAAAACAACTTTGTTCCGTCAAACAACGATAAGGTTTCCTCGCTAGAACGAAGTCTGGAGGCGTTCGTTAAACAATCGACACAATCCACCGCGAACATCCAGTCGTCTATTCAGTCTTTGGTGCAACACACTGCTGCACACGGGCAAAGCATCAAGACCATCGAAGCCCAGATTGCACAGCTGAATGCGGCGTTAAGCGAGCGTGAAAAGGGGAAGCTTCCGTCCCAACCCCTCCCAAATCCCGGTCACCCACATAATGTACATGTTGCTCTTGAACAACAGAACCATAATGTGAGTGCCGTGACTACATTGAGATCGGGAAGGATGCTGCAAAACAATATTGGCACACGGATTGACGATGACACCCCCGCCGCTTCTTCTTCTTCTTCTTCTCCTTCGTCTTCTGAGCCTATTCTCCATTCGTCAAAAGGCTCTTCTTCCGCTTCTTCTTCTTCTTCTTCTTCTTCTTCTTCTGCTCTGAACGGACCCACTTCTCACTCCACGAAAACACCAGCTCTGGGATCATTTCCAACTCCACAATCTCCTCCACAAGCATTAGACTCAACCAATTTTAAAAATGTCCCATTTCCAAACCGGTTGAGGTCTAATAAACAAAATCCACAAATGGAGAAGATTCTGGAGTTGTTTAAGCAGGTTAATATTAACATTCCCCTTTTAGATGTTGTCCAACAAGTCCTGTCTTATGCGAAAATCTTAAAGGACTTGTGCACGAAAAAGAGGAAGTCTCAGGTACCCAAGAAAGTTTTCTTGGCTAGTGCTCTGAGTGATGCTCTTACCCAATCTTTACCGCAAAAACGGAAGGACCCTGGCTGTCCTACGATTTCTATTACCATTGGGGATAAGAACATCAACCGCGCACTATTAGATCTTGGTGCCAGTGTTAACCTGCTTCCATACTCAGTATATGAGCAATTAGGTGTAAGAGAGCTGAAACCCACACACTGCACTCTCCAAATGACCGACCGATCGATCACCTATCCTAGGGGTGAGCTAGAGGATGTGTTAATCAAGGTTGGGGACTTCATATTCCCCGTTGACTTCATTGTATTAGACACACAGCCTGTAGCTAACCCCCGGAATCAAATTCCGGTGATACTCGGTCGCCCATTCCTTGCAACCTCAAATGCTGTGATCAATTGTCGAAATGGTTCGATGAACCTATCTTTTGGAAACATGACAATTGAACTCAACATTTTTAGGTTGGGGAATCAGCCCTCCAAACCTAATGCTCATATATTAGACGTTTGCTCAATCCAGGAGATCATCCCAGAAGAGTGTGAATTCGAGGAGTTTCTGTTTGATCACGATAAGCTTAACGCCACTAGTGCATTCCTCTTCGAACCTGCTGCTGTTTCTGTGCCCGACAATGACTACGAGTGTTTCACTTTCTCGAACGATCTTAGCCACTCACCACCCGAGTTTGAATCCTTCGAATTTCCGGATGAGTTACCTGAACCATCCAACTCGGTCGCTTACTCTCGTTTTGAACCTTTGCTGGAATCTTTTGAGTTCGAGACCTTTTCACCAATCTTGCCTTCAATCGTTTCACCTCCAACGCTCGAACTCAAGCCTTTGCCGTCTCACCTTAAGTACGCTTACTTGGGTGAGAATGAGACCCTCCCTGTTATCATCTCGGCTTCTCTAGCTCCCGAGCAAGAGAAATCCCTTCTTGCGGTCTTGCACAGCAATAGGCAAGTTTTTGGCTGGTCCATGGCGGACATCAAGGGGATTAGTCCCCTGATCGTTGAACATCATATTCATCTGATGGATGATGCCAAACCAGCGAGGGATCCACAAAGGCGACTCAATCCAGTCATGAAGGAGGCTGTGAAAAAGGAAATCGTAAAATGTCTAGATAGTGGTATCATTTACCCTATCTCTGATAGCCAGTGGGTTAGCCCCATTCACGTTGTCCCCAAGAAATCAGGCATAACGGTCATCACTAACGAGGCAAACGAGTTAATCCCTACTCGCACCCAAACTGGGTGGCGAGTATGCATCGATTACAGAAAACTCAACGCCGCAATGCGGAAAGACCACTTTCCGCTACCTTTCATTGACCAAATGCTTGAACGATTGGCCGGACACGAGTACTACTGCTTTCTTGATGGCTACTCCGGCTATAATCAGATTCCCATCGCCGAAAAAGACCAGGACAAGACCACATTCACTTGTCCTTTCGGCACGTTTGCATATCGTCGCATGCCCTTTGGGTTATGCAATGCGCCCGCTACCTTCCAGCGGTGTATGATGGGAATCTTCTCAGACATGGTAGAGAAATTCCTGGAGATCTTCATGGACAATTTCTCCATCTTCGGCGATTCCTTCAAAGAGTGTTTGCTGCATCTCGACGCTGTCCTTACCCGATGTAAGGACAAGAACCTCACTTTGAATTGGGAGAAGTGCCACTTCATGGTGCGCGAAGGTATTGTCTTAGGACATATCATTTCGCAAAATGGCATAGAGGTTGACAAAGCGAAGATTGAAGTCATTTCCAATCTCCCTCCTCCCAGATGCGTCCGAGACATCCGAGCCTTCCTTGGCCATGCCGGTTTCTATAGACGGTTCATCAAGGACTTTAGCAAGATTGCTAGGCCCTTGACTCTTTTGCTGGCCAAGGACACGCCATTCGACCTTAACTCGAGCTGTGTGACTGCGTTCGAGTCATTAGAAAGCTCACTCACTTCTGCTCCCGTTCTTTCTTCACCTGACTGGACGCACCCATTTGAGATTATGTGCGATGCATCCGACTTTGCCATTGGTGCTGTCCTTGGACAACACATCAACAAGATGCCGCACGTAATCTACTATGCTAGCCGAACCCTGAACGACGCCAAACTTAATTATACAACAACTGAGAAGGAATTCTTAGCTGTTGTATTTGCTTTAGAAAAGTTCAGGCCCTACCTCATCGGCTCTCCAGTCATTGTCTACACAGACCATTCTGCTCCGCGCCATCTTTTTGCGAAGAAAGATGCAAAATCTCGACTAATACGTTGGATCCTCTTGCTTCATGAGTTTGACCTTGTCATCAAGGACAAAAGAGGATGTGAAAACGTAGTCGCCGACCATCTTTCACGACTTCCTTCTTCGCCGTCGCCTCAACTTCCGATCAACAACGTTTTTCTGGATGAACAACTCTTGACAGTATCGTGCGAACCCTGGTTCACAGATATTGTGAACTATTTGGCCACAGGGTTACTACCGACTGAATGGTCAAGTCAGGACAGACTTCGATTCTTATCCCAAGTAAAACACTTTTACTGGGACGAACCCTATTTGTTCAAGTACTGTCCCGACCAGATTATTCGTCGGTGTATCCCTGACGATGAATTCAAGAGTGTGTTGTCATTTTGCCACGATCAAGCATGTGGCGGGCATTTTGGCCCCAAAAAGACAGCTGAGAAGATCTTGCAGTGTGGTTTCTACTGGCCACAACTCTTCAAAGACGCTCATGACTATTGCAAGACTTGCTCCCGGTGCCAACACTTGGGCCGGATATCCCGGAGGAATGAGATGCCGCTCCAACCGATCTTGGTTATGGAGATTTTCGACGTTTGGGGGATAGATTTCATGGGGCCGTTTCCCAGCTCTTTTGGGAATTTGTACATCTTTCTCGCTGTTGATTACGTCTCTAAATGGGTCGAGGCTGTGCCCAGTCGGACTAACGACAACAAGGTTGTCGTTAGGTTTCTTAAAGAAGAACATTTTCTCCCGTTTTGGGCACCCCCGTGCGATCATTAGCGACAATGGAACTCATTTCTGCAATAAGACTTTCGAAGCCTTGATGCGGAAATATTCCATTAATCATAAGCTATCTACGCCCTACCACCCCCAAACCTGTGGGCAGGCCGAAGTTTCAAATTTGTAAATCAAGCAGATACTGGAGAAGACGGTTTCCAAGAACCGTAAGGATTGGTCGTTGAAACTTACTGATGCCCTTTGGGCATTTCGAACCGCTTATAAGACCGATCTTGGCATATCTCCCTATCGGCTTGTGTACGGAAAGGCTTGCCACCTCCCTTTCGAAATAGTGCATCGCGCATTTTGAGCGATAAAAGAACTGAATCTGTCTCATGAAGATGCGGGCAGCCATCGGAAGCTGCAGTTGAACGAATTGAGCGAGCTTAGGGATGAGGCTTACGATAACGCGGTTGTCGTTAAGAATCGAACGAAGGTTTTCACGATAAACACCTTTTGCGCAAAACTTTCGTACCTGGTCAACAGGTACTTCTTTACGACACCCGGCTACACTTCCATCCAGGAAAGCTCAGATCTCGCTGGAAAGAGCCGTATTTTGTGCGGAATGTGTATCCGCATGGCGCTGTGGATTTGGAGAATCCAAAGGACGGTTCATTTTTCAAAGTAAATGGACACCGACTTAAACCGTACCTTAGCGCTGAACCAACAGAGGAGCTCCTGGTCTTGCAGGAGCCGGTTTACCCTGCATAATCTTTCTCTGCCTACCACCAAACTTCGGTTATCCTGCCAAGAACTGTCACGCCCCGCTTCCCAGTGTACGGCGAAGTGGACGCGACGAGGTCCGCTACGTATGTACTCAGAAGTACATACGCTAAGCGTAGCTAAGCAATATAAAATATTACACAAGAGACAAGAGTATAAAAAGAACAGCAACTTTTATTAATAACATTCTTTGTACAATACATGAAAGGAAATACAACTGAAATAAAAGATGCCTAAATAGTGGCATAACAGGAAATGAAAAGTACAGAAAGGAAAAGTGTACAATGAAACTACAGTGCAGGGTCTTCAGTAAACTGCTCCAAGTCTTCTTGCGATGGCTCAATTTCGGCCGGGTCCAAATCACCTGACGACATTCAAAGAAGAGAGAAACAGAATGTCGTCAGCGAACAGGTCGCTCGGTAAGTCCCAAAGATAAGAGAGGAATAGACAGAGAGTAAGAGAGGGAGAGTGTAGCTTTTAATGTTGTATTATAATATTGTAATGCTGTATTAACGCTGTTGTTTGTAGCCTGGTACAGAAGATGCCAGTGTATACGAGGGGAGTCCCACTTACACCGGGGACTTTGGTAACCTGTAGTACAAGGCTCCGTCGATAATACCACGGAACAACGGCATGGATGTAATTACGTCTTAAGTGACCACCTCGTGCCACTTTTAACATATTCCGTACCAGTCTACCCCTTAAACCCCGCGATGTCTTGTTTGTATTGTTATCTTGTAAAATTGTGTTGATTGTATGCGTGATTAACTGACTGACCGAAACCATGATATCAGGAAACTGCTATAACCATAGAGTCATGTAAATGGAATACTGGGAAACATGTAAAAGGAATATCCATGGTTCGGTTCAGTCAAATTATATAGATTGTTAACTGGATTCAAGGATTCATGTATTCATATTGAGTTGAAATATAAAAGAATAAGATTGACTTGAATCATATTCAAGTCAGAAATAGTCAGACTCTAACCCGAGTCAGACTAAAGAAGGTAAGTTGAAGTTCAATATTTGTTAGGGGCCTTATTGTAATTTATAAAACTTGAGGGGGTTTATTGTAAAATGTAATATTGTATAGTTTTCAAAATACAACTCAAATATTTAATTATCGTATTTATATATATACAACAATTTAATGATCAAGATAAATATGTATACATGTTCGAATAGCATGAAATGAGTCAAGTATATTATACGAGTAACTACCAAAAACAATGCTGTAAAGAAATATTATGTACGACTAATTAATCAAGTCAAACGAATGCGAGAACATAAACAAAAATATGGATCTAAGTGTTTTGCATGCGTGAGTTCCAGTTTCGCCTAAATACGACTACCGGTTTGAGAGATATATATGTTTTCGTATCGTCGCGCAAAACAGATCAGAATCTATTCGGCACCGTCACATATTTTTTAAAATGCAGTTTGAGTTAATTTCCATCAGTTTTCAGGTTATGAAAAGTATTAGAAAATTTTAGGTATTTCGATGAAATTATCGAAAACACCAAGATTCACATGATTTGGATTTCTGAAGCTCTAGTTATGATCATTTTAATATCAGCATTTAAAACAGAAATTCAGATTTCTGGACAGCAACTATATATTCTATTGCAAAGCCTATATCAGGTTGTTTCATGCATTCCTAAGTAATATAATATACAGAAAATTATAGTTCTATCAATGGTGCATTTACACATCTAAATTTTGTCACAAACGGACATCGGGTGTTCGAGTTATGTCCAATTTAAAAACAGTGTGCGAATCGGAACAGATTCTGTCCAGATCCGTCACTTAATATTGTAATGCAGTTTTCTTTATCTTAGATAGGTTTTCGGTAAAACTATAGAACTAAGAAAATCTAGATCATTCGATGTAGATATCAAAAACACCTGAGTTTGCTCAATTTGGATACTGGTATACCAAGTTATGTGTCCTAGAAATTGACCGATAACTACAGTTTTCTGTTTTACGATCAGTGAATAAATACGATGTAATTCCTAAACCGTTATGCGGATCGATCTAAAATTTTTACAGAGTGTATAAAATAATATATTCTATTATATGTAAATTTCATGAAATTTTCAGAATTAAAAATTTATTTATAAAATTTATTTTAAAACTAAAGGTATTGATATGTCATATGTGAGAAATGAGAAAACTAAGGTATTTATTCGTAACTCCATTTTTTTTTACAAACTTTAAATAAAGTGATTTAAAATAAAACAACAAACATACAATCCTAATTGGTCACTATGAAATCTTAACATGTGAATTGAGAGTAATGAAAAAGACTTTACAAACTATATATGTGTGTATGTTTGTGTGTTCATTATTTATATATATATCCATTTAATTAATTATTTATGAACTATGATATGTCAAGTGAAGTTTTCATGGCAATATAAAACAAGAGAAATATAAAGAGAAAAAGAAAGAGATGGAGGAAGGAAAAAGTGAAGGGACTTACATGCACAAGCCGGTATTGTCACCGGGCTTGTCTATCCGCCGACTGCCTCGCGTTACTAGCGAGACCTTCTTGAAGAGTTCTTCATGTTCTTCTTCTTGGACTTTAGGTGAAGAGAGAGAAATGAGAGATAGAAAAAAAATATGAGGAAGGAAAAGATGGAGGAGGACAATTAAGATGGTGTAATGGTGAATTATGTATAATAATATATGCATTTAACATAAGAATTAAAAGAGAAATGAAAGGTCACCATTCATTTTGGAAATGAAAGGTCTCATTTGTAGGTTATGAGAAGAATAAAAAAAATGAAAAAAAAATAATTGCAAGAATGGGGATTTGAACATGTGACTTATGGAATAACAATGCAAGGACTTAACCAATGAGCTATAAGGTTGTTCATGCATATATTTAACTAGAATTAAATATATGATGTTGCTTAAAAAGAAAATGGGCTTTTTAGATGGGCTGTAGAGAATTAGAATAATGGATTTGGGTTAAATATTTATGAAAGGAAAAATAAGAATGAGAAGTTAAAAACTTAAATATAAGAAAATGAAATTGTACCTAGAAAAAAATACATAATAGATTAAGGAATAAAATAATAATAAATTTAATAGAAAAAGGAAAATACCAAGTACAAATAAATACGGTATATTATTGAAGAGGGATAATACAAATGTATAAAGATTTTGGGGTCATTACAAGAACAGTGGACATTGTTCCAAATAAGTTTGGGGGTATGTATATTCCATTTTGTATATATTTGTGGATATTCTTTTCCATTTTTGCTATTTTTCTTTTCTTTAAAAACAAAAACAAAAAAAAATTGTGTATATCTAACCGACAATTTTGACCCTTCAATGATCTCTTCATGCAATGACAGTGAGGACACTGTCCAGTTTAAGTTTGGAGGTACGCTCGGTACGCATTTCTAACCTTGGCATTCATATGTATATTTTGCATCTGCATATTAAAATCCATAAAACCCATAAAAAATCAGAAAATTTTCTAAAAACATAAAAACTTTTCGTCAAGTTAGCTAGTGGGAGAACTCTGATTCAACATTTCGACGGTTTTGTTTGATAAGATAAGAATAACTAAATCTTATTTTTAGATTTTGAAAACCTGAAAGATAACTCTCCTTTGAAGTTAACTATAGCTGATATATGTCTTTACATCACACTACACGTGTCGTGAGTTTTTGGAAATTAGATGACAAGTCTTTTATGTCTAAAAACTTTCAAATGGATAAATGATTTTCTGAGGATCAAATAGGTTTGTTCTGAAATAAGTAATATCAAGAATAGTTTATGAAGTGAAGTGAATATGAGTGAATGTTATTGATGCCTTAATTGGAACTAAGTCTGAAAAATAACCCATCTGGAACTTGATTGGAATGATTACACACTTAACCCACTAAACACGTCTTTTATCCAAAAAAATAATTGAACTGCCGGTTATATCTCCGTTCGCATTGAATCATCATGATTTTCACGCTAAATTGTCTTTTGTTTTTGGTCCTAGATAACTTGAGTAATTAAGTCCGCTGGGGTGTCTCTACACCTAATGCCCTAAAAGTCAACTGGTTTGGGTGCATTGGCCCAAAGCTCGCTAAGAAGCCTAGAAATTCCAGATTAAAACAAAGTCAAGCAAGTGTTCTCTCCGAGTTAAAATTCCTAACGGTTCTTTGTGTGAGAATAATCTTGACAAAAGACAGGTTTTTATAAAAAATATTTTTAGCAGAGATATGAAGGTTTTATTCTATGATAAAAACTATTGCACAGTCACAAAGGTGTGTATGAAATGAAAACAAGAAAAAGGTGGAGTGAAAAATAAGACCTAGTTTCCTGTTAAGGAAGATAGAAATTCTGAAATTGAAACCTTACTGGAAAACAAAACTTGAAAAATACTTAACTCTTTATAAAACTTATGTTATCCTTTTAAAATTGTTATCTGGGATTTATTATGTGACATGATGACTTTAATCGATCATTCTGGAACTTAACGACATTATTTACACTGCACGTAAAGACATATAAAATCTTAAGTTAAATAAGAAGCGAGATGTGAAAAATAAAGGTTCGATAGTCTAGACTTAGGATAATAGAATTGTTATTTTCTGAAACAAAACTTTAGGGTTTGAATCATAGTTATTTTGCAAAACTAGCTTGACCGGATTTTGTGGGTAGTATCCGCTGAAAACCCTCAGGAGACAACACTCCTCCTACTAGGGACACCTAGAGGTTTAACGGCTTGTTGCACATACTCAGTGCAATCGTGTTCCCTTCGAAAGTGAGATTAGGAAATTTTTTGTGAATAAATTGGCTTTGCTCGGGACGAGCAAATGATAAGTTTGGGGGTATTTGTTCATATCAGATTTTTGCATTTTTATATCGCCCAATTTTTATCACATTGCTTATCGGTAGGTACTCTTGAGCCGTGTTTGCTAGTCAATTGCAGGATACATGTTCTCGGCTCTAAACGGTGAAATTCATGAAAAAGCACGAAAAAATCCGGATTACTGCCAACCACAGATAAAACACGGGTCTCCGCTCTCTATCCGTATGTTGCCGCACACCAGTTTAAGAGACAAAATGGCAAATCAATGTCATTTTCATGCACAAAACTCAATGGCAACACAAGATCCAACATATCTACGCGGAGCTCGAGAAAATCATGGCAAAAGATCCACATCAAATCACCTTTTAACCTGCTGCAAATCTGAAAGAAATGTGGAGAGATTCTGAGAAACAAAGTGTACCAAACTGATCCAAACATCAACACTGAGAAGCACAAAAATTCCGAAGAGCCAACTCCTCTAAACGGCCGCGTTTCCTCGGCATAAGCATGCTTTGGCCGCGGAAACGCGGCTGTACGACCTCCTCAGAAGTATATTTTTTAGGTGTAGTTTGGTCTTTTTATGAAGGGTCAGAATGTTGCCCTGGGTTTCCAGCTCCCTGCCTATAAATAGTCCAGAACTTGCCAAAGCCATGGGTGCTTATTCTTGCATTTAGATTTAGGTATATGTGTTGTTCTTCTTCCTCTTCTCATCTTTTCTCCATTAAAAACTTGTAGTGAGCTTTTGTGAGTGAAGGATGAATAAAGGAGTTCTTTTTTTTACCATACTTGTCTTATTTTGTTAACTATAATTGCTTGTAATTTTTATTTGTTAATCTAGTTGTTGTTATTTGTGTTTGTTTCTTTCTTGTTCTCTTTTTCTTTATTCTTAAAACAACTATGATGCTTATGCTTGATCCTTACTAAGGTGAGGTCTCAAATAGCTAGTTGTAATCTTCTAACCTCTTTCTTTCTATCTTCCTCTTTTGTTTTATTTTCTTTTCCTTATAATGGGTGAGTAGTTTTCATACTTGTTAGGGTAGGATAAGGAAATTTTGAGAGAAGGAAATCTCTCTCACTCTTTCCTTGCCCAACATCTTAAATCGGACTCCCGTTAATTGAACCACAATCCGTTCTCTACGGCACCCTATCCTACATGATAGCGGTGATTCCGTAGTGAGACCGGTTGTGGTTGAATTAACCGGAGGTTGAGGATAAGAGCCAAGAACGGACGGACAAGCACCAAAAGGAAGAACTTATGTGTTGGAAAGCCTAGCTTATACTCGCAAGTTCCTTCCTAGTCGTGCTAATCCCCGTTGTTGCCGATTACCGTAACACCGATATTAAGAGTGGCAACGAAAGAAGCGGGCGACTCCTAACTCAAACTAACCTAATCTTAACCCTAACAAGCTCTCTTTACATATCATTTTAGCACATAGTTAATCTCAAAACAAATCTGGACATTTGGACTTAACTCGTTAAAGCACATAAAAAAAGATTCCCATCTCCCTGCGGACGATCCGTACTCAACCGGCTAGCTACAAGCGAAACCGTTTTGATTGCGGTAATAAACTTAGCACGAAAAATCCCTAACAATCATTGCCCAATCATTTCGGCCTTTTGTCGCGGTGCCCAATCATTTCGGCTATTTTTTCTTTTTACTCGTTGCTTTTTATTGCGAGTTGCCCAAACATTTTGGCTGTTTTTATATGCATATTTCTTGCTCGCTGATTTTATCGCGAGTTGCCCCATCATTTCGGCTATTTTTATATGCATTTATTTTTTTGCTCGCTGATTTTTATTACGAGTATGGAACTTAGGATTTGATACCAATATTGGCATCAGCATTGCTGAGACTGGAATATTGCCAGGAGTGAATCATCATTTGCCGTGAAAGGCCTTCGAATTTGATACTGATTTAAGTATTAACATCGCTACAACTGGGATATTGCCAGGAGCGAATCATCATTTGCCCTTGTCGGTATGAACAAAGGTAGCTTAGCAAACAGGGTTAGGATCCTGTCGACTAAGGATTTTTGACTTTACGAGCCATAAGGGTCTCATAAAGATATTTCTCCCTACGATTCGTGAGGATCCCATAGGCGTATTTTCTCCTTAGGAATCGTGGGGATTCTTAAGTGTGTGTTCTCTTATAAGTCGTAAGGATCTTACAAGAGTGTTTTCTCCTTATAAGTCGAGAGGACTTACAAGTGCCGTTCACCATATGAGAACATTCCTCGTGATTAGTGGAACTTGGTAGGGGAAACATTTATTTATGCCCATGGATTGTATACAAGGGCCAATATCGGCCCGTTTGTAGGACAACTTGGGGAATATGACGGCTTAAGGACAGGTTTGGATCCCTGTAACTTAAGACTTTGAATCCTATGAGCCGTGAGGGTCTCATAGAGGGAGTTCTCCTTACGAATCGAGAGGATCTCGTAAGTGAAAACTTTACGAGATTGCGCCCTTTCGAGTTTTCACAAGCTCGCCGGTAGCCCTGCTGTTTTTACTCACGGCGCCCTTTCGGGTTTTCATCCGTGCCCATTTCGCTTGTGGACATGCCGTTTTTTTTTACAACAAGATTGTGCCCTTTCAGGTTTTCACAAGCTCGCCGGTATCCCTGCTGTTTTACTCACGGTGCCCTTTCGGGTTTTCATCCGTGCCTATTTTTCTTGTTGACATACCGTTTTTTTACTCTTCTGTTTGCCAATGGAACTTAGGGGGGACTTCGCCACCGGGGCAGCTGTGTAGTCAGTGGGACTTGAGTTGCAGTCCTCACCGTTAGGACTTTTGGACTTGAATGTCATTATCGCCGTGCTTGAGGCGACGTATTAGTTTATGGACATTACGTTCCATTGTTAGTTTAGGGACATCTCGGTCCAGGGCCAGCTTCGAGGCGAAGTTTTGCCGGATACTACTTATAGAGTCTTGACTCAGGAAGACAGCGAGCGGACACGAGCGTCATCATCTATCATTAACCTAAGTCGTGACTTGTCAAGCGTAATATTTCTTAAGGAACCAGTCGTTTATTGGCCGGAAGGGCCTTTCTCCATGCATATCCATGAGCAAGTAGGCCCTACCTTGATAGACCTTGTTTATGATATACGAACCCTCATAGTTCGGCTCGAATTTCCTCTGCTTTGCATGGTTGGGGATCATAGGTCTTTTTACGACTAACACGAGTTCGCCTTGGTGGAATGTTCTTGGTCTGGTTAGTCTTTCGTATGAGCGCGTCATCCTTGCTTTGTAAGCTTCCAGGTTTTGCTGCGCCATGAGATGAGCTCCTTAAGCCAAAGATGGGCATTTTCTTTATCCGTCAGCTCATATCGAACTGCCACTCGTAGAGAGTGTAGCTCTATCTCCAAGGGAAGTACCACTTCCGTACCGAATACCAACGCGAGTAACATAGTATTCGTGGCCGTTTTGAACGTGGTTCGATACGCCCAGAGAGCTTCATGCAGTCTCCCGTGCCAGACCTTTTTGTTTCTGGACACCGTTTTCTTTATGATATTCGTCAAGGTCTTGTTGAAAGCCGCAGCTAGACCGTTGGCTCGGGGATTATAGACTGAAGAGTATCTCCAATCTATATTATGCTGTTGTGCGAAGTGGCTGATCTTATGGATCCTGTAGGCCGGCCCATTATCTGAGAGGATCCTTCGCGGAGTGCTGAGCCGGTAGATGACATGTGTCCTGAAGAAATGGAGGATGTTCTCCGTCTTCACTTCCCTTAGCGGTACTGCCCCTGCCCACTTAGAGAAGTAATCGGTTGTTGCCAATATAAACCAATGTCCTTTAGATGATGCTGGTTCGATGGGCCTAATTATATCGGTTCCCCACATTTCGAACGGCCAGCTGGCTACTGTTGGGTGCAGCAGATTTGGATGTTGGTGGATGAAGTCCTCATGAATTTGGCACGAGTGATACTGCTTCGCATATTCAAGGCAGTCCTGAATCATCGTGGTCTAATAGTAACCCATTCTCTTGATCTTCAACTTCATCTTTGGCCCGGCTTGATGAGAACCGCAGAGTTCTTCGTGGGTTTCTTGGATGACTCTCTTTGCTTCTTTTGGTCCCAGGAACCTTAGCCAAAAACTGTCGAACGATCTTTTATATAGAGTATCATTGACGAAGGCAAAAGACAGAGCTCGTTTTATGAGCTGATGTCTCGAAGATGCGTTTTCGGGTGTTCGATGGGATTTGAAGTAATCTATGAAGACTTCTCTCCAATCCTTAGCCTTTTCTTCATCCTCTAATTGGAAGACTGCTTGTTCGGTCGCTTCCTTTCTTTCAGACGACTCTGGAGATATTTTTGCTAGCGCGAGAATCCGGCTGCTTTGCACAATGATCTTTAGGTCATCGAGGTTTTCGTCGGCCAGTTCTTTAGCGAGCTTAGATAATGCATCTGCCTTGCTATTTTCCATCCGCGGTATACTTTTCAGGATGTAGGAGGGGATTTGAGTCAGCAGTTGCTACACTCTTTCACCATATTTTACCAACTCTAGTTTACACGTCTGATAGTCGCCATTTACTTGGCTAACGACTAGCTAGGAGTCTCCATATATGAGGAGGTCTTCGATTCCCATGTCGACAGCAATCTCAAGACCCGCTATCAAAGCTTCATATTCAGCCTCGTTGTTTGTCCTTGGTTCTGTTAAGGAAAGGGCAAAATACATTATCTCTCCTTATGGAGTCACGAAGATAATGCCCACCCCAGCTTTGATTATGGGGGTGCTTTGCTTTCACTTCTTCAAGGAAGATGCTCCGTCGAAGTATAGTTCCCATCGGGCATTATTTTCTTTCTTCTCCCCTTCGATTGTGCGAACGCGTGTTCATCTGGCAATTCATAATTTAAGGGAGAGTTGGCTGGTATCGGATGCTCAGCGAGAAAGTTGGCGATGGCCTAGCCTTTCATTGCCTTGAGGGGTCGATATGCTATTGAGAATTCCATCAAGAGGAGGGCCCATTTGGCAACCCTTCCTCTTAGTATGGCCCTTGACATCAGATATTTGAGAGGATCTACCTTCGATATGAGATAGAACACATGTGCCAAGGTATAATGTTGAAGCTTCGTTAACGCAAAGATCAGTGCCAGACGGTGTTTTTCAATGGCGGAGTAGTTGTTTTTTGCACCCAGAAGAACTCGAATCAAATAGTAAAGAGCTCTATCCTTCCCCTGGTCGTTCTCCTATGCCCATAGCGCGCCTAAAGAACCTTCAAGGACTCTTGTGTACAGGATGAGAGGCTTTCCCTTGACCGGAGCAGTCAGCACTAGCGGGTTCTGCAGATACTGCGTATAATGAATCCTAGGAATTTTCCTGAGGAGACTCCAAACGCGCATTTCGAAGGGTTCATCTTCAGATTATTTTTCCGAAGACGCTGGAACACTATTTTCAAATGCTCCCAGTGCTCCTCGTACGATTTTCTTTTCACCAGGAGGTCGTCGATATAACATTCGACAATCTCGTGTAAGAGGCCATCGAAGATTTTCATTATGGCCCTCTGGTAGTTAGCGCCAGCATTCTTCAGACCGAAGGGAATCACTTTATAGCAGAATATGCCCAATGGAGTCCGGAAGGCAGTATTCTTTTTGTTCTCGGGATGGATCTTTATTTGATTATACCCCGAAGATCTATCCATGAAGGAGAAGACCTCATGAGTGGACGTGTTATCGATCATCAGCTCGGTAACATGCACTGGGAAGCCATCCTTCGAAAAAGGTTTGTTGAGATCCTGAAAGTCTACGCAGATGCGTACTGTCCCATTTTTCTTCATTATCGGAACGATATTGGCGATCCAGTCAGGATATTGAATTTCTTGGATGAAGCCAGAGTCAATTAGTTTCTTGATTTCGGCGTTGATACTCATTTCAAGTTCGAGCCGCAATTTTCTTGGCGCTTGCTTGACTGGCTTAACGTCCAGCGGTATAGCCAATTTATGCACCGCTATTTCTGGATCTAATCCCGGCATCTCGGAATAGTTCCATTCGAAATAGTCTTTATACTACATAAGCACGTCCTTTAGTGTGGCCAGCTGTGTTTTAGACAACAGCTCACTGACGAACGTTAACCTTGGATCGTTTTCCGTCCCGAAATCAATTTTCCTTAGATTGTCCGCCGTGATGTGTATCCCATCTTCCAATTCTGAGATCACCTCGTCTTCATCCTCATCTGTGAAGCACTGGGAGAGGCCGTCTATATTCCCATGCTCCCTCTCCTTTGAGAATGTTATTATATGGCAGGTACGAGTTCGTTTCCAAGCTCGATGTTGATCTGGAATTACCATTGCAATATAGGTTGCTTTTGGCTTATACTTTCGTGGTGAGGTTACCCTCCAACTGTCGGATAGAGCAAACCTGCCTTCCTGATTCTGGTCTTCAACCCAGTCTTTGAAGGTAAAGCAGTCTTTAAGAGGATGTCCTACTGCTCGGTGGTAAGAGCAATAAGCCGGGTGATAGACCTCGTTTATTTGTTCGGGGTGCCGAGACTCCGAGAGCATCATCATTTGATATTTAATGACAAGGTCGAATATTTTTGTTGTCTTGTTGATCGAACACTTTCGGCGTTTCGGAGTTCAAAATTCTAAAGTTAACCGCGATCAAGGACGGTGTCGCTATGCAGCTAGCCAGTTGAGCACGGGTCGATCCGCAGGGAGATGGTTGTATGTCCGTTTGAGTTTTAGATGAGTTAATAAAGAAATGTATATGTGTATGTTCGATTCTATCCTAAGTGTCGTATTTTATGTTCAAGTAAGTTTGTTAAGGTTAAGGTCCGTTAGTAGAGTTAGGATTAGTCTTGTGCTTTTCTTTTGCCATTCTTAAGACGATGTTGGGATAATCGAAAGTAGCGGGGATTAGGAGGACATAGGAATGGGATTTGCGAGTTTAAGCAAGCTTTTCAACGCTAAATCCATTCCTAGTGCCCCTTGTCCGTCCGCTAAATACGCTTATTTCCAACCCTCGGTCAAACACCCGCAATCATGTATCCAATTAAGTCACAACTATATGTTACGTTGTAGTGCGTTTAAAGGACTTCTCGATTTAAATCGCGGCTATATGTCACGTATAGCGTGACTAAATGAGGGGGTTGCGTTTGTTTGGTCGAGGTTCGTTCAAGATGTTTGGTGAAAAGAAGCACAAGGGATTTTTCCGTCCCTCATACTAACTTCCTTATCCTTAACAAGTGTGGAATTATTCACACATGGTAAATGAAAACAAAAGAAAACAAGAAGGTAGAAAAGAGAGAAAAGAAAAATACGATTTTATAAATGGTGCAAGCTAACTCTTGGGTCCTCACCTTAGCAAGGAACTCCGTCAAGTATCATCTCTTGGAAATAATACGGATAAGAAGAAAGGAAAAGAGCAAAAAATAACAACAAATACTTAACAACAATTATAAAAGTTACACTTGAATTAAAAGACAATGCAAGAATTAAAAGATAAAAGTTAACAAGAATAACAAATCCTCATTTTCATTTCATCATCCATTTAATACTCTCACTACATTTTAATGGAGAATACATGAAGAAGAAGAAGAAGAAGAAGAAGAAGAAGAAGAAGAACTAAAGCTAAACTATATCCTAACAAAAAAAGCATAAAAAGAAGACCCCTTGGCTTGGCACAAAACTGGGCTATTTATAGGCTGAGTACTGAAACCCTAGGGCAAGATTCTCTACCCAAATGAAGTTAACAAGCTACCCCCAAAACCCGAGTTGACACTGAGTCAACTCGGCCACGGATCCGCCGCCGAGTCGCCATATTGGTCGCGGTTCTGCGGCGCTTTGAGGGAGTTGGGATGTCGAATTTTATGGGGTTTCTTGTGTTGCTCTCTTCTGTTGTTCTACATGCTCCAAATTGCAAATGGCATCAACAATTTCTTCAGATCTGCAACAGTCCAAAGTGGCTTCAAAAATAATACTTTTGAACTTATCTCCCTCGAGCTCCGCGCACCCATTGATTCTTGTGCTGTCCCCCTTGTGTTCTGTACTTGTCCGAGACATGAATGGCCACTGTCATATGTCTTGTCACAGGAACTGGTACGCGGTACTGGATGGATACGGATGACTGGAACCCATCTTTTATCTATTGACAACAGATGATCTGTATTTTGGCGTAACAGTGGAGATTTTGTATCATTTGCGTTATTTTGGATTAGGAACCTATAGCCTGTAAATATGTAGCAAACATGGATTAAAAGCACCTGCCTATAAACAAATGAGCATAAGAATGAGCGGTATTAAATGCAATATTCTGGTATGAACAAATACCCCCAAACTTAACTTTTGCTCATCCTGAGCAAAACCAATTATTCACAAAAAAGTGCTAACCTCACTTTCGCAGGGAACGCGATTGCACTGAGCTCGTGTAACATGCCGTTAAACCTCTAGGTGTCCCTAGTAGGAGGAGTGTTGTCTCCTGAGAGTTTTCAGCGGATACTACCCACAAAATCCAGTCAAGCTAGTTTCATAAGTTAACGTCGATTCTACTCCTATAGTTTAGTATCTAAGTTAGAAATTATATTATCCTAAGTTAGAAATATCCTACCCTTATGTTTCACACCTCTTATTTATTCAACCCCAGATCCTATACGTTTTACAGTTTAGAAAGATCTCGGTCTCTCCTGAGTTTTCCTTCTAAAGTGCGGTCTCCAATCCGGAATTTTTATCATCTTTAAAGAAAATATAAGGCTTATTCTTTATTCCTATCTTTCCTCCAAATATCGATTGTATATCTCTACGTGTGTGTAAAATTTCACCCCTACACTTAAGAATTCAATTCAAGCTATAATACTCTTGCCTTAATATGTAATACTACTTCTTTTCATTAATGATGGACGGTGTTGCTTACACACTTTTTATGCGACTATTAATGCTTCTTGAGGCACTAACAGCCGATTATTGAATGTGTGAGCTTAAAGCGCAAATAGAAATTTCCAGGTCTTGATTTTATTCTTTTTCTTTTTTTCTGTTTTTCTTTTTCTTTTCAAGACTGGCTATATTTTTCATTGACGCTCTTTTGGTGGTTAGCTTTAAATACCGTTTTTTCTTTCATACTAGGATTTCAGGCAAGAGTATGTCTAGGTATCCTCTACTATCTCAAGTTTCAAGGTGCGTGTAAGTGCATTTTGTAGGGTATATACTTTCTGAGTTTGGACTTAAGAATAGGAACTATTTTTCAGACTTATCTTTCAATAAAGCATCAATACTTTCCCTTCATTTTGACTTAACTCAGAACTGAACTCAAGATTACCTACTTCTATAAAAAAAATTGTAAGGACGTATAATTACCAAAGTTAAACAGAAAGAGGATTATTTTTAGGGTTTTCAATTCCTAGGCCTAGGATTTAGTTATTTCTAACATATCAACTAAACTTTCGGAATAAAAATCTAAGTTACCCTATTAGCTAACTTGACGAAAAAGTTTTTATATTTTTGGAATTTTTTTTTGATTTTTATGGGTTTTTAAATAAGTATGCAAATGCAAAATATACAAATGAATGCGAAGGAAGGAAGCTTACTGAGCACACCCCCAAACTTAAACTTGACAGTGCCCTCACTGTCAGGCTACACCATGAGGGTCAAAATTGTCGGCGCTCCCTAAATTTTTTTTATACAAAACAATAAAAAAACAAAAATATATACACAAAAATTCCTCCCCCCCCTCCCAAACTTAAGTGAAACGGTGTTTCTACTGTTAAGCGTTGAAGTTCAAGTTAGGGGGAGAAAATAGTATCAATCTATACAAGGCCTTACACAGGCCAAAAGTGAGCACCAACCATTCAAAGATTTTATCTATATAGTGTGGTGGTTGGTGAAAGAATGCAGAGAGGTAAGAAATGGAGAATACGCGAGACCGTATGGGGATAGAAGTGGGATACGGTCTCGGTATACGAGGAGAAGAATGGTGGAAGGGAAAAAGAAATGGTGTACGAACTTGAGGGTGAAAATGGAGTGAATAAATTAGCACAATCTGTAATGGTCGATGTAAAAAGATGGATTGTACTAATCTATCACTATAGCGAGAAATTGGGTCAAATCCCTCAAGATTCGTGAGAAACCATGGGTAAACCAATCTTGGTAAACCAGACATAGGAAGTGAAATTGATACGGTGTCTTGCAAGGTCGGAATGATGGAAAGGATAGAGGAAAGTGATAGATGAGGGGTATCGGTTAAAGGTTCTGGAGGTTGTGCACAGTCAATGAAGGGAACAGGATGAATTGGAAAATACGACTCATCAATTAAAACTGCTTCATCCTCTAAACTATCCTCAAAGTTCTCCTCAAAAATCAGCTCATCCATGCATGTATTATCAATATCTAGACGCATATGAAGTTCAGGAAAGACAGTTAATGATTCGGGATGATGTCCATACGGAAGTGAAATTAAATGATGAATTTGAGAGACAAACTCATCGAAAGTTGTGGGTTCATCATCCGAAATATTCCCGGCGTTGATATCCTCAATCAAGTGAAAATCAATATTCCCAGACTCCCAAAAGCATGGATATTAATCAATTCAGGTTCTAAGATGGAGGTATAGATGTCAAAATTATTGGGTGTGGTTTCACTCAAAAGGGACCCTTCACAATCGGGCAAATCAAACACTACAAAGTTGCACAACTCGTCAAACGTTCTATCGGCTATTTGTGATTCATTTGGGACACTCGACAGACATTCAAGACCGGAGTTGTGGGATTCAATTTGTAATGGGTAGGTTTGATTTGGAAGGGGTGCTCACTCTCACGACTCAAATCCGCCACCTGTCCTATCGCCTCATCATACATTAGAAAATTAGGAGCTAGTTGGAAACTAGCTACCGGTTCGTTAAGTTGTATGAGGGGGCCCATGGACGCATTCACTTCCTCCATTTGGCATGACGCTACTCGAAAATCTTCTAATGTCTGTTCCAAACTAGACATTGGCTGTGAAGGGGTTTCAGTAAAAGATTCAAAGTTATCTGGATATGTGAAACTCCCAAATAGCTGTATAGAAGTAATGCCTGGGGAAGGTGCAAAAGTTGGGTAGGAATTATAGGAATTGAATGGTTGGACAGGATGATGATCAACGTTATGATAAGAAGGTGGTTGAAACTATTGATCAAAAGAATTCGAAGTGGTGAAAGGAGTGAAAGATCGGTTACGAGATTGTTCAATATGTTCAGCAATGGACATGGATGTCGGAGTCGTAACATGACTTCCAGATGGGGTATCAACATGAGAAGGGGTGAAAGTTTGAAATGGTTGATACAAACTGGAATGCGATGTCCAATTGCTAGCCCTAGACGCGTCTATCCGATTTCTCAAAGAAGTTGCGGGCATGGATGGATCGTTCGAAGTTCGGCCAAAACAAGAACCGTAAGAAGTAATGTCTGGTTGTAGGTACCAAAATTCGGCAAGAGTTTTGCGAGGTGGGGTACCCATGTTGGAAGTGTGAAAAGGTAGGGAGGGAAGGAAGTGGTATTTTTTTAAATTTTTTTTATTTTTTTGTTTTAAAAAAATGTTTGTTTTTGGAGTTTAAAAATTGTTTGTTTTGAAAGAATACATAATTATGGGACTAAACTTTACATAAGCACAATCACAATCACAATATGCACAAACAATCACGTAGAGCTAGGGTCTTCAAAGTCCAACTAGACCGCTCCTAGATTTCCAGGCGACAAGTTGCAGGATAACTCTCGAATCGCCTCTTCACTGCCAATTATGGCCAGGTAAGCACAAGTGAGGTAAGGAGGGTTCCACTCACGAATCACTGTGAGACGGGCCTTTTAAAATTACCTCCTCACTTGTCTAGCTTAGGCACCACAAAGTCAAGTTTAGATAAATGACCGATTCGCCACAACCCTCACTTGTCCTAAATGAGCGTGATAGGTCCTTAAAGCTTTGGTCTAGATATTTTTTTATTAGCTCAAGGTAATGCGTATGCAATTTGTGATTTGTGAGGTCTTAGGAAGGGTGATGAAATCCCCACCCAATCCGAATTGGTGTTATTGCCCCTTAAAGTCCGTATTATTATATGCAAAGCGTATAAACAAACAAAATTTAAAACAACAAAAAAAAATTTATTTAGCGGCGGCACAATCTGTGTAAAGAGACCTGTAGAAAATACAGTATAGTGGAATTCACAGAGAAGACAAAATGAAAGAGAGAAGGTGAAAAAAACTTGGGGCTCAGAAGCCTCAAAGTTGCCACGGAACCGCCGCACAACCCAAGATTTGACCGTGGTTCCGCCGTCAAACTTTGAGCTTTGGGCCTGAAAATTTGTCCTTGTACTCCGCTTGCTCTCTACTCCAAAATAAAATGCTCTGTTTTCTTTTTTGATTACTGTACTTGTTCCAGATAGCCTGCACACTTGCACACAAAAAATATCAAAAAAAATAACAAAACTATTTTCTTTTTATATTATATTTATAATTTTTTTTATATACAAAAAAAGAATATTAACCCGAATAACAAGAAAGAAAATACGTTACCATCTCCCCGGCAACGGCGCCATTTGATCAAACGCTTTCAGCGTGTCGGAGTTCAAAATTCTAAAGTTAATCGCGATCAAGGACGGTGTCGCTATGCAGCTAGCCGGTTGAGCACGGGTCGATCCACAGGGAGATGGTTGTATGTCCGTTCGAATTTTAGACGAGTTAATAAAGAAATGTATATGTGTATGTTCGATTCTATCCTAAGTGTCGTATTTTATGTTCAAGTAAACTTGTTAAGGTTAAGGTCGGTTAGTAGAGTTAGGATTAGTCTTGTGCTTTCCTTTTGCCATTCTTAAGATGATATTGGGATAATTGAAAGTAGCGGGGATTAGGAGGACATAGGAATGGTATTTGCGAGTTTAAGCAAGCTTTCCAACGCTAAATCCATTCCTAGTGCCCCTTGTCCGTCCGCTAAATACGCTTATTTCCAACCCTCGGCCAAACACCCGCAACCATGTATCCAATTAAATCACAACTACATGTTACGTTGTAGTGCGCTTAAAGGACTTCTCGACTTAGGTCGCGGCTATATGTCACGTATAGCGCGCCTAAGTGAGGCGGTTGTGTTTGTTTGGTCAAGGTTCGTTCAAGATGTTTGGCGAAAAGAAGCATAAGGGATTTTTCCGTCCCTCATACCACCTTCCTTAGCCTTAACAAGTGTGGAATTATTCATACATGGTAAATGAAAATAAAACAAAACAAGAAGGAAGAAAAAAGAGAAAAGGAAAATATGGTTTTACAAATGGTGCAAGCTAACTCTTGATGTCCTCACCTTAGCAAGAAACTCCGTCAAGTATCATCGCTTGGAAATAATACAGATAAGAAGAAAGGAAAAGAGCAAAAAATAACAACTACTTAACAACAATTATAAAAGTTACTCTAGAATTAAAAGGCAACACAAGAATTAAAAGATACAAGTTAAAAAGAATAACAAAGCCTCATCCTCATTTCATCATCCACTCAATACTCTCACTACATTTTAATGGAGAATACATGAAGAAGAGGAAGAAGAAGAAGAAGAAGAACTAAAGCTAAGCTAAATCTTAATAAAAAGAAGCATGAAAAGAAGACCCTTGGCTTGGCACAAAACTCGGCTATTTATAGGCTGAGTACTGAAACCCTAGGGTAAGATTCTCTGCCCAAATGAAGTTACCAAACTACCCCCAAAACCCGAGTTGACACCGAGTCAACTCGGCCGCGGATCCGCCGCCGAGTCGCCATATTGGCTGCAGTTCCACGGCGCTTTGAGGGAGTTGGGATGTCGAATTTTGTGGGGTTTCTTGTGTTGCTCTCTTCTATTGTTCTACATGCTCCAAATTGCAAATTGCATCAACAATTACTTCACATCTGCAACAGTCCAAAGTGGCATCAAAAATAATACTTTTGACCTCATCTCCCTTCAGTTCCGCGCACCCATTAATTCTTGTGCTGCCCCCTCGTGCTCTGTGCTTATCCGAGAAATGAATGACCACTGTCATATGTCTTGTCTCAGGAACTGGTACACGGCACTGGACGGATACGGATGACCGGAACCCGGCTTTTATCTATTGACAACAGATGTTCTGTATTTTGGCGTAACAGTGAAGATTTTGTATCATTTGCGTTATTTTGGACTAGGAACATGTAGCCTGTAAATATGTAGCAAACACGGAATAAAAGTACCTGCCTATAAACAAATGAGCATAAGAATGGGTAGTATTAAATGCAATATTCTGATATGAACACTTGTCTTGAGGGAAAGAATATTTCCGACCCATCTTCTTCATAAAAGACGGATTCCAGCTGACTCTTTCTCGATTGCGTTAGTTCTTTGATCCGCTTCGCTGTTTTAGAACATCATTCTCGTTCTTCATCTTGTTTTTGCCTCTACTTCGGGTTTTTTCCTTGCCATTAGAGCATACAGCGGGCTGAGGGTGAAGGTCATCGCAGTCTTCACTTTCCACAGACTGCTGAGTAAGCCGCTGCGTCCTGGATTTCTCGTAAAAAGCCATTTCGTGGATGTATTCATCCCGGACCTTTTGACCCCCTTCTCTTATTAGCTTGTCAATTTATTCTTCGAATGACTGTTCAGTTGATAAAACTGTACATTTGTATTACATTTTTCCTACTATTTCTATACTAGAAAAGGTGTTTATTATAATATATGATACATATGAGGGTTTATCTGCAAAAATACTATTTTTCATGTGTTGATATATTATAATTAATATTTGGTAGGAAAATGTATGCAAAGATACCATTGACCAAATCTTAATGGTGAAATTAATATCTCAATAAAATAAAACACTACTAATATTATTTGTTGAGATTGTGCAGAATTTTTCAGGGCTAAAAATCAAGGGAATCAAAGTTGTTATGAGCAAACCTGCCTAATTAAGAAAGCAAAACTATGAAATCAAGTCTGGCAGAAACAAAGAAAAGATTTCCAATTTCCAAAGGTTCCAGAGATCGCCACGTGTCACAAGGAGAAAAGCTCAGAAGACCAAATCAACCGATCCATACACGAGGCCGTGGATCCGCGGTCAAACCTACCTGTTGACCGCGGATCCACCGCGTTACAGATAGATTTGAAGCTGTGAATTTTTCTGTTGAATCTTAACTGTTGGCTTCCAAATTTGGAAGCTAGGGTTTTGGCTTTTGGAGTATAAATATGGACCGAGAGCCTCTTGGAAAAATTATCAAGCCGACGAGATCACGAAGTCCAAGACGGCTCATGCATCCAGGCTGATCATCAACGGTTCATCTACCTCCTTAGAAGAGATCGAGAATCAAACTAGTATTTGTAATCATTTTCTAAGGAAACAAAGTGTAATGAGTTTTGTTGATTAATAAAGGTAGTTCTTTTTCTTATTCTATTTCTTTGTACTTTCATTATGAATTCTCTCTCCATCTCTTTTTCTCCCAACATGCGCGAGTAATTCTCCGCTTTATAGGCTTCGTAGGATTAGGGTAGGTTAATGGATGATGAAAATACTTAAACTCTTTTTACGTCCTATAAAGTTTATAAACTTTATCAAAAGAATCATTAACATCCTAATCGGGCACGCTACCAATTCATTGTTAGTCTCGACCGCGATTAGAGATTAGATTAATGATTGTTTTGGTAAAGGCTAGATATGAACGGAGTTCCATGTCGAGATAGGGGTTAAGAGCAGGATTCCTTTTCCCTTCAGAAACCCTAATCTACATGCATCGCTGTCGTACTAGTTTTAAATCTATTAAAGGATAGAAAGAGTAATCTTTAATTAATCATCCATAACTACTAAATCCTAATGAACCCTACAAGCCCTCTTCTTATATAAACTTACATCCGTAGTTAATCTAGATCTATATTTTGCATCCGTGTTTAACGTAGATCTAGATCCTACAACCATTCTACAATATTCTTTATCCCTCCTCTCTTTTTCAACATGTCTAAAGTAAGAGTAAAAGGTTCCACGTTTCCCAGAGGACGACCCGTACTCATCTCGGTCTAGCTACACGCGACACCATTATTGATTGCGGTTATTCTACAAACACACTTTTTTCAGATCAACCAAATGGCGCCGTTGCCGGGGATACGTGCGTAATTTTTTAGTCTTACTATTTGTGTTGAATTCTTATTCGATCTATATCATAATTAAAACAAAACTGTAAATCGTATATTTAACAAAGTGTGTGAAATTTTTGTAAGGAGATCTGGAGTCACAGACTTGAGAAAACAGGAGACAGAGACATTCATTGAGATCTAGAGGAGTACAGAAGGCCACGTAGCAAAAATAATCACCTAGACCCTCAACCACGCGGCGGATCCACGGTAATAAGACCTTTGTGGCGGTGGAAACGCGGCACAACAGAGGATCTAGGGTTTCAAAATTCTCTGGTAAGATTCTAACCTCTTTCTCTCTCCTCTCAAATCTAATAAAATCTCTTTTCTGCAGGATTCTTTGCAAAAATATCGCCGCTCAAAAATCTTTTTGCAAAGTTTTGTGATTGGTTTTGTTTTGCATATTTTAATACGGACTTTAAGGGGCAAAGACCAAATCCAAATTAGGTGGAGATTTCATCACCCTTCCTAAGCCCTACAAATCACAAAGCGAGTATCTGCATCAACCCTAAATTAATTTAAAAAATATCTAGACCAGACTCTAAGGACCGTCGCGCTCATTAAGGATAGAGGAAGGTCGTGGGTAATCTATCACTTATCCGCATTACTTTTGTGGTGTCTAGGCAAGTGTGTCTAAAGTAAGTGGTTACTTAATTAGGATTGCTACTTACGTAGTGGACAACCTCCTACTTACCTGGCACTTACCTGGCTACAAGAGTAGTAAAGAGGCGGTAGAGAATTGATCCTACGGCTTGTCCTTTGGAAGTCTAGGAGCAGTCTAGAGACTGACCTAGGTAACCTTAGTTCTAGGGTTGTTTGTGCAATTTTGTGTGATTTGTCTTGAGTCCCACTTTTTTTTCAAAACAAACCAATTTTAAAGCACACATACGCTGCCACTTGCACTAAACCGGCTTAGTGCATGCTTGGCTGGATACGGGATTCTAGTGCCCGTCTTGTCCGCGTTCCTGCTATTGACGCCGAAGTCGGTACTTCTTCATCTTCTTTTCCCCCACCACACACCACGACCGAGATGGACGGTACTCCATCAGATTATAACACCACACTGCCACCGCCCGTAGGTGCACAGAATCCACCGCGCATATCTCTCCAAGAGAGATGCTATCCCATCCGTGGTCCTCTTCCCACTTGTTTATCTATTTCTCCAGCTAACGGGGATAATTTCGAAATTAAACCCCACTAGATCAATCTGCTGCCCAAATTTCACGGGCTTGAGTTGGAAGACGCATACGTTTTCATCACCAAATTCGAAAACGTATGCGCAATGATGGGTACTTCACAATTGACTGTGGATGCTATGCGCTTACTTCTTCTCCCATTCACTCTGTGCGAATTGGCAGAAAATGGCTTTATAATACTGCCCAAACTCTATCACTAACTGGGATGAATTCGTAATTGCATTTCTTAAGAAGTTTTACCCAAACCAGAAGACTGCCCATATTAGAAGTGAGATCAACCAGTTCATCCAGCTTTCCAATGAACCATTTTGGAAGTGCTTTGAACGTTTCAAGGATCTGCTTGTCCAATCTCCTCATCATGGAATACAAAGATGGGATTTATGTCGAATTATATATGAGGGCATTAATCCAGCGACAAAGCTGATGCTTGAAACAATGTGTCAATGCAATTTCATGTCTAAAGATGACGGTGAAGCGTGGAAATATCTGGAAGATCTCGCTGAAAACACTTTACAGTGGGAAAGCGTAAGACCACCTTCATCTAGGGGAGGTATTCACCAGCTCAATGTTTCCATCGCAGTGAAAGCCGAAATGGCAGTGATGCAGAAGAAACTCGACGCTATTGAGAACAAATTTTCATCAGTCTCCCTAAATCAGGTCACGCTTCCCAAGACTGTCTGTGGTTGCTGTTCAGATCCTTCACACTTAACGGAAGAATATCCTATGAATGCATCGTTTCAAACTAATGCTGCTTTTTTGCAGCGACCTAGAAACGATCCTTATTCTTCCACGTACAATCAAGGATGGAGGAATCATCCTAAATTTGCTTGGAACCAAAACCAACCCCAAATTCAAAATCAGTTCCAAAGCAATTATCAAAGACCTCCTCCACAACAACCACAACTACAAAGTTAGCTCCCCTTTCAGTCACAAAATTTTCAAAATCCGGCCAACACTTCTACAGCACAAGTGGCCGGTACTGACAACTCTTCACTCGCACAAACTTTGGATATGTTTATGAAACATACCATTCAAATGTCGGCTGATATGAAGCCTTCTATTGATACAATAAAGAAAGACTCCACCTCCCATGGCGAGAGTATTAAATCAATAGAAAACCAACTTGCACAGTTGAACGCCGCAATGAGTGCGAGAGAGAAAGGGAAACTCCCATCTCAACCCCTATAGAATCCTGGCTATTCATAAAATCATAATGTGAATGTCGTTACTACGTTGAGATCGGGAAAAGTGCTGAATAACCGAGCGGGTGAGCAATTTGATGTTAGTGACACCAATGATACCCCAGCTTCTTCTTCTTCCCCTAATTCGTCTAGTCTCCCACCTTCATCCGAGCCTATTCTCCGTTTTCCCCAAGGCTCGAACATTTCGCCATATCTATCTAAGTCGATTCCCACTCCAATTTTGGGATCGAATCCGTCCCCACAATCTTCTCCACAAATATTGGACCCAAAACTTATTGATCAAGCTCCATTTCCAAACAGATTAAGGGCCAACAGACCTAACCCACAAATGGAGAAGATTGTTGAAATGTTTAAGCAACTTAGAGTGAATATTCCTCTCCTAGATGCTATTCAACAAGTCCCATCTTATGCAAGAATCCTTAAAGACTTGTGCACTAGGAAGAGAAAAACTCAAGTGCCTAAGAAGGTTTTCATGACGAGTAATGTTAGCACAGCTTTTACCCAACAAATACCAAAGAAACGTAAGGACCCTGGCTGTCCTACAATCTCTATTTCTATTGAGGGTAAAAATATTAATCGTGCTTTACTCGATCTTGACGCTAGCGTTAACTTACTTCCTTATTTAGTATACGAGTAGTTAGGAATTGGAGAGTTAAAACCCGCCCACTGTACTCTCCAGATGGCAGACCGATCGATCACCAAATCTCGGGGTGAACTAGAGGATGTGTTAATTAAAGTCGGGGAATTCATATTTCCCGTGGACTTTATTGTTTTAGATACACAACCTGTGGCAAACCCACGCAATCAAATCCCGGTGATACTTGGTCGACTCTTCCTAGCAACTTCTAACGCTGTAATTAATTGTCGTAACGGTTCTATGAACTTATCCTTCGGGAAAATGACAATTGAGCTTAATATTTACAAGCTAGGAAGTCAGCCTTAAGAACCTTCTGCTCATTTGCTGGATGTTTGTTCCATCCACGAGATAGCTCCTGAAAGCTGCATGGATGAGGAACTTTTCTTTGATGATCTCGACAACACTAATGAGACATCGTTTGATCTTGCACCACTTCATAGTGAGGATATGTTCAATGAGTCCGTCCTTGATTTTGAACCCACTCGTTGCAAAAGTCAGCAGCACTTTCCGAGTCAATATCTTATGCAAGTTTTGAACCTCTTAGGGAGTCCGAATATCATTTCCTTACCCCACCTTCTATTGTCTCTCCGCAAATTCTTGATCTCAAACCGCTACCTTCTCATCTTAAATATGTATATTTAGGTGAGAATGAGACTTTGCCAATGATTATATCCGCTTCTCTAGCCCTAGAGCAAGAGAACGCACTTTTGGCATTGTTGAGATCGAATCGGCAAGCATTTTATTAGACAATGGCTGACATCAAAGGGATTAGTCCCTTAATTGTTGAACATTACATATATCTGATGGATGAAACCAAACTAACCCGAGACCCACAAAGACGGTTAAATCCCATTATGAAGGAGGTGGTAAAGAAAGAAATCGTCAAGTGCCTTGATAGTGGAACAATTTACCCCATATCTGATAGCCAATGGGTAAGTCAAATTCATGTGGTCCCTAAAAAGTCTGGCATCACGGTCATCACTAATGAGGCTAATGAGTTAATCCAAACATGCAGCCAAACTGGGTGGCGCGTATGTATTGATTACAGGAAACTCAATACCGCGACGAGAAAAGATCACTTCCCTCTACCTTTCATTGACTAGATGTTAAAATGATTAGCTGGACACGAATACTACTGTTTCTTGGACGGATACTCTGGCTATAACCAGGTCCCCATCGCCGAAAAGGATCATGATAAAAGCACATTTACTTGTCCTTTTGGAACTTTTGCTTATAGACACATGCCTTTTGGGTTATGCAACACTCCCGCTACATTTCAGCGGTGCATGATGGGGATATTTTCAGATATGGTGGAGAATTTTCTGGAAATTTTTATGGACGATTTCTCCATTTTTGGGGACTCCTTTGAGGACTTCCTTCATAATCTTGACGCGGTTCTTACCCGCTGTAAGGATAAGAACTTGACTTTGAATTGGGAAAAATGCCATTTTATGGTCCAAGAAGGTATTGTACTTGGACATATACTTTCACGAAAAGGCATTGAGATTGACAGAGCTAAAATAGATGTCATTCATAACCTCCCTCGTCCCAATTGCGTCAAAGATATACGATCCTTCCTTTGTCATGCAGGATTTTATAGGAGATTTATTAAGGACTTTAGCAAAATTGCTAGACCCTTAACCCTTCTATTGGCCAAGGATACTACATTTCACTTCGATCGGATTGTGAGGATGCTTTTGAATCGCTTAAAGTATCACTCACTACAGCCTCCGTTCTATCATCTCCGGATTGGAACCACCCGTTCGAGCTTATGTGTGATGCATCAGATTTTGCTATTGGTGCTGTCTTAGGACAACATATTGATAAGATGCCACATGTAATTTACTATGTAAGTAAGACCTTGAATGATGCACAAATAAATTACACAACTATCGAGAAAGAACTCTTAGCAGTTGTATTTGCATTAGAGAAATTCAGGCCCTACTTGATTGGCTCGCCAATTGTGGTTTACACTGATCACTCCGCCCTACGACATCTTTTATCGAAGAAGGATGTGAAGGCCAGGCTAATACGTTGGATCCTATTGTTACAAGAATTTGATCTCGTCATCCGAGACAAGAGTGGATCTGAAAACGTTGTAGCCGACCATCTTTCACGCATCAATTCTTCGCCAACTTTGACCATGCCGATAAATGACTCATTTCCTGACGAGCAGCTCTTGACTATATCCTACGAACCTTGGTTTGTAGATATTGTGAACTATCTTGCGACGGGACTTATTCCTAGTGATTGGTCGAAACAAGACAAATTTCGATTTCTATCCCAAGTAAAATACTTTTACTGGGATGAACCTTATCTGTTTAAGTATTGTTCCGATCAAATCATTCGCAGGTGTGTCCCTAACGATGAATTCAAGAGTGTGTTATCATTTTGTCATGATCAGGCTTGCGGCGGTCATTTTGGTCCTCGAAAAACGGCGGAGAAAGTTTTGCAATGTAGCTTTTATTGGCCAACATTATTTAAAGATACATATGAACATTGCAAAACTTGTCCGCGATGTCAGCAATTGGGTCGGATTTCACGAAGAAACGAGATGCCGCTCCAACCTATATTGGTTGTGGAAATATTCGATATTTGGGGTATTGATTTTATGGGCCCTTTTCCTAACTCCTTTGGGAATTTATATATCTTGTTAGTGGTTGATTATGTCTCGAAATGGGTGGAAGTTATACCGTGTCGCACTAATGACAACAAAGTTGTCATTAAGTTCCTTAAAGAAAATATCTTTTCGCGATTCGGACACCCTCGCGCTATAATTAGCGACAATGGGACACATTTCTGTAATCGGTATTTCGAGGCCTTGATGCGGAAATATTCAATCACTCACAAGCTTTCTACGCCCTATCATCCCCAAACAAGCGGGCAGGCTGAGATCTTAAATAGGCAGATCAAACAAATTTTGGAGAAGACGGTTTCTAAAAACTGTAAAGATTAGTCAACCAAATTGACGAATGCTCTTTGGGCATTCCGCACCGCTTATAAGACCGATCTTGGTATGTCTCCATACTGCCTAGTATTTGGGAAGGCATGTCACCTTCCTGTCGAGATCGAACATAAAGCAATGTGGGCTATTAAAGAGCTTAACTTTGATTTTGATCATGCAGGCAGCTATCGGAAGCTGTAATTGAATGAGCTAAGCGAACTCCGCGATGAAGCACAGGACTAAAGTGTTCCACGATAAAAATCTTTTTAGAAAAACCTTCACATCGGAGCAACAAGTCCTTCTTTACGATTCCCGTCTCTATCTTCATCCGGGTAAGCTTAAATCTCGTTGGAAAGGACCTTTTGTGGTGCGGTATGTACACCCGCACGGGGCAGTAGAAGTTGAAAAATTGAAAAACGGTTCAATTTTTAAAGTAAATGGGCATAGATTAAAACCGTATTTCTTTGCTGACCCCGCGGAGAAGCTCCTGTTTTTACAGGAGCCGCTTTATCAAAACTGAATTTCCTCCGCCTCACCTCCATGTTTTGGTAACATTTTCTCATTTTAAGAATGGAGGCGAGTAAAAAAAAATTGGATTTAATTGAATATGTATGCGTGCCAAAGATCAATTTTGGGGGTAGTTTCATTTAACCACTATTTTACCCCTTTTATCTCTCCCCAAGTATACAGCTCCATGCTCTCAAAAGACAACATCAGTGAGGACACTGCTGAAAATAGGTTTGGGGGGGGAAGTTTATATTCACTGAATTATCTTTCACACTGGGCATTCAAATTTTTTTTATAACAAAACAGTAGATAGTGAAAACTTACATCCAAAAGATAGGAATAGTATAAGAAAACCAAGAAAATTAGAAGTTTTCTTAAACGAACTGGTAATAAGTAGTTATGAGCTGTTGTCCCAAGGGTTAGTACGATGAAGGAAGTCACTAATCTGAGGATAAAAATAAGTCTGAAAAATAGTTTCTATTATGGAAGCAAAACATCTGAATGTTGATACCTTACTATACGCACTTACACACGTCTTGAAACTCGGAATAGTAGAGGATACCATGAAATGCTCTTGTCTAAAAGCCAAAGTATGAAGGAAATAATAAATGAAGAAAATATAAAAATGGTGAAAAGAAAAATGAACACTGGTTTTGTTATCGCCAAGGAAGCAATAAAAAAATATAGCAAGGGTGCTTCATCACCAAGTGCCTTAGACCAACTGGTTTGGGAGTCACTACTAAGCCTTAGGTGGTGCAAGACGAGGAAAATACTATCACCTAATCAGCAAGCACATAACTAATCGGTCGGTTAGTACCTCAAGAAGTATTAATGGTCGCATGAAAATGTGTGAGCAAATCCATAAATATTCATCAAAATAAAAAAGTACTGAGGTAGATGGACAAGAGTATGATAGCTTGAATTGAATTCTCCGAGTGTAAGGATGTCCATTACACACACGTATGGTTATATGATCGATGTTTGGATGAAAAGTAGGAATGAAGAATAAAGACAATGTTTTATTGAGGGATGATGTGATTTCTAATATCTTTTCATGACTATTAAGATAGGGCTCATGACAACTGAAAAGCTAGTGTAGTTGGAAACTCTAAATTTTCAAAGTATTTCTTTTATAGTTCTTATCTTTATATGTAAATTTCACCATCTCTCTTTTATTATAGAATTTTGTGGGTGTAATCCGCTGAGAACCCTCAGGAGACAACACTCCTCCTACTAGGGACACCTAGAGATTTAACGGCTTGTTGCACGTGCTCAGTGCAATCGTGTTTGCCTACGAAAGTGTGCTTAGTTTTCTCCTTTCTTTTTCTCCTTCTCTTGAATAAACTAGTTTGCTCGGGACGATCAAAGATAAGTTTGGGGGTATTTGTTCAGTTGATAAAACTGCACATTTGTATTACATTTTTCCTACTAAGTCACCGAATAACCCTTCACAATTCAAGAGTGCGCTATACTAGAAAATATGTTTATTATAATATATGATACATATGAGGGTTTATCTGTAAAAATACTATTTTTCATGTGTTGATATATTATAATTAACATTTGGTAGGAAAATGTATGCAAAGATACCATTGACCAAATCTTAATGGTGAAATTAATATCTCAATAAAACAAAACACTACTAATATTATTTGTTGAGATTGTGCAGAATTTTTCAGGGCTAAAAATCAAGGGAATCAAAGTTTTTGAGAGCAAACCTGCCTAATTAAGAAAGCAAAACTATGAAATCAAGTCTGGCAGAAACAAAAAAAAAGATTTCCAATTTCCAAAGGTTCCAGAGATCGCCACATGTTATAAGGAGAAAAGCTCAGAAGACCAAATCCACCGATCCATACACGAGGCCGCGGATCCGCGGTCAAACCTACCTGTTGACCGCGAATCCACCGCGTCACAGATAGATTTGAAACCGTGAATTTTTCTGTTGAATCTTAACTGTTGGCTTCCAAATTTGGAATCTAGGGTTCTGGCTTTTGGAGTATAAATACGGACCGAAAGCCTCTTGGAAAAATTATCAAGCCGACGAGATCACGAAGTCCAAGATGGCTCACGCATTCAGGCTGATCATCAACGGTTCATCTACCTCCTTAGAAGAGATCGAGAAGCAAACTAGTATCTGTAATCATTTTCTAAGGAAACAAAGTTTAATGAGTTTTGTTGATTAATAAAGATAGTTCTTTTTCTTATTCTATTTCTTTGTAGTTTCATTATGAATTCTCTCTCCATCTCTTTTTCTCCCGACATGCGCAAGTAATTCTCCACTTGTTAGGGTTCATAGGATTAGGGTAGGTTAATGGATGATGAAAATACTTAAACTCTTTTTACGTCCTATAAAGTTTATAAACTTTATCAAAAGAATCATTAATATCCTAATCGGGCGCGCTACCAATTCATTGTTAGTCTCGACCGAGATTAGAGATTAGATTAATGATTGTTTTGGTAAAGGCTAGATATGAACGGAGTTCCGTGTCGAGATAGGGGTTAAGAGTGGGATTCCTTTTCCCTCCAGAAACCCTAATCTACATGCATCACTGTCGTTCTAGTTTTAAATCTATTAAAGGATAGAAAGAGTAATCTTTAATTAATCATCCATAACTACTAAATCCTAATGAACCCTACAAGCCCTCTTCTTATATAAACCTACATCCGTAGTTAATCTAAATCTATATTTTGCATCCGTGTTTAACATAGATCTAGATCCTACAACCATTCTACAATATTCTTTATCCCTCCTCTCTTTTTCCACACGTCTAAAGTAAGAGTAAAAGGTTCCATGTTTCCAAGAGGACGACCTGTACTCATCTCGGTCTAGCTACGCGCGACACCGTTACCGATTGCGGTTATTCTACAAACACACTTTTTTCAGATCAATCAATGACTGACTTGGCATTTGTTTCTCCCAATCAGAGAGCAAAGCTCTATTTAATATTTCAAAATTTGAAATTTGAAATGATGTAGCGCTTCATAAGAGCGCTCGCGCCAAGAGCGCCAGCGCTAGGAGTCAAAGACTCTGAGGCAGCACTTACGTGCAAAGCACGAGAGTGCTCGCGCCAAGAGTGCCAGCACTGAGGACTCTGAGGCAGTGCCTCACGTGCAAAGCATGAGAGTGCTAGCGTTAAGTGTGTTAGCACCAGAGTCAAAAAATCTGAGGCAGCGTCTCACGTGCAAAGCACGAGAGCGCTAGCGCTAAGTGCGCTAGCGCCAAGAGTCAAAGACTCTGAGGTAGCGCCTCACGTGCAAAGCACGAGAGCACCACCGCTAGAACTAAATTTTCTCCACCCTTGGATCAAAGATCCAACAAAGATGATTAAAAAATCATCAAATTACCAGAATAAAATTCTGTTGAGGAAATACTCCTCAAATCTTTCCAAACAGGAAAGATTGTGCTCTGTAAATCGGAGCACCGTTGGATCAAAGATCTAAGCGTGATTAAAAATCACCAAGATACAGAATAAGTCGTATGGGAAAAGATTTTCCCAATCTTGTTAAAAACAAGAAGATTGTTTTCTGTAAAACAGAAGACCTACGATTAAAGATCCAATGGTGGGGAAATATCCCCAAATCAATCAGAGAAAAATTTCCTTAACTAATTCAACAAATCAGCCTCCCCTATATAAAGGATCCATGACTTCAAGTCTTGGACAGAGGAACCACCCCATAAACTTCAAGTTCTCAAAAAAGAAAAGAGAAGAGCAAGCTCTAAGAAGAAGAACCTTCTTTAAGGTAAATAAGAAGAAGAACCTTCTTTAAGGTAAATAAAAAGAAGAGAGATCATAGCATCTCTTGATGAAAAAATAAGAACTTAGTTCTTTTTCTAGATCACAGATCTGTAAGACAAAGTCTTTTACAAAAACAGAAGAGATCATAGCATCTCTTCATAAAAAGAAGAACTTAGTTCTTAGATCCATGAGACAAAGTCTCTTATAAACGAGAATTTAATTCTCGGAGCACAGAACTGACCAGAACTGCCAAAGAAGCGCTTCAACGCTCTAAGTCTGGCGCTCAGCGCCAAGCGCACCACGTGCTCCTCACATGTGCGCTATTTCATAAGAAGCGCTTCAGCCCTCCAAGTCTAGCGCTCAGCGCCAAGCGCACCACGTGCTCCTCACTTGTGCGCTATTTCAAAAGAAGCGCTTCAGCGCTCCAGGTCTGGCGCTCAACGCCAAGTGCACCACGTGCTCCTCATGTGTACGCTATTTCAAAAGAAGCGCTCCAGGTCTGGCGCTCAGTGCCAAGCGCACCACGTACTCCTCATGTGTGCGCTGAGGGAACACAAAGTGTTCTTTAAATAAAGCCCAACGCCATAAAAAGTGTTCAACACTCAGTAAAAGACAAAAGAAAAAGGGGTGTCAGAACCCAATTTAATGCTCAGCATTATTGAACCAAAAGGGACTGAGCCCAAACAAATGTTCAACATTTTATTCAAATCTGAGTGGACTGAGCCCAAGTTAGCCATAAGTCCTTAAGTCAGATCAACTGAGCCCATGTGCTCATACAAAAACAACTGAGCCTTTTATCCCAAGGATATGGGGTAGGCTACATGAACCAACATGAGAATCATGCCGGGTCCAACACATGAATCCTCCGCCTCCACTCACTCCTATCGAACAATATACTTTCATTGAGTCCTTTGGCAACCATATCGTTTCGTATCATCTCCATCCATGTTTTCTTCGGTCTCTCTTTTGCCCTTTTGCCATTGCCCATATCGGGAGTATCTATTCGTCGAACCGGTGCTTCCATAGGTCTGCGTCGCACATGACCAAACCATCTTAGCCGGTTTTCCCACATCTTCTCCTCCACAGGTGCTACACCAACTTCTGCACGAATATCCTCATTTTGCACCTTATCTTTTCTAGTGTTACCGCACATCCAACGAAGCATGCGCATCTCTGCTACGTGCATCTTCTGTGTATGATGCTTCTTAGGAGCCCAGCATTCTATACCATATAATAAGGCACGCCGAATAGGCTCCGATAAAACTTCCCTTTCAATTTTAACGGAAAGTTACGATCATAAAAAATCCCTGTTGTACTCCTCCATTTCAACCAACCAGCTTGGATCTTTTGATTAACATCACTATCGATCTCCCCATTCTTTTGGATGATGGAACCTAGATATCTAAACTGGTCGCTCGGTGATATCTCTTGCCCTTCCAATGTTATACCAATATGGTTTTGACTTCTTTGGTTTCTAAATTTGCAATGTATATATGCTGTCTTAGACCTGCTCAATCTGAATCCCCGAGATTCCAATGTTTGCCTCCATAATTCCAATTTGGCACTAACCCCTGCTTTCGTCTCATTCACTAGAACAATATCATCAGCGAATAGCATACATCAAGGTACCTCATCTTGGATAGTTCTAGTAAGCTCATTCATCACGATGGTAAACAGGAGTGGACTTAATGCAGATCCTTGATGTAAAGCAATTGTAATCGGAAAATCACTCGTTAAGCCGCCACAAGTTCTGACATTTGCCACTACTCCATCGTACATATCCTTGATTATATCAATATACTTGACGGGGACCGCCTTCTTCATCATTGTCCCCCATAATACCTCTCTAGGTACCTTGTCGTACGCTTTTTCTAAATCAATAAATATCATATGCAAATCTCTTCTCCATTCTTGAAAATGCTCGACAAGTTGACGAAGCAAATGAATATCCTCTGTCGTCGAACGTCCAGGCATGAATCCAAACTAGTTCTCTGTTATCTTAATATCCTTTCTTAGCTTGTATTCAACCACTCTCTCCCAAAATTTCATGGTGTGACACATAAGTTTTATTCCACGGTAGTTTGAGCAACTTTGAATGTTACCCTTGTCCTTGTAGATAGGTACAGAGATACTTTTCCTCCATTCATTTGGCATCTTTTTTTTCTGCCAAATCTTATTAAACAGATCTGTCAGCCATTTAACGCCTATTTCTCCTGAGCATTTCCAAATCTCGATAGGAATCCCGTCAGGACCAACCGCTTTTCATAAACTCATTTTGTTCAAACCTTCTTTAACCTCAGGTAGTCTTATTTTAAGCATGAAATCACGGTTTATATCTTGAGATTGAATGACATGTGCTCATAATCTTTTTAATTGGTCTTGGTCCCAAACCTGAATATAGATCTCTCAACCAATACTGGTTCAAGGGTACATCTCTTCATATCTCTGATGCATGTCGTTGTAATTCTTCAACGTCTTCAGAGAGATGGAGGGTCCCAATAACCAAAAAACTTTTGGCGCATCCTTAAATTGTGAAACCAAAATACCAGACTATGACATCTTTAAACCAGACTATGATGTTTTTAAACCGGACTATGAGGTCCTTAAACTCATGGACTATGATGTCCTTAAACCCAATGGACCGCAATGTCCCTAAACTAAAATGACAGAGTCCAAATACTCATTTGTTGGATCTAAATGATCCCAAAATCTTGTTGAGTAGATCTTAGTCTAAAATTAGACTAACGTATCCGCAACAAACGATTAAGTTGATCTTAATCTCAATTAGAATAATGATCCTTAAACCCAAACCAAACCCAAATCTAAGAAAATACGGATTTGGACTAATCCACGCCCTACGGGCGACAACATAAATTAGTCTCCGTATACAATCCACGGGCAACCAAAAAAAAAACAAATACACACGACACAAAGTGACCTTCTGGAGCAGGAGAAAGTGGTTATCGCTACAAGGTAACGTAATTAACTGCAAGGTCTTGCGCCTGCAGGGAAGAGCGTCCCCACAATCAAAAACCCTTCACAACGAGGGAGAATCTGACGAAGTCTGCTACAACGGCCGCATTCGTCTAACCCTCCGATACACGGTAATATAAATCAACTTGGCATCTTCGGAGAGGTGGATGGATAAAACCAAATAGCATCTGCCCACCAAAATTCAGGCCAGACGTCCCAACGTCCCAGTCGCATTTTCCGGCGGCGAACAACATTCTTACGACGGGATCTCGCTCTGGTTCAATATCAGTGCTATCTGAAAAAGCATTCCCTTCTCCACCGGAGTTATTTATAACACGGCAGCCATGGAGTCGCTCCCGTTTCTTGAACCGAACATATCCAAGTCCAGTCGTCTCCATCTTCCCGTTGGGCATCTTTCGCTGAGTCACCGGAATGTCCCAAATCTTGTTGTAGAATTAGGCTTGTTGAGCAATTTGCTTGAATGGTATGCCTTGGTATCTTAATAGCCTTTTCATTCCCTCTGCGTAATATCTGGGCAGACAGATTGGTTGAAACCTGTCAAGTGCAAGTTCGGCACCATGCCAAACTTCTTTTTCCACTTTAGTCTCCGTTGATTGGTAGAAGAGGATCGTCTTTTCACCTCTTCGCCTAGGAGGGACGTAGAAGGTTCGCAGCTTTTGCACGCCGTGTGTATCGAGCGCATCAAGTTCCCTGTAATGCCACCGCGGAACCATGGTAATTTGTAAACTCTGATCAGCTCCAGTGAAGGTCTGCATTGACGGGCGGACGGAGAACACTGTGTTGGCCTCGTCCTCAGAGTCACTGCTGTGAACCAAAATAGGGGTAGATGGTCTGGGCGTATTGCCTTGGGGTTTCCCCCAGTAGATTATTTCTTCATCTTCCTCGGTATCGCTCCCAAAGATCGGGATAGTGGAGATGGATTTTTGTTGGTTCTCCAGTTTACGACATCTTTCTGTGTCTTCGAAGTCTGGTAGGAAGTACATGGCGTCTTCATATTCATGGAGTTCATTTACGGAGAACGGGTTTAGCTCCCCTGTAACTGTGTACTCGAGGCTGTCTTTGAAATACTTCATACACTGATGTTGTGTAGAAAGGATGATATTGTACTCATGTAACCAACGCCGGCTGAGCAGGGCGTTGTAGCAGGTCTTGGCATCAATGACATGAAATTTTATGTCGGTGACGAGTATCCCAAAGCGTAATGTCAATATCACGGACCCAAGCATCCGTGATGACTGCAAGTCGAAGCCGGAGATGGTAATTTTTTCCCGGGCCAGGTGCTGAACGTTTATGCAAATCTCTTTCAGTACCTTCACGTTGAGAAGGTTGACGGAGGACCCGTTGTCGACCAGGATCTTCCCTATCTTAATATCATGGCAGTACCCGGTGACATATAAAGGACGGTTGTGCTCGCACGTCCTAAGAAGGAGATCTTCATCGCAGAATGTGATGTTGGCTGTATAATCCTCGGCTAGCTTATCTTTCATCTCTTCTTCTGCAAGGAAGGCTTGGAACAGATCAGGCTCTTGCAGTGCCTTAATTAGAGAATATCGTGCCTCTTTGGACAGGAGGAGAGCATCCAGTACGCTCAGTTGTGAGAGTATCTTCCTCAAATGTGTCAGGACATTGTAATCCACCTTATTTTTCTTAGGCGGGTCCTTGGCCGTGAGCTCTTTTACAACTCTATCGTCGAGGGCAATTTCCTCAGGGACTTTCTCTTTCCCCTTGTCTCTTTTGATAGAACCCTTATTTGTAGGCCCGAAATTCTTTTCAGGCAACGTACAGTTATGCAGCTGAAAGTTCTCGCGGTTTTGCTCCTCTTCTTTTTTTCCAAAAGTGGATTCTTTGAAGATAGGGACGAAGTTTATTTCTGTTGGGGTCAAAAATTACACCCCGGTTGACCAAGTCAAAGTCAAAATCAACCCCAAGCCAAGTGGGCCCAAGACCAGATCAAGTGGGCCCATGCTCATGTCGAGCCCCGTGGCCGGCCTCCCTGATTGTTTCCGTAAAATTCGAGATTGTGTAAGTAAATCAACTCAAATGATCCCCGGCAACGGCGCCATTTGATTGTTTGATTTTCTTGGATGTGTTTATCAAATGATCCCCGGCAACGGCGCCATTTGATTTAAACGATTCTTTGTGTGTCGGTTTAAGAAAATGTATAAAATCACAATCTAAGAATTATATTTGACCGCAATCAATTACGGTGTCAGTTGTAGATCGTAAGTGAGTGCGGATCGTCCACAGAGATTGTGCGATTCGTTTCAATGTTTAATTTGTTTGAATTGAAAAGTTAATCGAGAAGAAAAGAAAGCATGATTCAAGATTTATGATTGATTCAGGTGTCACTAATCTAATCAAGAATCAAGAAATGATAAACAATCAAGAATCGGGTTTCGATGATATTTCCAACCAAATGTCAAGAATCTAAATGAGGCTCGTAGGAATCGATCGGATCTATAGACGTGATGTAATCTCAAGATATCGTGTTCTTGTCCTTTGAAGGATTGATACTAGATCGATGATGATCGACGAGAGTTAGGGCTTTCTCGTGAAACTAGGGTTTCATCGTTTAACCCTTGTTCTTTCGTCGATATCATTCACATTCTAGCCTCTACCAATTTCAAGAAACGATCGTAATTTCCCAATCTCGAGCGATATCAATCAAGAAAGCATCGCAACGAAGTGGGTTGTCGGTTCTTGAACTTGCTAGGGTTTACAAAACTCGTAGGATTCAAGAATCGATTTAAGATATATTACATCATCATTCTATTAATCGTCTCGACTCCTTGACGAGCGGAGTATTACTCAAACATCATCACACAGAAAGCATTCAAGAATTGAAAAGATATTATGATGCAAGAATTTAAAGAAAAAAAGATAAAAGAATATCACCTTTTATTTATATCAACAATTTGATTACAGTCGCTCAAGAACTACAAGAGGAAGAACTAAATTGTTGATTTGGCGTCGCTCGGCTCCGTGAGTCGTGGATCGACTTGGACCACTTGCTCTTTTGAAGATCGGCTCGGCTCATAAAAGGTTGCAATGCTTCTTGCTTGATGGGGTACTCGGGATCTTGGCTTTTGATTGAAATTAGGGTTAGGGTTTCACACAAGTCTTCTCACTAGACTTGTGGAAGAAGATGAATAATGAGGTAGAATGACTCTAAATTGGTTACTAAAATGAACTAGTCAAGGATGAATTCCCCCTTTTACAAGTGAGCCTAGGGTCTTATTTATAGATCTCCCAAACCCTAAGCCTTTGAGAAGTTCCCTCCAAAAGTTTGTTGAAAGACTTCTAGAAGTAGTTAGTTAGGCTTAGCTTAGAGTTTAAGTTAGGGTTTAGGGAGAAGTTTCTAGAATACAAGGCTAGTTTAGTGTTGATCCCAAAGCTTGCTGATCTGGCAGAAGTTTCTGTGGCTTTCTGAAAATTGATGTGTCATTCTGAGCTGTACACACTGAGGGAGGAGTTATGGTGCAAAATTTGGGTGATGAAGAGGCAAGACCGCTGCGGAACCGCGGCAATAGGAGGCTTAGGCCGCGGTTCCGCGGCCATTTGGGCTCCTTGGGGCTGCATATTTCCTGTGTTGACTTATGATGTCCTCAAGTACATTCTCTGATATGATGAATCTCATAATACCCTTTTGATCATTACCAGATTCCAATTCCTTAAGTTGGCGTATTCTTTTAGCAGTGTCGATTTGAGCAAGCTTCTGATTTTCCTGCACAGACTTCGAAACACGGGTTGCGATATATAGAAATGATGCCATGCTATGAAATGCAGTCAATTTCCTTAGAATTGCCGGTTTTAAGGTCTAACACATGTAATCTGATATTTTGCGACAGATTTGCTAATATGTGAAATATGAATGCCGAACACTTCTATATGAATGCGAATGATAGGGAAATTGCCGGTTAAAAGATGCAATATTTCCGACTAATCAAATTCCCCCAAACTTAATTTCGATCGTCTCGAGCGAACTGTTTTATTAAAAAGAGAAGGAGAAAATAAAGAAAGAGAAAAACTAACTAGCACACTTTCGTAGGCAACACGATTGCACCGAGCACGTGCAACAAGCCTTTAAACCTCTAGGTGTCCCTAGTAGGAGGAGTGTTGTCTCCTGAGGGTTTTCAGCGGATTGCACCCACAAAATCCAATAATAAAAGAAAGATCATGAATATTACATTTAAAGAAAAGAATTGTAAAAGAAAAGACTTTGAAAATTAGGGTTTCCAACTAAGCTTGCTTTTCGGTCGTCATGAGCCCTATCTTAATGGTCATGAAAAAATGTTAGAAATCACGTCCTCCCTCAATAAAACATCGTCTTATTTTTCATTCCTATCTTTCTTCCAAACATCGATCATATAACCCTGCGTGTGTGTAAAAGAACATCCCTACACCCGGAGAATTCAATTCAAGCTATCATACTCTTGCCCATCAGCCTCAGTACTTTTTACTTAATGAATATTTAGATGAGATTGCTCACACACTTTCATGCGACCGTTAATACTTCTTGAGGTACTAACCGACCATTACTCCTTTGCTTGTTTACTTGGTGTATTTCCTCGTCTTGCACCACCTTAGGCATAGCAGTGACTCCCAGACCAGTTGGCCTTAGGGCACTAGGTGAAGAGGCACCCTTGCTATATATTTTTTATTGCCCTAGGTGATAACAAAACCAGTGTCCATTTTTCTCACCACTTTATATTTTTATTCACTTTTTCTTTTTATTTCCTTCATACATCGGCTTTAAGACAAGAGCATTTCAAGGTATCCTCTACTATCCCAGGCTTCAAGACGTGTGTAAGTGCGAATAGCAAGGTAGCAACGTTCAAAATGTTTGGCTTCCAGAATAGAAACTATTTTTCAGACTTAGTTTTATCCTCAGATTAGTGACGTCCTTCATCTTACTAACTCTTGGGACAACGGCTCATAACTACTTATTACTAGTTCGTATAAGAAAACTTCTAATTTTCTTAGTTTTCTTAAAATTTTCTAATCTCATGGATGTAATTTTTTCATTATCTTATTTATGTACAAAAAAAAAGTGAAAATATTAAAATTATTTTTATACTTGAAAAATTTTAAATTTTTATGGGTTTTGAAATTTTTTTAAATTTTTATAGATTTTTAAAAGAAATGTTTTGTGCTTATGCAGATGATATGCAAATGATGCAAAAATAAGCACAAACCTTTTTAAAAGAAATGTTTTGTGCTTATGCAGATGATATGCAAATGATGCAAAAATAAGCACAAACCTCCCCCAAACTTGATTTCAACAGTGTCCTTTTTGTTGCCAATTGCTATACCTACAAAAACTGTAAGCCTGGGGGGAATTATTAGTGGGGGCAAAATATATAAGCGAAGAACTTCCCCCAAACTTATTCTTTTTCACTCACCTCTATCCAAAAGATGATGCAATGATATGCAGGATATGAAGGTGAGACGGAGGAATTTTAATCCAAATAAACTGGCTCTTGTAAGAACAAGAGCTCCTCCGTGGGGTCAGTGGAAAAATACGGCTTTAGTCTATGTCCATTCACTTTGAAAAATGTGCCGTTTTTAACATTTTCTACTTCTACTGCACCGTGCGGGTATACAGACCGCACAACAAAAGGTCCCTTCCACCGAGATCGAAGCTTACCCGCATGAAGGTGTAATCGTGAATCATAAAGAAGGACTTGTTGACCAGGTGAAAATGTTTTCCTCAAAATGTTTTTATCGTGAAAAACCTTAGTCCTATTCTTTATGATTACAGCGTTATCATAAGCTTCATCGCGGAGTTCGCTTAGCTCATTTAGTTGCAGCTTCCGAAAGTTGCAGACTTCTTTTAGATCAAAGTTTATTTCCTTTATACCCCACAATGCTTTATGCTCTATCTCGACGGGTAAATGACATGCCTTCCTAAACACTATCCTATATGGAAACATCCCTAGGTCAGTTTTATATGCAGTTCTGAATGCCCAAAGTGCATCCGTCAGTTTGGTCGACCAGTCTTTTCTATTTTTAGCAACAGTCTTCTCCAGGATAAGTTTGATCTGTCTATTTGAAATTTCAGCCTGCCCGCTCGTTTGGGGATGATAGGGTGTAGAAAGTCGGTGGTTGATTGCGTATTTCCGCATCAGAGTCTCCAAAGATCTGTTGCAGAAATGTGTCCCATTATCGCTAATAATAGCGCATGGATGTCTAAATCGTGAAAAGATATTTTCTTTTAAAAACTTAATGACAACTTTCCTGTCATTAGTGCGACATGGAATGGCTTCTACCCACTTGAAGATATAATCAACCGCCAGCAGTATGTACAAATTCCCAAAGGAGTTGGGAAAAGAACCCATAAAATCAATGCCCCAAACATCGAATATTTCAATAGCCAGAATGGGTTGCTGAGGCATTTCATTTCTCCGGGATATTCTACCCGTGTACTGACATTGTGTACAGGTTTTGCAATGCTCAAATGCGTCCTTGAATAAGGTCGGCCTATAAAATCCACATTGCAAAACCTTTTCCGCCGTCTTTTTAGGACCGAAGTGACCCCCACAGGCCTGATCATGACAAAAAGAAAGAACACTCTTGAACTCTTCTTTCGGGACACACCGGCGAATGATCTGATCAGGACAATATTTAAACAAATATGGATCATCCCAGTAAAAGTGTTTTACTTGGGATAAAAACGGTATTTGTCCTGTTTTGACCAATCGCTCGGTATAAGTCCCGTGACAAGATAGTTCACAATATCCCTGAACCAAGGTTCATTGGATACGTTCAAGAGTTGTTCGTCAGGAAACGAATCATTGATCGGCAGGATCACAGGGGAAGAAATGATGCGTGAAAGATGGTCGGCTACTAAGTTTTCACATCCTTTCTTATCTTTGATAACAAGATCAAATTCTTGTAACAGTAGGATCTAACGTATTAGTCGACCTTTTGCATCTTTCTTCGCCAGAAGATGTTTTAAGGCGGAATGGTCAGTGTACACAACTATAGATGAGCCAATTAAGTAAGGCCTGAATTTTTCTAATGCAAATACAACCGCTAAAAGTTCTTTCTCGGTGGTTATATAGTTGATTTGAGCATCATTCAGGATCTTACTTGCATAGTATATCACGTGTGGCATCTTTTCGATGTGCTGTCCTAAGACTGCACCTACTGCAAAATCGGATGCGTCACACATCAGCTCAAAGGGGTAGTCCCAATTTGGAGACGATAGAACGGGGGCTGAAGTGAGTGAGTGTTTAAGTCAGTCGAAAGCTGTCTCGCAGTCCGAGTCAAAGTGGAAGGTCGTATCCTTGGCCAGGAGAAGAGTTAAAGGTCTAGCAATTTTGCTAAAGTCCTTAATGAATCTCCTATAAAAGCCCGCATGGCCAAGGAAAGATCGAATATCTTTGACGCTTTTGGGATGAGGGAGGTTTTGAATGACATCTATCTTAGCTCTGTCAACCTCAATGCCTTTCTGTGATATAACATGTCCAAGTACAATTCCTTCTTGGACCATAAAATGGCATTTTTCCCAGTTCAAAGTCAAGTTCTTCTCTTTGCAACGAGTAAGAACAGCGTCCAGATTCGATAGGCAATCGGAAAAAGAGTCTCCAAAAATCGAGAAATCGTCCATAAAGATCTCCAGAAAATTCTCTACCATATCAGAACATATCCCCATCGTACACCGCTGAAAGGTAGCGGGAGCATTGCATAACCCAAAGGGCATGCGACTGTAAGCAAAGGTACCAAAAGGACAAGTAAAAGTGGTTTTATCTTAATTCTTTTTGGCGATGGGGACCTGATTATAGCCTGAGTATCCTCTATAAAGCAATACTATTCTCGTCCCGCTAAGCGTTCCAGCATTTGATCAATGAATGGTAGAGGAAAATGGTCTTTCCTCGTGGCAGCATTGAGTTTTCTATAATCAATACATACACGCCACCCAGTTTGGGCACATGTCTGAATCAACTCATTTGCCTCATTGGTTATAACAGTGATGCCTTCTTAGGAACAACATGTATAGGACTCACCCATTGGCTACCGGAGATGGGGTATATAATACCATTATCTAGGCATTTGACGATCTCTTTCATCACTGCTTCCTTCATGACGGGATTTAACCGTCTCTGTGGTTCTCGGGTCGGTCTGGCATCATCCATCACATGTATATGATGTTCAACAATCAAGGGACTAATCCTTTTGATGTCCGCCATACTCCAACCAAATGCCTCTTTGTTAGATCTTAATACCGATAAAAGTGCATTCTCTTGCTCCGATGCTAGAGAAGCGGATATGATAACCAGTAAGGACTCATTCTCACCTAAATAAGCATATTTAAGATGAGAAGGTAAAATTTTGAAATCTAATTCAGGCGGAGAAATGATAGAAGGAGGGATCATCTAGTGATTTTTGGAATTACAAAGAAGCTCAGAGCCTGTGAAAGATACAGACTCGAGTGGAGTAAAGTCAGGAGTGCAGAACTCAAGTGTAGGAAAAGTGTCCTCACTAAGATCATATGTAAGATCAAGCAGAGATGTGGTAATGTCGTCGAGATCTAGAAAGCAAAGATCCTCAGCTCCGCAACTATCGGGAGCGATCTCGTGGACAGAGCACACATCTAGAATATGAGCAGAGGGTTCTGATGGCTGACTTCCAACTTTGTAGATGTTTAGTTCAATGGTCATATTTCCAAATGATAAATTCATTGAACCATTTCTACAGTTTATAACAGCGTTGGAAGTGGCAAGGAAAGGACGACCCAGAATCACCGGAATTTGTCCCCGGGGGTTTGCTACAGGCTGTGTGTCGAGCACAATGAAGTCTACAGGGAAAACAAATTCCCCGACCTTTATCAACACATCCTCTAGTTCACCCCTTGGTTTGGTGATTGAACGGTCTGCCATTTGGAGAGTGCAGTGAGCAGGCTTCAGCTCTCCAATCCCTAATTGCTCATATACAGAATAAGGGTGTAGGTTAACACTTGCGCCAAGGTCTAAAAGAGCACGATTTATGTTTTTATCCCCAATAGAAATCGATATTGTAGGACATCCTGGGTCCTTACGTTTCTTTGGTAGCTGGGGGATAAAAGCAGTGCTAATATTATTAGACATGAAGACCTTCTTCGGCACTTGAGTCTTCCTCTTCCTAGTGCACAAGTCCTTAAGAATTTTTGCATAAGCGGGGACTTGCTGAATAGCATCTAGGAGAGGGATGTTGATGTTAACCTGTTTGAACATTTCTATAATTTTCTCCATATGTGGACTTGTTCTGTTACCCCTTAACCGATTCGGGTAAGGTGCTTTCGCAATGAGCGTCGGGTCCATCATAGGAGAAGGAAGAAGGGGTAGACGAGGTCCCAAAAGAGGTGTGGGGACCGTCTGTGGAGAACTAGAAGGGCTATACTGAGGTGTCGAGCCTAGTGGGAAATGGAGAATAGGCTCGCGAGAAGGTGGTGTGGTAGAAGAAGAAGGATAAGAAGGAGAAGTGTGTGTGTGTGGAAAGGTCTCAGCCGGGGTGTTGATATGATTTTCAGTATCATCAACTTCTTCCCCAACATGGTTGTTCAGCACTCTTCCCGATCTCAACGTTGTGACGGCATTTACATTGTAATGCCCAGGATTCTTTAGGGGTTGAGAGGGAAGTTTCCCTTTTTCTCTCGCACTCATTTCGGCTTTAAGTCGTGCGATTTCAGCTTCCATCGTTCTGATACTCTTAGCTTGGGACGCTGAGGTTTTCTTTATCTCACCGACGGAAGATCTAACCTCGGCCGAAACCTCTATGAAATTTGACAAAAGTGATTTCATGGTTTGAGTGAATTGAGAAAACTCGTCAGAACAGGTCATAGGATTAGACTGTGCAGGAGTGTTGACCTGATTTTGGAAGTTTTGTGACTGGTAGGGGTGCTGAGTGAGTTGAAGGGGTTGCTGTGGTGGAGGAAGAGCCCTTTGAAAATTATTCGTGTTTGGAACCGTGTTTTGAGATTGGTTTTGGTTCTAAGCAAAATTCGGGTGATTCCTCCAACCCTGATTGTACGTGGAAGAATATGGATCGTTTCGAGGTCTTTGAAATGCGGCATTAGAATGCTCGTGACCTTGAAACGCAGAGTTTAATGGACATTCTTCCGTTAAATGAGACGGATCAGAACAGCACCCAAAAACAGTTTTGGGAAGCGACATTAGGTTTAGGGAGGCTGCTGCAAATTTGTGTTCCATAGCGTCGAGCTTCTTTTGCATTGCTGCCATCTCATCTCGAACACCTATGGACACATCTATTTGGTGTACGCCACCCCTATTCAATGGTTGGGTTCCACTCTCCCACTGCAGTGATTTTTCAGCGAACTCTTCTAAATACTTCCAAGCTTCCCCATCATCTTTGGTCATAAAAGTACCTTGACACATGTTTTCAAGGCTCTGTTTAGTGTTTGGGTTAATGCCCTCATAAATGACTCGGAAAAGTTCCTATCTCGGGATGCCGTGATGAGGACACTGAACCAATAGATCCTTGAAACGTTCAAAGCATTTTGAAAATGGTTCAGTAGGGAGCTGGGCAAATTGATTCAGTTCGCTACGAATTCGAGCTGTCTTTTGTATTGGGTAAAATTTCTTAAGGAATGCAGCGACGAATTCTTCCCAATTCATAATAGAGTGTGCGGTAGTGTTATATAGCCACTTCTCGGCTATATCGCACAAAGTAAATGGAAGAAGTCGTAGACGCATAGCATCCACTGAAAGTTGTGACGTACCGATCATTGCGCATACGTTTTCAAATTTGGTAATGAAAACGTAAGCGTCCTCAGTCTCGAGTCCGTGGAATTTGGGTAAAAGATTGATATACTGGGGCTTAATCTCAAAGTTATCCCCGTTGGCTGGTGGTGTGGATAAGCAGGTCGAAAGAGGACCTCGAATAGGGTAGCACCTCTCCTGGAGAGAGATGCGGGGTGGATTCTGCGCACCAACGGACGGCGGCAGATTAGGGTTAAAGAAATTTGATGGATTCAGATCCATCGGAGTGGGTGTGGTAGTGGGTAAAGAAAAGGTAAATGGAGAAATATCGACTTCGGAGTCGATAAAGGGTACGCAGACTAAACGGGTACAAGAATCCCGTGTCCAGCCTATCTTGTACTAAAAAGGGTTAGTACAAGTGGCAGCGTTGACTTATAATTAGGGGTATGAATGAATGCGGTGTTTGCTTTGAAAAAGAGACGGATTTTGAAAAAATGATGCAACACAACAAATGCAGCACAAAACCCTAGAATCTAGTGGTCACCTAGGACCGGCTCTAAACCGCTCTTAACTGCCAAAAGACAAGTCACAGGATAGAATCCTCCACTGCCTCTTTGTCCCCCTGTGGCCGGATAAGTGCCAGGTAAGTGGGAAGGTACTCCACTACGTAAGTAGCGGGCCTAATTAAAAACCACTAGCCTTAGACACACTCGCCTTAGACACCACAAGAAAACGCGGATAAGCAATGAATTACCCACGGCCTTCTTCTGTCTTAATTGAGCGCGACGGTTTTTAGAGTCATCTCTAGATATTTTTTAGTTAATGTGGGTGAATGCGGATGCAAGTTTTGCGATTTTTGGGGTCTAGGAAGGGTAATGAAATCCCCACCTAATTTGGATTTGGCCGTGCCCCTTAATTTCCGTATTTAGAATGCAAACAACCAAGAAACAAAATCACGCACAATTTTAATTTTGCTTTTGCGGCGCTGCGATTTATTTGCAAAGAAACCTGCAGAAAATTATTAGTTGGAGCTAAAAAGAGGAGAGAGGAGAAGGTAAGAAATTACCTGAAGCAAAATTGCACAGTGATCGCTTCACCAAGCCGCAGTTCCGCCGCAATAGGGGGCTCCCACCGCGCTTCCGCGGTCCTATGTGCTGATCGCTTCACAAAAATTCAACAGAAGCTTCCTGTTGATAACTCCAGCTCTCTGGAATATTCCAAAAAATTTCTTCAATTGCCAAACAGCTCCAGATTTCCTTGCAATGAACCACAACAAATCGTTTAGGGTTTACACGAATTTTGATCTCAAAATAACAATGGAATAAATCTTTCAATTAAAACTATAATATGAAACGAATTAGCGCGCGATCCCCGGCAACGGCGCCATTTGATTGTTTCCGTAAAATTCGAGACTGTGTAAGTAAATCAACTCAAATGATCCCCGGCAACGGCGCCATTTGATTGTTTGATTTTCTTGGATGTGTTTATCAAATGATCCCCGGCAACAGCGCCATTTGATTTAAATGATTCTTTGTGTGTCGGTTTAAGAAAATGTATAGAATCACAATCAAAGAATTATATTTGACCGCAATCAATTACGGTGTCAGTTGTAGATCGTAAGCGAGTACGGATCGTCCACAGGGATTGTGCGATTCGTTTCAATGTTTAATTTGTTTGAATTGAAAAGTTAATCTAGAAGAAAAGAAAGCATGATTCAAGATTTATCGATTGATTCAGGTGTCACTAATCTAATCAAGAATCAAGAAATGATAAACAATCAAGAATCGGGTTTCGATGATATTTCCAACCAAATATCAAGAATCTAAATGAGGCTCGTAGGAATCGATCGGATCTATAGACGTGATGTAATCTCAAGATATTGTGTTCTTGTCCTTCGAAGGATTGATACTAGATCGATGATGATCGACTAGAGTTAGGGCTTTCTCGTGAAACTAGGGTTTCATCGTTTAACCCTTGTTCTTTCGTCGATATCATTCACATTCTAGCCTCTACCAATTTCAAGAAACGATCGTAACTTCCCAATCTCGAGCGATACAATCAAGAAAGCATCACAACGAATTGGGTTGTCGGTTCTTGAACTTGCTAGGGTTTACAAAACTCGTAGGATTCAAGAATCGATTTAAGATATATTACATCATCATTCTATTGATCGTCTCGACTTCTCGACGAGCGGAGTATTACTCAAACATCATCACACAGAAAGCATTCAAGAATTGAAAAGATATCATGATGCAAGAATTTAAAGAAAACAAGATAAAAGAATATCACCTTTTATTTATATCAACAATTTGATTACAGTCGCTCAAGAACTACAAGAGGAAGAACTAAATTGTTGATTTGGCGTCGCTCGGCTCCGTGAGTCGTGGATCGGCTTGGACCACTTGCTCTGTTGAAGATCGGCTCGGCTCATAAAAGGTTGCAAGGCTTCTTGCTTGATGGGGTACTCGGGATCTTGGCTTTTGATTGGAATTAGGGTTAGGGTTTCACACAAGTCTTCTCACTAGACTTGTGGAAGAAGATGAAGAATGAGTTAGAATGGCTCTAAATTGGCTACTAAAATGAACTTGTCAAGGATGAATTCCCCTTTTTACAAGTGAGCCTAGGGTCTTATTTATAGATCTCCCAAACCCTAAGCCTTTGAGAAGTTCCCTCCAAAAGTTTGTTGAAAGACTTCTAGAAGTAGTTAGTTAGGCTTAGCTTAGGGTTTAAGCTAGGGTTTAGGGAGAAGTTTCTAGAATACAAGGCTAGTTTAGTGTTGATCCCAAAGCTTGCTGATCTGGCAGAAGTTTCTGGGGCTTTCTGGAAATTGATGTGTCATTCTGAGCTGTACACACTGAGGGAGGAGTTATGGTGCAAAATTTGGGTGATGAAGAGGCAAGACCGCCGCGGAACTGCGGCAATAGGAGGCTTAGGCCGCGGTTCCGTGGCCATTTAGGCTCCTTGGGGCTGCATATTTCCTGTGTTAACTTATGATGTCCTCAAGTACATTCTCTGATATGATGAATCTCATAATACCCTTTTGATCATTACCAGATTCCAATTCCTTGAGTTGGCGTATTCTTTTAGCAGTGTCGATTTGAGCAAGCTTCTGATTTTCCTCAACAGACTTCGAAACACGGGTTGCGATATATAGAAATGATGCCATGCTATGAAATGTAGTCAATTTCCCTAGAATTGCCGGTTTTAAGGTCTAACACATGTAATCTGATATTTTGCGACAGATTTGCTAATATGTGAAATATGAATGCCGAACACTTCTATATGAATGCGAATGATAGGAAAATTGCCGGTTAAAAGATGCAATATTTCCGACTAATCACTCCCCCATGCCAAAATGAAATCATATAATAAATAATTTTGATGTAATTTTTATGCATGAATGTAAGAAAAATGGGCATAAAGCCAAATTTTTGTAAAGCCCATGGCTCATGTGCTAAAGAAATGAGCACATGAGGTATGTGATGGGAGAAATGCTATTTTTAAATCCCAAAGGGCTATGTGTAATTTTGTACGCCTATATAAGGCAACATGATAATAAAATAAAGAAGAGAACTTTTTCATTCTAAAATTTTAGGGTTTGTACCTTCTCCTCATTCCTCAAGGTTCTAAACCTTCTTCTTTTATTTTTAATTAACTCAAGAGTTTAAAACTTTCTTTTCCAAAAATAAATAACTTTTCACCTTAAAACCCCTGAAAAGGAGCTCGGATTTGCTATCAAATCCCTAAAAGGGGATATTTTAAATCTCGCCTCCCCTTTTCCCCCCAAGATCCAGCCAACAGAGAGGAAGAAGAAGGATACCCATCTATAAAAATCCCATTCCGGGAGGATCCAAGTCTCAAAAGAAAATCCACAGATCTCTAGGAGTTTAACTCCATTCAAGATTTGTTGTAGGTTAACTCCATAAATCAAACCCCTTTTTAGGAGTTTAACTCCAATTCTATACATAATACTTGTCAGGAGTTCAACTCTAAAGCCCCCATGGGTGTTCAACTCCTAACCCAGGGGCTAAGGCCCCCTTTCCCGCTGGTGTTCCCAGCTGCCACGTGCCGCGCACGTGACCTACGGGTGCGTGCCGCACACATGACCCGGGGTCGTCCACATGCGCCTTACACGACCCACGGGCACTCAGCGTCCAGTGGTCGTGTGCAGCTCACGTGACCCGCAGGCGCCCAGCGGTCGCATGCTGCGTACGTGAACTACGGGCGCCCAACGCCCACGCGCCAGGCATGTGACCCGCGGATGCCCAGCGCCCACATACCATGCACGCGTCTTTAAGACGCTCCTCACCCCTCATTTTCCATGCACTCCACACCAGAAACACGTCCCCCGTTAGGAAAATTTTTCTAACGGGACGCTGTCCCACACCACGCAAGGGTGCTACTAGCCCCCTTGACTCCCAGCCCGCTATCCGGGTAGCAGGACCCCCGTAAAACTCTGCGGGGCCTCTGATATATCCAAAACCTTCTAAAACACAACACACGCACACTGCACACTGAGTTCGCATGACTAATTGACCCGTCAATCAGAGGTTCCCTCGCTTCAAAGGCGAAGGGTTATTAACGACAGCTTAGTCCGCGGCTGCTGGGGATTCGGATCCCCACATTCAATAAACCCCAGCCTACCCTGGGCCAAGGGAATCTGTAATGAGCCTGACAAGCGCGTGCGTATTCCCATCTCAATGGGATGACGAAAAACACCCTACAAGTTCTTCCTCAAATCACTCCCGAATGTAAGAACATGAGATTTTCCTTTTTTCGAACTGGCATCATCCAGTTTCTTCAGGCTCGTGTATCACGCTCCCTTGTTGTCGACGGTTTTTGCGCTTCATCCGCTTGAAGTGTTGCCAGTGAGCAATGTATCCTTTCCAACACTTCTTGAAGACATTGCACTCTTCGGTGGGGTGTGTGACCCTCCGATGGTATAAGCAGTTTTTCGGATGTACATTCGCTTCGTCGAGACACGTACTCATGGGACTGTTTTCCATGAGAGGAGGCAGCTTCATTCCCATTGACAGGGCTTTGGCGAACTGCGTCTCTGCTTTGATCCTGCTATTGTTTGTAGCAGGTATGCTTTGGCTTGGGTGGATTATTTTAGGACTCATCCTTACCGCAGCTTCTTCATCCTGACGCAAACACTTGTCCTTTTCATATTCTCAGTCGGCTTTGCTCTTTTGTAAGGCTTCGATCAGCAGCCTGTCAATTGGGTCTTCTAATAGTTCCGGGGATTCTGGTGCCGGTCCTTCCCCCAGTTCCTCTGCGTTGGTTTCCGACACTGAGGGAGTTTCTTCGTCTTTTAATGACGAGTGAGAGACCATGTGGCAACTCGCTACATAATTCTCGGGTTTTTCTGACGAGTTGTTTCCCTCATCAATATCTCTGTCTCCGTTCTCAAGTATGTGGTTGAGAAAATCTTCGACTGTCACTGGGGTCCACGCCTTCTGGTTGTATTCCTCCAGTGCGTCGATATATTTTTGCAGGTCCGTACGATTGTCGTCGAGCTGCACGGGTTTCTTGGTCTTTTTCTTTTTCTTCAAAGACTTCGAAGGCTTGGCCTGAAGGTCTTTTTCATCGTTAGTAGTTTTCAGTGTTGGGCACGGTTTAAGCATTCCCTCAATGATCTCTGTCTCCAGCGGGCTTTTCCATCTGATCGTCGGACATGCTTTAAGGTCCTTTAGAATTCTTTTAGTTTTAGCTGAAAGGACAACTTCCCACGGAGGTTCTTCTACAAACGAGCATGATGCCCCCGGCGTGTCCATCTTTTTAGGAGCGTGCTTCTGAGGTGGGTTCACCCTCCAGTTTTCGGACAGCGCAAACTTCCCTTGTTGTTATTGGTCATCGACCCAGTTTTTGAAAACATAGCAATCCTCAATTGGGTGGCCCACTACTCTGTGGTAAGAGCAGTAGTTAGGACTATTGGCGTCACCAGGCTGCAGTGGACGTCTCAGATCCGGCAGAGTAATGAGTTTGTTGTGCATCGTCAGTTTGACTCCTTGTTTTATCATGGGGAAATGAGTAAGGACATCCTAGTTTCTCCTCGGGTGATTGGCTCGGGCGCACGTTGCATTAGCGATCAACCGGTTTCAAGTTGCTCGGTTGTTGTTGAGTGTTGGCAATGAAGGCCACTTTCCTTTTGCCCTTTTCATTCCGAGGACTCGTTTTTGAAGAGGACGGCCTATAGCACATCTGGTTTATTTGGGCCAGCTTGTCGATCAAGGCCTGGAAGGTGGTCGGCTTGAAGAACATCATAAACTGGGATACAGTCGCTTGAGGATCGTGAGTCCCTATGAACATGCCCATAGCAGGAGCTTCTTCTATGCGTTGTTCGCATTTTGACCATAGGTTCCACCACCGGATTCTGTATTGAACCCAGGTCTCTCCTGGACTCACCCTGGCGTTGATTAACGCCGTGATTGGGGTGCGCTCGCTTGCGCTCACGAACCGCTGTGTGAATAGAAGCTCTATTTCCATGGATTATTTGACGGAGTCATTTGGGAGCTCCGAGTACCATTCTAACTTAGTCTTTGACAAGCTGCCAACGAACTGGCGAAGCAGCAATTTTTGGTGCCTCCAGTATTTCCGCATAATGCTCTGAGTTGGGCGACATGCTGATGCGGGTTGCATGTCCCCTTGTATACGTGGAACTTGAGGATCGTATATTCCGGCGAGTACTTGATTTGATCATACCAGCATGGGTAAGGTCGTCCGGTTCTGACGACTTGGCCAGCCACTTCGCTTGCCTGATGAGCTCGTATTTGCTGAGCTATGTAGTCATCGAGGGCGGCTTTGGAGATCGTTTCCTTCATGTCTGTAGATAAACCGGAAGAGGGTTTGATATTTCCCCACTGTCATCCTTGATAATTATCGGTGGATCTTCGGCTGGAGGTTCTGGCTGGATCATCATTCCAATCATGTCTTGGAATATGAGTGCTATCTGTTTTATATTAGCCGCTTATTCCGAGGCCTCCTTATCCTTTCTCTGCAGCACCCTTCGCAAGAATTCTGAATCTGTCTCCTGCTCTTGGCGCTGTTCAGACGCTGCTTCCGGGCTTTCTTCCTGCACGGTGAGTGCTGCCATTTTCGTCAGCATCTCCTGGAGCTTTTGTTGCTGCTCCTGAGCTTTCGTCAACGACCGAGTTTGCGGCCGATGAACCATGGAAGCAGGGCTCTCCTCTTTTCCGGAATCCATGTACACCGTGTGCAAGATCATGCCCCCAGACTTGGGGCGTTTGGATCTAGCACCCTTAGGATTTGCCGTCGGCGGTGGGAGGTTCTCCAGTCTTTTCTTTTTGTGAGAAGTCAAAGTTGAAGGAGCCATTGTAATAGATGCCTTCGTGAAAGAAGTCCCTTGTTGCATGGTGGAGAGATGGTCCTCCTCTTTCCGAGTCTTTGTTTTCTTCAGTCGGCGAAGTAGTCTTTATTGATCATAGAATCTCGGACCTTCCGCCAGACCTTGTGAACTTGAGAGGACAGCCGCTGAGGGGGCTGCTCCGGTTTCGCCTGTATCATGTTTTCAACAGGTGGGGGTGACTTCTTCAGCATCGTGGTTGGAAAGTTCCGTTGCACCCTCCTTAGCGTTCAAAGCCGTTCCCGGTTGGAACAGTAGCGTCAACATCCACCATTGGAACCAATGGAGTAAGTCTAGAGGGGGAGTTTCTCCCAGCTTTCCTCACTCGGCGCCATTGGCGACGTCGAGCATTCCTTGCAGAAGGAATTACCTCCGTTGTGGGAGTGGCTTTGTGATGCCCTCTGCTTTGGTGAAGGACTACTGCTGGTGCCAGCTTGTTTAAAACTGACATTTGTTGAGAGGGGACGGCCAATCTTTCGAAGGTCGACCTTCTGGTAGGGGAAGCGGTCTTGATGATTTCGCCGGAAGCAGGAGTTGGAATGACCAATCTTGCGAAGACCGATCCTTTAGTAGGAGAAGCCCCTTTGACGATTTCACCCGCCGGAGCTGGAACGGTTATCCATTTCGGGATAACCCCTTCTGGTATTGAGAGCCTCTTTGCGGGCCTACTTGAGCTTTGGTTCATCCTGTTGAAGACTGAGGTGGCAGACTTGGATGACCCGTTGAGAGGGGCCGTAGTGGTTGCAATTCAATCAAAGACCGACTTCTTAGGAGCTTCCTGTGATAGCACTGGGGCGCTGAAACTTACTGGCGGGACATGGTCCCGAAAAAAAATCCAGTAGTGGCCTGAGTCACCTATTCCACTAGCATTGAAAATATGCAGGCTGCATTTGGCCTATATATCACTCCTCCAGCGGGGACGGAGCAGGAGTTTCTGTTGGAGGTACACTTGGAAGCCATTGATCTTCTTTTCTCCGCACAGGAGCAAGACACCAAATCTTAGTACCTAGAATCCAGGGGCAACCATAATAAACCACGATTTGTTCATGAACACGACACACGAAGTGTGGAGTGGAAAGAGGAAAACGTCCCACCGGACGTGCCAGAATCTGTTCACCGCCGAAAATGGAGGCGGACCGCGCAGGATCGTCTTGCCTGAATTTGGGGGCAGATGCTATTTGGATTTATCCGTCCACCTCTCCGAAGATACCAAGTTGATTTATGGCACCATATATCGGAGGTTTACGGATGCGGCCGTTGTAGCAGACTTTTCAGATTCCCCCTCGTTTGTGAGGGTTTTTTGATTGTGGGACGCTCTTCCCTGCAGGTACAAGCCCCTGCAATTAATTACGTTACCGCATCGCGATAACTACTTTCTCCTGCTCCGGAGGTTCACTTCGTGTAGTGTTTGTTTGTTTTATTTTTGGTTGCCCATGGATTGTATAGGGAGACTAATTTATGTTGTCGTCCGTAGGGCGTGGATTAGTCCAAATCCTTATATCTTAGATTTGCGTTTGGGTTGATTTAAGGATCGTTTTGAGATTAAGATCAACTTAAATTTTTGTTAAGGATACGTTAGTCCAATTTGAGACTAAAATCTACTTAACGGGGTTTTAGAATTATTCAGATCCAACAAAAGAGTATTTGGGCTCCATTGTTTTAGTTTAAGGACGTTACGGTTCGTTATTAGTTTCAGGACGTTTCGGTCCGTAGATCACCATTTTTTATTTGAGGGTTTTAGTTTGAGGACGTTACGGTCCGTAGTAATTTGAGGACGTTATGGTCTGTAGATCACCCTTATTGATGTGAGGGTTTAATTTAAGGATGTTTCGGTCCGTAGTAGATTGAGGAGGATATGGTCCGTAGTGTTGCGCCACGGCAGCGCCCCGGCCGTCTATCCGAGGCCAAAATGCGGAATCAAAATTTTCTTAACTTTAAACTGGCGCTACCGCAGACAATGAAACCCGGATCGTTAACCATTAACCTATACTAGCAATCAAGTGAAGGGGTGAGAGATATACCGAGTGATCCGAGTCCTCCGGTCTTCTCGTCGTCGTCCCGATCTCCCGCGGATCCTCCGGTCGTCACATCCTTGCCGGAAGGGCACCACATCGTCTGCATCTTTTACGGGCTCCCACCTCAATACCGAGGCAACTCGGGGACGAAGCTGGCAAGTTGACGTGCCCAAGATTTGCTGTAGAAAGTGTAGTGCTTTGTCTCTTTGGGGTTATGTTGCCTTGATGGAGGAATCAAGATGATATGAACTTGGGGATTTTTGGTAGCAATGGAAAAATGAGATGGATGATTAATTTCCCACACCAAAATGAAACTCTCTCATTTTTCTCCTCTCCTCAAAATGTTGGCCGGCCAATGTTAGAGAATGGTGGAGGGAAAAATGAAATCAACCATGATCAAAACAAGAAGGAGAGTGAGTGTAGTAAAAGTAGAAAGGTGACCATATCCAAACATAATCATCACAAACCTACATCCAAATCATACCCTCTCAAATCACCATTAATGCAAGTGATGGATGAAAGAAATGATGCTATCAAAATCAAAGCATTTGCAAGAAACCCCCTCCTCAAATGTTATTTGCACAATTGCAAATAACCCCCCTCCATCGGAAAAGTTCGGCCGGGAAAGAACAAAGGAAAACCGGCCGGAACGGAATGCAAACTGGCAACTCCAGAAAAATGGTCCCGTAATAAATTACAGGAAAACCCCGATACTGTGTATACACACCCGCATCTGTATTCCGTCCGGATACAAATGCAATGAGACAAAATCTACACTGTACTAAACTAGGACCGGCTTAAACCAAAGCCGGCTAGTAATATCCATTCGATCCTAATCCGTGCAATACTGCACGTATCGGATCGAACCCTGCCATATATCCATACGGCCACTAGTACAAACCGTCCGATCCTGATCCGTGCAATACCGCACGTATCTGATCGGACCCTGCCATATCTCCATACGGCCTCTACAGCGTTTCGCCCGAAAGCTTGAGTAACTGAAAGTGTGGTGGACTCTAAAGACTCGTAAATACTATGGCTGTGGATTTAACCACTAGCACGTCAGAGGTATAAGCCAATACGTAACGGGCCACCAGCTACTGACTAAAAGGGACGTCGATGAGCGAACTCATCCTGACACCCTACTGAGCCTGTCAGTGACAATATCCGTAATAGTCCAGTCCGTTCGTCTATGAGCATCGCATGGCGGGCCTAGGGGGTTGGTAAAATTCAGACCCCCAAAGGCGGTACAAGTTGTGTCGGAGTGTAGCCCAGAACGCCCTGAGATACTACTGGAATACCTACCAGTAAATCTCCTGCCTCGGCCGAGGGCTTTGCGTAATGGCTCTCCTAGACACAGCGCGACCTCACCCCCAATACCGGGAGAGACGAACCCCTGCAGATCCGCTCACTGCCTCCATGTGGCTCGGGACTGTACCCAACTAAAACCTGTTTGCACGACTCCTTTGAGCCGTGGTTGGGTAGTAATCAAAGCACAGTGGGAACTCACACGAGACAAATGACGATCTCAGGTCGATGAACTAACCTGTACACATGTCACCTGGGAACTGCTATCTGACGTCTGGTATAATCCCAACTAGCAGGTTCCCGGCGAGTCCTGTCCTGTGTACTCATAACCCAATGAGCACCTGTATACATCTTAGGTGAACCAACTGACACCAGTGGCTTGTGAGACCGGCCACCGCCCCTCGTCGGGGTCTCGACTGTATACACTAGTCTACTCTGGAGAATCGATGCCCTGTCTCGAAACTCCTTCGACTAGGGACCTTTTAAGGATGTGCTTATAGACTCCAGCTCTCACTTATATGATCGCCCTCATACTGCTGGAAGTCAAGCAAGAATCCTAGGGGCTCTATCAACGTGCAATAGCGACCTGTCAGGTCACCTAAAGCAGTACACGATGATAAAGGTAAACCAGATAGCATACTATCATCTCGAGTAAGACTGTTCTACCGGGATAGGTCCTCCCTCAATCATTGCAATCACGTGCCTGTGATCCAATAATTGACTCTGAGGGCACTATCTCCAACACGTAGATCACCCTTTTTCAGGTGAGGTTTTAGTTTAAGCACGTTTTGGTCCGTTGAGTTTAGTTTAAAGACATTACGGTCCGTAGATCACCATTTTATGCCCGTGTATTTGTTACATGGCGGGATGTACAGCAATGATGCGGGATACACCCATTTGGTATGGTTTGGTTTAAGGCGTGCACGTCAGATTGGGAAGTGCACCCAAGAGCAGTTGGTTGTCGGGACCCGCCACCTCTCTGAAGACGTTGAAGAATTACAACGACATCATCAGAGGTATGGAGAGATGTACCCTTGAACCAATTCCCGTGTCTGAGGGAAGAGATCATGGTAGACTATCTAAGAATCATTAACCATTTTGGGGGGACTAAGATTAACTTAGGAAATGTGGGATGAACATCATCTTGGATGTCATGAGTCATGTTTGGGAAACAATGAACCCATGGGCTCAGTTGATCAGAACTTGGACTTGACCCACCCAATTTTCTTTTATTTGAAAGAAGTGCTAAGCACTGGTTTGGGCTTAGTCCCCCTTTTTCTTGCAAAAAGTGCCGAGCACTCATGTGAGTTCTGACGCTCACACTTTACTCTTTCTTTTCTTTGTCTCTATATGGAGTGCTAAGTACTCTTTATGGCGCCCACGTGCAAAGCACGTGAGGCGCTAGGCACTGAATGATTAGTGTCAAGCACTTTATGTTTTGTGGCGCCCACATGAAGGTCACATGAGGCGCCGGGCGCTGAGCGCCAGCCACTGAGTGCTAAGCATTCTTTATTTTATAGCGCCCACATGAGGGGCACATGAAGCACTGGGCGCTGGGCCACTGAGTGCTAAGCACTCTTTATTTTATGGCGCCCACGTGAGGGACACGTAGGGCGCTGGGCGCTGAGCAACCGCCTAATGAGTGCTAAGCATTCCTGAGTTCTATTTCTTCTTTTTTTTGAATGATCCACCGGATCGATCTGGTGGATTCAATATAAATTGTGATGTGTCCGGTAAAGCATTAGGATGTGTTCTGCATCAGCATAGAAAAGTTATGATTTTTGCATCAAAGTAATTAAAAGTTCATAAACACAACTATCCAACACATGACCTGGAACTGGCAGCAGTGGTTTTCGCACTCAAGATTTAGCGGCACTATCTTTATGGAGAACGAGTGGATATATACACTGACCATAAGAGTCTGAAGTATATATTTACTCAGAAAGAACTCAACATATGGCAGAGAAGATAGCTAGAATTCATGGCGGACTTCAACATCAACCTACAGTATCATCCTGAGAAGGTGAACATAGTTCCTAATGCACTTAGTCACTGGCCATTAGCAATGAACCTCACCGCTCAATGGAAACTACAGCAAGAATTGCACGGATTGGAGATCAAAATAGTTATGCCAGGTAACGTTTCATGTTTGATGAAGTTACACGTTCAGTCCAATTTTGTAAATCAGATTAAGACAGCTCAAGCAAATGATGCCAAGCTAAAAAACATTCGAGAACAACTAGAAAGTGGATTTCGAACGGAGTTCATCATCCACGAAGTTGGATCCTTGCGATATAGAAGCCGTTTATGTGTGCCAGTCGGCCCCATTCGAGAAGAGTTGATGAAAGAAGCTCACAGCTCTCCGTATTCGGTACACCCCGGTGGTACGAAGATGTATATGGATCTACAGCAACATTACTGGTGGCATGGAATGAAGCGAGAAGTAGTAAGGAGCGTAGCCAAGTGTTTGGTATGTCAGCAAGTAAAGACTGAACATCACAGAAACGCTGGTCTATTTCAGCCGTTACCAATCTCAGAATGGAAATGACATCATATTATTATGGACTTCATGAATTCTCTCCCTCGCAGCACGAAGGGTAACGATGCAATCTGGGTTATTGTGGATCGACTCACCAAGTCGGCTCATTTTATTCCATTCAAAGTTAGCCAGTCAACTGAGACGTTGGAAAGGAAGTACATGGAGGCGTAACGATCGCGTTTTCTAATATAATATCTTTTATTTAACTTTCTAGTATCAAGTGGTTATTTACGTATTTCGTTGATAGAAAAATATTTTTTTAAAGTTGCGTTAGTAATATTCAAAGCATTGAAAAATAATTAAAGGAAATTTCAATAAAATCTATTTATATTTTTCTAAGCATAAAATGTTTTAATAAAATTTTATAATGCCTTAAAATAATTTACATATTTTTAGTATCAATTAAAATAATTATTTCGTAATTAAAATATTTCCAAGGATAAAATAGTTTTTAAATAATTTATGATGACAAAACAAAAATCATAAATATGGGAATATTACTTAGTTTTAACCCAAAATCATTTTAAAACTAAAGATAACAATAAAATATATTTTCTGAAATTTTTCCATAACTTTCCCGTATTTTTAACTATTTTTAACAATTTTTGGGAAACAAATACGGTTTTAAAAATAATAAACAGTATAGATTTTAATTTTAAAAAAAATTATTTAATCTCTTTAACCTGGACCATTGGATGCAATGATCCAATGGCCCAAAGTCATCCGGCGGCGCCCACGTGAAAACGCGTGATCCCCACAAGCGTGACGCGTGGCGCATGGGCAGAGGCGTGGCGGCGTGATCTCGATCGTTAGATCTTGATCCAACGGCTGAGGTGAAGAGGCGGCGGCGGAAATCATTCGGAAATCATCAGCAATCATTTGGGCGTGTATTTTTTATGGGTTTTAATGGATTTTTGGATTTTATGGTTGGTGAAAAGACCCTATAAATAGATACCTTCAATCAGTGATTTCTCACACCTCAGAACTCCAAATATTCCAAGGTCCCGAAAGAATCACTAAGGAAATACCGCATTTAGAGGCTCATTTATAGTACGAGCCTACGTTTTCGACTCATCGACATCCAACTCTAACCAAATGTAGGATCCGCCTCTCTCCACTCATCTGTCGCCTTCCTTCTTTCAATGATCTTAGTTTCAACTTCTAATCATCAACCGCATATAGAAATAATGTAAAAATATTTCTGCATGCCATTTGGTACCTCTTAATAATAAGAATTGGACCCCATGTTTAAAATAGTTTAATTAATAACCTCTATATGCATGAATATTGCACCCTCATCTTACATGGAATATGAGATGCTTAATGTTATAACCCACGGGGTATCAATTCACTCCTTATATACTCACACTTACCCATGCTACCTATGAGATCTCGAAATAGGTTACTTCTACAAAATACCCTCATTTTATTAAAATGTCGTATATGTTTAAAATACCCATATGAAATAAGATATTTGGAATAAATGTTTTAGAAACTAAAATGATATATTTTTAGTTACATTTATATCCGAAAACTATTTTAGTTTTGTTAAATCCCATTACCTTTTTGAAAGGGGGTAATACTAAATCTAAATAACGTTATATGGTTTTCCAACTTATCCATTTTCACTCGAAAGGATATTTTTATATTAATTTTTCTTAGCACGTTAACTAAAGTTTAATAAGATACCCTAATAGGGGAATGTTTTACCTGAATCACCTCATAGTTACTAGACAATTATCCCTGAAAAGGATACAAATCATGTCATCCATGTGCAGCGGTTGTCAACGCGGAGTCATTCTTATAGAATGGCACCTCTAATAGATTACCTTAATAATTAGGTAATGTTTTACGTAAGTATCTCGTGGTTGATAGGCAATCGTCCCTAAAAAAGACACAAATTCTGCCGCCCATGTGCAGCAGTTGCCAACACGAACGTATTTTTTAAAATGTTACCTCAAATTTAAAACACCATAGTTTTATAAAATTATTAAATTACACTAAGATATCTTAATTCATTCTAAAAAGATATAATTTCATTTAAATACTTTGACCTTTACTAAAATGCTATTTTCAACAAAGACCATAACCCTTACAAATGATATTTTCCAAAAGAATATCTAAAACTTTATTAAAAGATAATTTTCAAATAAATACCATAACCTTTTATTAAAAGGATATTTTATCAGTAAAATACTATGGGTTTCCAAAATGATAAATATTCCAAATATCATGGTTTTTTTATAAATAATAAATATAATTAAACACTATTATCCTTTATTAACTAAGCGTTTTATAAGATGATAAGAAACACCTTACAAAGTTTAAAAGATAACAAGATAAAATGAGTGGTTTTGGAAGGCCAGGTTAAATGAGATCAACTTTTTAAATACAAGTTTACGACATACATGACACATGATACGGTTAGGGTTAGAATGTGCGGACCTAGGTATAGAATACTTATATATGAAGATCCCTGCAAGAAGGGTGAACAGCTCAATGTGTGGATGACTACTAACCCGATATTCAGGCGAATACTAACCCTATTTTGGGGGTGAATGGTCCAATGTGTGGTCAACTACTAACCCGATATTCGGGCGAATACTAATCCTACTTGAGGGCGAATGCTCCAATATGTGGATGACATACAATATAGAAATTCCATGTCTAGATGTATACGCACTAACTCTAGTTCGTCAAAACCTTTATACTGAATCACGGGGATGGGTAGTTTGTTTAGGCAAGGAGATGCGGAACTCGGATTCGCCTACTACTCGATCATGATCTCGGGAAGTGAAACGGTATATTTCACTTACTCAGTTGTTGTTCTGTGGCCACAATGGAATAATCTCGAGTATCCGGACCTTTGTTTAGCAAACTAATACGTATTTCCACATATACATCATACTTGTACACTTGAGTGATATTTACGCTAGAAAAAGCTTCATCGTAGTTATGGAACACCTTTCGGGGATGTTCACGCTACCACATTGAATGACACCGAAGACGCGAGCGCCAGCTCATACTTCTTCCAGCTATATATGGGATACCTCAAGGATATGAGTATGTCCAACAGTCAATTCCATCAATACACACTTTATTTATCCTGATCTAACTCTTAGACTGAATACCCGATTGACTTGACTTGAACTTTTACCCCACATACACTTCATACAACATACAACATACTCATGTTCACGTATACCCCTGTCAACATGTCCTAATTTTGTGAATTTCATACTTTTACACCCTTTTACTTCATGTCGGCATGCATACATCATACTCTTATATACAAATGTTCGTTTCTATGCTCTTACTTCCTTATGAAGCAATCCTACCAGAGTATAACTCGCTGACGGACTTTCCTTTTTCCCCTTTTTTGGAATGTCCGTTAGAAGAGAATGGGTTTTATGATGAGGATCTAGGTGTGGAGCCAACTAACGAAGATTATGCAGAATTGACGTCGGAGGATTAACTAGTTTTCTTTGTTGCCCACCTGTTTAGGGCTTTACTTCTTTTGATGTAATTAAACTATTTAGTTTACTTTACTCTTTCTCTTGGAATGTAATAAATTTTGGTTAATGGAAATAAATGTCTTTCACTTTTATTGTTTTATTTTGGTACACACCCTGCATACTATAGATATTCTTACGTTTAATGTAACTTTATTGAATAGACCACCTTCAATACAATTAGGTTGCGGACCGTGCCACGTCACTCTTCACCTTCTTTTGGGAAGTGGGGCGTGACAGGAAGTGAGTAAAAATCTAAAGTAAGATTTATACTTTCAAAATGTACTATACTTGTCTTGATACCCATAAACTCATGCAGAAGATCGTGAGATTACATGGAGTACCTTTTTGCATCATTTTCGATCGTGATACTAATTCCGATCACAATTCTAGCAGAGTTTGCAAGCTATCCTGGAAACGAGTCTGAATTTCAGCACGGCGTATCGTCCATAAACTGACAGACAGTCCGAACGAACAATTCATATATTAGAAGATATGTTGAGAACCTGTATGTTAGACTTCGGAGGTTCGTGGGAAGATCACCTACACCTTATGGAGTTCTCATATAACAATAGGTACCTGGCAAGTATTGTGATGGCACCATTCGCAGCACTCTACGGACGGAAGTGTCGTTCCCCGCTGAGTTGGGACAACGTTGGAGATCGTGAACTCTTTGGATCATAGATGATTGTGGCAACTGAAAATGTGGTTCGCACGATCAGAGAAAAGATGCGCATACCCCCGGATCGACGGAAGTATTGGGCAGATGCCAAATGTCAACATCTGGAGTTTCAACCCGGAGATTATGTATTCCTAAAGATCTCTCCAAATAGAAGAGTGATACGTTTTGGCAAGAGGGATAAACTAAGTCCAAGGTATATAGGATCATTCGATATATTCGATCGAGTTGGAGAAGTGGCATACCGTTTAGCACCACCACACTCATTGAAAGGAGTGCATAATATGTTCCAAATATCCCAGCTATGACGATATGTGAGTGACCCCGGCTATATACTTGATCACTCAAAGATCACGATATAGACTGATCTAATTTGAGATAAACAAAAAGTTGAGATCCTAGACCGAAAGGTGAAGACATTGCGGAACAAGGAGGTGAACTTGATCCGAATGATGTGGAGAATGGATTCACTGGGAGAATCAACTTGGAAAAGAGAAGAACATATGTGTGCACGATACCCTTACCTTTTTGAAAATTAGTCTCTATATAAATGTAAATTTCGAGGAAGAAATTTTTATAAGGAGGGTAGAATGTAATGACTCTGAAATCCCTATACAAAATTATTTTTTTAAATATATAGAAAATGGTATTTCAGCCTATGTAGCAGTTATAAGTTATTTTTGTTCAATAAAAACAAGAAGCAGCTTGTATCTCACTAGTAAAGCATCTCTACTACTGTGAAATAGCCTGTGTGTTCGAATCCCATCAGTTGCAATTATTTTTATATTTTTCCTTTTAATTTTTGAAAGCCCAAGAGTTGCATGTGCAATACACGGAGAAACGAAAAATTTCAGAAAAATCAATCGAGATAAATGATGAGTAAACACAGAGTTAAACACGTAGCACGAATCTCGAGGCAAACCATCAAAATCCGACTGCCCGTTTCTTCACTTTGGCCGCTACCGATGGTCTACAATGCCCCGTTTTCCTCCGTACCTTGCACATACGTCTCTTCAGCTCCCCACTACTCTCCTGCACTATTTGATTTCTCTGCAATTAAACAGATACTATTCAATTCATCATTTAATATCAATTTTAATTCTTTTAATTCAATTTTTAATTCTCATACTCTAAATTCTTCACTATAAATACTACCCCATTGCCTAGCTTTCTCCCATTTTGAAATTTTTACCAAAATTCTCTCAAACTCTCTAAGTACCAAGGTGAATTAAGCATCGAAGTGGAGTAGCAAACAAAGCTCGACGAACGAAATCTTTCCGACGAAACCACGACCCCCGAAGGCTTCCCCTCTCTCTTTTTAACAATCTAAACCAGTAAGTTCTTTCTTTCTCTATTTCTTTTCATCTCAAATCGCCTTCTAAAAGAAAATCGACAAAGTGAATTTAGCTCTGATATAATTTTCTTTTTAACATTAGTAATCCACTTGACAAGCAAATTAGGTCAAACTAACATTCTAACACCACCCTTAACCTTATTTAAAACATTTAGCTTTTAGTTTAATAAAATTTTCCATGTGCAATAATCATAAAACGAAGTTTTCAGAAAAATACCATAAGCTTTAGTATAATCATTATTTTGATAATTATTATATATATACCTTTAGGAAAATTTCACTGGGTAACGATCTACCCACGCACACGATGATTTCATAACACGATATCTAAATATATGGTCAATTCAAAGAATAGGTTTTACATTAAAATACCATTTTTTAAAAAAGGGTTTCTTTTAATCGATATTTTTAAATTCTTAGCAATTGCGTCTCTACAACCCTCGTTAGGGACCTGCTAATGGATGGTGTGAATTATCGCACATCCTGAGAATAGTAGAGCGAGATGCAAAACTTCTCACGGAGTATTCGGTCTCTAAAGAAAATAAAAATACGTTTTTTTTAAAGAAATACGACTTTTCTAAAAAAAATAAACTTTGGAAAATTATATAAAACTATGAATCCGTATTTTAAATAAAAACAAAATATGAACCCATATTTTTAAAATGAAAGATTAGAATTTTAATAAAATAGCAACAAATTTCCAAAAGTAGTGGTTTTCATAAAAATACCATAAACTTTAAAAGCTAAGTTTTATCACTAAAACACCACAATAATTAAAATACATGTTCATGAAAACCCTAAATATTATAAATCAATCTTGAGATTTATTTTTAAACCGTATTAAAGAATTTTTCACAAAACCCCCTCGAGAAATGCAAATTTTATAAATACAAAGTAAACAATAATAATAAATATTTAAGGACTCTAGATTAATATAGGACCGGTATCATTTCTCTTGAGTCCCAGAGAGCCGAAAAAAGTGAGTGCTTGCCTATTCGGGTTAGACAACTTAGCGGAGTTACCAATAGCAATTGTCTTAGAAAAAAACATAAATTCTTTCGTCCATGTGCAGCAGTTGCCGATTTCTTCTGAACATAAGATTTTTAACAGCTAAATCAATTCATATGAAAAAGACTATAAACCGAATCTAAATTTGAACTTAAACTCGAATCTAAACATGAACATGAACTCGAACTCAGTCTACTCAAACTAACTTGACTCGATTTAAGATTGCGATTAACACGACTCGCATTTTACTCGACTCACTCGACTTCATTCTATATCCTTTGCAATCTATGGTTTCGATCAAGACATGTTATAATCAATTGATCAAATTAATTAATTATATTATACAGTTATAAACTATTTATATTTATGGTGTTTGAGATAGTTTCTTGTGTGAATCCAGCGGAGCTTTAGGAGTCCCGTAATAAATTTTTTTTATTTTACTCGAATATCAGTCGGGTCAACTCCTCCAGAGTTTAGAGCCCCGATACCAACATATTAAATGGGCCCGTATTTCCTTACTCCTGAGGCCCCACTTTTGAGCTCGTGATACTTCTATGGTTGCGTTGACATTCTTACTTGGAACTTAACGTTAATATAGTGACAATTTAGAAACCTATAGTATATATATCCATGAATCATATACTTTTACTCGTCATATATATTACTTATCATTTTTACTCTTGCTACATTTTTGGGACTTACCGAGCTCTAGTTGGCTAACGGGCATTCCATCTATTTTTGTTTTATTAGAATGTGCGCCAGATACGGTCGAGATGGAGGAAGTGGAGGCCACAAAGGAGGAATACATCCAGATTGCTATTCAGGATTAGATTAGCTTCATTTTTTTTCTTCCAGCTTATATATGCCACATGTTTAGACATTTTCTTTTATTGTATTTACTTTTCAGTTGAAACTCATATACTTGCAAATATTTAAAATTGAATGTAAATAAAGATATTTGTTGAAAATTTTACAGTCTTCATTTATTCTTGCATTGTGTATTATTGTTTCAATATACTTAGTATATTTATTTAGGGAATAGCCTTCTCTGTATTATTATATCACTACTGCAAATAAGGTTTGCTCCTACGGATAAAGCCGTAAGAGCAAACCATTTCCCCTACGGATATATTCGTAGGGGCACAAAAAGTCACCGTAGATGCAAACACCGCAGGTTTAAGTCTTTACCTTAAACATGCCCCTACGGTTTAATAATTGCCCCTACGGATTACTGAGTAGGTAAGTATGTCCCTACGGTGAAAGCCGTAGGGACCAAATATTTATTCAATTTATCGGTTTATAAAATAAAATAGTTTCCCCTATGTATTACTCTGTAGGGGCAAATACGTGCCCCTACGGAGTAATACGTAGGGCCAGATTTATATCTCCGTAGGTCCATCCTTATACCCCTACGAATTAATCCGTAGGGGCAAGTCTAACATCTGTTACTGAGTCCATAGTGACAAAATATCAGGTATCATGATATTTTGTCCCTACGGATAAATATGTAGGGGCAAAGTGTGTCCCTACGGATTAATCTGTAGGTGTAACGTTGTCCCTACGGATTAATCCGTACGGACAAATTATCGGGTTTTTTTTAAAAGGGATGTCTGTTTTTTTCTCGCCCTGTGCACAATAATATATATATATCATATAACCAAATACCGCAGTACGATAATCAACATGAACACGCATAAGATATAAAAGAAATCAACAAACAGAATACTATATAAATCTAAATCATCGTGAACACGCAAACTCCACCAATATTGTCCAAAATATATACAATATGTATCATATAAGTATATACATGCTTAAAATATAAAAATCAAAAAGTTACCCTAGCTCGGTCTAGCTCCACCTCTGATAATCGCCGTAATTTGGCGCATCTGCTCCTCGAATAAACCCTGAGTCAACAACTCGACCAATGCGGACTGTGCGGGAGTCTGAGCGGGCTGTGGAACTGTAGGAGTGGTCTACGAAACCGCAGTCGAGGTAGTGGCTTGCGGAGCCGCACCCAAAGGAGATGCATGTGGAGCCGCAGCCGAAGGAAATGCATGTGGAGCCGCAGCCGAAGTACCCTGTCGCGTCTGTTCAGTTTTGTGTGTAATAAACGAGTAAGAACTGTGTATTAGTCGAATTCGTATCATTATCAGGTTATTGCGAAACTCCAATCTATGAATACTTAGGGACTTATGGCTCGTTTGGATATCTAGTTTGGAAAGCTGTAGTTTATTTTAATTAGACAGTTATATGTATGTATGATTAATTAAAGCTAAGTCTACAACCAAATAAGCTCAGGCTACGTACTAATATTGGATATGTTTCTATTTATAATATGATATAATATTTTACTATTAAGTAGTATACATACCATCATCTCCTTCAACTCCTGGACGGTGGCCTTCAAGGTGGCAACATCTTGTTGCAGACGTCGCTCACGAGAGATAGAGAAAGTAACCGCCAAAGTGGAGTCCAACCTCATATGGGCCCTGGTAGGACCCAGTCCCCGACCTCTCTCCCAACCTCCGTGGTGCCCTCCGTGTGCGGCGTCTAGGACTGGGGTCAGCAGCATCGGATCGTTCTGTCCAGTAAAATCGATCCCTGATGCCTCCGCCTGCTCAACCACCCGCTCCTACTACCACATTAACCAGTAAAATATAAGTATATCATTTAAATTTGAAATTTTCAAAACAAAAATTTGAAATAGGGGTTGAATAAATATTAAAACTTACGCAATACTCCTGGGTAGCGGTGTCGGGGTATCGAAACTCGCCCGTGGCAGGATCTGTCGAGGTGCCGTGGACGGCAAGATACGCGGTCAGCACGCTCGGTGTACCACCCTGCGCCAGGGTATGAGATCTCTGCAATTAGCAAAAAATTTACATTATATCACAGTAGATCTATTGTAATTTACCGATGCCTCCATGGCACGACTAATATTCCTCGAGCCATTTGTATAAGTGGGGCGACCTTTCTTCGCCGACTTCCTATTCTCTTTATTTTGATCCGCCTTTTTCTGCACAACACATTCATATTTAGTTTTCTAATTAAGCAACAAAAAAAATAAATTATATACTAAACAATGAATTACATTTAAAATACAAACCTGTTTGAGCTGAGAGTCAAAATATTGGCATAAGAGAGGCCATGTATCTACGTCGACTCTCGAAAAGGCCAGAGTATGTAGGAGAGCCGCTCTCTGCCTCGGGGGTCGCCATCCACAGGGAATAGCAGTCGATCTTCAACTCGTTCCTATTGTATCGGACTTTTGATTGCATGTTCTTCATCAGGCCATGGTACAGAGCGTGAAAATCGAGCACCCTCTCAGGATGATCAGGGTCGGGTACAGGCTGAAAATCGTAATCCAACTGCAAATACAAAAAAACAATGTTATTAAATTGCAAGTGTTAATAATAAATATATTGGATAAATCAAATGAAAATATATATTAATACCCGAGCCTAATCCCAGAAGAGAGCGAATAAGCGCCGGTGCTGGTCACCCCACTCAACGTGAAGTGGATACTTCTTCACGAGGCGGCTCTCATCCCCCATATACCGGCCGAAACTCTTGGCATAATCGCCAGTATAGCGATAATCAGGGGAGAAGAGGGGGAATGCTGCCTCCCCCTAGCTCTATCGGGCCTCAGCCTGTGGGACTGATTCGGGACTTGAGTCCCCCGCTCGGGATGGGGATGCCCTGCGTCTACAAGAAATATCAAGACAGTCAATATTAAGACAAAGTGGTATTAAGAAATCAAGATTTAACAAAAATTAAAGTGTGATATATACCTCCAGCGATAGAAGCATGAGCCTGGGCCCGGGCAGCAGCACGAGCGGGACGATAGTTCCTCCGGCGAGGAACAGCCGGTGATATGGACATGGACGCATCCCCTCCAACTAGAAAATAAATATCGATAAAATTACATGTAGTTCATGTTTATTCTTAAAGAATATGTAAAATAAATAAGTATTTTATATTTATTCATACTAACCTGCAGACTGAGTGGAGGGTATGGAAGTGGGAGTGGCCCCTGCACCAGACGTGGACGCACCGCCTATAATTAAACAATTAAACATTGACTATATAAGTAATTGCATTCTAAATCAACATGTATACAATATAAGATATATATATATATATACACACACACACACACACACACCCGCAGGTGTGGTAGTGACCTCTGCCCGAGATGTGGAGGCACCGCCTACAACTAGACAATTAAAAAAGGATTATCTAAGTACGTAAGAGCAAAAAGAATGTATGTATATTTATGATATAGCATTCTGAATCAATATGCATGCATTATAGGTTATATAAATATACATGGAGGTATAGGAGTAGCATCTATCCCTGATGTGGACGCACCACAAACAGCTAAACAATCAAACATTGACTGTATAAGTAATTTTGACATACATATGCATGTATATCTATAATATTACATTCAAAATGAATATGCGTGCAATATACCTGGAGGTGTGGCAAAGTCCACACGGAAGGAGCCATCCGAAGGGGTCTCCGATCAGGGTGCAAGACCGGCCCTCTGAAGCTCCCTACGCAGCTCTCCTGGCGGCAGAACCGCTCTGCCTCTGCCGATGCTGCGGCTGGAGCTCCTGCCGCCCATCGCTTCTTTCGTCATCATCATCAAATCTAGAAAAAACGGTTCGTGGACGCATTAGACAATCATTACAAACATTGACTATATATGTATAGATCATAAAATGTGAAGTAATAATATAACATTACTGATAAGCTTTTTCGTTTCATGGACGCATTGGACTTATCTACTTGGATTTCATCATCGATATCATTTCTAACCCACGTAACTTCATGATCTGCCGAAAACAACCCGTCTTTTGAAATAGACGATCGGAGCACTCTAAGGCTTCTCTCTTCTTCATCATCATCGCTGTCTTCGAATTCTGGGACATCGTAAACATCCCTGGGTTTCCAACAGCATATGACACTCCATCCCGGATACTTCAAACACTATGAGTAGTATACTTGAAACGCTTGTTTCGGAATGATAAACGGATTGTGCTGACCATAAAATCGAAGTGTTTTCACACTGGTCAATCCATATTCATCTTTCCAAGTCCCGAGATTGTTTCTCCACTTATCCGTATTGGTTCATGTATCGTACCAAGTACACTGAAATATATAAAACGGTTCTGATCATCCGGGATATTGGATGCCAAGTATACAATTTAAGTATCCATAATAAATCACAACATCCAATTCTACCGTCGCAATCCCACTTTTCTGAGTGGTTCTAGATATTTCTATGTCCTTAACTTCGAATTTGTATCTAAGAACACCGAATCCTTTATTATATGCAACCTCCATACTAGGAAACTGAGCTAAACATCTTGAATCACTATCTAATTATGCAGAGAAGTTCGAATCCTGGATCTAACAAAACAAATTTTATGAAAAATACATAATGATATAAGTTTCGATTAAAAATGGTAGCAATAACATATTATTCGAATAACTTACATGATCTGCAAACCAATCACAAAAATTATCATGATGATATTTTTTCAATCGTTCATCGTTCCAATCAGGATGCCCCTCACGTACCTCGTTAAAATGAATTATGTTCTCAACAACGGGAAATGAAATTGATATTATATCATTTCATACACATACAAACACAAATATAACAATTAATCCAAAAAAACTTACTCTCTAATTTTTTTCAAGACATACGCTGTTGAGGAGGATAAAGCGATATATCTTGTTGATAAACATAGTGTCTACCCGCTTATAATCAGCATTACTATATGGCCTGTCCTGAATTCTTCGAGGTCGGTTAAGTCTCGTCTCAATGTTCTCGTCCAGATAGCGGGAACAAAATGTGGTTGCTTCATCTAAAAGATTACCCTACATGATAGAACTATCTGGTCGATTTTTATTGCATATATACTTTTTTAGAGTGAAAAGGTAGCTAAAGAAAAATATATTAAATAAATAAATACGGGCATACAGGACAACAATAATTTTACAAATTGCACGAAACGAAAAATTCTACGTACCTCTCGACGGGATATATCCATCGATATTGTACCGGTCCGGCTAATATAGCCTCAGTTGTAAGATGAACCGTCATGTGTATTATGATATCGAAGAATGATGGTAGGAAAATACGCTCAAACTTGCGAAGTATCAATGCAATAGAATTTTCTATTTTCTCCAGCGTCACAACATCCTGTGTTTTAGCGTATAATTCTCTGAAAAAACAATATAGGTCATTGATTAGTAGTCCAACTGATTCAGGAAGGGAAGTCCTGAGGGCTAATGGGAGAAGGTGCTCCATAATAACATGGTGATCATGTCCTTTCAGCATATAGATCTTGCCTTTCACAATTTTTATCTTCTTACTGAATGATCCTGAGAAACCTATGGGAACTTTCAAATCATGTAACACTTGCAGGAATCTTTTCTTCTCCGGTTGTGACGTATGATACGCGGCATTGGGAAGTACAAACTTGCCTGGTTTACCCGCTATCGGTTTAGAATGCAATTCATTTCTAATTTTCCAGTCCTGTAGATCCATCCGAGCATTGAGTTTGTCTTTCGATTTCCTGTCTTTACAAAGAAGCAAGTTGAGTACGTGCTCGGATACTCCCTTCTCTATGTGCATGACGTCCATACAATGACGTACTAAGTTTGTTGACTAGTATGAAAACTTGAAGAAAATACTTACCTTGTTGCAGAATGGTGGTTTGACCTGTTTTGTCGGATCCATCCTGAAGGTCACATTATTGTAACCATCCCACTGAGCAGTCACGTCCTCTCCGGACAATGGGGTTGAAGATCCAAGAAGCTCCTGATGACCATCAAAGTGAACAGCGTCTAACTTGTAGGGGTAGTCTAGAGGCAGGAAACGTCGATGGCCGCAATAATAAACCTTCATGCTAAAATTCATGAATTTCGATATTGTATGTTGATGGCAATAAAGACATACTTTATGACCATGTAAGGACCAACCTGATAGCATTCCATACGCAGGAAAGTCATTAATTTTCCACATTAAAGCCGCACGCAGTATGAAGGTTGTATTTGTGTTTGCATCGTAAGTCTCTATACCATCAATGAATAAAGATTTTAACTCCTCGATCAGAGGTTGGAGATAGACGTCGATATTGTTTCCCGGTGAGTTTGGTCCATCGATAGGAAGAGGCATCATAAAGTATGATTGGTCCATAGCCAACAAAGGCGACAGATTATAAACTATCATTACAACGGGCCATGTGCTGTGGCTTCAAACCATATAGTTAAATGGGCAGAAGCCATCACTAGCGAGTCCGAGCCTGACATTGCGAGGATCGCTACTGAATATTTCGTGCCTCCTATCGAAATCCTTCCATACTGGTGAATCTCTTGGATAACTTATTTTTCCAGCTTCACTTGGAGGAGCACGGTGATGCCAAATCATTTCCTCGGCTGTTTTCATGCACCTGAATAGCCTCTACAGCCTCTGTTTTATGGGAAAGTATCGTGCTATCTTGATAGGTATATCGGGCTTCTAATCAGAATCTTTCGGTTTATACCTGGCCTTTCCGCATGTTGAACACTCTTTCAAATCTGAATTCTCTTTCCGGTACAACACGCAATTTTTAGGACATACTTGAATCTTCTCACTCTTCAGACCCAAATTTGACATCATCTTCTGGGCTCTGTACCAGCTGTCGGGCACGTTATTTTCTGGGGCATAGAATCTTTCAGGAACGAAAGAAGCATTGTGAATGACTTGTTGCTCTATCCATTTAGGCACTTAATCTGAAAAATTTGGACGAACCATGACAGGGTGGAATACTTTGCATTCTCATAAATTGGTTTTCTAGCATCATTCATGAAATTTTCATATTTATCGGCACGCGGTCCTTGACTGGAAGGAATGTCATCTTCGGTACACATAGATTCACCTAGGGTAGCTTCTACCATATCCTCCATTTTTCCTCCTGGAAAGAAATTATCGTCTTCTCCTTCTGCCGCATTATCGTCTTCTCCTTCTTCTGCCGCATTACCGTCTTCTCCTTCTTCCTCTGCCGTATTACTGTCTTCTTCTCCTTCACCGTGATATACCCAAGTTGTATAAACTCTAGTAAAACCATGTTTAATGATATGAAGCTCTGCAAATTCTATCTTCTGCCAATACTTATTTCCACATCTCTCGCACGGGCACAGAATCTTCTCTAACACGATCTTATTATGTGCGCGTGCAAATTCAATAAAAGCAGCAACTCATGCGACAAACTTAGGTTGCATACGTTGTTGCCAATACACATACATCCAGTCCTTAACTCTGATGTACTCATGAGCCATGTTAGACTGTATAACATATAAATTGTAGGTTATGATGACTATATTGAGAAATCTAAGAACGAGATGGTTACCGAATAAGGAGAAAATCCGTATATATTCTTTGTGTGTGCGTTTGTCGTTAAAAAGAATAAATTATCAATAATCAAAGCTAGATTTAAGAATACCCATGTATGAGTTGTATTCTATATATGTGTGTTTCAATTTATGATTTCGTTTAAGTGTAGGGTTTGTTCCCCTCCGAATCACGGAGACGCGACCTCGCGGTCCGTCTTGCCTGAAATTCGGGCCAGATGCTAATTGGTGCTATCCGTCCACCTCTCCGAAGATGCCAAGTTGATTTATAGCACCGTGTATCGAAGGTTTAAACGGATGCGGCCGATGTAGCAGACTTCGTCAGATTCCCCCTCACTTGAGGGGTTTTTGATTATGGAGACGCTCTTCCGTGCAGGCGCAAGCCCCTGCAGTTAATTACGCTACCGCATCGCGGTAACAACTTTCTCCTTCTCCAGATGGTCACTTTGTGTCGTGGGTGTTTGTTTTGTGTTCGGTTGCCCGTGGATTGTATACGGAGACTAAGTTATGTTGTCACCCGTAAGACGTGGATTAGTCCAAATCCGTATCTTTCTTAGATTTGGGTTTGGGGGGGTTGTGTTTAAGGATACGTTAGCCTTATTTGAGGCTAAGATCAACTTAAACGTTTGTTAAGGACACGTTAGTCTAATTTTAGACTAAGATCGACTTAACGGGATCGTTTAGATCCGACAAGAGAGCAATTGGGCTCTATTGTTTAGTTTAATGATATTGCGGTTGATAATTAGTTTAAGAAAATTATGGTCCAATGTTAGTTTTAAGACATTGCGGTCGAGGTTAAGGACATCATAGTGAGTTTTACGGACCTCACAATCTGGTGTTAGTTTTAAGACATCACGGTCGAGGTTAAGGACATCATAGTCCGTGGATTTAAGGACTCCACAGTGCGATATTAGTTTTAAGATATCACGGTCAAGATTAAGGACATCATAATCCGTGGATTTAAGGACTCCACAGTCCGACGTTACTTTTAAGACATCACGGTCGAGGTTAAGGACATCATAGTCCGTGAGTTTAAGGACCCCACAGTCCGTAGTAATGTGTGGTCGTCGGGACCCTTCACCTGTCTGACAACGTTGAGGGATTACAACGACGGATGTTAGAGGAGTAAAGAGATATACCCTCGAACCGGGTGTAAATTGATTGGAAGAGCAGATGAGCTCAGTTCAATTTATATTGAGGACTTATGGCCAGAATTGGGCTATGTCCAGTTAAAAATGTTTAACATTTTATTTTATGTTCTACCTGTTAGGCCTTTGTTTGGGCTCTGCCCTTTTAATAATGCCAAGCATTTATCAGAACAAGGTATGTTCTGACAGCGCACCACGTGGTGCATCAGGCGCTTTGCGCCAAATAAAGATCGCATTGCGCTAGCGCACATAAGGGTGACATGTGTCGCTCGTAGTGCTAAGCGCTAGTTTGTTAGCGCACTGCGCTTTTAATTCATGAGCACGCTGCGCTAGTTCGTGGGTGCGCCAGTGAGTGACATGTGGCACGCTTGGCGCTGAGCGCCAACCCAAGAGCGCAGTGTGCTATTTTCAGAAGCGCAAAGCGCAAGCTGCTCTATGGTTGACACGTGGCATGTTTTGGCGCGGAGCACCGGTCCAAGGAGAGCAAAGGCGCAGTTTATGGTGCAAAGCACTTTCCAGCAGCGCAAAGCGCATCAGATCAAATTTAAGATCAAAGAACAAGTTTTTTGTTCTTCAAAGGAGGCCTTGCCTCAAGATCCAAGAACCAAAGTTCTTGTTCTTATCAAAAGGCTCTGCCTTTATAGATCAAAAGATCTGTGAATGAAGTAAATTACTTCTTTATTTTAAGGATTGGATCTTTTAATCCTTTATATTTAATCAAAGATTTTGGTCTTTTTTATAAATCTAAGATCTTTTTAGAAGAGGATTCTTCTTTTTATGGGATGTTTTCATCTCTATTGTTCAACAATTAGTTGTTTTTACCTTTGAAGATGAAGAAATGATCTTCTTTCTTCAAAAGTTTGCCTTTCTTTCCTTTTGAGTTCTTCTCAAAGCTTGCAGAGGGTTTTTTTGAGACTTGAAGTCTTGGGGCCTTTATATAGGGCCAATTGATTTGTTAAATTAGTTGAAGAGATCTTTCTCTGATTGATTTGGGCATATTTCCCCACCGTTGGATCTTTGATCCAAGGGCTTCTGTTTTACAGAAGGCAATCTTCTTATTTTCAACAAGATTGGAAAGATCTTTTCAGAACAGAATTTTAATTCTGATTAAGTATTTTTAATGCAGAAAAAATCACATTTTTACAAAATTTCCAGAGAGGGGGTCATTATCGATGTTTCGGGGTTCGATCGGAGTTTTAACTTCGTATACACGTCGCCTAATGCTCTAGCTAGGCTCTGATACCACTGTAGGGTTCCTAGGCACTCTTACAAGAGTTAATAAGGCATCAACCAAGCCCGAATAAAAATTTAAACGTGCCGAACAACCTAAAGCCGGGATCTTTGCTAGATAATTAGGGTTACACATGCAAGTAAACATCTTTATAACTAAAAGTGAGGGATTACAACCTTTGTAGTCCACTCCTTCGCTTCATAAGCTCCGAGTAGAATTCCCTTCACCGTGATCCACGATCTTCCGGACTCAAGAGAGGCTCCACAACTCGAACGATCCATGCTAGCTTGTAGTCTTCCTTTTCTCCGATGATCTACCTTGAAGTTTCTATAACTCAAGCCCTCTCTCTCTATAATCAGGTGAACACCCTAATCTAATTGGCTAGATTAGATGAGGATGGTGGAGTAGTATTTATGCTTTCTTTTTATATCAAATTCTCACACAAAATCATCACATAAAGAAAACCTAGAAAGCTTTTTCAAAGCTCAAGGTTGAAGAAGAAGAAGAAATAATAAATTAATCCTTTTGTGATGAATAATGAAAATGGTATATCATTACAAATGCAACCATGCTCAACTATGACAAGGCTAACTCATGTAGAGAATTAACTAAGGTTAAGGGTTTGGGTTGGGTTAAGAATGAGTCACTAAAAAATATCAACCATAATATCTTAGCTCAAAACAAAAAAAAACCTTCTAGAAACATCAAGAAAGAACTAACCCAAATCAAATCCTAATCTTGTTTAATCTCCACTAAACATGTTGCATTAGTAATAATAATATGTTACAATATTATATATCACATATATAATATATTTTGTAATAAAAGAAAATAATACAATTAATATATATCGCATATATATCAATGTATTATTCGGTGAGAAAGTGAATCAATAAAGCGAGCCAATATTAGATAATGTAATGCAATATATCATATATATTATTATACATTAAATTATCGAATCAACACTTAATCCGACAATCCGGCTATATCGAATATAACCGACTAATATATCATGTACCGATTCATCGAATCAACACTTGGTCTGATGACCCGGCTCAAATCTAAATATCGCGAGAATATAATACGGTATCTCATATCGCATTATCCTCGGTCGTGCACATATCACATATGTGTCCCTACTCCGTTTTGCCTGAGTCAAGAAACCTCTGTGTAGGACTTTAAAGAATCGTAAATACGCCAGTAGCAGGTGATGATCATATCAAACACCCACAAGCTGCAAGCGGTCAGCTAAACGTAACAGCCACCCAGGTATTAAGCGATCAGAAGATCAAAAAGCAAGCTTGTACATTCTCCTATGAATCCAATCAGTAACACTCCCGTACATTCCGGTCTCTTCGTCTGATATGTCGCATATCAAGTCTAGGGGTGGTATACGTCAGACCCCAGTAACCGATAAGTCGTGTCGATAAAAGGCTCATAACATGTCGAGAAACTACTGGTAACACTTACCAGTAAATCTCTATATCAGCCCTGGCCAAGGACTTCCGGTTATGGCCAATCGAACACAGCACAACATCAACTCCCTATACCGGGAGAGAAGAATCCCCTCCTATCTCTCATTGCCTCCATATGATTCGGGACTGCACCCAAAAGCCACCGTTTTGCACGCCCTCTTGGACGTGGTAAGGTGGAAATCAAAGCACAGTGGGAATCACACAAGACTCTATGACGATCTCGGGTCTACAGACTACCCTGTACCAGTGTCACGGAAGAACTACCATCTGACGTGTGGTATATCACCATCTGGGAGTTCTCGGCGAGTCCGTCCAGTGTACCCAGTCTCCACTGAGCACCCATACACCATCCTTGATGTCAAAACACCGATGGATATGGGATCATCCATCGCCCATCATATGGGTCAAGATGCGTATACGCTAGTATACTCTAGTGTATCGATGCCCTGTCTCGACACACCTTCGACTAGGAACAGTTATAGGATGTACTCATCGACTACCGTGGCCCCACTAGTATGATCTTATCATAGTCCCAGTAGTCGAGTACAGATCCTAAGGGCTTTATCAACATGTGAGAGTAAGACAGTAAACTAATATAAGTTAACGTGTTAAGATAAAGGGAAACCAAATAGCATACTATCATGACGAGCAAGAAAGTACTCTCTATATATATCCAAGCATCCATTATAATATACATCATATGTACAACAATGGCCTCTAGGGCATATATATAACTAACAATCTCCCACTTGCACTAAGGCCAGCTGCTGTAGTATCTCATACCTAGCATCCCGAATAATCTCTCAAACTGTATCTGGGGAATGACCTTCATGAGTGGATCCGCAGTGTTGTCCTTCGTATCTACTCTCCTGACCTCGATCTCCCAGCGATCAACTATCTCCCTGATCAGGTGATACCGCCTCAGAATATGTCTGGACTTTTGATGGGACCTGGGTTCCTTGGCCAAAGCCACAGCTCCATTGTTATCGCAATACAGAGGTATTGGATGTTCAATGGATGGAACCACACCAAGTTCACTAATGAACTTCTTTATCCAGACAGCCTCTTTGGCAGCATCGTTGGCAGCGATGTATTCAGCCTCCATCGTCGAGTCTGCAACGGTATCCTGTTTGGAACTCTTCCAACATACCGCCCCTCCATTGAGGGTAAAGACAAATCCCGAGTGCGACTTAGAGTCGTCCTTATTACTCTGGAAGCTGGAATCGGTAAAGCACTCCACCTGGAGTTCTCCGTTACCATACACCAAGAACATCTCGTTAGTTCTTCGCAAGTACTTGAGAATGTTCTTCACAGCTGTCCAGTGACTCTCTCCAGGATTTGCTTAATACCGACTCACTACACTTAGTGAGTATGCTACATCGGGTCTGGTACATAGCATCGCATACATGATAGAGCCTACTGCCGAAGCATAGGGTATCTCTTGCATGCGAGCTCTTCCAAATCAGTCTTGGGAGACATCTCTTTATAGAGAGTGAGTCCAGAGATCGTGGGTTGGTTCCCACGCTTGGATTCTTCCATACTAAACCTCTTTAGTATGGTGTCAATATACCTGGATTGGGACAATCCCAGTATCCGTTTAGATCTATCTCTATAGATCATAATTCCCAATATGCAGGAGGCATCACCTAGATCTTTCATTGAGAATCTTTGTGATAAGAAGAGCTTGACTAATTGCAGTATAGGAACATCATTTCCTATCAAGAGTATGCCATCCACGTACAATACGGGGAATACAATCTTACTCTCTACAACCTTCTTATAAATACAAGGTTCATCTATATTTTTGATGAAGTCAAACTCTTTGACTACAACATCAAAACAGATGTTCCAACTCCGCGATGCTTGCTTTAACCCATAAATGGATTTAAGCAGCTTGCACACCTTTCCGCTGCTCCCACTATCTACGAAGCCCTCTGGCTGAGTCATGTACACACACTCTTCTAAATCACCGTTTAGAAAAGCGGTCTTAACATCCATTTGCCAAATTTCGTAGTCATGGTATGCAGCAATGGCAAGTATGATCCGGATGGACTTAAGCATAGCCACTGGAGAATAGGTCTCGTCATAATCCACATCTGGTCGTTGACGAAAACCCTTTGCCACAAGTCTAGCTTTGAAAGTCTCAACTTTTCCATCTACACCAATTTTCTTTTTAAAGATCCACTTGCTCCCAATGAGTTTTACCCCTTCAGGATCATTTTCCAAAGTCCATACTTTGTTGGTGTACATGTATTCCATCTCAGATCGCATTGCATCCAGCCATTTCATGGAGTCACTACTCGTGATGGCCTGCTCGAAACTAGTCGGGTCATCATCTTCCATGATGCAATCCTCGCTTCCACCATCAATGAGAAAACCGTAGTATCTCTTAGGTGGATGAGAAACCCTACTAGATCGGCGGAGAGGCTGGGGTTCGTCGGGTACTACTGAATCCTCTGGTTCCAATAAATCATCAGTTGTAGTTTGCGGTGCTGGAACCTCTTCCAGTTTTACCTCTTTGCCACTAATTTCTTTTGCAAGAAATTCCTTTTCCAAAAAGGTGGCATGTTGAGCAACAAACACTTTTTGTTACTCAGCGTGGTAGAAAAAATATCCTTGAGAATTCTTTGGATATCCCACAAACTTGCAAATAACTGATCATGCCTCGAGTTTGTCTGGATTTTGCCTTTTGACATAGGCCGGACAACCCCATATCTTAACTCATTTAAAATATGGTCTCTTTCCACTCCATATCTCATATGGTGTGGTAGGTACAGATTTAGATGGAACTAGATTCAATAGGTATATGGCTGTTTCAAGCGCATACCCCCAAAAGGAAATAGGTAACTCAGCATCACTCATCATAGAGCGTACCATATCTAATAGGGTGCGATTTCTCCGCTTCGATACACCGTTATGCTGTGGTGTATAAGGAGGAGTAAGCTGAGAGAGAATCCCATTCTCTTTTAGATAATCTAGGAACTCATTGATTAAGTATTCACCCTCTCGATCAGATCGAAGGATTTTAATACTTTTGCCCGTTTGGTTCTCTACTTCGTGCTTATATTATCTGAATTTCTCAAAACCTTCAGACTTGTGTTTCATCAGGAACACATGTCCGTATCTAGAGAGATTGTCAGTGAATGTAATGAAGTAGGAAGAACCATTCCTGGCATGCGTAGACATAGGACCGCATACATCACTATGTACCAGTCCTAAGAGTTCCGTAACTCTTATTACGTGTCCACTAAACGGAGTTTTGGTCATTTTTCCTTTGAGACATGAATGGCAAGTATCATAAGATGATAATTCGAACGTATTCAAATATCCATCCTCATGTAACTTAGCTAGCCGTGTCGCATTGATATGACCAAGTCTACAATACCACAAGAAGGATTCGTTCATTTCTGAACTTTTCCTCTTGTGTGTGCTTTATATATTAAGGACTGTATTTTGATTGAGAATGAATATACCATTATGCAACGAGCCTGATCCAATCAACTTTTAATCTAGGAAGATGTTCATAACATTATCCTGTATTACAAAATTATATGCTTCTTTACTTAATAAAGAAACTGATATAATGTTGCACATCATGTTCGGTATATAATAGCACTCATTCAGAATCAGTGTATTACTACTTGGTAATACAAGGTGATATTCGCCAACTGCTTTGGCTGCAATATGTGTACCATTCCCTACTGTTACGGAATGATCGTCCTTTCCCAGTTCTCTACCTTTACGTAGCCCATGTAACAAATTACATATGTGGGATCCTGATCCGTTATCTAATACCCAGGACGTAGGGTGAACTGAGAAACAGTTCTCAATAACTAACACACCCGAAGAAGGTGCATCAACATGCTTATTCTTCGTTTGGGCGGCGTGAGAATCCAGATGTTCTCATGTTTCCTGCTCAGTCTTATAACACTTATAAGATAGAACGGGTCCAACGTTTCCCTGCTCAGTATAATAAGCGGGTTCAATCAATACATCCATATTATTATCTTGATTATGGCCTGACATGGTCGCTACCTGGAGAGAGAGAAGAAAACACTTTAGCGTATGCTCTTGCAAGATTAGATTGGTTATTATCTTATCTAATCAGGATGTCTCCCACTGTTTTTATCAAATCTTCCTTCAAACCCTAAAAGGTAAGATTAGCCGGGATTAATCACACCCTACAATTTCGTCAATCTTTCAGCCAGATCAGTGTCGGTACTTGAGGGAGGTTCCCCATGCTTTCGCACGGACCTAATTAAAATAAACCTCGTTTTCCCAGAGGCATAACCCCGTTAACACCTTTCTAGACACCTACTTGATCGGCTAATTATCCTGTGTAAAATTCTCCCAGGAGTAACTCTTACTCGCAGTGGGTATCGGGATCCAACTATCTCATAGGAGGTATGCAATCTCATTGCAAATTTCAACACTTGAAATTCCCGATAATATTTTGCTCCTAGCGATCTATGACCTTGACTAAGTCAACAAACCATAAATCGCAAGTCAAGTTCAACCCGTATATTTCCCGATTGAATTAAACCCACCCGTATGACCCTTGACTAAGTCAACAAGGCCGTACGACTACCCTAATCCAATCACATCTCATGCTTTAGCAGATAAACACTATTTAGCTACCGTACACTACGCCTTGACTAAGTCAACAAACATAGCACGAATACTAAGTAATATGTATCTGAAATGACGGAGGGCTACGCAGGTTTTTCAAAAAACCATGAGCGTAATGAACTTGATATCGTTATAGAAACAAGTGATTTTTGAAAAGGAGTGTTTTTTAGTCTTTTCTAGTTTCGCTAAAGAGGTCACTCCCGGTAAAGGGATCTCGGCTCTTTCCCCATCGAATAAGGTGCAGGGTATATCATATATACCGCTGTGCAAAGCAAGAACTATAGAAGCTGTCAAAAACTAAACCGTGAGTTTGTAGCATTTGCCAATTTCGCTAAAGAGGTCACTCCCGGTGAAGGGATCTCGGCTCTTTCCTCATTGAATAAGGTGCAGGGTATATCATATATACCTCTATGCAAAGCAAAACTGTAGCTACTCTTTTTATAAAGTTTTGATTCTACAATATCTTTTAGGTTTCTTTTTCTTTATTAATCTCATTAATAAAACCCATCAGCTTATGCTTCCTAGGCATCACAGAAGAAACGAAAGCAGTAATATTTATATATCAGCATATATATATATAGTATAAGTATTCGTCTCAGGCAGTAATATGATCTCATCACAAAACATTGCAGCAGAAGAACATATATGAAATATTGGATATACTAGGATGTCCGTGTTTTAATACGAGCCTGTATAAAACACGGATTCCACGGTCGCAATGAATAGCCAAAACCATATCCCTAGACCCCTACGAGAGCAGCAAGCAACACTGCCAATTCTAGGGTTAGGAGACCCGGTCTCGACTTCTCGAGATGGCCTTCCACTGGACCCTAGAACCTGGTTACTTGTGCTCCCCTCCTTGGTTCTACTTAATGCGGAAAAGTAAATAATATACACTGGTGACATCAACCTCATCCCGGAAGTGCCCCAATAAAAGAATATTACATACAAATGAATTTTACATGAATGAAAATAAAAACCCTCATCTCACATAAAACCCCCGGCATTCAAAACACGACGATCCAATATAACATATCACAACAACACATAATATCTCATATCATCAATGTAAGTAAGTATGCATACACCGATCGTTGTTGATGTATAGCAACGAAAACCGGCAATACAACTACATACTACACTTACGGTCACAGAAAAAAAATTGTAAAACTACAACATTTGGAATCCACAATCACTTTAGACATCATAAATCCGAAATATCATATACTTCGCATTTCATGCCTAACTATATGAATTCCACATATTATATCACATTCCAGATAAATAAACAGTATTAAACTTTCCGATCGGATAATCAAATACCCAAGATTTCCTAAATAGCTTAACACTTGAGCGGAGTTCAAATAATCCCAGAATATGTCACAGTACCAATGGTCCAGCCATAGAAGGGTCAAGCCAACGCCTCACATGTGGCACACCGTACTGCCCCAAACCCTAAGATTTAGAGACGGTTCAGACGGTCACATAATCGAGTTAAGGTTTGTGTTCTTCTAGAGGGTACACCGCGTTATTAGCACGTTTTTCCGAAAGATTTAAATTCAAGAAAAATTCAACACTTGAAAGTTTTTCGTGCCTGGAAAAAGTGAGTTAATGATATCCGTTCAAACAATTTAACAATTTCTAAAACATCCGGAAAACATAATGAAATTAAACAATCCGATCGAATCAACGAATTCAAAATAATCCCTAGAACACTCAACACTTGAGTCAGACTAAAAATACCCAGAAATATGAAGGAATAGCTACGGATATTAGTATACCAACACGTGTCCCCAAGTCACTCTTTTGGCCGCGGAACCGCCGTGGCAAGTATGTTCTTGCCGCGGTTCCGCGGCTCTTTGAGAGCCTTGGGGGCTCGTGTTTTAAGGTTATCCTTAGAATTCCCTGCTAATTTTTTAAAGTATTTTTAATGCAGAAAAAATCACATTTTTACAAAATTTCCAGAGAGGGGGTCATTATCGATGTTTCGGGGTTCGATCGGAGTTTTAACTTCGTATACACGACGTCTAATGCTTTAGCTAGGCTCTGATACCACTGTAGGGTTCCTAGGCACTCTTACAAGGGTTAATAAGGCATCAACTATGCCCGAATAAAAATTTAGACGTGCCGAACAACCCAAAGTCGGGATCTTTGCTAGATAATTAGGGTTACACATGAAAGTAAACATCTTTACAACTAAAAGTGAGGGATTACAACCTTTGTAGTCCGCTCCTTCGCTTCATAAGCTCCGAGTAGAAGTCCCTTCGCCGCGATCCACGATCTTCCGGACTCAAAAGAGGCTCCACAACTCGAACGATCCATGCTAGCTTGTAGTCTTCCTTTTCTCCGATGATTTACCTCGAAATTTCTATAACTCAAGCTCTCTCTCTATAATGAGGTGAACACCCTAATCTAATTAGCTAGATTAGATGAGGATGATGGAGTAGTATTTATACTTTCTTTTTATATCAAATTCTCACACAAAATCATCACATAAAGAAAACTTAGAAAGCTTTCTCAAAGCTCAAGATTGAAGAAGAAGAAGAAGAAATAATGAATTAATCCTTTTGTGATGAATAATGAAAATGATATATCATAACAAATGCAACCATGGTCAACTATGACAAGGCCAACTCATGTAGAGAATTAACTAAGGCTAAGGGTTTGGATTGGGTTAAAAATGAGTCACTAAAAAATATCAACCATTATATCTTAGCTCAAAACAAAAAGAAACCTACTAGAAACATCAAGAAAGAACTAACCCAAATCAAACCCTAATCTTGTTTAATCTCCACTAAATATGTTGCATTAGTAATAATAATATGTTACAATATTATATATCACATATATAATATATTTTGTAATAAAAGAAAATAATACAATTAACATATATCGCATATATATCAATATATTATCCGGTGAGAAAGTGAATCAATAAAGCGTGCCAATATTAGATCATGTAATACAATATATCATATATATTATTATACATTAAATTATCGAATCAACACTTGATCCGACAATCCGGCTATATCGAATATAACCGACTAATATATCATATACCGATTCATCGAATCAACACTTGATCCGATGACCCGGCTCATATCTAAATATCGCAAGAATATAATACGGTATCTCATATTGCATTATTCTCGGTCGTGCACATATCATATATGTGCCCCTAATCCGTTTTTCCTGAGTCAAAAAACCTCTGTGTAGGACTCTAAAGAATCGTCAATACGCCGGTAGCAGGTGATGATCATATCAAACACCCACAAGCTGCAAGCGGTCAGCTAAACGTAACAGACACCCAGGTATTGAGCGATCAGAAAATCAACAAGCAAGTCTGTACATTCTCCTATGAATCCAATCGGTAACACTCCCGTACAGTCCGGTCTCTTCGTCTGATATGTCGCATATCAAGTCTAGGGGTGGCATACGTCAGACCCCAGTAACCGATAAGTTGTGTCGATAAGAGGCTCATAACAGGTCGAGAAACTACTGGTAATACTTACCAGTAAATCTTTATATCAGCCCTGGCCAGGGACTTCTGGTTATGGCCAATCGAACACAGCACAATATCAACTCCCTATACCGGGAGAGACGAATCCCCTCCTATCGCTCATTGCCTCCATGTGATTCGGGACTGCACCCAAAAGCCACCGTTGTGCACGCCTTCTTGGACGTAGTAAGGTGGAAATCACAGCATAGTGGGAATCACACAAGACTCTATGACGATCTCGGGTCTACAGACTACCCTGTACCAGTGTCACCGAAGAACTACCATCTGACGTGTGGTATATCACCATCTGGGAGTTCTCGGCGAGTCCGTCCAGTGTACCCAGTCTCCACTGAGCACCCGTACACCATCCTTGATGTCAAAACACCGATGGATATGGGATCATCCATCGCCCATCATATGGGTCAAGATGCGTATACGTTAGTCTACTCTGGTGTATCGATGCCCTGTCTCGACACACCCTCGACTAGGAATAGTTATAGGATGTACTCATCGACTACCGTGGCCCCACTAGTATGATCTCATCATAGTCCCAGTAGTCGAGTACAGATCCTAAGGGCTTTATCAACATGTGAGAGTAAGACAGTAAACTAATATAAGTCAACATCTTAAGATAAAAGGAAACCAAATAGCATACAATCATGACGAGCAAGAAACTCCTCTCTATATATATCCAAGCATCCATTATAATATACATCATATGTACAACAATGGCCTTTAGGGCATATACATAACTAACAGTTGGATCTTTGATCCTAGGCTTCTGTTTTACAGAAGGCAATCTTCTTGTTTTCAATAAGATTAGAAAGATCTTTTCAGAACAGAATTTTAATTCTGATTAATTAATAATTTATTGTTATTATTAGATCTTTTGATCTAACGGTGGGGAATTCTTTTAATTCCAGCGCTGGCGCACTTGGCGCTAGCGCACCTACGTTTGACACGTGGCACGCAGCGATGCCCTAGCGCGCCTGTGTTTGACACGTGGCGCGCAGCGATGCGCTAGCGCGCCTGTGTTTGACACGTGGCACGCAGCGTAGAGCACAGCGCAACTGCGCTAGCGCGCTTGTGTTTGACACGTGGCGTGCAGTGCAGAGCGCAAGGGATCTAAAGCATTGCTTCAAGTTTTAAAATTTGAATTTTGAAACAGAGCTTTGCTCTGATTGGGGGTGCGCTGCCTAGGGCGCAGCGCTCCTGGCGCTGGCGTGTCTGCTTTTGACACGTGGCGCGCAGCGCAAGAGATCTGAAGCATTGCTTCAATTTTTGAATTTTGAAATTCAAAACAGAGTTTTTCTCTGATTGGGGGAAACAAATGCCCCCCACCGTTGCTCTCACGTGGCGCACATGTGAGTGCAGCGGTGGCAACATCTGAGCTCTTGGATCAACTCAGAAGTTGAGGAGGCGTTTCAGCGCCTATAAATAGGACCCTTGGTCCTCAGATGATTGTCATCTTCTCCTCAAGAATTTTTATTTTAAAGCCTTGCACTTCTACCCAAGAACCTTCAAGAGTTAGAACTTTACTAAATTTAGGTAAAAATTAAATTAAATTAATTCTAATAACTTAGGGTTTTTACCCATTACCAGAGCCTTGCTCTCATAGATCTTTTATTCTAAAGAAAACCCATATAGGGTTTCATAAACAGAGCCTTACTCTCATGAACCCATAGATCTAAATAGAACTTCTCTTAGGGCTTCTTAGCCCATGAGTCAGAGCTCTGCTCTTTTGACAATATAGATGTTTTGATCTTTTGATGAAGAACTCTTAAGAGTTTTTCATGGATCTTTAAGATCCCAGAATTTTAATTCTCAGGAATTAATTTTCATTAATCTATGATGGATTTTCCATCATCATTACAGAGCTAGGCTCTTTGAGGAATTTTATTCTCTCGTGACCAGAGTTTGACAAGTGTCACTCTGTTATAGAGCTTTGCTCTGAAAAGGAGATTTTCTCCTTGTCTCGAGAGATTTCTCATTCTATGAGAATATTCTTTGAGGATTTCCTCATTAATTGATAGTCTCATCCAATGATGAGGCTGTCTTATTAATTGATGCATTGTCATCTGGATTTTGTGGGTCCCCTTTTGGTCCCCTTTCTACTGCATTGCAGTGTGGTACAAATTTTAAAGTACCGAGTGTCGGGATTTTTTTAAAATTAAATTATAACACTGATAATTGAATTTCGTTCTTTCTTGCAGGCGACATGTCTTCTGATCTCTCGTTCCCGTTTTTCCGCTCAGAGGGAGGATTCCCTGAAGCACCGGTAGACCGGGAGGTTCTTGCTCTTGTTAAGGACTATGACCCGGAGTACAAAAACCTTCACCTGTGGGGTAGGTGGTACGACCAAATAATCAAAAGTCGTCGAAGCTTCTCTTGTGCAACGCCATCGGATCCGATCGCCTCGATCTCGTATGCAGATATACCCCCGGTGAACTATGCTGTGGAAGTCGTAAATTGGACTTCGGAGGGTCTTCTTCAACCTTCGATTGCTGCCATACCCATGCAGCTGCCGGCAGCCTTGGATATTTTAGGACGGCACATATGCCAGGGCGAGTCGTGCCATTGGGGACAACCCTACAACATCGGGTTGACCCCTCGACACTCGGCAGGGTATCTGCAGTGGGCCAGGTACATTTTGTCAGCGAAGAAGGCGCATCTGCTGAAGATAGGTCTATACCCTGCAGTTTATGCCTCGCTGTTTGAGTATTCTGCTCCACCGACATAGTGAATTAAGGCGTTCGTGGAGCAATAGAACATCCCCACCCATACCTTTCTTCTAATAGACAGAGAAGTTTTCATCTCTGTAGAAGAATTTGCTGAGATTTCCGGTCTGCCGGTGAGGGGAGAGCACTATGAGGAGCTGCTTCCTCCGGATGAATACGTTTTTGCCACCAAGCCGTTGGTGATGGACCTAACGCTGGAGAATGCTATTCAGCACCAGTTTCTGAGTCTGATAAAGGTGCTGAATATGTATGAGAGTCTTTTCTTGGAATCGGGAGGCCGGGGAGTTAGTTTCGTAGACTTTATTGCCCGCTTTCTTTGACCGGAGATTCTATCGCAACGGGGTGAAAAAATTTCCAAGCTCGACGACCCCTTCGGCCTCAGTTAGGGGGTTGCTTCTATCGTGAATCCACCTTCGCGGGAGGCTAGGGGGTTGCTTCTTCATCCGCGCACGGTCGAAACGGGTATGTCTTTTATGGACAAGGTCCTGACATCGGCCCGGAAACCTTCAAGGCAGTGCTGGCGTTGCGTGACAATTTCAAGGACGGGGCCTCCGTGTTGAAAGCCCAGGAGATTCTACATCTATACTCCATCAGGCCGGGCTTCCTCGTATTCAGGCAAAATGAGACGGCGCTTTTTATGAGATACAACCCTTATCGTTTCACCCAACAGCTGAGTTATAATCAGGGGGTCCCACTGGAGGCATTTTTGGAAGAGCCTGCGGCCACCAGAGAGGGAATACGGAGCGCACTGCATCACTTTATGCAGTTAAACATGGGCTCCAACTTCTTCATTAGCGAGCCGAGTTGCATTCCACGGGCCCTCAACGTATACGGGGCTTGGAATCAGCACGTGATGGGTGCTGTCATCAGGGAAAAGAAGCGGCTGTTGCTTGATCGCAAGAGTGCACCCACCGCCAGCGATCGCAACATTCCCTTAAAGCGAAGGACCCCTTTCCCTCCTCCACTAAGAGGAGATGCTGGAGTTGAGCCTCTGCGTGTGCTAAGCCCCACGTGTGGATTGCCCCGTGATCCTGTGGACATGCCATCAGCGCCCCGTGCTCCCATGGAGACGGTAAATGTGGTTTCACCCGAATCCGGCGTGGGCTCGGACATCGAGATCACCGTCCCAAGGTGCCTACGAAGCGTAAGCTGATTTTGGGTGCGACCGGAGTTCGCGCGCAGAAGAAGAAGAAGAAGTTGATCCTCTCTGCTGATGTTTCATTTGGTCAGGAACCTCATGCTCCTTATAGCGAGGGCTTGAGTGAGTATGGGACCAACGACGGCCTATTTATGCCGCCAGATGACACTGATCTGGCGGCCGCCATCGTAGCTTCCGAGCGATTGGCAAGGCGCGACGAGTGGTTGGCTAAACTCGCGCAATCAGGTAATCACTGGTTGTATTTTTCGTCATTGCATCATACCCCCTATCATTGTTTTTGACTAACGCTTTTCTTTTTTTAACAGGCATTTCTACCGAAGAAGCTCTCGCTGCTTCTCTCAAGACTTTCGAGGAGGAGGAACGACTTAGAGCATCTTTAGGCCTTGGTACATTTCGGTTCGCTATATTTCTGCTTCCATTTTTTATGAGTAATCTGACCCTCTCTTTGTCTTATCGCAGGGACCACAAGACCTACCTCGCAAGCCGATGTGGAAATTCTCTCCGAGCCAGCTACCGAAGTCCCAGCCTCTTCGGGATTGCCGCAAGAGGCCCTACTTAAAAGACCGATAATGGAAGCCTTGATGGCTCTGGAGGCAACCCTGAATACGGACGACGACGCCTTGATGAAGGAGGCTTCTAAAAAGTCTTTCGTGACGGCCCGGGAGGAAAGGAAGCGGCTGAAGCGCGCAGCAAGGGAGCGTAGCGCTGCTTTGGCTGCAGGAGCAGGTTCAAGCGCCGTTACTCCCGCTGCTACTCCTTCAGAGGAGCTCCCGGTCGCCTTGTCTACTTCCCATAGACGGGCAGCACATGCAGCTCGGGAAGCCAACGGTAAATCCACTTCAGGTAATGTGTTTTTGAGGTCTCGTTGTCAAAGCTTTAAACTATCAGTTCTTATATATCTTGTCCTGTAGGGCCGAGTCTTACTGAAGGAGTGGCAGCGACCGTTGAGTCTGAGGGGGTAGTGGAGGAGGTAGCTGCGGAACCCGAGGCGACGGTAGAAGATGTAGCCACAGTTGTCAGGCCCGAAATAATGGCTGACGAGACAGCCACGACTGCTATGCCCGAGATGGCTACCAATGCCGAGCCCGAGGTGGTGGCGGGTGAGATGGCTGCTACCACTGAGCCCGAGGTGGTAGCGGGTGAGACGGCTGCTATGGCCGTGCCCGAGGTGGTAGCGGGTGAGACGGCTGCTATGGCCGATCCTGAGGCAGCAGTGGACGAAACGGCTGCGACCACTGAGCCCGAGGTGGTAGCGGGCGAAACGAGTACGATCGCTGGGCACAAGATAGCCGCTCTTTATCAAGAGTCGGGCATCACTCCGATTATCGCTCTCCCTGCCTACGGTTTCTTGTCGTCTCCTGGCGTCGCTAGCGTGACGATGGCTCCTGTAGAGTTAGGGGATGAGGTAACGGGAGGTGGGACCACCCCAATAGAGGAGGGGGACGCCACCATTGCATCAAGTGACGCCCTCGTCACGGCTCCGGCTGGCGACTCATCAGATAAATTTTGGTTCACCGCCCTTCTTTCTTTATTCTGCAATCCTTCCTGATAGGTTTTATCTTGTTTCTAACGCAGGTGCGGCTAGTGCTGATGCCGCGTTACCCGAGGGAGCGCCGTCAGTTACCGCTCTGACGGTGACCTCTTCTCTTCCTTCTCTCGCACCGTCGCAGATGCTGGAAGGTATGGATTTGTGACCCACCAGTCTTATTTTTAGGCTGCATGATTTATGTACTGATATTGCATTATTGTGTCTTTGTAGGAGTCCTTTTTGACCACCTGTACCAGGTGCTGCACCCACACTTCTCCTTACTATCCGAGATTAGTCCGCCTGCTAGTGTCGGTGAGTATTTTCTTTAAACGACGTCCTCTTCTTTAACGGGCAGTCGCATTATTGCTAACTCTTTTTTATATTGCTTATAGCCTTACGAATCGAAGGAGGGGACGGGGCTGTCGTTGCGCCACCAATACTCCCAGCTCTGCCCCTGCTGCAGCCGGTATAGTATACTCTACTTTTTGCTTGTTTTCTTTATTTCCTGAGCCGACATCTGATTATGATCTATTTTTGCAGCAATCACATCAACTCTAACCCCGTTCGAGTCTCGTATTATAATGCCGGCCGGGCCCTTTTCCAGGCGTCCATCATCCAAAGGTGTTGTGACCAGTCTACGCATGCTGAGCGAGTATATCGAGGAGTTTGACGTAGAGACTCCCACATCTGCTGCGGATTTTGCCGCAGAGGTTAACCCTATGCTGGCGACGCTCGTGAACTTTCATGGTGAGGGCGTCATTAAGTCTTGGGTTAATCGCTGCCGGGAGATCGAGGCTTGCTTGCATGAGCTTGAGCTTAAGCGTCCGGCACCTGAGATTCTGGCTATGAGCACTCAACGGGCAGCATGGATCGAGCATAGCGCTTCTTACTTCCGCCATCTTGAACAAGAAGTGTCTTTAAAGCGAAGGGAATGTAAAGAAACTTCAAGAGAGTCTGCTCGACTGCATGCTGAGGTCGACGCGAATGCTGCCTAGGTGAAAGTTATTTTCGAAGGCCTTCTGCAATGTATCTCTAATGGGTTAACATTGAAGCAGATGCTCGATGTCGTTGAGCGGGATGCACAAGATCGTGAAGCAGCTCAGTGGGCCGTCGAGGAACAACACTCTTCTTACTTGCAGCAGCGAGCCCAGATCGAAGCGAAGTTGGCCGTGGCAGCCGATCAGGAAGAGGGGCTGAGGGAAGTGCATGAGCGGCTGATTGGATTATTGAAAGCGCTTTTCTCTCAATAGAAAATTTTGTACCATTTGTAATTTTGAATAAAATGTATTTGTTCTTTTATTCTTTCATACGATGTATTTTGTACCCAATAGAATTCATGAATAAAAGATACACGTTCTTCATAATGTCTTCTGTCATTACTCTGCTTTCTTCTTTCTTGCTGTGTTGTTTGCCATGTGATTTTAGCAAGTGTGTTTTGTAGGTAGCGTATAGTTGTCAGTCTTAGGCTCTTTGTAGAGTGGCGATGGCTTAGAAAACAGGGTTAGGATTTGTCACCTAAGACTTTTCAACTTTATGAGTCGTAAAGGTCTTATAAAGAATTTTTGCACTACCAGTCAAGAGGAACCCGTAGGTGTAATTTTCTCCTTAAGAATCGTGAGGATTCCTAAGTGTGCTTTCTCTTGAAAGTCGTAAGGATCTCACAAGAGAATTTTCTTCCTTACGAGTCGTAGGGACCCGCAAGTGATGGATGAAGTTGTCCTTATCCGCATTTCACGGAGTCAGAGGTTGCTCTGGGTGCTTCCCACGGGTTCACTGCCGTGTTTGGCAGGACCAGGCTCCGCTCTGGACGTTTTCAAGGATATCATAGTTTAAAGACATCGCGGTCGAGGTTAAGGACACCATAGTCCGTGAGTTTAAGAACCTCACAGTCCAATGTTAGTTTTAAGACATCGCGGTCGAGGTTAAGGACATCATAGTCCGTGGATTAGAGGACTCCACAGTCCAATGTTAGTTTTAAGACATCACGGTCGAAGTTAAGGACATCATAGTCCGTGGATTTAAGGACTCCACAGTCCAATGTTAGTTTTAAGACATCACGGTCGAGGTTAAGGACATCATAGTCCGTGGATTTAAGGACTCCACAGTCCAATGTTTGTTTTAAGACATCACGGTCGAGATTAAGGACATCATAGTCCGTGGATTTAAGGACTCCACAGTCCAATGTTATGTGTGGTTATCGGGACCCGTTGCCTCTTTGAAGACGTTGAGGAATTACAACGACAAATATCAAAGGAGTAACGAGATGTACCCGTAAACCAAGATAAAATCAGTTTGAAATCATTATGGTTGATTGTTAGTTTTAAGACATCACGGTTGAGGTTAAGGACATCATAGTCCATGAGTTTAAGGAACTCACAGTCCGATATTTGCTCTGGATGCTTCCCATGGGTTCACTGCTATGCTCTGCGAGGACCAGGATCCGCTCTGGACATTTTCCACGGGGTCAGAAGTGACGTTATCCGCGTTCCACGTGACCAGAAATTTTGCTCTAGATGCTTCCCATGAGTTCACTGCCGTGTTCGGCGAGGACTAGGCTCCACTCTGGATGCTTCACACGGGGTCACTGCCATGCTCTGCGAGGACCAGGATCCGCTCTGGACATTTTCCACGGGGTCAGAAGTGACGTTATCCGCGTTCTACGTGACCAGGAATTTTGCTCTAGATGCTTCCTACAGGTTCACTGCCGTGTTCGGCGAGGACTAGGCTCCGCTCTGGATGCTTCACACGGGTTCACTGCCATGCTCTGCGAGGACCAGGATCCGCTCTCGACGTTTTCCACGAGGTCAGAAGTGATGTTATCCGCATTCCACGTGACCAGGAATTTTGCTGTAGATGCTTCCCATGGGTTCACTTCCGTGTTCGGCGAGGACTAGGCTCCGCTCTGGATGCTTCACACGGGTTCACTGCTGTGCTCTGCGAGGACCAGGATCCGCTCTGGACGTTTTCTATGGGATCATAAGTGACGTTATCCGCGTTCCACGTGACCAGGAATTTTGCTCTAGATGCTTCCCACGGGTTCACTGTCGTGTTCGGCGAGGACTAGGCTCCGCTCTGGATGCTTTACACGGTTTCACTGCCGTGCTCTGCGAGGACCAGGATCTGCTCTGGACGCTTTCCACGGGTTAGAAGTGAAGTTATCCGCGTTCCACGTGACCAAGAATTTTGTCGATTATATCCGCATTTCACGGAGTTGGGATTTGACTCTCGGTCATCTGTACACCGCCGAGTCATGGAACTGGGAGTTGTCGTTGTTCCGCTTTGCTTGATGTTATGTCTGCTGAGACGAATGTTGAGATAATCTCCAGGCTATTTGTGACCCATCGAGATTTGGCTTCTTCTTCTGATGAAACCTGGGGGAGGAGGAGTGTGATTCCTTCTTTGTTTGCGCCCCTGGATTGTATACAGGGATTGACATGATATCACCTGTAGGGCATAAATTTCATTTTTATTTTTATTTTATTTCTTTCCGCGATGCTCTATCATTTCAGCTTTTTATATTGCGAAGGTCGCGATTGCCCCATCATTTCGGCTATTTTTCGCGGTGCCCAATCATTTTGGCTATTTATTTTATTTTTACTCGCTGCTTTTTATTGCGTATTGCCCAATCATTTCGGCTATTTCGCATGCATACATTTTTACTTGCTGATTTTGTCGCAAGTTGCCCCATCATTTCGGCTATTTCATATGCATGTGTGGCTTGCTGGCTTTTCGCTACAAGCATGGAATTAGACACCGATTTCGGCATCAGCACCGCTACCACTGAGATATTGCCAGGAGCGAATCATCATTTGCCTCTGTCGATGTCAGACAAAGGTGGCTTAGTAAACAGGGTTAAGATCCTGTCGACTAAGGCTTTTGACTTCATGAGCCATAAGGGTCTTACAAAGGTATTTCTCCCTACAAGTCGTGAGGATCTCGTAGGTGTGTTTTCTACTTAGGAATCGTGAGGATTCCTAAGTATATGGCTTCTTATAAGTCGTAAGGATCTTACAAGAGAGTTTTCCCCTTATAAGTCGAGAGGACTCACAAGGGTTGTCCACCGTGCGAACTTATCCCTATTCACGGATGGGACTTGGTTAGGGAAATGTTTATTCGCACCCGTGGATTGTATACAAGGGTCAGTGTTACACCGCTTGTAGGGCAGTATCGGAGGTTGTGGGGGTTTGCTTAAGAACAGGTTCAGGTCTCTGTAGCTTAAGACTTTCAAATCTTATGAGCCGTGAGGGTTTCATAAGAGAATTCTCCTTACGAGTCGTGAGGATCTCGCAAGTGTAATTTCTCCTTAGGAATCGTGAGGATCCCCAAGTGTGCTGCTCCCTTGTGAGTCATAAGGATCTCACGTAGGTGGTTTCTCCTTATAAAGTCGAGAGGACCTTGCAAGTGTCTTTTAACGAGATTGCGCCCTTTCGGGTTTTCACAAACACTCGCCGGTAGCCCTGCAGTTTTTACTCACGGAGCCCTTTCAGGTTTTCCTCCGTACCCATTTTGCTTATGGACATACGGTTTTTTCTTTTTTCTTTTTTTTCTAATGAGGTTGCGTCCTTTCGGGTTTTCACAAGACTCGCCGGTAGCCCTGCTTTTTTACTCACAGAGCCCTTTCGGGTTTTCATCCGTGCTCATTTTGGTTATGGACATACCATTTTTATTTTTATTTTATTTTTTCTTCTCTTTTTTTTTGTATCAGTTTCGGGATGCTGCAATCCGCCGTAGTTTCTCGACATCTCGGTCAACAGCTAGTTTTAGGACATAGTGGTCCGTGGTTAGTTTAAAGACATTTCGGTCCACTGTTTGTTTAAGGACGTTTTGGTCCGTCGTTAGTTTAAGGACGTTTCAGTCCGTTGTAAAGTAAGCCGGCTACTACTTATAGAGTTTGGTATTAGGAAGATAGCGAGCGGACATAGTCATCGTCATCTATCATTGATCTAGGCCGTGACTCGTTAGGCGTAGTATTTCTTCAGGAAGCGACCGTTTATTGGCCTGAAAGGTCTTTCACCATGCATATCTATGAGTAGATAGGCCCCACCCTGGTAGACCTTTTCTATGATGTACGGGCTTTCATAGTTCGGCTCGAATTTTTCCCGCTTGTCACGATTGGGGATCATAGGTCTTTTGACCACTAGTACGAGTTCGCCTTGGCGGAATGTCCTCGGCCTAATCAATCATTCATATGAGCGCGTCATCTTTGCTTTATAAGCTTCTAGATTTTGTTGCGCTATGAGCCGGATTTCATCAAGGGCATCGAGCTCTTCAAGCCGAAGGTGAACATTCTCTTCGTCCGTTAGCTCATAATGGACTGCCACTCGTAGGGAGGGTAACTCTATCTCGAGGGGGAGTACCGCTTCTGTACCGAATACCAACGCGTACGGCGTTGTGTTCATGACCGTCTTGAACGTAGTTCGATACGCCCAGAGAGCTTTTTGCAGTCTCTCGTACCCGTCTTTCTTATTTCGAGACACCGTCTTTTTCACGATCTTTGTTAAGGTTTTGTTGAAAGCCTCGGCTAGACCGTTAGCTCGGGGGTTATAAACTGAGGAGTATCTCCAGTCTATGTTATGTTGTTGTGCGAAGCGGCTGATCTTGTAGCTTCTGTAGGCTGGCCCGTTATCGGAGATGATCCGTCGCGGAGTTCCAAACCGATAAATAACGTGCGTCTTGAAGAAATGGAGGATATTCTCCGTCTTCACTTCCCTCAGCGGTACTGCTTCTGCCCATTTGGAGAAGTAATCAGTTGTCGCCAAAATGAATCGATGTCCTATGGACGATGCTGGCTCGATGGGGCCGATTATGTCAGTCCCCCACATTTCAAATGGCCAACTACCCACCATTGGATGTAGTGGATTTGGATGCTGATGGATAAAGTCCCCATGGATCTGGCATGAGTGGCATTGCTTCGCATACTCGAGGCAGTCTTGGATCATCGTGGGCCAATAGTAGCCCATCCGTTTAATCTTCAACTTCATCTTAGGGCCAGCTTGGTGAGAACCGTAGAGCCCATCGTGAACTTCTTGGACGACTCTTCGCCTCTTCATGTCCCAGGCATCTCAACCACAGAGAATCAAATGACCTCTTGTACAGAGTATCATTGACGAAGGCAAAAGATAGGTTTCGCTTCATGAGCTGATGTTTTGAGGACGCATCTTCAGGCGTTCGACGGGATTTGAAGTAGTCTATAAAGTCTTCTCTCCAATCCTCAACCATTTCTTGGTCTTTTATTTGCAGGGCCGTTTGCTCAGTCGCTTCCTTTTTCTCGGATGATTCCGGAGATATTTCCGCCGGTGCAAGGACCTGACGGCTTTGCACAACGATTCTCACGTCATCGAGGTTCTCGTCGGCCAGTTCTTTAGCGAGCTTAGCTAGTGCATCCGCTTTGCTATTTTCTGCACGCGGTATGTTTTCCAGCATGTAGGAGGGAATTTGAGTCAGCAGTTGTTGTACTCTCTCGCCATACTTCACCAGCTCTGGCTTGCACGTCTGGTAGTCACCGTTTACTTGACTAACGACCAGTTGGGAGTCCCCGTATATGAGGAGGTTTTCAACTCCCATGTCGATGGTGATCTCGAGGCCTGCTATCAAAGCTTCATATTCGGCTTCATTGTTCGTCCTCGGCTCTGTCAAGGAGAAGGCGAATCACATTATCCCTCCTTGTGGGGTCACGAAGATAAGGCCTACTCCTGATTTGATTATAGACGCGTTCTGTTAGCGCTTCTTTATAGAAGATGCTCCATCAAAATAAAGTTTCCACCGGATACCACCACCGTCGATCGCATCAAACGCATGTTCGTCTGGCAATTCGCAATTCAAAGGGGAATTGGCCGGTATCGGATGTTCAGCGAAGAAGTCGGCGATAGCCTGGCCTTTCACTGCCTTAAGAGGCTGATAGGTTATTGAGAACTCCATCAAGAGAAGGGCCCATTTAGCGAGTCGCCCCGTCAGTATGGCCTTTGACATCAAATATTTGAGAGGGTCCACCTTCGATATGAGACGGACTTCATGCGCCAACGCATAGCGCCTGAGCTTCGTTATCGCGAAGATCAATGCCAGGCAGTGTTTTTCGATGGGAGAATAATTGCTTTCTGCCCCCAGGAGAACTCGACTCAAGTAATAGAGAGCTCTTTCTTTCCCTTGGCCATTCTCTTGTGCCTATAATGCGCCTAAGGAACCTTCGAGGGCTGTTGTATAAAGAATAAGGGGCTTTCCCTTAATCGGAGCGGCTAGTACTGGCGGATTCTGCAAGTATTGCTTGATTTCGTCCAACGCGCCTTGGCATTTGTGATCCCAGACGAACGGGGTCCCCTTTCTCATCAGGTGACTGTAAGGACGGCACTTGCCTGAGTGATTGGCTATAAATCGCCGAATATATGCGAGCTTTCCTTCGAGAGACCGCAACTGCTTGAGAGTCCTTGGCGGATGCATTTCCATAATCGCCTTGATCTTTGATGGATCTATCTCGATACCTCGGTGTCGGACGATGAATCCTAGGAATTTACCCGAGGAAACCCCGAACGCACATTTGAGAGGGTTCATCTTCAAGTTGTATTGCCGAAGACGTTGAAATACGATCTTCAGATGCTCGAGGTGTTCCTCGTATGATTTGCTTTTAACCACGAGGTCATCGATGTAGCATTCGACGATTTCATGTATAAGGTCATCGAAGATCTTCGTCATGGCCCTCTGATAGGTGGCACCGGCGTTCTTTAAACCGAAAGGCATTACCTTATAGCAAAATATACCCAAAGGGGTCCGGAAAGCAGTATGTTTCTGGTCCTCGGGATGCATATTTATCTGATTGTGTCCTGACGATCCGTCCATGAAGGAGAAGATTTCGTGAGTGGACGTATTGTCTATCATCAGCTCAGTGACCGGTACTGGAAAATCATCCTTCGGACAGGCTTTATTGAGATCCCGAAAGTCCACACATATGCACACTGTCCCATTCTTCTTCATCACTGGGACGATGTTGGCGATCCAATCAGGATACTGAACCTCTTGGATAAAGCCAGAGTCGATTAGCTTCTTGACCTCAGCGTTGATGCTCATCTCAAGCTCGGGCCGTATTCTTCTCGGTGCTTGTTTGATTGGCTTGACATCCGGGGATATCGTCAATTTGTGGACCGCAATCTCTGGATCTAATCCTGGCATTTCAGAATAGTTCCATGCGAAGCAATCTCTATGCTGCATAAGCACGTCTTTTAGCGCAACCATCCTTTCTTCAGATAGCAGCTCACTGACGAATGTAGGTCGCGGGTCACTTGCCATCCGCAAATCAATTTTCTTGAGGTTATCTGCAGTGGTGTGTATTCCGTCTTCCAGCTCTTTTAGCGCCGGTGGAAACTCTGACAACACCTCTTCATCATTGTTTTCGAAGCACCAGGGAAGGTCGTCCTTATTCTCGGGTTCTTCTTTGATATCGTTACCATATGACAAGTACGAGCTCGCTTCCAAGACCGATGTGGATCTGGGTCTATTCTCGTGGATTTGGGTTCATGCTTTTGCGGCGGGGTTATCCTCCAACTGTCGGATAGAGCGAACTTGCCGAGCTGATATTGGTCTTCGACCCAGTTCTTGAAGGTGAAGCAGTCTTCGAGAGGGTGTCTCATTGCTCGGTGATAAAAGCAGTAGTCTGGATGAGAGACCTCGTTAGCTTGCTCGGGGTGTTTGGACTCCGAAAGTGTAAGCATTTGATGTCTTATGGCAAGATCAAGTATCTTCTTTGTCTTGTCTTGAGGAAAAGAGTGTGCTCGACTCATCTTCTTCATAAGGGACAAATCCGGACCGCTCGATTCATGATTGCGTGACTTCTTGGTCCCGCTTTGTCGCTGTCGAATGCCTTTTCCGCTCTTTGACTTGTTTCTGCCTCTGCGTAGGGCCGTTTGCACAACAGGTTGACAGGGAGGAGCATTTTCATCTTTCGCAGCCTGTTGAAGAAGACGTTGTATCCTGGTTTTCTCGTAGATGGCCATTTCGCGATTATGGTCGTCTCGAACCTTTTGACCTGCTTCCCTTATAAGCTTGTCCATTTGTTCTTCGAACGACAAACTGGGCATTTTCACGTCGGGGGCTCTTTCTGGTTCGGGGTTAGCATTCTCCTATTGAGCATCTCCTTCTTCATCAAAATCATGTACAACGTAGCAGTCGCGGAGTAACTCCTGTTTCTTGGACCGAACATATCCAAGCCCGATAGCTTCCATTCTCCCATTAGGCAACTTGCGCTGAGTTCTGGGAACGTTCCAGATCCTGTCATAAAACTTAGCTTTTCGAACGGTCTGTTTGAAGGGTATCCCTTGGCGCTTCAATAGCCTTTTCAAGCCTTCTATGTAGTATCTAGGCAGACAGATGGGCTGGAGCCTGCCAAGTGTAGAATCCGCGCCATGCCAAACTTCTTTCTCCACTCTTGTTTCCGTGGATTGGTAGAATAGGATTGCCTGTTCACCTTTTCGCCTAGGAGGGACACAGAACATCTGCAGCTCTTCTACACTGTAGGTATCAAGCGTGTCTAGTTCTTTATGATTCTTGAGTGGAACCATGGAAACTTGCAGACTTTGCGCTTCATCAGCGAATGTTTGTATTGAAGGCCGATCAGAGAATATAGCATGGACCTCATCTTCCGAATCGCTGCCAAAGATCAATATAGGAGCGGACGGTCCCGGCTTGTTATACTGGGGTGGACCTGAATAAACTATCTCTTCCTCTTCCTTCAGTATCACTCCTGAAGACAGGAATGGTGGTGATAGCTTTGTTCTCCGGTTTGTGACATCTCTCCGTGTCCTCGAAATCTGGCAAAAAGTATTTTGCATCTTCGTACTTGCGGACTTCATTCACGGAGAATGGGTTCAGCTCCCCTGTTACGGTATACTCGAGACCATCTTTGAAATACTTCATACACTGACGTTGTGTAGAAGGGATGATGTTGTACTCGTGCAACCAGGGTCGGCCGAGCAAAGCATTATAGCATGTCTTGGCGTCAATGACATGAAATTTAATATCCGTGACAAGCAGCCCGAATTGTAATGTCAATATCACAGACCCGAGAGTCCGCGATGACTGGGAGTCAAAACCAGAGATGGTGATTTTATCACGAGCGAGGTGCTGGACGCTCATGCAGATTTCCTTCAACACTCGCACGTTGAGGAGATTGACGGAAGACCCATTGTCGACCAGGATTTTGTCTATCTTAATATCGTGGCAGTATCCTTAAACATAGAGGGGGCGGTTGTGCTCGCACGTCCCAAGGAGGGGGTCTTCATCGCCGAAGGTGATATCGGCTATGTGTACTTCCTCTAGCTCATCGTTCATCTTTTCTTCGGCGAGGGAAGCTTGGAATCGCTCCGGCTCTTATAGCGCCTTGATCAATGAATCCCTTGCTTCTTTTAATAGTAAAAGAGCATCGAGAATACTGAGCGGCGAGGGTAACTTCCTCAAGTGTGCCAGAACATTATAGTCCACCTTACTTTTCTTTGGAGGGTCCTTGGCTGTCAGCTCTTTGACGGCTTGGTCATCCAGGGCGATATCCTCAGAGACCTTTTCTTTTCCTTTATCTTTTCTACTCGTGGGTCCGAGATTCTTTTCTGGGAGCGTGCGATTGCGCAGCTGAATGTTTTCACAGGCCTTCGGTTCTTCCTCCTTCCCCACGGTGGATTGTTTAAAGAGAGGGCCAAGAGCCATTTCCTCGTCAGAGTCGCTCCCAAAGGTGAGAACCTACGATCCCCCGGTGTTGACCATGCGACAGTTACCGGTATTTTTTTATGCTCCTCGGTCGCACTTCTTTGCTCCCGACGAGTTTTGCGTTTCATCTGCTTAAAATGTTGCCGATGAGCAACATATCCCTGCCACCATCTTTTAAAAACGTCGCACTCTTCGGTAGGGTGCGAAATCTTTCGATGATATAAGAAGTAGCTAGGATGTGTTTCTGTTTCACCAGGAGTGTTCCCTTCAGAGGGTGGTAGCTTCATTCCTACTGATATGGCTTTAGCAAACCTTTTCCTCGTCTTGAACTTGTTTTTATCCGCGACGGATGTTCCTTGATTCGGCGGGAGTGTCTTGACTCTTTCATCAGTCGTCGGCGTTTGGCTCTTTCAAATATGGCCATCTCACGCTCCCGATTGGCTTTACTTTTCAGATGAATCTCATTCAGGAAGGCATCGATCATTTCGTCTGACGGCCATAGGGGTCCGGGTTCGGGACCTGCCTCCAGTCTCTCTGTGCAGGGAGCTCCTTCATTGTTTATCAATGAATGAGAGATCACATGGCAGCTTGCTACGTAATCCTCAGATCCATCCGACGAGCGTTCTCCATCATCTTCGTCCCCCAGGACGTGGCTGAGGAACTCTTGGAGCGTAATTGGAGTTCGCGCCTTCTGATTATACTCTTCCAGCGCGTCAATCTGCTTCTGTAAGTCCGTGTGCTTGTCGTCAGGCTTCACGGGCTTTTTGGATTTCTTCTTCTTCTTCTTTGAAGATTTTGACGGCTAGGTGTGAGTGCTTTGGCTATCACCACCAATCTTTGGAGTTGGGCGCGGCTTCAGCATCCCTTCGATGATCTGGGATTCTGGATGGTTCCTCCACCTGATCGCCGGGCATGTCTGAAGATCATTCAGCATCCTTTTGGTTTTGGCTGAAAGCACAACCTCCCACGGAGCTTCTTCAACAAAAGAGCACATTGCCCTCGGTGTGTACGTCTTCTTAGGAGTGTGCGGTTGTGGTGGGTTTACTTTCCATTTCTCAGACAGCGCAAACTTGCCTTGTAGGTACTGATCTTTGATCCATTCTTTAAAGACGAAGCAATCCTCGATCGGGTGGCTTACCGTTTGGTGGTAAGGGCAATAATTAGGATTATTCACTTCGTTGGGTTGCGGTGATCGCCTTGGATTCGGCAAATTGATAAGCCTATTGCGCATAGCCAGCTCGAACAGCCTCTTCGTTTTGTCCCGTGGGAATGAGTAAGGACGCTTCATTTTCTCATTGTAATAGCGGCGTCTCTCCTCCAGTTGATCCACTAGCTTTGGGGTACTGGGCTGCTGTTGGGTGTTCGCAACGAAGGTCGCCTTCCCTTTACCCTTTTCGCTCCACGGTTCCAGCTTCGGAGGAGACGGTCTGTGACCCATTTGATCAATCTGGGCTAGCTTATCGATTAAAGCCTGGAACGTGGTCGGTTTAAACAACATCATGAACTGTGAAATAGTTGCATGAGGGTCTAGGGTGCTTACGAACATGCCCACTGCCGGTGCTTCTTCGATGCGCTGTTCGCACTTCGACCACAAGTTCCGCCATCAGATTGCGTAATGAACCCAAGTTTTGCCCGGCTTCACCCTTGCATTGATCAACGCCGTTATTGGGGTGCGTTCGCTGGCGCTCGCGAATCGCTGGGTGAACAGCAACTCCATCTCTGCGAAATTTTTGACGGAATCGTTTGGAAGCTCGGAGTACCACTCAAACGCCGTCTCCGATAAGCTGCCGACGAATTGGCAAAGCAAGAGCTTATCATCACCGCCGGTATTGCCACAAAGAGGCCCGAATTGGGCGACATGTTGATTAGGATTGCCTGTCCCCTTTTAGACATGAAATTTCGGGATTGTGTAGCCCAGCGGGTACTTTATCTAATCATACCAACCTGGATACGGTCACCCTGTTTTGACAACTTGGCCGGCTGCCTCATTTGCCTGGTGAACTCTTATTTGCTGAGCAATATAGTCATCCAGGGCGGTTTTAGAGATTGTTTCCTCTTTGGCTGTTGACAGAGCCGGTGGAGGATTCGATGTCTCTCCTATGTCATCTTCGAGGATAATCGGAGGATCTTCGGCTGGAGGATCCGGTTGTATCATCATCCCGACCATGTCTTGGAACAGAAGAGCCATTTTCTTTATATTGGCCGCTTGTTCCGCAGCCTCCTTGTCCTTCTTTTCGAGCATTCTCCGAAGGAATTCAGCATCAGTCTCGTGTTCACGACGTTGTTCCGATGACGCCTCCGGGCTTTCTTTTGGCTCGGTGAGTGCGGCCATGGCAGTCAGCATCTCCTGAAGCTTCTGCTGTTGCTGTTCCTGAGCTCTTGTGATGGATCGGGTGAGTGGTCGATGGCCCGTAGAAGCGCGGCTATCCTCCTTCCCGGATGCCATGTAAACAGTATGTACCACCATGCCCCCAGACTTAGGGTGTTTGGGCTCAGTGCCTTTGACATTTGTCGCAGGCACGGGGATCTTCTCCGGCCTTCTTTTCTTATGAGCGATAGAAATTGAGGGGGCCGTCGCGGTGGGCGCCTAAATAGCTTTCCGTGGCTTAGCAGGATGGCTTTCTTCTTGTTGAACCTTCGCCCTTTTCTGTCGGCGAGGGTAATCTTGATCAACCACTGAGTTCCGGACCTGCCCCCAGACTTTGTAGATCTTGGAGGGCAGCCACTGAGGGGACTGTTTTGTCTTTGTTTCTGCAACATCCTCCAACAGAGGAGGAGATCTTTTCAGTACGGCGGTAGGAGAATTCCTATGCACCTTATTTAGCAGCTCAAAGCTGTTCCTAGTTAGAACAGAAGTATTAATTTCCGCCGTCGGGGCTGGTGGAGTTAGCCCAGAAGGGGAGTTGCTTCCGGCCTTCCTCACTCGGTGCCAGTGGCAACGTCGAGCGTGCCGAGCTGATGGAGTTGGCTCGGTGACGGGGATGGCCTTATCTTGCCCCCTGTTCGGGTGAGGGGCTGTTGCCTGTGTCAGCCTGTTAAAGACTGATGTCCTTTGAGTAGCAAGAGCGGGAGTGGGAGTTGGGATGGTCAGTCTTGTAAAGACCGACCCCTTGGCAGGATAAGCCGCCTTGACGACTTCGGGAGCAGGGTTGGTTACTCTCTTCGGAATAACCTTCTCTGGAATTGCAAGTTTCATTGTGGGCCCATAGGAATTTTGGCCCAATCTGAAGAAGACCGAGGCGCTGGTGCTGGACGACCCGTTGAGAGGGGCCGCAGTAGCTGTAAGTCGATCGAAGACCGACTTCTTGGGAGCTTCTGGTACGGGCACGGGAACAGTGAAGCTTGCTGGCGGGAGCATGGTCCCGAAAAACAACCCCGTGGTGACTTGAGTAACCTGTTCCATGGGCATCGTGAACAGGGAAGCCGCTTGGGGCCCGTAGGTTATGCCCCCAGTTGAAGCAGGGCGCGAGTTGCAGCGGCAGTTGGAGCACTTTACGCAAGTTGATGCCATTGCTGTTTTGCTTTCTGCGCCAAGTAAGAAACCAAATCTAAGTAACTTGAAACCCAAGGGCAACCATTAGCAAACCGCGATTGGTTCGTGAACACGACACACGAAGTGTGGAGTGGAAAGAGCAAAAGGTCCCACCAGGCGTGCCAGAATCTGTTCCCCTCCGAATCACGGAGACGCGACCTCGCGGGTCCGTCTTGCCTGAAATTCGGGGCAGATGCTAATTGGTGCTATCCGTCCACCACTCCGAAGATGCCAAGTTGATTTATAGCACCGTGTATCGAAGGTTTAAACGGATGCGGCCGATGTAGCAGACTTCGTCAGATTCCCCCTCGCTTGAGGGGTTTTTGATTGTGGGGACGCTCTTCCCTGCAGGCGCAAGCCCCTGCAGTTAATTACGCTACCGCATCGCGGTAAAAACTTTCTCCTTCTCCAGATGGTCACTTTGTGTCGTGGGTGTTTGTTTTGTGTTCGGTTGCCCGTGGATTGTATACGGAGACTTAGTTATGTTGTCTCCCGTAGGACGCGGATTATTCCAAATCCGTATCTTTCTTAGATTTGGGTTTAGGGGGTTGTGTTTAAGGATATGTTAGCCTTATTTGAGGCTAAGATCAACTTAAACGTTTGTTAAGGACACGTTAGTCTAATTTTAGACTAAGATCGACTTAACGGGATCATTTAGATCTGACAAGAGAGCAATTGGGCTCTATTGTTTAGTTTAATGACATTGCGGTCGATAATTAGTTTAAGGACATTACGGTTCAATGTTAGTTTTAAGACATTGGGGTCGAGGTTAAGGACATCATAGTCCGTGAGTTTTAAGGACCTCACAGTCTGGTGTTAGTTTTAAGATATCACGGTCGAGGTTAAGGACATCATAGTCCATGGATTTAAGGACTCCACAGTCCGATATTAGTTTTAAGACATCACGGTCAAGGTTAAGGACATCATAGTCCGTGGATTTAAGGACTCCACAGTCCGACGTTAGTTTTAAGACATCACGGTCGAGACTAAGGACATCATAGTCCGTGAGTTTAAGGACCCTACAGTCCATAGTAATGTGTGGTCGTCGGGACCCTTCACCTCTCTGACGACGTTGAGGGATTACACCGATGGATGTCAGAGGAGTGAAGAGATGTACCCTCGAACCGGGTGTAAATTGATTGGAAGAGCAGATGAGCTCATTTCAATTTATATTGAGGACTTATGGCCAGAATTGGGCTAAGTCCAGTTAAAAATGTTTAACATTTTATTTTATGTTCTACCTGTTAGGCCTTTGTTTGGGCTCTGCCCTTTTAATAATGCCAAGCATTTATCAGAACAAGGTATGTTCTGACAGCGCACCACGTGGCGCATCAGGTGCTTTGCGCCAAATAAAGAGCGCATTGCGCTAGCACACATAAGGGTGACACGAGTCGCTCTTAGCGCTAAGCGCTAGTTTGTTAGCGCACTGTGCTTTTAATTCATGAGCGCGCTGCGCTAGTTCGTGGGTGCGCCGGTGAGTGAAACGTGGCGCGCTTGGCGTTGAGTGCCAACCCAAGAGCGCAGTGCGCTATTTTCAGAAGCGCAAAGCGCAAGCTGCTCTGTGGTTGGCACGTGGCATATTTTGGCGCGGTGCGTCGGTCCAAGGAGCGCAAAGGCACAGTTTATGGTGCAAATCACTTTCCAGTAGAGCAAAGCGCATCAGATCAAATTTAAGATCAAAGAACAAGTTTTTTGTTCTTCAAAGGAAGCCTTGCCTCAAGATCCAAGAACCAAAGTTCTTGTTTTTATCAAAAGGCTCTGCCTTTATAGATCAAAAGATCTGTGAATGAAGTAAAGTACTTCTTTATTTTAAGGATTGGATCTTTTAATCCTTTATGTTTAATCAAAGATTTTGGTCTTTTTTATAGATCTAAGATCTTTTTAGAAGAGGATTTTTCTTTTTATGAGATTTTTTCAACTCTATTGTTCAAGAATTAATTGTTTTTACCTTTTAAGATGAAGAAATGATCTTCTCTCTTCAAAGGCTTTCCTTTCTTTCTTTTTGAGTTCTTCTCAAAACTTGCAGAGGGTTTTTTTGAGACTTGAAGTCTTGGGGCCTTTTTATAGGGCCAATTGATTTGTTAAATTAGTTGAAGAGATTTTTCTCTGATTGATTTGGGAATATTTCCCTACCGTTGGATCTTTGATCCTAGGGCTTCTGTTTTACAGAAGGCAATCTTCTTGTTTTCAATAAGATTGGAAAGATCTTTTCAGAACAGAATTTTAATTCTGATTAATTAATAATTTATTATTATTTTTAGATCTTTTGATCTAACGGTGGGGAATTCTTTTATTCCAGCGCTGGCGCACTTGGCAAGAGCGCACCTATGTTTGACACGTGGCGCGCAGCGCAACTGCGCTAGCGTGCCTGTGTTTGACACGTGGCGCGCAGCGCAGAGCGCAGCGCAACTGAAGCGTTGCTTCAATTTTTAAAATTTGAATTTTGAAATAGAGCTTTGCTCTGATTGGGGGTGCGCTGCCTAGGGCGCAGCACTCTTGGCACTGGCGTGTCTGCTTTTAATACGTGGCGCGCAGCGCGCAGCGCAAGGGATCTGAAGCGTTGCTTCAATTTTTGAATTTTGAAATTCAAAACAGAGCTTTGCTCTGATTGGGGGAAATAGGGTTGTTAGTGTGTATGTGCTGTGTGTGCGTTTGTTGTGTACTCGTATTGTATGTGTGTGTTTCGGCTGTCGGGGATAAATCTTCTATCCCATTAAGAATGTATAAAGCAGAGACATATTCGCTTGTCGAGTAAATTTCGGCAGCACCTTCCCACTGTTCTCCGAGTACACTGTAATAAAATAGTTAATCATTTCAGAGCTGTAAAACAACGTTGAAATGAACATCTAATCTATCTTACGGAGAACCAGCGGAAAAGTACCGATGAAATAACTCGAAACGGATGAAAACACAAGTAAATCGGGTGTTTTCTTTATACATTCCTACCTTGTCAACACGGGACAAATCTATCGGTTATTATACGATTGAATCTTTTTGTCACATAGACTACACGACGGTTGTTAGTACCGAGCTATACCGTCCGATATTTAACAACCTTCGTATAGTTCTATGTCACGACGAATATCGAACGTATGTTAACCTATAGATGGAGACTATGTGGCGCTTTGAGTTTCATATATGAGTATCGATGATAATATGAAAGTTTCATATTATCATCGAGTATCATATATTGGTTTTAAATTGAACATTTAACATGAATAGGTTTTACGTTTACGTTTCGTTATTAAGGGTTCGAAATTTCAAGTTTAGGATAAAATTTTCTTGCGTTCACGGTAAAGTAGTATGTTTACGTTATCATCGAGTATCCTACTGAATGAACTAGTGCACCCTAAACCCGCACCCTAAATAACCCAAATTAACCTAATTAACCACAATTAACCATAATCGTTACCCTAACACAAATTATCCCTAATTAACCCAAACTTAACACAATTTACCTAAATTAACCTAATTAACCCTAATCAACCCAAACTTAACCCAATTTACCCAAGTTAACCTAATTAACCCTAATCAACACACTAACCCTTTCAAATTATCACCAATTAACCCAAATTAACCCTAATCAACACCCTAACCCTAAACCCTAACCCTAACCATACACTGAATCCTAACCCTAACCCTAACCCTAACCCCAACTAATTAACCCTAACCCTAACCCTAAATAATTAACCCTAACCCTAACCCTAACTGAACCGAAACCTAACCCTAACCCTACCCTAAATTGAACCCTAACCCTAACCCTCGCCCTAACTGAACCCTAACCCTGAACCCTAGCCCAAGTAGCAACCCATTAATCATCAAAATTATAAATAAAAGCATTATTAGAAGTAGAAATTTGAGATTTACTAACATGCAGCTATGCCAACGATGGAGGAGACCGGTGGTCGACGACGCAATCGGGGACGAGTCACGGGCGGTGGCGACGAGGAAGTCGACGAGGAAGTTTTGGGAGATCGAGACAGATGGCGGGCCGCGGGCGGAGGGCGGTGGCGACGAGGCGCGAGAGAGGTGGCAACGAGAGGCGCGCGCGGGAGATCGAGTAAGATAGAGGAATTTTTGATAACGAGGACTTTTCTGTGCTTTTTTTTATTAATAACCCATATATATGCCCCTATGGACATAACCATAGGGCCTTCATTTGCGGTTCCGTAGGGCCAAAGGGCAAATTACGTTTTAATATTTTTAAATAAAAACATAGGTCACCATAGGAACGACCATGGGGACCTACGGAGTAATCCATAGGGGCAATAAAATATTGCCTCTACGGATGCCTTTATCCGTACGGGCAACCCCTTATTGTGACAGTGTATGTATGAATAAAGAGGTTTGAAACATGCACCCCGTATAATCACAAATTCAATATGATACGTGCCCAAACTAAATTGGAATGAAATATTCCGTTTACGCAGTTATCTTTTCAAACAACATGTGTTTCAAGTTCACGAGACAATAGATTATCAATATTTAAGATTTTAGATAAGACTCGGCAACTTAAGTATATAAATTAATTTAGCATATAAACTAAGTTTGTCACTCATAAGTCATACAAAGCCATAAACCAAACCGCCAAAATTAGCAAGTAAAGGAGAACTAAAAATTTTACATTAAGAAAGATCTAACGACATGATACAAGCTTAAGAATTCCATCTTTATTGTGCCCAATATATAGAATGTAACTTTACATGGAAGAAGAGAGAACGCCACTACATCATGTATATATAATAATCATAAACCCTTCCTCTCTATCAAGATGATGATGATGAGATGATGATAATAATAATAATAGCAGTATCTATACCAAGCAACCCGAATCTAAAACCAACCACATTAACCGAATCATAAAATGATTACCTTTTTATCGAAGAGAACCCCAAACTCCCAATCTCAATCATACTTCTCCCTCCAAGAATAAGGCAAAAACAAAACCCAAGACACCCCAGCATCACATCCCCCACCACCTGCCTCGGTCAATCCCTAGAGAGATCCTCAAGCGTTCGCTCAAAATACACGCACTAGATCGCGCCATGGAGATACGAAGCGGGATGCACCCTTTCGCGAAAAACGCCTGAAAGTCCCTATCTTTAACGAAAGAGACCATGAAGAGAAGGAACCCGATCGCAAACAGGAGGAGGCCAGTGAAGGGGTTGGAGGTTTGGATGAGGAGAAGATCAAGGTGAGAGGAGCTCGGCTTCGAGATGGGTTGAGAGGCAGCGGCGGTAAAGTTGAGAGGAGCTCGGACGATAAGCAGCAGAGGAGGCAGCGGCAACGAGCGGCAAAGGAGGAGGCGGCGACAAGTGAGGATTAGGTTTTTTTCGCACGACTTGGAAGCAATTATGTTTTATTTTTTTTTAAAACCCGACAATGCTTTTACGGCTCCCACAGTAAGTGTTTCCCTGCTGGCACCGTAGGGACAACTTAACTTTGCCACAAAAGTTAATTTTTTCTGTAGAAATACCCCTACGGTATGCACCTAATGAAGCACCTACGGTTTTTCTGAACCGTAAGGCCAATCCATCTTTATCCTAGTGTTAGTAACATCGAAAGTAAGCAACCCTAGCTGCAACATTATAGGTTTGTTCAGTGCATCGAGGCCTTGAGGATTGTAGCTCATCACGAATTCATCGTCATGGCTAGGATTTTTGTATTCTTTCGAGAGAGTTGCATCCATTGCAATATTGGTTACTATGTGATGATGCTCGATATTGGCGATCCCTAAGATCAGGACACGTGGCAGATGACGTGTCCCAAAAATGAGAAGAAAGGGCCTACAGGGGCCGACCATACCACCCCGGTACCCGACTTGCAAGCACAAGCTAGCCCTCCTCGGCCCCTCAGCTCGCCCCGAGCTGCCACAAGACCAAGACTCCTCGACCCCTCAGCTCGTCTCCGAGCTCTCCAGCCGAGGCCATCTCCCTCGTCTCCGAGCTCTCCAGCCGAGGCCATCTCCCTCGGTCCCTCCGACCGACCAACTCCACCACTCACAGGCGTAACCGCCGCTTTGCAAATCTCACCACGCGCAGATTCCCCGCCAGCAATGTCCCACATTCCATGCCATAACGATCCCCATTAATGGGCGATCCGCACTTTACGCGGGCGTGACGTCGGGAGCGTAACTGCCGGCGAGATTCTCGTACCTGCTGCTGCGTGCTGCCGCCACTATATAAACCCCCATCACAGAGGGGTCAAGTAATCCATTTTTTTAACTGCACTTAGCCGTTACTCTGCTCGAATCTCGTACTAAATTGATCGTCGGAGGGTCTTCGGTGGTACCAAACCACCCCGGGACTTTCTTGCAGGTACTCGGCGCTAAACTTCTCAAATCACCAATCTCCTCAAAACCCATTGAAACCCACACGCAGCGGGAGATTACCTCCAAAATCCACCGGGAGATCGACGGAAGACAATATCTGAGGGAGACCCGAAAAGGACCTCCATCAGTTGGCGCCGTCTGTAGGAAAGAAACTCCACAAAAAAAAATTGGCCTTCCGATCTCCATCCGCATGGCAAGCGACCACCCTGAAGATCCACCAAATGTCGTCGACGCCTCCACCGGCCACCGCCTCACGGACTCCTGCAATCATAAGCCCCGCGATCCTTCCCACTCAACTTTGAAGTCCCGCGTCGGAGTGCCTCGTGTTCATACTATAATTTTGCATTCTTATAGACCCCATTCTTATTCACTTTACAAATAAACAGGTGCTTTTGACCCATGTCTGCTACATAGTTGCACGTTATAGGTTCTCGGAACAAAAACAGTGAAAAAGAGAAAAGACGATACAAAAGTGAGACTATGACCAACAAATGGAAGAATCTTGATCAAGCTTACAGTTGGAGAATAAACGAAGATCACTTCACAAAGTACAAAGGCAGCGCAAGGTTCAAGACTTCGACACGAAGCGAATGATAAAAGTCCACTACATTACTCACTGTGGAGATCTGGAAAAGAATTAGAAGACATTCTGAAGAACCAACTAAAGAAACAAGAGGACAAATATAGCCAGAATCAGCACAGCAAAAATCACACACCAAACCTTTTTTTTGGCCGCGGAACCGCGGCCAAACAGGGCCTATGGCTACGGTTCCGCGGCCGTGTATAACCCGTGTCGGTGAAAATTTTCCATAAAGACTGGCGGCGCGTTGACTAGTCTTCCTAGGGGTATATTTGTAAAAGCAGACGTGCATCGATTGTAATCCTAGGGTTTTCTATGCTCTAAAAATAGAAACCCAAAAACTTGTTTTAGGTCATGCCTCTTTTTATTCATCTATTCAGATCTGTAAATTCCTGTGTAAATGCTTAGAGAGAGCCATCAATAAAGTAAGTAATTTTATTTAATTGCCCAAGTTAATTTTTATTCTGCCTTAGTATAAATTTTTCATTCTTTGCCCTAGTTAGATAGTTAGAGATATTTATCAATTCGCTAATGAGCGAGTAGTCTCCTCGCTTTTTAGGGTTAGATTTGGGAAAGGCTTGAGAGATGAAAATCTCTCACCCCTTTCTTGCCCATCACATATAATTAATAGAACTCCATGCAAACATACACACACCTTTCCCTACGGCACCTTACCCTTCGAGGTAACGGTGATACCATAGTATAAACGACCGGTTGCGTATGTTTTCCACGGAGGTTAGGGTAAGAATTAAGAAAGGAAGGACTAGAAGCTAGAGGAAAAAACATTGTTTCTTCCCGATGGTACTAATCCCCTTTATTAATTATTACCGTAACACCTAAAAGAGATCTAAATTAGGGCATTGAAAGCGGTGAGGAAATCTTCAATTTCCAAATTTATCCTAAACCTAACCCTAGCAAGATTCTAATCCTAGTTTAAATCAGTTTAGTTTTTAGTGATAATCCATCCACACCGTTTGGAATTAACTCGTTAGACCAAATTAGAAAATACACAACATCCCTGTGGACCCACCCGTACTCACTGGCTAGCTACCAAGCGACACCGTTCTTGATTGCGGTTAACAAATATTTTTGATTCATCTTTCAAAAAGCGCAAGCATACTAAATCTTTCAATCAAATGGCGCCGTTGCCGGGGATGGCGTAGTATTTTCTTTTTGCAATTTCGGGTTAATATAAAATTAAAAAATCATAAAAAACTGAAAAATAAAAAAAAAGTATAAAAATTTTTATCATCTTTTTATTGTTTGAAGGGATTTTCGTGTGAATTTTGCAGGAACGACGAACGAGTTCGGATCTGGAAAAATCCAAAAATCAAAACAGAAAATGGCAGATCTGAACAACAGAGGAAAATAATAACAGAGGAGCAGAAGAATTTTCAGGAACCGACCCGCATACGACCGCGGAACCGCGGCTGGAGGCGCATTTCGACGGCGGAACCGCGGCTGTACTGAGACGTCATCATCTGCAAAAAGCACTGTAAGTCTTCTCTTCTCCTTCTCTGCAACCCCTGATATCTCGTTTGTAAAATCTCCTGCAGGATTCTTTGCGCTTAAAAAAAATCTCTCCCCCTTCCAATAATTGATCTTGTGCAGGATTCTTTGCGCCGCGCTAAAAATATAAAAAAAATTATTTGCAAGTGGTTGTTTACTGTTTTGCATATTTAATCGGACTTTAAGGGGCTTGAAACCAATCCAGATTGGGTGGGGATTTCATCACCCTTCCCAGGACCCCAGAAATCACATAAGGCATATTGTATTGACCATCATTTAATTAAAAAAGACTAGACTCATCCCTAAGGACTTCCCGCTCAATAAGACAGAGGAATAGTTGTAGGCATCGACCGTTGATCCTAACCTGACTTTGTAGTGTCTAGACAAGTGTGTCTAAGACAAGTGGTTACTTAATTAGGCCCACTACTTACGTGGTGGAGAACCTCCCACTTACCTGGCACTTACCTGGCCATAATTGGCGGTGAAGAGGCAGTTTGAGGTCCTACTTCTTGTCCTTTGGAACAATTAGGAGCTGTCTAGCTGACCTAGGTGACCCTAGATTTAGGCCTGATTGTGCATTTGTGGTTGATTGAATGTGTGTTTAAGCCCTTTATCGAAAAAAATTTTTGCAAAAAGCTCCACATAATAAAAAAAATAGAAGGAAATTTTTTTACAAAAACTTGCAACTTGTCGCTGAGAAATCCATGCACCCCACTTACACCTACCTTCTTTCCATTGACGTTTTGTTACCCCCACATTCTGTTTTTCACCTTTTTTGACTACACTACCTCTTTAGTGTATGTCCGGTTGGACTAGGGACACTAGCGCCCGATTAGTCCGTGTCTCGTTGGTACCGACCGACGAAGCTTTCGACTCCGAAGTCGAAATTCCTTCCACTTCTTTACCTTCACCTTCAAATTCTTCCTCCGAAGGGATGTCGGGATATAATCCTAACAACACCTTACCCACGGGACTGATTCCACCTCCGTTAGGTACGAATAACCCGCAACACCCGTCTGTTGAAGCACCCCAACGAATCGCGCTCCAGGATCTTTTCTACCTTGTCCGCACCGCCTTACCTACTTGTCTTTCACTCCCACCGGCAAATGGGGACAATTTTGAGATCAAACCCCATTTCATCAATATGTTGCCAAAATTTCACGGACTGGAATCCGAAGATGGCTATATCTTCATAAACAAATTCCAAAACGTTTGCGCAATGATGAAAACAACCCAATTATCAAATGATGCTATAAGGCTAAGGGTCATTCCTTTCACCTTATGTGATTTAGCCGAGAAGTGGTTATACAGCACAGCATCACATTCAATTAAAAATTGGGAAGAGTTTGTTAAACCTTTTCTTAAAAAGTTTTATCCTCATCACAGGACCGCGAGAATTCACAATGAGATTATACAATTTTCCCAGCTTCCTTCCGAACCATTTTGGAAGTGTTTTGAAAGATTCAAAGACCTACTTATTCAATGCCCTCACCATGGTATCGAAAATTGGCAACTTTGCCAAACTTTATACGAGGGATTGAACCCAGCAACGAAGCAGTTGCTGGAAACCATTTGTCAAGGTCACTTTCTAACCAAATCTAGTAAGGAAGCTTGGCAGTTTCTCGAGGATCTTGCTGAACAAACACTTCAGTGGGAAAGCACTAAGACCACCTCATCTTCTTCTGTTGGTCAATCTAAGGCAGGCATACATCAATTAGATATGTCGATAGCAATGAAGGCCGAGATGGCCGCACTTACGAAAAAGCTAGAAGCTATTGAGACCAAAATCTCATCGCCTTCTCCTGCCCCTGCTTTACCCCCACGAACTGTTTGCGCTTGTTCGGATCCATCATATCTTACCAAAGAGTGTCCTTACAATCCACCTGTTCAAGGACAAGATCAAGTCAATGCTGCCTTTCAGCAACGACAAAGAAATGATCCATACTCTTCTACTTATAATCCGGGTTGGAGGAGTCACCCAAATTTTGCTTGGAATCAAAATCAACAATTCCAAGGAAACAATAACTTTCAATGGCCTCCTCCCCCACAACAACAAGCACTCCAACAAACTCAATACCAGCAACCTTTCCAACCACAACCTTACCCAAATCAAACGAACAATTTTATGCCTAACAACTTTTACCCTCAAAACAATTTTGTTCAACCAAATGATGATAAGGTTACCCGCTAGAAAGAAGTCTAGATGCGTTTCTCAAACAATCTACACAATCCGCAGCAAGGTTGGAGACTTCCATCCAGTCTTTGGTGCACAACAATACTTCACACGATCAAAGCATCAAATCTATTGAGGCACAAATTGCACAACTAACTTCTGCGTTGAGTGAGCGAGAAAAGAGAAAGCTTCCATCTCAACCATTGCCAAATCCCGGTCACACACACAACACACATGTCGCATATGAATATCAAAATCATAATGTAAATGCGGTGACCATGTTGAGATCTGGAAGAGTGATGCAAAATAACGTGGGTATTAGTGATGACATCCCTGCCGGTGGTTCTTCTTCTTCATCTTCTTCTTCTTCTTCTCCATCCTCTTCTTCTTCATCTTCATCTTCTTCGTTAGAGCCTATTCTTCATTCTTCAAAAGGCGCTTCTTCTTCTATTCCGAACGGACCCACTTCTCACTTCACGAACACACCAACACTGGGATCCGTTCCAACTCCACATTCTACTCCACAGACATTGGACTCAACAGATTTTCAAAATGCTCCATTTCTAAACAGGTTGAGATCCAATAAACCAACTCCACAAATGGAGAAGATTGTGGAGTTATTTAAACAGGTTAGCATAAATATACCTCTCTTGAATGCAATCTAACAAGTCCCTTCGTACGCGAAAATCTTAAAGGGCTTATGCACCTCGAAGAGAAAATCTCAGACACCCAAGAAAGTGCCAATAGCTAGTTCCGTGAGCAATGCTATTAACCAACGTCAACCCTTACCCCAAAAATGAAAAGACCCTGGCTGTCCTATAATTTCAATAACAATTGGGGATAAGAACATCAATCGAGCACTTTTAGATCTTGGGTATAGTGTTAACCTGCTTCCCTACTCCGTGTACGAGCAATTAGGTGTTGGAGAGTTGAAACCTACTCGCTGTACTCTCCAAATGGCTGATCAATCAATCACCCATCCTAGGGGTGAGTTAGAGGATGTGTTGATCAAATTAAGGGACTTCATATTCCCCGTTGATTTTATTGTTATGGACACACAACCTGTTACTAACCCACGGAACCAAATTCCGGTGATCCTCGGTCGATCATTTTTTGCCACTTCCAATGCCGTAATAAATTGTCACAATGGCTCTATGACTCTATCCTTCGGAAAGATGTCTAGTGAGTTCAATATTTACAAGATAGGAAGTCTGCCCCCCCCGTGCCTAAAACTAGTACACGAGAAGTTTGCTCGATTCACGAAATCACGCAGGAGGACTGCGAGCTTGAAAATTTCTGTTTGATGACAACAATTTTGACGCCACTAGTGCGTCTCTCCTTGAATCTAATACAGTTGGCACAACCGATATTGATTACGAATGTTTCACTTTTTCGGATGATTTTGATGACTCACCGCCCGAGTATGAGTCCTTTGAATTTTTGGATGAGTTAGTTGAACCATCCGAACCGTTGTTGGAATCCTTTGAGTTCGAGGTAGATTCCCCAATTTTACCTTTGATTGTTTCTCCTACGAAACTCGAACTTAAGTCCTTGCCATCTCACCTTAAATACGCTTACCTAGGTGAGAATGAGACATTTCCCGTTATCATATCGGCATCTCTAGCTCTCGAGCAAGAGAAAGCCCTTTTAATGGTCTTACAAGATAATCGGCAAGCTTTTGGCTGGACTATGGCGGACATCGAGGAGATTAGTTCCCTCATAATTGAATATCATATGCATATGATGGATGATGTCAAGTCAATAAAGGATCCACTGAAACATCTCGGGGATTGTGTGGATAATCAACCTCCTCCTTTAGAAGTTGAACCACCCCCTTTTCTTTTAATAAGCTACGAGAATGCCAATATTCCACTGATTTCTGAGCATTCACATTCTCGTTTTGATTCATCATCACCTCCTATCTCTTCACATTCACATACATACAGACACTTTCCATACCACCACTAATCTCTTCCTCAATTCTTCTTAGCTCGGTACAACATGTTTTTCCACCGACCGATACTGTACACAGATAAATTTTTCAACTGGTTGGTGTTGACGTTTGGTCTTTGCAAAGTTTGGCAATAACGTGTAACATCGTTTGACTTAAGTTTGGGGGGGCCTTTTTGTATATATTTTTTGTTTTTCTTTTAACAATAAAAAAAATATGTAAATAAATAAACAGGGGAGCGCCGACATTTTGACCCTCTTGGTATGGCATAACAGTGAGGACACTGTCAAGTTTAAGTTTGGGAGTGTGCTCGGTAAGCTTTCTTCCTTCGCATTCATGTGTATATTTTTGCATTTGCATACTTATTTTAAAACACATAAAAAATTGAAAATTTTCAAAAATTATAAAAATTAAAACATTCAATTTTGGCCATAACTGACTTGAGTTTGACAAAAAGGTTAATTAGTTAGGAACAACTAGATCCTAGACTTAGTAAATTAAAAACCCAAAAAATAACTTTTCTTAAGTTTAACAGTAGAAAGTATATGGCTTTGTAGTTTATTTAGAAATAGGCAAATTTTGAGTTCACTTCTTGGGCTAAGTTAAAATAAGGGAAAAGTATTGATATTTTTATTAAAGTATAAGTTTGAAAAATAATTCTTAGCTTAAGTCTAAATTCTGAAAATGTATACCCTACAAATTGCACAAACACGAAGCTTGAAACTTGGAATAGTAGAAGAGACCTTGAAATGCTCTTGTCTAAAGTCTTTAGTACGAAGAAAATGAAATAAAATTATAAGTGTGAATAAAGAGATATAAGAAAAATGAACGCTGGTTTTTGTAATTACTTAAAGCTGCATAAATAGAAAAATATTTAGCGAGAGTGCTTTATCACCTAGTGTCTTAGATTAACTGGTTTGGGAGTCACTACTAAAGCCTTAGGTGTTACAAGACTAGGAATTACGCCTTAATGTGCAAACAAATTTTGTAATCGGTCGTTGGTATCTCAAGAAGTATTAACGGTCGCATGAAAAATGTGTGAGCAATTTCATCTAAAAATTCACCAATTAAGAAGTGTTTTAGACGATGGACAAGAGTATAATAGCTTGATTTGAATTTCCAAGTGTAGGGGTGATATATACACACTACTACAATATAGGGTTGCCCTTACGGACTCAGAAATCCATAGGGGCAAATATTTCTTGCCCCTACGGATTTATCCGTAGGGACAACTCGTTGTCCCTACGGTGCCTTACGTTCTAATTTTTTGTTTGGCCCTACGGAGCCGCAAGCCGTGTACCTACGGTGATGTCCGTAGGGGCATCTAAATAGGTTATTAATAAAAAAAAGCACAGAAAAATTATTCATCGTTCCCAAAATTTCTCTCTCTCACTCCCGCGCCTCTCGTCGCCTGTTCCCGCGCCTCGTCGCCACCGCGCTCGCGCCTCGTCGCCAGCTTCGTCGGTCGTTCCCATACCATCGTCGACTTCCCACGTCTCGTCGCCACCTTCGCCGATCGTCGTCGACCACCAATTTCTACCGTCTCCTCCACCGCGTGCACGGTTTGTAAGTAAATCTCAAATAATTTTTAATTTTGACGTTGTAGTCTAGGGTTCAGGCCAGGTTCGGGTAGGGGTGAGGGTTTGGCATCGGCGTCGGCGTCGGCATCGGGTTCGGTTAGGGTTAGGGTTAGGGTTAGGGTTCGGTTGTGGGGTTCGGTTGGGACTGGGGCTGGGCTGGGGCTGTGCTGGGGCTGGGGCTGGGCTGTGCTGGGGCTAGGGTTTGGTTGGGGTTGGGGTTGGGGTTGGGCTGGGGCTGAAGCTAGGGTTCGGTTGGGCTGGGGCTGGGGCTGGGGCTAGGGTTCGGTTGGGCTGGGGCTGGGGCTGGGGCTAGGGTTCCCAAATCTCATTCCAGCTGAACCATGTGGACCCACTCCTCATGTTTTTTTTTGCTTTCGTGCATTGTGATGATCGCAGTAAATTAGTTATGGTCAGCCGCTTTGCCATAAATCTCTATTTTTTTTATCCTCGCCAAATATCTTATTTTTAACCAGAAATTTCAATATGTGTGTGCATGTGAGAAAAATCAGAGTATACAATTGCACCATGGGAATTTACCATATATAGGAGCGGAATATATGTCAGCCTACTTATTCATGATTTGGCATATTTCTTGCATGTTATATAAAATGAATACGCTACCTTTGGAGGTATGATAGGAACTACCTTATGCCAATATTTCTTAGTAAACAATGTGTGTTTCTAAGAAAATGTTAAGCAAAGTGAAATGTTAATGGAGATAGATTGAAGAATGAGAGACTATGTTAATGCAAGCCCCAATATTGATCTAGTTATACCCGGATCCGATAGCATGATCTTTTAGCATTCGGTTGAAGAAATTCCTCAGAAAAAAAATAGTTAGATTAAGCACAAGCAAAACAATAATGCAATGCATGGCGAAAGCAACTAGTGCAAATCCTATTAAATTTAATCAAACGACATGATAGAAGATGTTAAGGAAGATAAGATCAAACGAAAGAAATAGAAGAAAAAGGAGAGATTAAGGGGCCCCTGCATTTTGTCCTCCACATTTAGGGTAAAATCCAAAAGTGTGGAAAGATTGATTTAAGCTTGTTTTTGGAAGTTGATCTTTTGAGATGAAATGATTTAATTGAAACAATTGCAATCTAGTTTATTCTGTTTCCATGCAATAGTTCAGGTGGACCCCATCTCATTTTAGAGTTGTAAATTTCAAATTTCATTAATAAAATTGACTCCTTTTTTTTCGAGCAATGATAAAACAGACAATAAGGAAGCTCATTTCTGATTCGCCGGTATAATTTTCTGTGAATAGTCATGTGAATTCATATGTTGCGTATAACGCTTTATGATATCAGTATCCTACATTTGTAGTTTTAATTGTTGATTGTTATAGATGAATACCATTGCAATAATAGTTTTTAGTAGATGAATGCCATTGCAATATGGGATGATCAGTTCTATCAATCTTGATCTCAATGGATTAAAATCATGTTACACATACAATACGAATGCACAACAAACGCATCATTAGAGAGTGATTCGAGATGTTCAAGTTAAAACCAATATATGATACTCGATGATAATATGAAACCTTCATATTCTCATCGATACTCATATATGAAACTAAAAGCGCCACTTAGTCCCCGTCTATCGGTTAACATACGTGCGATGTTCGTCGTGACATAGAACTATACGAAGGTTGTTAAATATCGGACGGTATAGCTCGATACTAACAACCGTCGTATAGTCTACGCGACGAGAAAATTCAATTATATGGTAACCCATAGATTTGTCCTGTGTGGACAAGTTAGGAATGTATAAAGCAAACGCCTTCATTCACTTGTGTTTTCATCCGTTTCGAGATATTTCGTCGGTACCTTTCCGCTGGTTCTCCGTGTACAAAGATAGATTAGATGTTCATTTCAAAGTTGTTTCACAGCTTTGAAATGATTATCTATTCTATTACAGTATACTCGGAGAACGGCGGGGAGGTGCTGCCGAAATTTACTCGAAACGGTTGAAAGCACAAGTGATGGGTGTTCGCTCTATACATTCTTAATGGGATAGAAGCCTACCCCCGACAGCTGGAACACACACATACAACAAGAATACACAACAAACGCATAATTAGAGAGTGATTCGAGATGTTCAAGTTAAAACCAATATATGATTCTCGATGATAATATGAAACCTTCATATTCTCATCGATACTCATATATGAAACTAAAAGCGCCACTTAGTCCCCGTCTATCGGTTAACATACGTGCGATGTTCGTCGTGACATAGAACTATACGAAGGTTGTTAAATATCGGACGGTTTAGCTCGATACTAACAACCGTCATATAGTCTACGCGACGAGAAAATTCAATCGTATGGTAACCCATAGATTTTTCCCGTGTGGACAAGTTAAGAATGTATAAAGCAAACGCCTTCATTCACTTGTGTTTTCATCCGTTTCGAGATATTTCGTCGGTACCTTTCCGTTGGTTCTACGTGTACAAAGATAGATTAGATGTTCATTTCAACGTTGTTTCACAGCTTTGAAATGATTATCTATTCTATTACAGTGTACTCGGAGAACAGCGGGGAGGTGCTGCCGAAATTTACTCGAAACGGTTGGAAGCACAAGTGATAGGTGTTCGCTCTATACATTCTTGATGGGATAGAAGCCTACCCCCGACAGCCGGAACACACACATACAACAAGAATACACAACAAACGCATAATTAGAGAGTGATTCGAGATGTTCAAGTTAAAACCAATATATGATTCTCGATGATAATATGAAACCTTCATATTCTCATCGATACTCATATATGAAACTAAAAGCGCCACTTAGTCCCCATCTATCGGTTAACATACGTGCAATGTTCGTCATGACATAGAACTATACGAAGGTTGTTAAATATCGGATGGTATAGCTCGATACTAACAACCATCATATAGTCTACGCGAGGAGAAAATTCAATCGTATGGTAACCCATAAATTTGTCCCGTGTGGACAAGTTAAGAATCTATAAAGCAAACGCCTTCATTCACTTGTGTTTTCATCCGTTTCGAGATATTTCGTCGGTACCTTTCCGCTGGTTCTCCGTGTACAAAGATAGATTAGATGTTCATTTCAACGTTGTTTTACAGCTTTGAAATAATTATCTATTCTATTACAGTGTACTCGGAAAACAGCAGGGAGGTGCTGCCGAAATTTACTCGAAACGGTTGAAAGCACAAGTGATGGGTGTCCGCTCTATACATTCTTAATAGGATAGAAGCCTACCCCCGACAGCCGGAACACACACATACAACTAGAATACACAACAAACGCATAATTAGAGAGTGATTCGAGATGTTCAAGTTAAAACCAATATATGATTCTCGATGATAATATGAAACCTTCATATTCTCATCGATACTCATATATAAAACTAAAAGCGCCACTTAGTCCCCATCTATCGGTTAACATACGTGCGATAATTTATTCTTTTCAACGACAAACGCACACACAAAGCATATACACGGATTTTCTCCTTTGTCAGTAACTATCCCGTTCTTATATTTCTCAATATAGTCGGCATAACCTACAATTTATATGTTATACAGTCTAACATGGTCCATGAGTACGTCAGAGTTAAGGACTGGATGTATGTGGATTGGAAACAACGTATGCAACCTAAGTTTGTCGCAGGAGTTGCTGCTTTCCTTGAATTTACACGCGCACATAATAAGATCATAATAGAGAAGATTCTCTGTCTGTGCAATGCAATAAGTACTGGCAGAAGGTAGAATTGGCAGAGCTTCATATTGTAAAATATGGGTTTACTAGACTTTATACAACTTGGAAATATCACGGGGAAGGAGAAGAATGCAGTACTGTGGCAGAAAAAGAAGGAGAACACGATAATGCGGCAGGAGAAGAAGAAGAATTCGGTAATGCGGCAGAAGGAGAAGACGGTAATTATTTCCATCAGAAGAAATGGAGGATATGGTAGAGGCTGCCCTATGTGAATCTATTCATACCGAAGATGACATTCCTTCCGGTTAAGGACCGCGTGCGGATAAATATGAAAATTTCATGAATGATGCTAGGAAACCAATTTATGAGAATGCGAAGTATTCCACTCTCTCATGGTTCGTCCAACTTTTCCAAATTAAGTGCCTAAATGGATGGAGCAACAAGTCATTCACAATGCTTCTTTCGTTCTTGAAAGATTCTATGCCTCCGGGAAATAATATGCCCGACAGCTGGTACGGAGCCCAGAAGATGATGTCTGATTTGGGTCTAAAGTGCGAGAAGATTCAAGCATGTCCTAAAAATTGCGTGTTGTACCGGAAAGAGAATTCAGATTTGAAAGAGTGTCCAACATACGGAGAGGCCAGGTATAAACCGAAAGATTCTGATAAGAAGCCTGATATACCTGTCAAGATAGCACGATACTTTCCCATAACACAGAGGCTACAGAGGCTATTCAGGTGCAAGAAAACAGCCGAGGCAATGATTTGGCATCACCGTGCTTCTCCAAGTGAAGATGGAAAAATAAGCCATCCAAGAGATTCACCAGCATGGAAGGATTTCGATAGGAGGCACGCAATATTCAGTAGCGATCCTCGCAATGTCCGGCTTGGACTGGCTACTGATGGCTTCTACCCATTCAACTATATGGCTGGAAGTCACAGCACATGGCCCGTTGTAATGATAATTTATAATCTGTCGCCTTGGTTGGCTATGGACCAATCATACTTTATGATGCCTCTTCTTATCGACGGACCAAACTCATCGGGAAACAATATTGACGTCTATCTCCGACCTCTGATTGAGAAGTTGAAATCTTTGTTCATTGATGGTATAGAGACATATGATGCAAACACAAATACAACCTTCATACAGCGTGCGGCTCTAATGTGGACAATTAATGACTTTCTTGCGTATGGAATGATATCAGGTTGGTCCGTACATGGTCACAAAGCATGTCCTCATTGCCATGAACACACAATATCGAAATTCTTGAATTTTAGCAGGAAGGTTTGTTATTGCGGCCATCGACGTTTCCTGCCTCCAGACCACCTCAATAGGTTAGACACAGTTCACTTTGATGGTCATCAAGAGCTTCTTGGACCTCCATCCCCATTGTCCGGAGAGGACGTGACTGCTAAATGGGATGGTTACAATAATGTGACCTTCGAGATGGATCCGACGAAACAGGTCAAACCACCATTTTGGAACAAGTTAAGCATTTTCTTCGAGCTTCCGTACTGGTTTACAAATTTAGTGCGTCATTGTCTGGACGTCATGCATATAGAAAAAGAAGTATCAGAGCACATACTTAACTTGCTTCTTTGTAAAGACGGGAAATCGAAAGACAACCTCAATACTCGGATGGATCTACAAGAGTAGGGAATAAGAAGTGAATTGCACCCTAGACCGGTAGCGGGTAAACCGGGCAAGTTTTTACTTCCCAATTCCGCTTATCATATGTCACAACCGGAGAAGAAAAGATTCCTGCAGGTGTTGCATGATTTGAAAGTTCCCACAGGTTTCTCAGGATCATTCAGCAAGAAAATAAAAATTGTGAAGGGTAAGATCGATGGGCTGAAAAATCATGATCACCATGTTATCGTAGAGCACCTTCTTCCATTAGCCCTCAGGACTTCTCTCCCCGAATCGGTTGGTCTAGTAATCAACGACCTATGTTGTTTTTTTAGGGAGTTGTGTGCTAAAACACTGGAGGTTGTGACGCTGGATAAACTAGAAAATTCTATTGCATTGATACTTTGCAAGTTTAAGCGTATTTTCCCACCGTCATTCTTCGATATCATAATACACTTGACGGTTCATTTTGCAACTGAGGCGAAGTTAGCCGGACCGGTACAATATCGATGGATGTATCCGGTCGAGAGGTACGTGTAATTTTTCGTTTCACGCAATTTATAAATTTATTGTTGTCCTGTATGCCCGTATTTATTTATTCAACATATTTTCATTAGGTACCTCTACACTCTTAAGAAGTATATACGCAATAAAAATCGACCAGAGCATTCTATCATGCAAGGTTATCTTCTTGATGAAGCAACCACATTTCGTTCCCGCTATCTGGACGAGAACATTGAGACAAGACTTAACCGGCCATGAAGAATTCAAGACGGGCCATATGGTAAAGCCGAGTATAAGAGGGTAGACACTATATTTATCAACAAGATATACCGGTTTATCTTGCTTAATTGCACATTTCTTGAACAAATTAGAGAGCAAGTTTTTTTGGATTAATTGTTATATCTGTGTTTGTGTGTGTATGAAATGATATAATATTAATGTCACCATTATTTGTCGAAAACAGAATTCATTTTAACGAGATACGTGAGGGGCATCCTGATTGGAACGAAGAACGATTGGAAAAATATCATCAGGATAATTTTTGTGATTGGGTCACAGAGTATGTAAGTTATTCGAATAACATTTTATTGCTATCAGTTTTAATCTAAACTTGTATCGTTATGTATTTGTTGTAAAATTTGTTTTGTTAGATCCATGATCCGAACTTGTCTGTATCATTTGAGAGTGATTCAAAATATCTAGCTCAATTTCCTAGTATGGAGGTTGCATATTACAAAGGATTTGGTGTCCTTGGATACAAATTCGAAGTTAAGGACATTGAAACATCTAGAACCACTCAGAATAGTGGGATTGCGACGGTAGGATCGGACGGTGTGATTTATTATGGGTACTTAAATTGTATACTCGGCATCCACTATCCCGGACAATCAGAACCCTTTTATATATTCCAGTGTACTTGGTACGATACGCGAACCGATACGGACAAGTGGAGAAGCAATCTTGGGACTTGGAAAGATGAATATGGATTGACCAGTGTGAATACACTTCGATTTTACGGTCAGGAAAATCCGTTTATCTTTCCGAACCAAGCGTTCCATGTATACTACTCACAGTATTTGAAGCATCCGGGATGGAGTGTTGTATGCCGATGGAAACCCAGAGATGTCTACGGTGTCCCAGAATTCGAGGACAGCGATGAAGACGAAGAAGAGAGAAGGCTTAAAGTGCTCCAACCGTCTATTTCAAAGGACGGGTTGTCTTCAACCGATCATGAAGTTACGTGGGTTAGAAATGACATCGACGATGAAATCCAAGTAGATATATATAATGCGCCCACGAAACAAAAAAGATTATCAGTAATGTTATATTATTACTTCATATTTTACGCTCTATACATATATAGTCAATACTTTTAATGATTTTCTAATGCATTCATGAACCGTTTATCTAGATTTGATGACGATGTCGGGAGCAGCGAGGGGCGGCAGGAGCTCCAGCCGTGGTAGAGGCAGAGGCAGAGCGGTTCTGCCGCCCGGAGAGCTGCGTAGGGAGCTTCAGAGGGCCGGTCTTGCACCCAGATCGGAGACCCCTTCGGATGCCTCCTTCCGTGTGGATTTTGACACACCTCCAGGTATACTGCACGCATATCCATTTTGAATGTAATATTACAGATATTCATTCCTGTTTATGTCAAAATTACTTATATTGTCAATGTTTGATTGTCTAGTTGTTGGTGATGCGTCCACATCTGGGACAGAGGCCACTCCAGCTCCTCCAGGTATGTTTATATCATATAGTGCATGTATATTGATTTAGAATGCTATATCATAAATATACACACATTCATTTTGCTCTTACTTAGCAATTTTTATTATTATCTAGCTGTAGGTGGTGACACCACCACACCTGCGGGTATGTTTATATATCCTATAGTGCATGCATATTGATTTAGAACGTTATATTATTGATCTATACATTCTTTTTTCAATTACTTATATAATCTATTTTTAATTTTCTAATTATAGGTGGTGCGTCCACATCTTCCGCAGGGGCCACTCCTGCCGCTTTCATACCCTCCGCATCGTCTGCAGGTTAGTATGAATAAATATAAAATATTTACTCATTTTACATATACTCTATAGAATAAATATGAACTTCATGGAAATTTAGCGTTAATGTTTATTTTCTAGTTGGAGGGGATGCGTCCGCATCCGGGACCCTGGTTGTTCCTCACTGGAGGAACTATCGTCCCGCTCGTGCTGCTGCCCGGGCCCAGACTCGTGCGATAGTCACCGGAGGTATATATCACACTTCAATTTTTGTTTAAGCTTGATTTTTTAATACAACTTTGTCTTAATATTGATTGTCTTGATATTTCATGCAGACGCAAGGCCTCCCCATCCCCAGAGGGGGACTCGAGGCCCGAATCAGTCCCATAAGCTGAGGCCTGACAGAGTTAGGGGGGAGGTAGCATTCCCCCTCTTTTTTACCCTTGACTATCGCTATACCGGTCCTCATGCCGAGAGGTTCGGCCGGTATATGGGGGACGAAAGCCGGCTCGTGAAGAACTATCCACTTCACGTTGAGTGGGGCGAGCAGCACCGGCGCTCATTCGCCCTTTTCTTTGATCAGGCTCGGGTACGTATTAATATATATTTTCATTTGATTTCTCCAATATATTTATTATTAACACTTTCAATCTTATAACAATGTTTTTTTTTTATTTTCAGTCGGATTACGATTTTCAGCCTGTACCCGACCCTGATCACCCTGGGAGGGTGCTCGACCTTCATGCTATGTACAATGGCCTAATGAAAAACATGCAGACAAAGGTCCGATACAACAGGAATGAGCTGAAGGCCGACTGCTACTCCCTATGGATGGCGACCCCCGAGGCAGAGAGAGTGGCCCTCCTATCTACTCCGGCATTTGCGAGAGTCGACGTAGAGACATGGCCTCTATTGTGCCAATATTTCGACTCCCAACGCAAACAGGTATGTATTTTAAATGTAATTCATTATTTAGGATATAATTTATTTTTTTGTGTTCCTTAATTAAAAAACTAAATGTTAATGCGTTGTACAGAAACAGGCCGCTCAGAATACAGAGAATAGAAAGTCGGCGAAGAGGGGTCGCCCCACTTACACAGTGGCTCGAGGAATATTACTCGAGCCATGGAGTTATCGGTAAATTATAAGTAAACCGACCTTTGTGATATTCTGCAATATTAAGAGTTATTTTCTAATATTTCTAATATTCAGAGTTATTTTCTAATATTGCAGACAGCTCAGACCGTGGCGTAAGGTGGTACACCGAGCATGCTGTCCGCATATCTTGCCGTCCACGGCACCTCGACAGATTCCGCCACGGGCGAGCTTCGATATCCCGACGTCGCTACCCAGGAGTATCGCGTAAGTGTTAATATTTATTCTACCCATATTTGAAATTTTAGTTTTGGAAGGTTCAAATTTAAATTTTATACTTATACTTTATTGCTTAATATAGGTGTAGGAGCGGGTGGTTGAGCAGGCCGAGGCCTCAGGGATCGATTTTACCGGACAGAGCGATCCGAGGCTGCTGACCCCAGTCCTGGACGCCGCACACGGAAGGCACCACGGAGGTTGGGAGAAAGGCCGGGGACTGGGCCCTAGCAGGGCCCATATGAAGTTGGACTCCACCCCGGCGGTTACTTCTTCTGTCTCCAGTGAGCGACGTGTCCAGCAGGAACTGGAGAGCTTGAGGGCCACCGTTCAGGAGTTGAAGGGGATGCTGGTATGTATACTACTTTATAGTAAAATATCATGTCATATTATAGATATCAACATATCCATAATTAGTACGTAGCCTGAGCTTATTTGGTTGTAGACTTAGGTTTGATTAATCATACATACATATTTAATTAAAATAAACAACGGTTTTCCAAACTAGATATCCAAATGGGGTTTTGAAATAACTTGATAATGATACGAATTCGAATAATACACAGTTCTTACACGCTTATTACACATGTTAGGTCCAGACGCGACAGGGTACATCGGCCAAGCCTCCACATGCATCTCCTTCGGCTGCGGCTCCACAAGCCACTACATCGGCTGCGGTTCCGCAGAAAGCTCCTATAGCTCCACCGCCCGCTCAGACTCCCGCAGCCGCGGCTCCGCAAGCTACTACCTTGACGGCGGCTGCGCAGACCACATCGCCAGCTCCACAGGCCGCTCAGACTCCCGCACGCGCCGAATTGCATGGTTTATTGACCGAGGAGATGGCGCGCCAGATTCTAGCGTTTATCAGAGGTGGAGCTAGACCGAGCTATGGTAGCTTTTTGATTCTTATTTTTTGAAACATGTATCTATTTATATGATACATATTGTACTACATTTTGAAACGATATTGATATTGATATTGGTTTATATTTATATCATATTCAGTTTTTTGGTTTCTTTTGTATATTATATGCGTGAGATGTGATTATGAATACTGCGATATATGTTGTGTGATGATTAATTTTATATTTTATTAATGTATATATTATTTTGCACAGGGCGAGAAAAAATTAGGCAACCCTTTTTTTAAAAAAAACAGATAATATGTACCTACGGATTAACCCGTAGGTACACATGTTGCCCCTACGGATTCAACCGTAGGGGCACAATATCAGCACTAACTGATATTTTCCCCCCTGATCTTAGTATCAGGGGGTTGGGCGTTCCCCTACGAATATATCCGTAGGGGAAAACAAAAGCCCCTACGGAGTTATCCGTAGGGGCAAAATATCAGGATTTCTGATATTTTGCCCCTACGGATCTGTACCTACGCATGTATCCATAGGGGCTATGACTTAGACCTACGGATGAATCCGTAGGTACAAGTAATATATTTAAAAAAACCGTAAATAAAATAATGTTTTTGTCCCTACGGCCTACTCCGTAGGGGCTCCAGGACCTACAGTGAAATCCGTAGGGGCAGGTTTTTGTCCGTAGGGGCAAGTTCAGGGCTTCAACTTGCACCTACGGCGTTTGCAACTACAGATTATTTTCTTTCCCCTACGGACATATCCGTAGGGGCAGTGGTTTGCCCCTACGGGTTAATCCGTAGGGGCAACCCCTCTTTGTAGTAGTGACACACACGTAGGGGTATGTGATTGGGGTTTAGATAAGAGATAGGAATGAAGAATAGGACTTATATTTTTAATAGAGATGATAAAAATTCCTAAGTTGAGATAGAACCCTAGAAGGAAAACTTAAAAGATGTCGAAAGCTAAGTAAGTTTACAGAACATATATAATCTTAAGTTAATGATAAGGAAGCGTGAAGAATACGGGTGGATGATTTTTAAGTCGAAGATAATAGAGTTCTTGTTAGAAGACCTAATTGGAGAATAAAAGTCAATAAGCCGAATTGATAGGATTTTGTGGGTAGTATCCGCTGAAAACCCTAAGGGGAGAACACTCCTCCTACTAGGGACACCTAGAGGTTTAACGGCTTGTTGCACGAGCTCAGTGCAATCGCTTTTCCCTGTGAAAGTGAGGCTATGTCTTTTCCGAGAATAAAACTAGGTTTGCTCGAGGACGAGCAAAAGATAAGTTTGGGGGTATTTTTTCATACCATAATTTTGCATTCTTATACACCCTATTCTTATTCATTTTACAAATAAACAAGTGCTTTTGACCCATGTCTGCTACATAGTTGCAGGTTACAGGTTCTCGGAACAAAAACAGTGAAAAAGACAAAAGACGATACAAAAGTGAGATTACGACTAACAAATGGAAGAATCTTGATCAAGCTTACAGTTAGAGAATAAACAAAGATCAGTTCACAAAGTACAAAGGCAGCGCAAGGTTCAAGATTTCGACATGAAGCGAATGATAAAAGTCCACTACATTACTCACTGTGGAGATCTGGAAAAGAACTAGAAGACATTCTGAAGAACCAACTGAAGAAACAGGAGGACAAATATAGCCAGAATTAGCACAGCAAAAAGCACACACCAAACCTCTTTTTTGGCCGCGGAACCACGGCCAAACAGGGCCTATGGCCGCGGTTCCACGGCCGTGTATAACCCATGTCGGTGAAAATTTTCCATAAAGACTGGCGGCGCATTGACTAGTCTTCCTATGGGTATATTTGTAAAAGCAGAAGTGAGTCGATTGTAACCCTAGGGTTTTCTATACTCTATAAATAGAAACCCAAAAACTTGTTTTAGGTCATGCCTCTTTTTATTCATCTATTCAGATCTGTAAATTCCTGTGTAAATGTTTGGAGAGAGCCATCAATAAAGTAAGTAATTTTATTAAATTGCCCTGGTTAATTTTTATTCTGCCTTAGTATAGATTTTTCATTCTTTGCCCTAGTTAGATAGTTAGAGATGTTTATCAATTCCCTAATGAGCGAGTAATCTCCTCGCTTGTTAGGGTTAGATTTGGGAAAGGCTTTAGAGATGAAAATCTTTCACCCCTTTCTTTCCCATCACATATAATTAATAAAACTCCATGCATACATACACACACATTTCCCTACGGTACCTTACCCCTCGAGGTAACGGTGATACCGTAGTATAAACGACTGGTTGTGTATATTTTCCATGGAGGATAGGGTAAGAATTAAGAAAGGAAGGACTAGAACCTAGAGGAAGAAATATCGTTTCTTCCCGATGGTACTAATCCCCTTTATTAATTATTACCCTAACACCTAAAAGAGATCTAAATTAGGGCATTGAAAGCGGTGAGGAAATCTTCAATTTCCAAACTTATCCTAAACCTAACCCTAGCAAGATTCTAATCCTAGTTTAAATCAGTTTAGTTTTTAGTGATAATCCATCCACACCGTTTGGAATTAACTCGTTAGACCAAATTAGGAAATACACAACATCCCTGTGGACCGACCCGTACTCGCCGGCTAGCTACCAAGCGACGCCGTTCTTGATTGCGGTTAACAAATATTTTTGATTCATCTTTTAAAAAGCGCAAGCACGCTAAATCTTTCAATCACCTCGCCTCGAGCCTTGTCACCCCCCTGTCCTTACCAAGGCGATGACGGTCAGCTCGCCTGCACCAGGCATGACCGGCATCCCCCTCAACGGGGTCGCACCTATGAAGCCCTCCAAGGCAGTTCGAGGACCACCCCACCGCGGGGCCTAAAGGACCACACCGGAACGAACCGGGGCCCATCGAGAACTATGGTCATGACGACAAGGGGCCAGTCCGGCTCCTGCGAGACTCGGAACCCCTCACCGGCAACAGACGCCAACGGCCACTTGAGCAAGAAGGCCCGGGTCTACGAGCCTATCACCTTTGGAGATGAGGACCTCCACGACATATCCATACCCCACAACGACCCTCTGGTGATCATGGCCCCAATCTACCGGTACGAGGTCCACCGGATACTTGTCGACTTGGGCAGCTCGGCAGACATCCTCTTCCATGACTGCTTTCTGCGCATAGGGCACACCCCAGCAGACTTGAAACCGACCTCCCACGTCCTTTCAGGGTTCACCAACCACTCCATCCAGGCGCAAGGGGTGGTCACCCTACAGTTCAACGTCGGGGAGCTCGGCCGCACCCGTACATTGCCTGTGGACTTCATCGTAGCAAAGGTCCCATCGGCCTACAACGTCCTCCTCGGCCGCCCGACACTGAACTCCCTCCAGGCCCAGATATCGACCTACCACCTGGCGATGAAGTTCCATCTCGATCAAAGCGAGATAGGTCGGGTATACGGGAACCAGCGGGTCGTAAAGGTATGCCTTACCGAAACATCTTCGTTCGAGCAGCCGGCCGACGACGCTGAGGTAAATAACGACATCAAGGGTTCTCTGGACACCCGGGACGAGCGGAAAGAGGTCGGGGGACGCCGGTCGAACCACTGACCGAGGTGCCCCTGACAGAAGGGGACAAGGAAAAACCGTCCAGGTCGGATCACTCCTGACAAGAACTCAGCGAGACGACCTGGTCAGATTCCTCAGAAATAACTCCGACGTCTTCACCTGGGCGCCTGCTGACATGCCTGGGATTGACCCTAAAATCATTTCTCACAAGCTCGGGGTCGATCCTGCGGCCTGACTCGTCAGACAGAAAAAGCAAAGCTTCGCCCCGGTCAAACAGAAGGCTATCGAGGATGAGGTTGATCGACTTCTCGCCGCCAATTTCATTAGGAATGTACCCTAATTGGAGTGGCTGGCGAACATAGTTCTGGTTAAGAAGTCAAGCGGAATGTGGCGCATGTGCGTCGACTTCACCGACCTCAATAAGGCCTGCCCGAAGGACAACTATCCACTCCCTCGGATAGATCAGCTCATCGACAGTTCGGCTGGCTACGAGCTGTTGAGCTTCATGGATGCTTTCTCTAGCTACAATCAGATCTGTATGAATCCGAAAGATGAAGATCTCACCGCATTCATAACGGACCGGGGGGTATATTGCTACAGAGCGATGCCCTTCGGCCTCAAGAACACCGGGGCCATGTACCAACGGTTGGTCAACGGCATGTTCAAGCCACAGATCGACGGGAATATGGAGGTCTACGTTGACGATATGCTCGTCAAATCCGTCTCATCGGCCGACCATGCAATGGATCTGGGCGAGACATTCGAAGTGCTCTGCAAGTTCAAGATGAAGCTAAACCCCGCCAAATTCTCATTCGGAATCACCGGGGGAAAGTTCCTCGGTTTCATGGTCACTCACCGTGGAATCGAAGCTAACCCAGAGAAAATTGACATTATCTTCAACATGGCCACGCCCAAGACCAATGTCGAGATCATGTGGCTCACGAGACGAGTCACCGCTCTGAGCCGTTTCATGTCCAGGTCGGGGGAGAAATGCCTCCCGTTGTTTAAAGCTCTGAGGAAGATCCCGAGGTTCGAGTGGTCGGAGGAGTGCCAAGCCGCCTTCGACCAATTGATGAAGCACCTCGCAACGCCACCACTGCTCACCCGACCTGCTGAAGGAGACGACATGTCGCTGTATCTGGCGGTATCTGACCAAGCAGCAAGCTCGGTGCTCGTTCGGGAGGTCGGTGGAGCGCAGAAGCCGGTGTACTATGTGAGCCTCATATTTAAGGATGCAAAAACGAGATATCCGGCCATAGAGAAGATTATCTTAGCCCTCGTGGTGGCTTCAAGGAAGTTGCGGCACTACTTCCATGCACACACCATCATCGTTCTCACCGAGCGCCTGTTAAGGGCTATCCTTGCATCACCAGCCGCTTAGAAAAGTGGAGGTGGGAACTATCTCAGTTTGACATAAAATATTGCCCGAGGCAGGCCATCAAAGCGCAGGCCCTGGCAGATTTCATCGTTGAATGCACCATCCTTAGCAAGAAACCGGAGCCCACGCCGCCCCTCGCAACTCAGTGTCCCATCATGGAGAGGGCTCGATTCCTGAGTGGATCATTTACGTCGACGGGTCCTCAACCGAGGAAGGCTGTAGGCTGGCCTCATTATCCGGGGCCTGAACGAAGCGGAAATGGAGTACTCTCTGAAGCTCGGTTTCAAAGCCTCAAACAACGCGGCAGAATACGAGGCCCTCTTGGCTGGACTGCACATGGCCGCCGGGCTGGGACTGAAAATAATTCGAATTCGCAGCGACTAGGCCCTTGTCGTCGGTCAAGTGACCGGCCGCTTTGAAGCTCGGGAACCTCTGATGATGAAGTACCTGGACGAAGTGAGGAAACTCCGAAGGAACTTTGACGAAGTCCAAGTAGAACAAATACCCAGGCAGCTGAATGCCCAAGCCGACGCCCTGAGCAAGCTGGCTTCATCATACTCGGCCAACAATAAGCGGTTTATCCTATTCGAAACCTTACCTCAGCCCAGCGTGGAAGACGGAGCGACAACACTCCACGTATATGCGGCACAGGAAGGCGACCAAGATTGGAGGAGACCCCTTGTGGAATTCCTTAAGGACGGTATGCTCCCAGAAGATCGAGGAGCCGCCCGCCACTTCATCTGGAGCAATGGGAACCGTTAAAAGAAGTCGTTCACCCAGCCCCTGCTCCGGTGCATTGACCCCCATGAAGCCGACTACGTCCTCCGGGAAATCCATGAGGGGGTTGGCGATGCATACCAAGGGGCCCGAACCTTTATCCAAAAGGCGTTGCTCCAGGGGTACAACTGGCCCACTATTCATGAGGACGCCCAGAAGCTAGTTAGGAGATGCAAGAGTTTCCAGCTCCACAACAGCGTCCCTCGCCTCCCCGCTACCGAGCTGACCGCCCTTACATCCCCATGGCCGTTCGCCCAGTGGGGATTGGACATGATCGGCCAGTTCCCTACCGGTACAGGAGGGCATAAATACGTCCTCTTCGCAGTAGACTACTTCACCAAGTGGATCGAGGCCGTCCCCATCAGGAAACCGGACGACGCCACGACCATCAAGTTCCTTCAAAACAATCTGATACTCCGGCTCGGCATCCCGAGATGTATCATCACCGACCATGGGACGAACTTCGAGAATAAGAAAGTGAAGGACTTCTGCAAAGAATTTCATATCCTCATGAAGTTCGCCGCGGTCGCGCATCCCCAATGCAATGGGCAGGCCGAAGTTGCTAACTGAGACATCCTCCGAGGCCTCCGGACCTACCTAGAAGGACGACAAGGCAGTTGGGTCGAAGAATTGCCCCGGGTCTTATGGGCCCTGCGCACGTCAAAGAAGACCCCCACCGAGGAAACCCCCTTCAGTCTCTACTACGGGACCGAGGCAATGGTCTCAGCAGAGATCGGGCTACCCAGTCATCGGGTCGAGCACTTCGATGACGATGCGAACACCTCGGCGTTATGGACCAACCTGGACATCTTGTTGGAGAAGAGAGACCGGGCCCAGATCAGGGCTGCCGCTTATCAACAATAAACGGTCCGATACTACAACGCTCGGGTCAAGCACCGCTCCTTCCAGACCGGGGATCTGGTCCTATGATGAAACGAGTTAGTTGATCAAAGCAGGCTACACAAGTTCTCCCCGAGGTGGGACGGTCCCTTCCTAGTCTCTGAGGTGCTCCCCGGCGGGGCCTATCGCCTGCAAGATGCGGACAGGCGCAAGTTCCCACGGCCTTACAACGCCGAGAAGCTCAAGCTATACTAATGAGGCCAAGGACAACGAGTGTGTACCCCTCCTTTCACAAAGACGATGTAAACGCTTTCTAAAAATCCTTTCCATTAGAATAAAGAAACGTCGAAACATTGCAAATAGAGTTCTGTCCTTGCAATCCAAAGCCCTCACCAAATAGGCAACCGCGCGGCTTCACTGCCCGGTTATCCTCAGCAGGCCTCCTGCGGTCCCTCTAACGCTGAGGATAAAAGTCCTCCCTCAAGGCAGCCGGGCAGCTACCCTGCTCGGCTATCCCTGGCCGGCAGCTTCCTTACACGCAACACCAGGGATCAAAGCCCTCGCCAAGAGGCCACCGCACAGCTTCACTGCCCGGTTATCCTCATCAGGCCTCCTGCAACCCCCCCAACGCTGAGGATCAAAGTCCTCCTTAGAAGCAGCTCAGCGGTAACCCTGCTCGGCTATCCACGGCTGGTAGCTTCCTACCACGACCGACAGGGATCACAAAGCCCTCCCAGAGGCAGTCGAACCCGAGGATCCCTCGATCGGCTATCCTTCAGGACAAAAACCCTTGCCAAGAGGCACCGGGCAGTAACCCTGCCCGGCCAAGAGTCCTTAGTAGGCTTCTTACAGCCCCTCCCGCGCTAAGGACTAAAGTCCTCCCAGAGGCAGTCGAGTCCTTGCTCGGCTATCCCCGGCTGGTAGCTTCCTACAACAACCGACAGGGATCAAAGTCCTCACCAAGAGGCACCGGGTAGTAACCCTGCTCGGTCCCCGTCCTGAAAGGTCAAAGCCCTCGCAAGAGGCAACCGATCAGCTACCCTGCTCGGAAATCTCCGGCTGGTAGCTCCCTACCCATGACGCCAAGGATCGAAGCCCTCGCAAGAGGCATCCGAGTGGCTACCCCGTTCGGTCATCCCAGGCTGGTAGTTGCCTACCCACAACGCCAGAGATCAAAGCCCTCGCCAAGAGGCAACCGCGCAGCGTCACTGCCCGGTCATCCTTGGTGGGCTTCTTACAGTCCCTCCAACACTAAGGATCAATGTCCTCCATAGAGGCGGCCGAGCTGCTTCCCTGCTCGGCTATCCCTGGCCGATAGCTTCCCTAATCGCAACGCTGGGGATCAAAGCCCTCGCCAAGAGTCATCCACGCGGCTTCACCGCCCAGATATCCTTAGCAGGCCTCCTACGGCCCCTCCAACGCTAAGGACCCAAGTCCTCCTTAGAGGCAACTCAGCAGATACCCTGCTCGGCTATCCCCGACCGGTAGATTCCTACCACAACCGACAGAAACAAAATGTTGGGCATGAACGAGCCGGGAAGCTACTCGGAACAAATACGGCGGACCTCCCTCTGCCCATCACATGCAGAGGATCCGAGGCCGCAATAAGGGGCATAAGGTCTACCCAAGTCTGAGCGATCCCCCTCCGACTTCGAGGCCATGGAGATGCCTCCTTCTCAGCAGCGCTTGGCACGCTCGGCAATTGATCGAAATCAACTCGACAAACGATCGCTGGAAAGATGGCTGACCTGACATGAAAGCTCAACAGTGCAAGCGGGGATATTTTACAAGCATTCTTCACAAACAGAAGATAAAGTGCAAACCGATGAAACAAAAAAAATTATTACCAAAAGCAAAGTCTTTACAAAGGGTATTTTGGGCTCCCCAGCCTTACAAACTGCCCGGAGGCTTACAAAAGAGGGACGAGGAAATATCAAAAGGGCCTAAGTCGTAAACCCCCCTGCGCCTCGCTTCCCTCATCACTGGCATCACGGCCTGCCGGAGGCTTCACCACCAGAGGTTTTTCCACCAGGGGCGCGCCTCGCTTCCGTCATCGTTGTTTGCTGAAGGCCTTGCCATAGGGAGTGAGACCCGAGCACGGAGCTCGCCATAAGCGAACTCGGGAAGCTGCTCCTTCACGGCATCCAGAGCCTTATTCCACGCGACGGCGGAATACTCACCAAGCTCGACGTAGAACTGCTCTGACACCTTATAATTGGCTACAGCTTTCCTAGCCCGAACCTCGGTAGTCTGGGCCGCCAGAAGCTCCGCCTCGGCATCCCCCCTGCTGGCGTCTCTCTCCTTCTCCATGGCCACGAAACGATCGGCCAGATCCGCCAGCTTCCTCTCGACAACCCGGTGGGATGCACTCAGGCAACGATGGGCACCCCGATTCGCTGAATTAGCGAGCTCCGCAACCTCCGCACGGGCTTCCAGGACGTCGGCCCTTGCCCTCTCCAGACGCAGGTCACGCCGCAGGACCTCGACCTCCGAAGGAAACGCTTCTACTGGCCTCGGTGCGTGGAACGCCCCCTTGGCCTCCATACAAGTAGCGAGGGCGCAGTGTTGAAGGACCTGACGGGAAGCGGATGAGAAACTGGGAGGAACCCGAGCCAAAGAAAGGAAGGTCAAAAAATAACGCATAGAGGAGTTCGTACCTGGACCGCCCCTTAGGTTATGGCCTCCATTTGGGCCCTCAGGGTGCCATCCGGAAGCTTTCCCTAGGCTAACTCTTCCATCCCGGCGAGCAGGCCGCAACGACGGAAAGCCCAGATGGAACCATGAAGACGGCATCACCCTCCTACATGGGAATCCCCTCAGGAACCATCGACGGCGGCGCACGAGAAATTGTCCTTTTTCTCTTAAGGGAGGGCCCGTCCTCGCCCTCCCCTCTGTTTCCCGTCTAGGGCTCAGGTGACCGTGGATGTCTCTGGCCGCCGCCGGAATAATCACCAGGATCCGTCAATGAAGCGGACAGCCCTATCGCCGGAAGAACATTCGGCACGGGGCATGATCCTGCCAGGGGCACGGCCGCACCGCTGGCCTCCCTCTGGAACGAGCTACCCAAAGAATGGGAACGAACCATATATCCAAAAAAAGAAGAGCACCGAGCAGCCAAGACTTAGAAGAAAGGAAATTTGAAATAGTAGGGGCCCTGGAGTGGGTCCCACCCCTATTTATCACCGCAGATAACCTCATCCAATGGCGCCCTTCGTCTCCCACCAAAACGCCTCCTCGCGTCCAACGGCTCCGATTGCTCCACTTATCGTTCCCGCACTGGACCCACCCTATCAGATGCCGCAGGTCTGCACACGTCGCGTCGGCCAACCGACGCTTGACACATGGACCGTCGCCTCAATGGCAGGATGCACGAACCAGTGCACCTTCCTTAAATGCAGAGATCTCACCCTGATTCGCTGGCAGAAAAGACAGCTGACAGCCCGGGGACGCGTCCCGACGAAACCTTAGGAGGGAGCTTACCCCGGACGGTCCGGTAGTCCACACCTGATCCGACCCGCTAGCTGCTCGGGACAAGAGTGGGGGGCTAGTGATGATGCTCGATATTGGCGATCCCCAAGATCAGGACACGTGGCAGATGACGTGTCCCAGAACTCAGAAGAAAGGGCCTACAGGGGCCGACCAGGCCACCCCGGTACCCGACCTGCAAGCACAAGCCGGCCCTCCTCGGAGCCCTTGCAAATTGGCCTCCTCGGCCCCTCAGCTCTCCCCGAGCTGCCACAAGACCAAGACTCCTTGGCCCTCTTGCTCGTCTCTGAGCTCTCCAACCGAGGCCATCTCCCTCGGTCCCTCCGACTAACTAACTCCACCACTCACAGGTGTAACCGCCGCTCCACAAATCTCGCCATGCGCAGATTCCCTTCCAGCAACGTCCTATGTTCCATGCCATCACGACCCCCATTAATGGGCGATCCTCTCTATACGCGGGCGTGACGTCGGGAGCGTAACTGCCGGCGAGATTCTCGCGCCTGCTGCTGCGTGCTGCCGCCACTATATTAACCCCCATCACAGAGGGGTCAAGTAAGCCATTTTTTAACTGCACTTAGCCATTACTCTGCTCGGATCTCATACTAACTTGATCGTCGGAGGGTCCTCTGTGGTACCAAACCACCCCAGGACTTCTTTGCACGTATTCGGCGCTAAACTCCTCAAATCACCAATCTCCTCAAAACCCATTGAGACCCACACGCAGCGAGAGATTACCTCCAAAATCCCCCGGGAGATCGACGGAAGACAATATCTGAGGGAGACCCGAAAAGGACCTCCATCACTATGATTTTTTTTTCTTGAATACCTTGCCTAGCTTGGGTTAAATTAATATAGAGGAAAATATATGATTGAATGGATCAAAGGATATAAATGAAGTTGCAAGTGCTGAGGAAGAGCGCCCTCTTCCTTCTCTCATTTATAAAAAAAAATGAGACACCGTTCCTAATCCCAGGATGATAGATGGAATAAATTAGCTATCATTTTCTTATTAATTAGAGACCGTCGAAGATGGAATAAATGAGCTATCCCTTTCTCATTAATTGAATACCCCGGGCTCGAACCGGGATCTTCCTAATGAGCTTCTCCAAGCCCTACCAATGAGCACCTTCTCCCACTTTTCATTTATGGGCTAAGATGCATGGAACAACTACCAATCATTTCAAGAGGGTAATGTTGTTTCCAACTAAAAAGAAAGAAACATAAGGTGGAAACCATTGCAAGTTGAGGTGATAGTCAAGTATATTCTACTTGCAGGAACCCATTCGAACAGGAAAGAGAAAGAGATGAAAAATTTCGGACATCTTTCAAACAGCTTGTCGAGGTTCATGTTTTAATTTTTTTTCTTTCTCATTATTGGACACATATGTCCAGCACAAAGAATAACTTTTTCCTTATAAGGCCTTGATTATTGGCCGAAAGAAATTAGTGGAAAATGTACTGAGCTGATATATTGGTACCGATCTAGTATCAGTATACCGGCTAATCCCAACCGATCTATATCTCGTTATTTGATATTATATTAATATATAATTATATTAAGAATATATATTTTATAGGTTAAAATGCATTTTCTAATATATTAAATTTTTTTATTATATTGGTATGTCAGTCAAACCGATTGATATATATGCCAGTAAATATTAATTAGTATTTCAAACATTATTTATGAAGGAGGCCCTTTTCGGGTCTCCCTTAGATGTTGTCTTCCGTCGATCTCCCAGTGGATTTTGGATATGATCTCCTGTTGCGTGTGGGTCTCAATGGGTTTTGAGGAGATTGGCGATTTGGAGGAGTTTAGCGCCGAGTACCTGCAATGAAGTCCCGGGGTAGTTTTGTACCACCGAGGACCCTCCGACAATCAAGTTAGCACTAGATCCAAGCAGAGTAACGGCTAAGTGGAGTAAAAAATGGCTTACTTGACCCCTCTGTGATGGGGGCTTATATAGTGGTGGTAGCACGCAGCAGCAGGCGCGAGAATCCCGCCGGCAGTTACGTTCCCGACGTCACGCCTGTGTAAAGAGCGGATCGCCCATTAATGGGTATCGTGATGGCGTGGAGCGTGGGATGTTGCTGGCGGAGAATCTACGCATGGCGAGATTTGCAGAGCAGTGGTTACGCCTGTGAGTGGTGGAGTTGGTCGGTCGGAGGACCGAGGAAGATGGCCTCGGCTGGGGAGCTTGGGGACGACGAGAGGGCCGAGGAATCTTAGTCCTGTGGCAGCTCGGGGCGAGCTGAGAGGCCAAGGAGGCCAATTTTGAGGGGGCCCTGAGGTGAGCCAGCTTGTGTTTGCAGATCGGGTACAGAAGTGGCCTGGTCGGCCCCTGCGGCCCTTTCTTCTGAGCTCTGGGACACATCATCTGCCATGTGTCCTGATCTTGGAGATTGCCAATACTGAGTATCATCATTAGCCCCCCACTCTTGTCCCGACCAGCTAGCGGGTCGGGTCAGGAGTGGACTCCGGGCCGCCCGGGGCGAGCTCCTTCCTAAGGTTCCGTCGGGACGCGTCCCCGGGCTGTCAGCTGTCTTTCCTGCTAGCGAATCAGAGCGAGATCTCTGCATTTAAGGAAGGTGCGCCGGTTCGTGCATCCTGCCACTGAGGTGACGGTCCACGTGTCAAACGTCGATTGGCCGACACGACGTGTGTAGACCTGCGGCGTCTGATGGGGTGCGGTCCAGTGCGGGAACGACAAGTGGAGCAATCAGAGCCATTGGACGCGAAGAGGTGTTTTAGCGGGAGATGAAAGGAGCCTTTGGATGAGGTTGTTTGTGGTGATAAATATGGTGGCCCTCTCTAAGGCCCCTGCTCTTTCAAATTTCCTTTCTTCTAAGTCTCGGCTGCTCGGCGCTCTTCCTCTTTTGGACACATGATTCATTCCTACTCTTTGGGTCGCTCGCTCTAGAGGGAGGCCAGCGGCGCGGCCGTGCCCCTGGCTGGATCATGCCCTGCGTCGAATGTTCTGCCGGCGATAGGGCCGTCTGCTTCGTTGACGGCTCCTAGTGATTGTTCCGGCGGCGGTCAGAGACGTCCACGGTCATCCAAGCCCAAGACGAGAGACAGAGGGAAGGGCGAGGACGGTTTTCCCCTTAAGAGGAAAAGGACAACTTCTCATGCGTCGCCGTCGATGGTTCCTGAGGGGACTCCCGTATGGGAGGGTGATGCCGTCTTCATGGTTCCGTCTGGGCTTTCTGTCGCTGCCGGCCTGCTCGCCGGGATGGAAGAGTCGGCCGGGGGAAAGCTCCGTATGGCACCCTGAGGGCCCAAATGGAAGCCATAGCCCAAGGGGCGGTCCAGGTACGAACTCTTCCACGCGTTGTTTTTGGCCTTCCTTTCTTTGGCTCGAGCGCCTCCTAGTTTCTCATTCGCTTCCTGTCAAGTCCTTCAACACTGTGTCATCGCTACTCGTATGGAGGCCGAGGAGGCGTTCCACGCACCGAGGCCAGTAGAAGTATTTTCTTCGGAGGTCGAGGTCCTGCGGCGTGACCTGCGTCTAGAAAGGGCAAGGGCCGACATCCTGGCAGCCCGTGCGGAGGCGGCGAAGCTCGCCAATTCAGCGAATCGGGGTGTCCATCATCACCTGAGTGCATCCCTGCGGGTTGCCGAGAGGAAGCTGGTGGATCTGGCCGATCGCTTCGTGGTCATGGAGAAGTAGAGAGATGCCAGCATGGGGATGCCGAGGCACGCTTCTGGTGGCCCAGACTGCCGAGGTTCAGGCTAGGAAAGTTATGGCCGATTATAAGGTGTCGGAGCAGTTTTAGGTCGAGCTTGGTGAGTATTCCGCCGTCGCGTGGAATAAGACTTGGGATGCCGTGAAGGAGCAGCTTCCTGAGTTCGCCGATGGCGAGCTCCGTGCTCGGGTCCCACTCCCGGCGGCAAGGCCTCTGGCAGAAAACGATGAGGGAAGCGAGGCGCGCCCCTGGTGGCAAAACCTCCGGTGGTGAAGCCCTCTGTGATGAGGGAAGCGAGGCGCAGGGGGGTTTGCAACTTAGGGCTTTTTGATATTTCCCCGTCCTCCTTTTTTGTAAGCCTCTGGGCAGTTTGTATGGCTGGGGAGCCCAAAATACCCTTTGTAAAAACTTTGCCTTTGATAATAAAACTTTTTATTTGGTTTCATCGGTTTGTACTTTATCTTGTGTTTGTGAAGAATGCTTATAAGATATCCCTGCTTGCACTGTTGGGCTTTCATGTCTGGTCAGCTATCTGTCTAGCGACCGTTCGTCGAGCTGATTTCGATCGCTTGCCAAGCGTGCCGAGCGCTGCTGAGAAGGAGGTATCTCCATGGCCCTAAAGTCGAGGGGGGATCGCCCAGACTTGGATAGACCTGATGCCCCTTATTGGGGCCTCGGACACTCCACATGTGATGGGCGAAAGGATATCCGTTGCATTTGTGCCGAGCATCCTCCCGGCTCGTTCATGTCCAAGATTTGGCTTCTGTTGGTCGTGGTAGGAAGCTACCGATCGGGGAGAGCCGAGCAGGGTAACTGCTGAGCTACCTCTAAGAAGGAATTGGATCTTTAGCGTTAGAGAAGCCGTAGGAGGCTTGCTAAGGACGACTGGGCAGTGAAGCTGCGCGGTTGCCTCTTGGCGAGGGCTTTTGATCTCTGGCATCGTGGGTAGGCAACTACCAGCCTGGGATGACCGAACGGGGTAGCCGCTCGGATGCCTCTCGCGAGGGCTTCAATCCCTGGCATCGTGGGTAGGGAGCTACCAGCCGGAGATGACCGAGCAGGGTAGCTGCTCGGTTGCCTCTAGCGAGGGCTTTGATCTTTGGCGTCGTGGGTAGGCAACTACCAGCCGGAGATGACCGAGCAGGGTAGCTGCTCGGTTGCCTCTTGTGAGGGCTTTGATCCTTCAGGACGGGACCGAGCAGGGTTACTGCCCAGTGCCTCTTGGCGAGGACTTTGATCCCTGTCGGTTGTGGTAGGAAGCTACCAGCCGGGGATAGCAGAGCAAGGACTCGACTGCCTCTGGGAGGACTTTGGTCCTTAGCGCGGGAGGGCCTGTAAGAAGTCTACCAAGGACCCTTGGCCGGGTAGGGTTACTGCCTGGTGCCTCTTGACGAGAGCTTTTATCCTGAAGGATAGCCGAGCGAGGGATCATCAGGCTCGACTGCCTCTGGGAGGGCTTTTGATCCCTGTCGGTCGCGGTAGGAAGCTGCCGGCCGGGAATAGCCGAGCAGGGTAGCTGTTGAGCTGCCTCTAAGCAGGGCTTGGATCCTTAGCGTTAGAGGGGTCGCATGAGGCCTGCTAAGGATATCCGGGCAATGAAGCTGCGCGGTTGCCTCTTGGCGAGGGCTTTGATCCCTGGCGTTGCGAGTAGGGAAGCTACCGGCCAGGGATAGCTGAGCAGGGAAGCTGCTCGACTGCCTCCGTGGAGGACCTTGATCCTCAGCGTTGGAGGGGCCGCAGGAGGCCTGCCGAGGATATCCGGGCGGTGAAGCCGTGCGGTTGCCTCTTTGGTGAGGGCTTTGGATTGCAAAGACAGAACTCTACTTGCAATGTCTTAATGTTTCTTTATTCGAACCGAAAGGATTTCAGCAAGAGTTTACATCGTCTTTGTGAAAGGAGGGGTACACACTTGTTGGCCATGGCCTCATTGGTATAGCTTGAGCTTCTCGGCGTTGTAAGGCCGCGGGAACTTGCGTCCGTCTGCATCTTGCAGGTGGTAGGCCCCGCCGGGGAGCACCTCAGAGACGAGGAATGGGCCATCCCACCTCGAGAAGAACGTGTGTATCCTGCCTTGACCGATGAACTCGTTTCGCTGTAGGACCAGATTCCCGGTGTGGAAGGAGCGGTGCTTGACCCGTGTGTTGTAGTATCATGCCGTTTGCTGTTGATAGGCGGCAGCCCTAATCTGAGCCCAGTCTCTCTTCTCCAACAAGATGTCCAGGTTGGTCCGTAGCGCCGAGGTGTTCGCATCATCGTCGAAGTGCTCGATCCGATGACTGGGCAGCCCGATATCCGTTGGGACCATTGCCTCGGACCCGTAGCAGAGGCTGAAGAGGGTTTCCTCGGTAGGGGTCTTCTTTGACGTGCCCAGGGGCCATAAGACCCGGGGCAGTTCTTTGACCCAACTGCCCTATCGCCCTTCCAGGCGGGTCCGGAGACCTCGGAGGACGTCTCGGTTAGCTACTTCGGCCTACCCGTTGCATTGGGGATGCGCGACCGCGGCGAACTTCATGAGGATATGGTATTCTTTGCAGAAGTCCATCACTTTCTCGTTCTCGAAGTTCGTCCCGTGGTCGGTGATGATGCATCTCGGGATGCCGAACCGGAATATCAGATTGTTTTGTAGGAACTTGATCGTCGTGGCGGCGTCCGGTTTCCTAATGGGGACGGCCTCGATCCATTTAGTGAAGTAGTCCACTGTGACCAGGACGTATTTATGCCCGCCCGTACCGGTGGGGAACTGACCGATCATGTCCAATCCCCATTAGGCGAACGGCCGTGAGGGTGTTAGGGCGGTCAGCTCGGTAGCGGGGAGGCGAGGGATGCTGTCATGGATCTGACAACTCTTGCATCTCCTGACTAGCTTCTGGGCGTCCCCATGAATAGTGGGCCAGTAGTACCCCTGGAGCAACGCCTTTTGGATCAAGGTTCAGGCCCCTTGGTGCGCACCGCTGACCCCCTCATGGATTTCCCGGAGGACGTAGTCGGCTTCGTGGGGGTCGATGCATCGGAGCGGGGGCTGAGTAAAGGTCTTCTTGTAAAGGTTCCCATTGCTCCAGATGAAGTGGCGGGCTTTGGCCCTGAGACGGCGAGCAGCTCCCCGATCTCCTGAGAGCGTACTGTCCTTCAGGAATTCCACGAGGGGTCTCCTCCAATCTTTGTCGCCTTCCTGTGCTACATATACATGGAGCGTTGTCGCTCCATCTTCCACGCTGGGATGAGGCAAGGTCTCGAAGAGGATAGACCGCTTATTATTGGCCGAGTATGACGAAGCCAGCTTGCTCAGGGCGTCAGCTAGGGCATTCAGCTGCCTGGGTATTTGTTCTACTTGAACTTTATCAAAGTTCCTCCGTAGTTTCCTCACTTCGTCAAGGTACTTCATCATCAAAGGTTCCCGAGCTTCAAAGCGGCCGGTCACTTGGCCGACGACTAGGGCTGAGTCGCTGTGGATTCGAATTATTTTCAGTTCCAGCCCAGCGGCCATGCGCAGTCCAGCTAGGAAGGCCTCATACTCTGCCGCGTTGTTCGAGGCTTTGAAACCGAGCTTCAAAGAGTATTCCATTTCAGCCTCGTCGGGCCCCGTATAATGAGGCCGGCACCATAGCCTTTCTCGGTTGAGGACCCGTCGTCGTAGATGATCCACTCAGGAACCGAGCTAGGCTTCCTCGCAATGAGACACTGAGTTGCGAGGGGTAGCGTGGACTCCGGTTTCTTGCTAGGGATGGTGCATTCAACAATGAAGTCGGCCAGGGCCTACGCTTTGATGGCCTGCCTCGGGCGATATTTTATGTCAAACTGAGATAGTTCCCACCTCCACTTTTCTAAGCGGCCTGAGGATTCTGGTGATGCAAGGATAGCCCCCAACGGGCACTCGGTGAGGACGATGATGGTGTGTGCTTGGAAGTAGTGCCGCAGCTTTCTTGAGGCCACCACGAGGGCCAAGAGAATCTTCTCTATGGCTGGGTACCTCGTTTCTACGTCTTTAAACACGTGGCTAACATAGTACACCGGCTTCTGCGCTCCATCGACCTCCTGGACGAGCACCGAGCCTGCTGCTTAGTCGGATACCGCTAGATACAGCGACAGCTCGTCTCCTTCAACTGGTCAAGTTAGCAGCGGTGGTGTCGCGAGGTGCTTCTTCAATTGGTCGAAGACGGCTTGGCACTCCTCCGACCACTCGAACCTCGGGATCTTCCTCAGAGCCTTAAAGAACGGGAGGCATTTCTCCTCTGACCTGGACATGAAATGGCTCAGAGCGGCGACTCGTCCTGTAAGCCGCATGATCTCGACGTTGGTCTTGGGCGCGGCCATGTTGAGGATAGCGTCGATTTTCTCTGGGTTAGCTTCGAATCCACGGTGGGTGACCATGAAACCGAGGAACTTTCCCACGGTGACTCCGAATGCGCACTTGGCGGGGTTTAGCTTCATCCTGAACTTACGGAGCACTTCAAAGGCCTCGCCCAAATCCCTGGCATGGTCGGCCGACAAGACAGATTTGACAAGCATGTCGTCAACGTAGACCTCCATAATCCTGCCGATTTGTGGCTTGAACATGCGATTGACCAACCGTTGGTACGTGGCCCCGACGTTCTTGAGGCCGAAGGGCGTCACCTTGTAGCAATATACTCCCCGATCCGTTGTGAATACAGTGAGATCTTCATCTTCCGGGTTCATACGGATCTGGTTGTAGCCAGAGAAAGCATCAATGAAGCTCAACAGCTCGTGGCCGGTGTTCACACCATAATATTGTATTATTATATTCCCCATGCTTATTCGTTTTATAAATAAACAGGTGCTTTTGACGCATGTCTGCTACATATTACAGGTTACAGGTTCTTGGAGCGAAAACAGTGAAAAAGACAAAAAAACGACACAAAAAAGGGACTTTGACCAACAAATAGAAGGATCTTAATCAAGCCTACACAAAAGATCAGTACAAGGCAATGCAAGGTCCAAGATTACAAAGCAAACGGTTAAAAGTCCACTGCAATTGTTCACTGGAGATCTGGAAGAAATAGAGAAGCCAAATTGAATAAAGATCCAAAGAAATAAAAAGCCCAAGAAGCCCAGAATCAGTTGCAAAATTTCCAGACATAAAATTTTACCAAAGCTTGGAGTCTACTTTGACTAGGTCTTCCTAAGGATATTTTGGTAAATGTAGACGTGCGAATCAATTGTAACCTAGGGTTTCCTATCCTCTATAAATAGGAACTTTAAATCATTATAAACCCTATGCCTCCCTTAACTAATAAATTTCAGCATTCTTTTGGAGAGCATCATTTTTGTAAGTTCTTTATTTTCTGCCCCAGGTTAATTTTCTATTCTTGCCCTAGTTAATCTTTTATTCTCTGCCCTAGATAAATGTATTTTAATTCCCTAATGAGTGAGTAGTCTCCTCGCTTGTTAGGGTTAGATCTGGGGAAGGTTTGAGAGACGAAGATCTCTCATCCCCTTTCTTGCCCTTCATATATTTTCATAAGACTCGATGCATATATGCACATACCGCTCCCTACGACACCCTATCCCTCGAGGTAGCGGTGATACCGTAGTATAAAGGCCCGGTTGTGATATTTTCCATGGAGGTTAGGGTAAATATTGATAAAGGAAGGACAAGAAACTAGAGAAGAAAACATCTTCCCGATGATTCTAATCCCTTTTATTAATAATTACCTTAACACCTAATTAGATCTTCATATGGGTATAGAAAGCGGTGAGATTTATAGACTTTCCAGACTTAACCTAGACCTAACCCTAGCAAGACTAGATATAGATTAATTTAGTTTTTAGATTTAATAATCAATCCGAACACCAATCGGAATTAACTCGTTAGCGCGATTAGGAAATTCACAACATCCCTGTGGACCGACCCGTACTCACCGGCTAGCTGCCAAGCGACGTCGTTCTTGATTGCGGTAATAGATAGTTTTTGAGATAAATCAAATGGCGCCGTTGCCGGAGATGGCGTGTTATTTCCTTTTTGCAATTTCGGGTTAATCTTAATTAAAAAAATCATAAAAACTGAAAAATCAAAAAAAATATATAAAAATATATCATCTGTTATTATTTGGAAAGGGTATTTTTTATGAATCTTTACAGGATTGACGGATCTGGAAAAATTCAGAGTTCGAAAAAGAAAAAGATACATCAAAACAGAGAGGTATTGCAAGGACAGAACAACAGAAATTTTTTGGAGACCTAAAGCCTCTATCCCACCGCTAAACCGCGGCCTAAGCGTGCTCCCGCCGCCCTTCCGCGGCCCTCTTGCATCATCATCGCGAAATTTTTGCACGGTTTGTTTCCTATTTCTCTCCTCTGCAAATCCCCATATATCTTTTGTCAAATCTTCTGCAGGATTCCTTGCGCTTAAAAATCTTCCCTTCCAAATAACAATCTTGTGCAGGATTCTTTGCGCCGGGTATAAAATAAAAAGATTTGATTGCAAGTGATTTTTCTGTTTTGCATATCTTTAAAACTGACTTTAAGGGGCTTTTGACCGATTTAAATTGGGTGGGGATTTCATCATCCTTCCCAGGACCCCAGAAATCACATAAGGCATTTGCATTGACCATATCTTAATTAAAAAATACTAGACTCAGCCCTAAAGACTTCGAGCTCAATAGGACAGAAGACTAGTTATAGGTATCAGCCATTAATCCTAACCTGACTTTGCGGTGTCTAGGCAAGTGTGTCCAAGACGAGTGGTTACTTAATTAGGACCGCTACTTGTAGCGGGGAGCCTCCCACTCACCTGGCACTTATCTGGCCGCAATTGGCGGTGAAGAGGCGGTTTGAGGTCCTATTTCTAGCCCTTTGGAACAGTTAGGAGCTGTCTAGCTGACCTAGGTGATCCTAGATCTAGGCCTGATTGTGCATTTTTGGTTGATCGAAAGTGTGTCTTAGCCCTTTATCAAAAAATATTTGTTTTTTTGCAAACAGTTCCAAAAAAAAAGAAGAGGAAAAAGGAAAAATCTTTTATAAACAACTTGCAACTTTTGTCGCTAAGAAATCCGTGCACCCCAACCTTCTTTCTCTTCTCTTTCTTCTATCATGGGTACCCCACATCATAAATCTCTTGCCGAACTTTGGTATCCCGAACCTAACTTTGCCTCGTACGTCAATTGTTTCGGTCGATTTAAAGACGATCCTTCCATGTCTAAAATATCTTTGAAAGATCACATAGAAGCGTCTAGGAAAAACAGTTCGACTTTTCAACCCACTTTGTGTCAACCAAGTCAACATTTACCAACTTCATATGTTGATACCACTTTTTCAAATCCTGCTGTAACTCCCATTGCTGAGCATATTGCTCAATCTCGTAGCCGATCTTTCACCTCTCTCCACACATCTAGTTCTAGGGATCAACAAGTCCATTCACCTTTTTATCCACATGTTGACCCTACTCCTGTCCAACCATCCAATTCCTACCAGTCCTACCCGACTTTCCCACCGTCACTAGACACTGTTTCTACACAGCCTTTTGGGAGTTTCACATATCCAAACAATTTCGAATCTTTTACCGAAACCCCCTTACCACCCAAGTCTAGTTTGGAAGAGTCGTTGGAGGCTTATATCTTAGCAACAAACAAAATGACTAGAAATGTGAAAGCGTCCATGGCCGCCCTTATGCAACCTAGTGAACCGGTAGCTAGTTTCACGCTAGCTCCAAATTTTTCAATGTATAAGGAGGCAGTTGGACAGAGTGAGAATGTGAGAGGATTTCCAAATCAAACCTACCCATACCCAATTGAATCCAACAACTCCAATTTTCAAACATGTGTCCAAAATGATGAGTTGTGCGACTTCGTAGTGCTTGATTTGCCAGATTATGAGGAACCCCTTTCGAGTGAAACCGCACCTAATCCGTTTGACTTTTACATCTCCACTCTAGAACCTAAATTTATCAATATCCATGCTTTTGATGAGGTGTCTAAAGAAATTGATTTTCAGTTGATTGAGGATATAGACGCCGGAAATATTTCGGATGATGAATCTATCGATTTGCTTGAAATTTTATGTCCAATTCATCATCCCGAGTCATTAAATGCTTCTCCTGAACTTCATATGCGTCTTGATTTTGATGATAATGGCATGGATGAGTTAAATATTGAGGAGAATTATGAGGATAGTATTGAGGAGAGTATTGAGGATAATATTGAGGTTGAACCATTTTTGTTTGATATGTCGGATTTCCAATTCATCCTCTTGCACCTTTAACTAAATCACCCTCCCTCCTTTCCATCGTTCCGGCCACGCCTAATATCACGCTTGAAGACTGTGAGCTTGAAAAATTTTCCTTTGAATCTGACACAGTCTTCACTGCCGATAACACTTACGAGTGTTTTACTTTTTCGGACGATGTTGATGACTCACCGCCCGAGTTTGAGTCCTTTACATTTTCAGATGAGTTAGTTGAACCATCAGACTCGGTTGCTTACAGTCGTTTCGAACCAGTATTGGAATCTTTCAAGTTCGAAACAGTTTACTATGGTGAGAATGAGACTATCCCTAATTCACTCCCTTTCGTCCTTCCTATTGTTCCGACCGTACAAGAGATCGTTACGCTTTCATCTTCTATACCAAGTTCGGCGTACCCATGTCTTCTTAAGAATCTTGAGGGATTTGACCCCATTTCTCGACGGGTTGATAGGTTAGCGCGATCGCTTTTAACACATCGGTCATCACAAATTGCGCTAATTTATTCACTCGATTTACACCCTCAAGATCGTACTCCACTTCTTTCTCCTTTCCGCCATTCTTCTCCTCCACCGAGACCATATTCTACCCTTCTTCCCACACGGTCTCGTGTGTTTCTCATTTCTTTCCTCTACACCCCATTATTTCACCAACCCTACCATTACCACGATAAGATCTTTGAATGGTTGGTGCTAACTTTTGGCTTGTGTAAGGCCAAGCTTAAGTTTGGGGGGAACCTTGTTGTATATATGTATATATATTTTTGTTTTCTTTTTCTATAAAAAAATAAAAAAAATTCAAAACATTAAAAAAAATTATAAATAAATAAATAAGGGAGTGCCGACATTTTGACCCTCTTAGTGTGGCATGACAGTGAGGACACTGTCAAGTTTAAGTTTGGGGGTATACTTGGTACGTCTTCTTCCTTCGCATTCATATGTATATTTTTGCATTTGCATATTTATTTGAAAACCCATAAAAATTGAAAAATTTTGAAAAATTATAAAAATTATTGTATTCAATTTTGACTTATTTGACTAGAGTTTGACAGATAGGTTAACTAGCTAGGAACAACTAGATTTTAGACTTAGTAAATTAAAAACCCTAAAAATAACCTTCCTTAAAATTTAACGGTAGAAAGTATATGTCTCTGTAGTTTATTTAGAAATAGGCAAATTTTGGGTTCACTTTTTGGGCTAAGTTGAAACAAGGGAAGAGTATTAATGTATTTATTAAAGTATAAGTTTGAAAAATAATTCCTAGCTTAAGTCTGAATTCTGAAAATGTATACCCTACAAATTGCACAATCACGCACCTTGAAACTTGGAATAGTAGAGGAGATCTTGAAATGCTCTTGTCTAAAGTCCTTTGTACAATGAAAATAAAAGAAAGAAAAAAAAAGTGTGAATAAAGAATAAAAAAATGAACACTGGTTTTTGTGATTACTTAAGGCTGTAAAAATAGAAAAATATTTAGCGAGGGTGCTTCATCACCTAGTGCCTTAGACCAACTGGTTTGGGAGTCACTGCTAAAGTCTTGGGTGTTGCAAGACTAAGAATTACGCTTCAATATGCAAACACATCTTGTAATCAGTCGTTGGTACCTCAAAAAGTATTAACGGTCGCATGAAGGATGAGTAAGCAAAATTCATTTAAAAATTCACCAATTAATAAGTGCTTTTGACAACAGACAAGAGTACGATTGCTTGATTTGAATTTCCAGGTGTAGGGGTGATTTATACACACACGTGGGGATATGTAATTAGAGTTTAGATAAGAGAAAGAAATGAAGAATAGAACTTGTGTCTTTAATAGAGTTGATAAAAATTCCTAAGTGGAGATGGAACCCTAGAAGGAAAACTTAAGAGATGCCGAAAGCTAAGTAAGTCTATAAAACATATATAATCTTAAGTTAAATGATGAGAAAGTGTGAAGAATATGGGTGGACAATTTACGAGTCGACGATAATAGAATTCCTTGTTAGGAAACCAAATTAGAGAATTAAAGTCAATGGGCCAAATTGATAGGATTTTGTGGGTGTAATCCGCTGAAAACCCTCAGGAGACAACACTCCTCCTACTAGGGACACCTAGAGGTTTAACGGCTTGTTGCACGTGCTCAGTACAATCGTGTTTCCCTGCAAAAGTGCGGTTAGGCTTTTGTAGAGAATAAAAAATAAGTTTGCTCGAGGACGAGCAAAAGATAAGTTTGGGGGTATTTGTTCACACCATAATATTGTATTATTATATTCCCCATTCTTATTCGTTTTATAAATAAACAGGTGCTTTTGACGTATGTCTGCTACATATTACAGGTTATAGGTTCTTGGAGCGAAAACAGTGAAAAAGACAAAAGACGACACAAAAAAGAGACTTTGACCAACAAATAGAAGGATCTTAATCAAGCCTACACAAAAGATTAGTACAAGGCAATGCAAGGTCCAAGATTACAAAGCAAACGGTTAAAAGTCCACTGCAATTGATCACTGGAGATCTGGAAGAAATAGAGAAACCAAATTGAATAAAGATCCAAAGAAATAAAAAGCCCAAAAAGCCCAGAATCAGTTGCAAAATTTCCAGACATAAAATTTTACCAAAGCTTGGAGTCTACTTTGACTAGGTCTTCCTAAGGATATTTTGGTAAATGTAGACGTGCGAATCAATTGTAACTTAGGGTTTCCTATCCTCTATAAATAGGAACTTTAAATCATTATAAACCCTATGCCTCCCTTAACTAATAAATTTCAGCATTCTTTTGAAGAGTATCATTTTTTGTAAGTTCTTTATTTTCTGCCCCAGGTTAATTTTATATTTTTGCCCTAGTTAATCTTTTTTTCTCTGCCCTAGATAAATGTATTTTAACTCCCTAATGAGTGAGTAGTCTCCTCGCTTGTTAGGGTTAGATCTGGGGAAGGTTTGAGAGACGAAGATCTCGCATCCCCTTTCTTGCCCATCATATATTTTCATATGACTCGATGCATACATGCACATACCGCTCCCTACGGCACCCTATCCCTCGAGATAGCGGTGATACCGTAGTATAAAGGCCCGGTTGTGATGTTTTCCATGGAGATTAGGGTAAGGATTGATAAAGGAAGGACAAGAAACTAGAGAAGAAAACATATTCCCGATGATTCTAATCCCTTTTATTAATAATTACCATAACACCTAATTAGATTTTCATATGGGTATAGAAAGCGGTGAGATTTATAGATTTTCCAGACTTAACCTAGACCTAACCCTAGCAAGACTAGATATAGATTAATTTAGTTTTTAGATTTAATAATCAATACGAACACCAATCGGAATTAACTCGTTAGCGCGATTAGGAAATTCACAACATCCCTGTGGACCGACCCGTACTCACCGGCTAGCTGCCAAGCGACGCCGTTCTTGATTTCGGTAATAGATAGTTTTTGAGATAAATCAGCCAGCTGAGCTATCGACAAGCTGATCTATTCGAGGGAGTGTGTAATGACCTCAAAATCTTTATACATTTGTATTATCTCTCTTCAATAATATACCGTATTTATTTGTACTTGGTATTTTCCTTTTTCTATTAAATTTATTATTATTTTATTTCTCAATCTATTATGTATTTTTTTCTAGGTACAATTTCTTTTTCTTATATTTAAGTTTTTAACTTCTCATTCTTATTTTTCCTTTCATAAACATTTAACCCAAATCCATTATTCTTATTCTCTACAGCCCATCTAAAAAGCCCATTTTCTTTTTAAGCAACATCATATATTTAATTCTAATTAAATATATGCATGAATAACCTTATAGCTCATTGGTTAAGTCCTTGCATTGTTATTCCATAAGTCACATGTTCAAATCCCCATTCTTGCAATTATGTTTTATCATTTTTTATTCTTCTCATAACCTACAAATGAGACCTTTCATTTCCGAAATGAATGGTGACCTTTCATTTCTCTTTTAATTCTCATGTTGAATGCATATATTATTATACATAATTCACCATTACACCATCTTTATTGTCCTCATTTATCTTTTCCTTCCTCACATTTTTTCTATCTCTCACTTCTTCCTCTTCACCTAGAGTCCAAGAAGAAGAACATGAAGAAGTCTTCAAGAAGGCCTCGCTACTAACGCGAGGGTATCGGTGGATAGACAAGCCCGGTGACAATACCGGCTTGTGCATGTAAGTCCCTTCTCTCTCCCTCCCTCCATCTCTTTATTCTTCTCTTTTCATATCTCGTGAACCCGTTTTTATCCATATCGTAATCCTTAAGAGAAAAATAAACATAAACGTATACATATATATAAGTCTAGATACATATGGTTATATATGGTTTAATAATATCTTATTACCTCTTGTTCAAATTAAAGTGTTTTCAATTCTTTGTTCATGACTATAAATGTTTATTATGAGTAGTGAGAACATAGATTTCATGCCACAATATATTTACGATATCTCATGGAATCGGTTTGGTTATTAAAAAAAAAAGATGAAGCTTGCGTAAAAATTCTAGTTAATCTTTTTGCCGATTTTAGTATACATATCAATATCTTTACCTTTAAAATAATTTGTAGAAATTAATTTTTACTTCTGGAAATTTCATGAAATTTACATATGATAGAATATATTATTTTTTACACGCTGTAAAAATTTTAGATCGATCCGCATAACTGTTTAGGAATTACATCGTATTTATTCACTGATCGTAAAACAGAAAACAGCAGTTATCGGTCAACTTCTAGGACATATAACTTGGTATACCAATATCCAAATTGAGTAAACCCAGGTGTTTTTGATATCTACATCGAATGATCTAGATTTTCTTAGTTTTATAGTTTTACTGAAAACCCATCTAAGATAAAGAAAACCGCGTTACAATATTAAGTGACGGATCTGGACAGAATCTGTTCCGATTCGCACACTGTTTTTAAATTGGACATAACTCGAACAACCGATGTCCGTTTGTGACAAAATTTAGATGTGTAGATGCACCATTGATATAACTATAATTTTATGTATATTATATTACTTAGGAATGCATGAAACAACCTGATATAGGCTTTGCAATAGAATATATAGTTGCTGTCCAGAAATCTGAATGTCTGTTTTAGACGCTGATATTAAAATGATCATAACTAGAGCTTCAGAAATCCAAATCATGTGAATCTTGGTGTTTTCGATAAGTTCATTGAAATACCTAAAATTTTCTAATACTTTTCATAACCTGAAAACTGATGGAAATTAACTCAAACTGCATTTTAAAAAAATATGTGACGGTGCCGAATAGATTCTGATCTGTTTTGCGCGACGATACGAAAACATATATATCTCTCAAACCGGTAGTCGTATTTAGGTGAAACTGGAACTCACGCATGCAAAACACTTAGATCCATATTTTTGTTTATGTTCTCGCATTCGTTTGACTTCATTAATTAGTCGTACATAATATTTCTTTACAGCATTGTTTCTGGTAGTTACTCGTATAATATACTTGACTCATTTCATGTTATTCGAACATGTATACATATTTATCTTGATCATTAAATTGTTGTATGTACATAAAGACAATAATTAAATACTTGAGTTGTATTTTGAAAAATATACAATAGTATTTTTACAATAAACCCCCTCAAGTTTTATAAATTACAATAAGGCCCCTAACAAATATTGAACTTCAACTTACCTTCTTTAGTCTGACTCGGGTTAGAGTCTGACTATTTCTGACTTGAATATGATTCAAGTCAATCTTATTCTTTTATATTCCAACTCAATATGAATACTTGAATCCCTGAATCCAGTTAACAATCTATATAACTTGACTGAACCGAACCATGGATATTCCTTTTACATGTTTCCCAGTATTCCTTTTACATGACTTTGCGGTTATAACCGTTTCCTGATATCATGGTTTCGGTCAGTCAGTCAATCAATCATACAACCAACACAATTTACAAGATAACAATACAAACAAGACATCACGGGGTTTAAGGGGTAGATTGGTACGGAAGGTGTTAAAAGTGGCACGAGACGGTAAGATTAAGACACCTAACATGAATCCAATTGCCGTTGTTCCGGGTTGTATAACGGAGCCTTGTACTTCCATTTGCCCTGGTCTCTAGCATACTGAGACCCCTCTCGTATACACTGGCATCCTTCTGTACCAAGCTACAACAACAGCGTTAACACCATACTAAAATAATATAACAATATAATACAACTGTAAAAGACACCCTCTCCCTCTCTCACTTACTCTCTGTCTATTCTATTTCTCCTCTTACCTTTGGGACTTACCGAGCGACCTGTTCGCTGACGACATTCTGTTTCTCTCTTCTTTGAATGTCGTCAGGTGATTCGGACCCGGCAGAGGTTGAGCCATCGCGAGAAGACTTAGGGCAGATTACTGAAGACCCGACACTGTAGTTTCATTGTACACTTTTCTTTTCAGTGCTTTCCTTTTCCTGTTATGCCACTGTTTAGGCATTTTTATTTCAGTTGTATTTTTCTTTCCATGTATTGTACAAAGAATGTTAATAATAAAAGTTGCTGTTCTTTTCTACTCTTGTCTCTTGTGTATTTATTTTATATTGCTTAGCTACGCTTAGCGTATGTACTTCTGAGTACATACGTAGCGGACCTCGTCGCGTCCACTTCGCCGTACACTGGGAAGCGGGGCGTGACAGGTTTCGTTGGTGGCCCAATGCAGGTCATAGCTGTATGGAACACTACCATGCAGTTCTGTTCTGCGTGAACAACCTAAGCAATATAACACAAGAAACAGCAACTGAAAATATTCTTTACAGTACATATTCCTTGAATCTATCTTGAACTCCACCTTCGACTTCCTTGAAGTCTATCTCAAGACTTTTGAATTCTTAACTCTTATTCACCCTTTCTATTTGTATCTCGTTGGCTTATTAGCTCAATTGGTTAGAGTATCAATCGACGGAGCTCGAAGAAGACATCATCCTAATCCCGGTTCCTTACTCTGTTACATTATCCTTCTTGAGTAATTTCGAGGACGAAATTATTTTTAAGGAGGGTAGAATGTAATGACCTCAAAATCTTTATACATTTGTATTATCCCTCTTCAATAATATACCGTATTTATTTGTACTTGGTATTTTCCTTTTTCTATTAAATTTATTATTATTTTATTCCTCAATCTATTATGTATTTTTTTCTAGGTACAATTTCTTTTTCTTATATTTAAGTTTTTAACTTCTCATTCTTATTTTTCCTTTCATAAACATTTAACCCAAATCCATTATTCTTATTCTCTACAGCCCATCTAAAAAGCCCATTTTCTTTTTAAGCAACATCATATATTTAATTCTAATTAAATATATGCATGAATAACCTTATAGCTCATTGGTTAAGTTCTTGCATTGTTATTCCATAAGTCACATGTTCAAATCCCCATTCTTGCAATTATGTTTTATCATTTTTTATTCTTCTCATAACCTACAAATGAGACCTTTCATTTCCGAAATGAATGGTGACCTTTCATTTCTCTTTTAATTCTCATGTTGAATGCATATATTATTATACATAATTCACCATTACACCATCTTTATTGTCCTCATTTATCTTTTCCTTCCTCGCATTTTTTCTATCTCTCACTTCTTCCTCTTCACCTAGAGTCCAAGAAGAAGAACATGAAGAAGTCTTCAAGAAGGCCTCGCTACTAACGCGAGGCTATCGGCGGATAGACAAGCCCGGTGACAATACCGGCTTGTGCATATAAGTCCCTTCTCTCTCCCTCCCTCCATCTCTTTATTCTTCTCTTTTCATATCTCGTGAACCCGTTTTTATCCATATCGTAATCCTTAAGAGAAAAATAAACATAAACGTATACATATATATAATCTAGATACATATGGTTATATATGGTTTAATAATATCTTATTAGCTCTTGTTCAAATTAAAGTGTTTTCAATTCTTTGTTCATGACTATAAATGTTTATTATGAGTAGTGAGAACATAGATTTCATGCCACAATATATTTACGATATCTCATGGAATCGGTTTGGTTATTAAAAAAAAAGATGAAGCTTGCGTAAAAATTCTAGTTAATCTTTTTGCCGATTTTAGTATACATATCAATATCTTTACCTTTAAAATAATTTGTAGAAATTAATTTTTACTTCTGGAAATTTCATGAAATTTACATATGATAGAATATATTATTTTTTACACGCTGTAAAAATTTTAGATCGATCCGCATAACTGTTTAGGAATTACATCGTATTTATTCACTGATCGTAAAACAGAAAACAGCAGTTATCGGTCAACTTCTAGGACATATAACTTGGTATACCGATATCCAAATTGAGCAAACCCAGGTGTTTTTGATATCTACATCGAATGATCTAGATTTTCTTAGTTTTATAGTTTTACTGAAAACCCATCTAAGATAAAGAAAACTGCGTTACAATATTAAGTGACGGATCTGGACAGAATCTGTTCCGATTCGCACACTGTTTTTAAATTGGACATAACTCGAACAACCGATGTCCGTTTGTGTCAAAATTTAGATGTGTAGATGCACCATTGATAGAACTATAATTTTATGTATATTATATTACTTAGGAATGCATGAAACAACCTGATATAGGTTTTGCAATAGAATATATAGTTGCTGTCCAGAAATCTGAATGTCTGTTTTAAACGCTGATATTAAAATGATCATAACTAGAGCATCAGAAATCCAAATCATGTGAATCTTGGTGTTTTCGATAAGTTCATCGAAATACCTAAAATTTTCTAATACTTTTCATAACCTGAAAACTGATGGAAATTAACTCAAACTGCATTTTAAAAAAATATGTGACGGTGCCGAATAGATTCTGATCTGTTTTGCGCGACGATACGAAAATATATATATCTCTCAAACCGGTAGTCGTATTTAGGCGAAACTGGAACTCATGCATGCAAAACACTTAGATCCATATTTTTGTTTATGTTCTCGCATTCGTTTGACTTGATTAATTAGTCGTACATAATATTTCTTTACAGCATTGTTTCTGGTAGTTACTCATATAATATACTTGACTCATTTCATGTTATTCGAACATGTATACATATTTATCTTGATCATTAAATTGTTGTATGTACATAAAGACAATAATTAAATACTTGAGTTGTATTTTGAAAAATATACAATAGTATTTTTACAATAAACCCCCTTAAGTTTTATAAATTACAATAAGGCCCCTAACAAATATTGAACTTCAACTTACCTTCTTTAGTCTGACTCGGGTTAGAGTCTGACTATTTCTGACTTGAATATGATTCAAGTCAATCTTATTCTTTTATATTCCAACTCAATATGAATACATGAATCCCTGAATCCAGTTAACAATCTATATAACTTGACTGAACCGAACCATGGATATTCCTTTTACATGTTTCCCAGTATTCCTTTTACATGACTTTGCGGTTATAACCGTTTCCTGATATCATGGTTTCGGTCAGTCAGTCAATCAATCATACAACCAACACAATTTACAAGATAACAATACAAACAAGACATCACGGGGTTTAAGGGGTAGATTGGTACGGAAGGTGTTAAAAGTGGCACGAGACGGTAAGATTAAGACACCTAACATGAATCCAATTGCCGTTGTTCCGGGTTGTATAACGGAGCCTTGTACTTCCATTTGCCCTGGTCTCTAGCATACTGAGACCCCTCTCGTATACACTGGCATCCTTCTGTACCAAGTTACAACAACAGCGTTAACACCATACTACAATAATATAACAATATAATACAACTGTAAAAGCCACCATCTCCCTCTCTCACTTACTCTCTGTCTATTCTATTTCTCCTCTTACCTTTGGGACTTACCGAGCGACCTGTTCGCTGACGACATTCTGTTTCTCTCTTCTTTGAATGTCGTCAGGTGATTCGGACCCGGCAGAGGTTGAGCCATCGCGAGAAGACTTAAGGCAGATTACTGAAGACCCGACACTGTAGTTTCATTGTACACTTTTCTTTTCAGTGCTTTCCTTTTCCTGTTATGCCACTGTTTAGGCATTTTTATTTCAGTTGTATTTTCCTTTCCATGTATTGTACAAAGAATGTTAATAATAAAAGTTGCTGTTCTTTTCTACTCTTGTCTCTTGTGTATTTATTTTATATTGCTTAGCTACGCTTAGCGTATGTACTTCTGAGTACATACGTAGCGGACCTCGTCGCGTCCACTTCGCCGTACACTGGGAAGCGGGGCGTGACAGAGTGGATAGTTGTCCTCGGGGCAGGCCTTATTGAGGTCGGTGAAGTCGACGCACATGTGCCACTTCCCGCTTAACTTCTTGACCAGAACTACGTTCGCCAGCCACTCCGAGTAGGGTACATTCCTGATGAAGTTAGAGGCGAGAAGTCGATCAATCTCCTCTTCGATAGCCTTCTGTTTGACCAGGACGAAGCTCCGCTTCTTCTGTCTGACGGGCCGGGCCGTAGGATCAACCCCGAGCTTGTGGGAGATGACTTTGGGGTCGATCCCGGGCATGTCAGCACGCGCCCAGGCGAAGACGTCGGAGTTATTTCTGAGGAATCTGACCAGGTTATTTCGCTAAGTCCCTGTCAGGAACGATCCGACCTGGACAGTTTTTTCCTCGTCCCCTTCTTTCAGGGGAACCTCGGTCAATGGTTCGACCGGCGTCCCCCGGACCTCCTTCCGCTCGTCTCGGGTGTCTAGAGAACCCTTGATGTCGTTGTTTACCGCGGCAGCGGCGGCCGACTGCTCGGACGAAAATGTTTCGGTAAGGCATACCTTCGCGACCCGCTGGTTCCCGTAGACCCGACCTATCCTACCCCGATCGAGCGGGAACTTCATCGTCAGGTGATAGGTCGATATCTGGGCCCGGAGAGAGTTCAGCATCGGGCGGTCGAGGAGGACGTTGTAAGCCAATGGGACTTTCACTACGATGAAGTCCACAGGTAACGTGCGGGTGCGGTCGGGCTCCCCGACATTGAACTGCAGGGTGACCACCCCTTGCACTGGGATGGAGTGGTTAGTGAACCCTGAAAGAACGTGGGAGGCCTGTTTCAAGTCTGCTGAGGTAAGCCCCATGCGAAGAAAGCAATCGTGGAAGAGGATGTCTGCCGAGTTGTCCGAGTCGACAAGTATCCGGTGGGCCTCGTACCGGTGGATTCGGGCCGTGATCACCAGAGGGTCGTTGTGGGGCATGGATATGCCGTGGAGGTCTTCGTCGCCAAAGGTGATAGGCTCGTGGCCCCTGACCTTTTTGCTCAGGTGGCCATTGGCGTTTGTTGCCGGCGTGGGGCGCCGAGTTTTGCAGGAGCTCGACTGGCGACAAGGCTCAAGACGAGGCTCCCCGACGTGGGACTTCGAGGATGAATGGGAAGGATCGAGACACCCGCGACCGCTGGAGTCCGCGAGGCGACGGCCGGCGGAGGAGTCAGCGACATTCGGTTGAGGTTCACCCGCGCCTCCGTTGAAGAGGAGGTGGCGGTTGGTACCCGGATCTTCTGGACGATTGCTTGCCATGTGGATGGAGATCGGAAGGCTAACTTTGTTTTTGTGGAGTTTTCATTCCCACAGACAGCGCCAGCTGATGGAGGTCCCTTTCGGGTCTCCGTCAGATGTTGTCTTCTATGGATCTCCCAGTGGATTTTGGATATGATCTCCTGTTACATGTGGGTCTCAATGAGTTTTGAGGAGATTGGCGATTTGGAGGAGTTTAGCACCGAGTATCTGCAAAGAAGTCCCGGGATGGTTTGGTACCATCGAGAACCCTCTGACGATCAGGTTAGCATTAGATCCGAGCAGAGTAACGGCTAAGTGGAGTAAAAAATGGCTTACTTGACCCCTCAGTGATGGGGGTTTATATAGTGGCGGTAGCACGCAGCAGAAGACGCGAGAATCCTTCCGGCAGTTACGTTCCCGATGTCATGCCTGCGTAAAGAGCGGATCGTCCATTAATGGGGATCATGATGGCGTGGAACGTGGGATGTTGCTGGCGGAGAATCTGCGCATGGCGAGATTTGCGGAGCGGCGGTTAACACCTGTGAGTGGTGGAGTTGGTCGGTCGGAGGACCGAGGAAGATGGCCTTGGCTGGGGAGCTCGGGGACGAGTGAGAGGGCCGAGGAATCTTGGTCTTGTGGCAGCTCGAGGCGAGCTGCGATGCCGAGAAGGCCAATTTTCAGGGGCCCCCTGAGATGAGCCAGCTTGTGTTTGCAAGTCGGGTACATGGGTGGCCCGGTCGGCCCTTTCTTCTGAGCTCTGGGACACGTTATCTATCACGTGTCCTGATCTTGGAGATTGCCAATATTGAGCATCATCAATTTATGACCAAATTCTTGCATAAATTTTATAAAAAAGTTTTTTGACGCATCACCGTTGAACTTTAACACTGCCATGAACCCTCTCTCCTTAAATGTTATTTTTGTCAAAATAAAAATATTGAGTACATTCTGGGGTGTTTAGTCTAGGTACGTACATGGTCATTGAGGTATTATTTATGTGCCTTAGACGTACTAATGAACCATACTAATTTTGGGGTTTTTTACGCGTAACCCCACAAAACACACCAAATTCCTTAACACCCCAAAAACTTCGTATTTACGTTTTACCTTCCAAAATTAATAAGATGCGTCATTTTACCCCCTTACGATTTTCGTCAACTTTTAGGGCATGACATCAGGTTTTTCTTTAAAATACCTCACCGCTCTTCTCTTTGGAAATACTAAATTTCTTTCTCAAATTGAAATTAGGGTTTAGGCTTCTACCGTATCTTTCTCAAAATTGACCATAAAATCAGGAGCATCTTCAACATACTTCTCTAGCTATAAGGAAGTCGAATACTTCTGCCGTCTTGTTTGTTGTATTCGGCTAAATGGTAAATCTAAAATATATGAAGAAAAATTAAAGTTAAAATTAACGGGGTTTTTTCATGACGATAAAATGATGTAACTTATTAGTTTTGGGGGTAAAAAGTAAATACCAAGTTTTGGTGGTTAAAAATGATTTTATTATGTTTGGAAGGCTACAAGTAAAAAACACATTAATTTTAGACAACATTCACGGCATCACAAACTCCGTAAATTCCATGGTGCTCTTAAAATGTACCCTTTTCTTCTTCTATATTTTTTGACAACATTTTCTCTCATATTTTGAAAACATGGGTTAATTGCTAAATAATACTTCTAATGTTTGACCTATTTTGCATTTATATACCTTATTGTTTTTTCCGCTGCACTTATATACCCACAAAACATTAATATTTTGCTCGTTTCAGTAAACCATCATATCCATCACTATTCACACCATTTGTATTTTAGAAGTGAAAAAATCAATATATATAAGTATAAAGTTGGTGAAACCTTTTATATTATTTAGCAGTTACCCCCGAAGACATGCAGCCACTGTTGACAGAACCCTCCACTGATTAATCATCCACACGACAGAGGCAGAGATGGGGGCCACCGACACGTGCGGGGTCCATCGAGTACAGTGGAAAGATGAGATCCACACGTTGCATGGAACTTTACGTGCGTGGGTCCCACACTGAATAATTCCATGCATGAGACAAGTCGGCTTGTCTGTATACGTACATGCATGATACACGCAACGCGACATGAGACAACAAAATTTAATTATTTAATTTCTATTTATGGGTAGATGAAATTTTGCACGTTTCAATTGTTTTTATGGTATGCAATGCATGTATTTATTAGACAATATATAAAAAATATGAGTAGATTTTATAAAGGAGAAAAAAAATAAATCTAAAACACTCTTAAAGATGAAACAGATTTTTTTTAATTCCCTTTTATATGTTCACTTTCATTCCATCATTTGTATTTGGTCTCTTATTTATGGTTTAAGTCCATTTATTAAGAAAAAAATACTTTTAAAAATTGGGCTTGGTTATATTAACACTTAATTAATTGGACCATGAATGATGTAGTATGTTGATGTTTTTCTAGTCCTGAAAATTCTTATATATACATCTCTTTTATTATGATACAAACTCACATGTGGTGCAACAAATTTGCAATGATTTTTATGGGTCTGGAAGTCCTAGCTTATGAATACAACGCATACAAACACACCACAAGCACACAAGCACACAACACACTAGGCATCCAGAGGACCCATGAATTTTTTCCGAAAACATTAATTTATGACGACATTCTCTTCTGGGGTTCCTGACTTCAAACCCCGCACTCTTCTCAAAAGAGGTGTCCATACATTACTACAATAATGAGTTACCCTTACGGATTTAGCTGTAGGAGCAAACCACTACCCCTACGGATATATCCGTAGGGACATAAAATTCCCCCGTAGGTGCAAAGGCTGCAGGTGCAAGCCTTCGCCCTGAAAATGCCCTTACGGAGTAATAATTGCCCCTACGGCTTACTACGTAGGGACATTTATCTCTACGAATTACTCCATAGACATAATCTTTATTTAATTTATTAGTTTATAAAATAAAATACTTGCCCCTACGGAATTATCCGTAGGGCCTGATAAATTCCCCTACAGATTTATCTTTAGGGCATGATAAATGTCCTTACGGATTAATTCGTAGGGGCGAGTTTTATCTCTTTTACTGAGTCCATAGAGACAAAATATCAGGTATCCTGATATTTTGTCCCTGCGGCTAACCGTGTAGGGACAAACATTGCACCTACGGATTAATTCGTAGGTGCAATAGATGGCCCTACGGATTAATCCGTAGCGATAAAAGTATCATGTCGCATCTGTTAAATTTTATGTGTAATAAACGAGTAAGAACGGTGCATTAGATTTTAGTCGAATTCGTATCATTATCTGGTTATTGCGAAACCCCAATATAAGAATACTTAGGTACTTAGGCCTCGTTTCGGTATCTAATTTGGAAAACCATAGTTTATTTTAACTAGATAGTTTTATATATGTATGATTAATCAAAGCTAAGTCTAAAATCAAATAAGCTCAGGTTACTAATATTGCATATGTTACTTTCTATAATGTGATATAATATTTTACTATTAAGTAGTATACGTACCAATATCTCTTTCACTCCTCGACGGTGGTCTTCAAGGCGGGAACACACTAGTAAAATAGGGGGTTGCCCATACGGATGGAATTATCCGTTGGGGCAGATTTTACTTGGCCCTACGGATTACTCCGTAGGGCTAAAGGTTTTCCCCTACGGGCACCGACGTTCAAGAATTAAAAAATTAATTCTTAATTTGGTATTTGCCCCTACGGTGGCGCAAACAAAAGACCTACGGGTATATCCGTAGGGACAAGTAAATATCGATTTATTAAGACCCCAGACCGATCGCCTACGCTCACTTTCTCTCTCTCTCTCTCGATCTGGCACGAGAAAAATCCCCAAATCGCCACGCCGTCGTCGCCACCGTCGTTCTCCTCGTCGCCACCGCCGGTTTCGTCGCCACCGCAGTTCTCGTCGCCACCGCGGTTCAGGTCGTCGCCCCAGCCCCAGCAGCAGCCGTTCAGGTGAGTAAATCTCGAGGTAAATTAAAGAATTTTTGGATTATTTTGGGCTTAGGGTTCATGGCTGGGTCTGGGGTTGCGCGCGAGTTGGGGTTGGGCAGGGGTCGCGGTCGCGGTCGCGGTCGGGGTCGGGGTCGGGGTCAGGGTAGGGTTAGGGTTGGGGTTCGGCTGCTGCTGGGGTGGGGCTGGGGTTAGGGTTTGCCTTAGGGTTGGTGTTGGGGTTTAGCTGGTCGCGGTCGGGGTCGGGGTCAGGGTAGGGTTAGGGTTGGGGTTCGGCTGCTGCTGGGGTGGGGCTGGGGTTAGGGTTTGCCTTAGGGTTGGTGTTGGGGTTTAGCTGGCCACGTTGGGGTTAGGGTTGGGCTGGGGCTGGGGGCTGGGGCTGGGGCTGGGGCTGGGCCACGCGGGGTTTTGGGATCTTTGTAATTTGCTTGCTCTGTTTGGGGTTTCAGTTGATCCTCATTAAAAAATTGGTGATTGATCTCTTCAATCATATTATTATCTGTATTTAAAATTTTTGTGAAGCCTTCAGAGTTTGGAAAAATCTAGAATTACCGTTGAAATTCTGGCAACATTCAAAAACTGTGTATATGATGTGTGTGTGTGTACGCATGTATATACATTTGAAATTTATCTTTCTTCTATGATATAAAACGGTTAAACCGAAGAAAATTACTGGGGGAATTTATGCTAAAATGTCTTGAGAGGGGGTTCAAGTGATGGGATAATTTCATTTGGTAATCTTTTACTTAATTTACATCTCTTATTTTTTCATGCAAAAATCTTAATAGGTTTCTTGCAATTTTGCCTATCGATCAATTATTATATTTATTTCTATTTTTTGTGGATGATTTGGCTTCAATTGAATGGAGGCGATGATGGCTTGCCCTCAAGCTTCCACTTTTATGAGCTTTATAGTTATGAGATTGGCGAGGCAAGCTAGTTTGTAGCCATCTTATTTCTTTTCCTAAATTCAAATCCAAATATAAACTGTCTGATTGAGAGAGAGAGAGTATGGGAGATTATGTATTATTCAATGTGTTTGGAAGCTGGCATGTTCTGAGCGTCATCTCTGCATGAAAGCTATGGTTTTGCAAAGGGTTTGCCCTAACTATTTTCTGTGGGGAAGCTGAAGGCCTGAAGCTTCATCAAACTCAGGATTGGATTCTGGTCGGGTATTGTAAATTCTTGTGAAAGTTCCGTTCAAGAATGGTTCAGAGCTTGCATAACATCCTTTTCATCTTTATGAGATCTTTATGCAGTCATTTTTTTGGGTTTATATATTTCTCGAGCCCGTTTGACTTTGGACTTAGGATAACCCCAAATCTCTTTCTTATTTTGATTCCTAAGCTGGCATATCTGAGGCTCGTATTCCAGTATCGTTGCTGGAAAAGCTAGGGTTGCGAACATTTTTGCAACGATAATTTCTGTATGACAGCTTAAGCACACATAAAACTTAAACAATCTTGAAGCACTGCAGTTTTTCACTAAACTACCTAAAAGTTTTTATATTGCTGCAAGTTTCCTTAAAGTGCTGCATCTAAGTGTATTTTAGTGGGAAAACCCTTGAAAGCCAAACTTCATGGGGTTTGCTGTTTGCCTTCTCTGTAGCTAGTTTGAGGTTTATTTAGTTTTGGATTTGTTTTGCAACACTCTCTGAGTTCCAAATCAACAAAAAGCTGAATGTTGAATCACAAGCAAGAAGCAGCCAAAATGGCCCTAAAGTAATCCTGAGTGATGATAATTTTCCACGGAGTTTAAAATTTATAGAAATGGCGAGGCAACATTGGATTGTCTGCAAGTATTCAAGCAACCTGTTTGCAGCCATCATGCTATTTGTGATCCCAGTATAAAACTCAAACATGCCTCTTAGTTAGTTTACTTTAATTTTTTATTTATGTGTGTGTGTCAACATTGGATTGTCCCAAGTATAAAACCAAACCCACAAAACATCAAAACTGTCTCCGACAATCTTATGGTCATTAGACATAAGATTTATGCATATAGGTAACATCTGCCAATATGCCATATCCAGACCGCAATCTATTTTTGGTCGATGAATGCTATTGCAATGTAGGATGATCAGTTCTATCAATCTTGATCTCAATGGTTTAAAATCATGTTACACATACAACACGAATGCACAACAAACGCATAATTAGAGAGCGACTCAAGATATTCAGGTTAAAACCAATATATGATACTCGATGATAATATGAAACCTTCATATTCCCATCGATACCAATATACGCCTCGATATCTTTCCCTCTCGTTCCCAAAATTTTCTCTCGTTCCCGCGTCTCCAATTTTCTCTTCGTCGCCACCGCGCGCCCTCCGTTCTCAGCCCGCCACCGCCCTCGTTCTTCCTCGTCGAGTTCCTCGTCGCCGATATTTGTGCCTACATTGATGCCTCAAACAACGAATCAAATGATGTGGATCACAAACTAATTAAATAAATCGAAACACACATATATAGAATACAACTCATACATGGGTATCCTCAAATCTAACTTTCATTGAATTTGCACGCGCACTTAAAATAACAACTTTTATACTAAAAAAATTATGTATGCCATTACTTAGTAGTTTATGGTTTTAAGACGCAAAAGACATTTGAGAAATACTTTTCCTACCCACTATTAATCCATATTCTCAATATAGTCATTGAATTTGCACGCGAACATCATAAGAAGGAGAAGACAGTAATGTGGCAGAAGGAGAAGACAGTAATGTGGCGGAAGAAGAAAAAAATGACATTTCTCGTTCTCTGTTTCAGCATCAATCTTCTGATATGAACTAATGATGGCTTTCATATAGGCTTTTCCCATTAGAGACTTCTTAGTGTTCAATGGAAAGCATACATCAGATTTGTGCAGGTCGGGTTCTTCTATGACTTTTAAGAGTCTCAACTGATTCTGTAAATTACACCCTAGTTGGGTGATACTTTTACCACTTCTCACTGCAGGTGCGCTCTCTAATATCCATTTTGAATATCGATACTTATATTCAAAATGGATATTAGAGAGCGCACCTGCAGTGAGAAGTGGTAAAAGTATCACCCAACTAGGGTGTAATTTACAGAATCAGTTGAGACTCTTAAAAGTCATAGAAGAACCCGACCTGCACAAATCTGATGTATGCTTTCCATTGGACACTAAGAAGTCTCTAATGGGAAAAGCCTATATGAAAGCCATCATTAGTTCATATCAGAAGATTGATGCTGAAACAGAGAACGAGAAATGTCATTTTTTTCTTCTTCCGCCACATTACTGTCTTCTCCTTCTGCCACATTACTGTCTTCTCCTTCTTATTATGTGCGCGTGCAAATTCAATGACTATATTGAGAATATGGATTAATAGACCATAAACTACTAAGTAATGACATACATAATTTTTTTAGTATAAAGGTTGTTATTTTAAGTTTTCCCTTATAGAGATATGATCTAACTGCATCTATCAACTATAAGTGTGCAGAAAATTATGATAAGAAATCATAAGAAAGGGTCGTAGCCATGCATAACTTTGAATCTACATACCAAATCATGCAAAAGCATGCACTTATTGTCACCTTGCCTTAGAATATAAAATATCTTGGAAGACTATAAGCGAGCATTTAAATCTCGATAACTTTTGACTTCAACATATATTTTTCTCAAGTACCATGAAATATACTTGCTCCGTATAAACCGTTTTCAGGAAGATGGATTAATAATGACAAATTATCCATTGTGGCTCACTAGGTTAGCATTTTCTCTTCTATTGACCATCTTTCTAATCAGCTTGGTAAATTTATTCGGAACCGGCTGCGAATCATTAAAAGACATGCATAAGAAAGAGAACTAAAATACAGATATATAGCATACCGATACATCGAAACTTCATAGTTGCGATGGCAATCCAGAGATATTTATTTCTACACACGTGGTGCGCGTGCGAATGCGTCAGGCATCATGGACAAATATTTCAGAACATGGAAAGTATTATTCGTATAAAGTAATTAAAACTTTTAAACACCTTGGGTAGATATTTTCTTAGTTGATGCAATCATATCATGATGACTAAATTTAAGCTATTATACATATGCTTATGTATTTTTCTAATCTAATATATCACACACACAGAGAGAGAGAGAGAGGGGGAGAACACCAGGTAGATAGAGAAATTAGGTAGCAGGATCCTGAAGAAATGGAGTCCATAGCATTGCTCATCATCATCATCCGTGATCCCTTTGAAAAAATATTATCACAGGGATCATGGATGATGATGATGAGCAATGCTATGGACTCTATTTCTTCAGGATCCTGCTACCTGATTTATTTACCTACCAGGTGTTCTCTCTCTCTCTCTCTCTGTGTGTGTGTGATATTTTAGGTTAGAAAAATACATAAGCATATGTATAATAGCTTAAATTTAGTCCTCATGATATGATTGCATCAACTAAGAAAATATCTACCCAAGGTGTTTAAAAGTTTAATTACTTTATACGAATAATACTTTCCATGTTCTGAAATATTTTTCCATGATGCCTGACGCATTCGCACGCGCACCACGTGTGTAGAAATAAATATCTCTGGATTGCTATCGCAACTATGAAGTTTCGATGTATCGGTATGCTATATATCTGTATTTTAGTTCTCTTTCTTATGCATGTCTTTTAATGATTCGCAGCCGGTTCCGAATAAATTTACCAAGCTGATTAGAAAGATGGTCAATAGAAGAGAAAATGCTAACCTAGTGAGCCACAATGGATAATTTGTCATTATTAATCCATCTTCCTGAAAACGGTTTATACGGAGCAAGTATATTTCATGGTACTTGAGAAAAATATATGTTGAAGTCAAAAGCTATCGAGATTTAAATGCTTGCTTATAGTCTTCCAAGATATTTTATATTCTAAGGCAAGGTGACAATAAGTGCATGCTTTTGCATGATTTGGTATGTAGATTCAAAGTTATGCATGGCTACGACCCTTTCTTATGATTTCTTATCATAATTTTCTGCACACTTATAGTTGATAGATGCAGTTAGATCATATCTCTATAAGGGAAAACTTAAAATAACAACCTTTATACTAAAAAAATTATGTATGTCATTACTTAGTAGTTTATGGTTTTAAGACGCAAAAGCCATTTGAGAAATACTTTTCCTACCCACTATTAATCAATATTCTCAATATAGTCATTGAATTTGCACGCGCACATCATAAGAAGGAGAAGACAGTAATGTGGCAGAAGGAGAAGACAGTAATGTGGCGGAAGAAGAAAAAAATGACATTTCTCGTTCTCTGTTTCAGCATCAATCTTCTGATATGAACTAATGATGGCTTTCACATAGGCTTTTCCCTTTAGAGACTTCTTAGTGTCCAATGGAAAGCATACATCAGATTTGTGCAGGTCGGGTTCTTCTATGACTTTTAAGAGTCTCAACTGATTCTGTAAATTACACCCTAGTTGGGTGATACTTTTACCACTTCTCACTGCAGGTGCGCTCTCTAATATCCATTTTGAATGTAATATTATAGATATCCATGCATGTTTATGTCAAAATTACTTATATTGTCAATGTTTGATTGTCTAGTTGGTGGTGATGCGTCCATATCAGGGACAGAGGTCACTCCCGTTCCTCCAGGTATGTTTATATATTATATAGGGCATGTATATTGATTTAGAATGCTATATCATAAATATACACACATTTCTTTTGCTCTTAGTCGTCCAACTCATTATCATGGGCTGCTTGATGAGATTAGATTTGCGCCTGATGATCTACAAGAGCTTGTTCACTCCCTGTCATATGTGTAAGCAGCGCTATATGCGAGTTTACCTTGTTAGTATGTATGTACTGAAATTAATTAATATTATTCAAATTTTGATACATGCAGATACCAGAGGAGCACATCTTCTATCTCTGTAGGTAAGGCTTTGAATTTGTTGATTTTGGTATTTCTTGTCAATTTTATAGACCAGTATGTGCTAAATATAATGTTCTGACAGTTGCTAGGGGGAAGGCAACATTCGAGGCTGCTGACCCCAGTCCTGGACGCCGCACACGGACGGCACCACGGAGGTTTGGAGATAGGCCGAGGACTGGGCTCTAGCAGGGCCCATATGAGGTTGGACTCCACCCCGGTGGTTACTTCCTCCGTCTCCAGTTAGCGACGTATCCAGCAGGAACAGGAGAGCTTGAAGGCCACCGTTCAGGAGTTGAATGGGATGCTGGTATGTATACTACTTAATAGTAAAATATAATGTCATATTATAGATATCAACATATCCAATATCAGTACATAGCCTGAGCTTATTTGGTTGTAGACTTATGTTTTATTAATCATACATACATATGTAATTGAAATAAACAACGCTTTTCCAAACTAGATATCCAAACAGGGTTTCGAAATAACTTAATAATGATACGAATTCGAATAATAAACAGTTCTTACACGCTTCTTACACAAGTTATATCCAGACGCGACAGGGTAGATCGGCCGAGCCTCCACACGCATCTCCTTCGGCTGCGGTTCCGCAGACAGCTCCTGTAGCTCCACCGCCCACTCAGACTCCCGCTCGCGACGAATTGCAGAGTTTATTGACCGAGGAGCAGGACCGAGCTGGACCGAGCTAGGGTAGATTTTTGGTTCTTTTTTTTTGAAACATGTATTTATTTATATCATACACATTGTACTACATTTTGAAACGATATTCATATTGGTTTGTATTTATATCATATTCAGTTTTTGTGTTTCTTTTGTATATTATATATATGCGTGAGATGTGATTATGAATACTGCAATATATGATTTGATTGATGTATACATTATTGTGCACAGGGCGGGAAAAAATCAAGCAGGACATTTTTTTAAAAAAATTTCAGACAATATGTACCTACGGATTAATTCGTAGGCCTACACGTTACCCCTACGGATATATCCGTAGGGGCTAAATATCAGCAGTAACTGATATTTCCCCCAGATGTCAGTGCCAGGTGTTTGGGAATCCCCCTACGGAGATATCCGTAGGGGCCACTGACATTCCCCTACGGCGTTATCCGTAGGGGCACATATCAGGAATCCTGAATTTGTGCCTCTACGGAAAAGTACCTACGAATATATCCGTAGGGGGTAGTACATGCCCCTACGGCTATAGCCGTAGGTCCAAGTAATTTATTAAAATAAACCGTAAATAATATAAAATCTTATACCCTACGGCTTAATCCGTAGGGGAAACTGGACCTACATACATATCCGTAGGGGCAAGAATTTAACCGTAGGGATAAGTTCAGGGCCTCGACTTGCACCTGCGGCCTTTGCACCTACGGGGTATTTTTTCGCCCCTACGTATATAACCGTAGGGGCAGTGGGTTGCACCTACGGATATATCCGTAGGGGCAACCCTTCTTTGTAGTAGTGACATCATACTCCAGACGTTGCACACAAGGGGTAGGGGAAGTAACCGCCGAAGTTGAGGCCAACCTCATTTGGGACCTGTTAGGACCCAGTCCTCGGCCTCTCTCCTAACCTCCGTGGTGCCTTCCATATGCAGCATTTAAGACTGGGGTCAGCAGCATCGGATCGGTCTGTCCACTAAAATCGATTCTCGATGCCTCCGCCTGCTCCACCACCTGCTCATACACCCACATTAATCATTAAAATATAAGTTTATTATTCAAATTTGATCTTATCAAAACAAAAATTTCATTCGAGTTAGAATAAATACCAACACTTACGCAATACTCCTGGGAAGCGGTGTCGGAGAATCGAAGCTCGTCTATGGCGGGATCTGTCGAGATGCCGTGGACGGTAAGATACATGGTCAGCACACTCGGTGTACCACCATGCGCCAGGGTTTGAGCTCTGTGGAATTCACCAAAAATTTACATATATTACAAAATAATTCTTAATATTATATTATATCAAAATAGATCTATTATAATTTACCGATGCCTCCATGGCACGAGTAATATTCCTTGAGCCACGTGTATAAGTGGGGCGACCCCTCTTCGCTGATTTCCTATTCTCCTTATTTTGATCGGTATGTTTCTGCACAACACATTCAGATTTAGTTTTTTAATTAAGCAAGACAAAAACATAAATTATATACTAAACAATGAATTATATTTAAATTACAAAGCTATTTGCGCTGAGAGTCATAATATTGGCACAAGAGAGCCCATGTATCTACGTTGACTCTCCTAAAGACCGGAGTATATAGGAGAGCCGCTCTCTTTACCTCGGGGGTCGCCATCCATACCAAATAACAGTCGATCTTTAGCTCGTTTCTATTGTAACGGACCTTTAATTTCATGTTCTTCATCAGGCCCTGGTACAGAGCGTAAAGATCGAGCACTCTCTCAGGATGATCAGGGTCGGATACAGGCTGGAAGTCGTAATCCAACTGCAAATACAAAAAAATAATGTATTTAAATTGTAAGTGTTAAATAATAATAAATGTATTGGATAAGTCAAATAAAAATATATATTAATACCTGAGCCTGATCCCAGAAGAGGGTAAATAAGCGTCGGTGCTGATCGCCCCACCCAACGTGAAGTGGATAGTTCTTTTGGATACGGCTCTCATCCCCCATATATCGGCTGAACCTCTCGACATAATCGCTAGTATAGCGATCATCGGGGGTAAAAAAGAGGGGGAATGGTGCCTCCCCCTAACTCTATCAGGCCTCAGCCTGTGGGACTAATTCGGCCCTCGAGTCCCCCTCTCGGGATAGGGTTGCCTTGCATCTACAAGAAATATCAAGACAAGCAATATTAAGACAAATTGGTATTAAGAAATCAAGAATTAACGAAAATTGTAGTGCGATATATACCTCCGGCGGCGGCGGCACGGGCCTGGGCCCGGACAGCAGCACGAGCGGGACGATAGTTCCTCCGGTGAGGAACAGCCGGTGACCTGGACGTAGACGCATCCCCTCCAACTAGAAAATAAACATTGACGATAAAATTAGATAAAGTTCATATTTATTCTTAAACGATATGTAAAATGAATAAATATTTTATATTTATTCATACTAATCTGCAGACTGAGCGGAGGGTACGAAAGTGACGGGAGTGGCCTCTGTGCCAAATGTGGATGCACCACCTATAATTAGGCAATTAAAAATAAATTATATAAGTAATTGCAAAAAAAATATGTATAATATAATATTTTAAATCAATATGCATGCACTATAGGATATATAAATATACCCGCAGGTGCGGGGGTGGCCTCTGCCCGAGATGTGGAGATACCACCTACAACTAGACAATTAAACATTAACTATATAAGTAATTTTGAAATAAATATGCGTGTATATCTATAATATTACATTCAAAATGAATATGCGTGCAATATACTTGGAGGTATGGTAAAATCCACAAGGAAGGTGTCATCCGAAGGGGACACCGATCAGGGTGCAAGACCAGCCCTCTGAAGCTCCCTACGCAGCTCTCCGGACGGCAGAACCGCTCTGCCTCTGCCTCTGCCGCTGCCGCTGCCACGGCTGGTGCTCCTGCTGCCCCTAGCTGCTCTGGTCATCGTCATCAAACTTAGATAAGAGTACAATCATTACATATGCATGCAATATATGTATAGATCGTAAAAATGTGAAATAATAATATAACATTACCGATAACCCTTTTCGTTTCGTGGATGCATTAGACATATCTACTTGGGTTTCATCATCGATATCATTTCTAACTCACGTAACTTCACGATCAGCTGAAAACAACCCGTCTTTTGAAACAGACGGTTATACCACTCTAAGTCTTCTCTCTTCTTCATCCTCATTGCTGTCCTCCATACAATTCTCGAATTCTGGGACATCGTAAATATCTCTGGATTTTCAACGGTATACGACACTCCATCCCGGATACTTCAAGCACTTTGAGTAGTATATTTAGAACTCTTGGTTCGAAAAGATAAATGGATCATCCTGATCATAAAATCGAAGTGTGTTCACACTAGTCAATCCGTATTCATCTTTTCAAGTCATGAGATTATTTCTCCACTTATCTGTACCGGTTCGTATATCATACCAAGTACACTGAAATATATAAAACGGTTTTGATCATCCAGGATATTGGATGCGAAGCATGCAATTTAAGTATCCATAATAAATCACACCATTCGATCCTACCGTCGCAATCCCACTATTCTGAGTGGTTCGAGATGTTTTTAAGTCCTTATATTCAAATTTATATCCAAGAACATAGAATCCTTTATAATATGCAACCTTCATACTAAGAAACTGAGCTAAACATCTTGAATCTCTCTAATGATGCAAACAAGTTCGGATCGTGGATTTGAAAAAACAAATTTTACGGTAAATACATAACGATATAAGTTTAGATTAAGACGGGTAGCAATAACATATTATTCGAATAACTTACATGATCTGCAACCCAATCGCAAAAATTATCCTGATGATCTTTTTCCAATCGTTCATCATTCTAATCAGGATTTCTCTTACGTACCTCATTAATATGAATTTTGTTATCAACAATAAATTATGACATTAATATTATATCATTTCATACACACACAAACACAAATATAACAATTAATCCAAAAAATCTTATTATCTAATTTCTTCAAGACATACGCTATTGAGGAGGATAAACCGATATATCTTGTTAATAAACAGTGACTACTCTCTTATAATCAGTTTTACCATATGGCTCATCCTGAATTCTCCAAGGCCGATTAAGTTTCGTCTCAATGTTCTCGTCCAAATAGCGGGAACAAAATGTGATTATTTCATCTAGAAGTTTGGGGGTATTTGTTCATACCATAATATTGCATTTTCTATTCCCCATTCTTATGCATTTTACAATGAAAACAGGTGCTTTTGACGCATGTCTGCTACATGTTACAGGTTACAGGTTCTTGGATCTAAAACAGTGAAAACGATGTAAAGACGATGAAAAAGTGGACTTTGACCAACAAATAGAAGACTCTTGATCAAGCCCACATCAAAGATAAAATTCACAAAGTACAAGGCAATGCAAGGTCCAAGATTACAAAGCGAACGGTTAAAAGTCCACCACAATTATTCACTGGAGATCTGGAAGAAACATAGAAGCTATTTTAATAAAGAACCAAATAATAAGGAAGCCCAAAGATCCAAGGCCCAATACTTTCTTTTAAAGAGATATAAAATTTTACCAAAGCTTGAAGTCTACTTTGACTAGGTCTTCCTAAGGATATTTTGGTAAATGTAGACATGCAAATCAATTGTAACCTAGGGTTTCCTATTCTCTATAAATAGGAACTCTAATCATTGTAATTTCTCATGCCTCCCTTCATTAATAAATTTTAGAATTCTTTTGGAGAGCATCGGTGTTTCTTTTCCATTCAAAAATTCAGATCTGACAAACCTGCATGGATGATTGGAGGGATGCATCTGTAAGTATTTTAATTCCTTGCCTTAGATGTTAGCTTAGGGAAAGGGTTTTGAGAGATGAGATCTCTCATCCCTTTCTTACCCATCACTTAGAATCTATAGGACTCCATGCATACATGCACATACCGCTCCCTACGGCACTCTATCCCTCGAGGTAGCGGTGATACCGTAGTATAAAGGCCCGGTTGTGATGTTTTCCATGGAGGTTAGGGTAAAGATTGATAAAGGAAGGACAATAACCTAGAGGAAGGAACACCTTCCCGAACGGATCTAATCCACTTTATTGATAATTACCATAACTCCTCTTAGATCCTAATTTGTGTACAGAAAGCGTTGAGATTTATTTACATTTCCAAACCATTCCTAAACCTAACGCTGGCAAGATTTAGATTTAAATAATTGCCCTAGCTTAATTAGATTTTTAGATTTAATAAACAACCGAACACCCTTCGGAATTAACTCGTAAGAACGAATCGGAAATTCACAACATCCCTGTGGACCGACCCGTACTCACCGGCTAGCTGCAAAGCGACGCCGTTCTTGATTGCGGTTACAAATATTTTTGATCTATCTTTTAGAAAGCGCAAGCACGCTAAATCACAACCAATCAAATGGCGCCGTTGCCGGGGATGGCGTAGAACTTTCCTTTTCGCAATTTCGGGTTAATCATAAAATTTAAAAAAAATCATAAAAATCTGAAAAATCATAAAAAAAAATATAAAAATATATCAATTGTTATTTTTAGAAAGGGATACTTTGTGGTTGAATTTTTGCAGGATATACAAATTCGGATCTGGAGATTTCCCGAAAGCAAAACAGGAAACAAAATATCGGAACAGAAGCGATTTTAAATAACAGAACATTGAAATTTTTCTGGAGAACCAAATCCATCATCATGCCGCGTTTCCGCGGCCAAAACCCACCTTAGGCCGCGGAAACGCGGCCGACTTGTCGAGTTGTGGCGCGAAAAAAATTCTCGGGATCCGTGCAAGCTATTCAACCGCGGAACCGCGGTGTAAACATAGTTTAGGCCGCGGAAGGGCGGCGCCGTCGTGCTTTCAGCGCAGGAAATTTTCTCCGTAAGCTTCTCTGGTTCATCCTCCGTGATTTTTGAAATATATTTTCTGAAAATACCTGCAGAATTTTTGGGCGCTTAAAAATTCTTTCTCCTTCCATATACCGATCTTGTGCAGGATTTTTGGGCCCCGCTTGAACTAAATTGATTGCAAGAAATATTTTTTTTGTTGCATATCTTTTCTCAAATATCTTTTTGCAACAATTTTTTTTTCCAAATAAAGATTCTTGTGATATGCTTAAGATAATAACTGATTGCAGGTAATATATTTCGGTTGCATATCTTTAATTAAAAATCTTTTTGCAACAATTTTCATATAAAGAAAAAAAAAAGGGATAAATCTTTTATAGAAAACTTGCAATCTTTTGCCCCAAATAAATCCTTGCACCATCACCCAACTTTCTTTCTTTCAACCTTTCTTCTTCTAACATGGGTACCCCACATAAAAAATCACTTGCCGAACTTTGGTATCCTGAACCTAATTTTGCGTCGTTCGGCAATTTGTTCGGTCAATTTAAAGACGATCCTTCCTTGCCTAAAAAATCTCTGAAAGATCACATAGAGGAGTCTAGGAGAAACAGTTTGACTTTTCAACCCACTTTGTGTCAACCAAGTCAACCTTTACCACCTACATATGTTGACACCACTTCCCTAAGTCCTGCTGTAACTCCTAGGCCGTTGTCCATTGCTGAGCATATTGCTCAATCTCGCAGTCGATCTTTCACCCCTCTCCACACACCTAGTTCTAAAAAATCTTTGAAAGATCACATAGAGGAGTCTAGGAGAAATAGTTTGACTTTTCAACCCACTTTGTGTCAACCAAGTCAACCTTCACCACCTACATATGTTGACACCACTTCCCTAAGTCCTGCTGTCACTCCTAAGCCGATGTCCATTGCTGAGCATATTGCTCAATCTCGCAGTCGATCTTTCACCCCTCTTCACTCATCCAGTTCTAGGGATCAACAAGACTATTCACCTTTTTATCCACATGTTGACCCTACCCCAGTCCTACCACCCACTTCCTATCAGTCCTACCCGACTTTTCCACCATCACTAGACACTGCTTCTACACAGTCATTAGGGAGTTTCATATATCCAAACAATTTCGAATCTTTTACCGAAACCCCCTTACCACCCAAGTCTAGTTTGGAAGAGGCGTTGGAGGCGTATATCGCAGCAATAGATAAAATGGTTAGGAATGTGGAGGCGTCCGTGGCTACCCTTATGCAACCTAGTGAACCGGTAGCTAGTTTTCCGCTAGCTTCAAATTTTTCAATGTATGAGGCGGCAGTTGGACAGAGTGAGAATGAGAGAGGATTTTCAAATCAAACCTACCCTTACCCAATTGAAACCCACAACTCCTGTTTTCCATCGATTGCCCTAAATAGTTCACCTGTTGAAAATAAAAATGAGTTGTATGATTTTGTAGTGTTTGATTTGCCAGATTGTGAGGAACCCCCTTCGAGTGAAACAACACCTAATCCGTTTGACCTTAACACCTCCACTCTAGAACCTAAATCGATAGACATCCATGCTTTTGAGGAGGTGTCTAAAGAAATTGATTTTCACTTGATTGAGGATATAGACGCCGGGAATATTTCGGATGATGAACCTGTCGATTTAATTAAAGTTTTATGTTCAAATCATCATCCCGAGTTATTAAATGTTTCTCCCGAATCTCATATGCGTCTTGATTTTTATGATAATGGCATGGATGAGTTGGATATCGAGGAGAATTATGAGGATAGTATTGAGGTTGAACCATTTTTATTTGATGTGTTGGATTTTCCAATTCAGCCTCCTGAACCTTTGACTGTTATATCACCCTCCCTCCTTCCTATTGTTCCGACCGAACAAATGACCGTTACGCTTTCATCTCCTATACCATGTTCGGCGTACCCATGTTTTCTTGCGAATCTTGAGGGATTTGACCCCATTGCACGACGAGTTGGTAGGTTGGCGCAATCGCTTTTTACACATCGGTTATTACAAATTGTGCTAATCTATACGCTCCATCCACACCCTCAAATTCGTATTCCCACTTTCTTTGGTTCTTCTAATCTTCCTTTAATGATATCGAGTGTTGATGAATCACAATCCGCCATTTTGAGTTCGATAATTTTTAATTGGACCTTCGAGGAAAGTTTCGAAGATATTTTCGCCGACGAACTCGCATTCTTAAATGATATGGATTTTGTGATTAATCAACCTCCACTCGAAGAAGTAGAACCCCTACCATTTCTTCTTCCCCTCCGCCATTCTCCTCCACCCAGACCATATTATCCCTTTCTCTCCACACGGTCTCGTGTGCTTCTCATTTCTTTTCTTTCCACTCCATTCTTTCACCAACTCTACCATTACCACGATACAATTTTTGAATGGTTGGTGCTAACCTTTGGATTGTGTAAGGCCAAGCTTAAGTTTGGGGGGAACCTTTGTATATATGTTTTTGTTTTCTTTTTCTCTAAAAAAAATAAAAAAAAAATTTTCAAAACATTAAAAATAAAAAAAAAATAATAAATAGGGGAGTGCCGGTATTTTGACCCTCTTGGTTTAGCATGACAGTGAGGACACTGTCAAGTTCAAGTTTGGGGGTATGCTCGGTACGTCTTCTTCCTTCGCATTCATGTGTACATATTTTTGCATTTGCATGCTTATTTGAAAACCCATAAAAATTTGAAAAAAATTTCAAAAATTATAAAAATTGCTGTATTCAATTTTGGCTTATTTGACTTGAGTTTGACAAATAGGTTAACAGGCTAGGAACAACTAGATCTTAGACTTAGTAAATTAAAAACCCTAAAAATAACCTCCCTTAAAGTTTAACGGTAGAAACTATATGTCTTTGTAGGTTATTTGGAAATAGGCAAATTTTGGGTTCACTTCATGGGTTAAGTCAAAATGAGGGAAGAATATTGATGTTCTTATTAGAGTATAAGTTTGAAAAATAGTTCCTAGTTTAAGTCTAGATTCTGAAAACATGTACCCTACAAACTGCACAATCACGCACCTTGAAACTTGGATTAGTAGAAGAGACCTTGAAATGCTCTTGTCTAAGTCCTTAGCACAATGGAAAAAAAAACAATGTGAATAAAGAATAAAAAAATGGACACTGGTTTTTATGATTACTTAAGGCTGTAAAAATAGAAAAATATTTAGCAAGGGTGCTTCATCACCTAGTGCCTTAGACCATCTGGTTTGGGAGTCACTGCTAAAAAGCCTTGGGTGTTGCAAAACTAGGAAGTACGCTTTAAAGTGCTAATGCATCTTGTAATCGGTTGTTGGTACCTCAAGAAGTATTAACAATCGCATGAAGGATGTGTAAGCGAAAATTCAAGTAAAAATTCATAAATTAATAAGTGCTTTGGACAATGGACGAGAGTACGATTGCTTTATTTGAATTTCCAAGTGTAGGGGTGACATTTACACACACGTGGGGATATGTGATTAGAGTTTAGATAAGAGAAAGGAATGAAGAATAGAACTTGTATCTTTAATAGAGTTGATAGAAATTCCTAAGTGGAGATGAAACTCTAGAAAGAAAACTTAAGAAATGCCGAAAGCTAAGTAATTCTATAGAACATGTATAATCTTAAGTTAAATAATGAGGAAGTGTGAAGAATGTGGGTGGATAATTTGCGGGTCGACGATAATAGAATTCTTAGTTAGAAAACCTAATTGGAGAACAAAAGTCAATGGGCCAAATTGATAGGATTTTGTGGGTGTAATCCGCTGAAAACCCTCAGGAGAAAACACTCCCCCTACTAGGGACACCTAGAGGTTTAACGGCTTGTTGCACGTGCTCAGTGCAATCGCGTTTCCCTGTGAAAGTGTGGCTAGGTTAGATTTTTATCGAGAATAAAAAAATCAGTTTGCTCAAGGGCGAGCAAAAGATAAGTTTGGGGGTATTTGTTCATAACATAATATTGCATTTTGTATTCCCCATTCTTATGCATTTTACAATGAAAACAGGTGCTTTTGACGCATGTCTGCTACATATTACAGGTTACAGGTTCTTGGATCTAAAACAGTGAAAACGATGTAAAGACGATGAAAAAGTGGACTTTGACCAACAAATAGAAGACTCTTGATCAAGCCTACATCAAAGATAAAATTCACAAAGTACAAGGCAATGCAAGGTCCAAGATTACAAAGCGAACGGTTAAAAGTCCACCACAATTATTCACTGGAGATCTGGAAGAAACATAGAAGCTATTTTAATAAAGAACCAAATAATAAGGAAGCCCAAAGATCCAAGGCCCAATACTTTCTTTTAAAGAGATATAAAATTTTACCAAAGCTTGAAGTCTATTTTGACTAGGTCTTCCTAAGGATATTTTGGTAAATGTAGACATGCAAATCAATTGTAACCTAGGGTTTCCTATTCTCTATAAATAGGAACTCTAATCATTGTAATTTCTCATGCCTCCCTTCATTAATAAATTTTAGAATTCTTTTGGAGAGCATCGGTGTTTCTTTTCCATTCAAAAATTCAGATCTGACAAACCTGCATGGATGATTGGAGGGATGCATCTGTAAGTATTTTAATTCCTTGCCTTAGATGTTAGCTTAGGGAAAGGGTTTTGAGAGATGAGATCTCTCATCCCTTTCTTACCCATCACTTAGAATCTATAGGACTCCATGCATACATGCACATACCGCTCCCTACGGCACTCTATCCCTCGAGGTAGTGGTGATACCGTAGTATAAAGGCCCGGTTGTGATGTTTTCCATGGAGGTTAGGGTAAAGATTGATAAAGGAAGGACAAGAACCTAGAGGAAGGAACACCTTCCCGAACGGATCTAATCCACTTTATTGATAATTACCATAACTCCTCTTAGATCCTAATTTGTGTACAGAAAGCGTTGAGATTTATTTACATTTCCAAACCATTCCTAAACCTAACGCTGGCAAGATTTAGATTTAAATAATTGCCCTAGCTTAATTAGATTTTTAGATTTAATAAACAACCGAACACCCTTCGGAATTAACTCGTAAGAACGAATCGGAAATTCACAACATCCCTGTGGACCGACCCGTACTCACCGGCTCGCTGCAAAGCGACGCCGTTCTTGATTGCGGTTACAAATATTTTTGATCTATCTTTTAGAAAGCGCAAGCACGCTAAATCACAACCAATCAATAACCTTGTATGATAGAACCCTCTAGTCGATTTCTATTGCGTATATACTTTTTTAAAATGTAGAGGTACCTAAAGAAAAATATGTTAAATAAATTAATATTGGCATATAGGACAACGATAATTTTACAAATTGCGTGAAACAAAAAATTCCGCGTACCTTTCGACGGGATACATTCATCGATATTGTACCGATCCGTCTAACTTATCCTTGGTTGCAAGATAAACCATCATGTGTATTATGATATCGACGAATGACGGTGGAAAAATACGCTCAACCTTGCAAAGTATCAATGAAATAGAATTTTCTAGATTCTTCAGTGTCACAACATCCAGGGTTTTAGCGCACAATTCTCTAGAAAAGCAAAAAAGACCATTGATTACTAGACCAACCGATTCGGGAAGGGAAGTCCTGAGGGCTAATGGGAGAAGGTGCTCCATAATAACATGGTGATCGTGACTTTTCAGTCCATCGATCCTGCCTTTCAAAATTTTTATCTTCTTGCTAAATGATCCTGAGAAACATGTAGGAACTTTCAAATCATGCAACACCTGCAGGAACCTTTTCTTCTCCGATTGTGACATATGATACGCAGCATTGGGAAGTACAAGCTTGCCTGGTTTACCCACTATCTGTTTAGGATTCAATTCACTTCTAATTTCCCAGTCCTGAAGATCAATTTGAGCACGGAGGTTTTCTTTCGATTTTCCGTCTTTACAAAGAAGCAAATTGAATACGTGCTCGGATACTCCCTTCTTTAGGTGCATGACGTTCAGACAATGACACACTAGATTTGTTGACCAGTATGGAAGCTCGCAGAAAATGCTTAAGTTGTTCCAGTAGGGTGGTTTGACTTGTTTTACCAGATCTATCCCGAAGGTCATATTATTGTAACCATCCCATTGAGCAGTCACGTCCTCTCCGGACAATGAGGATGGAGGCCCAAGAAACTCCTAATGACCATTAAAGTGGGCATTGTCTAACCTGTAGAGATGGTCTAGTGGCAGAAAACGCCGATGACCGCAATAACAAACATTCCTGGTAAATTCAACCATTTCGATGTTGTATATTGATGGCGATAAGGGCATGCTTTATGACCATGTACTGACCAACCTGATAGCATTCCATACACAGGAAAATCATTAATTGTCCACATTAAAGCCACACGCATTGTAAAAATTGTATCTGTGTTTGTATCATAAGTCAATACACCATCAATGAATAAAAATTTTAACTTATTTCTAAACATTCATCCATTAACTACTAAGTCCAATAAATCCTACAATCCTTTCTATTACAAATTTTATATCCATATTAAAATTAAACGACAACAATCTCTCCTCTCTTTTATTAACTCGTATAAAGCAAGAAAAAAAGTTCACGTTTCCCTGCGGACGACCCATACTCATCATGGCTAGCTATTTGCGACACCGTTATGATTACGGTTATTTACAAAACATACAAACACCTTTCGCACGATTAATTAAATGGCGCCGTTGCCGGGGAAACAGTCGTAATTAATTTTCTTGTTATTCGGGTTGATTTCTATTAAAAACCAGAAATATAAAATAAACCAGAAACATAAAATAAACGAGAACCAAAACCGCATCTTGTGCTTTTAATGATTATTGTGCGAGTTTTTGCAAGGACTTCTGGAGCGATTGGAGCAAACCAACAGAGAGTCGGAGAACTTAAACTTGGACTAGAGGAGCATCGGGGTGCTCTGAAGAAATTTTAGCGGAAGATCTTGCCAATAAGCGGCGGAATCGCGGCTAGTTGTTGCATTCGGTGGCGAAACCGCGGCCATTTTGAAAAGTTGGGCCCCCAATCTTCTGTGGTATTTTCCTATATCCTTTCTCTCTCCTCTAAATCTCCAATAATCTGATTTTACCTGCAGAATTCTTTGCAAATAGCGCCGCTAAAAAATCTTCTTACATGTTTTGATTTCGATTAGGTAGGGATTTCATCATCCTTCTTAGGCCCCACAAATCATAAATGAGCATACTATCACCCTACATTAATAAAAAATATCTAGACCAAGCCCCGAAGGACATTCACGCTCAATAAAGACAAAGGACGGTCGTGGGTAATCTATTGCTTATCCGCATTTCTCTTGTGGTGTCTAGGCAAGTGTGACTAAGGAAAGTGGTTACTTAATTATGCCCGATATTTCGGTGATTTGTATTGCGGATACCTTCCACTTACCTGGCTGCAGGATTGATATGGAGGTAGTAGATGATTGATCCTATGTCTTGTCCTTTAGAAGTCTACAAGCGGTCTAGTGACTTGACCTAGGTGAGCCTAACTGTAACACCCGAGCCCAATAATACTATTTCTATTACTAATTGGGTGTTATATATTGCTCATCCCAATTATCCTGATTGTTTGGTGTTTATTGCTAAATTTTAACCGGTTAAATCATTTTGGCACATAACAAATTTTAACACCGAAAATGAAATTAAAAATATCCATGTTGGCCTACTCGTCGCCACTAGTCGCATGGTAGCGTCCGCGTGTCGAGATTCCGTCCCGTTCGGTGAAACGGGCAAGTTTGGATGACTACGTGCGCGTGCAAGTGTCCGACTTGGGGGCATGCATTTTAATTACAAAATACCTCTTTTCAAAATTTGGAACTCGCTTAAAATCCTATAATTTGAATTTGGAATATTTGGGCGCAATCCGGGCGCGATTTGGAAATGTTTCATTTAGCGCCAAAATTGCCCGCTTGATTTAATATAGTAAACTATACATATATTTTATTGTTACCTAAATCTATCGTTAAATCCCTTAGAATCTTTAAATTTTTAATCCACAAAATTTTTCCATCCAATCACGAGCTCGTAATCACCTCGTGGGCCCCACCTTTTCCCACTCTCTCTCTATCTCTCTTCACTGCCTCTCTCTCTCCCTTCATCAAATCTCTCTCTCTCTCCTCATCAAATCTCTCTCCCTCTATATATTTCCCCAACTGTTCCTTCGCCATCATCGCGCAGAAAACCCCCACGAGAAACCCTAACGCTAACCCTAACCTCCCCGCGACCTCGCCGTCGCCGTCATCGCCTCCTCAGCCTAGCCGCACCCTTCTACCTCCTTCCTCCGTCTCCTTCCGCGCCTGCACCCAACCCCGACGACATCACCCGGCCGCAGATCTCGCCGTCGACGCCGCCTCCCGTCACCAACGACGCCTGAGACTCCCTCTCTTCCTCCTCGTCTCGACCTCGTCGTCGCCTTCCTCCTCCCCTCGCCGGACCACAGAACCCAAAACCGCAACCCTACCACCCTCTGCAGTTCGCCGGAAAACGTGCCGTCGACCCTCGTCGACGTCACTCACACCACCTCCTCTCCCCTGCGACCAGAACCCGACCCTTACATCACCTCATCGCACTGCACCACCACCTTTCCAGCGACCCAGGAACTTTCCAGCCTCCGCAGCCTCCGTCGCTGCCTCGCCGGCGTCCCAGGGCCGTCGAGCCCACCGTGGTTGCCCCTGGTGTCTTCCTGTAAGCATCCCTTATCTTTCCTTTTGGGCTAAATCCCCCGCTGATCCTTAAATACGTTTATCGCGTTTGCTAACTTCGTTGCTTTTGACTTTTGCCGGATTCCGACCGTGCCGTCGTTTGGACCCGACGCTCCAGCGAAGTACCCGGTCCGTGTGGTCCCGCTGTTCGCTGTTGGGACTCGATCCGTGGCCCGTGCAACCGTCTCGTGATTTCTGCCGACGGTGCATCCGTGCTTTCCGGTTTGCGAAACCGTCGAGGCAAGATTTCTTGCTACATGCTACGTTAAACTAATTAAATGTTTGACTCACAAACTTGCTATATTAACTAGTATTGCTACTTATCTCATTGGACGAAATATGATGTATATTATAATACTGCCATCTAAATCGTATTTTGCTACCGTAACCTTAATAACAACCACCTGCTAATCATTTTACTATTTAGAGGATAATAGTCGCACACTTATATCTTTATTGCCTGCTGTTATTAATATTGCGCTACACTGTGATTATTGCACCCAAGGGTGCTCGAACCTGTTAATAAGAGAATACAAAGCATCACTGTGTTTACATGGAATAATATTGTTATTTGCTGTTCCTGCTGTTGTTCCTTATTCGTTACTTTACCTGTTATCAGCATACATTTGATTGCATTACATATTGACCGATCTTGATACACCTGACACATGTACTGATACACCGGACATGACACCCTGTACATATCGACTCAACCTGTTGAAACGTGACCTGACCTGTTACCTGATTTCATGCCTAATGCCGACAAACCTGACCATTCCTGCTGTCTATCCAGACAGACCTACTTTTACCTGATTTTGTGTTGGCATTAGTCCTTGACTACTGAATACCTGACCTGACATACATAGCTTGGGGGTATGGGGAAATCAAAGGTGAAACCGACTTGTAACTCAACAGTTCGATACTTGTTCTGATCAGTCTTACGGGCTTGGCCAGCCCCGGAGTGGTGATGCTGAAATCACTCGCCCATCTTGCTACCTTTTACTGCTTAGCGGCACGTCTTGGATTCAGCCCCGAGGACCTTGACCGTGGTCCCGGGCACGCACGGGATACTATTGAGTTACATCGACGATTCATCAATTGATTTCAAAGACTATAGAGTAGAAACCTGATAGGACAGTTTAGTCACCACTGCACATTACCCTGCTCTGTTATTTCTTAGTACTGCTTTATTCATGTTCATACCTGCATTGCTTATTACCATGTTTATATTATATTATTTGGTTGACATGACGCGCTGACGTCTGGGTTTTGCATGGCCCAGATTCCTTACCACTATCGACGACCGAGCAGGAGTACTTCAGCCAGCAGGCTGAACTGTGAGTTCCTTAGGGTTTAGTTTATTTATTTTCATTCCATTTCCAGATGTGAGCCCGCATTATGGGACGTACTGTTTATTTATTGTATTGGATCATTTGCTTCCGCACTCATTGTTTATTGATTCTTGTTATTATGGATTTGGACATGTCTTAGATTAATTTATTATTTTGTTCTTGATATCTCTACAACCGTAATGTGACTGTGGATGGATATTTCCTACCCACAGGTAGCATGGTTGGCTATGTCACATGCCCAATCTTGCGTACTCTGGGAAGCGGGGCGTGACATGGTTCTTTTGGTATCAGAGCCAGGTTAATTGGGTTGATTCTCTGTAGTTGGGTATTGTACCCAATACACGAATCAGAACACCCGTGATTAGGAAACATGTCCAACCATCTTGACCGTTTATACCATTCTTGAATCACATTCTTCCGGATCATGTCGACATGCAAACTTACTTTGCATTGTCAACTCGAAAACCTAAATTCTTGCTATCTCTAGGACTTAGGCGACTTGGGTGGAGTTAAGTAATTGCGGCTATGATACCGCGGCATAGCTACAATGCAGTACTCTATTTAAGTATCTTGGAGTTCTAGCCTTGGTTTATATATTGAATCTATCATCATGCTAATGTTATTTGTTTTGATTTCAGGACCATGGCTGATAAGAATTTCAAGACGTATCAGAGGCGTGTGGATGAAGCCGCCATGTTAGGAGTGATACGTGGGATGTTGGAAAATCAGAAGAGGCAAACTGAGCTGATCCAGCAGCAAGCAGATTCATTTCAGGAGGGTTTGCAGGCTATTCAGCAGTCTGTAAACACCGCTGTAGCGAAGCCAGTTGACCGAGTAGGGACCGTGGCAGATTTCAGACGATTGGGTCCTACTACTTTCACTGGTCTGGAGGAGCCGTTACCAGCCGAGCAGTGGCTAGTAGACACGGAGAATTTACTGATTGCGGCACAGATCCCAGTCGACAAGAGAGTTGATGTGGTGCGCATTCAGCTGGTGGATTACGCCCGAGAGTGGTGGCTTGTGGAGGAGACCCGCTTGTCCAAGCCAATCAGTTGGGCGGATTTCTCTAAAAGTTTCTTGGAGAATTTCTTCCCGCGGACTGCACGGGAAGAAATGGAAGAGAAATTTATCGGGCTGAGACAAAATGGAGCAGCTGTGGATGTACATGTAGCGGAATGGACGAGACTCAGCCGTTTCGCTGGACCCTTAGTCGCCAAGGAGGCAGACAGGGCGCTAAGGTTCTTGCGCAGTTTGGATGTGGACATCCAGAGGCAGATTGTCTCCCTGGGTTTGACCACTTTCTCGCAGGTTCTTACGGCAGCCAGAGAGCAACAGAGTTTATCAGGATCGAAAGGGAACCTTCACCAGACAGCAGTTGCGGCCAGGAAGCCTGCATTTGTACCTAACCGAGATCATGGGCGCAGAGGTATTCCAGTGGACCGTCGAGGTGTAGCGCTAATGAAGAAGCCTGTGATCGTTGATCGAAGGAAGAGCGTGATTTGTGATTACTGCCGATTACCTGGGCACGTGCAGAAGGAGTGTCGAAGGAGACTGGGACTTTGTCTGGTTTGTGGAGCAGCCGATCACGCGGTGGGTGCTTGTCCGTCGAAGATTCGCACGAGAGATGATATACAGAAGCCTCCGCAGAGACCGTTCCAAGGGCAGAAACAGCTGACTCAAGGACCAAATCAGGCTCGAGCTTTCACGTTGACAGCTGAGGAAGCCAAGGCATCAGGAGAAGTGGTTTCAAGTACTTTGCTCGTTCATGGTTTTCCTGCATTGGCATTATTTGATTCCGGAGCATCCCACTGTTTTATGTCATCCAAATTTATAACTACACACTCGATTACCTGTACGACCCTGTCTAGTTTCTGGGACATACACACTGGGAATGGGAAAATCATAGCTAGTAAGGAAAGTAGAGATTGTTCAGTTGTTGTTTGCAGACGGGAGCTTTTTGCAGATTTCTTGGTGATAGATACGGGCAGTTATGAAGTAGTCTTGGGAATGGATTTTCTTGGCACTTTCCACGCCCATATTGACTGTAGGGCAAGGAAGGTAATTTTCCAGATTCCCGGACACCCTGAGTTTACCTTCACTGGGGGAAGCAGTTCTGTCGGGCCAGTCGAGTTTAGGGCTAGGCCGACAAACAGTGTTCTTGCAGCAATGGTAGTGGATAGTAATGAAGAGCCGGCAGTTGTTCGCGACTTTATGGATGTATTTACAGATATTTCGGGCTTACCGCCGAAGCGAGATGTGGAGTTTGCGATTGACCTTATTCCTGGTGCAGCGCCAGTATCAAAATCTTATTATCCGATGGCACCGGTGGAATTGGAAGAAGTTAAGAAACAAGTTGGTGAATTACTCGAGAAAGGTTGGATTCGAAGCAGCAACTCGCCTTGGGGAGCTCCAGTTCTTTTAGTAAAGAAGAAGGATGGCACGAGAAGGATGTGCATTGATTATCGAGAATTGAATCGAGTGACTATTAAGAACAAGTACCCGATCCCTCGCATTGGAGAACTTTTTGAGCAGCTTAATGGCGCGAGGGTATTCTCGAAACTGGATTTGCGATCAGGATATCATTAGGTCCGAGTAAAAGCAGAAGACATTTGCAAGACGGCGTTTCGAACTCGATATGGACATTTCGAGTATCTAGTGATGCCCTTCGGAGTGACGAATGCGCCGGCAATATTCATGGATTTGATGAACAGGGTCTTTTCACCATACCTGGACCAGTTTATTGTGGTATTCATTGACGATATTCTGGTATACTCGAAGAGTCCGGAGGAGCATGCTGAGCATTTAAAGATCGCACTGCAGACGCTGAGACAGGAGAAATTATTCGCGAAAATGAGTAAGTGCGAATTCTGGCTGGAAGAAGTGAAGTTTCTGGGGCACGTCGTGTCGGGCGATGGAATCGCAGTCGATCCCGAGAAGATTGCAGCAGTTCGAGATTGGCCTATTCCAAGAAATGTGGCTGAGATAAGAAGTTTCCTTGGTTTGGCCGGATACTACAGGAGATTTGTGGAGAACTTCGCTCGTTTGGCAGAGCCGTTAACTAAGCTTACGCGTAAGGAGGTACCATTTGTTTGGACGGATAGATGTGCATTGGCCTTCGAGACGTTGAAGCAGAAGTTGATAACCGCCCCGATCCTGACCGTACCAGATAATTCAGGAGGACTAGTGATACACAGCGACGCATCCGGAAAAGGATTGGGATGTGTTCTGATGCAGAATGGGAAATTCGTCGCTTACGCATCGAGACAACTGAAGACTCATGAGAAGAATTATCCGACTCATGACTTGGAGCTTGCAGCCGTGATCTTCGCCCTGAAGATTTGGAGACACTACCTTTTGGGCGAGAGGGTCGAAGTCTTTACAGATCACAAGAGTTTGAAGTATGTATTCACTCAGAAGGAGTTGAACATGAGGCAACGCAGATGGTTGGAGCTGATGGCCGACTACGACCTTGATCTTAAGTACCATCCGGGAAAAGTTAACGTCGTGCCAGATGCTCTAAGTCGGTTACCAGCAATTCAGGTATTGACTGCACAGAGGGAGATCATTGCGGATTTTCGGAGATTTGACTTGGAGGTTGTGCTACCACATGCTACGGGACAGTTGATGCAGTTGCAAGTACAGTCATCCTTAGTTGAGAAGATTAAAGTGGCGCAATCGCAGGATCCTAGGCTGCAAAAGTTTCGAGAGCAGGTTGAAGCCGGACTACGAACCGATTTACTGATCCATGAAGACGGTCCGTTGAGATATGGTAGCCGTGTGTGTGTGCCAAAAGGAGATGTGCGTGAAGAGCTTATGAAGGAGGCACACAGTTCAGCTTACTCTGTACATCCAGGAGGGACAAAGATATACCGAGATATTCGACAGCACTTCTGGTGGGAAGGTATGAAACGGGAAATTGCTCGCTTCGTGGCTAAGTGCTTGGTGTGTCAGCAAGTCAAGGCTGAACACCAAAGGGTTGCTGGTTTGTTGCAACCACTTCCGATTCCTCAGTGGAAGTGGGAACATATAACCATGGATTTCGTGACGGCTTTACCGCGGAGTCCAAAGGGCAACAATGCAGTATGGGTGATTGTCGATCGGTTGACCAAGGCGGCTCACTTTATTCCTTTTCGGGTTGGTCAATCGACAGAGACTTTGGCAGAGCGGTACATGCAGGAGATTGTAAGATTGCATGGAGTACCGGTAAGCATCGTGTCCGATCGGGACACTCGGTTCTTGTCGCACTTCTGGAGGAGTTTACAAGAAAGTTTGGGGACTCGATTGAAGTTTAGCACATCTTATCATCCTCAAACTGATGGACAATCGGAGAGAACGATCCAGACCCTTGAAGATATGTTGAGAGCTTGCATGTTGGACTTCAAAGGTTCTTGGGAGGATCATCTACACCTGGTAGAGTTTTCGTACAACAATAGCTTCTAAGCGACTATTCAGATGTCTCCGTTTGAAGCGTTGTATGGTCGTAAGTGCCGTTCACCGGTTTGTTGGGATGATGTTGGTGAACGAAGGTTACTAGGACCAGATTTGGTGGTACAGACAGTCGAGAAGGTGAATACAATCAGGAAGCATATGAAGGCAGCTCAAGACAGACAGAAAAGTTGGGCCGACACGTCAAGAAGACCTCTAGAGTTCGCCGTGGGTGATTTGGTATTCCTGAAGATATCACCGACTAGAGGGGTGATTCGCTTTGGGAGTCGGGGAAAGCTTAGCCCTCGATTCGTTGGACCCTTCGAGATATCGGAGCGTGTTGGTGAGGTAGCGTACCGTTTGGCGTTACCACAATCATTGGCAGGAGTGCACGATGTGTTTCATGTATCTCAGCTACGGAGGTATGTCCGAGACGAGACTCACGTTTTGGATCATTCGGAATTGACTGTACGGGAAGACCTAACTTTTGAGGAGCGACCGGTTGAAATCAAGGATCGAAGAGAAAAGGTTCTTAAGAACAAGGTTATCCCTCTTGTGTTAGTTTCTTGGGGAAATCGATTGCATGGAGAAACCACTTGGGAGCGAGAAGACGAGATCCGGCAGAAATTTCCTCACCTTTTCCTATAGTTAGCTATCTTGTATTCTTGGAATTTCGAGGACGAAATTCTTTTGTAGTTGGGTATGATGTAACACCCGAGCCCAATAATACTATTTCTATTACTAATTGGGTGTTATATATTGCTCATCCCAATTATCCTGATTGTTTGGTGTTTATTGCTAAATTTTAACCGGTTAAATCATTTTGGCACATAACAAATTTTAACACCGAAAATGAAATTAAAAATATCCATGTTGGCCTACTCGTCGCCACTAGTCGCGTGGTAGCGTCCGCGTGTCGAGATTCCTTCCCGTTCGGTGAAACGGGCAAGTTTGGACGACTACGTGCGCGTGCAAGTGTCCGACTTGGGGGCATGCATTTTAATTACAAAACACCTCTTTTCAAAATTTGGAACTCGCTTAAAATCCTATAATTTGAATTTGGAATATTTGGGCGCAACCCGGGCGCGATTTGGAAATGTTTCATTTAGCGCCAAAATTGCCCGCTTGATTTAATATAGTAAACTATACATATATTTTATTGTTACCTAAATCTATCGTTAAATCCCTTAGAATCTTTAAATTTTTAATCCACAAAATTTTTCCAGCCAATCACGAGCTCGTAATCACCTCGTGGGCCCCACCTTTTCCCACTCTCTCTCTATCTCTCTTCACTGCCTCTCTCTCCCCCCTCATCAAATCTCTCTCTCTCTCTCCTCATCAAATCTCTCTCCCTCTATATATTTCCCCAACTGTTCCTTTGCCATCATCGCACAGAAAACCCCCACGAGAAACCCTAACCCTAACCCTAACCTCCCCGCGACCTCGCCGTCGCCGTCATCGCCTCCTCAGCCTACCCGCACCCTTCTACCTCCTTCCTCCATCTCCTTCCGCGCCTGCACCCAACCCCGACGACATCACCCGGCCGCAGATCTCGCCGTCGACGCCGCCTCCCGTCACCAACGACGCCTGAGACTCCCTCTCTTCCTCCTCGTCCCGACCTCGTCGTCGCCTTCCTCCTCCCCTCGCCGGACCACAGAACCCAAAACCGCAATCCTACCACCCTCTGCAGTTCGCCGGAAAACGTGCCGTCGACCCTCGTCGACGTCACTCGCACCACCTCCTCTCCCCTGCGACCAGAACCCGGCCCTTACATCCCCTCATCGCACTGCACCACCACTTTTCCAGCGACCCAGGAACTTTCCAGCCGCCGCAGCCGCCGTCGCTGCCTCGCCGGCGTCCCAGCGCCGTCGAGCCCGCCGTGGTTGCCTCTGGTGTCTCCCTGTAAGCATCCCTTATCTTTCCTTTTGGGCTAAATCCCCCGCTGATCCTTAAATACGTTTATCCCGTTTGCAAACTTCATTGCTTTTGACTTTTGCCGGATTCCGACCTTGCCGTCGTTTGGACCCGACGCTCCAGCGAAGTACCCGGTCCGTGTGGTCCCGCTGTTCGCTGTTGGGACTCGATCCGTGGCCCGTGCAACCGTCTCGTGATTTCTGCCGACGGTGCATCCGTGCTTTCCGGTTTGCGAAACCGTTGAGGCAAGATTTCTTGCTACATGCTACGTTAAACTAATTAAATGTTTGACTCACAAACTTGCTATATTAACTAGTATTGCTACTTATCTCATTGGACGAAATATGATGTATATTATAATACTGCCATCCAAATCGTATTTTGCCACTGTAACCTTAATAACAACCACCTGCTAATCATTTTACTATTTAGAGGATAATAGTCGCACACTTATATCTTTATTGCCTGCTGTTATTAATATTGCGCTACACTGTGATTATTGCACCCAAGGGTGCTCGAACCTGTTAATAAGAGAATACAAAGCATCACTGTGTTTACATGGAATAATATTGTTATTTGCTGTCCCTGCTGTTGTTCCTTATTCGTTACTATACTTGTTATCAGCATACATTTGATTGCATTACATATTGACCGATCTTGATACACCTGACACATGTACTGATATACCGGACATGACACCCTGTACATATCGACTCAACCTGTTGAAACGTGACCTGACCTGTTACCTGATTTCATGCCTAATGCCGACAAACCTGACCATTCCTGCTGTCTATCCAGACAGACCTACTTTTACCTGATTTTGTGTTGGCATTAGTCCTTGACTACTGAATACCTGACCTGACATACATAGCTTGGGGGTATGGGGAAATCAAAGGTGAAACCGACTTGTAACTCAACAGTTCGATACTTGTTCTGATCAGTCTTACGGGCTTGGCCAGCCCCGGAGTGGTGATGCTGACATCACTCGCCCATCTTGCTACCTTTTACTGCTTAGCGGCACGTCTCGGATTCAGCCCCGAGGACCTTGACCGTGGTCCCGGGCACGCACGGGATACTATTGAGTTACATCGACGATACATCAATTGATTTCAACGACTATAGAGTAAAAACCTGATAGGACAGTTTAGTCACCACTGCACATTACCCTGCTCTGTTATTTCTTAGTACTGCTTTATTCATGTTCATACCTGCATTGCTTATTACCATGTTTATATTATATTATTTGGTTGACATGACGCGCTGACGTCTGGGTTTTCCATGGCCCAGATTCCTTACCACTATCGACGACCGAGCAGGAGTACTTCAGCCAGCAGGCTGAACTGTGAGTTCCTTAGGGTTTAGTTTATTTATTTTCATTCCATTTCCAGATGTGAGCCCGCATTATAGGACGTACTGTTTATTTATTGTATTGGATCATTTGCTTCCGCACTCATTGTTTATTGATTCTTGTTATTATGGATTTGGACATGTCTTAGATTAATTTATTATTTTGTTCTTGATATCTCTACAACCGTAATGTGACTGTGGATGGATATTTCCTACCCACAGTTAGCATGGTTGGCTATGTCACGTGCCCAATCTTGCGTACTCTGGGAAGCGGGGCGTGACACTAACTCTAGAGATTGATTATGCATTTTGTGATTGGTTGAGTCAAGCCTCACATCCGACATTTTTTCAAAACAAGCCTTCTTAAAATCGTTTTCACACATATCACACGCTGCCACATGGACTAAACCCGCTTAGTGCATGATCGGCTGGACACGAGATTTTAGTGCCCGTCTAGTCCGCGTTTTTGCTGTCGACTTAGAAGTCGGTACTTTTTCATCTTCTATTTCTCGTCTACCAACCACATCTCCCGAGATGGACGGATCTCCATCGGGTTTTAAAAACACGACTTTGCCACCACCCATAGGGCGCAAAATCCACCACGCATCACCCTTTAACCAATACCTGCAAAATCCGCCGGTATTGACCGCTCAGGGTAATCGAAAACCCCTTATTTTATATACAACAGCCCTTGAAGGTTCTTTGGGTGTGCTATGGGCACAAGAAAACGATCAGGGAAAGGAGAGAGATCTGTATTTGAGTCGAGTTTTTCTCGGGGCAGAAAACAGCTATTCCCCTATTGAAAAGTATTGCCTGGCTCTGATCTTCGCAATAACGAAGCTCAGACATTATGCCTTGGCACATGAGTTTTATCTCATATCAAAGGTGGTTCCTCTCAAATATCTAATTTCAAGGGTCATACTAACATGAAGGCTTGCTAAATGGGCCCTCCTCCTGATGGAGTTCTCGGTAACGTATCGACCCTTAAAACAGTGAAAGGTCAGGCCTTTGCCGACTTTCTCATGGAGCATCCGATACCAGCCGACTCCCCCTTATATTGCGAGTTACCAGACGAACACGCATTCGATGCGATTAAAGAAGAAAATGATTCCTAATGTGAACTCTACTTCGATGGAGTATCTTCCATGAAGCAGCGAAAGCAGAACACCCCTATAAACAAAGCTAGGATGGCCCTTATCTTCATGACTCCACAAGGAGGAATATTGCGTTACATCCTCTTCTTAACAGAGCCAAGGACTAATAACGAAGCTGAATATGAAGTTCTGATAGCAGGTCTCGAGATCACTATCGACATGGGAATCAAATACCTCCTCGTATATGGAGACTCCCAACTGATTGGTAGCCAAGTAAATGGTGACTATCAGATATGCAGGCCAGAGCTGATAAAGTATGGAGCAAGAGTGCAGCAACTACTGACACAAATCCCTTTCTATACCCTGGAAAGCATACCGCGTACGTAAAATAGTAAGGCAGATTTATTTGCCAAATTGGTTAAGGAACTGGTCGATGAAGACCTCAATGACATGAGGATCATTATGCAAAACCGCAGGGTGCTCGTGCCAACAGAAATATCTTCGGATGACCTAATAAAACCATCCGAAGGAAAAGAAACGACCGAACAAGTAGCCCTTCAAATAGAGGATAAAGAAAAGTTCAAGGACTGGAGAGAAGTCTTCATAGACTATTTTAAGTCCTAACGAACACCCGAAAATGCGTCGTCTAAACATCAGCTCATGAAATGAGCTTTGTCTTTCGCCTTCGTCAATGATACTCTATATAAGAGATCGTTCGATTGTTTATTATTAAGATGCCTGGGGCCAGAGGAAGTAAAGAAAGTTGTCTAAGAAACTCACGACTGAATCCGCGGTTCTCACCAAGCTAGATCAAAGATGAAACTGAAGATAAAAAGAATGGGTTACTATTGGCCCAATGATTCAGGACTGCCTCGAATATGCGAAGCAACGTCACTCGTGTCAAACTCACGGGTATTTCATCCATCAACATCCAAATCCGCTACACACAACAGTGGCTAGCTGGCCGATCGAAATGTGGGGAACCGGTATAATTGGCCTTATCGAACCTGCATCATCCAAAAGACATCGGTTTATATTGGAAACGACCGATTACTTCTCTAAGTGGGCAGAAGCAGTACCACTAAGGGAGGTGAATACAGAGAATATCATCCATTTCTTCAGAACCCATGTCATCTATCTGTTCAGAACTCCCCAATGGATAATCTCGGATAATGGGCCAGCTTATAGAAGCCATAAAATAAACCGCTTCGCACAACAACATAAAATAGATTGGAGATACTCTTCATTCTATAATTCTCAGGCTAATGGTTTTGCTGAAGCTTTTAACAAGACCCTGATAAAGATTATAAAGAAAACAGTGTCTAGAAACAAAAAGGACTGGCACGGAAGGCTGCATGAAACTCTCTGGGTGTCTCGAACAACGTTCAAGACGACCAAGAATACAACACCATATGAATTAGTGTTCGGCACGGAAGCAGTGCTCCCGTTGGAAATAAAACTCCCCTCTCTACGAGTAGCAGTTCGATACAAGCTGACAGATGAAGAAAATACTCACTTTAAGCTTGAGAAGCTCAACGCCCTTAACGAAACTCGCCTTATAGCACAACAAAACCTGGAGGCTTATAAGGTAAGGATGACACAGTCATATGAAAGACTGACCAGGCTGAGAACATTCCGCCAAGGCGAACTCGTACTAGTCGTCAAAAGACCAATGATCCCCAATTGTGCAAAACGGGGGAAGTTCGAGCAAAACTATGAAGGCCCATATATCATAGACAAAGTCTATCAAGGTGGAGCCTACCTGCTCATGGATATGCATGGTGAAAGACCCTTCCGGTCAATAAATGGCCGATTCCTCAAAATGTACTACGCTTGAAGAGTCATGACTTAGATCAATGATAGATGACGACGCTTGTTTCCACTTGCTATCTTCATGAGTCAGAACTCTGAGAGTGGTATCCAAAAAGCTCCATCGCCTCAAAAACGGTAAGAACGGACCGAGATGTCTCTAAACTAACAACAGACCGAGATGTCCCTAAACTAACAACGGACCGAGAAGTCCCTAAACTAACAACGGACCGAGATGTCCTTAAACTAATACTTCACCTCAAACATGGAGATAATGGACTGTGATGTCCCTGTTGGGGTAAAAATTTACACCCCGGCCTACCCTAGACAGGGGGAATCTGTAGTACGCCTGACAAGCGTGCGCGTATTCCCATCTCAATGGGGTGACGAAAAACACCCTACAGATTCTGGTACGTCCGGTGGGACTTATCTCTCCTCCCATATTTCGGGTTAAACGTTCATGCGAACTCAATCAATATACATATCGATTGCCTATACTGAAATGATGTTCCTTTTTCCGTGCAGCAATCAACCTTCGACGAAAATGTCTCCCCAGACGAATTCAGCTTCCAACGTGACCCCGATTCCGTACGTGGTCAAGATCAACGCTCGTGTGGTTCTCCCTGCAAGCCTCAGTCGACAGTGGGAGGAACCGCCCCGCCAGTTTGGCTCTGTCGTCATCTACCCTGCCGGAAGCGCTCATCTGGCGGAAGTCCCGGCGGAACAGGTGGCCAAGCCGGTCTCAAGGGGTATGAGGCCGAATGTCGTGATCGCCAAGGCACCACAACCGAAACTTAAGATGGTGTCTGAACGACTCCCTGGCGCTCTAGCTGGGGGCAAGAACTTCGGTACAAAAGGCAACATCAAATGTTGCGGACGAGCTCAGGCGATGACTCCAACAAATGCACAATCGAGCGTATCTCCAAGGCCCTCCATCGACCGGTCTGCGGCGTCTTCCCAAAGAGCCAAAGTCTGCCAGATGCTTAGAACATAAAAGTTAAGGCAGAAGCGGCTCAGGTATCGAGCCAACAAAAGGGCCAAGGCTTCGGCTAAATGGAATCGTGTGAAGTTCCAAGTGCAGGGTTGTCCCGCGACGACGGCTGAGTCGGACGTAAGTATTAACAATTCCTTCGATCCTCTGAAGTGGGTTCAGAAAAATGCCATGACCGCCAGAATCAAGAAGACAGCGGTCCGAACAATGCCACAAAGAGACGTGTCCCAGCCCCAACAGAAAAGGTATGACACTGTCTCTTCAAGAGTCTATCAAGCACTCTGTGCCGCACGAAAGCAGTGGGACAAACCTAGAAAAGATGCTCCAGCACCATTCAAGAACCTGGTTAGGTCAGCCGCCTTCAATCGACTACCAGCTACCGAAACAAGGGGGTCAAGACAACGATCCGTGAAATCAGCCACCAATGATAGAAAGACGGCCGGATATATCATCCATACGGTCTATATGGCGGGCGGGCGCCCCAGCGACAACCTTCGCAGCAAAAGCAAGGATGGGGCCACCACATCCCAGGCCCAATCTAGCCTGAATGTGGTTGCCGCTGCCCAAGAACAGCCGCCCCCGCTGGATGAAGAAAACCCTCTCGATGAGGATGATAGGCAGAAAGACCCCTCGGTCCATGCAGAGTCAAGCTCGGACAGCGAGGAAGAGCCGACTTTCCGCCCGAGGACTGCGGAGCAAGAGCTGCTTCAAGAGCTTCGAAAACAGCTCAGGAGCAAAGATAAAGAGATGGCCAAGCTCTATTCGAAGATTGACGACTTAACAAACGTGGTGATGCATCTTACGGCTCAAATTGCTCGAGCGCCTCCCAATCAAGCACAAGCCGTTGGTAATCAGTCGGGTGATGACAATCTGAGGCAGCCAATGCCTGTTCCTTCGGGTCCCAGACTGGTCGAGCCACATGAAAGCCGGCCACATTCCGCTTCTGGGGACGCCTTGGCCCCAGATAGCACTATCCCGCTAACACAGGATCGGATAATGGATTTGGTCACCAGCAAGGTTAAAACATTGGTGGCCGAAGCTGAAGCTCAGAAAGAAATCGGCAGTAGTGGGCGGCCATATCCTGCACAGTACGATCTGATTGAGTTCCCAAGCGGCTATGTCATTCCTAAGTTCGGAAGATTTGATGGAACAGGGAATGCAAATCAGCACGTCGCCCACTTCAAAGCATCATGCGGAAATACAGGGGGCAATGACGCGCTCCTTCTTCGTCAGTTTGTCAACAGCCTGACCGGCGTCGCCTTCGACTGGTATGCGAGTATACCGGACGGGTCCGTCATTACTTTTGCCCAAATGGAGTCCCTGTTTCGGCAAAGGTTCATGAGTGTCAGTGATAAAATCTCCATTGCCGACCTTGTGAGGACCAACCCGGGGAGGAATGAAAGCAACACCGACTTTATCGCTCGATGGCATAATCTCACAGTCAAGTGCGAACTGCCGCTGGAGCAGGACCAGTCCATCAGCCTTCTCATTGGGAACCTCAGCAATTGGATGGTCCTATTTTTGTGTACGACAGGCCTCAAGACATTTCAGGAGCTAACCAAGAAAGTCCAAATGCTGGAATGCTCGAAGCAAGAGTCCCCGCCGGATTCTCAGAGAGACAAAACTTGGAAAAGCAAGCGGGACGACAACCGTAGGAGCGGGAGTTCCAGCAGTACCAATGCCTTCAACGCGTCCGACGGTGAAAAAAAGTGAAGGGCGGGCGAATCCAAAACCAACCGGTCTCGAAAGCCATTGCTGGGAGGAGATGGGCCTTCTCTAGAGGAAAAAAAGAACAAGGTTTACTCTTTCAGAAGGGACAAGGTCCGCAAGATATTTAAAGATGCCTTGAACAACGGCCTACAATTGCCGGAGTCGAAAAGACCCCACGAAGCAAAAATGACCGACAATCCTCTGTATTGCCCGTACCACCGAGTAGTGAGCCATGCGATTGAGGATTGCTATATCTTCAAAGACTGGGTCGAGAAGCAGTACAAAGCTGGAGAGATCGAGCTGTCCAAAAGCGTGTTGGTGAATAATTAAGTTGCAACCACCAACTCTATACAGACAGAAACTGAAGCCTTCTGGGAGCAGACAGCCGAACCCGCTGCCCTGAGAAATGAAACGGACTCATCGCGGCCTCCGTGGAGTACGCACATATCTAATAAGACGAAGAAGATGATAAAGCTACTTCGGAAAGAACCCAGGACGAAATGGGAAGGGCAGAAGAAGCCTACCAGTCCAGCTGCCAATGCGGCTCCATCAGGCTCAAAATCCAAGAAGCTCAAGAAGAAGAAAAGTGCAGCTCGGCGCGGAAAATAGTCTGCAGGGAGATCAACCATTCAAAAATATATCGATTCCCTCGAAGAATATGAACAAAAGGAAAGAACATTGATTCAATTGAAGGAGTTCTTCCCTGTACAAGCGGCTGAAATTCTGGAGGAGTTAGAAGAAGACTCCAATGAAGAGATCCCAGTAGTGACCTACTATGCCATCCATCTTGGCAGCGACTCCGAGGATGAGCTCTGTTTTACCGAAGAGGACGAGGAGCTCACCACAAAGGCCAATCAAATCCAGCTCAGAAGCGGCAGGGCTCTACCGCAAAATCAGGGAAACGCCCCAAAAGGGAAGGAAAAACAAGTCGTTAATGAAGAAGATGGCAGAGAACCGGCTGATGAAAACATAAGTCCTTCCTCGGTGGACTATAATGTCTTGGCACATCTCCGGAAGCTTCCGTCTCTCCTGAGCATCTACGACGCCTTGGTCCTATCTAAGGAGCTTAGAGATGTTCTCATTCACGCTCTACAAAACCCCGAGCGGTATCAGGCTCACCTTGCGGAAATTAATATGAAAGAAGCCCAGCATACTTTGCATGCCGCCACAGTCACATTTAAGGATGAAGACTTGCTACTGGGAACGGCTGAGCATAATCGACCGCTTTACGTGACCGGGTACAGCGACGGAGATCGAATTAATCGCATATTGATTGATCCGGGGTCCTCAGTGAACATCATGAACTTGCGAACTCTGAAGAGTTTATCAATGGACGTCCGACACCTGTCAAGGGAAAGGATTGTCATTCAAGGCTTCAACTAAAATTGCCAGCAAGTTCTGGGGTCCATAGCTCTGCCAATCAAATTCGGGGATCCGCAAACTGAAGCTAAGATATACGTGATCGACGCCGACACGTCTTATAAGATTCTCTTGGGGCGGCCGTGGCTCCACGATTACGGCATCATTCCGTCAACTCTCCATCAATGCATGAAGTATACTAAAAATGGCGAAGAAAGACGCATTGACGGAGACATCCAACCGTTCGGTGTGCATGAAGTCCGATATGAAGATTCTCGGTACTTTATGAACCACCAAAATGCTAAGCCACAACTGACTGAGGATAGACCGGCCCCAAGGCTCGAAAGCAAATCTGCGCCGGCTGTCACTTTCAAAAGCAAAAATGCCCAAGTGCGCCCGCATTTCGGTAGCGACACTGATGAGTCCGACGCTGGAAGCCCGTCCTTCCAAAAAACTCGCCCTCATCTTGGCAGCGACACTGAAGAGTCAGAGGAGGAGGACCTGTCATCCAACAGTGGTGCAGATTGGACCCCCACGCAACAAGCGAAACTACGAGAGACCTTCGAAGTAGCAGAAGGGTCCCTAGCCGTTACAAGGGTACCAGAGCAAATGTGCAAAGAGCTCGATGCATTATCAATCTCCACCGTAGACCAGCTGAAAACTTTCTACGTTCCCGGGAGGAAAAGTGGACAGAAGGGCATCTTGTTTTATGGGTCAAACCCCGTTGTGCACCCGGATGATTTGTCTGTCGCGTGCCTTCCATATGAGAGAGGCATAAGAGCCGTCCTCAATCCCAGATACTATGCGCCCGAGATGCGGGAATACTTTAAGAAGTGCGGATGCCGGTTATATCAAACGGAGTCCGAAGCAAAGTTTTACGAAGGGCTATGGCATCCGCCCCAGGTCCGAGCACTCATCGATGGAAGAATTCCAGATAGACGGGGCATAGGCTACATTCAACCTGATTCCAAAGCGTGCTACATGATCCATGTTGGTGAGGCCAGCGAAAGATCAAATGATGACGACGAGATAGCCGAGCCAGAAGAAGCTCCTCAAGAGCTCGAAGATGGCGGACAAGCAACCTTTGACGAGCTAACCGAGATTGAATTAGGAACGCCCGATAATCCAAGGCCGACCTACATCAGCTCGCTCTTGTCATAGGAAATGAAAGCGCAGATAATTGCCCTGCTGCATGAGTTCGTCGACTGCTTTGCGTGGACATACAAAGAAATGCCTGGCCTTTCCCCTGAAGTGGCCGTACATAAGTTAGCTATATCTCCTGATGCTAAGCTAGTCAAACAAGCTCCTCGAAGAATGGGAAGGGAACTAGAAGAAAAAGTCATCGAGGAAACCAAGAAGCTCATCGATGCCGGCTTCATCAGGGAAGAGAAATATGCGGACTGGATCGCATGCATAGTCCCAGTGAAGAAGTAAAATGGGCAGATCCGAGTTTGTGTCGACTTCAGGGACCTCAACAAGGCATGTCCTAAAGACGACTTCCCGCTACCGGTCATGGAAATGATGGTCGATGACACCTCAAATTACGAACTGTTCACCTTTATGGATGGCTCGTCTGGATATAATCAGATCAAGATGTCGCCTGAAGATGAGAAACACACAGCATTTCGAACCCCGATCGGAATATATTGCTACAAGGTAATGCCATTCGGACTGAAGAACGCAGGTGCTATATATCAAAGGGCAATGACCAATATCTTCGATGACCTAATTCATAAAGTCGTCGAATGTTATGTTGATGATCTGGTCGTTAAGACTGAAACCAAGGCCGATCATATCCAGGATCTTAGGACCGTTCTCACCAGACTGAGGGAATTTGACCTGAAGATGAATCCTCTGAAATGCGCTTTTGGCGTGTCATCGGGAAAATTCCTGGGCTTCATAGTTCGACATCGAGGGATCGAAGTTGACCCATCAAAGATAAAGGCCATCATGGAGATGCCCCCTCCGAAAAGTCTGACGCAGCTAAGATCTTTTCAAGGCAAGCTTGCTTATATAAGGAGGTTTATCTCAAATTTATCGGGGAGATGTAGGCCCTTCTCAAAGCTCATGAAGAAAGGAGCTCCTTTTATCTGGGATGCTGAATGTCAAGCAGCGTTCGAAAGCATCAAACAGTACTTGTTGCATCCTCCAGTGCTGGCCGCTCCCATTCCAAATAAACCGCTGATTCTCTATACTGCCGCGCTGGACGAGTCACTCGGTGCGCTCCTTGCCCAGAATAACGAGGAGGGAAAAGAAAATGCCCTCTACTACCTCAGTCGAACTCTAGTCGGGACGGAACACAACTACTTCCCAATCGAAAAGCAATGCCTGGCTCTAATATTTGCTGTAAAGAAGCTGAGGCACTATTTGCTCGCTCATCGGGTTATGCTGATCTCCAAGGTCGACCCGCTCAAATACTTGATGACCAAAGCAAGCCTAGCCGGCAGAATGGCAAGATGGGCTGTCATGCTACTTGAGTTTGACATAGTTTATACCCCTCAGAAAGCAGTAAAAGGGCAAGCTCTTGCAGACTTTCTCGCTGCTCATCCCATACCAGAAGGGTCTCCGCTAAATTGTGAGTTACCCGACGAACAAGTGCTGCACCTCGAGGAAGATGGGCCATGTTGGGAGCTCTACTTTGATGGAGCCTCATCAATAAGGAGCTCCGGCAGATCAAGCGTCCCTGAGGTAAAAGCGGGGATAGGATTGGTGTTCATCACGCCATCAATGGGAACCCTACAGCGTTCTTTCGCTCTCACCGAGCCTCGAACGAACAACGAAGCTGAGTATAAAGCTCTGATAGCTGGTTTGGAGCTCGCCATAGAAATGGAAATCCTTCGGCTGCGGGTTTACGGTGACTCCCAGCTTGTCGTCAACCAAGTAAGCGGCGACTATAAGATATACAAACCCGAGTTGGCTCGGTACAGAGGCCGAGTGGTGGAACTCATGAAACGGTTCACTCACATTGAACTAACGAGAATCCCTAGAGCGTTGAACGGAAAGGCTAATGTACTCGCTCGCTTAGCCAAGGAGCTGGCTGATCCTGACATGGACAAAATTCTGATCACAGTCAGGAGCCGGAAAATTCTACCCCCTGTCTCTCTACGAGAAGAGGAAAGCACAGAACAGAAGAGCAGTCCCGCCGAAGAAGCTTCGATCGTTCAAGACAAGCCCGATTGGAGAGATCCCTTCATAGAGTACCTCCGATACGACAAGCTGCCCGAAGAAAAATCCGCGAGGATTCAGCTGAAGAAAAGATCTCTCCGATACGTGTTTGTAAATGACACATTATACCGCAGGTCATATGACCAACTCTGGCTCAGGTGTCTGTCATTGGCCGAAGCCCAAAAGGTCATGAAAGATGTTCACTCGGGCGTTTGCGGTGCTCACCAATCTGGCCCCAAGATGCGACTTCAAATCAAACGGCTTGGGTATTACTGGCCCACCATGATACGGGATTGCGGAGAGCATGCAAAGAAATGTCAGATCTGCCAAATCCATAGTGATTTCATTCACAAGCATCCCAATCCGTTGCATTCTACGGTGGCGTCGTGGCCCTTCGAAGTTTGGGGCACCGACATTGTTGGCCCAATTGATCCTCCGTCATCCAAAGGCCACCGGTTCATATTGGCCACGACAGACTACTTTTCCAGATGGGCTGAAGCTGTCCCGCTAAAAGAAGTCAAGACAAAAGATATTCTGGCATTCTTCCAGCATAATATTCTATACCGCTTCGGTACACCAAGAAGAATCATTTCTGACAACGGGCCTGTTGCCTTCCGAACGGCGGCCGAGACATGGGCTGTCTTGCCTGAGATTCGGGGCAGATGCTAATTGGTGCTATCCGTCCACCTCTCCGAAGATGCCAAGTTGATTTATGGCACCGTGTATCGGAGGTTTAGACGAATGCGGCCGATGTAGCAGACTTTGTCAGATTCCCCCTCGCTTGAGGGGTTTTTGATTGTGGGGACGCTCTTCCTTGCAGGCGCAAGCCCCTGCAGTTAATTACGCTACCGCATCGCGGTAACAACTTTCTCCTTCTCCAGCTGGTCACTTCGTGTCATGGGTGTTTGTTTTGTTTGTGGTTGCCCGTGGATTGTATACGGAGACTAATTTATGTAGTCGCCCGTAGGACGTGGATTAGTCCAAATCCGTATTTTCTTAGATTTGGGTTTGGGGTTTTGGTTTAAGGATACGTTAGCCATTTTTGAGGCTAAGATCAACTTAAACGTTTGTTAAGGATACGTTAGTCCAATTTGAGACTAAGATCAACTTAACGGGATCGTTTAGATCCGACAAAAGAGCATTTGGATTCTATTGTTCCAGTTTAGGGACATAGTGGTCCATTGCATGTATGGCTGTCGGGACCCGTCACCTCTCTGACGACGTTGAAGGATTACAACGACAGGTGTCAGAGGAGTTCAAAGATGTACCCTTGAACCAATGAGTTGATTGGGGCGATTCATAGTCCAATTTGGGACTAAAGTCTGTTTGAACGTTTAAGGATACGTTAGCCATATTTGAGGCTAAGATCAACTTAAACGGTTGTTAAGGATACGTTAGTCCAGTTTGGGACTAAGATCGACTTAACGGGATCGTTTAGATCCGACAAAAGAGCATTTGGGGGATCTATTGTTCCAGTTTAGGGACATGGTGGTCCAATACCAGTTTAAGGACATAGTGGTCCAATGCCAGTTTAGGGACATGGTGGTCCAATGCCAGTTTAGGGATATGGTGGTCCATTGGTAGTTTAAGGATGCATAAGTCCATGGGTTTAAGGACCCCACAGTCCATATGGGTGTGTTTAAGGACGCATTAGTCCGTTAGTTTAAGGACGCATAAGTCCGCAGGTTTAAGGACCCCACAGTCCGTATCTTGGTTTAAGGACGCATAAGTCCATGAGTTTAAGGACCCCACGGTCCGTGTTGATGTGTGGTTGTCGGGACCCGTCACCTCTCTGAAGACGTTGAAGGATTACAACGATAAATATCAGAGGAGTTCAGAGATGTACCCTTGAACCAATGAGTTGGTTGAAAGAGCAGATGTGCTCAGATCAAGATGATTTGAGGACTTATGGCCAGTTTGGTCTAAGTCCAGTTATGTTTGAAATATTGGCCCTCTGTTGGTCCATTGAAGGAGAGGCTTTGCCTCTGAAACTTAGCCAATTGGGCTGAAGCTAGTGTTAAACACTAAGGGGAGAGGGGTCACGTGTGAACACGTGAGAGCGCCCTGATTTCCCTTATCTTATTCTGCGGATCAGTGTTTTAACTCTTTTAATTCTGACGGCCATCACGTGTGAGCACGTGATGGAGGCCCCCGCTCTGGTCTGTTGGAATGCTCATTAGGGGTCACGTGGTGACACGTGAGGGCGCCCTAAATGCGGAGCCACATCTCCTTTGTTTTATCCTCAAATCTGTGAATAAGTGTTAAACACTTTTCCTTTTTATTTCGAGCATCACGTGTTGACACGTGATGGGGATTTATGCGCTGACTGTTAGAACGTTTGCTAAGGGGTCACGTGGTAAACACGTGAGCGCGCCCAAAGCCTTCATTCCCATTGATCTTTCTTTCTGCATTTTGAGAGTCACGTGGGAGCACGTGATGGCATCAAAAAGTGGGGCCAGATCCCCTTTATTTTGTTCTGCAAACAAGTGTTAAACACTTTTAATTTTCATAGCCATCACGTGTGGGCACGTGATGTATAATCATGCCCTGATTTATTAGAACATTTATTAGGGGTCACGTGGTAACACGTGAGAGCGCCCAGAATTGTTTCTGCCTTTACTTTTGTTCCATATATAATGAGGGTCACGTGGGAGCACGTGGGGTGATGCTTCAAAGTTCTTTGTAGGGGATCTTTTCAAGGGTCACGTGGGGGCACGTGACCCTAGTTCTTTTCATGAACAGAGATCTTTTAAGAATTGAATTCTTATTTAGGATGAAACCCTGATTTCTTTTCAAAGGAATTAAATTCCCAGATATGTAAAAGAATTAAATTCTTGATTAGGGTTAAACCCTAGATTTGTTTTAGGATAATTAATTCTCAAAACTCAATTCCCCTTCTAAGTTTAGGATCTGCATGGCAGGATCTCGACCCGATGAGAATTAAATTCTCAAGTTATGGGGAGATGTGCTCTGTGCAGATCTTCAACCAGAAGAAGAACTAAGTTCTTTTTGTATAAGAGTTAAACTCTTGGATTTTGAGAATTAAATTCTCTGTTTGAAGTTTATCTTTTTCCCTTTTCTTACGTAGGGTTTTCTTTGTTGAGAATTAAATTCTCCTTTCTTTTCTTCCCTCTTGAGAATTAAATTCTCCTCTATCTGTTTTTCTCTCAAAAAAGTAGATCCCTCTGTTTTTCTCTCAATAAAGTAGATCCCTTCTCTTCTCTTCTTGGCTCCTATTTATAGGAAAAGGCAGAGAATCAATTTGTTTAGCAAATTTCTCATTAAGAGATTTGATTTGTATGCTGAGAGATTTGATTTGCATTCATCATTAATCTGGGCCTTTAGATTGTTAAGTGAAGTTTATTCACCATTGATTTTAAATCCAAATGATATTCTATTTGTTATCTCGGTCATATTTAGGGGGAATCTTTCCTTACTTGGGATTCTTCCATAAATTGGTGATTTTTAATCACCCTTGGATTTTTAATCCAACGGTTCCCCATGACCCTTTTCCATTTGGAAAGATTCAGAACTTTAAGAATTTAATTCTATTAAATTATAAGGCTTTTAAAGCCAGTCACGTGCTGGCACGTGACCTTTGGTCACGTGTGAGCACATGACCCCCAATTGGGTTCCTTTCTCAGCCGCTTATTTATGTTTCAGTTTTAACCATCACGTGTCAACACGTGACCATTGGTCACGTGTAAGCACGTGATACCTCGTTGAGGTAATTTCTGACTTTTAGAATTAAATTCTATTCATTATTTTAGAGGCTTTAAAAGCCCATCACGTGTCTGCACGTGACCCATGGTCACGTGTGAGCACGTGATGCCCCATTGGGGTCTTTTCCGAGTTCTTATTATATCTTTTAGCTCCTCCAGCGGGTTCTTAAAGGCCCATCACGTGTGGACACGTAATTCCTCATAACTTTTGATCCCGAATGAATTACGAGGCCCATAATATATCAAATCGAAGGGTTTTTCGAGCCGCTTTCGATACCATCAGAATTTATCTGTTTCTCATTCGGGAGTTTGTCAAAAAACAGCCCGGAAGATACTGGTTCCCATTTCCTTAAGCGTATCGCTGTCATTTGATATCTTGGACTCTTCTGCGCAGAAATTTTTAGCGGAAACAAATGCCCCCCACTACTTTGCCTACATAAGTATGTACGTGGGTGAAGTAGTGCTGAGTTATGCATAGCGTATGACCAGTTTCGGATTGGTATATAACTTTCAGAATCTTGATCTGAGAAGATAACGAGCGGACACAAGCGTCGTCATTTATCATTAACTCAAATCTCGACTCTTAAAAGATATAGTTCCAAACCCTTAACTCCATGAGCCACACCCTTCTATCTCTTTATGTCTTACTCTGGCGTGAAGTAGTTTATATGCTCATGAGTAGCTTTTCCGTTTCAGTGGCATGTAGCTTTGGCGAGTCTGGCTCATAGATGGTCCATCTTGACCTCTTTGTAGGGCGGTGATGGCTTAGGAGACAGGGTTAGGATCTGCCACCTAAGACTTTTCAACTTTATGAGCCGTGAGGGTCTCATAAAGACTTTTCTCCCTACGGATCGAGAGGATCTCGTAGGTGTATTTTCTCCTTAGGGGTCGTGAGGACTCCTAAGTGTGTTTTCTCTCATAAGTCGTAAGGATCCTATACGAGAATTTTCCCACTTATGAGTCGAGAGGACCCGTAAGCGGTTGTTTCCCTCCTTGTCGAGATTCGACTTTGGAGAGTGAAACCCGTGGATGGTATGCAAGGGACCGTTTTGGGCCGACTTGCAGGGTTCCAGTGCTTAGGAAACAGGTTTTTTAATCCCTACTGCCTAAGACTTTATCTCACGAGTCGAGACGAATCGAGAAGTTCTCGCAAAGACATTAATTTCCTCACGAGTCGAAACGGATCGAGCAGATCTCGCAAGAATATCCTAACGTCACAGTTAACCTCTGCTCTTTACGACAGAAGTCCGTCAGGGTCTGTGGTACTTAGGGTTTTGGCCGTCGTACCGTCGCATGAGCTGATATATTCCTCGATAGGCAATCATGCTGTTCGAGTAGCCCTGCGACTGCCGTGTCTCTGATCCCTTCGGGGGCTGGACAAGACGTCTTCAAGCAATCCTCCTTGGCAGTTTGACCGTCGGAAGAGCAAGCGTTAGGAATTTGCCATGCCGTTTTTTACTTGAGGTTAGGCTCATTTTGGAGAGCCCCGATGAGTCATAACCACTCCGCGCTGGTGTGGGATGATCTCCGATAGTCTTTCAGGCTTTATATGACTTGCCGTTAAGACCCTGAAGCTAGGAATTTGGCCTTTGCTTCGTTTTGCTGGCATTGCATCCTCTGTATCGAGACGAATGTCGCGGTTGTCTCTAGGTTGCTGGTGAACCGTCGAGGTTTGGAGCTAGGGATTTTGCCGTAGCTCCTTTTGGTGATGTTGCGTCTGCTGTATCGAGACGAACGTCAAGGTGGTGATCACTCCATGTTGGTATGAGATGATCTCTGATTGTCTTTCAGGCTTTATATGACTTGCCGTTAAGACGTTGAAGCTAGGAATTTGGCCTTCGCTTCGTTTTCTTTGTCATGTGTGAATCCTGTTGGAGGAAGAACGCTGTCGTGACATCTCGTCTGCTGTATCGAGACGAACGTCGAGGTAGTGACCACTCTACGCTGGTGTGGGATGATCTCGGATGGTCTTTCAGGCTTTATATGACTTGCCGTTAAAATGTTGAAGCTAGGAATTTGGCCTTCGCTTCGTTTGCTGGCATTGCGTCCTCTGTATCGAGACGAATGTCGCGGTTGTCTCTAGGTTGCTGGTGAACCGTCGAGGTCTGGAACCAGGGATTTTGCCGTGACTCCTTTCGGTGATGTTGCGTCTGCTGTGTCGAGACGAACGTCGAGGTGGTGATCACTCCGTGTTGGTGTGAGATGATCTCTGATTGTCTTTCCGGTTTTATATGACTTACCATTAAGACCCTGAAGCTAGGAATTTGGCCTTTGCTTCATTTGCTGGCATCGCGTCCTCTGTATCGAGACGAATGTCATGGTTGTCTCTAGGTTGCTGGTGAACCGTCGAGCTCTGGAACCAAAGATTTTGCCGTGACTCCTTTCGGTGATGTTGCGTCTGCTGTGTTGAGACGAACGTCGAGGTGGTGATCACTCCATGTTGGTATGAGATGATCTCTGATTGTCTTCCCGATTTTATATGACTTACCGTTAAGACCCTGGAGCTAGGAATTTGGCCTTCGCTTCGTTTTCTTTGGTGTGTCCGGATCCTGTTGGAGGAAGGACGCTGTGTGACATTTCGTCTGTTGTATCGAGACGAATGTCGTGGTGGTGACCACTCCATGTGGGATGATCTCTGTTTGTCTTTCCGGTTTTATATGACTTACCGTCAAGACGTTGAAGCTAGGAATTTGGCCTTCGCTTCGTTTTCTTTGTCGCTTCCGAATCCTGCTGGGGGAAGAACGCTGGGGTGACATTTCATCTGCTGTATCGAGACGAACGTCGAGGTGGTGACCACTCCGCGCTGGTGTGGGATGATCTTCGATTGTCTTTCAGGCTTTATATGACTTGCCGTCAAGACCCTGAATCTAGGAATTTGGCCTTCGCTTTATTTGGTGGTATCGCGTCTGCTGTATCGAGACGAATGTCGCGGTGGTGATCACTCCATGTTGGTGTGAGGACCAGGATCCGCTCTGGACGTTTCCCACGGGGTCAAAGAGTGACGTTATCCGCGTTCCACGTGATCAGGAATTTTGCACTAGATGCTTCACACGGGTTCACTGCCGCGTTAGGCAAGGACTAGGCTCCACTCTGGATGCTTCGCATGGGTTCACTGCCGTGTTCTGCGAGGACCAGGATCCGCTCTGGACGTTTTCCATGGGGTCGAAGAGTGACGTTATCCGTGTTCCATGTGACCAGGAATTTTGCTCTAGATGCTTCACACGGGTTCACTGCCGCGTTAGGCGAGGACTAGGCTCCGCTCTGGATGCTTCACACGGGTTCACTGCCGTGTTCTGCGAGGACCAGGATCCGCTCTGGACGTTTTCCACGGGGTCAAAAGGTGACGTTATCCGTGTTCCACGTGACCAGGAATTTTGCTCTAGATGCTTCACACGGGTTCACTGCCGCGTTAGGCGAGGACTAGGCTCCGCTCTGGATGCTTCACACGGGTTCACTGCCGTGTTCTGCGAGGACCAGGATCCGCTCTGGACGTTTTCCATGGTGTCAAAGAGTGACGTTATCCGCGTTCCATGTGACCAGGAATTTTGCACTAGATGCTTTACACGGGTTCACTGCCGCGTTAGGCGAGGACTAGGCTCCGCTCTGGATGCTTCACACGGGTTCACTGCCGTGCTCTGCGAGGACCAGGATCCGCTCTGGACGTTTTCCACGGGGTCAAAGAGTGACGTTATCCGCGTTCCACGTGACCAGGAATTTTGTTGACTATATCCGTATTTCACGGAGTTGGGATTTGACTCTCTGTGGGAGTACATCGTCGAGTCATGGAACTGGAAGTTGATGCTGTTCCGCTTTGCTTGATAATGTGTCCACTGTGACGAGACGAGTGTTGAGACGATCTCTAGGTTATTTGTGGCCCGTCGAGATTCGGCTTCTTCTTCTAATGAAACCTGGGGAGAAGGAGTGCGACTCCTTCTTTGTTTGTGCCCCTGGATTGTATACAGGGATTGATGTAGCATCACCTGTAGGGCATAAATTTTATTTTTATTTTATTTCTTTTCCCGCGATGTTCTATCATTTCAGCTTTTTATATCGCGAAAATCGCGATTGCCCAATCATTTCGGCTATTTTTCGCGGTGCCCAATCATTTCGGCTATTTTTCTTTTTACTCACTGCTTTTTATTGCGAGTTGCCCCATCATTTCGGCTGTTTTTGTATGCATATATTTTTACTTGCTGATTTTTTTGCAAGTTGCCCCATCATTTCGGCTATTTCATACGCATTTTTTTTGGCTCGCTGATTTTTTTTTGCGAGTATGGGATTCGGGATCTGATACCAATCTTGGCATCAGTATCGCTGCGACTGGAATATTGCCAGGAGCGAATCATCATTTGCCATGAAAGGACTTGGAATTTGATACCGGTATAGGCATCAGCATCGCTACAACTGGAATATTGCCAGGAGCGAATCATCATTTACCTCTGTCGCTGTTGAACAAAAGTGGCTTAGTAAACAGGGTAGGATCCTGTCGACTAAGGCTTTTGACTTCATAAGCCGTAAGGGTCTCACAAAAGTATTTCTCCCTACGAGTCGTGAGGATCTCGCAGGTGCGTTTTCTCCTTAGGAATCGTGAGGACTCCTAAGTGTATATTCCCCTGTAAGTCGTAAGGATCTTACAAAAGGGTTTTCTCCTTATAAGTCGAGAAGACTTATAAGGGTTGTTCACCGTATGGACATATCCCCAGTCACGGGTGGGACTTGATTAGGGAAATGTTTATTCGTGCCCGTGGATTGTATACAAGGGTCAGTACTGAGCCACTTGTAGGGCCATATCGGAGGTTGTGGGGGTTGCTTAAGAACAGGTTCAAGTCTCTGTAACTTAAGACTTTCAAATCTTATGAGCCGTGAGGGTCCCATAAGAGAGTTCTCCTTTCGAGTCGTGAGAATCTCGCAAGTGTAATTTCTCCTTAGGAATCGTGAGGATCCCTAAATATGTTGCTCCCTTGTGAGTCGTAAGGATCTCACGCGGGTGGTTTCTCCTTACAAGGTCGAGAGGACCCTGTAAGTGTCTTTTAACGAGGTCACGCCCTTTTAGGTTTTCACAAACACTCGCCGGTAGCCCTGCTGTTTTTACTCACGGAACCCTTTCGGGTTTCCATCCGTGCCCACTTTGCTTATGGACATACCGTTTTTTTTATTCTTTTTTCTTTCCCCTTTTTTCTCTTTTTTTTTTTTTAAACGAGGTCGCGCCCTTTCGGGTTTTCACGAACACTCGCCGGTAGCCCTGCTGTTTTTACTCACGGAGCCCTTTCGGGTTTTCATCCGTGCCCATTTTTCTTACAGACATACCGGTTTTTTTTTATTTTTTATTTTTTATTTTTTATTTTTTTACCACGTCAGCCTGAAAATGCTGCGGGTTGGGAGTAGTTTAACGACGTTTCGGTCATTTGCAAGTTTTAGGACATTGCGGTCCATTGTTAGTTTAAGGACGTTTCGGTCCACCGTCGCCGTATTTGAGATGCATCTCTAGTTTACTGACTTTTCGGTCTATCGGGCTTTCTCTATGACTGAGCATGATGCCCCCGGCATATCCATCTTTCTCGGGGCATGTGGTTGTGGCGGGTTTACTTTCCACTTTTCGGGCAGCGCGAACTTGCCTTGTTGGTATTGGTCTTCAACCCAGTTTTTGAAGACGTAGCAATTTTCGAGTGGGTGACCCATTACTCTGTGGTAGGGACAATAGTAAGGATTGTTAACGTCGCCTGGTTGCAATGGACGTTTTGGATCTGGCAGAGTGATGAGCCCGCTGCGCACTGCTAGCTCGAACAATCTCTTTGTTTTATCTTTGGGAAACGAGTAAGGACGTTTCAACTTCTCGTTGAGGTATCGCGGCTTGTTGTTTTGACGACAAAACGGTCTCGGGTTACTCGGCTGTTGTTGAGTGTTGGCAACAAAGGCCGTTTTTTCCTTTTCCTTTCTCATTTCGTTTGCTCCGTCGTTTGCGGGTCCGAGATTCTTTCCGGGTAGCGTGAGATTGTACGGCTGAGCGTTCTCGCAACTCTCCAATTCTTTTGTTTTAGAAATGAATTCTTTGAAGAGAGGGTTGAGGGCGGCTTCTTCGTCAGAATCGCTTCTAAAGGTGAGAACTCGTGATCCCCCGGGCTCGTCCCTATGACAATTGCCGACAACTCTTTTATGCTCATCTGTCGTATTTTTTCGCTGTCTACGAGCTTCACGCTTTGTCCTGTTGAAGTGTTGCCTGTGAGCGACATATCCTTTCCACCAACACTTAAAGGAGTTGCAGTCTTCAGTAGGATGTGCGATCCTCTGATGATATAAGCAGAAGTTAGGGTGTATGTCCGTTTCATTAAAATGTATACCACCAGGAGAATTTTCTCTGAAAGAAGGCGGCCTCATCCCCATTGATATGGCTTTGGCAAATCGTTTCCTTGTCCTGATCCTGCTTTCATTTGCGGCGGATGTATTTTGATCTGGTGGGAGTGTTTCGACCCTTTCGTCCAGTCGCCGGCGTTTGACCTTTTCAAATATGGCCATCTCGCGCTCCTGATCAGCTTTACTTTTTAGACGAATCTCATCTAGAAAAGCGTCGATCATTTCGTCTGACGGCCACACGAATTCCGGCTCAGGCTCTGCCCCCAGTTTCTCAGTGCAAGGAGTTTTTTCATCGTCCGTAAATGAGTGGGAGATCAAGTGACAAGTTTCCCCCGGTGCGTCCGTCTTCTTTGGAGTGTGCGGTTGTGGTGGGCTCACCTTCCACTTTTCAGACAGTGCGAACTTGCCTTGTAGGTACTGATCCTCGATCCACCCCTTAAATACGAAACAATCCTCGATCGGGTGAGTTACCGTTTGGTGGTAAGGGCAATAATTGGGATCGCTGACATCGCCTGGCTGCAACGGACGTTTTGGATTCGGCAGATTGATGAGTTCGTTGCGCACTGCCAGCTCGAACAGTCTCCTTGTTTTATTCTGAGGAAACGAGTAAGGACGTCCTAGTCTTTCCTCAAGGGACGGGTGTGGATGCACATTATTCTGGCGAACAACCGGCTTTAACTTGCTCGGCTGTTGTTGAGTATTGGCGAGGAAGGTTGCTTTACCTTTTCCCTTTTCATTCCAAGGCTCTGTCTTTGAAGAGGAAGGCGTATGGCCCATCTGGTCCATTTGGGCCAGCTTGTCAATCAAGGCCTGGAAGGTAGTCGGCTTGAAGAACATCATGAACTGGGAGATGGCCGCTTGAGGGTCAAGAGTGCCCACGAACATGCCTACCGCAGGTGCTTCTTCGATGCGTTGTTCGCATTTCGACCATAGGTTCCGCCATCGTGTTGCATATTGGACCCACGTTTCACCTGGCCTTATCCTGGCATTGATCAGTGCTGTCATCGGGGTGCGTCCACTAGCACTCGCGAATCTCTGTGTAAACAGCAGCTCCATCTCCGCAAATGTTTTAACAGAGTCGTTAGGTGGCTCCGAATACCATTCAAAGGCTATTTCTGTTAAGCTGCCGACGAATTGGCGAAGCAACAGTTTGTCGTCGCCTCCAGTGTTGCCGCATAAGGCCCTGAATTGAGCGACATGCTGATGGGGATTCCCTGTCCCTTTATATACGTGAAACTTAGGGATCGTATATCCCGGCGGGAAACTGATTTGGTCATACCAGCTCGGATAGGGCCGTCCGGTTCTAACAATTTGCTCAGCCGCTTCACTTGCTTGATGAGCTCGTATTTGCTGAGCTATATATTCCTCCAGGGAAGCTTTGGAAATTGTCTCCTCCTTGGCCGTTGACAGAGCCGGTGGAGGATTCGATGTCTCTCCTTTGTCATCTTCAAGGGCAATCGGAAGATCTTCAGCAGGAGGATCTTGCTGGATCATCATCCCTACCATATCTTGAAAGAGAAGCGCCATTTGTTTTATGTTAGCCGCTTGCTCTGCGGTTTCTTTGTCCTTCTTTTCGAGGACTCTGCGTAGGTAGTCAGCGTCAGTTTCTTGTTCATGACGCTGCTCTGATAATGCCTCCGGGCTTTCTTTTGGCCCGGTGAGTGCGGCCATTGCAATCATCATTTCCTGAAGCTTCTGTTGCTGCTCCTGGGTTTTTGTCATGGATCGGGTGAGCGGTCGGTGACCCATCGAAGCACGGCTTTCCTTCTTTCCATAAGCCATGTATACGGTGTGCACCACCATGCCCCCAGACTTGGGGCGTTTGGGCTTAGCGTCTTTGTGGTCTGCCACGTTTGTTGGAGCTTTCTTTAGCCTCCTTCTTTCTCGAGCGGTCGAAGTTGAGGGGGCCGTTGTAGTGGGTACCCAATTAGCTGTCGCTTTTGGTGGCTTGACAGAGTAGTCCTTCTCCTGCTGAACCTTCATCCTTTTCGGTCGGCGGAGATAGTCTTGATCGATCACTGACTCTTGGACATGTCGCCAAACTTTGTAAATTTCAGAGGATAGCCGTTGAGGAGGTTGCTCCGGCTTCTTCTCTGCAGCATTCTTCATAGGTGAAGGAGATCTTTTCAGCACTGCAGTAGGAGAGTTTCTGCGCACCCTGTTCAGCAGCTCAAAGCTGTTCCCGTTTGGAACAGCAACATCGATCCCCGCCGTTGGGGCTGGTGGAGTAAATCCAGAGGGAGAGTTGCCCCCAGCCTTCCTTACTCGGCGCCAGTGACGACGGCGAGCATGTCGAGCGGACGGCGTTGGTTCAGCAATGGGGATGGCTTTGTCTTGCCCCTTGTCCAGATGAAGCACTGCTGGTGCCAGTCTCTTAAAGACTGACGTCTTTTGAGTAGCGGTATCCAATCTGTCAAAGACAGACCTTCGAGCAGGAACGGGAGCCGGAATAGTCATTCTTGTGAAGACCGACCCATTGGCAGGAGAAGCCGCCTTGACGACTTCAGGAGCAGGGATGGCTATCCTCTTCGGAACAACCTTTTCTGGTATTGCAGGCTTTTTCATGGGCCCACATGAGTTTTGGCCCAGTTTGCTGAAAGCTGAGGCATTGGGCTTAGGCGACCCGTTGAGAGGGGCCGCGATAGTTGTAAGCCGATCGAAAACCGACTTCTTTGGAGCTTCTTGCGATGGTAATGGGGCATTGAAGCTCGTTGGTGGGATCATGGTCCCGAAGAATAGCCCAGTGGTGACCTGAGTCACCTGTTCCACCGGCATAGCGAAGATGGAGGCCGCTTGGGGCCCATAAGTCACTCCTCCAGCAAGGACAGAGCGAGAGTTGCAGTTGCAGGTAGTGCAGTTTGAAGCCATCGATCTTCTGTTTTCTGCATGGAGCAAGACACCAAATCTTAGTACCTTGAATCCACAGGCAACCACAGCAAACCACGATTCGTTCGCGAACACGACACACGAAGTGTGGAGTGGAAAGAGGAAGAGGTCCCACCGGGCGTGCCAGAATCTGTTCCCCTCCGAACGGCGGCCGAGACATGGGCTGTCTTGCCTGAGATTCGGGGCAGATGCTAATTGGTGCTATCCGTCTACCTCTCCGAAGATGCCAAGTTGATTTATGGCACCGTGTATCGGAGGTTTAGATGGATGCGGCCGATGTAGCAGACTTCGTCAGATTCCCCCTCGCTTGAGTGGTTTTTGATTGTGGGGACGCTCTTCCCTGTAGGCGCAAGCCCCTGCGGTTAATTACGCTACCGCATCGCGGTAACAACTTTCTCCTTCTCCAGCTGGTCACTTCGTGTCGTGGGTGTTTGTTTTGTTTGTGGTTGCCCATGGATTGTATACGGAGACTAATTTATGTAGTCGCCCGTAGGACGTGGATTAGTCCAAATCCGTATTTTCTTAGATTTGGGTTTGGGGTTTTGGTTTAAGGATACGTTAGCCATTTTTGAGGCTAAGATCAACTTAAACGTTTGTTAAGGATACGCTAGTCCAATTTGAGACTAAGATCAACTTAACGGGATCGTTTAGATCGGACAAAAGAGCATTTGGACTCTATTGTTCCAGTTTAGGGACATAGTGGTCCATTGCATGTATGGCTGTCGGGACCCGTCACCTCTCTGACGACGTTGAAGGATTACAACGACAGGTGTCAGAGGAGTTCAGAGATGTACCCTTGAACCAATGAGTTGATTGGGGCGATTCATAGTCCAATTTGGGACTAAAGTCTGTTTGAACGTTTAAGGATACGTTAGCCATATTTGAGGCTAAGATCAACTTAAACGGTTGTTAAGGATACGTTAGTCCAGTTTGGGACTAAGATCGACTTAACGGGATCGTTTAGATCCGACAAAAGAGCATTTGGGGGCTCTATTGTTCCAGTTTAGGGACATGGTGGTCCAATACCAGTTTAAGGACATAGTGGTCCAATGCCAGTTTAGGGACATGGTGGTCCAATGCCAGTTTAGGGATATGGTGGTCCATTGGTAGTTTAAGGACGCATAAGTCCATGGGTTTAAGGACCCCACAGTCCATATGGGTGTGTTTAAGGACGCATTAGTCCGTTAGTTTAAGGACGCATAAGTCCGCAGGTTTAAGGACCCCACAGTCCGTATCTTGGTTTAAGGACGCATAAGTCCATGAGTTTAAGGACCCCACAGTCCGTGTTGATGTGTGGTTGTCGGGACCCGTCATCTCTCTGAAGACGTTGAAGGATTACAACGACAAATATCAGAGGAGTTCAGAGATGTACCCTTGAACCAATGAGTTGGTTGAAAGAGCAGATGTGCTCAGATCAAGATGATTTGAGGACTTATGGCCAGTTTGGGCTAAGTCCAGTTATGTTTGAAATATTGGCCCTCTGTTGGTCTATTGAAGGAGAGGCTTTGCCTCTGAAACTTAGCCAATTGGGCTGAAGCTAGTGTTAAACACTAAGGGGAGAGGGGTCACGTGTGGACACGTGAGAGCGCCCTGATTTCCCTTATCTTATTCTGCAGATCAGTGTTTTAACTCTTTTAATTCTGACGGCCATCACGTGTGAGCACGTGATGGAGGCCCCCGCTCTGGTCTGTTGGAATGCTCATTAGGGGTCACGTGGTCACACGTGAGGGCGCCCTAAATGCGGAGCCACATCTCCTTTGTTTTATCCTCAAATCTGTGAATAAGTGTTAAACACTTTTCCTTTTTATTTCGAGCATCACGTGTTGACACGTGATGGGGATTTATGCGCTGACTGTTAGAACGTTTGCTAAGGGGTCACGTGGTAAACACGTGAGAGCGCCCAAAGCCTTCATTCCCATTGATCTTTCTTTCTACATTTTGAGAGTCACGTGGGAGCACGTGATGGCATCAAAAAGTGGGGCCAAATCCCCTTTATTTTGTTCTGCAAACAAGTGTTAAACACTTTTAATTTTCATAGCCATCACGTGTGGGCACGTGATGTATAATCATGCCCTGATTTATTAGAACATTTATTAGGGGTCACGTGGTAACACGTGAGAGCGCCCAGAATTGTTTCTGCCTTTACTTTTGTTCCATATATAATGAGGGTCACGTGGGAGCAAGTGGGGTGATGCTTCAAAGTTCTTTGCAGGGGATCTTTTCAAGGGTCACGTGGGGGCACGTGACCCTAGTTCATTTCATGAACAGAGATCTTTTAAGAATTGAATTCTTATTTAGGATGAAACCCTGATTTCTTTTCAAAGGAATTAAATTCCCAGATATGTAAAAGAATTAAATTCTTGATTAGGGTTAAACCCTAGTTTTGTTTTAGGAGAATTAATTCTCAAAACTCAATTCCCCTTCTAAGTTTAGGATCTGCATGGCAGGATCTCGACCCGATGAGAATTAAATTCTCAAGTTATGGGGAGATGTGCTCTGTGCAGATCTTCAACCAGAAGAAGAACTAAATTCTTTTTATATAAGAGTTAAACTCTTGGATTTTGAGAATTAAATTCTCTATTTGAAGTTTATCTTTTTCCCTTTTCTTACGTAGGGTTTTCTCTGTTGAGAATTAAATTCTTCTTTCTTTTCTTCCCTCTTGAGAATTAAATTCTCCTCTCTCTGTTTTTCTCTCAAAAAAGTAGATCCCTCTGTTTTTCTCTCAAAAAAGTAGATCCCTTCTCTTCTCTTCTTGGCTCCTATTTATAGGAGAAGTCAGAGAATCAATTTGTTTAGCAAATTTCTCATTAAGAGATTTGATTTGTATGTTGAGAGATTTGATTTGCATTCATCATTAATCTGGGCCTTTAGATTGTTAAGTGAATTTTATTCACCATTGATTTTAAATCCAAATGATATTCTATTTGTTATCTCGGTCATATTTAGGGGGAATCTTTCCTTACTTGGGATTCTTCCATAAATTGGTGATTTTTAATCACCCTTGGATTTTTAATCCAACGGTTCCCCATGACCCTTTTCCATTTGGAAAGATTCAGAACTTTAAGAATTTAATTCTATTAAATTATAAGGCTTTTAAAGACAGTCACGTGCTGGCACGTGACCGTTGGTCACATGTGAGCACGTGACCCCCAATTGGGTTCCTTTCTCAGCCGCTTATTTATGTTTCAGTTTTAACCATCACGTGTCAACACGTGACCATTGGTCACGTGTAAGCACGTGATATCTCGTTGAGGTAATTTCTGACTTTTAGAATTAAATTCTATTCATTATTTTAGAGGCTTTAAAAGCCCATCACGTGTCTGCACGTGACCCATGGTCACGTGTGAGCACGTGATGCCCCATTGGGATCTTTTCCGAGTTCTTATTATATCTTTTAGCTCCTCCAGCGGGTTCTTAAAGGCCCATCACGTGTGGACACGTAATTTCTCATAACTTTTGATCCCGAATGAATTACGAGGCCCATAATATATCAAATCGAAGGGTTTTTCGAGACGCTTTCGATACTATCAGAATTTATCTGTTTCTCATTCGGGAGTTTGTCAAAAACAGCCCGGAAGATACTGGTTCCCATTTCCTTAAGCGTATCGCTGTCATTTGATATCTTGGACTCTTCTGTGCAGAAATTTTTAGCGGGAACAGGGCCCTCTTTCAAGAGCTTCAATGTCTCAAGGTTCGCTACCCAGCACAAGATAGACTGGAGATATTCCTCTATCTGTAATCCAAGAGCCAATGGGCTAGCCGAAGCCTTCAATATGACTCTATGCAAGCTCCTGAGGAAAAATGCTTCAGCCAACAAGAGAGAATGGAATCTCAAACTTCACGAGACGTTGTGGGCATATCGTACCATACACCGTACTCCAACTCAGTCCACTCCATACTCATTGCTCTTCGGAGTGGAGGCGGTCCTCCCTCTCGAAGTCGAAGTTCCAAGCTTAAGAATGGCCGTTCAGCACGAGTTGACGGAGGAGGAAAACGTGCTCCTTCGACTTGAAGAGCTCGATGCCCTCGAAGAAAAGAGGCTCGCGGTACAGCAAAATCTGGAGCTATACCGAGCCCAAATGTCACGGGCCTATGACAAGATAACCCGTCTTCGCGCTTTCAAGAAAGGTGAATTGGTGTTGGTCCTCAAAAGACCGATCATCCTCAATCGACATGCCAAGGGAAAATTCGAGCCAAACTGGGAAGGACCATACGTCATCGAGAAAGTGTTCGACGGAGTATCCTACCAACTAATAAGTGCCGAGGGAGAAAGGCCCATGCCACCCATCAATGGCCGATATCTTAAGAAATACTACACATGAATGCTCCAAGTCGCAGGCGAATTGAGCACATCAGCCCTACGGTCTGGATCAAACATCCTACAAAACCGTATACAATCCACGGGTGTAAATGACCCCTATTTCTCCCAAATCCTGCCGGTGAGACTACTTTTAAAGTCCCACCAGCGGTAAAAAAAAAGGAAAAAAAATGAAAAATAAAAAGGTATGTCCACAAGCAAAACGGGCACGGATGAAAACCTGAAAGGGCTCCGTGAGTAAAAACAGCAGGACTACCGGCGAGTTTGTGAAAACCCGAAAGGGCGCAAACTCGTGAAAAGAGATGAAATACACTCGCAAAGTCCTCTCGACCTTGCGAGGAGAAAACCCTGCGTGAGATCCTTACGACTCACAAAGAAGCAACACACTTAGAAATCCTCACGATTCCTAAGGAGAAAATACACCTGCGGGATCCTTACGACTCGTAGGGAGAAAATGCTTTTATGGGACCCTCACGGCCCATAAAATTGAAAAGCCTTAGGTGATAGGGACCCAAACCTGTCTCCTAAGCCATCGTTCCCCAACAGGCAACGGCAAATGATGAGTCGCTCCTGGCATTTCGCTTAAGTGTTAGCGGTGCTGATGCCAACCAAAAACCCAAATCCCAAGTCCTCCCAAGGTAAATGATGAGTTGCTCCTGGCATTATTCCAGTGCAGCAATGCTGACGCCAACCAAATTCTAAATCCCATACCCCAACGGCGAATGATGAGTCGCTCCTGGTACCATATTCCAGTGCAGCGATACAGACGCCGACAAAATCCCGGAATTTTTCCGGCCCTACGGTCTGGATCATACATCCTGCAAAACCGTATACAATCCACGGGCGTAAAATAATCCCAAAATCCTCTCAATGACAGATGATTCGCTCCTGGTACCATATTCCAGTATAGCGATGTTGATGTCAACCCAAATCAAAATCAACAAGTCAACTTCCACTCCGACACCGCAGAAAGCGGAGCAAGTCAGAATCCAATCTCGACACCGCAAGAAGCGGAGTAAGTCAAGTCTACCCCTGACACTGCAAGAAGCAGAGCAAGTCAAATCAAGAATCGACCGTCCACGTCGCTAAAAGGGCAGCACCGACCGTCCACGTCGCTAAAAAGGCAGTACCGACCGTCCAAGTCGCAAAAAGGGCAGCACCGACCGTCCACATCTCTAAAAGGGCAGCATCGACCGTCCACGTCGCTAAAAGGGCAGCACCGACCGTCCACGTCTCTAAAAGGGCAGCACCGACCGTCCACGTCGCTAAAAGGGCAGCACCGACCGTCCACATCGCTAAAAGGGCAGCACCGACCGTCCAAGTCGCAAAAAGGGCAGAACCGACCATCCACGTCTCTAAAAGGGCAGCACCGACCGTCCACGTCGCTAAAAGGGCAGCACCGACCGTCCACGTCGCTAAAAGGGAAGCAACGACCTTCCACGTTGCAAAAAGGGCAGAATCGACCGTCCACGTCGCTAAAAGGGCAGCACCGACTGTCCACGTCGCTAAAAGGGCAGCACCGACCGTCCAAGTCGCAAAAAGGGCAGAATCGACCGTCCACGTCTCTAAAAGGGCAGCACCGACCGTCCACATCGCTAAAAGGGCAGCACCGACCGTCCACGTCGCTAAAAGGGCAGCACCGACCGTCCACGTCGCTAAAAGGGAAGCAACGACCGTCCACGTCGCAAAAAGGGCAGAACTGACCGTCCAAGTCGCAAAAAGGGCAGTATCGACCGTCCAAGTCGTAAAAAGGGCAGAACCGACCGTCCATGTCGCTAAAATGGCAGCATCGACCGTCCACGTCGCTAAAATGGCAGAACCGACCGTTCAAGTCTCAAAAAGGGCAGCATCGACCGTCCAAGTCGCTAAAAGGGCAGCATCGACCGTCCAAGTCGCAAAAAGGGCAACATTGAACGTCCATGTCATAAAAAGGGCAGCGCAGGATTCCTACAAAGCGGGAACCAAATCACTCCGGGCCAGGGAAACGTCTATCACGGACACTCCATCTCGGAGACATGTCAAGCAACGACCGTCCATGTCATAAAAAGGGCAGTGCTAGCTTCCCAAAAAGCGGGAACCAAATCAGGTCGCCTCCAAGTAAAAGAAGATCCATCAATTTCATGCACACGACCCACATATGTGGTGTGCATTTATTGATGGGGGGCAATTTGTTGGGGTAAAAATTTACACCCCGGCCTACCCTAGGCAGGGGGAATCTGTAGTACGCCTGACAAGCGTGCGCGTATTCCCATCTCAATGGGGTGACGAAAAACACCCTACAGTCCCTAAACTACTATGGACCGAGATGTCCCTAAACTAATAATGGACCAAAAATTCCTTAAATAAAAACTTCGCCTCAAACATAGCAATAACGGACCGAGATGTCTCTAAACTAACAATGGACCGAGATGCCCCTAAACTAATAATGGACTGAAAAATTCTTAAACTAAAACTTCGCCTCAAACATGGCGATAATAAACCAAGACGTCTCTAAACTAGTGCGTCGCCTCAAACAGGGCACATCGTCCTAAATACGGCGGTGTCCTCCCTTGAGATTTATACCTCAATCGAAATCTCAATGGTGAGAGTTGCAAGTCAAGTCCCATTGGTATAAAGATGGGCACCTATGGCGAAACTACTTTCGGGAGTTCCACCGTTAAAAAAATGGTATGTCCATAAGCGAAATAGGCATGGATGAAAAGCCGAAAGGGCGTCATGAGTAAAAACAGCAGGACTACCGGCGAGCTTATGAAAATACGAAAGGGCGCAATATCGTTAAAAAAACCTGCGTGAGATACTCACGACTCACAAAAGAACAACACACTTAGTAATCCTCACGATTCTTAAGGAGAAATTACACTTGCGAGATTCTTACGACTCGTAAGGAGAATTTTCCCCTATGAGACCCTCACGGCTGATAGAATTTAGAAGCCTTAGGCAATAGATCTAAACCTGTTTTCTAAGCCATCATTGCCCTACAGGAGGTCCAATATTGACCCTTATATACAATCCACGGGTATAAATAAATATTCTCCAACCAAGTTCCATCAATGATGAGAAATGTCCCCATATGGTGAACGACACTTGTAAGTCTTCTCGACTTATAAGGAGAAAACACTCTTGTAAGATTCTTACGACTTGTAAGAAAAAATATCACTTAGGAATCCCCACGATTCTTAAGGAGAAAATACACCTACGAGATTCTCATGACTCGTAGGGAGAAATATCTTTATGAGACCCTTACGGCTCATAAAGTCAAAAAGCCTTAGCCAACAGAATCCTAACCCTGTTTGCTAAGCCACCTTTATTCAAATCGACAAAGGCAAATGATGATTCGCTCCTGGCAATTTTCCAGTGGTAGCGATGATGATGCCTAAATATGTGTCAAATTTCAAGTCCTCACATGGTAATGATGATTCGCTACTGGAAATATTCCAGTGATAGCGAGGCTGATGCCTAAATAGGTGTCAAATTTCAAGTCCTCTCACGGGAAATGATGATTCGCTCCTTGCAATATCCACACATGTGCCCATTGTGAGAATCCAAAAGAATTCTCATTAAATAAATAATCCTGTTAAACAGTGGAATTAAAAACTCCCAATACCTTTGAAAATCGGGTTCCGTTAAAAATAACAACAGATTCAAATATGTAAAAAGGGTATTAAAACCCTAAAAAGGAAAGAAAGGGAAGGGGAATAAAATTCCCAAAAGTTCCAAAAAAATTCAGACCCAAGCTTTGCAAGACAAGATGGAATTAAATCCCTCCAATAATGGGATTAAATCACAGAAATCCCCATGATGGGAAACAGATCGGAAACACAATAAAATTAAATTTCAAAGAATCTCAAAGATCAGAATCAATGATAGGGTAAAATCCTAAGAAGAGAACTAATGACTCTCAGGAATGCCCATCGAATCAAGACCCACGGTCTACTTAAGAGGGGGGAAAAGTTCTTTTTAAGATCTCTAAGTGATCATTTCAAGAAAAGAGTCGAGCTCTGTTAATAGGTTAAAAATCCAAAACAAAAAAGAGAGGTTCTTTTAAGAGTTAAACTCTGTTCATAATCCTTACCAAAATTTTTTTGGGCAGAGTTTAATTCTGATCAGAATGAGTTCTGTGGGTAGATGTCTAAGCTCTTAGAGGAGATTTAAATTCTCAAAGAAGAAAGAAACTTAAGAAAAATGATGAGACGACACTTATCTCAAGAGCCAAAGGCCCTATTTATAGGACGTTAGGGGACAGTTCACCTCCCTAGAAGATCAAACGATGGTAAAAATGACACCGTTGCACTCACGTGTAAGCCACGTGAAAACAACGGTGGGGGAGGCATTTGTTCCAATAATATTTAAACATAATAAAAGAGTTAAGCACTGTTAAATTTTAATGAGACGTCGCCTCACGTGGCCCCCATGAGGGCGCCGGCGCCAGCGCCAACCCTTTAGGATTAAAATCTATGGTGGCGCCTCACGTGAAGCTCATGTGGGCATCAATGTGTAAAGCACATGAGCACCTATCATATATAAGAATTAAATTCTTAATTGGCATCCACGTGCACAACACGTAAACGCCGGCGCCCAAGTTAAAATCAATAGAATTAAATTCTACAGAGGATATTTCCCTAAAAACTAGGATACTCTCTGTTAAACAGAGCCATTGGATCAAAAAACTAATGGAGATGATAAATCATCCGAATATAGAATTAAATTCTATAAGGAGAAAATATCTCCTAAATCTTTCTAAGTGAGAAAAATACTCTAGGTTGGATTAAAGATCCAATGATAGAATAAAATTCTATTTTTGGAATATATTTTCTCAATTTTTATAAACAAAAAAGATTACTCTCTATAAAATAGAGAGCCTTTGGACTAAAAATCCAATGGTGATTAAAAATCACCGTTTTACAGAATAAAATGTTGTACATGGGAAAATATTTTCCAAATCTTGTTAAAAACAAGAAAATATATTCTGTAAAACAAAAATCATTGGGTCAAAAATCCAACGGTGGGTAAAATCCCCTGAACAAATTGGAATCTCTCAATGAGAGATTTTTTCCAAAACTGTTTAACAATTTGCCTCCACTATATAAAGGACCCGAGACTTCATGTCTCATATATATGGAATCCCCAATAAGCTTCTGCAAAAAAATACAGAAGGCTTTAAAAAACAATAGAGAATTTAATTCTCAATAGAGAAAAAGATCTTTCTCCTCTCAAATCCTAGATAAAGAAACCACAGAGATCAAAATATCTCCTTTAGCTATCAGATCATATCTAAGGGTTTAACCCTTCTCAAGAACTTAGTTCTTTTCTTTGGATCTGAGATCCTCATGACAAGTCTTCCACAAGTTGAGAATTTAATTTTCATTGGAAAGATCTTGTTCTTGAGAATCAACTATGAAAAAGAAAAAGAACTATGAAAAAGAAAAAGAACGTATCCTATAGGAATTTAATTCCTCTGAAAATATGGTTTAACCCTAAAAGAAACTTGGTTCTTATAAAAAAACATAAGAACTTAGTTCTTAAAGAAAACATGATCTCAGATCTTCAAAACAAAGATCTTGGTGATCATTTATGGTCAAAATGCCATTAACAAAGATTCAATCTCTAATAAGAAAAAAAACTTAGCACCTCACGTGCTTCCCACGTGGCGCCTCCAATAGATTCCCAAAACAAAAGGAAAATCAGCACCCCACGTGAAAAATACATGGGCGTCCAAAATAGAAGGCCAGCGCCTCATGTGAAATACACTTAAACGCTGAGTAAAGTGCTTAGCACTTCATACGCAGCCAAAACGGCTGAGTGCTTAACACTAATTGGGCAGCGTCCAGTGCCTCACGTGAAACACACATTGGAGCAAATAAAAAAAATGGGATAGCGCCGCACATGCTCCTTACATGGATGCCATATAAAAAGTGCTTAGCACTATATATAGTCAAAATAACTGAGTGCTTAGCACTGATTAGGCAACGCCCATAACCGAAGGCTTAACATGATACCCATGTAAAGGCCAGAGTTTCAAACAAGTTCTTAGCATTTTTGCATAAAAATAAAGGGGCTGAATAAGTAGAGCCTAAATAAGTGCTTAATACTTTTGAAAAAAAAAAGGACTGAGCAGAATAAGCCCAAATTGACTAAATCTCTCTGAAAAGTTTCTTACAGCCGAGCCCGATTACTTTGTTGTTGGATCTTAAATAAAAATGATTCATAAAATTTTGCTAATATTTAAATTGATCTTAATCTCAAACTAGATTAACGATCTTTAAATAAAACAAACCCAAATCTAAAATATACGGATTTGGGTTGATCCACGCCCTACAGGCGACGACATAAACTAGTCCCCGTATACAATCCACAGACAATCTTAACAAATAAAATAACACACGACGCGAAATAAACTGCTGGAGAAGGAAAAAGTGGTTATCGCAATGTGATAACGTAATTAACTGTAGGGGCTTGCGCCTACAGGGAAGAGCATCCCCACAATTAAAAACCTCTCAAAAATGAGGGAGAATCTGATAAACTCTGCTGTAAGGGTACCGTCTGTCTAAACCTCTAATATACGGTGTCAATAATCAACTTGGTATTTTCGGAGAGATGGATAGATAAATCCAAATAGCATCAGCCCCTAAATTCAGGCTAGACGTCTCAACATCTCGGTCCGGTCTTTCGGCGGTGAATAACGCCTTAATATTATTTATCGATAATGATTAAGTTAGTACATGATAGAGTAGTTTAAATGAATTTAAATATATAATGAATCATATTCACATATAGTAATAAGTTTAATGATACTGTTTGACTAAACTCAATCAGTTTTATAACTGTTGTAATTTAATTTATATCACCTGACTATATTAACTGGTTGCACATTATACAGTAGATAATGATCACTTCATATATGAAAATATTTAGTCAGGTCCACTAAAATAAAATAAATATGAACTAAGTTACATTTAAACTTAACTTAATATGTACAAATAATACTTTCTAGAAAATGCGCACCATTGCTTATGATGATTATGATGCCTAATGTTACATACGATTAATATTACATATATTTGATATTAATTCAATTATAGATTGTTAAATAACCTGTTTTATTAATTATTGTGAATTAAAATTATGTTCAAACCGTTCTAGAAATAGCATACACCGTTCCATTGAAATATCAAAATTACAGTTTAGAGATATGATGTGAACTGTACATATTATAGTAACCCTGTTTTTATTTTGAAGCAAGTTTTAAACTTGCAACATGCTACTTTATTTAATTTATATGATTAATGATAGTATACGTGTTTTATTATTCAGCAAATATTACCGATTTACAGTTTTATATTATCAGTCAGTATCCGTACCGTTAATGGTTTATCTAGTTGCATGCCGGATCATCATAATATTATTATAATACTATATCAGTTCCGTATTTGATCTAGATCTCCATATACCAGGTAAAAAATGTTGTCACGCCCCGCTTCCCAATAGACGTAAATGGTGATGTGGCAAGCCCGCAACGTATTTAGTATGAAATAAATACGTTAAGCGTAATTTAACAATATATAAATGAACAAGAAGGACAAGTGTAATAAAATTAAACAATGACTTTATTTACATTCAACTTTATATACAACTGTTTGTAATGAAAAGATACAATGATATAAAGTAAATGCTTAAATAATGGCATATAGAAAATAAGCGCAGAAAGAACTAATAGTCAGGCTGAGCTGTAAGCTGGTCTAAGTCCTCCTGGCTCAGCCCTATCTCTTTAGAGTCCGGTCCTCCTGACGAACATCCTAAAGAAAGAAACAGAACGAAATGTCTTCAACGAACTAGCGCTCGGTAAGTCCCAAAAGAAAAAATAGATGAAAGTAGGTAATATGAAATGATTAGGCAAAGTTGTATATGATAGTTCACAGGTATAAGATAGTTATTCTAACATGGTTATTTGTAGTTTGGTAAGGAAGGTATTCATGTATACGAGAGGAGTCCATCTTACCCCGTGGAATATGGTAACATATAGTATAAGGTCCCGTCATAACCCACGGGACAACGGCATATGAATTCATGTAGGTGTCTTTTAAGTGACCTCTCGTGCCACGATATACGTTCCGTACCAATCTACCCCTTTATCCCCGCATAATGTATTGTATAGTTTAGGTTTACAGATCTTGGCCGAACCATGATATAAAATGTTCAGGTTCATTTCTATGATGTAATCATGTGTTCAAGTAATCATGTTGAGTTCATGTTAAATTATAACCAATGTTCGGTCAAGTCGAGTCAAGTATGAAAATTTGAGTTTGATATTTGAATTCGAGTATGCATGTTCATGATCAAGTATTCAGATTCGTGTTTGATTTTGGATTCAGATTTGAGTTTGGACTCAGATTGAGTCAGACACTTGTAAACTAATTTAACTCTTGAATTCTTAGATTCAGGAGTAATCGGCAACTGCTGTACATGGACGACAGGATTTATGTTTTTTTCCAAGACAATTGCCATTGATAACTCCGTTAATTTGTCTAATCTAAATAGGTAAGCACTCAGTTTCTCCGGCTCCCTGGGGCTCAAGAGAATTGATCCCGCTTAAACATATATTTACTAAAATCTTTAAAATATTGTTTTGTATATCTTGAGTGGTTTTATAAAAAGTATTTTAATATAAATTAAAATTAAAACTCGAGAGTGATTTGTATTACTTAGGGTTTTCATGAACATGTGTTTTAATTATTGGGGTGTTTTAATGATAAATATCTAACTTTAAAAAGTTTATGGTATTTTACTGAAAACTAGTCATTTTTGGTAACTCGATGGCATTTTATTAACGTTTTTTAATCTTTTATTTTTAGAAAAAATATAGATTCATAATATAATGAAAATATGGATTTATAATTTTTATTTAATTTTAAAAATTATTTTTATTTAGAAAAGTCGCATTTCGTAAAAACCGTATTTTATTTCCTTTCGTGATCGAATATTCTGTGGGGAGTTCTGCATCTCGCTCTACTATCCCAAGAATATGCGATAATCCGCACCATCCATAGCGGGTCCCCTAACGAGAGTTGTAGAGACGTATTTGCCAAGAATTACTAAAATACCGTTTTAAAAGAAACCCGGTTTTTAAAAGATATGGTATTTTATTGTAAAGTTATTCTTTGAACCAAATATACATGTATTTAGGTATCGTGCTATGAAACCAAAGTGTGCGTGTGGGGTAGGTCGTTACCCTGTGAAGTTTTCCTAAAGTTATTGTTTTAACAATTTATCGAAAAGAGCTGATAATAAAGTTCAAGGCATTTTAATGAAAAGTTTGTTTTGTGGTTGTTTCACATGAGAATTTTGGATAAAATTGATTCTAAACATTTGTGATTAAAGTTAAAAATAGTGTGGTAAAATTAGGTTGTACCAATATATAAAGGAAAATTGAGTTCTAGGTTTTAGAAAGAACTGTATCTGTAATAACTCCACTTTACCGATATATGATTTGGAGATGAATTTTAATAAAAAGAAAGAGAGTTGGGAGGGACTTACGGTTTGGAAATCTCAAGAAAAGGATTAGGAAGAAGAGAGAGGCTTCGTGGTGTTGCGGGAGCTCCGGAATCGGCTTCGATCTTCGACGGGAAGAGCTTGGTCGCTAACTCCACTTGACTCCACTTACATTTAGAAACGTTTTGAGAGAAGTTTTGCTAGAATTTCATAATGGTGAAGAGCTAAAGTATGGGATGGTATTTATAGTGAAGAATTAGGATTTGGAAATTAAAATTATGAATTAAAATGGATTAAAAAGATGTTGAATGGTGAAATGAAGGGTCTTTGTTTGATTGCAGGGAAATCAAACAGTGCAGAGGAGTTAAGGGTAGTTGAAGGGACCAGTGTGAATTACATGGATTAAATTGGATGCATTAGAACCGTCGGCGCCGGCTCTTGGGGCATTTTTGCCTGTCGGATCTCGAGGGTTTGCCTCGAGATTCGTGCCACTTAAGTTTCTTTGTATTTACTCCATTTTGCACATGTTTGATTTTTCTGAAACCTTTCCTTTCCCCGTGTATTGCACGGGCAACTCTTGGACTTCCAAAAATTTAAAAGAAAAATCAGAAAAAAAATATTTGTGTCTGATGGGATTCGAACACACAGGTTACGTCACAGCAGTGTAGAGATTTTACCAGTGAGCTACAAGTTGCTTCTTATTTTTATTAAACAATTCTAACTTATAATTCTTACACGGGCTGCAATAACTAGAATTTTTCTGTACAGTGATTTCAGAGTCGTTACATTCTACCCTCCTTACAAAAATTTCGTCCTTGAAATTTACAATTACATAGGGACTAATTTTCAAAAAAATAAGGGTATCTTGTATGCATATCTTCTTCTCTTTTTTAAGTTGATTCTCCTGACGAATCCTTTCTCCACATCACTTGGACCAAATTTACTTCCTTATTTCATAATGTCTTCACCTTTCGGTCCAGAATCTCAACTGGTTGTTACTCGCAGGTTAGATCAGTCTGTATTGTGAGCTTTGAGTGATCAATTATATGGCTGGGGTCGCTCACATATTTTCGTAGCTGGGATATGTAGAAAACGTTGTGCACTCCTTCCAATGAAGGTGGTAGTGTTAAATGGTATGCCACTTTTCCAACTTGTTCGAGTATGTCGAACGGTCCTATATCTTGGACTTAACTTAACCCTCTTTCTAAAACGTATCAATCCTCTATTTGGAGAGATCTTCAGGAATACATGGTCTCCAGGTTAGAACTCCAGATGTCAACGCTTTGCATCTGCCCAATGTTTATGTCGGTCTTGGGCTGTGCGCATCCTTTCCTTGATCATGCGAGCTACGTCCACAGTTGCCACGATCATATATGGTCCAAGGAGTTCACGATCTCCAATGTCTTCCTAACTTAACGATGAACGACACTTCCGTCCGTAGAGTGCTGTGAATGGTGCCATCCCAATGCTTGCCTGATAGTTGTTGTATGAAAACTCCACAAGGTGTAGGTGATCTTCCCACAAACCTTCGAAGTTTAACATACAGGCTCTTAGCATGTCTTCCAGAATCTGAATTGTTCGGTCGGACTGTCCGTTCGTTTGTGGATGATAAGCCATGCTGAAATTCAGACTCGTTCTCAGGCTAGCTTACAGACTCTGCCAAAATTATGATCACAATCTTGTATCACAATTGGAGACGATGCAAACAGGTACTCCATGTAATCTCATGATCTCCTGCATGAGTTTATGGGTATCAAACATGATACATCTTGAAGGTTTAAATTTTACTTTAGATTTATGCTCACCTCCATGTACTTCTTTGCTAACGTCTCGGTTGACTGGCCAACTCTAAATGGAAAAAAGTGAGCCGACCTGATGAGTCGATCCACAATAACCCATATTGTATCATTACCCTTCGTGTTGCGAGGAAGGGCAGTCACGAAGTCCATGTTAATGTGCTGTCATTTCCATTCTAGGATTGTAACGGCTGAAGTAGACCAACAGTTCTGTGATGTTCAGCCTTCACTTGCTGACACACCAAACACTTGGCTATGCTTCTAGATACTTCTCGCTTCATTCCATGTCACCAGTGGTGTTGCCGTAGATCCTTGTACATCTTCGTGCAACCGGGGTGTATAGAATAAGGAGAGTTGTGAGCTTTCTTCATCAATTCTTCTCGAACGGGGCTGATTGGCACACATAATCGACTTCTATATTGCAAGGATCCATCTTCGTGGATGATGAAGTCAGTTCGAAATCCACTTTCTACTTGATCTCGGATCTTTTGTAGCTTGGTATCATTTGCTTGAGCTGCCTTGATCTGATTGACAAGAGTGGACTGGACTTGTAAGTTCATCAAATATGAAGCGTTACCTGGCATAGGTACTTCGATCTCTAATCCATGCAATTATTGCTGTAACTTCTACTGAGTGGTGAGGTTCATTGATAATGGCTGGCGACTAAGGACATGAGGAACTACATTCACCTTTTCAGGATGATACTGTAGGTTGATGTCGAAGTCCGCCATGAGTTCTAGCCATCTTCTCTGCCGCATGTTTAGTTACTTCTGAGTAAATACATACTTCAGACTCTTGTGTTTGTTTATATATCTACTTGTTCTCCCAAGAGATAGTGGTGCCAAATATTGAGTGTGAAGATGACGGCTACCAATTCTAGATCATGTGTTGGATAGTTGCGTTCATGTATCTTTAACTGTCTTGATGCAAAAACCACAACCTTTCCATGCTGGTGTAGAACACACCTAATCCTTTACTGGTTGCATCACTATGCACCACGAATCCTTCAGATTGATCTGGTATTACAAGAATCGGTGCAGAGGTTAATCTTGACTTGAGATCTACAAAATTTTTTTCACATGCTTCTGACCACACGAATGCTTCGTCTTTACGTATGAGCTTGGTCAGGGGTGCTGCGATTTTTGAGAATCATTCGATGAATTGTCGGTAGTATCCTGCTAATCCCAAGAAACTTCGTATTTCATTCACCATCTTTAGTGTCGGCCACTCACTGACAGCTGACACCTTAACTGGATCTACTGAGATTCCTTCGTCTGAAATGATATGTCCAAGAAATCCGACTTGATCTAACCAAAATTCACACTTGCTGTACTTGGCGTAGAGCTGATATTGTCGCAATGTCTCCAAGACAACCCGTAAGTGCTCGGCGTGTTCTTTCCGATTCTTTGAATACACCAGGATGTCGTCGATGAAGATGACAACGAACCTGTCTAAGTACTCTCGGAAAACTTGATTCATCAGGTTCATAAAGATGGCAGGTGCATTGGTCACTCCAAATGGCATTACGAGATATTCATAATGACCATAAAGAGTCCTAAACGCCGTCTTCGGAATGTCGGACTCTTTGATCTTCACCTGATGAAAACCTGAATGAAGATCTAGCTTTGAAAAGACACAAGACCTACTTAACTGATCGAAAAGGTCATCGATGCACGGTAGTGGATACTTTTTCTTAATCGTCACTTCGTTCAGAGCTCGATAATCCACACACATCCTGTAGGAATATTCTTTCTTCTTCACAAGTAACACCGGAGATCCACAACTTGAAGTACTGGGTCGGATCCAACCTTTTTTCAACAGTTCGTCCAACCAAATAAGGATCTCCTTCAATCCTTCTGGATTTAATCGATATGGAGTTTTGATTACAGGTTGTGCACCAGATTGTAAATCAATACTAAACTCAAGATCTCGATCTGGAGGCAAACATGATATGTCTTCAGGGAACACATCCTCGAACTCTCAAACTACTTTGGGCTTTTCTTCTTCCACCGGTAGAGAGAACACTTCTACATTCTTCAGTTTTGCACCGTAGCTTCCTGGCTCTAACGTTCTATCTCCACTTTTGAAATAGAAGACTGGGTGATCTGGTATCTCAAATACTATCCTCTTTTGACGGCATTCAAAAGTAGCATATAATACTCCTAGCCAATCCATCTCCAACACAACGTCGAAATTTAGGATATCCAGTACTTTGAAATTAGCGTAGAATTCTCGACCGCAAACTACAACTAGGCATTGATCATACCCCAAAGTTACCTTCAAGACTCCATTTCCGGAACTGACATTCTAGCTTGAAATGAGTGGCTTCATGGGAATTGCATGCGTTCTCATGAATCGTTGTGACATGAAGCAGTGTGAAGCTCCAGTGTCAAAAAGTGCGGGTGCAGGAAGGCTAGATATTAGTATAGTACGAAGTTGTGTGAAGTTGGGTTTAGATATAGGAAAATTATAGTGATACATAAGGATTGAAAGGTTAAAAGGATGAGGGATTTACCAGTGATGACTTGTCCTGTGGCTTCGGCCTCTTCGACCGTCATTGTAAAAGCCTGTCATCTTGGTACATTCCTCGTTGGCGGAGGCACATTCTTTTTTCCTTGGGGCACGTTTCTTTGCCCTTGGGGCACGCTTCTCTTTGCCTGGTGGAATTGACGATGAGGCTGTGCAGGTGGTCCACATGGAGCTGGTGCAGGAAGAGCTAAGCGGGGTGTAAGAGCCTGAATGGCTGGCCGCTGCGGGGTTGTGATTGCAGGTCTGGGTGCTGGTGCTGTGTTAATATGATATGGGCATGCTCCTATAGCGTGAGTAGATACGCCACAAATCAAACACAGGTCATTTGCACGCCTGCATTCCTTTGCCAAGTGTCCAGTTCTCTTGCAGTAGAAACATAAATCTGGACCGGACCGGTTAAATGATCCTCCTGGCCTCCTGGGTGCAAAAGTCGGCCTAGAAGAGGATCCTCCTATCATTTGTATAGTAGGGCGTTTGATTCCAGCTGTTTAGGGCTTACCCTTCTTCTTGACCACAGCTTCGTAACGACGTGCTACCTTCAGGGTGAGTTCATGAGTTGGGCAGGCGTCAATGGATAATGCCGCCCGAATCTCCGGGTCTAAGCCCTGTTGGAATCGTCTAGCTCGAATCTCATCGGTCAGAATCAAATGTGCCGCAAACCTGATAAGCATGATGAATTCGGCATCGTATTCATCCACTGATTTTACCCACATATAACCTTGTTGTAGGTGGATGAACTGTTGTTCCATTTCGAAACGGGCACTCTCGAGGAAGAACTTCGGATCGAATAGATCACGGAACGTCTTCCACTCTATGGGTTGTATAAGATGGCTTTCCTCAGCCTTCCACCAAACTCTTGCATTGTTGGTGAGCTGGAGCTTGGCCACACGAACCCAAGCTATATCTGGTACCTGTGCTGCGGCAAGGCCGTCCTCTATACTCTGGGCCCATTCTTCAGCCTCCAGAGGATTCTCTTTCCCTGAAAAGTTCCTGAGATGCAACGCACGGAATTGCTTTACTCCAGGTGCTTCGGCTTCCGGGCGGTTCATAAGAATAGTAGTCTGCTGCTGCTGGCCCTCCAGAAGACTTCTAATAGCTTCTAGAAGCACGGTCTGTTCGCTAATCGAAGTAGCAACGGTAGGGATGGTGATAAAGTAAGTGGCGGTGTGTTGCCATTGACATTGGTGCTGGTATTATTGGGAGAATCTATTACCTTGATAGAAAATGGAAGGTTAGGATATATTCAAGGAATTTGAAATACAAGGAATGTATAGTTGCTGATTTTTATAATTCTTGTAATATATTGCTTAAGACTTCATGCAGAACTGACCTGCATGGGCCGCCAATAAAATCTGTCACGTCCCGCTTCCCAATAGACAGAAACGGTAATGTGGCAAGCCCGTAACGTATTTACTATGAAATAAATACGTTAAGCGTAATTTAGCAATATATAAATGAACAAGAATGACAAGAGTAATAAAATGAAATAATAACTTTATTTACATTCAACTTTACATACAACTGTTTATAATGAAAAGATACAATGATATAAAGCAAATGCCTAAACAATGGCATACATAAAATAAGGGTAGAAAGAACTAATAGTCAGGCTGAGCTATAAGCTGGTCCAAGTCCTCCTGGCTCGGCTCTATCTACTCAGAGTCCGGTCCTCCTGAAGAACATCCCAAAGAAAGAAATAGAAAAGAATGTCATCGGCGAAATAGCGCTCGGTATGTCCTAAAAGAAGAAATAGATGATAGTAGGTAATATGAAATGAACAGGTAAAGTTGTATATGATCATTCACAAGTATAAGATAATTATTCTAACGTGGTTATTAATAGTTTGTTAAGGAAGGTATTCATATATAAGAGAGGAGTCCATCTTACCCCGTGGACTATGGAAATATGTAGTACAAGGCCCCGACATAACCCACGGGACAACGTCACGTGAATTCATTTAGGTGTCTTTTAAGTGCCTCCCATGCCACGATATACTTCCCGTACCAATATACCCCTTTATCCCTGCGTAATGTATTGTATAGTTTAGGTTTATAGGTCTTGGCCGAAACCATAGATATAAAATGTTTATGTTCATGTCTAGAATATAATCATGTGTTCAAGTAATCATGTTGAGTTCATGTCAAGTTAAAACCATGGTTCGGTCAAGTCGAGTCAAGTATGCAAGTTTGAGTTTGATATTTGAATTCGAGTATTCTTGTTCATGATCAAGTATTCAGATTAGTGTTTGATTTTGGATTCAGGTTTGAGTTTGGACTCAGATTGAGTCAGACACTTGTAAACTGATTTAACTCTTGAATTCTTAGGTTCGGGAGAAATCGGCAACTGTTGCACATGGACGGCAGGATTTGTTTCTTTTTCCAAGACAATTGCCATTGATAACTTCGTTAAGTTGTCTAACCTGAATAGGCAATCACTCACTTTCTCCGGATCCCTGGGGCTCAAAAGAATTGATCCCGCTTAAACCTATATTTACTAGAATATTAAAATATTGTTTTTATATCTCGAGGGGGTTTTATGAAAAATATTTTGATATAGATTAAAAATAAAAATCTAGAGTGATTTGTATTACTTAGTGTTTTCATGAACATGTGTTTTAATTATTGGGGTGTTTTAATGATAAATACCTAGTTTTAAAAAGTTTATGGTATTTTATTGAAAATTAGTCCTTTTTGGTAACTTGATGGTATTTTATTAACATTTTTTAATCTTTTATTCTTAAAAAAAATATAGTTTCATAATATAATGAAAATATGGATTTATAATTTTATTTAATTTTAAAAATTATATTTATTTAGAAAAGTCGCATTACTTAAAAATCATATTTTATTTACTTTCGAGATCGAATACTCCGTGAGGAGTTCTGCATCTCGCTATACTATCTCAAGGATGTGCGATAATCCACATCATCCATTAGCAGGTCCCCAAAAGAGAGTCGTAGAGGCGTATTTGTCAAGGATTACTAAAATACCGTTTTAAAAGAAACCCAGTTTTTAAAAGGTATGGTATTTTATTATAAAGTTATTCTTTGAACCAAATATACATGTATTTAGGTATCGTTTTATGAAACCAAAGTGTGCATGTGGGATAGGTCGTTACCCCATGAAGTTTTTCCTAAATGTATTGGTTTAACAATTTATCGAAAAGAGATGATAATAAAGTTCAAGGTATTTTAATGAAAAGTTCATTTTATGGTTGTTTCACATGAGAATTTTGGATAAGCTTGAATTTAAACATCTGTGATTAAATTTAAAAATAGTGTGGTAAAATTAGATTGACCAATATATAAAGGAAAAAGGGAGTTCTGGGTTTTAGAAAGAACGGTATCGGTAATAACTCCACTTTACCGATATATAATTTGGAGATAAATTTTAGTGAAAAAAAGGAGAGTTGGGAGGGACTTACGGTTTGGAAATCTCAAGAAAAGGATTAGGAAGAAGCGGGAGGCTTCATGGCGTCGCGAGAGCTCTGAAATTAGCTTCAATTTTTGACGAAAAGAGTTTGGTCGCTAACTCCATTTGACTGCGCTTGTACTTAGGAAAATTTTGAGAGTATTTTTGCTAGAATTTCAGAATGGTGAAGAGCTAAAACATGGAATGGTATTTATAGTGAAGAATTGGGGTTTGGGAATTAAAATTGTGGATTAAAATGCATTAAAAAGATGTTAAATGGTGAAATGAAGGGTCTCTATTTGATTGCAATCAAGCAGTGTTGTCACGCCCCACTTCTCAAAAGAGCGGTAATGGTATGTGACAAGCCCGCGACATATTTATCCCGAGAAGTTCATTTCTCGAAACAAATACGCTAAGCGTATATAAGTAATATAAAACGACAAGAAAAAAAGTGATAATGAAAATCCAACTTTATATATTTACATTCCCAACTTTCACAAATTTCAAACTGAATACATGATGTATGAAAATAAAGATGCATAAAAGAAAGTGCCTAAACTGGTAGAATACAGGAAGTAAAAGATGAAAAGAAAGAACTAGTGGTCGGTCTGCTCCGCAAGCTAAGAATAATTCTCCTGACTCGGTTTAATCTCCTCAATCTCTAGATTATCTGACGAACATTTCAAGAAAATAAAGATGGGTGGAATGCCCGTTAGCGAACTTGCACTCGGTAAGTCCCCAAGAAAGGTGAGATGTGAAAGTATATAAATGAATATACAAGGTGACATGTGATATAATATAAATGGAAATAAAATATGAACAAGTATAACATGGTAATGTTAAAGAAAACTATGAAAGCTTGGCAAATTATATGAGAATAGTAAACCAGTATAGCATGACCGTGGAGTGTAGGTATAGTGAACATGAAGTGAATGTAAGCGTCCTAAAAGTTTTTTAAAAGGTTTAAAGTAACTAACATGAGTTCAAGTGTGAATGTCAACCAATCTCAAAAATATTGTCGAACCCAATGCTATCGTCTATGGGCAAGAAATCACGGACCCAAAATAGCGGGATTTCAATTATTATTGAAGTATTCCAAACCCAACAGGCTATCATCTAGGGGCTTGGAAACACGGGCCTCATTCGTGATTTGTACCGTTTCAGCCCGGTACCACAGCAACATAATTTGTACCGTTTCAGTCTGGTACCATAAAAACATGATTTGTATTAATGGGACTCATGGGATTCCGTTGGATTCATACTCAAACTACCCCAACATCCCGTATTTATTAGTTTATGATTAATTTTATGAGTATTGATCGAATCTATGAATATAAAAAGTGATGTATGATATCAAGTTTTTAAGATTAAGTTCTTGTACTCATGTCAAGTGCAAGTCATGCCAATTGTATTCATAATTCGAGTCAAGTTGTTCAAATATACATACTGGGTTCAAGTATTTATGATTGAGTCGTGTCAAGATCAAGTCAATTCTTACATGTAATGATTTAATCACAAGTCATATAAATAAAAATAAATAAGCAATCACAAAAAATGATATGAGATAAGTATACAAGTAACGTCCAAAATAATGCTGTAAATATGTAATATGCATGACTAGTTAATCAAGTCAGTTGAAATATGAATATAAATGAATACATAGCCTTAAGTGTTATGCACACATGAGTTCCAATTTCGCCTAAATACGACTACCAATTTGTGAGATATACATGTTTTCGTATCTTCGTGCAAAACAGATCAGAATCTGTTCAACACCGTCACACATTTTTAAAATACAGTTTGAGTTAATTTCTATCGGGTTTCAGATTACAAAAATTATTAGAAAATTGTAGGTCTTTCGATTTACTTATCCAAACCACTACGATTCACGATTTGGATTTCTGATGCTCTAGTTATGATCGTTTTAATATCAATGTTTAAAACAGAAATTCAGATTTCTGAACAACTATATGCTATATTGCAAAGCCTATATCGAGTTGTTTCATGCGTTTCTAAGTAATATAATATATAGAAAATTATAGTTCTATCAATTATGCATCCACACATCTAATGTTTTCACGAACGGACATCGGGAGTTCGAGTTATATTCTATTTAAAAAAAAAGTGTGCGAATCAGGACAGATTCTGTCCAGATTCGTCGCTTAATATTATAACGCGGTTTTCTATTTTTTACGTCGGTTTTAAGTAAAAACTTAAAACTAATAAAATCAAGATCTTTCGATATATATGTTCAAAACATCTAAAAATACTTAATTTGGTTCAAGTATTACAAAGTTATGATCTCTTGAATAAAACCTTTATTGGCAGTTTTCTGGTTTAAAAACAGTAAAAAAACTACGCGACTTCTAAACCGTTATTCGGTTTGATATGAAAATTTTTCTATAAACTTGAAATTCTATCTATTATTTATCCTAATTTTCCTAGGATTTCCAATTGTGAAAATTAATTTTAAAAAATTATTTTAAGGATAAAAGTTAACTAGGACCGTGTTTAAAGATGACAAAACTACTAGTTTTTCTTTTTTATATAAAAAAATTAAACAATTATAAAATAAACGGCACATGCAATATATACTTCAAATTGTATCCCCTAATGTCAATATATGGATCATGAATTTCGACAAGGTCCTATACCAGGAAAGTCCTAATTTCAAGAGAGCTTATGTAAAGTTGTGTTATCGCACATCATTTATTTATATCCAGTCCATGATATTCCTAGTTAACGTAAAAGTAAATCTATGATATGGAGGTATTTTTATTCTATAAGAAAATAATGAATAAACCTGAAGATTAAGTATAAACAAACAATATTTTAAAAATATATATATGTAACTATATTCATTTATATATGTATGTGTGTGTGTGTCTCTCTCTCTCTCTCTTTCTTTCTCTCTATATATATGTGTGTACATATATATATATATATATATATATATATGTGTGTGTGTGTGTGTGTATGTATGTATATATGTATGTATGTATGTTTGCACTCGATTAGGTACTATAGTCAAGAAAATGAAATCATGGAGAAGACACAATAACAGAGGCAAAAGATGGAGAGATAGAAAAAGGACTTATAGATTGTGTGAGTCGGTATGTATAACAACCGGCTCACTGTTTAGATAAAATGTTCAACCGAGTTTTTAAAGCGTGATGGAACCAGTGCTTCTCCAAGTTCAAGGAAAAAGAGATTTTACTTTATTTTATTTTTAGAATTGATCAAAAGAAAATGGTTAAGGCGGGATGAAGAAGAGATGAAGAGAGAGATAGGAAATAATAGAAATATGAGATGAAGAAAAGAAAGAAGAGTGACATATAAAAAAGATTTATGGCCACCATAATTCTAATAAATTATAGTTCATAACCATGCTAATTATTTTGGGAGTTAAAAAGAAGAAATAAAAGATCTTATTTGTAGGTTATGAGAAAAAAAATAATTGTAAGAATAAGTATTTGAATATGTGACCTATGTAATAACAATGCAAGACCTTAACCAATGAGCTATAAGGTTGTTCATGCACATATTAAATTAGAATTAAATATATGCTGCTGCTTGAAAAGAAAGTGGGCTTTTGGGGTTATAGTTTTATAAAAGAAAATAAAAATGAGATTGGATTTGGGTTATGGGCTGGGTCAGGTCTTACGTTTAATTTGAAATAGGTTAAGATTTAGTTTAAAGAAATGGGTTTGGAAAAAAATAGATGGAATAATAAAATAATATATTTAATAGAAAACAAAATATATGGAAAATACCAAGAATAAATAAATACAATATTTTACTAAAGAAAGAAAATACGAAGCTATAGTAATATTGGGGTCGTTACATTCTACCCTCCTTAAAATAATTTCGTCCTTAAAATTACTCAAGAAGGATGTTGCAACAGAGTAAAGAAACAAGATTAGGATAATATCGTCATGTTTCGTCGTTGTGTTCCGTCATTTGATACTCAAAGTAATCACGATAAGACAACCAGGAAGACAAGAAAATGCTGTTAGGATAATTCAAGAGTAGTTTACAAGAAAGCCGCAAGCAAGTACTCGAATAGAAGAAAATAATTAGGGATTGAATTAAAGAATGGTACAAAGATAAAGATGAAAATCGAATTTAAAAATCAAAGAAGGATATAAGTTAACAAAAAGATAGGATTCGATAATCAAGAATAAGGATATACAATAGAACATAGCTCTATCAAGGGAAAAGAGAATTAAAGGAAGAACTCTAAGCCACTCAAGTAGAGTACCGTATTGTAAGTATGCTGCAGTTCATAGTTACAATCACATAATATTATTTATGTCACTCAAATTCTACTATCAGAGTCAATGATAGGAAACAATAAAGAATTAAGAAAATTAACAAAATAAGATCAACCGGAGATGAATTGTTTGCAGTTTTGTTTCCTTTACATCGAGATATGATTATCAGAGAAAATAAGAAAAAGATTCAAAGAAATAAAATCATGGTGCAGTCATTACAGTCTACCCTCTTTAAAAGAATTTTATCCTCGAAATTCCTATAAGACGTCGCAATAAGGTACTGGAAAGCTAAAAATGATATCATTTTTTAGCTCCGTCGATCGATACTCTAACCAATTGAGCTAATAGGCCTACGAGATATAAGTAGAAAAGGGTGAACAAGAGTTAAGAATTCGAAAGTCGAGAGATGGACCTTAAGGAAGCCGAAAGTGTAATTTAAGAAAAATTCAAGGAATAGGGAAGGATTCAAAAGAAAATCCGAATGTAATAATTGGATTTCATAATTCTTGTATTATATTGCTTACGATGTTCATGCAAAACTGACCTGCATGGGCCGCCAACAAAGCCTGTCACACCCCGCTTCCCAAAAGAGCGATAATGGCATATGACAAGCTCGCGACATATTTATTCCGAGAAGGTCGTTTCTCGAAAAAAAATACGCTAAACGTATATAAGAAATATAAAACGACAAGAAAAGATATGATAATGAAAATCCAACTTTATATATTTACATTCCCAATTTTCACATGTTTCAAACTGAATATATGATGTCTGAAAATAAAGATGCATAAAAGAAAGTGCCTAAACAGGCAGCATACAGGAAGTAAAAGCTGAAAAGAAAGAACTAGTGGTCGGTCTGCTCCGTAAGCTAAGAGTAATTCTCCTGACTCGGCTCGATCTCCTCAATCTCTAGATTATCTGACGAACATTCTAAGGAAACAAAGAAACGGGTGGAATGGCCGTCAGCGAACTTGCGCTCGGTAAGTCCCCAAGAAAGGTGGGATGTGAAACTATATAAATGAATATGTAAGGTGAAATGTGATATAGTATGAATGGAAATAAAATATGAACAAGTATAACATGGTAATGTTAATGACAACTATATAAGCATGGCAAAATAATATGAGCATGGTAAACAAGTATTGCATGACCGTGGAGTATAGGTATAGTGAATATGAAGTGAATGTAAGTATCCTAAAAGATCTCTAAAAGCGTAAAAGAAACTAACGTGAGTTCAAGTGTAAATACCAACCAATCTCAAAAGTATTCTCGAACCCAAGGCTATCGTCTAGGGGCAAGGAATCACGGGCCCAAAATAGAGAGACTTCAATTGTTATTGAAATATTCCAACCCAACAGGCTATCATCCAGTGGCTTAGAAATACGGGCCCTCATTCGTGAATTCATGATTTGTACCGTTTCATCCCGGTACCACAACAACATATTTGTACCGTTTTAGTCCGGTACCACATCAACATGATTTGTATTAATGGGACTCACGAGATTCCGTTGGATTCATACTCAAATTATCCCGACACCCCGTGTTTATTAGTTTGTGATTAATGTTACGAGTCTTGATCGAATCTATGAATACAAAAGGTGATGTATGATATCAAGTTTTCAAAATTGAGTTCATATACTTATGTCAAGTGCAAATCATGCCAATTGTATTCATGGTTCGATAAAGTTGGTTCAAGTGTACATACTGGGTTCAAGTATTCATGATTGAGTCGTATCAAGATCAAGTCAATTCTAACATGTAATGATTTAATCACAAGTCATATAAATAAAAATAAATAAGCAATCACAGAACATGATATGAGATAAGTATACAAGTAACGTCCAAAACAATGTTGTAAATATGTAATATGTACGACCAGTTAATCAAGTCACTAGAAATCGGAATATAAACGAAAACATAGCCTTAAGTGTTATGCATATGTGAGTTCCAGTCTCGCCTAAATATGACAACCGGTTTGGGAGATATACATGTTTTTGTATCGTCGCGCAAAACAGATCAGAATTTGTTCAGCACCGTCACACATTTTTAAAACGCAGTTTGAGTTAATTTCTATCAGGTTTCAGGTTACAAAATTATTACAAAATTATAGGTATTTCTATTTACTTATCCAAACCACTAAGATTCGCACGATTTGGATTTCTGAAGCTTTAGTTATGATCGTTTTAATATCAACGTTTAAAACAAAAATTCAGATTTCTGGACAGCAACTATATGTTATATTGTAAAGAATATATCGAGTTGTTTCATATGTTTTTAAGTAATATAATATATAGAAAATTATAGTTCTATTAATTATGCATCTACACATCTAAAGTTTTTCACGAACGGACATCGGGAGTTCGAGTTATGTCCTATTTAAAAACAGTGTGCGAATCAGGACAGATTCTGTCCAGATTCGTTGCTTAATATTGTAACGCGGATTTCTATATTTTAAGTCGGTTTTAAGTAAAAACTTAAAAGTAATAAAATCTATATCTTTCGATATAGATGTTCAAAATATTTGAAAAAACTTAATTTGGATCAACGATTACAAAGTTATGGTCTCTCTCGAATAAAACCCTTATTGGCAGTTTTCTGGTTGTAAAATCAGTGAAAAAAACTACGCAACTTCTAAACCACTGTTCGGTTTGATATGAAAATTTTATTGTAAACTTGAAATTATATATATTATTTATCGTAATTTTCCAAGGATTTCTAGTTGTGAAAATTAATTTTTTAAAAATTATTTTAAGGACAAAAGTTATCTAGGACCGTATTTAAAGGTGACAAAACTACTGGATTTATTTGTAGGTTCGTTTTTCTCTTTTATATAAAAATTAAACAATTATAAAATAAACGATACATGCAATATATACTTCAAATTGGATTCCCTAGTGTCAATATATGGATCATGAATTTTGACAGGGTCCTATACCAAGAAAGTCCTAATTTCAAGAGAGCTTATGTAAAGTTGTGTTATCGCGCATCATTTATTTATATTCAGTCCATGATATTCCAACTTAACGTAAAATTAAATTTATGATATGGAGGAATTTTTATTCTATAAGAAAATAATGAATAAACATTAAGATTAAGTATAAACAAACAATATTTTAAAAATATATATATGTAACTATATTCATTTATGTGTGTGTATGAGTGTGTGTGTGTGTGTGTGTTTATGCACTCGATTAGGTACCACGGTCAAGAAAATGAAGTCATGGAGATGACACAATAACAGAGTGAAAGAGATGGAGAGGGAGGAAAAGGACTTACAGGTTGTGTGAGTCGTTATAACAATCGGCTCACCATTTAGATAAAATTTTCAACCGAGTCTTTGAAGTGTGATGGAACCGGTGCTTCTCATTTTTTTTTATAGAATTGATCGAAAGGAAATGGCTAAACCCACCGTTGCCGGTCCCAAATCCGGATGGGAAAGGGTGAGGGTTGTGGTTGGCTTGTGACAGCCAACGTACAACTTTGTCACATTCTATGACATGAACCATAATAAGAATATCGTTAGGGCGTTCCTTACTTAGCGATGCGCTACATTGGATCCCGGGTGTAGTGTTAAGTATGTAAGGGCTTCTAGGTCGTCATCCAGAAACGGCGCGCTACATCGGACCCCGGGTGTAGTGACAATAAGCAAGGGTCGTCGTCCAGAAACAGCGTGCTATATCGGACACCGGGTGTAGTGACAAATAAGTAAGGGTTTCATAGGATCCATCTAGCTTTCTGGAACATAGGTTCCCTTACGGGTAGACTAATAGAATTAGTGGAGGTGATGATTAGGAGGAGAGTTGGTATTATGTGTTTGCAAGAAACTAAATGGGTAGGTGAAAAGAGTAGAGTCATAGAGACTTGGGGTTATAAGCTTTGGTATATGAGTAGAGATAAAAATCGTAATGGGGTAGGCATAATCATAGATAGACGGTTGCTTGAGGATGTAGTTGAGATTTGGAGAAAAGGTGATAGAATTTTACTAGTTAAGCTTATTCTAGGTGGAGAGATCCTTAATGTTATTAGTGCTTATGCACCACAGATAGGTCTTGATGACGCTAGTAAGCGTCTATTCTGGGAGGATTTAGAAGAGATAGTGCAAAGTATACCTAGTGGAGAGAAGTTATTTATTGGTAGTGATCTTAATGGACATGTAGATACTAGTCGTAGTGGGTTTGATACTATCCATGGAGATTTTGGTTTTGGACAAGGAATGAAGTAGGTAACTCGATTCTAGATTTGCCTTATCTTATGACTTGATTTTAGCAAACACCTGGTTTAGGAAAAGAGAGTCCCACCTTATCACTTTTAGGAGCGGATCAAGTGCTAATCAAATAGACTTTTTTCTGACGAGAAGAATAGATAGAGGTTGTTGTATCGACTATAAAGTAGTGCCAAGTGAGAGTGTAACCACTCAACATAGACTTTTAATTCAAGATTTTCGATTTAGAAGAGGACCTGGGAAGATTAGACGTAACGTAGAGCCTAGAATTAAATGGCGGCGATTGAAAGAAACTAACCAAAAGGCTTTTATAAATCGTGTAGTCCAAGAAGCGGATTGGCAGTCGGAAGATGATTCAGACAGAACATGGAACAAAATAGTTAGTTGTATCAAGAAGGTAGCTAGAGATCTACTTGGTGAGTCGAGAGGTGGTGCTCCACCATCTAAGGACACATCATGGTGGAATGAAGAACTAAAGGCTGCTATTAAAATTAAATAGGATTCTTATAAAAATTTGAAGAAAAAAGTAGAGATGTGGAGAGATTTGAGAAGTATAAAATGGCTAAACAGAAAGTTAAGAAAGCTGTCCGAGAAGCTAAATCTAAGATCTACAAGGAGGTGTACGAGAAATTAGACACTAAAAAGGCTGAAAATGATATATACCGGATTGCTCGGATGCAGGAAAGGAAGATTAGAGACTTATGTACGGTGAAGTGTGTCAAAAATGAAAATCAGAAGGTTTTAATTCGAGATGAGGATATCAAGGAAAGATGGAGAGATTATTTCGAAATTTTTTTCAATGAGAGCTTTACTAAGAATTTGGATGGAATTGTCATTAAATCTCAAGATATAAACCATGATTTCATGCGTAAAATAATACTATCTGAGGTTAAAGAAGTTTTGAACAGAATGAGTTTAAGAAAAGCGATTGGTCCTGACGGGATTCCTATCGAGATTTGGAGACGCTTAGGAGAAATAGGCGTTAAATGGATGACAGATATGTTTAATAAGATTTGGCAGACAAAAAAGATACCAGAAGAATGGAGGAAAAGTATTCTTGTACCTATCCACAAGAACAAGGGTGGCATTCAAAATTGCTCAAACTACCGTGAAATAAAACTTATGTGTCACACTATAAAACTTTGGGAGAGAGTGATTGAACACAGACTAAGAAAGGATACTAAGATAACAGAGAACCAGTTTGGGTTCATGCCTGGACGATCGATGACAGAGACTATTCATTTGCTTCGTCAACTGGTCGAGCGTTTTCAAGAGAGGAGAAGAGATTTGCATATGATATTTATTGATTTAGAAAAAACGTACGACAAGGTACCTAGAGAGGTATTATGGGGGACAATGATGAAGAAGGGGGTCCTTGTCAAGTATATTGACATAATCAAGGATATGTTCGATGGAGTAGTGGCAAATGTCAGAACTTGCGGCGGCTTAACGAGTGATTTTACGATTACAATTAGTTTACATCAAGGATCTGCATTAAGTCCATTCATGTTTACCATCGTGATGGATGAGCTTACTAGAACTATCCAAGATGAGGTACCTTGGTGTATGCTATTCGCTGATGATATTGTTCTAATAAATGAGATGAAAGCAGGGGTTAATGCCAAATTGGAATTATGGAGCCAAACATTGGAATATCGGGGATTCAGATTGAGCAGGTCCAAGACAGCATATATGCATTGCAAATTTAGTAACCAGAGAAGTCAAAACCATATTGGTATAACATTGGAAGGGCAAGAGATATCACCGAGCGACCAGTTTAGATATCTAGGTTCCATCATCTAAAAGAATGGGGAGATCGATAGTGATGTTAATCAAAGGATCCAAGCTGGTTGGTTGAAATGGAGGAGTGCAACAGGGATTTTGTGTGATCGTATCTTTCCGTTAAAATTGAAAGGGAAGTTTTATCGGAGCGCTATTCGGCCTGCCTTTTTATATGGTATAGAATGCTGGGCTCCTAAGAAGCATCATACACAGAAGATGCACGTAGCGGAGATGTGTATGCTTCGTTGGATGTGCGGTAACACTAGAAAAGATAAGGTGCGAAATGAGGATATTCGTGCAAAAGTTGGTGTAGCGCCTGTGGAGGAGAAGATGCGGGAAAATCGGTTAAGATGGTTTGGTCATGTGTGACGTAGACCTATGGAAGCACCGGTTCGACGAATAGATACTCTCGATATGGGCAATGGCAAAAGGGCAAAAGGGAGACTGAAGAAAACATGGATGGAGGTGATACGAAACGATATGGTTGCCAAAGGACTCAATGAAAGTATATTGTTCGATAGGAGTGAGTGGAGGCGGAGGATTCATGTGCTGGACCCGGCGTGATTCTCATGTTGGTTCATGTAGCCTACCTCATATGCTTGGGATAAAAGGCTCAGTTGTTGTTGTTGTTGATCAAAAGGAAATGGCTAAGGCGGGATGAAGAAGAGATGAAGAGAGAGATAGAAAATGATAGAAATGTGAGATGAAGAAAAGAAAGAAGAATGATATATAAAAAAGGTTTATGGCCACCATAATTCTAATAAATTATTGTTCATAACTATTCTAATTATTTTAGGAGTTACAAAGATGAAATGAAAGGTCTCATTTGTCGGTTATGAGGAAAAAAATTGCAAGAATGAGAATTTGAACATGTGACCTATGGAATAACATTGCAAGGCCTTAACAAATGAGTTATACGATTGTTCATGCACATATTTAATTAGAATTAAATATATACTATTGCTTGAAAAGAAAGTGGGCTTTTAGGCTCATAGTTTTATAAAAAAAAAGGAAAATGAGATTGGATTTGGGTTATGAGCTGGGTCAGGCCTTACGTTTAATTTGAAATAGGTTAAGATTTAGTTTAAAGAAATGAGTTTGGAAAAAATAGATGGAATAATAAAATAATATATTTAATAAAAAACAAAATATACGAAAAATACTAAGAATAAGTAAATACAATATTTTACTAAAGAAAGAAATTACGAAAGTATAGTAATATTGAGGTCGTTATAAGTGCAGAGGAGTTAAGGGTAATTGAAGGGACAAGTATGCAAAGCACGGATCAAATTGGATGCATCAGAACCGTCGGCGCCGGCCTATGGGCTTTTTGCCGATCGGATCTTGAGGGTTTGCCTCGAGATTCATGCTACGTGGGTTTTTCTATATTTACTCCATTTTACGCGTGTTTGATTTTTCTAAAATTTTTCCTTTCCCTGTGTATTGCACGGGCAACTCTTGGGCTTCCAAAAATTTAAAAGAAAAACCAGAAAAAAATATTTGTGTCTGATGGGATTCGAATAGATAGGCTACGTCATAGCAATGTAGAGGTTTTACCAGTGAGCTATAAGTTGCTTCTTACTTTTATTAAACAATTCGAACTTACAACCCTTACACATGATGTAATACCCCTTTCTGTAGAATAACAAGAATTTTTTCGTACAGTGATTTCAGAGTCGTTATAGATATACAACGGTTATTACAGATAAATACATATGCATCCTGGCATTAGTTGTGTTTACCGTATTTAGATATTGTCACGCCCGGCTTCCCAGAGTGCGCTGCGATCGGCACATGACAGAGCCGACCATGCTACCTGTGGCCAGGAAATATCCCTCCACAGTCACATCATGGCTGTCTATAAGATATCAAGAACAGTAAAATAAAAAAACTAACTAGTACATGTCCATATACCAGAATAAACGAGTCAAGAAATATAAGATGCGGAAGCAATAAATCTAATAAACAGTAACAATCTGGAAATACGTCCCAGTACAGGCTCACATCAGGAAATAAAAGTACGGAAAGAAAAATAAACAAAGCTAAACACTAACATGCTCCTCACTGTTTGTTCTATCGGCGGAAATACTCCTGATCAGCCTCCGAAAGAGATAGGATCTGGGCCACGCAAAACCCAGACGTCAGTGCGTCATAATATCAAACAATAAAATATAATCAGGAGGTAACAAGATATGCAAACATGAATATAAACGTTAACATGAGTATAATAAGTAACACGGGTATGGTACAGTGAAGTGTATACGTGCAGGTGAAGTGCGGTAAATAATCTAAACTGTGCTACTGGGTTATCTATTCTAAAGTTATTCGAAACCAGTTGATGTATTCCTCGTGTAACTCAAAGAATATGCCCCATTACCCCCGGGACTACGGATCAAAATATATGAACCAAGAATGGTTCTGTCCCGTTACCCCCCGGGACCACGGACCAAGCTGTAAGAGTCATGAATGATTCTGTCCCGTTACCCCTCGGGAACACGGATAAAGAATAATCACGAATGATTCTGTCCCGTTACACCCCGGGACCACGGATCAAGTAATATCGTTTTAAGTTACACTCGGTTACACCTTTGATTTCCCCATACCCCCAAAGTTATGTGTTCAAGTCGGGTATTGATAAACTGGAGCTAATGCCAACACAGGTACAAGTTTGTCTATGCAGACAACAGGATACGTCCGTCAGGACAACATGTCAGGATTGTTGGCATTAGAAATAGGATCAGGTAACAGGTTAAGTAGTGGTGTATCAAGTCATGACAGGTAGTGCATATGTATCACATGATTGCTCGAAATAAAACTGTAGCAAGTACAGATGCACGGTAAAAGCATGGATGCACAAATGTCTATCAGGGATTATATCTACTACTCCATGACTACGCATGATGCACATTATCAAGTATGGGGTACTAATATAATGGTAACATGATAAAATATGATATGGCATGCAGCTAGATATGCAATAAATGATACAGATGCGAACGGATATCGAAAAAATGGTAAAACTGTAACATGGATGCACAATACAATAAATATGCAATATTTTTATTAATATAGATGCAAGTATAATAATATAGCATGTATCAAGCTAACTTGCATGCAACCAGATATGTAATTAATGATATGGATGCGTACAGCTATCCGAAAACAGTAAAACAGTAATATGGATGTACAATGCAGTAAACATGTGATATTTTTATTCATATGGATGCAAAATATGTATCATAGCATGTAACAAGATAAACTTGCCTGCAACTAGATATGTAATAAATGATACGGATACGAATGACTATCCAAAAATAGTAAAACGGTAACATGGGATGCATAACTAAATAATATGTAATATTATTATTCACATGAATGCAAAATATAGTAGTATAGCATATAGCAAGATAAACTTGCCCGATCGGATCTCATGACGGGGTGCGTACGCAGCATCCGACATCGGGTAAACTTCGCAATGCACACGCGCACGTACAGAACAGAACCAGGCAAAGCAAGAAAGTGACCACGCTGGCTTGGAATGTCAACTGGGTCTCCCGGATCGGCGGCGGCGGCACAGATCTGGTGATGACCGGAAAACAGAACCAAGAAAGAAGAAGAAGAGAAGAAGAAGAAGAAGAAGAAGAAGAAGAAGAAGAAGAAGAAGAAAGAAATGGAACTGAGGTTTGGTGTTCTGGGGTCAGAGGTGAGGCGAGAGAGTCATCGACTACGATGAGCCGTTGACGGCGAGGTGCAGGCGATGGTTTTCCTAGTGAGGCAAGGGGTTTGCGATGGGTTAGTGGGTGCTAGGTTCTTGGGGTCGGGGATTTCTCGGGTGTGAGGGGAGAGTCGTAGGTGATGGTGGTGATGAAGGGAAGGCCGACGAGGGTGCCAGCGCTGGAGGCGGCGGCGACGATGGGTTCTCGTCAGGGTCGGGTTCTATGGGAAATGGGTTTGGGTGATCATGCTTGGTGCAGGGTTTGTGTTGTCGGAAGAGGAGAGAGGTCGAGGCGTTGGTGATGAGGTGACGCCGACGGCGACAATCAGCGGTGAGGTTGCCGGAGACGTGTTGTGTAGGTCGGGTTGAGTTTTGGTGCAGAGACGTCGTAGGAAGAGAGAGGAGTAGAGGAAGAAGATGAAGGAGGTGAGGTGGTCGAGGAAAGGTCGACGACGACGAGGGTGGAGGCGGTGACGGTGTCGTATGGAGGGAAGGGCGGCGACGAGCGTTCGTTCGAAAGTTGCTCGGAGTTGGGTCGTCGGAGACGAGGGCGATGAGGAGAGGTGAGGAGTGGACGAGGGTGAGGTTAGGATGAAGGCGAGGGTGGTAGCGAGGTCCGACGGAGAGCGCGAGCGTCGGGCGTGGGTTTGAGCGAGGAGGCGGGAAAACGAAAAAAAATGAAAAGAAGAAGATGAGGAGGAGAAAGAGACATGTAAGGTTTTAAAAAATTAAAATAAATTATATATATATATAGTAAGAGAGAGAGAGACAGAGGTTACAATCTGTTGTTTAAAATATATATTAATATATTTTTATCTGTTAAACATATATATTAATCAGTTATTAATATATAAGGATTTTATATTATATATTTTGAGATTTCAGGTTAATACGAAAATAGTCCAAAACACGCCCGGGCCGATCTAAAATTATGGTTTGAAAATACGGTTAATATACGTGTCAATCAAAACTAAAATAGGATATCCGGGCAACGAAAATGCATACCCCCAAAAACAGATACACGTAGCGTACACGTAGCAATCCAAACGAGTCTGTTTCACTGAACGGGTCGAGAACACGATGTACGGATGCTACCACAGGGTCAGGGGTATCATGCAGGCCATGCTAGATATTTTTAAAATATTTTATTTGACTTTGTATGTTATATTAAAAAATGCAGACGCCAGTTATAATACAGATGAACAAGGTATACAATATAAAAATGCACGGATCCTCATAAGTAGCAGGGATAAATCATAAACAGGAATCAAGACGAGTTTTCAGCACGCGGGTCGGGTCGGATGCACATACAGATGCCAATTATACTATTCACACCCAAATAGCAATAAATCAAGAAATAGCCATAAATAAAGAAATACCCAAAAATAAAACTGGTATAAATGAACTAGGGTGTTACATTATACCCAACTACAAAAAGAATTTCGTCCTCGAAATTCCCAGAACAAGAAAAGATAAACAAACATGAATCTACAAGAAGAGGTGTGGAAACTTCTGTCCAATCTCGTATTCTCGTTCCCAAGTCGATTCTCCGTGCGAACGGTTCCCCCATGAAACAAGTACTAGAGGGATAACCTTGTTCTTAAGGACCATTTCTCTTCGATTAACAATCGACATCGGTCTTTCTTCATAGGTCAAATCCTCCCTTGCAGTCAGCTCCGAATGATCTAGCACGTGTGTTTCATCTCGCACATACTTACGGAGTTGAGATACATGAAACACTTCATGAACATTCGCCAAAGATAGAGGTAAAGCCAATCGATAAGACACTTCTCCAACACGCTCAATAATCTCGAACGGCCCCACGAATCGAGGACTAAGCTTGCCACGACTCTCAAAACGAATCACTCCTCTAGTCGGTGATATCTTCAAGAATACAAGATCACCAACAGCGAACTCTAGTGGTCTTCTCGATATATATCTGCCCAACTCTTCTGCCGATCTTGTGTTGTCTTAATGTGATTCTGGATAGTATTAACCTTCTCTACTGTTTGCACGATAAGATCCGGTCCCAACAATTTTCGGTCTCCTATCATTGTCCCAACAAACGGGTGAGCGATACTTGCGATCATAGAATACTTCGAATGGAGCCATCTGAATAGTCACCTGAAAGCTATTAATGTAAGAAAACTCCACCAAGTGTAGATGATCCTCTCATGAACCCTTGAAGTCTAACACGTAAGCTCTCAACATGTTTTTAAGAGTTTGGATTGTTCTCTCCGACTGGCCATCTGTCTGGGGATGATAAGAAGTGATAAACATCAATCGCGTTCCCAAACTTTCCTGTAAGCTTCTCCAGAAGTACGACAAGAATCGGGTATCACGGTAGGAGACGATGCTCACAGGTACTCCATGCAATCTCACAATCTCTTGCATGTACCATTCTGCTAACGCTTCCGTCGACTGACCAACTCGAAACGGTATGAAATGAGCTGCCTTGGTCAATCGATCAATAATCACCCAAACTGCATTGTTGCCCTTTGGACTCCGTGGTAAAGCTGTCACAAAATCCATGGTTATATGTTCCCACTTCCATTGAGAAATCGAAAGTGGTTGCAATAAACCAGCTACCATTTGATATTAAGCCTTAACTTGCTGACACACCAAGCACTTCACTACAAAGCGAGCAATCTCCCTTTTCATGCCTTCCCACCAGAAATGCTGTCGTAGATCACGGTACATCTTCATGCCTCCTGGATGTACGAAATATGCGGAACTATGCGCCTCCTTCATAACTTATTCGCGAATGTCTCCTTTCGGCGCACACACACGGTTACCATATCGCAACGAACCATCTTCATAAATCAACAAGTCCATTCAAAGTCCTGCTTCTACCTGTTCTCGAAACTTCTGCAATCTTGGGTCCTGTGACTGCGATGCTTTAATACTCTTGATCAACGATGATTGTACTTGTAGCTGCATCAACTGCCTCGAAGAATGCGGTAGCATGATCTCCAACTCGAATCTCCGCAAATCATCGATAAGCTCTCTCCGTGCAGTCATCATCCGAATTGCTGGTAACCGACTAAGTGCATCCGGCACTACATTAACTTTCCCTGGATGATACTTGAGATCAAGACCATAGTCAGCCATCAGCTCCAACCATCTACGTTGCCTCATATTAAGCTCTTTCTGTGTGAACACATACTTTAGGCTTTTATGATCGGTGAATATTTCGACCCTTTCGTCCAGTAAGTAGTGTCTCCAAATCTTCAAAGCGAAAATCACTCCTGCAAGTTTCAAATCATGAGTTGGGTAATTCTTCTGATGGGTCTTCAACTGTCTCGATGCATAGGTTATAACCTTCCCATGCTGCATCAAAACACATCCCAAATCTTTCCCAGATGCGTCGTTATGAATCACCAATCCTTCGGAACCGTCTGATACGGTCAAAATAGGAGCGGTTATCAACCTTTGTTTCAACGCCTCAAAAGCTGACGCACAACTATCCGACCAAATGAACAGTACTTTCTTTCGTGTAAGCTTGGTCAAAACCTCAGCCAATCGAGCAAAATTCTCCACGAATCTTCTGTAGTATCCTGCAAGTCCCAGAAAACTTCTGATCTCTGCTACGTTCTTCGGAATCTGCCAATCTTGAAATGCTGCAATCTTCTCGGGATCAACGGCGATTCCATCTCCGGATATGACGTGCCCCAAAAACATCACTTCTTCGAGCCAAAACTCGCACTTGCTCATCTTTGCATATAATCTTTCTTTCCTCAACGTTTAGAGTGTGATCCTCAAGTGTTCTGCATGCTCTTCTAGGCTCCTCGAGTAGACCAGAATATCATTGATAAACATCACTATAAACTGGTCCAAGAATAGTGAAAAGATTCGGTTCATCAAGTCCATAAATATCGCCGGCGCGTTCATGACTTCGAATGGCATCACTAAATACTCGTAATTCCCATAACGAGTTTGGAACGCAGTTTTACAAATATCCTCTGATTTAACTCGAACTTGATGATATCCGGATCGCAAATCCAGCTTAGAGAATACCCTCGCGCCACTAAGCTGCTCGAATAATTCGCCAATGCGAGGGATCGGGTATTTGTTCTTAATAGTCACCCGGTTTAATTCTCGATAATCGGTGCACATCCTCCGCGTGCATCTTTCTTCTTAACTAGAAGAACTGAGCACCCCAAGGTGAATTGCTGCTGCGAATCCAACCCTTCTAAAGCAATTCGGTAACCTTCTTCTTTATCTCTTCCAAATCTACTGGTGCCATCGGATAGTACGCTTTTGAGATTGGCGCTGTACCAGGAACAAGATTGATCGCAAACTCCACATCTAGTTTTGGCGGTAAACCCGAGATGTCCTCGAACACATCCATAAACTCTCGAACTATAGCTGGTGCTTCCTCTTTATTAACTTCCATCGACGAAAGACCGGCGCTTGTCGGCCTAGCCCTAAACTCGACTGGCCTGACAGAACTGCTACCTCCAGCAAAAACAAATTCCGGATGTCCGGGTATTTGGAAAATCACTCTCCTTGCTCTAAAATCGATGTGAGCATGGAAGTGCCGAGAAAATCTATTCCCAAGACGACATCGTGGCTGCCAGTATCGATCACCAAGAAATCTGCAAATAACTATCGTCCGCAAATAACAATAGAAAAATCCTTGCACTCACTACTAGATATGATCTTCCCGTTCCCAGTGTGTATGTCCCAACAACTAGACAGGTTTGTGTAAGCAATCAAGTGTGCAGCAATAAACTTGGACGATATAAAACAATGGGATGCACCAGAATCGAATAACGCTAATGCGAAAAAACCATGAACAAGTAGGATACCCGATACGACTTCATCTGAAGCCAAGACACTGAAGAAGATAAGCACGGTAAACAGGATTCAAGCTTGTGATAAAACATGAACTGGTAAGCAATGAAACCGAGAGAAGCAAGGTAATATAACCACCATAAAACAAGGAAATGAATCAAGACTAGGACTCCAAGTTACTTAAATAGAGTACCGCATTATAACCATACTGCAGTTCATAGTTAAAATCACATAACTCCGTTCAAATCACCCAAATCTTAGTATCAGAATCGAAAGAATAAGTAGGGAGAAACAATAGGGAACGAAAAGGTTTCAAGTCGAGATGCAAAGTTGTTTGCATATCGTCAAGACAAAAGAGTCAAGGGAAAGATAATATTCAAGAATCATGACAACAATATAGCAGGACATGTTCTTAATTACGGGTTTTCTAATTCATATATTGGGTCCAATACCCATCTACAAAAGAATCAAACCCGATTAACCTAAATCCTATGGCTCTAATACCAAACAAACCCTGTCACGCCCTGCTTCCCAGAGTGCGCTACGATCGGCACGTGACAGAGCAACCATGCTACCTGTGGCTAGGAAATATCCCTCCACGGTCACATTACGGCTGTCTATAAGATATCAAGAACAGTAAAATAAAAAAACTAACTAGTACATGTACATATGCCAGAATAAACGAGTCAAGAAATATAAGGTGCGGAAGCAATAAATCCACTAAACAGTAACAATCTGGAAATACGTCCCAATACGGGCTCACATCAGGAAATAAAAGTACGGAAAGGAAAATAAACAAAGCTAAACACTAACATGCTCCTCACTGCTCGTCCTGTCGGCGGAAATACTCATGATCAGCTTGCGAAAGAGACATAGGATCTGGGCTATGTAAAACCCAGACGTTAGTGCGTCATAATATCGAACGATAAAATATAATCAGGAGGTAACAAGATATGCATGCATGAATATAAACGTTAACATGAATATAACAAGTAACACGGGTATGGTACAGTGAAGTGTATACATGCAGGTGAAGTACGGTAAATAATCTAAACTGTGCTACTGGGTTATCTATTCTAAAGTTATTCAAAACCAATTGATGCACTTGTCATGTAACTCAAAGAATATGCCCGACCCCTCGGGACCACAGATCAAGATATATGAACCAAGAATGGTTCTGTCCCGTTACCCCCAGGACCACGGACCAAGTTGTAAGAGTCACGAATGACTCTGTCCCATTACCCCCCGGGACCACGGATCAAGAAGAATCATGAATGATTCTGTCCTATTACCCCCCGGGACCACGGATAATATCCTTTTAAGTTACACTCGGTTACACCTTTGATTTCCCCATACCCCTAAGGTTATGTGTTCAAGTCGGGTATTGATAAACTGGAGCTAATGCCAACACAGGATCAAGCAGGTACAGATTTGTCTATGCAGACAACAGGATACGTCCGTCAGGACAACATGTCAGGATTGTCGGCATTAGAAATGGGATCAGGTAATAGGTCAAGTAGTGGTGTATCAGGTCATGACAGGTAGTGCATATGTATCGCATGGATGCTCGAAATAAAACTGTAGCAAGTACGGATGCACGGTAAAAGCACAGATGCACAAATGTCTATCAGGGATTACATCTATAACTCCATAACTATGCATGATGCATATTATCAAGAATGGAGTACTAATATAACGGTAACATGATAAAATATGATATGGCATGCAGCTAGATATGCAATAAATGATACAAATGTGAACGGATATCGGAAAAACCGTAAAACTGTAACATGGATGCACAATACAATAAATATGCAATATTTTTAGTAATATAGATGCAAGTATAATAATACAGCATGTATCAAGCTAACTTGCATGCAACCAGAAATTTAATTAATGATATGGATGCATACGGCTATCCGAGAACAGTAAAATAGTAATATGGATGTACAATGCAGTAAACATGTGATTTTTATTCATATGGATGCAAAATATGTATCATAGTATGTAGCAAGATAAACTTGCCTGCAACTAGATATGTAATAAATGATACGGATACGAACGACTATCGAAAAACAGTAAAACGGTAACATGGGATGCATAACTAAACAATATGTAATATTATTATTTGCATGAATGCAAAATATAGTAGTATAGCATGTAGCAAGATAAACTTGCCTGATCGGATCTCACGACGGGGTGCGTACGCAGCGTCCGACATCGGGTAAATGTCGCAATGCACACGCGCGCGTACAGAACAGAACCAGGCAAAGCAAGAAGGTGACCACGCTGGCTGGGAATGTCAACTGGGTTTCCCGGATCGGCGGTGGCGGCACGGATCCGGCGATGACCGAAAAACAGAACCAAGAAAGAAGAAGAAGATAAAAAGAAGAAGAAGAAAGAAAGAAAGGGAACTGGGGTTTGGTGTTCTGGGGTCAGAGGTGAGGCGAGGGAGTCTTCGACGACGATGAGCCGTCGACGGCGAGGTGCAGGCGATGGTTTTCCCAGCGAAGCAGTTGGTTTGCAATGGGTTCGTGGGTGCTAGGTTCTTGGGGTCGGGGATTTCTCGGGTGTGCAGGGGAGAGTCGTAGGTGATGGCGGTGATGAAGGGAAGGCCGACGAGGCTGCCGGCGCTGGAGGCGACGGCGGCGATGGGTTCTCGTCGGGGTCGGGTTCTGTGGGAAATGGGTTTAGGTGATCAGGCTTGGTGCAGGGTTTGTGTTGTCGGCATAGGAGAGAGGTCGAGGCAGTGGTGACAAGGTGACGCCGACGGCGGCAATCAGCGGTGAGGTTGTCGGCGACGTGTTTTGCAGATCAGGTTGGGTTGCGGTGCAGAGACGTCATGGGAAGAGAGAGGAGTGGAGGAAGACGAGGAAGGAGGTGAGGTGGTCGAGGAATGGTCGACGATGACGAGGGTGGAGGTGGCGACGGCGTCGCACGGAGGGAAGGGCGGCGACGAGCGTGGGTTCGAAGGTTGTGGGGTTGCTCGGAGTTGGGTCGTCGGGGACGAGGGCGATGAGGAGAGGTGAGGTGATGGACGAGGGTGAGGTTAGGATGAAAACGAGGGTGGTAGCGAGCTCCAGCGGCGAGCACGAGCGTCGGGCGTGGGTTTTAGTGAGGAGGCGGGAAAACAAAAAAAATGAAAAGAAGAAGATGAGGGAGGGGAGAGAGACGTGTAGGGGTTAAAAAAATTAAAATAAATATTAATAATAATATATATAGTAAGAGGGAGAGAGATAGAGGTTACAATCTGCTGTTTAAAATATATATTAATATATTTTTATCTGTTAAACATATATATTAATCAGTTATTAATATATAAGGATTTTATATTATATATTTTGAGATTTCAGATTAATATAAAAATAGTCCAAAACACGTCCGGATCGGGTCTAAAATTATGGTTTGAAAATACAGTTAATATACATGTCAACCAAAACTAAAATAGGATATCCGGGTAACGAAAATGTATACCCTAAAAATGGATACACGTAGCGTACACGTAGCGATCCAAACGAGTCCGTTTCACTGAACGGGTCGAGAACACGATGTACGGATGCTACCATAGGGTCAGGGGTATCATGCAGGCCATGCTAGATATTTTTAAAATATTTTATTTGAATTTATATGTTATATTAAAAAATGCAGATACCAGATATAATACAAATGAACAGGGTATACAACATAAAAATGCACGGATCCTCATAACTAGCAGAGATAAATTATAAACAGGAATCAAGACAAGTTTCCAGCACGCGGGTCGGGTCGGATGCACATACAGATGCCAATTATACTATTCACACCCAAACAGCAATAAATCAAGAAATAGCCATAAATAAAGAAATACCCAAAAATAGAACTGGTATAAATGAACTAGGGTGTTAAAGATATTGGTTACGGTTTTACATTTAGTATCTATTTTGGTTAATATATATTACGTGACATGTTCACGACACATTACTGGACCTGTTACTTGGATTATTACTAATACCGACAATCCTGACTTGTTTTCCTGATGGACGTGACTTGTTGTCTATATAGATAAGGCATGTACCTGCTTGATCATGTGTTGGCATTAGATTTATATCATCAATACCCGACTTGAAAACAAAATCTGGGGGAAAAGGGGAAATCAATAATGAAACTTGACATATAACTCAACAGTTTGATACTTTCTAGAGACCGATAAGTCGATATGGGCTTTGGTTGGCCCTAAAATTATGCTGCTGACATCATTCGTCTGTACATTATACATATTTTACTGCTTAGTGGCAGGTCTCGGATTCAGTCCCGAGAGTCTTGACCGTGGTACCGGGCACGCACGGGATACTATTGAGTTACATCGACGGTTCAATTAATTGATTTCAAAGACTTGTAGAATAGATAACTTAGAAGAACCGACTTTAGGATACACATAACATACTTATAGCTCACCGTTTTGCAACTGTGTTCATTATTTATACCCATGTTTAATCATAGCATCATATTTTAGTTATTACTATTATTTTGATATTTATGTTGCATTGACGTCTAGGTTTTGCAAGACCCAGATACTTGACATAGCATGTGGGTATTCGACCGGATCGCCGATCAGTGAGGACCACCTCATTGATATAGCTCTTATGCAGGTTAGTTATTTCTTGGATCTTTACTGCTTCCGTTATCTTTTTCGGTTATTGTTCCTGTGGCTATTGGACATGTGATAGATATATTTAGTAGTTTACTGTTCTTGATATCTGACTGACAGCGTAATGTGACTATGGAAGGATCTTTCTTTTCCATAGGTACCATGGTTGGCTCTGTAATGACTATGAAATCTTAGTACGGAAATTCTTCTGTTAAAATACAGAATATAGTTTCACAGCCTGAGTTGGAGTTATAAATTACTTTTGCTAAAAAACAGCAAGAAACAACTTGTATCTCCCTAGTAAAGGCCTTGCACTACTGTGATGTAGCCCATGTGTTCGATCCTTATCAGACACATTATTTTTTCTGATTTTCTTTTAAACTTTTTGAAAGTCCAAAATTTTACACGTTCAATGCACATAAAATTGAAAAGACAGAGAATAAAAACATGTACACAATGTTGTATATACAGAGAGTAACACGTGGTAAGAATCCACCTGCCTTACCCTACAATTTGACCGGCCAAACCCAAGGAAAAACCGGCACCGACGGGTCCCCTGTAGCAAAATGTGCCCGTGCTTTGCACACAACTCCTTAGGCCTACCCCTAACTCCCTTATACTGTTTGATTACTCTGCAATCAAACAGAGACCCTTCAATTCCCCATTTATTCTCATTTTAATGCATTTTAATTCACCCTTTTAATCCTAAAACCCTAATTCCACACTATAAATACTACATCATGCTCTATCCCTTCCTCATTCTGAAAATTCAAGCCAAAATTCTCAAAGCTTTCTAAGTACAAAAGGAGTATAAGTAAAGTTGGCAAGCAAGCAACTTCCGGTGAAGATCGAAGCTAATCCCGGCGTTTCCGCGAAACCCTAAAACTTTCTTACCCTTCTTCTACCTCTTCCTAACATAATCAACCGGTAAGTCCTTCCCAATCTCTCTTCTTCCTTTTTAATTTTTTTTTTCAAAATATGTCGGTAAGTGGAGTTAATACCGACATTTATTATAAACCCTTGAAATCATACATTTTCTTAATTATTGCTCATTCATATTTCTACACCTTACTTGTTGATATAAAACTAGTGTTTAGAACAAACCATCACTTAAGAATATCATGAAACATGACTTTAAATCAACATTTACATTAAAATACCATGAACTTTAGATATGACATCTTATATTCCTTTGTTTAAACATACCTTTAGAAAACCTCACGGGGTAATGACCTACCCATCACCTACACATATGTTTCCATAGCGTGATACTTTTGAGCATATTTTTTGTTACGATTACAATATTTCATCAAAATACCACGAATTATAAAAACGGTTTTCTCTTAAATTGTATTTTAAATTTCTTTGCAAATAAACCTCTACAACCCTCTTCAGGAGAACACTATTGGATGGTGCAGATTATCGCACATTCTTTGGCTAGTAGAGCGAGATGCAGACCTCCTTACGGAGCATTCGGTCTCGAAAGGTTTTAATTACGGATTTTAAGAAAAACGCATTTTCTACTTAAATAAAATTTAATTTTTAATAATTATATAAATATTACCAATCCATATATTTTCAAAATAAAATAAAATAACATTTTTTCTAAAGATAAAAGAATTAGAAGTTTTCACTAAAATATCATAAAGATACTAATAAAATACAAGTTTACAATAAAATACCATAAACTTTTCAAGCTAAGATATTATCACTAACCTACCTCAAAACCTTAAAATTCACATTCATGGAAACCCTAAATAATATAAATAACTTCTTGAGATTATTTTGAAACTATATTAAGAATATTTTTCATAAAACCCCCTCGAGTTATATAAAACTATATTTAAGGAGTTTAGTAAAACTATATTTTTCATAAAACCCCCTCTTAAGCCTCAGGAAGCCGAAAAAAATGAGTGCTTGCCTATTTAAGATAGAAAACTTAACGGCATTATCAATGGTAATTGTCTTGGAAAAAGACACAAATCCTACCGTCCATGTGCAGCAGTTACCGATAACTCCCGAAACTAATTCAGGATCTAAATCAGTTATAAGTGTCTGACTCGAGTCTGAGTCTAAATCAAATTTGAATCCAAATTCCAAACCTGAATATAAAACCAAACATGAATACTTGATCTTGAATTCAAACATCAAAAGCAAACAGGTATACTTGACTATTGATCATGAATTGGAATACTTGAACTTGAATAAAGCAAAATATGAATATTTGAACACTATGATTTAACTCGAACCATGAATACAACTTGACATTGACACAAGAATACTTGACATGAATACTTGATACATACATGAACTCTATCTTGCAAACTGATATATTCATGGATTCGAGCAAGACTGGTAATTTTAGCTGTAACTTAGCATATACGGGGTGCTGGGGTAGTTCATACGTGAATCCAACGAAATCTCAGGAATCCCTCTAGATCATGAATCCATATCTAGTAACTCAAGCAACCTATCATGAGGGCCCGTGTTTTCTTACTTCTAGATTATAATCTGTTAAGTTTGGAATATTTCAACACTAGGTTGAAGTCCCGTTACTAATACTAAATTCAGGCCCGTGGTTCCTTGCCCCTGGATTACAGCCTATTGGGTTCGAGAGCACTCTTAAAATTGGTTGACATTCACCTTTGAACTTACGTTAAATTAGTATACCCAATTAGAGACCTGCTAAGACACTTACATTCACTGCATATTCACTATATCTACACTTCACGGCCAGACTATATTGCTATGCTAATGTTATTTTGACATGCTTATAAACATATTGTCATACTAATGATACCTTACCAATAGAACTACATGTACCTGGAATTGCCATGGTTACAATAATTGACATGTTAAATAATATATCTCCTAGTCTATTGTTTCATGATATAAGTTTTATTTATCATTATATTTTTATACTTCACCTCAATTCTTTGGGACTTACTTCGCTGACGGAAATTCCATTCTTCTTTGTTTTTCTTAGAATATTCGTCCGATTCTATGGAGACTGAGGAGGCAGACACCACAGAGGAAGAACACGATCAGATCGCAATCCAGACCTAGACCAGATATCTTCTTCTCAGTTTATATATGCCATTTGTTTATGCATTACTTTTCTTGTATTTTCTTTCAGTTGAAATCATATATTGTAAATGAATTAAGTTGAAAGTAAATAAAGTTGTTGAAGTTTTAATCTCATGCCCATTTCTTGTCATTTTATATTGCTTATTTTACGCTTAGCGTATTTATTCCGGGAAATGATCTTCTCGAAATAAATATGTCGCGGGTGTTCACCGCCTGAAGTCGGGAAGAATGGACGTCTTTCCTGAATCTGGGGGCAGATGCTAATTGGTGCTATTCGTCCATATCTCCGAAGATGCCAAGTTGATTTATGGCACCGTAAATCGAAGGTTTAAACGGATGCGGCCAATATAGCAGACTTCGTCAGATTCCCCCTCGTTCGAGGGGTTTTGATTGTGGGGACGCTCTTCCCTACAGGCACAAGCCCTTGCAGTTAATTACGCTACCGCATCGCGGTAACAAATTTCTCCTTCTCCAGATGGTCACTTCGTGTCGTGGATGTTTGTTTTGTGTTCGGTTGCCCGTGGATTGTATACGGAGACTAAGTTATGTTGTCGCCCATAAGACGTGGATTAGTCCAAATCCGTATCATTCTTAGATTTGGGTTTGGGGGGGTTTGTGTTTAAGGATACGTTAGCCTTAGTTGAGGCTAAGATCAACTTAAACGTTCGTTAAAGACACGTTAGTCTAATTTTAGACTAAGATCAAGTTAACGGGATCGTTTAGATCCGACAAGAGAGCAATTGGGCTCTATTGTTTAGTTTAATGATATTGCGGTCGATAAGTAGTTTAAGGACATTGCGGTCCAATGTTAGTTTTAAGACTTTGCGGTCAAGGTTAAGGACATCATAGTCCGTGAGTTTAAGGACCTCACAGTCCGGTGTTAGTTTTAAGACGTCACGGGCGAGGTTAAGGACATCATAGTCCGTGGATTTAAGGACTCCACAGTCCGACGTTAATTTTAAGACATCACGGTCGAGGTTAAGGACATCATAGTCCGTGGATTTAAGGACTCCACAGTCCAGTGTTAGTTTTAAGACATCACGGTCGAGGTTAAGGACATCATAGTCCGTGGATTTAAGGACTCCACAGTCCGATATTAGTTTTAAGACATCACGGTCAAGGTTAAGGACATCATAGTCCATGAGTTTAAGGACCCTACAGTCCATAGCGATGTGTGGTTGTCGGGACCCGTTACCTCTCTGACGACATTGAGGGATTACAACGATGGATATCAGAGGAGTAAAGAGATGTACCCTCGAACCGGGTGTAAATTGATTAGAAGAGCGGACGTGCTCATTTCAATTTAAATTGAGGACTTATGGCCAGAATTGGGCTACGTCCAGTTAAAGAACATTTTATTTTTGTTCTGCCTGTTAGGCCTTTGTTTGGGCTCTGCCCTTTTAATTGGGCTCTGAAATTTCGTCTGGAATTAAATGCATAGCATTTATCAGAACAAGGTATGTTCTGACTGCGCGCCACGTAGCGCATCAGGCGCTTTGTGCCAATTAAGGAGCGCATTGCGCTAGCACACATAAGGGTGATACGTGATGCTTAGCGCTGAGTGCGCTGCGCCAGGTTACGGGTGCGCCAGTGAGTGACACGTGGCGCGCTTGGCGCTGAGCGCCAACCCAAGAGCACAGTGCGCTGTTTTCAGGAGCGCAAAGCGCAGATCGTGTCTATGTTTGACACGTGGCATGTTATGGCGCTGAGCGCCAGTCCAAGGAGCACAAGGGCACAGTTCATGAGTGCAAAGCACTGTCCAATAGCGCAGAGCTCATTTTGATCAATTTAAGATCAAAGTAGAAGTTTATGTTCTTCTTAAAAGAGGCCTTGCCTCGAGATTCAAGAACTAAGTTCTTATTCTTATAAAAGGCTCTGCCTTTTTAGATCCAGAGATCTGTGAAGTAAAATACTTCTTCTTTTTTGTGTGTGTGATTTAGATCTTGATCTTTTCTTTTTATTCAAAGACCTCGGTCTTTCTTATAGATCTAAGATCTTTTTTAGAAGACATTGCTTCTTTTTACGAGATGTTTTCATCTCTGTTTTCCAAAGACTCAGTTCTTTACCTTTCTTTTCTTCTGATTTTTCTCAAAATTTTCAGAGGGTTTTCTATCTCTCCTCTCTATTCTGTATATTTGGGACTTGAAGTCTTGAGGGTTTTATATAGGGCCAATCGATTTAATAAATCAGTTTAAGAGATCTTTCTCTTGATTGATTTGGGAATGTTTCCCACCGTTGGATCTTTGATCCCAAGGCTCCTGTTTGACAGAAGGTAATCTTCTAGTTTTAATAAAGATTGGAAAAATCTTTCCATGCAGAATTTGCTCTGTTTTTGGTAATTCATTATTTACCATTGGATCATTGATCCAGCGGTTCTTAAAGCACCATCTTGTTGTTTGGAAAGATTTTGAGAAATCTTTCCTTAACAGAATTTAATTCTGGTTAATAAATGATCTATTATTATTAGATCCTTTGATCTAACTGTGGGAATTTTAATTCCAGCGCTGGCGCACCCAATTTAGACACGTGGTGCGCAGCGCAGAGCGCAGCGCAACTGCGCTAGCGCACTCGTGTTTGCCACATGGCGCGCAGCGCGCAAAGCGCTGAATCTGAAGCGTTGCTTCAACAAAGCGCTGGATCTGAAGTATTGCTTCAACAGAGGTGTCTTTTCACCTTCCTTTTAAGTCAAACTTATATTCCCGAGAATCTTTCATTTCCCAATTTTGGAAATAGTTCCATTGTGCACAAAATTTTATGTGCTTCGTCTTTATAACTTGAAGCAAAACTTCTTCCTTCTCTCATCCCCAAAGAACTTTCTTAACTATGGCTTGTAACCGCCCTCATGCTCCTAGACAACCATGGGAAGTGCCCATTCAGGACCTTGTTCCTCGGTTCGCTGCGTGCTTGGTGGATCCTTCCCTCACGGATGAGCAGTGCGACGCTGCACTGTGCGATCTATTGACTGGTGTGGGGTCTCCCCTTCCCCCACACTCTATTTGGTTTCGGATGATCCTTGCGTCTGTGCTTGATGACATCCCCCCTCACCCAGCGGAGATGACCCTGGCGATGCTCGATGCGGCTGAAGACAAGTTCGAGTGTTTCCATGAGGCGTGCCTGATTACTCAGGCTCTGAAAGACTGCTCGGTTCACTTGTTGAGCCAGATAAAAGCCCGGCGGGCTATCATGTCTGCTTTCGCGGATGAGCATGGCGCCAATCGGGGGCCTTCTTTAACTTTCCTTCATAACTGATTCTGAAAAGTGTCACTCCTGTCTGTAGAGCATTGCTCTCGAGGAGTTTAACTCCATGTGCCTGTTTTAATTAAGAAATTGCTTATTCCGTCTGTCTGCTGATCTTTGCTGTTTCTATCACAGGAGTAATGGACGCTCACATGTATGATCTTGAAGAGATTATCTCTTATGGAGACATCCGCCGACTCGGCTGTTCTCAGAATCGAGAATTCACAAACGCCGAGTGTGCCGAAATTACGAGCCGCTTTGACGCATATAACGGTCAACTGCTTCCCCGGCGTTCCCCTCTTCTGAAGCTTATTGTGGGAGCAATCTGGGGAGCGCTCCCTCTATTCTATGCCGGCATGCCACTTAGAGCATTAGATGCCGCTGAAGATAAGGTGCACTTGGTGTATCTGATGAACCTAATCTCGAAGAGACGGCGAGGCAATCTTGTCGATCTCCTGCACCGGGCTTTTCAATAGTCTGCCATACTTGCTGCCTATCGGAGTGTGGAGGACATCCGTGGGGATCCTGACGCTCGTGCTCGTGAAAGAAAGCACACTAGGATGGTTCGCCAGGCTTGGAAAATTCTGGACAAGGTCACTTTTGAGTTCCTCAATCCCTGTCCTGGATTTGAGGTTTTGCCATTGTAATTACTTTAGTAATATCTTGGTTTATTGCTTTCATAATTGTAAGAACCTTTTTGCAATACGAATGGAAAATTTCGTGTTTTATTTCACGTTCTGAATCTTTTTGTAAATGTATGGATGGGGTGTGCCTTGAACACTTAATTAAGTGCAGATCGGATATTCTCCTTGTTGCCTTCTCCTTTTTACTGTGTTGTTGCCATGTGACTTTAGTAAGTATATGACTGTCAGTCTCGGATTCTTTATAGAGTGGTGCTGGCTTAGAAAACAGGGTTAAGATCTGCCACCTAAGACTTTTCAACTTCATGAGCCGTGAGGGTCTCATAAAGAATTTTCTCCCTACTGGTCGAGAGGATCCCGTAGGTGTGTTTTCTCTTTAGGAATCATGAGGATTCCCAAGGGCGTTTTTTTTCTTGAGAGTCGTAAGGATCTCACAAGAGAATTTTTCTTCCTTATGAGTTGTGAGGACCCGCAAGTGATGGGTGAAGTTGTACTTATCCGCATTTCACAGAGTTAGGGGTTGCTCTGGATGCTTCCCACGAGTTCACGCTCTGGACGTTTTCCAGGATACCGTGGTTTAAAGACATCGCGGTCGAGGTTATGGACATCATAGTCTGTGGATTTAAGGACTCCACAGTCCGTTGTTAGTTTTAAGACATCACGGTCGAGGTTAAGGATATCATAGTCCATGGATTAAAGGACTCCACAGTCCGATGTTAGTTTTAAGACATCACGGTCGAGGTTAAGGACGTCATAGTCCGTGAGTTTAAGGACCTCACAGTCCGACGTTAGTTTTAAGACTTCACGGTCGAGGTTAAGGACATCATAGTCCGTGGATTTAAGGACTCCACAGTCCGGTGTTTGCTCTGGATGCTTCACACGGGTTCACTGCCGTGTTCAGCGAGGACCAGGCTCCGCTCTGGATGCTTCACACGGGTTCACTGCCGTGCTCTGTGAGGACCAGGATCCGCTTTAGTCGTTTTCCACGGGGTCAAGAGTGACGTTATCTGCATTCCACGCAACCAGGAATTTTTCTCTAGATGCTTCCCACAGGTTCGCTGCCGTGTTTGGCGAGGACCAGGCTTCACTCTGGATGCTTCAGACGGGTTCGCTGCCGTGCTCTGCGAGGACCAGGATCCGCTTTAGACGTTTTCCACGGGATCAGGAGTGATGTTATCCGCGTTCCACGTAACCAGGAAATTTGCTCTAGATGCTTCCTATGGGTTCGCTGCCGTGTTCGACGAGGACTAGGCTCCACTCTGGAAGTTTCACACGGGTTCTCTGCCGTGCTCTATGAAGACCAGGATCCGCTCTGGACGTTTTTCACGGGGTCAGGAGTGACGTTATCGGCGTTCCACGTAACCAGGAATTTTGCTGATTATATCCGCATTTCACGGAGTTGGTATTTGACTCTCGGTCATCTGTACACCACCGAGTCATGGAACTGGGAGTTGCCGCTGTTCTGCTTTGCTTGATGTTGTGTCTGCTGAGACGAATGTTGAGATGATCTCCAGGCTATCTGTGATCCATCGAGATTTGGCTTCTTCTTCTGATGAAACCTGGGGGAGGAGGAGTGTGATTCCTTCTTTGTTTGCGCCCCTGGATTGTGTACAGGGACTACTATGATATCATCTGTAGGGCATAAATTTCATTTTTATTTTTATTTTATTCCTTTCCGCGATGCTCTATCATTTCAGCTTTTATATCGCGAAAGTCGCGATTGCCCCATCATTTCGGCTATTCTTCGCGGTGCCCAATCATTTCGGCTATTTGTTTTATTTTTTACTCGCTGCTTTTTATTGCGATTTGCCCAATCATTTCGGCTATTTTGCATGCATACATTTTTTTACTTGCTGATTTTGTTTGCAAGTTGCTCCATCATTTCGGCTATTTCGTATGCATGCGTAGCTTGCTGTCTTTTCGCTGCAAGCTTGGAATTAGACACCGATTTCGGCATCAGCACCGCTACAACTAGGATATTGTCAGGAGCGACTCATCATTTGCCTCTGTTGATGTCGAACAAAGGTGGCTTAGTAAACAGGGTTAGGATTCTGTCGACTAAGGTTTTTGACTTCATGAGCCGTAAGGGTCTCACAAAGGTATTTCTCCCTGCGAGTCGTGAGGATCTCGTAGGTGTGTTTTCTCCTTAGGAATCATAGGGATTCCTAAGTGTATGGCTCCTTGTAAGTCATAAGGATCTTATAAGAGAGTTTTCCCCTTATAAGTCGAGAGGACTCACAAGGGTTGTTCACCGTGTAGACATATCCCTAGTCACGGATGGGACTTCGTTAGGGAAATGTTTATTCGCGCCCGTGGATTGTATACAAGGGTCTGTATTGAGCCGCTTGTAGGGCAATATTGAAGGTTGTGGGGGTTGCTTAAAGGTTTAGGTCTCTGTAGCTTAAGACTTTCAAATCTTATGAGCCGTGAGGGTCTCATAAGAGGATTCTCCTTACGATTCGTGAGGATCTCGCAGGTGTAATTTCTCCTTAGGAATCATAGGGGTCCCTAAGTGTGTTGCTTCCTTGTGAGTCGTAAGGATCTCACGCGGGTGGTTTCTCCTTACAAAGTTGAGAGGACCCTGCAAGTGTCTTTTAACGAGGTTGCGCCCTTTCGGGTTTTCACAAACACTTGCCGGTAACCCTGCTGTTTTTACTCACGGAGCCCTTTTGGGTTTTTATCCGTGCGCCCATTTTGCTTATGGACGTACCTTTTTTATTTTTTCTTTTCTCTTTTTTTTTTCTAATGAGATTGCGCCCTTTCGGGTTTTCACAAGACTCGCCGGTAGCCCTGCTGTTTTTACTCACGGAGCCCTTTCGGGTTTTCATCCGTGCCCATTTTACTTATGGACATACTGTTTTTATTTTTATTATTTTTATTTTTTTCTGTATCAGCTTCGGGATGCTGCAACCCGCCGTAGTTTCTCGACATCTCGGTCAACAGCTAGTTTTAGGACATAGCGGTCCGTTGTTAGTTTAAGGACGTTTCGGTCCACTGTTAGTTTAAGGACGTTTCGGTCCGCTGTTAGTTTAAGGACGTTTCGGTCCGTTGTAAAGTAAGTCGGTTACTACTTATAGAGTTTGGGCTTAGGAAGATAGCGAGCGGACATAGTCGTCGTCATCTATCATTGACCTAAGCCGTGACTCGTTAGGCGTAGTATTTTTTCAAGAAGCGACCATTTATTGGCCTGAAGGGCCTTTCGCCGTGCATGTCTATGAGCAGATAGCCTCCACCCTGGTAGACCTTGTCTATGATGTACGGGCCTTCATAGTTCGGCTCGAATTTTCCCGGCTTGGCGCGATTGGGGATCATGGGTCTTTTGAACACTAGTACGAGTTCACCTTGGCTGAATATCCTCGGTCTGGTCAATCTTTCATATTAGCGCGTCATCTTTGCTTTATAAGCTTCCAGATTTTGCTGCACCAGGAGCCGGGTTTCATCAAGGGCATCGAGCTCCTCAAGCCGAAAGTGAGCATTCTCTTCGTCCGTTAACTCATAATAAACTGCCACTCGTAGAGAGGGTAGCTCTATCTCGAGGGGGAGCACCGCCTCTGTACCAAATACCAATGCATATGGGGTGGTGTTCGTGGCCGTCTTAAACGTAGTTCGATACGCCCAGAGAGCTTCTTGCAGTCTTTCGTGCCAGTCCTTCTTATTTCGGGACACCGTCTTCTTCACGATCTTCGTCAAGGTCTTGTTGAAAGCCTCATCTAGACCGTTAGCTCGGGGATTATAGACTGAGGAGTACCTCCAGTCTATGTTGTGTTGTTGTGCGAATCGGCTGATCTTGAGGCTTCTGTAGGTTGGCCCGTTATCGGATATGATTCGTCTCGGAGTTCCAAACCGATAGATGACGTGCGTCTTGAAGAAATGGAGGATATTCTCCGTCTTGACTTCCCTCAGCGGTACTGCTTCTGCCCATTTGGAGAAGTAATCAGTCGTCGCCAAAATGAAACGATGTCCTCTGGACGATGCCGGCTCGATGGGGCGGATTATGTCAGTCCCCCACATTTCAAACGGCCAGCTAGCAGTGGATTTGGATGCCGATGGATAAAGTCCCCATGGATCTGGCACGAGTGGCATTGCTTCGCATACTCGAGGCAGTCTTGGATCATAGTGGGCCAATAGTAGCCCATCCGTTTAATCTTCAACTTCATCTTAGGGACAGCTTGGTGAGAACCGCGGAGTCCGTCGTAAACTTCTTGGATGACTCTTTTCGCCTCTTCAGGTCCCAGGCATCTCAACCATAGAGAATCAAACGACCTCTTGTATAGAGTATCGTTGACGAAGGCGAAAGATAGGGCTCGCTTCATAAGCTGATGTTTTGAGGACTCATCTTCAGGTGTTTGACGGGATTTGAAGTAGTCTATAAAGACTTCTCTCCAATCCTCAACCATTTCTTGGTCTTTTATTTGCAGAGTTATTTTCTCGGTCACTCCCTTTTCCTTGGACGGCTCCGGAGATATTTCTGCAGGTGCGAAGATCCGACGGTTTGCACAACAATCCTCACGTCATCGAGGTTCTCATCAGCCAATTCCTTAGCGAGCTTGGATAACGCGTCCGCCTTGCTATTTTCCGCACACTTTCCAAGGTGTAGGAAGGTATTTGGGTCAGCAATTGCTGTACCCTCTCGTCGTACTTTACCAACTCTGGTTTACACGTCTGGTAGTCGCCATTTACTTAACTAACGACTAGTTAGGAGTCTCCGTATATGAGGAGGTTTTCAATTCCCATGTCGATTGCGATCTCGAGGCCTGCTATCAAAGCTTCATACTCGGCTTCATTGTTTGTCCTCGGCTCTACTAAGGAGAAAGCAAAGCGCATTATCCCCCCTTGTAGGGTCACGAAGATAAGGCCTACCCCTGATTTGACTATGGGAGTGTTCTGTTTGCGCTTCTTCATCGAAGATGCTCCATCAAAATAAAGTTCCCACCGGTTATGACCCTCGTCGATCGTGTTAAATGCATGTTTGTCTGGCAGTTCGCAATTCAAGGGAGAATCGGCCGATATCGGATGTTCAGCGAGAAAATCGGCGATGGCCTGGCCTTTCACTGCCTTAAGAGGCTGATAAGTTATTGAGAACTCCATCAAGAGTAAGGCCCATTTAGCGAGTCGCCCCGTCAGTATGACCCTTGACATCAAATACTTGAGAGGGTCCACCTTCGATATGAGACGGACTTTATGCGCCAACGCATAGTGCCTGAGCTTTTTTATCGTGAAGATCAACGCCAGGCAGTGTTTTTCGATGGGAGAATAATTGATTTCTGCCCCCTGGAGAACTCGACTCAAATAGTAGAGGGCTCTCTCCTTCCCTTGGTCGTTCTCTTGGGCCCATAATGCTCCTAAGGAACCTTCGAGGGCTGTTGTATAAAGAATAAGGGGCTTTCCGTTGACCGGAGCGGCCAGCACCGACGGGATCTGCAGATACTGCTTGATTTCGTCCAGCTCGCCTTGGCATTTGTGATTCCAGATGAACGGGGTCCCTTTCTTCATCAAGTGACTGTACGGACGACACTTGCCAGAGAGATTGGCTATAAATCGCCGGATATACGCGAGCTTCCCTTGGAGAGACCGCAATTGCTTAAGAGTTCTTGGCGGAGGCGTCTCCATAATTGCCTTTATCTTTGACGGATCTATCTCGATACCTCGGTGTCGGACGATGAATCCTAGGAATTTACCTAAGGATACCCCAAACGCGCATTTGAGAAGGTTCATCTTCAAGTTGTATTGCCGAAGGCGTTGAAACACGATCTTCAGATGCTCGAGATGTTCCTCATATGATTTGCTTTTCACCACGAGGTCGTCGATATAGAATTCGACGATTTCATGTATGAGGTCATCGAAGATCTTCGTCATGGCTCTCTGATAGGTGGCACCGGCGTTCTTTAGACCGAAAGGCATTACCTTATAGCAGAATATACCTAAAGGGGTCCGGAAAGCAGTATGCTTCTGGTCTTCGGGATGCGTCTTTATCTGATTGTATCCTGATAATCCATCCATGAAGGAGAAAACTTCATGAGTGGACGTGTTATCTATCATCAGCTCGGTGACCGGTTCCGGGATGTCGACTTTTGGGCAAGCTTTGTTAAGATCCCGAAAGTCCACGTATATGCGCACTGTCCCATTCTTCTTCATCACTGGGACGATGTTGGCGATCCAGTCAGGGTACTGAACCTCTTGGATGAATCCAGAGTCGATTAGCTTCTTGACCTCAGCGTTGATACTCATCTCAAGCTCAATCCGCATTCTCCTTGGTGCTTTCTTGATTGGCTTAACGTCTGGGGATATGGCCAGTTTGTGGACAGCAATCTCTGGATCTAATCCTGGCATCTCGGAATAATTCCATGCGAAGCAATCTTTATGCTGCATGAGCACGTCCTTTAGCGTAGCCACCCTTTCTTCAGACAACAGCTCACTGACGAATGTCGGCCGCGGGTCACTCGCCGTCCCCAAATCAATTTTCTTGAGGTTATCTGCAATGGTATGTATTCTATCTTCCTGCTCTTTTGGCGTTGGTGGAAACTCTGAGATCACCTCGTCATCATTGTTTTCGAAGCACCATGGGAGGTCATCCATATTCTCAGGCTCTTCTTTTGATAGTGTTATCGTATGACAAGTACGAGCATGCTTCCAAGACCGATGTTGATCTGGTTCTACTCTTACGGATTTGGGTTCATGCTTCTGCGGCGGTGTTACCCTCCAACTGCTGGATAGAGTGAATTTGCCAAGCAGATATTGATCTTCGACCCAGTTCTTGAAGGTGAAGCAGTCTTCGAGAGGGTGTCCTATTGCTCGGTGATAAGAGCAATAGTCTGGGTGAGAGATCTCGTTAGCTTGCTCGGGGTGTTTGGACTCTAGAAGTGTAATCATCTGATGTTTTATAGCGAGGTCGAGTATCTTCCGTGTTTTGTCTTGAGGAAAAGAGTATGCTCGACTCATCTTCTTCATAAGGGACAAATCCGGACCGCTCGATTCCCGATCGCGTGACTTCTTAGTTGCGCTTTGTTGCTGTCGGACGCCTTTTCTGCTCTATGACTTGTTTCTGCCCCTACGTCGAGCCTTTTTTACAACAGGTTGACAGGGAGGGGCATTTTCATCTTTCGCAACCTGTTGAGGAAGGCGCTGAGTCCTGGCTTTCTCGTAGATGGCCTTTTCGCGATTATGGTCGTCTCGAACTTTTTGACCAGCTTCCCTTATAAGCTTGTCCATTTTTTCTTCGAATGACGGACTAGGCATTTTCACGTCGGGGCTCTTCCTGGTTCAGGGTTAGCATTCTCCCATTGAGCATCTCCTTCTTCATCAAAGTCAAGTACGATGTAGCAGTCGCGGAGTAGCTTCCGTTTCTTGGACCGAACATATCCAAGCCCGATCGCTTCCATTCTCTCATTGGGCAACTTGCGCTGAGTTCCGGGAACGTTCCAGATCCTGTCATAGAACTTAGATTTTCGAGTGGTCTGTTTGAAGGGTATCCCTTGGCGCTTTAATAGCCTTTTCAAGACTTCTGTGTAATATCTAGGCAGACGAATAGGCTGGAGCCTGTCAAATATAGAATCCGCGCCGTGCCAGATTTCTTTCTCCACTTTGGTTTCCCCAGAGCGGTAGAATAGGATTGCCTTTTCGCCTTCTCTCCTGGGAGGGACATAGAACGTCTGCAGCTCTTCCACACTGTAGGTATCAAGCACGTTTAGTTCTTTATGATGTTTGGGCGGAATCATGGAAACTTGCAAACTTTGCTCTTCATCAGCGAATATTTGTATTGAAGGCCGAACGGAGAATATAGCATGGACCTCATCTTCCGAATCGCTGCCAAAGATCAACATGGGAGCGGATAGCCATGGCTTGTTGTACTGGGGTGGACCTGAATAAACTATCGCTTTCTCTTCTTCAGTATCACTCCCGAAAACCGGAATGGTGGCGATAGCTTTGTTCTCCGGTTTTTGATATCTCTCCATGTCCTCGAAATCTGGCAAGAAATATTTTGCATCGTCATACTTCCGGACTTCGTTTACGGAGAACAGGTTCAGCTCTCCTGTTACGGTATACTCAAGACCATCCTTAAAATATTTCATACACTGATGTTGTGTAGAAGGGATGATATTGTACTCGTGTAGCCAAGGCCGGCCAAGCAAAGCGTTATAGCATGTCTTGGCATCAATGACATGAAATTTAATATCTGTGACAAGTAGCCCAAATCGTAATGTCAATATCACAGACCCGAGAGTCCCCGATGACTGGGAGTCAAAATCAGAGATGGTGATTTTATCACGAGCGAGATGCTGGACGCTCATGCAGATTTCTTTCAACACTCGCACGTTGAGGAGATTGACGGAAGACCCATTGTCGACCAGGATTTTGCCTATCTTGATATCGTGGCAGTATCCTGAGACATAGAGGGGACGGTTGTGCTCGTACGTCCCAAGGAGGAGATCTTCATCGCCGAAGGTAATATTGGCTGTGTGTACTTCTTCCAGCTCGTCTTTCATCTTTTCTTCGGCGAGAAAAGTTTGGAATTGCTCTGGCACTTGTAGCGCCTTGATCAGTGAATCTCTCACTTCTTTAGATAATAGAAGGGCATCAAGAATACTGAGCTGTGAGGGTAACTTTCTCAAGTGCGCCAGAACGTTATAGTCCATCTTACTCTTCTTTGGCGGGTCCTTGGTAGTCAGCTCTCTCATGACTTGGTCATCCAGGGCGATATCCTCAAAGATCTTTTCTTTTCCCTTATCTTTTCTACTCATAGGTCTGAGATTCTTTTCTGGAAGCGTGCGATTGCGCAGCTAAATGTTTTCACAGGCCTTCGGTTCTTCCACCTTCCCCAAGGTGGATTCTTCAAAGAGAGGGCCAAGAGCCATCTCTTCGTCAGAGTCGCTTCCGAAAGTGAGAACCTGCGGTCCTCCGGTGTTGACCATGCGACAGTTACCGGTAGTTCTTTTATGCTCCTCGGTCGCATTTCTTTGTTCCCGACGAGTTTTGCGTTTCATCCGCTTAAAATGTTGCCGGTGAGCAACATATCCCTGCCACCATCTTTTAAAAGCGTCGCACTCTTCGATAAGGTGCGAAATCTTAAGATGATATAAGCAGTAGCTAGGATGTGTTTCTGTTTCACCAGGAGTGTTTTCTTCAGAGGGTGGTAGCTTCATTCCCATTGATATGGCTTTAGCAAACCTTTTCCTCGTCTTAAACTTGCTTTTATCCGCGACGGATGTCCCTTGACTCGGTGGGAGTGTCTTGATTCTTTCATCCAATCGCCGGCGTTTGGCTCTTTCAAATATGGCCATCTCACGCTCTCGATCAGCTTTACTCTTCAGAAGAGCTTCGTTTAGGAATGCGTCGATCATTTCGTCTGATGGCCCTGAAAGTTCCAGTTCAGGCCCTGCCCCCAGTCTCTCTGTGCAGGGAGCTTCTTCATTGTCTAGTGATGAATGGGAGATCACATGGCAGCTTGCTACGTAATCCTCAGATCCATCTGACGAGCCTTCTCCATCATCTTCGTCCTCAAGGACGTGGCTGAGGAACTCTTGGAGAGTAATTGGAGCTCGCGCCTTCTGATTATACTCTTCCAGTGCGTCAATCTGCTTCTGTAAGTCCGTGCGCTTGTATCCAGACTTCACGGGCTTTTTGGATCTCTTCTTCTTCTTCTTTGAAGATTTTGACGGCTGGGCATGAATGCTTTGGCTATCACCACCAATCTTTGGAGTTGGGCGCGGCTTCAGCATCCCTCCGATGATCTGTGGTTCTAGCGGGTTCTTCCATTTGATCGCCGGACATGTCTGGAGATCATTTAGCATCCTTTTGGTTTTGCCTGAAAGCACGACCTCCCACGGAGCTTCTTCAACAAAAGAGCACGTTGCCCCCGGTGTGTCCATCCCCTTAGGAGTGTGCGGTTGTGGTGGGCTCACTTTCGACTTCTTGGACAACACAAACTTGCCCTGTTGATACTGATCCTCGATCCATCCCTAAAGATGAAGCAATTCTCGATCAGATGGCTTACTGTTTGGTGGTAAGGGCAATAATTGGGATTATTCACTTCGCTAGGTTGCGGCGGTCGCCTTGGATTCGACAAATTGATAAGCCTGTTGCGCACCGCCAACTCGAACAGCCTCTTCGTTTTATCCTGCGGGAATGAGTAAGGGCACTTCATTTTCTTATTGTAATAGCGCCGTCTCTCTTCCAATTGATTCGCTAGTCTTGAAGCACTGGACTGTTGTTGGGTGTTTGCAACGAAGGTCGCCTTCCCTTTACCCTTTTCGTTCCGTGGTTCCGGCTTCGGAGGAGACAGTCTGTGACCTATCTGGTCCATCTGGGCTAGCTTGTCAATTAAAGCCTGAAATGTGGTCGGTTTGAAGAACATCATGAACTGTGAAATAGTTGCATGAGGGTCTAAGGTGCCCACGAACATGCCCACTGCTGGTGCTTCTTCGATGCGCTGTTCGCACTTCGACCACAGGTTCCGCCATTGAATTGCGTATTGAACCCAAGTCTCGCCCGGCTTCACCTTTGCATTGATCAACGCCGTTATCGGGGTGCGTTCGCTGGCGCTCGCGAATCGCTGGGTGAATAGTAACTCCATTTCTGCGAAAGTTTTGACGGAGTCGTTTGGAAGTTCGGAGTACCACTCAAACGCCGTCTCCGATAAGCTGCCGACTAATTGGCGGAGAAAAAGCTTATCATCGCCCCCGGTGTTGCCGCACAAAGCCCTGAACTGGGCGACGTGCTGGTGGGGATTTCCTGTCCCCTTGTAGACATGGAATTTCGGGATCGTGTATCCTGCCGGGTATTTTATCTGGTTATACCAGCCCGGATACAGTCGCCCAGTTTTGACGACTTGGCCGGCCGCTTTATTTGCCTGGTGAACTCTTATTTGCTGAGCAATATAGTCATCCAGGGCAGCTTTAGAAATGGTTTCCTCCTTGGCTGCTGAAAGATCCGGAGGAGGGTTCGACGTTTCCCTTCTGTCATCTTCAATAATGATTGGAGGGTCTTCAAATGGGGGATCCGGCTGGATCATCATTCCCACCATGTCTTGGAACAGAAGAGCCATTTGCTTTATATTGGCCGCTTGTTCCGCAGCTTCCTTGTCCTTCTTCTCAAGCATTCTCTGAAGGAATTCAGCATCAGTTTCCTGATCACGGCGCTGCTCCGTGGATGTTTCCGGGCTTTTTTTTGGCCCGATGAGTGCGGCCATTGCAGTCAACATCTCCTGGAGCTTCTGCTGTTGCTGTTCCTGAGCTCTCGTGATGGATCGGGTGAGTGGTCGGTGGACTGTAGAAGCGCGACTATCCTCCTTCCCGGATGCCATGTAAACAGTATGCACCACTATGCCCCCAGACTTAAGGCGTTTGGGCTCAGTGCCTTTGACGTTTGTTGCAGGCATGGGGATCTTCTCCGGCCTTCTCCTCTTATGAGCGGTCGAAGTTGAGGGGGACGTCACAGTGGGCACCCAGATAGCTTTTCGTGGCTTGGCAGGATGGCTTTCTTCTTGTTGAACCTTCAGCTTCTTCTGCCGGCGAGGGTATTCTTGATCCACCACCGAGTTCCGGACCTGCCGCCAGACTTTGTAGATCTTGGAGGACAGCCGCTGAGGGGACTGTTCTGGGTTTGCTTCCACAACATTCTCCACCGGAGGAGGAGATCTTTTCAGTACGGCGGTAGGAGAATTCCACGCACCTTATTCAGCAGCTCAAAGTTGTTCTCGGTTGGAACAGCAGCATTAATTTCCGCCGTCGGGGCTGGTGGAGTTAGCCCAGAGGGGGAGTTGCCTCCGGCCTTCCTCACTCGGCGCCAGTGGCGACGTCGAGCGTGTCGAGCTGATGGAGTTGGCTCGGTGACGGGGATGGCCTTGTCTTGCCCCCTGTTCAGGTGAGGGGCTGTTGCTGATGTCAACCTGTTAAAGACTGGTGTCCTTTGAGTAGCAGGAGCGGGAGTGGGAGTTGGGACAGTAAGTCTTGTAAAGACTGACCCCTTGGCAGGAGAAGCCGCCTTGACGATTTCAGGAGAAGGGTTGGTTACTCTCTTCGGAATAACCTTCTCTAAGATTGCAAGCTTCATTATGGGCCCACAGGAATTTTGTCCCAATCTGGAGAAGACCGAGGCGCCGGTGCTGGACGATCCATTGAGAGGGGCCGCAGCAGCTGTAAGCCGATCAAAGACCGACTTCTTGGGAGTTTCTGGTACTGGCACAAGAGCGGTGAAGTTTTCCGGCGGGAGCATTGTCCCGAAAACAACCCTGTGGTGGCTTGAGTAACCTGTTCCACGGGCATCGTGAACAGGGAAGCCGCTTGGGGCCTGTAGGCTATGCCCCCAGTTGAGGCAGGACGCGAGTCGCAGTTACATGTGGAACACTTTGAGCAGGTGAACGCCATTGATCCTTTGCTTTCTGCGCTAAGAAAAACGCCAAATCTTAGTACCTTGAATTCCAAGGGCAACCATTAACAAACCGCGATTGGTTCGCGAACACGAAACACGAAGTGTGGAGTGGAAAGAGGAAAAGGTTCCACCGGGCGTGCCAGAATCTATTCACCGTCGGAAGCCGGGAAGACTGGACGTCTTTCCTGAATCTGGGGGCAGATGCTAATTGGTGCTATCCGTCCACCTCTCCGAAGATACCAAGTTGATTTATGGCACCGTATATCGAAGGTTTAAACGGATGCGGCCGATGTAGCAGACTTCGTCAGATTCCCCCTCGTTCGAGGGGTTTTTGATTGTGGGGACGCTCTTCCCTGCAGGCGCAAGCCCCTGCAGTTAATTACGCTACCGCATCGCGGTAACAACTTTCTCCTTCTCCAGATGGTCACTTCGTGTCGTAGGTGTTTGTTTTGTTTTCGGTTGCCCGTGGATTGTATACGGAGGCTAAGTTATGTTGTCGCCCATAGGACATGGATTAGTCCAAATCCGTATCTTTCTTAAATTTGGGTTTGTGGGGTTTGTGTTTAAGAATACGTTAGCCTTAGTTGAGGCTAAGATCAATTTAAACGTTCGTTAAGGACATGTTAGTCTAATTTTATACTAAGATCAACTTAACGGGATCGTTTAGATACGACAAGAGTGCAATTGAGCTATATTGTTTAGTTTAATGACATTGCAGTCGATAAGTAGTTTAAGGACATTGCGGTCCAATGTTAGTTTTAAGACTTTGCGGTCAAGGTTAAGGACATCATAGTCCGTGAGTTTAAGGACCTCACAGTCCGGTGTTAGTTTTAAGATGTCACGGTCGAGGTTAAGGACATCATAGTCCGTGGATTTAAGGACTCCACAGTCCGACGTTAGTTTTAAGACATCACGGTCGAGGTTAAGGACATCATAGTCCGTGGATTTAAAGACTCCACAGTCCGGTGTTAGTTTTAAGACATCACGGTCGAGATTAAGGACATCATAGTCCGTGGATTTAAGGACTCCACAGTCCGACGTTAGTTTTAAGACATCACGGTCGAGGTTAAGGACATCATAGTCCGTGGATTTAAGGACTCCACAGTCCGGTGTTAGTTTTATAGTCCATGAGTTTAAGGACCCCACACTCCGTAGTGATGTGTGGTTGTCGGGACCCGTTACCTCTCTGACGACGTTGAGGGATTACAACGACGGATATCAGAGGAGTAAAGAGCTGTACCCTCGAACCGAGTGTAAATTGATTAGAAGAGCGGATGTGCTCAGTTCAATTTAAATTGAGGACTTATGGCCAGAATTGGGCTAAGTCCATTTAAAGAACATTTTATTTTTGTTCTGCCTGTTAGGCCTTTGTTTGGGCTCTGCCCTTTTAATTGGGCTCTGACATTTCGTCTGGAATTAAATGCATAGTATTTATCAGAACAAGGTATGTTCTGACAGCGCGCCACGTAGCGCATCAGGCGCTTTGCGCCAATTAAGGAGCGCATTGCGCTAGCATATATAAGGGTGACACGTGATGCTTAGCGCTGAGTGCGCTGCGCCAGTTTACGGATGCGCTAGTGAGTGACACATGGCGCGCTTGGCGCTGAGCGCCAACTCAAGAGCGCAGTGCGCTGTTTTCAGGAGCGCAAAGCGCAGATCGTGTCTATTGTTGACGCGTGGCATGTTATGGCGATGAGCGCTAGTCTAAAGAGCGCAAGGGCGCAGTTCATGAGTGCAAAGCACTGTCCAATAGCGCAGAGCGCATTTTGATCAATTTAAGATCAAAGAACAAGTTTATGTTCTTCTTAAAAGAGGCCTAGCCTCGAGATTCAAGAACTAAGTTCTTATTCTTATAAAAGGCTCTGCCTTTTTAGATCCAGAGATCTGTGAAGTAAAATACTTCTCTTTTTTTTGATTTAGATCTTGATCTTTTCTTTTTATTCAAAGACCTCGGTCTTTCTTATAGAGCTAAGATCTTTTTTAGAAGACATTGCTTCTTTTTACGAGATGTTTTCATCTCTGTTTTCCAAAGACTCAGTTCTTTACCTTTCTTTTCTTCTGAGTTTTTCTCAAAGTTTTCAGAGGGTTTTCTATCTCTCCTCTCTATTATGTATATTTGGGACTTGAAGTCTTAGGGGCTTTATATAGGGCCAATCGATTTATTAAATCGGTTTAAGAGATCTTTCTCTTGATTGATCTGGGAATTTTTCCCACCGTTGGATCTTTGATCCCAAGGCTCCTGTTTGACAGAAGGTAATCTTCTAGTTTTAATAAAGATTGGAAAAATCTTTCCATACAGTTTTTGCTCTGTTTTTGGTAATTCATTATTTACCATTGGATCATTGATCCAGCGGTGCTTAAAGCACCATCTTGTTGTTTGGAAAGATTTTGAGAAATCTTTCCTTAACAGAATTTAATTTTGGTTAATAAATGATCTATTATTATTAGATCCTTTGATCTAACGGTGGGAATTTTAGTTCCAGCGCTGACGCACCCAATTTGGACACGTGGCGCGCAGCGCAGAGTGCAGTGCAACTGCGCTAGTGCACTTGTGTTTGCCACGTGGCACGCAGCGCTCAAAGCACTGAATCTGAAGCGTTGCTTCAACAGAGCGCTGGATCTGAAGCGTTGCTTCAACAGAGGTGTCTTTTCACCTTCCTTTTAAGTCAAACTTATATTCCCGAGAATCTTTCATTTCCCAATTTTGGAAATAGTTCCATTGTGCACAAAATTTTATGTGCTTCGTTTTTATAACTTGAAGCAAAGCTTCTTCCTTCTCTCATCCCCAAAGAACTTTCTTAACTATGGCTTGTAACCGCCCTCATGCTCCTAGACAACCATGGGAAGTGCCCATTCTGGACCTTGTTCCTCGGTTCGCTGCGCGCTTGGTGGATCCTTCCCTCACGGATGAGCAGTGCGACGCTGCACTGTGCGATCTATTGACTGGTGTGGGGTCTCCCCTTCCCCCACACTCTATTTGGTTTCGGATGATCCTTGCGTCTGTGCTTGATGACATCCCCCCTCACCCAGTGGAGATGACCCTGGCGATACTCGATGCGGCTGAAGACAAGCTCGAGTGTTTCCATGAGGCATGCCCGATTACTCAGGCTCTGAATGACTGTTCGGTTCACTTGTTGAGCCAGATAAAAGCCCGGCGGGCTATCATGTCTGCTTTCGCGGATGAGCATGGCGCCAATTGGTGGGGAGCCACTCCTCGTGAAAATCGCCGTTTTGATGTGCTGGAGAAGGCGTCGTGGGAGTTAGAGAATTTTGTTTATTGTTTTGTTAATCCCTGTGCCACTTATCCCTTGTTTGGTGATCTTTTTTAAATGTAATAATAATAATAATAATAATAATAAAATGTTTTGATCTAGTATTTTATTATTTGTTAAGCGTTCTCTTGTTTTTAATTCTTTGTCATTTATGCGCTGCATAATCATGAAGCGTTGCTTCGCTTTTCAGTCTTGGAAACAGAGCTTTGCTCTAACTTGGGGTGCGCAGTGCAACTGCGCTAGCGCAAGCGCATTCGTGTTTTTACACGTGGCGCGCAGCGCGCCTTACGCTAGCGTACTCACGTCCGACACGTGGCGCGCAGCACAACTGCGCTAGCGCACCAGTGTCAGACACGTGGCGAGAAGCGCAACGCGCAGCGCAACTGCGCCAGCGCGCCTGTGTTAGACACGTGGCGTGCAGCGCATAGCACAGGATTTGAAGCGTTGCTTCAATTTTGACTTTTAAACTTATAAACAGAGCTTTGCTCTGATTGAGGGAAACAGAGGCGTCGCTTCATTTCCAGTCTTGGAATTTGAACAGAGCTTTGCTCTGATTGGGGGATGCAGAAGCGTCGCTTCATTTCCAGTCTTCGAATTTGAACAGAGCTTTGCTCTAATTGGGGGAAACGGCAGGGTTGCCATGTCACCGTTTTCGTCTATTTAGAAGCGGGGCATGACAGGTTTTTTTGGTGGCCCATGCAGGTCTGTTTTTCATGAAGTCATAAGCAATATATAATAAGAAATATAAGATTCAACAACTTTACATTCCTTGCAATTCAATTTCCATTGAATTTATCCTAATCTTTCTTCTCTATCTAAGATGATGGATTCTCCCAGAAACCCTAGCACCAACGATGGAAGTACACCACCGCCACCTATCCTTATCGTCCTACCACCTCCACCTACATAACCGCTCCACTCACAGAACAGACGATGCTTCTGAAGGCTATTAAAAGCTTACCTGAGGGTCAGCAGGCTTAAAGCATGATTTTGCAGGAGCAGACTGCTCTCCTTCAACAGAGTTTCGCCCGCTCTGATGCAGAAGCACCGGGAGTGAAACAATTTCGGGCGTTACACCTGAAGAACTTTTCAGGAAAGGAGAAACCACTTGAGGCTGAGGATAGGCACAAAGCATTGAAGGCAACCTAGCCGCAGCTCAAGTTTTAGAAGTGGCTTAGGTCAGAATTTTCAAACTCCAGCTTACCGACAATACCAGAGTTTGGTGGAAGGCCAAGGAAAGCCGCCTTGAGCAGCCAATTGAGTGGAAGACCTTTCGTGATCTCTTTGATGCCAAGTATTTTTCAGAAACTGCGCACTTCGAGATGGAAAAGAAATTCATCCACCTGCAACAAGGATCCATGTGGAATAAGTCAATGGATGAGTACGATGCTGAATTCATCATGCTCAGCAGATTCGCCGCCCATCTAATTCCTACTGCAGAAATCAGAGTTAGGCGCTTCCAGCAAGAATTAGACCCTGAGATTCAAGCTGCCCTAGCAACGAGGGAATACCTGACACATGAAGAAGTTTTGAAGTCAGCCCGTCGCTATGAAGCTATCATTAAGAGAAAGGGAAGACCACCGTTGGTCGGTATGAAACATCCCGTCCATCAGATTGCTGGAGGAGCCTCTTCTAGGCCAACTCTCTCAACGCCGGCTATGCGGCCAGGAGGATCATTTTCCGAGACTGAATTGAACTTCTGGATCTATTGTAAGTGGATCGAACACCAAGTCAAGAATTGCCGTCGAGTAAGTAGTTTTTGTCTGATATGTGGATCATCCTCACACACTATAGGCACTTGCCCACACAACCGAACTGGCCCAATTCCCGCAACTAGACCAGCTATCCAAAATCCACCTACTCGGTTAGCTCTTCCTGCACCCCCTCCACACAGACCACCTTTACTACGTCAGCCGTCGATGTACTAGCATGCACAAAGAAATGTGCAGAGACGGCATGCTTTCCCCTTGGTGGCCGTGGAAGCCGAAGCTATGGGTCAAGGTAACCCTGGTAAACCCCTCCCAGCTTTTTTCAGCCTTCAAATTCTTGCATCCTTTCGTCCTTTCAAACATTTTCATACACTTCCGGTACAATATCTGTAGTTCTTTCACCACCGCTGTAATCTAATTTTTCTTGAATCTGTTACAACTTCCTTGTATAAATTTCGAGGACGAAATTTTTATAAGGAGGGTAGAATGTAACGACTCTGAAATCTCAATACGAAAATTCTTCTGTTAAAATACAGAATAGGGTTTCACAGCCTAAGTTGGAGTTATAAGTTACTTTTGCTAAAGAACAACAAGAAACAACTTGTAGCTCACTGGTAAAGCCCTTGCACTGCTGTGACGTAACCCCTGTGTTCGATCCCCATCAGACACATTATTTTTTTTTATTTTCATTTAAACCTTTGGAAGTCCAAAAGTTTACACGTGCAATACACATAAAATTAAAAAGACAGATAAAAAAAATATGTGCACAATGTTGTATATACAGAGAGTAACACGTAGCAAGAATCCACCGGCCTTACCCTACAATTCGAAAGGCCAAACCCAAGGAAAAACCGGCGCCGACGAGTCCCCTGTAGCAAAATGTGCCCGTGCATTGCACATAAGTCATTTGGCCTATTCCTAACTCCCCCGCACTGTTTGATTACTCTGCAATCAAACATAGACCCTTCAATTCCCCATTTATCCTCATTTTAATACATTTTAATTCACTCTTTTAATCCCAAAACCCTAATTCCACACTATAAATACTACCTCATACCCTAACCCTTCCTCATTCTGAAAATTCTAGCTAAAATTCTTAAAGTTTTCTAAGTACAAGAGGAGTATAAGTGGAGTTAAAAAGCAAGCAACTTCCGGCGAAGATCGAAATTAATCCCGGCGTTTCCGTGAAACCCTAAATCTTTCCTATCTTTCTTCTACCTCTTCCTAACATAATCAACCGGTGAGTCTCTCCCAATCTCTCTTCTTCCTCTTTAAATTTTTTTTCAAAACATGTCGGTAAGTGGAGTAAATACCGACATTTTATTCTAAACCCTTTAAATCAAACTTTTTCTTAATCATTGCTCATTCATATTTCTACACCTTACATGTTAATATAAAATTAATGTTTAGAACCAACCTTCACTCAAGAATATCATGAAACATGATTTTAAATCAACTTTTACATTAAAATACCATGAATTTTAGATAAGTCATCTTATATTCCTTTGTTTAAACATACATTTAGAAAACCTCACGGGATAATGACCTACCCCTCACATACATATATGTTTCAATAGCACGATACCTTTGAGCATATTTTTGGTTACGATTACAATATTTCATCAAAATACCATGTATTATAAAAACGGTTTTCTCTTAAATTGTATTTTAAATTCCTTTGCAAATATACCTCTGCAATCCTCTTTAAGAGAGCCACTATTGGATGGTGCGGATTATCGCACATTCTTGGGCTAGTAGAGCGAGATGCAGACCTCCTCATGGAGCATTCGTTCTCGAAAAGTTTTAATTACGGTTTTTAAGAAAAACACATTTTCTACTTAAATAAAAATTAATTTTTAATAATTATATAAATATTACCAATCTATATATTTTCAAAATATAATAAAATTACATTTTTTCTAAAGATAAAAGAATTACAAGTTTTCACCAAAATACCATCAAGATACCAATAAAAGACAAGTTTACAATAAAATACCATAAACATTTCAAGCTAAGATATTATCACTAACCTACCTCAAAACCTTAAAATTCAAATTCATGGAAAACCTAAATAATATAAATAACTTCTCGAGCTTATTTTGAAACTATATTAAGAATATTTTTCATAAAACCCCCTCGAGTTATCTAAAACTATATTTAAGGACTTTAGTAAATATAAGTTTAAGCGAGATCAATTCTCTTGAGCCCAGGGAGTCGTAGAAAAGTGAGTACTTGACTATTTAAGGTAGAAAACTTAACTGTGTTATCAATGGTAATTGCTTTGGAAAAATAAACACAAATCCTGCCGTCCATGTGCAGCAGTTACCGATAACTCCCGAACCTAATTCAGGATCTAAATCAGTTATAAGTGTCTGACTCAAGTCTGAGTCTAAATCAAACTTGAATTCAAACTCCAAACCTGAATCTAAAACCTAACATGAATACTTGATCTTGAATTCAAACATCAAAAGCAAACATGTATACTTGACTATTGATCATGAATTAGAATACTCAAACTTGATTAAAGCAAAACATGAATATTTGAACACTATGACTTGACTCGAACCATGAATACAACTTGATATGGATACAAGAATACTTGACATGAATATTTGATACATACATGAACTCTATCTTGCAAACTGATGTATTCATAGATTCGAGCAAGGCTAGTAATTTTAGCTATAACTTAGCATATACGGGATGCTGGGGTAGTTCATGCGTGAATCCAATGAAATCTCAGGAGTCCCCCTAGATCATGAATCCATGTCTACTAACTCAAGCAAGCTATCATGAGGGCTCGTGTTTCCTTACTCTTGAATTATAACCCGTTGAGTTTTGAATACTTCAACACTAGGTTGAACTTCCGTTACTAACACTTGATTCGGGCCCGTGGTTCCTTACCCCTGGTTACTGCCTGTTGGGTTCGAGAACACTCTTGAGATTGGTTGATATTCACCCTTACACTTACGTTAAATTAGTATACCCAATTAGAGACCTGCTAAGACATTTACATTCACTGCATGTTCACTATACCTACTCTACACGGCCATACTATACTGCTATGCTAATGTTACTTTGCCATGCTTATAAACCTATTGTCATACTCATGATACCTTACCAATAGAACTACATGTACCTGGAATTGCCATGCATACAGTAATTGACATGTTAAATAATATATCTCCTAGTCCAATGTTTCATGATATACGTTTTATTTATTATTATACTTTTACACTCCACTTTAATTCTTTAGGACTTACCGAGCGAAAGTTCACTGACGGAAATTCCATTCTTTTTTGTTTTTCTTGGAATATTCGTCGGATTCTGTGGAGACCGAGGATGCAGACACTACGGACGAAGAGCACGATCAGATCGCAATTCAGACCTAGACCAGATATCTTCTTCTCAGTTTATGTATGCCACTTGTTTAGGCATTACTTTTCTTGTATTTTCTTTCAGTTGATATCATGTATTGTAAATGCATCAAGTTGAATGTAAATAAAATTGTTGAAGTTTTAATCTCATGCTTATTTCTTGTCATTTTAAATTGTTTATTTTACGCTTATCGTATTTATTCCGGGAAATGATCTTCTCAAAATAAATACGTCGTGGGCCTGCCACGTCACTGTTTCCGTCTGCTGGGAAGCGGGGCATGACAGGTTTTGTTGGTGGCCTATGCAGGTCCATTCTGCATGAATTCATAAGCAATATATAATAAGAAATATGGGATTCAACAACATTACATTTCTTATAATTCAATTTCCGTTGAATCTATCATAATCTTTCTTCTCTATCTAAGATGATGGATTCTCTCAACAACCCTAGCACCAACGATGGAAGTACACTACCGCTACCTATCCTTACCATCCTACCACCTCCACCTACCATAACCGCTCCACTCACAGAACAGACGATACTTCTGGAGGCTATTAAAAGCTTACTTAAGGGTCAGCAGGCTCAAAGCACGATTTTGCAGCAGCAAACTGCTCTCTTTCAACAGAGTTTCACCGCTCTAAAGAAGAAGCACCGGGAGTGAAACAATTTCTAGCATTACACCAGAAGAACTTCTCAGGGAAAGTGAAACCACTTGAGGCTGAGGAATGGGCACAGAGCATTGAAGATGACCTAGCCGCAGCTCTTGTTCCAGAAGTGGCTTGGGTCAGAATAGCCAAATTCCAGCTCATTAACAATGCCAGAGTCTGGTGGAAGGCCGAGAAAAGCCGCCTTGAGCAGTCAATCGAGTGGAAGGCCTTTCGTTATCTCTTTGATGCCAAGTAATTTCCAGAAACTGCGCACTTCGAGATAGAACAGAAATTCATCCACCTGCAACAAGGATCCATGTAGGATAAGTCAGTGGATGAGTACGATGCTGAATTCACTATGCTAAGAAGATTCGTTTCCTATCTAAATCCTACTGTAGAAATCAAAGCCAGGCGCTTCCAGTAAGGATTAGACCCTGAGATTCAAGCTGCCCTAGCAACGGGGGAATACCTGACACGTGAAGTAGCTTTGAAGTCAGCCCATCGCTATGAAGCTGTCATTAAGAAGAAGGGAAGGCCACCGTTGGTCGGTATGAAACATCCCGCCCATCAGATTGCCGGAGAAGCCTCTTCTAGGCCAACTCTTCCAGCGCCGGCTAAACGGCCAGGAGGATCATTTTCGGAGACTGAACCGAACTTCTTCATCTATTATAAGAGGACCGGACACCAAATCAAGGATTGCCGTCGAGCAAACGGACTTTGTCTCATATGTGGATCATCCTCACACACTATAGGTACTTTCCTACACAATTGAACTGGCCCAATTACCGCAACTAGACCAGCTATCCAAGCTCCACCTACTCGGTTAGCTCTTTTTGCACCACCTCCACGCGGACCATCTTTACCATGTCAGCCGTCGATGTACCAGTGTGCACAGAGAAATGTGCAGAGAAGGCAGGCTTTCACCTTGGCCGCCGTGGAAACCGAAGCTATGGGTCAAGGTAACCCTGGTAAACCCCTCCCAGCTTTTTTCATCCTTCAAATTCTTGCATCCTTTCGTCCTTTCAAACATTTTCATACACTTCCGGTACAATATAAGTAGTTCTTTCACCACTGCTGTGATCTAATTTTTCTTGAATCTAGTACAACATCCTTGTATAAATTTCGAGGACGTAATTGTTATAAGGAGAGTAGAATGTAACAACTCTAAAATCTTAGTATGGAATTTTTTTTGTTAAAATACAGAATAGAGTTTCACAGCCTGAGTTGGAGTTATAAGTTATTTTTTCTGAAGAACAGTAAGAAACAATTTGTAGCTCACTGGTAAAGCCCTTGCACTACTATGGCGTAGCCCCTACGTTTGATTCCCATTAGATACATTATTTTTTCTGATTTTCTTTTAAACTTTTTGGAAGCCCAAAAGTTTACACGTGCAATGTACATAAAATTGAAAAAATAGAGAAAACAAACATGTGCACAATATTGTATATACAGAGTGTAACACGTGGCAAGAATCCACCGTCCTTACTCCACAATTCGACCGGCCAAACCCAAGGAAAAACTGGCGCCGATGGGTCCCCTGTAGCAAAATGTGCCCGTGATTTGCACACAAGTCCTTTGGCCTACCCCTAACTCCCCTGCACTGTTTGATTATTCTGCAATCAAACAGAGACCCTTCAATTCTCCATTTATCCTCATTTTAATGCATTTTAATTCACTCTTTTAATCCCAAAATCCTAATTTCACACTATAAATACCACCCCATGCTCTAACCCTTCCGCATTCTGAAAATTATAGCCAAAATTCTTAAATTTTTCTAAGTACAAGAGGAGTATAAGTGGAGTTAGTAAGCAAGCAACTTCCGGCAAAGATCAAAGTTAATCCCGGCGTTTCCGCGACACCTTAAAAATTTCCTACCCTTCTTCTACCTCTTCCTAACATAATCAACCGTTAAGTCCCTCCCAATCTCTCTTCTTCTTCTTTAAATTTTTTTTTTCAAAACATGTCGGTAAGTGGAGTTAATACCGACATTTTATTCTAAACCCATAAAATCACACTTTTTCTTAATCATTGCTCATTCATATTTCTACACCTTACATGTTAATATAAAACTAATGTTTAGAACAAACCTTCACTTAAGAATATCATGAAACCTGATTTTAATTCAACTTTTAGATTAAAATACCATGAATTTTAGATATGTCATCTTATATTCTTTTGTTTAAACATACCTTTAGAAAACCTCACGGGGTAATGACCTACCTCTCACATACCCACATGTTTTCATAGCACGATACCTTTGAGTATATTTTTGGTTACGATTATAATATTTCATCAAAATACCATGTATTATAAAAACAGTATTCTTTTAAATTGTATTTTAAATTTCTTTACAAATAATCTTCTACAAGCCTCTTCAGGGGACCCACTATTGAATGGTGTGGATTATCGCACATCCTTGGGCTAGTAAAGTGAGATGCAGACCTCCTCACGGAGCATTCGGTCTCGAAAGGTTTTAATTATGGTATTTAAGAAAAACGCATTTTCAACTTAAATAAAAATTAATTTTTAATAATTATATAAATATTACCAATCCATATATTTTCAAAATATAATAAAATCACATTTTTTCTAAGGATAAAAGAATTACAATTTTTCACCAAAATACCATCAAGATACCAATAAAAGACAAGTTTACAATAAAATACCATGAACTTTCCAAGCTAAGATATTATCACTAACCTACCTCAAAACCTTAAAATTCACATTCATGGAAACCCTAAATAATATAAATAACTTCTCGAGATTATTTTTAAACTATATTTAGAATATTTTTCTTAAAACCCTCTCAGGTAATATAAAGCTATATTTAAGGACTTTAGTAAATATAGATTTAAGCGGGATCAATTCTCTTGAGCTCCAGGGACCGGAGAATGTGAGTGCTTGTCTATTTATGGTAGAAAAATTAATGGTGTTATCAATGGTAATTGTCTTGGAAAAAAACAAAAATCCTGTCGTTCATGTGCAACAGTTACCGTTAACTCCCGAACCTAATTTAGGATCTAAATTAGTTATAAGTGTTTGACTCGAGTCTGCGTCTAAATCAAATTTGAATCCAAACTCCAAACCTGAATCTAAAACCAAACAAGAATACTTGATCTTGAATTCAAACATAAAAAACAAACAGGTATACTTGACTATTAATCATTAATCAGATTACTCGAACTTGACCAAAACAAAACATGAATATTTGAACAGTATGACTTGACTCGAACCATGAATACAACTTGACATGGATACAAAAATACTTGACATGAATACTTGATACATATATGAACAATATCTTGCAAACTGATGTATTCATGGATTTGAGCAAGACTGGTAATTTTAGCTGTAACTTAGTATCTACGGGGTGCTGGGGTAGTTCATGCGTGAATCCAACGAAATCTTAGGAGTCCTCCTGGATCATTAATTCATGTCTACTAACTCAAGCAAGCTATCATGAGGGCCCGTGTTTCCTTACTCCTGGAATATAGCCTGTTGAGTTTAGAATACTTCAATACTAGGTTGAAGTCCCGTTACTAACACTTGATTCGGGCCCGTGGTTCCTTACCCCTGAAACCCAGCCTGTTGGGTTCGAGAAAAATCTTGAGATTGGTTGACATTCACCCTTGAACTAAAGTTAAATTAGTATACCCAATTAGAGACCTGCAAAGACACTTACATTCACTGCATGTTCACTATACCTATACTTCACGGCTGGGCTATATTGTTATGCTAATGTTAATTTGCCATGCTTATAAACTATTGTCATACTCATGATACCTTACCAATAGAACTACATGTACCTGAAATTGCCATGCTTACAGTAATTGACATGTTAAATAATATATCTCTTAGTCCATTGTTTCATGATATACGTTTTATTTATCATTATACCTTTATATTTCACTTCAATTCTTTGGGACTTACCGAGCGAAAGTTCGTTGACAGACATTCTATTCTTCTTTTTTTTTCTTGGAACGTTCGTCTGATTCTGTGGAGACCGATGAGGCAGACACCATAGAGGAAGAGCACGATCAGATCGCAATCCAGACTTGGACCAGATATCTTCTTCTCAGTTTATGTATGCCACTTATTTAGGCATTACTTTTCTTGTATTTTCTTTCAGTTGAAATCATGTATTGTAAATGAATGAAGTTGAATGTAAATAAAGTTGTTGAAGTTTAATCTCATACTTATTTCTTGTCATTTTATATTGCTTATTTTGCGCTTAGCGTATTTATTCCGGAAAATGACCTTCTCGAAATAAATACGTTGCAGGCCCGCCACGTCACCGTTTCCATCTACTAGGAAGCGGGGCGTGACAAGCTCTATCACGTGCCATATTTACGTATTTTGGGAAGCGGGTCGTGAAAAACCTTGTACCAGCGTCTTTTGGATCAGATTTTGGGCCCCTTGATATGCGCCGCCGACTCCTTCATGTATCTCCTGAAAAACATACTCAGCTTCATCGGAATTGACGCACCTGAGCAATAGTTGGATATACGACTTTTTATATAAGTTGCTTTTGCTCTACAAAAAGTGACGAGCTTTCATTCGGAGCATGCGTGCTTCTGCCCAGTCCTCAGGGAGTGTTCCATCCTTGAGGAATTCTACAACAGTCTTTCTCCAATATGGGATTTCTCCCTGAGAGTTGCAAAGACCCTGTATATCACTTCTGTATTTTCGATGTTGGGTCGCTACAGGACTTCGAAGAGGATGTTCCTCCTGTAATTGGCCGAATTGGAGGAGGCAGACTTGCTCGGTTTCGACATTCATACTCCGAGGAACTTGCTCCACTTGGATTTCGTCGAAATTTTTCCTTAGCCTCTTCATCTCGACGAGATATTTCATCATGAGGGGTTCTCGGGCTTCGAATCGCTCGGTCACTTAGCCGATGACTAACGCGAAATCGCTGCGGACTCTGATCTTTCTTAGCCCCACCCCGAGGCGATTCGTTGGACGACCAATAAAGCTTCATACTTCGCAGCGTTGTTTGAGGTCTTGAAGTCGAACCGTAGAGAATACTCCATCTCGGCTTCATTGGAGCCACGGATGACTAGTCCGGCTCCACTCCCTTCCTCTATGGAGGAACTGTCCGCATATAGTACCCAATCCAGAATCAGATCGAGCTTTTCTTCGACTGAGTTTTGTGGTCTTGGATCGCATGTAGGCGCATCTTTTCTATTGGGAATGGTGCATTCGACCATAAAATCGGATAGGGCTTGGGATTTAATAACTTGCATGGGTCTGTACTGGATGTCGAATTGCGAAAACTCCCATCTCCATTTCTCCAAACGGCATGACGAATCAGGAGAACCGAGGATGTTCCCCATAATTCGATTGGTGAAGACGATGATCATATGAGCCTGGAAATACTGCCGAAGGTTTCTGGAGGTGATGACGAGCGCCAGTACTATCTTTTCGATGGCCGGGTACCTTGTATCCGCGTCTTTGAAAACGTGGTCGATGTAGTAAATCGGCCTCTGTATTCTCTCGGATTCTTTGATGACTACCAAGCTAACTGCCTGGCTGGATACGGCCAGGTACAACCATAGTTCATCTTCTTCGGCTGGTCGGGTGAGTAGTGGTGGCATCGACAGATGCGACTTGAGCTACTCAAAGGCGACTTGGCACTTCTCGGACAACTCGAACCCTGGGATTTTTCTCAAAGCCTTGAATAAAGGAAGGCACTTCTCCCTGGATCTGGATATGAAACGACTTAAAGCAGCAACATTGCCTATGAGTCGCATGATTTCCACGTTGTTCTTGGATGTTGTCTTGTTAATAATAGCTTTGATCTTCTCTTGGTTAGCTTCAATTTCTCGGTGGGTGACTATGAACCCGAGGAAGTTTTCGCCCGTAACGACGAAAACACACTTAGCTGGATTCAGTTTCATTTCGTACTTTCACAGGACCTCAAAGGTTTCACCAAGGTCTGTGGTATGCCCAACTAACTGGTTGGACTTCACAAGCATTCCATTGACGTAGGCTTTCATGTTTCGCCCAATCTGTGGTTTGAATAGCTTGTTAACCAGCCGTTGATAAGTTGCCCCAGTATTTTTTAGGCCAAAGTGCATTACTTTGTAACAATAGACCCCTCGATCAGTGGTGAAAGCGGTGAGCTCTTCGTCGGCCGGGTTCATCCGGATTTGATTGTAACCATAGTCACATAATTCGCGAATCATTCGGCAAATTCGCGAATTTTTGATCGGCCGATTAAATCTCCGATTTAATCGCCATTGACGAACGGGCCGAATAATTCGCGAATTATTCACGAATTATTCGAAAAAACAGCGAATAATTCAAAAAACAGCAAATAATTCACAAAATCAAAACTTAGCGTCTCATATATTAATTTCTTGCTCGAAATCCTTCTCGAACATTTCCCGAACACTTGCCGAATCTTTACCGAATACCTACCGATTTTTTCCGAATAGTTCTTCGAATTCGAATTTTCGACCTCGCCAAATTATACCCGAATCACGAATTTTTGACTATGATTGTAACTGGAGAACGTGTCCATAAAACTCAATAGCTTGTGGCCGGCTGAGCTATCCACCAGTTGATCTATCCAAGGAAGCGGATAGTTGTATTTTAGGCAGGCCTTATTTAGATCGGTAAAGTCGACGCACATACGCCACTTCCCATTCTTCTTCTTGACATGAATACATTAGCCAACCAAGCCGAGTAGTCCAGGTTTTTGATGAAGTCTGCCGTGAGCAGTCGGTACACTTCCTCCTCAATCACCTTCTGCATAACAGGTGCGAAACTCCTTTTCTTTTGCCGGACCGGCCGAGCTTCTGAGTCAACTTCGATCTTATGGACATATCCGCGGGAATTCAAGCGAACACATTGGAGTTGCCTTGGAGGAACCGGATAAGGTTGTCCGAGTTTGCCCGGTCAAGAGGGAGCCGATCTAGACAATTCAGCTGCTGTCTCCTTCTTTAAGGGGAACTTTGAACAAGACTTCTACTGGGGAACTTCAGATCTCCTACTTTTCATCATGTGTATCCAGTGACTCCCGAGAATCACACGGTCCTTCGGTCAGATCAACTTTTTTGTCCTCTGGAACCATCGTGGCGAGACATACCCTAGCGATTTGCTGATCTCCAAAGGTTCAGTCTATCTCACCATCGCTTAGAGGAAACTTGAGCGCGGGTTAGTAGATCGAGATCTGAGCTTGAAAGACTTTTAAGGTAGGCCGACCCAAAAGGATGTTATAAGAAGATGGAACCCGAACGACGAGAAAACTTACTGACATTGTTTGGGTTTTTCCAGCCTCCCCAATGTTGTTGAATAAGAGAGTGATCGTTCTCTCAGCTTGAATGGAGTGGTTAGTAAACCCGGAGAGAACGTGCGAGATAGGTTGGAGATCGGCTGTAATACCCTAGTTCATTTATACCAGTTCTAGTTCATGTATTTCTTTATTTATGGTATTTTCCTGATTTATTGTGTTTTGGGTGCGAATAGTGTATTTGACATTTGTATTTGCATCCGACCCGACCCACATGCTTGAAACCGGTCTTGATTCATGTTTATGATTTATCCTGACCTGTTACATAGACTCATGCACTTTCATTTTAATTTATACATCTTGAATACTGGCATTTTATCTGGCATTTGCATTTTTACAATATAACATTTTAAGTCACATAAAATATTTTAAAAAATACATTGTATGGCCTGCATGATACCCCTAGCCTCGTGGTAGCATCCACGCATCTTGTTCTCGTCCCGTTCAGTGAAACGAACTTGTTTGGATGGCAATGCGCACGTGCGTCCATTCGTTCTTAGGGGTATGCATTTTTCGTTATCCGGACATTCATTTTTTATTTTGTTCGACATGTATATTTTTCGTATTTTAAAACTGAATTTTAGACCCGACCCGGACATGTTTTGGACTATATTTGTATTTACCAGAATATCAAATTTTATTTATATAATATTAATTTTATAAATTGATACAAATTAAAATTTAGTTAACCAATAAAAGATTTTTTAAATTTAATCTAAACTAATTTCCTAACAAACTAACAATCCCTTTCTCTCTCTCTCTCTCACCTCTGCATATATATTTATATATTTTTTATTTATTTAATTTTTTCTTTCCTTATTTAATACACAGCCTCTTCTTCTTACTTCTTCTTCTTCTTTTTTCTTTCTTTTTCTTGATCTTGTTTCTTGATTCTGGTGATCACCGCCGGAGCCGTGCTCGTCGCTGACGATCCGAGTGATCCAGTGAACGTACCTGTTCCCCGCCGAAACACAGAGACGCGACCGCGCATGTCCGTCTTGCCTGAAATTCGGGGCAGATGCTAATTGGTGCTATCCCTCCACCTCTCCGAAGATGCCAAGTTGATTTATGGCACCATGTATCGAAGGTTTAAACGGATGCGGCCGATGTAGCAGACTTCGTCAGATTCCCCCTCGCTTGAGGGGTTTTTGATTATGGGGACGCTCTTCCCTGCAGACGCAAGCCCCTGCAGTTAATTGTGCTATCGCGTCGCGGCAACAACTTTCTCCTTCTCCATATGGTCACTTCGTGTCGTGGGTGTTTGTTTTGTGTTTGGTTGCCCGTGGATTGTATACGGAGACTAATTTATATTGTCGCCCGTAGGACGTGGATTAGTCCAAATCCGTATTTTCTTAGATTTGGGTTTGGGGGTTATGTTTAAGGATACGTTAGCCTTATTTGAGGCTAAGATCAACTTAAACGTTTGTTAAGGATACGTTAGTCTAATTTTAGACTAAGATCAATTTAACGGGATCATTTGGATCCGACAAGAGAATAATTGGGCTCTATTGTTTAGTTTAGTGACATTGCGGTCGATAATTAGTTTAAGGATATTACGGTCTATTGTTAGTTTTAAGACATCGCAGTCGAAGTTAAGGACATCATAGTCCGTGAATTTAAGGACTCCACAGTCCGATGTTTGTTTTAAGACATCACGGTCGAGGTTAAGGACATCATAGTCTATGAGTTTAAAGACCTCACAGTCCGTTGTTAGTTTTAAGACATCACGGTCGAGATTAAGGACATCATAGTCCGTGGATTTAAGGACCCCACAATCCGATGTTATTTTTAAGATATCACGGTCAAGGTTAAGGACATCATAGTCCATAAATTTAAGGACCCCACAGTCCATGAAATGTGTGGTTGTCGGGACCCGTCACCTCTTTGAAGACGTTGAGGAATTACAACGACAAGTATCAAAGGAATGAAGAGATGTACCCTTGAACCAAGGTGAGTTGGTTGAAAGAGTAGATGTGCTCAATACAAGATAAGTTGAGGACTTATGGCCAGAATTGGGCTAAGTCCAATTAAAATGTTTAACACATTTTTGTTCTGGCTATTAAGCCTTTATTTGTGCTCAGCCCTTTTAATAATGCTAAGCATTGGGCTCTAACATTTTGTCTTTATCAGAAAAGAGTACGTTCTGACAGTGCGCCACGTGGCGCGTTAAGCACTTTGTGCCAATTTAAAGAGCGCATTGCGCTAGCGCACACGAAGGTGACACGTGTCGCGCTTAGCGCTAAGCGCTGATTCATTAGCGCATTGCACTTTCCATTTATGAGCGCTTTGCGCTAGTCTGTTGGCGCACCAGCGAGCGACACATGGCGTGCTTAGCGCTGAGCGCCATTCCATGAGTGCAGCGCTATGTTTTAAAAGAGCAAAGCGCAAGTGGTGTCTATGGCTGACACGTGGCATGTTTTGGCGCTGAGCGCCGATCCAAGGAGCGCAAAAGCGTAGTTCATGAGTGCAAGGCACTGTTTAATAGCGCAAAGCGCATCTGATCAATTATAAGATCAAAGAACAAATTTATGTTCTTCTAAGGAGGGTTTGCCTCAAGATCCAAGTACAAAAGTTCTTGTTTTTATAAAAGGCTCTGCCTTTATATATCAAAGATCTGTGAATGAAGTAAAATACTTCTTTTATTTTTTATAATTAGATCTTTTTTCTTATCATCAAAGACCTTGGTCTTTTGTAGATTTATGATCTTTTTAGAAGAGGGTTCTTCTTTTTTAGTGAGATGATTTCATCTCTGTTTTCAAGAACATAGTTCTTTACCTTGAAGATGAAGAAAAATCTTCTTTTCTTAAGAGCTTGCTTTTTCTTTGCAGAGGGTTTCTATCTCTCTTGTTCTGTATTCTCTATATTTTTTAGACTTGAAGTCTAGGGTCCTTTATATAGGGCCAAATGATTTGTTAAATCAGTTTTAAGAAATCTTTCTCTGATTGATTTGGGAATAATTCCCACCGTTGGATCTTTGATCTTAGGGCTTCGGCTTTGCAGAAGATAATCTTCTTGTTTTAATAAGATTGGAAAGATCTTTCCATAACAGAATTTTAATTCTGATTAATTAATAATTTATTATTATTAGATCTTTTGATCTAACGGTGGGGAATTTTTTAATTCCAGCGCTGGCGCACTTTGCAGGAGCGCACCTACGTTCACCCGTGTTTGACACGTGGCGCGCAGCGCAACTGTGCTAGCGCAACTGTGTTTGACACGTGGCGCGCAGCGCAGAGCGCTGGATCTGAAGTGTTGCTTCAACTTTTAAATTTTGAATTTTGAAACAGAGCTTTGCTTTGATTGGGGGGTGCGCTGCCTAGGGCGCAGCGCTCCTGGCGCTGGCGTGTCTGCTTTTGACACGTGGCACACAGCGCGCAGCGCACGGGATCTGAAGCGTTGCTTCATTTTTTGAATTTTGAAATTCAAAACAGAGCTTTGCTCTGATTGGGGGAAACAAATGCCCCCCCACCGTTGCGCTCACGTGGCGCACACGTGAGTGCAGCGGTGGCAACATCTGAGCCTTTAGATCAACTCAGAAGTTGAGGAGGCGATGCAGTGCCTATAAATAGGACCTTTTGGTCCTCAGATGATTTCCATCTTCTTCTTAAGAATTTTATTCAGAGCCTTGCTCTTTTGATCAAGAACTTTCAAGAGTTAGAACTCTACCAAACTTAGGTAAATTTAAATTAATTTTAATAAATTAGGGTTTTTACCCATTAACAGAGCCTTGCTCTTCATAGATCTTTGATCTAAGGAAAACCCCTTTAGGGTTTCATAAACAGAGCCTTGCTCTCATGAACCCTTAGATCTAAATAGATCTTTTCTTAGGGTTTCTTAGCCCATGAATCAGAACTCTGCTCTTTTGATAATATGTGGATCTTTTGATCTTTTGATGAAGAACTCTTAAGAGTTTTTTCATGGATCTTTAAGATCCCAGAATTTTAATTCTCAAGAATTAATTTTAATTAATCTTTGATGGATTTTCAATCATCATTACAGAGCTAGGCTCTTTAAGGAATTTTATTTTTTCATGACCAGAGTTTGACAAGTGTCACTTTATTATAAAGCTTTGCTCTCAAAGGGAGATTTTCTCCTTCTCTCGAGAGATTTCTCATTCAATGAGAATATTCCTTGAGGATTTCCTCATTAATTGACAGTCTCATCCAATGATGAGGCTGTTTTATTAATTGATGCATTGTCATCTGGATTTTGTGGGTCCCCCTTGGGTCCCCTTTCCACTGCACTGCAGTGTGGTACAGATTTTAAAGTGCCGAGTGTCGGAATTTTAAAATTAAATTGTAACACTGATAATTGAATTCCGTTCTTTTTCACAGGCGACATGTCTTCCGATCTTTCTTTCCCATTTTTTCCGATCAGAGGGAGGATTTCCTGAGGCACCGGTGGACCGGGAGGTTCTCGCGCTCATTAGAGATTATGATCCGGGACACCAAAACCTTCACCTGTGGGGTAGGTGGTACGACCAGATAATCAAAGGTCATCGAAGCTTCTCTTGTGCGACACCGTCGGATCCGATCTCATCGATTTCGTATGCAGATGCACCCCCGGTGAACTATGCCGTGGAGGTTGTCAATTGGACTTCGGAGGGTCTTCTCCAACCTTCGATTGCCGTCATACCCATGCAGCTGCCGGCGGTTTTGGATACTCTCGGGCGACACATATTCCAGGGCGAGTCGCGCCCTTGGGGACAACCTTACAACATCAGGTTAACTCCCCGACATTCGGCCGGATATTTGCAGTGTGCCAGGTACATTTTGTCGGCGAAGAAAACACACTTGCTGAAGCTCTGCCTATATCCTGCAGTTTACGCGTCGTTGTTACAGTATTCTGCTCCTCCGACATGGTGGATTAAGGCGTTCGTGGAGCAAAGGAACATCCCAACCCATACCTTTCTTATACTGGACAGAGAAGTTTCCATCTCTTTAGAAGAATTTGCTGAGATTTCCGGTCTGCCGGTGAGGGGGGAACACTATGAGGAGCTGCTTCCTCCAGATGAATATGTTTTTGCCACCAAGCCGTTGGTGATGGGCCTAACGCCAGAGAACGCTATTCATCACCAGTTTCCGAGTCTGATAAAGGTGCTAAATATGTACGAGAGTCTGTTCTTGGAATCCGGCGGCCGGGGGGTTAGTTTCACAGACTTCATTGCCCGGTTTCTTCGTCCGGAGATTCTATCGCAACGAGGCAAAAAATTTGCCAATCTCGACGATCCCTTCGACTTTGGCTTGGACCGTCGACCATTACTGGAAGATGATCAGAAGGGCTTTTACCTTCCCGATGCCGCGATCATCCCTCTGTCAGAAATCGCCGCTCCGGGCATTGACGAGGAGACTTTCTTTCTCGGGTTTCTCGGGCTATGGTTATGGTGGTTTGCTCTCCCCATGCACCCTTACTATATGAGGCCGTCCGTCTTCTACCCAGCACATCGAATGGTGGCCGGAATACAAGTGGCCATCGGGATTGCCGGGCTAGCCCACCTGTACCATGGTCTTAGCGTGGCGGCGGATACAACTGAGCCGGGGGTGCAAGCTGCCAATTTCTCAATGCACTACTTTACTTCGTGGATGGAAATGCACGTGCTTGGGGTATTTGGTATTCATAAAAGACCGTCGTTTTACGAGAAATGCAAGTTCCCGCGAATTATGCGACTGGTTGACGTGTCTATCGTGAATCCGTCTCAGCGGGAAGCTAGGGGCTTGCTTCTTCGTCCGCGTACGGTCGGGGCTGGTATGTCTTTCACGGACAAAGTCCTGACAATCGGCCAGGAAACTTTCAAGATGGTGCTGGCATTGCGCGACAATTTTAAAGATGGAGCCTCCGTGTTGAAAGCCCGGGAGATTCTACATCTATACTCCATTAAGCCGGGCTTCCTCGTATTCAGGCAAAATGCACGGCGCTTTTTATGAGATACAACCCTCATCATTTTGCCCAGCAGCTGAGTTATAACTAGGGGGTTCTACTGGAGGCGATTTTGGAAGAACCCGCTGCCACCAGAGAGGGAATACGGTGTGCGCTACATCACTTTATGCGCTTGAATACGGGCTCCCACTTCTTCATTAGCGAACCAAGTTGCATCCCGAGGGCCCATAACGTATACGGGGCCTGGTATCAATACGCGATGGGTGCTGTCATCAGGGAAGAGAGATGGCTGCTGCTTGATCTCAAGAGTGCGCCCCCTGCCAGCGACCGCAATGTCCCTTTATGGCGACGGATCGCTGTGCCGCCTACGCTAAGAGAGGCTGCTGCAGTTAAGCCCCCACGCGTGCTAAGCCCCACGCGTGGATTGCCCCGTGATCCTGTGGACATGCCATCGGCGCCACGTGCTCCCATGGAGACGGTGACCGTAGCTTCACCCGAATCTGGCATGGGCTCGGATATCGGGACTCGCAGTCCCAAAGTGCCCACGAAGTGCAAGCTGGTGCTGGCTGTGACCGGGGCTCGCTCACAGAAGAAGAAAAAGAAGTCGCTCTTCTCTGCCGATGTCGTATTTGGTCAGGAGCCTCATGCCCCTTACAGCGAGGGCTTGAGTGAGTACGGGACCAACGATGGCCTATTTATGCCACCAGATGACACTGATCTGGCGGCTGCCATCGCAGCTTCCGAGCGATTGGCAAGACGTGAAGAGGGGTTGACTAACCTCGCGCGATCAGGTAATCATTAGTTATATTTTTCGCCATTGCATCATACTTCTATCATTGTTTTTTGACTAACACTTTTCCTTCTTTAATAGGCATTTCTACCGAAGAAGCTCTCGCTGCTTCTCTCAAGACTTTTGAGGAAGAGGAATGACTTCGAGCATCCTTAGGCCTCGGTACATTTCGGTTCGCCATGTTTCTGCTTCCGTTTCTTATAAGTAATCTGACCCTTTCTTTGTCTTATTGCAAGAATCACAATGCCTATCCCGCAAGCTGATACGGAAATTCTCCCCGGGCCAGCTACCGAAGTCCCGGCCTCTTCATCACTACCGCGAGAGGCCTTACTTAAAAAACCGATGATGGAAGCCTTGACGGCTCCAGAGGTAACCCTGAATGCGGACGATGACGTCCTGTTGAAGGAGGCTTCTAAGAGGTCTGTTTTAACGGCTCGAGAAGAAAGGAAGCGCCTGAGGCGCGCAGCAAGGGAGCGTAGTGCTGCTTTAGCTGTGGGAGCAGGTTCGAGCGCCGTTAACCCTGCTACTACTCCTTCAGAGGAGCTTCCGGTTGCCTTGTCTACTGCTCACAGACGGGCGGCACGTGCAGCTCGGGAAGAGAACAGTAAATCAACTCCATGTAGTGTGCCTTGAGGTTCCATTGTCAAAGTTTTAAACTATCAGTTCTCATATATCTTATTTTTACAGGGTCGAGTCTTCCCGAAGAAGTGGCGGCGACCGCTGAGCCTGAGAGAGTGGTGGAGGAGGTAGCTGCTATTCCCGAATCCAGGGCGGTGGCAGGCGATGTGGTCGCAATTGCCGGGATCGAGGTAGTGGTCGACAAGACGGCTACCACGGCCGAGCCTGAAGCAGCGGTGGACGAGACGGCTGCAATTACTGAGCCCGAGGTGGCGAGCGTAACGAATACAATTGCTGGGTCTGAGGTGGCCGCTCTCTCTCAAGAGTCGGGCACTGCCCCGATCATCGCCCTTCCCGCCTACGGTTCCTTGCCGTCTTCTGGCGTCGCAAGCATGACGACGGCTCTCGTGGAGTCAGGGGATGAGGCGACGGGAGGTGAGACCATCCTGATGGAGGAAGGAGATGCTGCTGTTGTATCAAGTGACTCCCTAGTCACGGTTCCGGCTGGCGACTCATCAGGTAAATTTTAGGTCACCGCCTTTCTTTCTATTCCACAATCTTTCCTGACAGGATTTATCTTATTTCTAATGCAGGTGCGGTTAGTGCTGATATTGTACCACCCGAGGCAGCGCCATCAGCTACCGTCTTGACGGTGGCATCTTCTCTACCCTCTCTCATACCATCTCAGATATTGGAAGGTGGGGATTCGTGACTCATCAGTCTTATTATTTTTTTAAGCTGTATAACCTACGTACTGACATTGCACTATTGCGTCCTTGCAGGAGTCCTTTTTGACCACGTGTATCAGGTGCTGCACCCACACCTCTCCTTCTCATCAGAGATTGCTTCATCCAGTGGCGCTGGTGAATACAGCCTTCAATTAATGCTCTTTCTTTTATCAACAGTGAAATCATTTCTGATTCTTCTTTGTCTTGGTTGCAGTACTACAGATTGAAGGAGGAGATGAGAGAACAGTTGCACCACTGGTCCTCCCGGCTTTGCAACCTCTGCAGCTGGTATAGCAAATCCCATCATTAATGAATTTCTTATATTTCTTTAACCGTCATCTGATCGTGATTTGTTTTGCAGTGAACCAGGAAGGGTTGACGTTATCCGCATTTCATGGAGTCGGGGTTTGACTCTCGGTCATCTGTGCACCGCCGAGTCGTGGAACTGGGAGTTGTCGTTGTTCCGCTTTGCTTGATATTGTGTATTCCTGCAGAGACACTGATTTCTCTGCGGGCCGGCGCAAATTGAGATGTTCTCGTCAAGGACGCTGATTTCCTCGGAGTTGAAACGAATCGAGGTATTCCTGCAAAGACGCTGATTTCTCTGCGGGTCGACGCGAATCGAGGTGCTCTCGTCAAGGACGCTGATTTCCCTGAATCGAGGTTTTTGCCAAGGATAATGATTTCCTCGGAGTTGAAACGAATCGAGGTATTCCTGCAAAGACGTTGATTTCTCTGCGGGTCGACGCGAATCGAGGTGCTTTCATCAAGGATGTTGATTTCCCTGAATCGAGGAGGTGCCAAGGACACTGATTTTCTTGGGGTTGAGACAAATCGATGTGTTCCTGCAAAGCCGCTGATTTCTCTGCGGGTCGACGCGAATCGAGGTGCTCTCGTCAAGGACGCTAATTTCCCTGGATCGAGGAGGTGTCAAGGACACTGATTTCTTTGGGGTTGAGACGAATTGATGTATTCCTGCAAAGACGCTGATTTCTCTGCGGGTCGACGCGAATCGAGGTGCTCTCGTCAAGGACGCTGATTTCCTTGGATCGAGGAGGTGCCAAGGACACTGATTTCCTTGGGGTTGATACGAATCGATGCATTCCTGCAAAGAAACTGATTTCTCTGCGGTTCGACACAAATCGAGGTGCTCTCGTCAAGGACGCTGATTTCCCTGAATCGAGGAGGTGCCAAGGACACTGATTTCCCTGGGGTCAGTTGACTTGTTTCTGAGACGGAGCGTTGATCCGGCGGAGATGTCATTGGTTAACTCTAGGTTGTTTGTAGACTGTAGAGTCTTGGAACTAAGGACTTTGCCATGGCTCCGTTTGTTGAAGTTGCATCTGCATCCGAATGGACTGCGAAGGAACGCCATTGTTGACATTGCATCTGCTGTATCGAGACGAGTGTCACGGTTGTCTCTAGGTTGTTGGTGAACTGTCGAGGTTTGGAACTAGGGACTTTGCCATGGCTCCGTTGTTGGTGTCGCGTCTACATCTTGTTGGAGGAAGAACGCTGGGGTGACATCGCGTCTGCTATATCGAGACGAGTGTCGCGGTTGTCTCTAGGTTGTTAGTGAACCGTCGAGGCTTGGAACTAGGGACTTTGCCATGGCTCCATTGTTGGTGTCGCGTCTGCATCTTGTTGGAGGAAGAACGGTAGGGTGACATCGCGTCTGCTGTATCGAGACGACCGTCAAGGAGGTCTCTAGGTTGTTTTTGAACCGTCGAGACTTGGAACTGGGGTCATTCCCGTGGCTCCGATTTATTTTGACATTGGGGTCGCTTGTTGATGTCTTGTCTGCATCCTATTGGAGTAAGGAGAAACGCCGTTGGTGATCTCCAGGCCGTCTGTGGACCGTCGAGATTTGATTTCGCTTTCTGACGGGGCCTGGTGGGAAGCTATGGTTCCCTCTTTGTTTGTGCCCCTGAATTGTATACACGGATTGATGTGATATCACCTGTAAGGAAAAAATTTTATTTATATACATTTTTTTATTTCTTTCCGCGATGGTCTATCATTTCAGCTTTTATATCGCGAAGGTCGCGATTGCCCAATCATTTCGGCTATTTTTCGCAGTGCCCGATCATTTCGGCTATTTATTTTATTTTTACTCGCTGTTTTTTATTGCGAGTTACCCAATCATTTCGGCTATTTTGCATGCATACATTTTTACGTGCTGATTTTATTTGCAAGCTGCCCCATCATTTCGGCCATTTCGTATGCATATGTGGCTCGCTGGCTTTTCGCGGCAAGCTTGGAATTAGACACCGATTTCAGCATCAGCATCGCTACAACTGGGATATTGCCAGGAGCGAATCATCATTTGCCTCTGTCGATGTCGAACAAAGGTGGCTTAGCGAACAGGGTTAGGGTCCTGTCGACTAAGGCTTTTGACTTCATGAGCCGTAAGGGTCTAATAAAGAATTTCTCCCTGCGAGTCGTGAGAATCTCGTAGGTGCGTTTTCTCTTTAGGGATCGTGAGAATTCTTAAGTGCTTGGTCTCTTATAATTCATAAGGATCTTATAAGAGTATTTTCTCCTTTTAAGTCGAGAGGACTTAAAAGGGCTATTCACCGTGTAGACATATCCCTAGTCACGGATGGGAACTTGTTAAGGAAATGTTTATTCGCGCCCGTGGATTGTATACAAGGGTCGGCATTGAGCCGCTTGTAGGGCAGGATCGGAGGTTGTGGGGGATGCTTAAGAACAGGTTTAGATCCCTGTAGCTTAAGACTTTCAAATGTTATGAGCCATGAGGGTCCCATAAGAGGGTTCTCTTTACGAGTCGTGAGGATCTCGCAACTGTAATTTCTCCTTAGGAATCATGGGGATCCCTAAGTGTGTTGTTCCCTTGTGAGTCATAAGTATCTCACGCAGGTGTTCCCTCCTTACAAAGTCGAGAGGGCCTTAAAAGTGTCTTTTAACAAGATTGTGCCCTTTCGGGTTTTCACAAAACTCACAGGCAGCCCTGCTGTTTTTACTCACGGAGCCCTTTCGGGTTATTATCCGTGCCCATTTTGCTTATGGACATACCGTTTTTTTCTTTCTTTCTTTCTTTTTATTTTAACGAGATTGCGCCTTTTCGGGTTTTCACAAAACTCGCCGGTAGCCCTGCTGTTTTTACTCACGGAGCCCTTTCGGGTTTTCATCCGTGCCCATTTTGCTTATGGGCATACCGTTTTTTTTTGCCACGTCAGCTTGAGGATGCCATGGGTTGGTAGTAGTTTAACGACGTTTTGGTCATTTGCAAGTTTTAGGACATTGCGGTCCGTTGTTAGTTTAGGGACATTTCGGTCCTTTGCAAGTTTTAGGACATTGCGGTCCGCCGTTGCCGTATTTGAGGCGAATTTCTAGTTTACGGATTTTTCGGTCCACGGGGCTTTCTCTATGAATGAGCACGATGCCCCCGACATGTCCATCTTTTTCGGAGCATGTGGTTGTGGCGGGTTCACCTTCCAATTTTCAGACAACGCGAATTTGCCTTGCTGGTATTGGTCTTCAACCCAATTTTTGAAGACGTAGCAATCTTCGAGTGGATGGCCCAATACTCGATGGTAGAGGCAGTAATTGGGATCTTCGACATCGTTCGGTTGCAGTGGGTGTCTCGACTCTGGTAGAGTAATGAGCCCATTGCGCATTGCCAGTTCGAACAGTCTCCTTGTTTTATCTCGGGGAAGCGAGTAAGGACGTCTTAGCTTCTCATCGAGGGATTGCCGCTTGTTTCTTTGGCGAACAACCGCTTTCGGGCCACTCGGTTGTTGTCGAGCGTTGGTGACAAAGGTTGCTTTCCCTTTGCCCTTTTCGTTGTGGGAGTCCGGCTTTGGAGGAGACGGTCTGTGACCCATCTGGTCCATCTGGGCCAGCTTGTCGATTAAAGCTTGGAACGTAGTCGGTTTGAAGAACATCATGAACTGTGAGATGGTCGCTTGAGGGTCAAGAGTGCCCATGAACATGCCTACTGCCAGCACTTTTTCGATGCGCTGCTCGCATTTTGACCACAGATTCCGCCATCGTATTGCGTATTAAACTCATGTTTCGCCTGGCCTTACCCTGGCGTTGATCAATGCGGTGATCAGAGTGCGCTCACTGGCGCTTGCAAATCTTTGTGTAAACAGCAGCTCCATCTCCGCAAATGTTTTGACAGAGTCGTTAGGCAGTTCAGAGTACCATTCGAACGCTGTCTCCAACAAGCTGCCGACGAATTGGCGAAGTAGCAATTTATCATCGCCTCCGGTGTTACCACAAAGAGCCCTGAACTGGGCGACATGCTGGTGCGGGTTTCCCGTCCCTTTATATACATGGAATTTAGGGATCGTATATCCCGACGGGTAACTGATTTGGCCATACCAACCCGGATAGGGTCGTCCAGTCTTGACAACTTGGCCAGCCGTTTCGTTCGCTCGGTGAGCTCGTATTTGCTGAGCTATATAATCATCGAGTGCGGCTTTTGAAATGGTTTCCTCCTTGGCTTCTGAATGAGCCGGAGGAGGATTGGACGTCTCCCCTCTATCGTCTTCAATAATGACCGGAGGGTCTTCAGCTGGAGGATCCGGCTGTAACAGCATTCCTACCATGTCTTGGAAGAGAAGCGCCATTTGTTTTATGTTGGCAGCTTGTTCTGTCGCTTCTCTATCCTTATTTTTAAGGACTCTGTGTAGGATGCCAGCGTCAGTTTCTTGTTCGTGATGCTGTTCTGATGATGCCTCCGGGCTTTCTTTTGGCCCGGTAAGTGCGGCCATTGTAGTCAGCATCTGCTGAAGCTTTTGTTGTTGCTCCTGGGCTTTTGTCACGGATTGGGTGAGCGGTCGGTGACCCATCGAAGCGCGACTATCCTCTTTCCCGGACACCATGTAAATAGTATGGACCGTTATGCCCCCAGACTTGAGGCGTTTGGTCTCGGCGTCTTTACGTTCTGTCGTATTCATAAGGGCTTTCCTTGGCCTTTTTCTCCTTTGAGCAGTTGATGTTGAGGGGGCCGTCGCAGCGGGAATCCAGGCAGTTGTCGTCCTTTGTGGCTTGACAGGAAGGTTCTCTTCCTGTCGGACCTTCAGCTTCTTCTGCTGGCGGGCGAAATTTGGATCAATCACCGAGTCTTGGACTTGACGCCAGACCTTGTAGATTTTAGAGGATAACCGTTGAGGGGACTGTTCCGGCTTCATTTCTGTGACGGTCTCCACTGGTGGCGGAGATCTTTTCAGCACGGCGGTAGGAGAATTCATGCGCACCTTATTCAGCAATTCGAAGCTATTTCCGGTTGGAACAGCAGCATTAATTTCCACCGTCGGAGCTGGTGGAGTTAGCCCAGAAGGGGAGTTGTCCCCAGCCTTTCTTACCCGGCGCCAGTGGCGACGTCGAGCGTGTCGAGCCGCTGGTGTTGGTTCGGTAATGGCTTTTTCTTGCCCCCTTTTCAGGTGATGGGTTGTTGCTGGCGTCAGCCTCTTGAAGACTGATGTCCGTTGAGAAGCCGTGTCCATTCCGGTCAAAAACAGACTTCTGAGCGGGAGCGGGAGCAGTCAGTCTTGTAAAGACTGACCCTCTGGCAGGAGAAGCCGCCTTGACGACTTCAGGAGCAGGGATGGCTATCTTCTTTGGGATGGCCACTTCGGGTATCATGGGCTTCTTGGCAGGCCCATCGGGGTTCAAGCTCAGCCTGGTGAAGACCGAGGAGTTGGAGTTAGACGACCCGTTGAGAGGGGCCGTGGTACTAGCAAGCCGATCAAAGACCAACTTCTTTGGAGCTTCTTGCGACGACATTGGGGCATTGAAGCTCATCGGTGGGAGCATAGTCCCGAAGAATAACCCAGTGGTGGCTTGAGTCACTTGTTCCACTGGCATAGCGAAGATGGAGGCCGCTTGAGGCCCGTAAGTCATTCCTCCGGACGGGACGGAGCGAGAGTTGCAGTTGCAGTTAGTGCAGTTTGAAGCCATTGATCTTCTGTTTTCTGCACGGAGCAAGACACCAATCTAAGTACCTCGAATCCACAGGCAACCATAGAAAACCGCGATTCGTTCGCGAACACGACACACGAAGTGGGAGTGGAAAGAGGAAAAGGTCCCATCGGGCGTGCCAGAATCTGTTCCCCACCGAAACACAGAGACGCGACCGCGCATGTCTGTCTTGCCTGAAATTCGGGCCAGATGCTAATTGGTGCTATCCGTCCACCTCTCCGAAGATACCAAGTTGATTTATGGCACCATGTATCGAAGGTTTAAATGGATGCGGCCAATGTAGCAGACTTCGTCAGATTCCCCCTCGCTTGAGGGGTTTTTGATTGTGGGGAATCTCTTTTCTGCAGGCGCAAGCCCCTGCAGTTAATTACGCTACCGCATCGCGGTAATAACTTTCTCCTTCTCCATATGTTCACTTCGTGTCGTGGGTGTTTGTTTTGTGTTTAGTTGCCCGTGGATTATATACGGAGACTAATTTATGTTGTCGCCCGTAGGACGTAGATTAGTCCAAATCCGTATCTTCTTAGTTTTGGGTTTGGGGGTTGTGTTTAAGGATACGTTAGCATTATTTGAGGCTAAGATCAACTTAAACGTTTGTTAAGGATACGTTAGTCTAATTTTAGACTAAGATCAACTTAACGGTATCATTTGGATCCGACAAGAGAGCAATTGGGCTCTATTGTTTAGTTTAGTGATATTGCGGTCGATAATAAGTTTAAGGACATTACGGTCCATTGTTAGTTTTAAGACATCGCGGTCGAGATTAAGGACATCATAGTCCGTGAATTTAAGGACTCCACAGTCCGATATTAGTTTTAAGACATCACGGACGAGGTTAAGGATATCATAGTCCATGAGTTTAAGGACCTCACAGTCCGTTGTTAGTTTTAAGACTTCATGGTCGAGAGGACATCATAGTCCGTGGATTTAAGGACCCCACAGTCCGATGTTAGTTTTAAGACATTACGGTCGAGGTTAAGGACATCATAGTCCATGAGTTTAAGGACCCCACAGTCCATGAAATGTGTGGTTGTCGGGACCCGTCACCTCTTTGAAGACGTTGAGGAATTACAATGACAAGTATCAAAGAAATGAAGAGATGTATCCTTGAACCAAGGTGAGTTGGTTGAAAGAGCAGATGTGCTCAACTCAAGATAAGTTGAGGACTTATGGCCCGAATTGGGCTAAGTCCAATTAAAATTTTTAACACATTTTTTGTTCTGGCTATTAAGCCTTTATTTGGGCTCAGCCCTTTTATAATGCTAAGCATTAGGCTCTGACATTTTGTCTTTATCAGAAAAGAGTACGTTCTGACAGTGCGCCACGTGGCGCGTCAGGCACTTTGCGCCAATTTAAAGAGCGCATTGCGCTAGCGCACACGAAGGTGACACGTGTCGCGCTTAGCGCTAAGCGCTGATTCATTAGCGCATTGCACTTTCCATTTATGAGCGCTTTACGCTAGTCTGTTGGCGCGCCAGTGAGCGCGCTTAGCGCTGAGCGCCAGTCCATGAGCGCAGCGCTCTGTTTTAAAAGTGCAAAGCGCAAGTGGTGTCTATGGCTGACACGTGGCATATTTTGGCGCTGAGCGCCGATCCAAGGAGCGCAAAGGCGCAGTTCATGAGTGCAAGGCACTGTTTAATAGCGCAAAACATATCTGATAAATTTTAAGATCAAAGAACAAATTTATGTTTTTCTATGGAGGCTTTGCCTCAAGATCCAAGAACAAAAGTTCTTGTTTTTATAAAATTCTCTGTCTTTATAGATCAAAGATCTGTGAATGAAGTAAATTACTTCTTTTATTTTTTATAATTAGATCTTTTGATCTTTTTTCTTATCATCAAAGACCTTGGTCTTTTGTAGATCTATGATCTTTTTAGAAGAGGGTTCTTCTTTTTTAATGAGATGATTTCATCTCTGTTTTCAAGAACATAGTTCTTTACCATGAAGATGAAGAGAAAACTTCTTTTCTTAAGAGCTTGCTTCTTTTTTTTTGCAGAGAGTTTCTCTCTCCCTTCTTCTGTATTTCTATATTTTTTAGACTTGAAGTCTAGGGTCCTTTATATAGGGCCAAATGATTTGTTAAATCAGTTTTAAGAGATCTTTCTCTGATTGATTTGGGAATATTTCCCACTGTTAGATCTTTGGACCTAGGGCTTCTGCTCTGCAGAAAATAATCTTCTTATTTTAATAAGATTGGAAAGATCTTTCCATAACAGAATTTTAATTCTGATTAATTAATAATTTATTATTTTTAGATCTTTTGATCTAACGGTGGGGAATTTTTTAATTCCAGCGCTGGCACACTTTGCGCGAGCGCACCTACGTTCGACACGTGGCGCGCAGCGCAGAGCGCAGCGCAACTGCGCTAGCACACCCATGCTTGACACGTGGCGCGCAACGCAGAGCGCGGCGCAACTGCGCTAGCGCGCCTGTGTTTGACAAGTGGCGCGGAGCGCGGCGCAACTGCGCTAGCGCGCCTGTGTTTGACAAGTGGCGCGGAGCGCAGCGCAACTGCGCTAACGCACCTGTATTTGACACGTGGCGCGCAGCGCACAGCGCTGTATCTGAAGCGTTGCTTCAACTTTTAAATTTTGAATTTTGAAACAGAGCTTTGCTCTGATTGGGGGTGCGTTGCTTAGGGCGCAGCGCTCCTGGCGCTGGCGTGTCTGCTTTTGACACGCGGCGCGCAGCGCGCAGCCCATGGGATCTGAAGCGTTGCTTCAATTTTTGAATTTTGAAATTCAAAACAGAGCTTTGCTCTGATTGGGGGAAACAGTACCTGACTTGCGTGATCACCCTCGTGCGTTGTTTGGAACCGTTCCGTGTACCGTGCGCGCGTCGCCTCATTTTGCCGACGAAGGACGTTCCGTACACATCCGTTCTTGTTCCGTCTAGGCAAGTTAATCTTGCTACATGCTATATAACTCATTATATACCTATTTAAATAAATACTACACCTGTATTTTAAATCAAGCATCCCATGTTTCATATTACAACCTTTCGACGTTCCGTTTACATTTGTATAGTGCATTTCAGATGTAGGGCATGCAAACCAATCTTAATTACATGCTACATTACTTTAGACGCATCTATTTTAACAAATGGAATACCTGGATTTAAAATCATGCACCCCATGTTTAATTTTATAACTTTTCGATGTTCCGTTTGCATCCATTCATATCATTTCAGATCTAGGTCATGAAAACTTACCTTGTTACATACTATACTATCATATACTGCATCAAATTGAATAGTTACATTTCATATTGCTTAGTTATATGTTTCGCACTTGTTAGTTTATCATTTTACGATTATGTGATACCCGTTTGCATTCATATCATTTAAAATATATATCGTCATAATATTTCTTATTATTATCTTTAATTAGTTTATAATCTGCATTTTATAATGTTATACATTTGAAAATATTATAGTTTACACATGAAACGTCGTTGAAAAGCGGATACGACAAATCTGAAATTCACTGTACACCTTACCTTATAAAATTCATTATAAATCACGGAAAAATCATTAGTACACGTTATTTAGTTCGTTACGAAGCTAACTCAGAATTCTATAACTCTATGAAATATTTACTTGCAAAATAAATTGTTTAGATAGCGTAAAATTCAAATGAAAATATCTCTAAACTGCTGTCCAGGGAAATTCCAGCAGCAAACTTTCGATTTCGAATGTTCATAACTTTTTTTAGGAACAATCTGAGATACTTCAACTTATAAAAATGAAAACCTTATTTAAGTATCTTTGTCTTGGTATAATACACATCCCTTTTGGAGAATGTTTGTTATTTTTAAGCTATTTTACAAATCAGAATAACGCTGAATTTCTGAACGGAACTTTCTTGTGCATGGTTAATCAATACCACTTTAATAGTTTTTAATCGGTTTGAATATATTATCCATGTTAATATTATTATATCAATATCTATTTAATAAATAATACTGCTTGTGTTTTAATATTCAGCAAATTTTACCGATTTACACTTTTATAGTATCCGTCTGTATCCGTACGGTTTAGTACATATCTAGTTGCACGCCGAGACCATATTATTTCATGTTACTGTTGTATTAGTGCACCATGCTTGATAATTGTGCATCCTACATAGTTATGATGTAACCCCTGATAAAATATTTGTGCATCCATGCTTTACCGTGCATCCGTACTTGCTACAGTTTTAGTATGAGCATCCGCTTGACACATGTGCACTACCTGTCATGACCTGATATACTACTGCTTGACTTGATACCTGATGCACCACTACTTGACATGACTTGATACATGTACACTACCTGACATGACCTGATATATCACTACTTGACATGTTACCTGATCCTGTTTCTAATGCCGACAATTCTGACATGTTGTCCCGGTGGACATATCCTGTTGTCTGTACAGACAAACTTGTTACTGCTTGATCCTGTGTTGGCATTAGTCTCAGATTTATAAATACCTGACTTACACGAATAACTTGGGGGTATGGGGAAATCAAGAATGTAGCTGAACGTAACTCAAAGGGCTATTATATCATTTTACCGTGGTCCCGTGGGGGAATGAACGGGACATAGACTCACAGTCTATTACATCATTTTACCGTGGTCCCGTGGAGAATGAACGGGGCATAGACCGATGGGTTACGATGAGAATTACATTAATTGATTTTGAATAACTGTAGAGTAGATAACCCTATAGCACAGTTTAGACTACTCACTGCACTTCACCTGTTTATATTCTGTTCACTGATCTATATTCATGTTACGGTTTACTTACTACTGATGACTTGTTACTGTTCATACTTCATGCCTGCATATTTCATCACATCCTGCCTGCTTAGAATTATTGATATTTTGACGCACTGACGTCTGGGTTTTGCATGGCCCAGATCCCTTATCTTTACGTAGGCTGTCCAGGAGTATTTTGATCAACAGGCCGAGCAGTGAGGATCTGTTATTAGTTTAGTATAGTTTCCTTTCAATATTTTCATTCCTGATGTGAGCCCACATTATGGGATGTACATTCCAGTTTATTATTGTATTGGATCTTTTTGCTTCCGCATTATTTTTATTCTTGACTCGTTATTCTGGCTCATGGACGTGTATTAGATAGTTGTTTTTTATTTTACTGTTCTTGATATCTCTACAGCCTTTATATGACTGTGGAGGGATATTTCCTATCCACAGGTAGCATGGTTGGCTCTGTCACGTGCCTATCTTAGCGCACTTTGGGAAGTGGGGCATGACAGGGTTTGTTTAGTATCAGAGCCATAGGATCTAGGTTAATTGGGTTTGATTCTTTTGTAGTTGGGTATTGGACCCAATACATGACTCAGAATACTCGTGATTAGGAACATGTCCTGCTACTTTACCATCTTTCCATTCTTGAATCTTAACTTCCTCCTGATCCTTACCTTGACGATATGCAAACCTCTTTGCATCTCGACTTAAAACTTTTGGTTCCCTATTGTTTATGTCTAGGATTTGGGCGACTTGAGTGGAGTTATGTGATTGTAACTATGTACCGCGGCATTGTTTTCCCAATCAGAGCAAAGCTCTGTTCAAATTCCAAGATTGGAAATGACGACGCTTCTGCTTGCCCCAATCAGAGCAAAGCTCTGTTTAAAAACACAAGAGTCAAAAATTGAAGCAACGCTTCAGATCTAGCGATCTGCGCTGTGCGCCACATGTCAGACACGGATGCGCTAGCGCAGTTGCGCTGCGCTCTAGGTAGCGCACCATGAGTGCGCTCGCGCTAGGCGCACCGCGCGCCACGTGTCAAACATGGGTGCACTAGCGCAGTTGCTCTGTGTTCTGTGCTGCGCACCTCAAATTAAAGTAAAGCTCTGTTTCCAAGATTGTAAAGCGAAGTAATGCTTCATGAAAAATGCTAACATCAAATGCGCCTGCAATAAGAGTCAAAGAATCTGAAACGGCACCCACGTGTAAAGCATGAGAGCGCTAGGCGCCAGAAGCGCTAAGCGCCAGAAGCGCTTCATCCTTACAAGAATTACTTGCACCTGATTATAGAAAATTAAATTATGCAGGGCATAAACACCTTACAGAGGAATAACAAAGAATTAAAAACAGAGAAACACGTAGCGGATAATAAACTACTTAATTAAAACATCTTTGTATTATTATATTGAAAAAAGATCACCAAACATGGGATCTAAAGGACAGAGGTTCGCAAAGCTAAGGAGAAGACTGTCCAGTTCCCTCTCCGTCTTCTCCACCATGTCGAAACGGCGATCCTCTCGAGGAGTAGCCAACCATCGATCAACACCGCACTCACCAGAGAAAGTGGAGATAACGACCCGACGAACATGTATCTGGCTTAGCAAGTGGACAGAGTAATCCCTCAGGGCTTCAGTGATCAAATGCACCTCGAAGAAGCATTCGATCTTGGCCTCAGCAACATCAAGCATTGCCGAGGACATCTCTGCTGGAGGAGGGGGAATATCAGCAAGCACAGACGCAAGGATCATCCGAAGCCAAATAGAGTGTGGGGGGAGAGGAGACCCTACACGAGTCAAGAGCTCGTACAGCGCTGCGTCGCATTGGTCACCCGTAAGAGAAGGATCTACCAAGCGCACAGCAAAACGAGAAACAATGTCCTGAATGGGAACTTCCCACGGTTGTCGACGAGTATGTGGGCGGTTACAAGCCATAATTGAGAGGGTTCTTTGGAGATGAGAAAAGAAAGAAGCTTTTCTTCGAGTTATAAAGACTAGGCACAGAAAACTTTGTGCACAGTGGAGCAATTTCCAAGACTTGGGAAATGAAAGTTCCGGGGAACACAGGTTTGACTTAAAAAGAAAGGTGAAAAGAAACCTCTATCAAAGCAACGCTTCAGATCCAGCACTCTGCGCTGCGCGCTACGTATCAAATACGGGTGCGCTAGCGCAGTTGCACTGCGACCTGCGCTGCGCGCCACGTGTCAAACGTAGGTGCGCCAGCGCTGGAATTAAGAATTCATCACCGTTAGATCAAAAGATCTAATAATAAATTATTAATTAATCAGAATTAAAATTCTGTTATGGAAAGATCTTGCCAATCTTATTAAAATAAGAAGATTATCTTCTGCAAAACAGAAGCCTTAGGATCAAAGATCCAACGGTGGGGAAATATTCCCAAATCAATCAGAGAAAGATCTCTTTAACTGATTTATCAAATCAATTTGCCCTATATAAAGGCCCCAAGACTTAAAGTTTGATAAAGAGAAACCCCCCTACAAACTTTGAGAAAACTCAAAGAGAAAAAAGCAAGCTTCTAGCAAAAGAAGATCATTTCTTCAAGGTAAAGAACATGATTCTTGAACACAGAGATGAAGTCATCTCATGAAAAGAAGAACTATCTTCTAAAAAATATGATAGATTTATAAAAGACTAATGTCTTTGATAAAAAGAGATCAAAAGATCCTATCATAAAAACAAAAGAAGTATTTACTTCATTTACAGATCATTGATCTACAGAGGCAGTACCTTTTAATAAATAAGAACTTTTGTTCTTGAATCTTGAGGTAAGGACTCCTTTAAAAGGAGAACATAAACTTGTTCTCTGATCATAAATTTGATCAAATGCGTTTTGCGCTACTAAAAAGTGCCTTGCACTCATGAACTGCGCTTTTGCGCTCATTGGACTGGCGCTCAGTGCCAAAGCATGCCACGTGTCAACCATAGACACAGCTTGCGCTTTGCGCTTATGAGACAACGCACTGTGCCCATGGACCAGCGCTCAGCGTCAAGCATGCCATGTGTCACTCACTGGTGCGCTATTAAATCAGTGCAAAGCGCTCATAAATTAAAAGCGCGATGCGCTAATAAACTAGCGCTTAGCGCTAAGCGCGACACGTGTTATCTTCGCGTGCGCTACTCGACAGAAGCGCTATGCACTCTTTGATTGGCGCAAAGCGCCTGGCGCACCACGTAGCGCACTGTCAGAACACCCATTGTTCTGATGAATGTTATGCATTCAATATAAGACAAAAGATGTCAGAACCCAATTCTTAGCATTATTAAAAGGGCCAAGCCCAAATAAAGGCTCAACAGCCAGAGCAATAAAAATGTTAAACATTTTAATTGGACTTAGCCCAACATTGGTCGTAAGTCCTCAACTTATATTCAATTGAGCCTATCTGCTCACGAATATTCAACAAATCTTAGTCCCAAACTGGGTTACAGATTTTCCAATCAATCTACATCCGGTTCGAGGGTACATCTCTTTACTCCTCTGATATCTGTCGTTGTAATCCTTCAACGTCTTCAGAGAGGTGACGGGTCCCGACAACCACACATTTCTACGGACTGTAGGGTCCTTAAACTCATGGACTACGATGTCTTTAAACCTTATAGACTACGATGTCTCTAAACCGGACTGTGGGGTCCTTAAACTCATGGACTACGATATCCTTAAACCTTATAGACTACGATGTCTCTAAACCGGACTGTGGGGTCCTTAAACTCATGGACTACGATGTCCTTAACCCTGGACCGTAATGTCCTTAAACTAGTCGACCGCAATGTCTCTAAACTAAACAATAGAGTCCAAATGCTCTCTTATTAGATCTAAATGATCACGTTAAGTAGATCTTAGTCTAGAAATTAGACTAACGTATCCTTAATAAACGTTTAAATTGATCTTAGTCTCAAACGAGACTAACGTATCATTAAACCAAACCCCCAAACCCAAATCTAAGAAGATACGGATTTGGACTAATTCACGTCCTATGGGCGACAACATAAATTAGTCTCCGTATACAATCCACGGGCAACCACAAACAAAACAAACACCCACGCCATGAAGTGATCATCTGGAGAAGGAGAAAGTTTTACTACGATACGGTAGCGTAATTAACTGTAGGGGCTTGCGCCTGCAGGGAAGAACATCCCTACAATTAAAAACCCCTCAAACGAGGGGGAATCTGACGAAGTCTGCTACATCGGCCGCATCCGTTTAAAACTTCGATACACGGTGCCATAAATCAACTTGGCATCTTCAGAGAGGTGAACGGATAGCACTAATTAGCATCTGCCCCCAGATTCAGGCATGACGTTCGTCTTCACGGTTTTCGGCGGTAAACAGATTCTGGCACGCCCGGTGAGACCTTTTCCTCTTTCCACTCCACACTTCGTGTGTCGTGTTTTTCCGCGATCAAATAATCACGGTATATATGTGTTTGTGGTTGCCCTTAGGGGAGTGGATACTGAAACCGGCGTTTCGTCTCTATAAAGAATGGCGTTTGCTCTCACCAAAGCAACTCAGGCTCTGTCATATCCGGTGGAGTCAAGTATGGGCCACTTGCAGCCTCAAATCTCTGCAATCCGGCTCTTCAAGAAATCAACGGGCTTCTTTTTGGGTTTCTTTTTGGGTTGATACTCCCACCTCCCACCATCGGTGCCTCAACGCCGATGGAGGAAGCCCAGTGGAAGTCTGTCTTCTACAGGATGGTTCCTCAAGCTGTAGCTTTGCCAATGGAATCAGTCATTAAACAACTGGCACCTGCTAAGGACCAAGGTCGATGCAGGGGGCAGAATATTTAAGCTCTCAAAGGAAACAGGGGGCAGGCTCGGCAAAATCCTGAGGCTAATCAAATCCCGGCAGTAAGAAACGGTCAACGTCGATATCGGCATTATACAAAATGAGCTGGGGGCAGTTCTCCGCATGGTCCAGTTTCAACCCCAGTGGTGAATGTTGTTGTTCCAACTGGGAACAGCTTCAAACTGTTGCGAAGGGTCAGACAAAATTCTCCTACCGCAATATTGAAGAAGTCTCCGCAGCCTATGGAGATCCCACGAGAGCAGAAACAAGTTCGCTCACTGAGACAACTTTCCTCATCTATATATACGGTATAGAAGCAGGTGAAAAGGACTCACCCCTAGACGAATCCTGATACAACGGTTCCTCCCAAAACCAAAGCGGCTTTTTACAACAAGAGGCCCAATAAAGCTCAAGTTCCCGAAGCAAACTCTAAAGGCCAAGACTCTAAACACCCCAAGCCTGGGGGCATAGTAGTTCACACAGTCTATGTGGTGAATTCCAAAGATGAAGTTCGAGCTTCTACTAGTCACCGACCTCAAACTCGGTCCTTAACAAAAGTTCAACTGCAACGTGAAATACTGCAGGAGATGCTTGCTCAGGCGGCACCACTCGCTAATCCATCGTCTAAGGCAAATCCTGAAGACGCATCTGGAGAAAGAAATCCGGTATGGCGCCGATTCTATGCCTGACAAGCTCCAACCCATCCGTCTGCCCAGATACTAAACAGAAGGATTAAAAAGGCTGTTGAGGCGCCAAGGCGTACCCTTCAAACAGACTGGTCAACAAGCTCGGTTCTATAATAGGATTGGAACGTCCCCGGAACTCAGCGAAAATTACCCTACAGCAGAATGGAAACGATTGGGCTTGGATATGTTCAATCCAAGAAATGCGAGCAATTCCATGGCTGCTACATCATATATGATTTTGATGAAGAAGGAGATGCTCTAGTAGAAGACGCCAAACCTGAACCAAAACGAGATCCTACCATCAAAATGTCGAGTCCGTCGTTTGAAGAATAGATGGAGAAGCTTATAAGGGAAGCGGGTCAAAAGGTTCGAGACGATCATAATCGCGAAATGTCCATCTATGAGAAAGCCAGAACGCAATGCCTCCTTCAGCAGGCTACAAAAAATGAAAATGCTCTTCCTTGTTAACCCGTCATACAAAAGGCCCGATGCAGAGGCAAAAATAAACCAAAGAGCAAAAAAAATGTTCGACAACTGCAAAGCGGGTCCAAGAAGCCATGCGATCAAGAATCGAACAGCCGAGATCCGTCTCTTATAAAGAAGATGGGTCGAGAATATTCTTTTTCTCAAGACAAGACAAAGAAGATATTCGATCTTGTCATGAAACACCAAATGATGACCCTCCTAGAGTCCAAGCACCCCGAACAAGCAGGAGAAGTCTCTCACCCAGACTATTGCTCCTATCACCAAGCAATAGGACATCCTCTCGAAGACTGCTTCAACTTCAAGAACTGGGTTGAAGACCAGTATCAACAAGGCAGGTTCGCTCTATCCAGCAGTTGGAGGGTAATACCACCTCAGAAGTATGAACCGAAAGCCACGTATGCAGCGAAAATGGAACCAGATCAATATCGGTATTGGAATCGATCTCGTACCTGCCACGTGATAACGCTGTCAAAAGAATAGTCCGAGAATGTGGATGACCTCTCCTGGTGTTTCGAAAACGATGATGACGAGGTAATCTCAGAGTTTCCACCGGCGCCAAAAGAGCTGGAAGATGGGATACATACTACTGCAGAAAATCTCAAGAAAATTGAGTTGGGGACGGCAAGTGACCCGCGGCCGACGTTCGTCAGTGAGCTGTTGTCTGAAAAAAGATTGGCTACGCTAAAGGACTTGTTCATGCAGCATAAAGATTGCTTCGCATGGAATTATTTCGAGATGCCAAGACTAGATCCAGAGATTGTTGTCCACAAATTAGCAATATCCCCGGGCGTTAAGCCAATCAAGCAAGCACCAAGGAGAATGCGGCTTGAGCTTGAGATGAGCATCAACGCCGAGGTCAAGAAGCTAATCGACTCCGGATTCATCCAGGAGGTTCAATATCCTGACTGTATCGCTAACATTGTCCTGGTGATGAAGAAAAATGGGACGGTGCTCATCTGCGTAGACTTTCGGGATCTCAATAAAGCTTGCCCGAAGGACGACTTCCCAATACCGGTCACCGAACTGATGATAGAAAATACGTCCAGTCATGATGTTTTCTCCTTCATGGACGGCTCATCAGGATACAATCAGATAAAGATGCATCCTGAGGATCAGAAGCACACTGCTTTCTGGACTCCTTTAGGCATATTTTGCTGCAAGGTGATGCCTTTCGGTCTAAAGAATGCTGGTGCCACCTATCAGAGGGCCACGACGAAAATCTTCGACGACCCCATACATGAAATTGTCGAATGCTATATCGACGACCTCGTAGTAAAAAGAAAATCATACGAGGAACATTTAGAGCATCTGAAGATCGTGTTTCAGCACCTCCAGCAGTACAACTTGAAGATGAATCCTCTCAAATGCGCGTTCGGAGTCTCCTCGGGCAAATTCCTGGGATTCATCGTCCGACACCGAGGCATCGAGATAGACCCGTCGAAGATCAAGGCAATTATGGAAATGCCTCCGCCAAGGACTCTCAAGCAATTGCGGTCTCTCCAAGGAAAGCTCGCGTACATCCGGCGATTTATAGCTAATCTCTCAGGCAAGTGTCGTCCTTACAGTCACCTAATGAAGAAGGGAACCCTGTTCATCTGGGATCATAAAAGCCAAGGCGCACTGGACGAAATCAAGCAATACCTGCAAAATCCGCCAGAACTGGCCGCTCCCGTTAAGGGAAAACCTCTCGTCCTGTACACAACAGCCCTTGAAGGTTCTTTAGGTGCGCTATGGGCACAAGAGAACGACCAAGGGAAGGAAAGAGCTCTCTACTATTTGAGTCGAGTTCTACTGGGGTCAGAAAGTAATTACTCTCCCATTGAAAAACATCGCCTGGCGTTGATCTTCGTAGTAATGAAGCTCAGACACTATGCGTTGGCACACGAGGTCCATCTCATATCGAAGGTGGATCTTCTCAAATATTTGATGTCGAAGGCCATATTAATAGGACGACTCGCTAAATGGGCCCTGCTCTTGATGGAATTCTCGACAACTTATGGGCCTCTTAATGCAGTGAAAGGCTAGGCCATCGCCGACTTCCTCGCTGAGCATCCGATACCTGCCGATTCTCCTATGAATTGCGAACTTCCAGATGAACATGCATTTGACACGATCGACGGGGGTGATACCCGGTGGGAACTTTATTTTGATGGAGCGTCTTCCCTGAAGAAGCGCAAACAAACTACCCCTATAATCAAATCGGGGGTAGGCCTCATCTTCGTAACTCCACAAGGAGGGATAATGGGCTTCGCCTTCTCCTTGACAGAGCCAAGAACGAACAATGAGGTAGAATATGAAGCTTTGATAGCAGGTCTCGAGATCGCTATCGATATGGAAATTGAAAACCTCCTCATATACGGAGATTCCCAACTGATCGTTAATCAAGTAAATGGCGACTACCAGACGTGCAAACCAGAGTTGGTGAAGTACGGCGAAGGGTGCAGCAACTGTTGACCCAAATTCCTTCCTACACCCTGGAAAGCATACCGCGCACGGAAAATAGCAAGGCAGATGCATTAGCCAAGCTCGCTAAAGAGCTGGCTGACGAGAACCTCGATGACGTGAGGATCGTTGTGCAAAGCCGTCGGATTCTTGCTCCAGCAGAAGTACCTCCAAAGTTGTCCGAAGAAAACGGAGCGACCGAGCGAATGACTCTGCAAATAAAAGATCAGGAAAAGGCTGCGGATTGGAGAGAAGTCTGTTCACCGCCGGAAGCCGGGAAGACTGGACATCTTGCCTGAATCTGGGGGTAGATGCTAATTGGTGCTATCCGTCCACCTCTCCGAAGATGCCAAGCTGATTTATGGCACCATGTACCGAAGGTTTAAACGGATGCGGCCGATGTAGCAGACTTCGTCAGATTCCCCCTCGTTTAAGGGGTTTTTGATTATGGGGACGCTCTTCCCTGCAAGCGCAAGCCCCTGCAGTTAATTACGCTACCGCATCACGGTAACAACTTTCTCCTTCTCCAGATGGTCACTTCGTGTCGTAGGTGTTTGTTTTGTGTTCGGTTGCCCGTGGATTGTATATGGAGACTAAGTTATGCTGTCGCCCGTAGGGGGTGGATTAGTCCAAATCCGTATCTTTCTTAGATTTAGGTTTGGGGGGGTTCTGTTTAAGGATACGTTAGCCTTATTTGAGGCTAAGATCAACTTAAACGTTTGTTAAAGACACGCTGGTCTAATTTTAGACTAAGATCAACTTAACGGGATCGTTTAGATCCAACAAAAGAGTAATTGGGCTCTATTGTTTAGTTTATGACATTGCGGTCGATAATTAGTTTAAGGACATTACGGTCCATTGTTAGTTTTAAGACATCGCGGTCAAGATTAAGGACATCATAGTCCATGAGTTTAAGGACCTCACAGTCCGATGTTAGTTTTAAGACATCACGGTCGAGGTTAAGGACGTCATAGTCCATGGGTTTAGGGACCCCACTGTCCGATGTTAGTTTTATGACATCATGGTCGAGGTTAAGGACATCATAGTCTATAAGTTTAAGGACCCCACAGTCCATAAAATGTGTGGTCGTCGGGACCCATCACCTCTTTGAAGACATTCAGGAATTACAACGACAAATATCAAAGGAGTGAAGAGATGTACCCTTGAACCGGGGTGTAAATTGATTGGAAGAGCAGGTATGCTTAGTTCAATTTAAATTAAGGACTTATGGCCAGAATTGGGCTAAGTCCAGTTAAAAATGTTTAACATTTTTATTTATGTTCTGCCTGTTAGGATTTTATTTGGGCTCTGCCGTTTTAATAATGCCAAGCATTGGGCTCTGACATTGGATGCAATTAAATGCATAGTATTTATCAGGAACCAAATGGTGTTCAAATAGTGCGCCACGTGGCGCGTCAGGCGCTTTGCGCCAATTAAAGAGCGTATTGCGCTAGCGCATGCGAAGGTGACACATGTCGCGCTCAGCGCTAAGCGCCGGTTTGTTAGCGCACTGCGCTTTTAATTCATGAGCACGCTGCACTGGTTCGTGGGTGCGCCAGTGAATGACACGTGGTGCGCCTGGCACTAAGCGCCAACCCAAGAGCGCAGTGCTCTGTTTTCAGGAGCGCAAAGCGCAAGCTGTGTCTGTGGTTGACACGTGGCATGTTTTGGTGCTGAGCGCCGGTCCAAGGAGCGCAAAGGCGCAGTTCAAGAATGCAAAGCACTTTCCAGTAGCGCAAAGCGCATCAGATCAAATTTAAGATCAAAGAACAAGTTTTTTGTTCTTCAAAGGAGGCCTTGCCTCAAGATCCAAGAACCAAAATTCTTGTTCTTATCAAAAAGCTCTGCCTTTATAGATCAAAAGATCTGTGAATGAAATAAAGTACTTCTTTTAGTCTTTTTATGATTAGATCTTTTTTATCTTTTCTTTTTTATTAAAGACATTGATCTTGTTCTTAGATCTCTGATCTTTTTAGAAGAAGGTTCTTCTTTTTTTAATGAGATGATTTCATCTCTGTTATTCAAGAACATAGTTCTTTACCTTTAAAGATGAAGAAATGTTTTCTTTCTTCAAAGGCTTGCCTTTCTTTCTCTTTGAGTTTTTCTCAAAATTTGCAGAGGGTTTTTTCTATCTGAGACTTGAAGTCTTGGGGCCTTTATATAGGGCCAATTGATTTTTTAAATTAGTTGAAGAGATATTTCTCTGATTGATTTGGGGATGTTTCCCCACCGTTGGATCTTTGATCCTAGGGCTTCTGTTTTACAGAAGGCAATCTTCTTGTTTTCAACAAGATTGGAAAGATCTTTCTAGAACAGAATTTTAATTCTGATTAATTAATAATTTATTATTATTAGATCTTTTGATCTAACGGTGGCGAATTCTTTTAATTCCAACGCTGGCGCACTTGGCGCCAGCGCACCTGCATTTGACACGTGGTGCGCAGCGCAGAGCGCAGCGCAACTGCGCTAGCGCGTCCGTTCTTGACACGTGGCGTGCAGCGCAGAGCAAATCGCAACTGCGCTAGCGCATCTATGTTTGACACGTGGCGCGCACCGCAAGCGCTGGATTTGAAGCGTTGCTTCAACTTTTAAAATTTGAATTTTGAAACAGAGCTTTGCTCTGATTGGGGGTGCGCTGCCTAGGTCGCAGCGCTCCTGGCGCCGGCGTGTCTGCTTTTGACACGTGGCGCGCACCGCGCAGCGCACGGGATCTGAAGCATTGCTTCAATTTTTGAATTTTGAAATTCAAAATAGAGTTTTGTTATGATTGGGGGAAACAAATGCCCTCCCCACCGTTGAGCTCACGTGGTGCACACGTGAGTGCAGCGGTGGCAACATCTGAGCCCTTAGATCAACTCAGAAGTTAAGGAGGCGGTTCAGCGCCTATAAATAGGACCCTTGGTCCTCAGATGATTATCGTATTCTCCTCAAGAATTTTTTATTTTAGAGCCTTGCTCTTCTTTCTAAGAACTTTCAAGAGTTAGAACTCTACTAAATTTAGGTAAAAATTAAATTAAATTAATTCTAATAACTTAGGGTTTTTACCCATTAACAGAACCTTGCTCTCTATAGATCTTTTGATCTAAAGAAAACCCATTTAGGGTTTCATAAACAGAGCCTTGCTCTCATGAACCCATAGATCTAAATAGATCTTTTCTTAGGGTTTCTTAGCCCATGAGTCAGAGCTCTGCTCTTTTGACAATATAGATCTTTTGATCTTTTGATGAAGAACTCTTAAGAGTATTCCATGGATCTTTAAGATCCCAGAATTTTAATTCTCAAGAATTAATTTTCATTAACCTTTGATGGATTTTCCATCATCATTACAGAGCTAGGCTCTTTAAGGATTTTTATTCCCTCGTAACCAGAGTTTGATAAGTGTCACCTGTTATAGAACTTTGCTCTGAAAGAGAGATTTTCTCCTTCTCTCGAGGGATTTCTCATTCAATGAGAATATTCTTTGAGGATTTCCTCATTAATTGACAGTCTCATCCAATGATGAGGCTGTCTTATTAATTGATGCATTTTCATCTGGATTTTGTGGGTCCCCCTTTGGTCCCATCTCCTTTGCATTGCAGTGTGGTACAGATTTTAAAGCACCGAGCGTCGGGATTTTTTTTTAAATTAAATCATAACACCGCTAATTGAATTTCGTTCTTTCTTGCAGGCGACATGTCTTCTGATCTCTCGTTCCCGTTTTTTCGCTCAGAGGGAGGATTCCCTGAAGCACCGGTAGACCGGGAGGTTCTTGCTCTTATTAAGGACTATGATCCGGAGTACAAAAGCCTTCACCTGTGGGGTAGGTGGTACGACCAAATAATCAAAGGTCATCGAAGCTTCTCTTGTGTGACGCCATCGGATCCGATCTCATCGATCTCGTATGCAGATATACCCCTGGTGAACTATGCCGTGGAGGTCGTTAATTGGACTTCGGAGGGTTTTCTTCAACCTTCGATTGCTGCCATACCCATGCAGCTGCCGGCAGCCTTGGATATTTTAGGGCGGTGCATATGCCTGGGTGAGTCACGCCCTTGGGGACAACCCTACAACATTGGGTTGACCCCTCGACATTCGGCCGGGTATTTGCAGTAGGCCAGGTACATTTTGTCGGCGAAGAAGCCGCATTAAATGAAGATCGGTCTATACCCTGCGGTTTACGCCTCGCTGTTCGAGTATTCTGCTCCTCCGACATGGTGGATTAAGGCGTTCGTGGAGTAATGGAACATCCCCACCCATACCTTTCTTCTAATGGACAGGGAAGTTTCCATCTCTCTAGAAGAATTTGCTGAGATTTCCGGTCTGCCGGTGAGGGGGGAGCACTATGAGGAGCTACTTCCTCTGGACGAATACGTTTTTGCCACCAAGCCGTTGGTGATGGACTTAACGCCAGAGAACGCTATTCAGCACCAGTTTCCGAGTCTGATAAAGGTGTTGAATATGTATGAGAGTCTTTTCTTGGAATCGGGAGGCCGGGAAGTTAGTTTCGCAGACTTCATTGCCCGCTTTCTTCGACTGGAGATTCTATCGCAACGGGACGAAAAATTTGCCAAGCTCGACAACCCCTTCGGCTTTGGCTTAGATCGTCGACCAGTACTAGAAGACGATCAAAAAGGCTTTTATCTCCCCGATGCCGCAATCATCCCTTTGTCGGAAATCGCTGCTCCGGGCATCGACGAGGTGACTTTCTTTCTCAGGTTTCTGGGGCTATGGTTGTGCTGGTTCACGTTCCCCATGCACCCTCGCTATATGAGGCCGTCCGTATTCTACCCAGCACATCGAATGGTGGCTGGCATGCAATTGGCCATCAGGATTGCCGGGTTGGCCCACCTGTACCATGGTCTTAGCGTGGCGGCGGAGACAACTGAACCGGGGATGCAAGCCGCCAATTTCCCGATGCACTACTTTACTTCGTGGATGGAAATGCACGTGCTCAGGGTATTTGGTATTCATAAAAGACCCTCGTTTTACGAGAAGTACAGATTCCCGAGAATTATGCGGCTGATCGATGCTTCTATCGTGAATCCGTCTTCGCGGGAGGCTAGGGGGTTGCTTCTTCGTCCGCGCACGGTCGGAGCGGGTATGTCTTTTACGGACAAGGTCCTGACAATCGGCCCGGAAACCTCCAAGGCGGTGCTGGCGTTGTGTGACAATTTCAAGGACGGGGCCTCTGTGTTGAAAGCCCGGGAGATTCTACATCTATACTCCATCAGGCCGGGCTTCCTCGTATTCAGGAAAAATGAGGCGGCGCTTTTTATGAGATACAACCCCCATCATTTTGCTCAGCAGCTAAGTTATAATCAGGGGGTCCCACTGGAGGCGTTTTTGGAAGAGCCTGCGGCCACCAGAGAAGGAATACGGAGCGCACTGCATCACTTTATGCGGTTAAACACGGGCTCCCACTTCTTCATTAGCGAGCCGAGTTGCATTCCAAGGGCCCTCAACGTATACGGTGCTTGGTATCAGCACGCGATGGGCGCTGTCATCAGAGAAGAGAAGCGGTTGCTGCTTGATCGCAAGAGTGTGCCCTCCGCCAGCGATCGCAACGTCCCCTTAAAGCAAAGGACCCCTGTCCCTCCTCTACTAAGAGGAGATGCTGGAGTTGAGCCTCCACGTGTGCTAAGCCCCACGCGTGGATTGCCCCGTGATCCTTTGGACGTGCCATCAGCGCCCCATGCTCCCGTGGAGACGGTAAACGTGGTTTCACCCGAATCCGGCGTAGGCTCGGACATCGGGACCCGCCATCCCAAGGTGCCCACGAAGCGTAAGCTGATTTTGGGTGCGTCCGGAGTTCGTGCGCAGAAGAGGAAGAAGAAGTCGATCGTTTATGCTGACGTTGTATTTGGTTAGGAAGCTCATGCTCCTTATAGCGAGGGCTTGAGTGAGTACGGGACCAATGACAGCCTATTCACGCCGCCAGACGACACTGATCTGGCGGCTGCCATCACAGCTTCCGAGCGATTGGCAAGGCGCGACGAGTGGTTGGCTAAACTCGCGCAATCAGGTAATCATTAGTTGTATTTTTTTATCATTGCATCGTACCTCTATCGTTGTTTTTGACTAACGCTTTTCCTTTTTTAACAGGCATTTCTACCGAAGAAGCCATCGCTGCTTCTCTCAAGACTTTCGAGGAGGAGGAACGACTTAGAGCATCCTTAGGCCTTGGTACATTTCGGTTCGCTATATTTCTGCTTCCATTTCTTATGAGTAATCTGACCCTCTCTTTGTCTTATTTCAGGGACCATAAGACCTACCTCGCAAGCCGATGCGGAAATTCTCCTCGGGCCAGCTACCGAAGTCCTGGCCTCTTCGGGATTGCCGCAAGAGGCCCTACTTAAAAAACCGATGATGGAAGCCTTGACGGCTCTGGAGGCTTCCAAAAGGTCTGTCGTGACGGCCCGGGAGGAAAGGAAGCGCCTGAAGCACGCAGCAAGGGAGCGTAGCGCTGCTTTGGCTGCGGGAGCATGTTCAAGCACCGTTACTCCCGCTGCTACTCCTTCAGAGGAGCTCCCGGTCGCCTTGTCTATTGCTCATAGACGGGCGGCACGTGCAGCTCGGGAAGCTAACGGTAAATCAACCCTAGGTAATGTGTTTTGAGGCTTCATTGTCAAAGCTTTAAACTATCAGTTCTTATATATCTTGTCCTACAGGTCCGAGCCTTACTGAAGAAGTGGCGGCGACCGTTGAGTCTGAGGAGGCGGTGGAGGAGGTAGCTACTGAACCCGAGGCGACGATAGGCGATGTAACCATAATTGCCGGGCCCGAGATAGTGGTTGACAAGACAGTCACGACTGTTATGCCCGAGATGGCTACCATTGTCGAGCCCGAGGTGGCGGCGGGTGAGACGGCTGCTACGGCCAAGCCTGAGGCAGCAGTGGATGAAACTGCTGCTACGGATGAGCCTACAGCAGTGATGGACAAGACGGCTTCAACCACTGAGCCCGAGGTAGTAACGGGCGAAACGGGCATGATCGCTGAGCACGAGATGGCCGCTCTTTCTCAAGAGTCGAGCACCGCTCCGATTATCGCTCTCCCTGCCTACGGTTCCTTGTCGTCTCCCGGCGTCGCAAGCGTGACGACGGCTCCTGTGGAGTCAGGGGATGAGGCGACGGGAGGTGAGACTACCCCAACGGAGGAGGGAGATGCCACCGTTGTAACAAGTGACACCCTCGTCACGGCTCCGGCTGGCGACTTATCAGGTAAATTTTGGGTCACCGCCCTTTTTTTTTTATTCTACAATCCCTCCTGATAAGGTTTATCTTGTTTCTAATGCAGGTGCGGCTAGTGCTGATGTCGAGCTACTCGAGACAGCGCCGTCGGTTACCACCCTGACGGTGACCACCCCTCTACCTTCTTTCGTACCGTCGCAGATGCTGGAAGGTACGGATTCATGACTCATCGGTCTTATTTTTTAAGCTGTACAACTTACGTACTGACGTTGCACTATTGCGTGTTTGCAGGAGTCCTTTTTGACCACCTGTACCAGGTGCTGCACCCACACTTCTCCTTCTTGTCAAAGATTAGTCCACCTGCTGGTATAGGTGAGTATTTCTAAACGACGTCCTTTTCTTCAATGAGCAGCCGTATTACTGCTAAATCTTCTTCATATTGCTTGTAGCCCTACGAATTGAAAGGGAAACGATGTTGTCGTTGCGCCACCAGTACTCCCAGCTCTGCCCCCTGCTGCAGCTGGTATAGTAGACTCTACTTTTTGCATGTTTTCTTTATTTCCTAAGTCGACCTCTGATTATGATCTATTTTGTAGCAATCACATCGACTCCAGCCCCGTTCGAGTCTCGTATTATAATGCCGGTCGGGCCCTTTTCCAGGCGTCCATCATCCAAAGGTGTTGTGACCAGCCTACGCATGCTGAGCGAGTATATCGAGGAGTTTGATGCAGAGATTCCCACATCTGCTGCGGATTTTGCCGCAGAGGTTAACCCTATGCTGGCGACGCTCATGAACTTTCATGGTGAGGGCTTCATTGAGTCTTGGGTTAATCGCTGCCGGGAGATCGAGGCTTGCTTGCATGAGTTCGAGCTTAAGCATCCCGCACCTGAGATTCTGGCTATGAGCACTCAACGGGCGGCATGGATCGAGCAGAGCGCTTCTTACTTCCGCTATCTTGAACAAAAAGTGGCTTTAAAGCGAAGGGAATGTAAGGAAACTTCAAGCGAGCCTGCTCGACTGCATGCTGAGGTCGACGCGAACGCTGCTCAGTTGAAAGTTATCTTCGAAGGCCTTCTGCGATGTATCTCTGATGGGTTAACATTGAGGCAGAACCTTGATGTCGTTGAGCGGGATGCATAAGATCGTCAAGCAGCTCAGTGGGCCATTGAGGAACAACTCTCGTCTTACTTGCAGCAGTGAGCCCAAGTCGAAGCAGAGTTGGCCGCGGCAGCTGATCAGGAAGAGGGGCTGAGGGAAGTGCGCGAGCGGCTGACTGGATTATTGAAAGCGCTTTCCTCTCAATAAAAATTTTATACTATTTGTAATTTTGAATAAAATGTATTTGTTCTTTTATTCTTTCATATGATGTATTTTGTATCCAATCGAATTCATGAACAAAAGATACACGTTCTTCGTAATGTCTTGTGTCAGTTCTCTGCTTTCTTCTTTCTTGCTGTGTTGTTTGCTATGTGACTTTAGCAAGTATGGTTTGTAGATAGCGTATAGTTCTCAGTCTTAGGCTCTTTGTAGAGTGGCGATGGCTTAGAAAACAGGGTTAGGATCTGTCACCTAAGACTTTTCAACATTATGAGTCGTGAGGGTCTCATAAAGAATTTTCTCCCTACCGGTCAAGAGGATCCCGTAGGTGTAATTTTCTTCTTAAGAATCGTGAGAATTCCTGAGTGTGTTTTCTCTTGAAAGTCGTAAGGATCTCACAAGAGAATTTTCTTCCTTACGAGTCGTGAGGACCCGCAAGTGATGGGTGAAGTTGTCTTTATCCGTATTTCACGGAGTCAGGGGTTGCTATGGGTGCTTCCCACGGGTTCACTGCCGTGTTTGGCAGGACCAGGCTCTGCTCTGGACGTTTTCCAGGATACCGTAGTTTAAAGACATCGCGGTCGAGATTAAGGACATCATAGTCCGTGAGTTTAAGAACCTCACAGTCCAATGTTAGTTTTAAGACATCGCGGTCGAGGTTAAGGACATCATAGTCCATGGATTAGAGGACTCCACAGTCCAATGTTAGTTTTAAGACATCGCGGTCGAGGTTAAGGACATCATAGTCCGTGGATTTAAGGACCCCACAGTCCAATGTTAGTTTTAAGACATCACGATCGAGGTTAAGGACATCATAGTCCATGGATTTAAGGACTCCACAGTCCAATGTTAGTTTTAAGACATCACGGTCGAGGTTAAGGACATCATAGTCCGTGGATTTAAGGACTCCATAGTCCAATGTTATGTGTGGTTACCGGGACCCGTCGCCTCTTTGAAGATGTTGAGGAATTACAACGACAAATATCAAAGGAGTGACAAGATGTACCCTTGAACCAAGGTAAAATTAGTTTGAAATCATTATAGTTGATTGTTAGTTTTAAGACATCACGGTCGAGGTTAAGGACATCATAGTCCGTGAGTTTAAGGACCTCACAGTCCGATATTTGCTCTGGATGCTTCCCACGGGTTCACTGCCATGTTTGGCGAGAACCAGGCTCCGCTCTGAATGCTTCACACGGGTTCATTGCCGTGCTCTGCGAGGACCAGGATCCGCTCTGGACGTTTTCCATGGGGTCAGAAGTGACATTATCCGCGTTCCACATGACCAGGAATTTTGCTCTAGATGTTTCCCACGGGTTTACTGCCGTGTTTGGCGAGGACTAGGCTCCGCTCTGGATGCTTCACACGGGTTCACTGCCGTGCTCTGCGAGGACCAGGATCCGCTCTGGAGGTTTTCCACAGGTTCAGAAGTGACGTTATCCGCGTTCCACGTGACCAGGAATTTTTCTCTAGATTCTTCCTATGGGTTCACTACCGTGTTCGGCGAGGACTAGGCTCTGCTCTGGATGCTTCACACGGGTTCACTTCCGTGCTCTGCGAGGACCAGGATCCGCTCTGAACATTTTCCATGGGGTCAGAAGTGACGTTATCCGCGTTCCACGTGACCAGGAATTTTGCTGTAGATACTTCCCACGGGTTCACTGTCGTATTCGGCGAGGACTAGGCTCCGCTCTGGATGCTTCACACGGGTTCACTGCCGTGCTCTGCGAGGACCAGGATCCACTCTGGACGTTTTCTACGGGGTCAGAAGTGACGTTATCCGCGTTCCACGTGACCAGGAATTTTGCTCTAGATGCTTCCCACGGGTTCACTGCCGTGTTCAGCGAGGACTAGGCTCCGCTCTGGATGCTTCACACGGGTTCATTGCCGTGCTCCGCGAGGACCAGGATCCGCTCTGGACGTTTTTCACGGGGTCAGAAGTGACGTTATCCGCGTTCCACGTGACCAGGAATTTTGCTTTAGATGCTTCCCACGGGTTCACTGCCATGTTCGGCGAGGACTGGGCTCCACTCTGGATGCTTCACACGGGTTCACTGCCGTGCTCTGCGAGGACCAGGATCCGCTCTGGAAGTTTTCCACGGGGTCTGAAGTGACGTTATTCGCATTCCACGTGATCAGGAATTTTGCTCTAGATGCTTCCCACGGGTTCACTGCCGTGTTCGGCGAGGACTAGGCTCTGCTCTGGATGCTTCACACGGGTTCACTGCCGTGCTCTGTGAGGACCAGGATCCGCTCTGGACGTTTTCCACGGGGTCAGAAGTGACGTTATCCGCGTTCCACGTGACCAGAAATTTTGCACTAGATGCTTCCCATGGGTTCACTGCCGTGTTCGGCGAGGACTAGGCTCCGCTCTGGATGCTTCACATGGGTTCACTGCCGTGCTCTGCGAGGACCAGGATCTGCTCTGGACGATTTCCACGGGGTTCGAAGTGACGTTATCTGCGTTCAACATGACCAGAAATTTTGCTCTTGATGCTTCCTACGGGTTCACTGCCGTGTTCGGCGAGGACTAGGCTCTGCTCTGGATGCTTCACACGGGTTCACTGCCGTGCTCTGCGAGGACCAGGATCCGCTCTGGACGTTTTCCATGGGGTCAGAAGTGACGTTATCCGCGTTCCACGTGACTAGGAATTTTGCTCTAGATGCTTCCCACGGGTTCTCTGCCGTGTTCAGCGAGGACTAGGCTCCGCTCTGGATGCTTCACACGGGTTCACTGCCGTGCTCTGCAAGGACTAGGATCCGCTCTGGACGTTTTTCACGGGGTCAGAAGTGACGTTATCCGCGTTCCACGTGACCAGGAATTTTGCTCTAGATGCTTCCCACGGGTTCACTGCCATATTCGGCGAGGACTAGGCTCCACTCTGGATGCTTCACACGGGTTCACTGCCGTGCTCTGCGAGGACCAGGATCCGCTCTGGACGTTTTCCACGGGGTCAGAAGTGACGTTATCCGCGTTCCACGTGATCAGGAATTTTACTCTAGATGCTTCCCACGGGTTCACTGCCGTGTTCGGCGAGGACTAGGCTCCGCTCTGGATGCTTCACACGGGTTCACTGCCGTGCTCTGCGAGGACCAGGATCCGCTCTGGACGTTTTCCACGGGGTCAAAAGTGACGTTATCCGCGTTCCATGTGACCAGAAATTTTGCTCTAGATGCTTCCCACGGGTTCACTTCCGTATTTGGCGAGGACTAGGCTCCGCTCTGGATGCTTCACATGGGTTCACTGCCGTTCTCTACGAGGACCAGGATCCGCTCTGGACGTTTTCCACGGGGTCAGAAGTGACGTTATCTGCGTTCAACGTGACCAGAAATTTTGCTCTTGATGCTTCCCACGGGTTCACTGCCGTGTTCGGCGAGAACTAGGCTCCGCTCTGGATGCTTCACACGGGTTCACTGCCGTGCTCTGCGAGGAGCAGGATCCGCTCTGGACATTTTCCATGGGGTCAGAAGTGACGTTATCCCCGTTCCACGTGACCAGGAATTTTTCTCTAGATGCTTCCCACGGGTTCACTGCCGTGTTCGGTGAGGACTAGGCTCCGCTCTGGATGCTTCACACGGGTTCACTGCCATGCTCTGCGAGGACCAGGATCCGCTCTGGACATTTTCCACGGGGTCAGAAGTGACGTTATCCGCGTTCCACGTGACCAGGAATTTTTCTCTAGATGCTTCCCACGGGTTCACTGTCGTGTTCGGTGAAGACTAGGCTCCGCTCTGGATGCTTCACACGGCAAAGACTAGGCTCCGCGACGTTGTTCCGATGACACCTCCGGGCTTTCTTTTGGCCCGGTGAGTGTGGCCATGGCAGTCAGCATCTCCTGTTGCTGTTCCTGAGCTCTTGTGATGGATCGGGTGAGTGGTCGGTGGCCCGTAGAAGCGCGGCTATCCTCCTTCCCGGCTGCCATGTAGACGGTATGCACCACCATGCCCCCAGACTTAGGGTGTTTGGGCTCAGTGCCTTTGACATTTGTCGCAGGCATAGGGATCTTCTCCGGCCTTCTCTTCTTATGAGCGGTCGAAGTTGAGGGGGCCGTAGCAGTGGGCACCCAGATAGCTTTTCGTGGCTTGGCAGGATGGCTTTCTTCTTGTTAAGCCTTCGCCCTTTTCTGTCGGCGAGGGTAATCTTGATCAACTACTGAATTCCGAGCCTGCCGCCAAACTTTGTAGATCTTGGAGGACAGCCGCTGAGGGGATTGTTCTGGCTTTGTTTCCGCAACATTCTCCACTGGAGGAGGAGATCTTTTCAGTACGGCGGTAGGAGAATTCCTACGCACCTTATTCAGCAGCTCGAAGCTGTTCCCGGTTGGAACAACAGCATTAATTTCTGCCGTTGGGGCTGATGGAGTTAGCCTAGAGGGGGAGTTGCCCCCGGCCTTTCTTACTCGGCGCCAGTGGCGACGTCGAGCGTATCGAGCTGATGGAGTTGTCTCGGTGATGAGGATGGCCTTGTCTTGCCCCCTGTTCATGTGAGGGGCTGTTGCTGTTGTCAGCCTGTTAAAGGCTGATGTCCTTTGAGTAGCAGCAGTGGGAGTGGGAGTTAGGACAGTCAGTCTTGTAAAGACCGAACCCTTGGCAGGAGAATCCGCCTTGACGACTTCAGGAGCAAGGTTGGTTACTCTCTTCGGAATAACCTTTTCTTGAGGTGCAGGCTTCATCGTGGACCCACCTGAACTTTGGCCCAATCTGGAGAAGACCGAAGTCCCGGTGCTGGACGACCCGTTGAGCAGGGCCGTAGTAGCTGTAAGCAGATCAAAGACCGACTTCTTGGGAGCTTCCGGTGTCAGCACAGGAGCGGAGAAGCTCGTTGGCGGGAGCATGGTCCCGAAAAACAACCCTGTGGTGGCTTGGGTGACCTGCTCTACGGGCATCGTGAACAGGGAAGCCGCTTGGGGCCCGTAGGTTATGCCCCTAGTTGAGGCAGGACGTAGGTTGCAGCTACATGTGGAACAATTTGAGCAGGTGAATGCCATTGATCCTTTGCTTTCTGCACCAAGCAAAATGCCAAATCTTAGTACCTTGAAACCCAAAGGCAACCATTAACAAACCGCGATTAGTTCGCGAATACGACACACGAAATGTGAAGTGGAAAGAGGAAAAGGTCCCACCGGGCATACCAGAATCTGTTCACCGCCGGAAGCCGGGAAGACTGGACGTCTTGCCTGAATCCGGGGGCAGATGCTAATTGGTGCTATCCGTCCACCTCTCCGAAGATGCCAAGCTGATTTATGGCACCATGTATCGAAGGTTTAAACGGATGCGGCCGATGTAGCAGATTTCGTCAGATTCTCCCTCATTTGAGGGGTTTTTGATTGTGGGGACGCTCTTCCCTACAGGCACAAGCCCCTGCAGTTAATTACGCTACCGCATCGCGGTAACAACTTTCTCCTTCTCCAGATGGTCACTTTGTGTCGTGGGTGTTTGTTTTGTATTCGGTTGCCCGTGGATTGTATACGGAGACTAAGTTATGCTGTCGCCCGTTGGGTGTGGATTAGTCCAAATCCGTATCTTTCTTAGATTTGGGTTTGGAGGGTTGTGTTTAAGGATACGTTAGCCTTATTTGAGGCTAAGATCAACTTAAACGTTTGTTAAGAACACGTTGGTCTAATTTTAGACTAAGATCAACTTAACGGGATCGTTTAGATCCAACAAAAGAGTAATTGGGCTCTATTGTTTAGTTTAATGACATTGCGGTCGATAATTAGTTTAAGGACATTGCGTTCCATTGTTAGTTTTAAGACATCGCGGTCAAGGTTAAGGACATCATAGTCCATGAGTTTAAGGATCTCACAATCCGGTGTTAGTTTTAAGACATCACGGTTGAGGTTAAGGACGTCACAGTCCATGGGTTTAGGGACCCCACAGTCCGATGTTAGTTTTATGACATCACGGTCAAGGTTAAGGACATCATAGTCCATGAGGTTAAGGACCCCACAGTTCGTAAAATGTGTGGTCGTCGGGACCCGTCACCTCTTTGAAGACGTTGAGGAATTACAACGACAAATATCAAAGGAGTGAAGAGATGTACCCTTGAACCGGGGTGTAAATTGATTGGAAGAGCAGGTATGCTCAGTTCAATTTAAATTAAGGACTTATGGCCAAAATTGGGCTAAGTCCAGTTAAAAATATTTAACATTTTTATTTATGTTCTGCCTGTTAGGCCTTTATTTGGGCTCTGCCCTTTTAATAATGCCAAGCATTGGGCTCTGACATTGGATGCAATTAAATGCATAGCATTTATCAGGAGCAAAATAGTGTTCATATAGTGCTCCACGTGGCGCGTCAGGCGCTTTGCGCCAATTAAAGAGCGCATGCGAAGGTGACACGTGTCGCGCTCAGCGCTAAGCGCCGGTTTGTTAGCGCACTGCGCTTTTAATTCATGAGCGCGCTGCGCTGGTTCGTGGGTGCGCCAGTGAATGACACGTGGCGCGCTTGGCGCTAAGCGCCAACCCAAGAGCGCAGTGCTCTGTTTTCAGGAGCGCAAAGCGCAAGCTGTGTCTGTGGTTGACACATGGCATGTTTTGGCGCTGAGCGCCGGTCCAAGAAGCGCAAAGGCGCAGTTCAAGAGTGCAAAGCACTTTCCAGTAACGCAAAGCACATCAGATCAAATTTAAGATCAAAGAATAAGTTTTTTGTTCTTCAAAGGAGGCCTTGCCTCAAGATCCAAGAACCAAACTTCTTGTTCTTATCAAAAGGCTCTGCCTTTATAGATCAAAAGATCTGTGAATGAAGTAAAGTACTTCTTTTAGTCTTTTTATGATTAGATCTTTTTGATCTTTCCTTTTTTATTAAAGACATTGATCTTGTTCTTAGATCTTTGATCTTTTTAGAATAGATTTCTTCTTTTTTAATGAGATGATTTTATCTCTGTTATTCAAGAACATAGTTCTTTACCTTTAAAGATGAAGAAATGATCTTCTTTCTTCAAAGGCTTGCATTTCTTTCTCTTTGAGTTTTTCTCAATATTTGCAGTGGGTTTTTTCTATCTGAGACTTAAAGTCTTCGGGCCTTTATATAGGGCTAATTGATTTGTTAAATTAATTGAAGAGATCTTTCTCTGATTGATTTGGGGATGTTTCCCCACCATTGGATCTTTGATCCTAGGGCTTCTGTTTTACAGAAGGCAATCTTCTTGTTTTCAACAAGATTAGCAAAATTTTTCTAGAACAGAATTTTAATTCTGATTAATTAATAATTTATTATTATTAGATCTTTTGATCTAACAGTGGGGAATTCTTTGAATTCCAACGCTGGCGCGCTTGGCGCCAGCGCACCTACGTTTGACACGTGGTGCGCAGCGCAGAGCGCAGCGCAACTACGGTAGCGTACCCGTACTTGACACGTGGCGTGCAGCGCAGCGCAACTGCGCTAGCGCGCCTGTGTTTGACACGTGGCGTGCAGCGCAGAGCGCAGCGCAACTGTGCTAGCGCACCTATGTTTGACACGTGGCGCGCAGCGCAGAGCACTGGATCTGAAGCGTTGCTTCAACTTTTAAAATTTGAATTTTTAAACAAAGCTTTGCTCTGATTGGGGGTGCGCTGCCTACGGCGCAGCGCTCCTGGCGCTGGCGTGTCTGCTTTTGACACGTGGCGCGCAGCGCGCAATGCACGGGATCTGAAGCGTTGCTTCAATTTTTGAATTTTGAAATTCAAAACAGAGCTTTGCTCTGATTGGGGGAAACAAAGTCTTTATAGATTACTTCAAATCCCGTCGAACACCTGAAGATGCGTCCTCAAGACATCAGCTTATGAAACGAGCTCTGTCTTTTGCTTTCGTCAATGATACTCTGAATAAGAGATCATTTAATTCTCTGTGGCTAAGATTCCTGGGACCTGAAGAGGCAAAAAGAGGCGTCCAAGAAACTCACGACGGACTCTGCGGTTCTCACCAAGCCGGGCCAAAGATGAAGCTGAAGATCAAACGGATGGGTTATTATTGGCCCACGATGATCCAAGACTGCCTTGAATACGCGAAGCAGTGCCATTCGTGCCAGATTCATGGAGACTTCATCCATCAGCATCCGAATCCGCTACATCCGACAGTCGCTAGCTGGCCGTTCGAAATGTGGGGGACCGACATAATCGGGCCCATCGAACCAGCATCGTCCAGAGGACATCGGTTCATTTTGGCGACAACTGATTACTTCTCCAAATGGGCAGAGGTGGTACCGCTGAGAGAAGTGAAGACGGAGAATATCCTCCATTTCTTCAAGACGCACATCATTTATTGGTTTAGAACTCCACGACGGATTATCTCCGATAACGGGCTAGCCTATAGAAGCCACAAGATAAGCCGCTTCGCACAGTAGCATAACATAGACTGGAGATGCTCCTCAGTCTATAATCCCCGAGCTAACGGTCTAGCTGAGGCTTTTAACAAGACCCTGATGAAGATAGTAAAAAAGACGGTGTCCCGAAATAAGAAGGACTGGCACGAGAGACTGCATGAAGCTCTCTGGGCGTATCGAACTACGTTCAAAACGGCCACGAACACAACTCCGTATGCATTGGTATTCGGTACAGAGGCGGTACTTCCCCTTGAGATAGAGCTACCCTCTCTACGAGTGGCAGTTCACTACGAGCTAATAGACAAAGAGAATGCTCACCTTCGGCTTGAGGAGCTCGATGCCCTTGATGAAACCCGGCTCATAGCGCAACAAAATCTGGAGGCTTATAAAGCAAAGATGACGCGCTCATACGAAAGATTGACTAGGCCGAGGACATTCTGCCAAGGCGAACTCGTGCTAGTGGTCAAAAGACCTATGATCCCCAATCGTGCTAAACGGAGGAAATTCGAGCCGAACTATGAAGGCCCGTATATCATAGACAAGGTCTACCAGGGTGGAGTTATCTACTCATGGACATGCATGGCGAAAGACATTTCAGGCTAATAAACGGTCGCTTCCTAAAAAAATACTACGCCTAACGAGTCACGGCCTAGGTCAACGATAGATGACGACGACTATGTCTGCTCGCTATCTTCTTAAGCCTAAACTCTATAGGTAGTAGCCGGCTTCCTTAACAACGGACCGAAACGTCCTTAAACTAACAACGGACCGAAACATCCTTAAAATAGCGATGGACCACTATGTCCTAAAACTAGCTATTGACCGAGACGTCGACAAACTACGGTGGATTGCAGTATCCTAAAGCTGATACAAAAAAAAGAAGAAGAAAAACGGTATGTCCATAAGCAAAAAAGGGCACGGATGAAAACCCGAAAAGGCTCCGTGAATAAAAACAGCAGGGCTACCGGCGAGTTTTGTGAAAACCCGAAAGGGCGCAATCTCGTTAAAAGACACTTGCAAGGTCCTCTCGTAAAGAGAAACCACCTGCGTGAGATCCTTACGACTCACAAGGGAACAACACACTTAGGGATCCCCACGATTTCTAAGGAGAAATTACACTTGCGAGATCCTCACGACTCGAAAGGAGAACCCTCTTATGGGACCCTCACGGCTCATAAGATTCAAAAGTCTTAAGCTACAGGGATCTAAACCTGTTCTTAAGCAACCACCACAACCTCCAATACTGCCCTACAAGCGGTTCAATGCTGACCCTTGTATACAATCCACGGGCGCGAATAAACATTTCCCTAACAAAGTCCCATCCATGACTAGAAATATGTTTGCAAGATGAACAACCCTTGTAAGTCCTCTCGACTTATAAAGAGAAAGCACTCTTGTAAGATCCTTACGACTTATAAGAGAACACACTTAGGAATCCTCACGATTCCTAAGGAGAAAACACACCTACGTGATCCTCATGACTCATAGGAAGAAATACCTTTATGAGACCCTTACGGCTCATAAAGTCAAAAATCTTAGTTGACAGGATCCTAACCCTGTTCGCTAAGCCACCTTTGTTCGTCATCGACAAAAGCAAATGATGATTCGCTCCTGGCAATATCCCAGTTGTAGCGGTGCTGATGCCGAAATCGGTGTCTAATTCCAAGTTTGCAGCAAGAAGCTAGCAAGCCACACATGCATACGAAATAGCCGAAATGATGGGGCAACTTGCAAAAAAACCAGCAAGTAAAAAATCTATGCATGCAAAATAGCCGAAATGATTGGGCAACTCGTAACAAAAAGCAGTGAGTAAAAATAAAATAAATAGCCGAAATGATTGGGCACCGCGAAAAATAGCCGAAATGATTGGGCAATCGCGACCTTCGCGATATAAAAGCTGAAATGATAGAGCATCGCGGAAATAAAAAATATATAAATAAAATTTATGCCCTACAGGTGATATTACATCAATCCCTGTACATAATCCAGGGGTGCAAACAAAGAAGGAGTCACGCCTTCCCTCCTCAAGCTCCATCAAAAGAAGAAGCCATATCTCAACGGCTCACAAACCTGGAGACCACTCCGATATTCGTCTCATTAAAACAGACGCTATGTCATCCACATGACCCCGTTCGGAAATACGTCATCCACATAACCCCGCTCGGAAATACGTCATCCACATGACCCCATTCGGAAATACGTCATCCACATGACCCCGCTCGGAAACACGTCATCCACATGACCCCGCTCGGAAACACGTCATCCACATGACCCCATTCGGAAACACGTCATCCATATGACCCCGTTCGGAAACACGTCATCCACATGACCCCGTTCGGAAACACGTCATCCACATGACCCCGCTCGGAAACACGTCATCCACATGACCCCGCTCGGAAACACGTCATCCACATGACCCCGCTCGGAAACACGTCATCCACATGACCCCGTTCGGAAACACGTCCTCCACATGACCCCGTTCGGAAACACGTCATCCACATGACCCCGTTCGGAAACACGTCATCCACATGACCCCGCTCGGAAACACGTCATCCACATGACCCCGCTCGGAAACACGTCATCCACATGACCCCGCTCGGAAACACGTCATCCACATGACCCCGCTCGGAAACACGTCATCCACATGTCCCCGTTCGGAAACACATCATCCACATGGCCCCGTTCGGAAATACGTCATCGACATGGCCCCGTTCGGAAATACGTCATCCACATGGCCCCGTTCGGAAATACGTCATCCATATGACCCCGTCACGGAAATACGTCATCCATATGACCCCGTTTCAGAAATACGTCATCTACATGTTTATCCCACTAAACACTTATGGATCCTCTCGATTCGTAAGGAAGAAAACTCCCTTATAAGATCCTTACGACTTATAAGGGAAAACGCACTTAGGAATCCTCACGATTCCTAAGGAGAAAATACACCTACGAGAACCTCACGACTCGTAGGGAGAAAATCCTTTATGAGACCCTCACGGCTCATAAAGTTGAAAAGTCTTAGGCAGCAGATCTGAACCTGCTCCCTGAGCCGTCACTACCTCTCGGAGAGTCCAAGATGGACAGCTATATGCTATCTACAAGCCACACCTGCTAAAATCACATAGCAACAACACAGCAAGGAGCAGAAAGCGATAAGGAGAACATTTGATTCGCATTTAATTAAAGCGTTCAAGGCATACCCGTTCATGTAGGTGCAAAAGATTTAGTACATAAAATAAAACAAAGCTGAAATGAAGAATTTGCCATTCATACTTCGAAAAAGTTATTACAATTATGAAAGCAGTAAACAAAAAACATTATCAAAATGATTACAATGGCAAGACCTCATATCCAGGACATGGATTGAGGAATTCAAAAGTGACGTTGTCCAGAATCTTCCAGGCCTTTCGAACCATCCTAGTATGCTTTCTTTCACGATCACTAGCGTCGGGATCCTCACGGGTGTCCTCCACCCTCCGATAGGCAGCAAGTATAGCCGCCTGTTGAAAAGCCTGATGCAGAAGATCGACAAGATTGCCTCGCCTTCTCTTTGAGATTAGGTCCATCAGATACACCGAGTGCACCTTATCCACAGCAGCATCCAATGCCCTAAGCGGCATGCCGGTACAGAATAAAGGAAGCGCTTCCCAGATCGCTCCCACGATAAGCTTCAGGAGATAGGAACGTCGAGGAAGCAGTCGACCATTGTATGCGTCAAAGCGACTCATGATTTCGGCACACTGCGCGTTTGTGAATTCTCGATTTTGAGAACGGCCGAGTGAGCGGATGTCTCCGTAAGAAATGATCTCATCAAGGTCATACATATGAGCGTCCATAACTCCTGAGAAAGAAAATCAACAAGAATTAACGGATAGACTGATTAAGTAAATTCTTATTAAAAACAGGCACAGGGATTTAAACGACCCTTAAAACCCCCATGGAGAAAATGAATTCTAATTATGACACCTAATAAACTCGAATTTGTGAGAAATCCTAAAAAGGGAATCTCATAAGCGACCCCTCAGGTCAAGGAGTTAAACTCTTCGAGAGCAATGCTCTACAGACAGGAGTGACACATGTCAAAGCCAATTATGAAGGGAATTTAAAGAAATTCCCCGAGAAGGTCAAGAGCCTGGCTCTGTAATGATGATGGAAAAACCCATCAGAAAAGAAAATTAAAATCAATTAATTTTTATGAATTAAAAATTCTGGGATCTTCAAGATCCATAGAAAAAAACTCTCAAGAGTTCTTCATCAAAAATTAATAAATCAACATGATTCAAAAGAGCAAAGCTCTATTCATGGGCTAAGAAACCCTAAGAAAAGATCTCGTTAGATCTACAGGCTCATAATCTGAAGAGATCAAAGCTCTATTATTGAAACCCTAAATGGGTTTTCTTTAGATCAAAGATCTATAAAGAGTAAGGCTCTGTTAATAGGTAAAACCCTAATTTATTGAAAATTTTAAAATTTACCTAAGTTCTGACAGAGTTTTGACTCTTAAAAAGTTCTCAAACAAAAGAGCTATGCTCTGTGGGAGAATGAAATTCTCAGAAAACAAGAAGGAGATGAACAATTGTCATCTCAGAGGGCCAAAGGCCCTATTTATAGGCATTGGGAGCCGTTTCAACTTCCAAAAGTTGATTCAACGGCTAAGACGCTACCCCCGCTGCGCTCACATATGGGCCACATAAGCGCAACGGTGGGGGGGGCATTTGTTTCCCCAATCAGAGCAAAGCTCTGTTCAAATTCCAAGATTGGAAATGAAGCGACGCTTCTGCTTCCCCCAATCAGAGCAAAGCTCTGTTTAAAACTCAAGAGTCAAAAATTTAAGCAACGCTTCAGATCCAGTGCTCTGCGCTGCGCGCCACGTGTCAGACACAGATGCGCTAGCGCAGTTGCACTGCGCTCTAGGCAGCGCACCATGAGTACGCTAGCATTAAGCGCGCCGCGCGCCACGTGTCAAATACGGGTGCGCTAGCACAGTTGCACTATGTTCTGTGCTGCGCACCTCAAATTAGAGCAAAGCTCTATTTCCAAGATTGGAAAGCGAAGTAACGCTTCATGAAAAATGCTAACATCAAATGCGCCTGCAATAAGAGTCAAAGAATCTGGAACGGTGCCCACGTGCAAAGCACGAGAGAGCTAGGCGCCAGAAGCGCTAAGCGCCAGAAGCGCTTCATCCTTACAAGAATTACTTGCACCTGATTATAGCAAATTAAATTATGCAGTGCATAAACACCTTACAGAGGAATAACAAAGAATTAAAAACAAAGAAACACGTAGCGGATAATAAAATACTTAATTAAAATATCTTTTTATTATTACATTGAAAACAGATCACCAAACATGGGATCAAAAGGACAGGGGTTCGCAAAGCTAAGGAGAAGATTGTCCAGTTCCCTCTCCGTCTTCTCCACCATGTCGAAACGGCGATCCTCTCGAGGAGTAGCCATCCATCGATCAACGCCGCACTCACCAGAGAAAGTAGAGATAACAACCCGACGATCCCGTATCTGGCTCAGCAAGTGGACAGAGCAATCCCTCAGGGCTTTAGTGATCAAATGCACCTCGAAGAAGCACTCGATCTTGTCCTCAGCAGCATCAAGCATTGCCGAGGACATCTCTGCTGGAGGAGGGGGAATATCAGCAAGCACAGACGCGAGGATCATCCGAAGCCAAATAGAGTGTGGGGGTAGAGGAGACCCTACACGAGTCAAGAGCTCGTACAGCGCTGCGTCGCATTGGTCACTCGTAAGAGAATAATCTACCAAGCGCGCAGCAAAACGAGAAACAATGTCCTGAATGGGCACTTCCCACGGTTGTCGACGAGCATGTGGGCGGTTACAAAACATAATTGAGAGAGTTCTTTGTAGATGAGAAAAGAAAGAAGCTTTGCTTCGAGTTATAAAGACTAGGCACAGAAAACTTTGTGCACAGTGGAGCTATTTCCAAGACTTGGGAAATGAAAGTTCTGGGTAACACAAATTTGACTTAAAAAGAGAGGTGAAAAGACACCTCTATCGAAGCAACGCTTTAGATCCAGCGCTCTGCGCTGCGCGCCACGTGTCAAACACGGGTGCGCTAGCGCAGTTGCACTGCGCGCCACGTGTCAAACGTAGGTGCGCTAGCGTAAGGTACGCCAACGCTGGAATTAAGAATTCCCCACCTTTAGATCAAAAGATCTAATAATAAATTATTAATTAATCAGAATTAAAATTCTGTTATGGAAAGATCTTGCCAAACTTATTAAAAAAAGAAGATTATCTTCTGCAAAACAGAAGCCTTAGGATCAAAGATCCAACGGTGGGGAAATATTCCCAAATCAATCAGAGAAAGATCTCTTTAACTGATTTATCAAATCAATTTGCCCTATATAAAGGCCCCAAGACTTAAAGTCTGATATAGAGAAATCCCCCTACAAAGTTTGAGAAAAGCAAGTTTCTAGTAAAAGAAGATCATTTCTTAAAGGTAAAGAACATGATTCTTGAACATAGAGATGAAATCCTCTCATGAAAAGAAGAACTATCTTCTAAAAAAGATCATAGATCTATAAAAGACCAAGGTCTTTGATAAAAAGAGATCAAAAGTTCCTATCATAAAAACAAAAGAAGTATTTACTTCATTTACAGATCATTGATCTACAGAGGCAGTGCCTTTTTTATAAATAAGAACTTTTATTCTTGAACCTTGAGGCAAGACCTCCTTTAAAAGGAGAACATAAACTTGTTCTCTGATCATAAATTTGATCAAATGCGTTTTGCGCTACTGAAAAGTGCCTTGCACTCATGAACTGCGCTTTTGCGCTCATTGGACCAGCGCTCAGCGCCAAAGTATGCTACGTGTTAACCATAGACACAGCTTGCGCTTTGCGCTTATGAGACAGCGCACTGCGCCCATAGACCGACGCTCAACGCCAAACACGCCACGTGTCACTCACTGATGCGCCATTAAATCAGCACAAAGCCATCATAAATTAAAAGCGCGATGCGCTAATAAACTAGCGCTAAGCGCGACACGTGTTATCTTCGCGTGCGCTACCCGACAGAAACGCTATGCGCTCTTTGATTGGTGCAAAGCGCCTGGCGTACCACGTAGCGCACTGTCAAAACACATATTGTTCTGATGAATACTATGCATTCAATACAAGACAAAAAATTTCAGAACCCAATGCTTAGCATTATTAAAAGGGCCAAGCCCAAATAAAGGCTCAACAGCCAAAGCAATAAAAATGTTAAACATTTTAATTGGACTTAGCCCAACATTGGCCGTAAGTCCTCAACTTATATTCAATTGAGCCCATCTGCTCATGAATATTCAACAAATCTTAGTCCCAAACTGGGCTATAGATTTTCCAATCAATCTACATCCGGTTCGAGGGTACATCTCTTTACTCCTCTGATATCTGTCGTTGTAATCCTTCAACGTCTTCAGAGAGGTGACAGGTCCCGACAACCACATATTTCTATGGACTGTGGGGTCCTTAAACTCATGGACTACAATATCCTTAAACCTTATAGACTACGACGTCTCTAAACCGGACCGTGGGGTCCTTAAACTCATGGACTACGATGTCCTTAAATCTGGACCGTAATGTCCTTACACTAATCGACCGCAATGTCTCTAAACTAAACAATAGAGTCCAAATGCTCTCTTGTTAGATCTAAATGATCCCGTTAAGTAGATCTTAGTCTAGAAATTAGACTAACGTATCCTTAAAAAACGTTTAAGTTGATCTTAGTCTCAAACGAGACTAACGTATCCTTAAACCAAACCCCCAAACCCAAATCTAAGAAGATACGTATTTGGACTAATCCACGTCCTACGGGCGACAACATAAATTAGTCTCCGTATACAATCCACGAGCAACCACAAACAAAAAAAACACCCACGACAGGAAGTGATCATCTGGAGAAGGAGAAAGTTGTTACCGCGACACGGTAGCGTAATTAACTGCAGGGGCTTGCGCCTGCGGGGAAGAGCGTCCCCACAATCAAAAATCCCTCAAACGAGAGGGAATCTGACGAAATCTGCTATATCGGCCGTATCCATTTAAACCTTCGATACACGGTGCCATAAATCAACTTGGCATCTTCGGAGAGGTGGACGGATAGCACCAATTAGCATCTGCCCCCAGATTCAGGCAAGACGTTTGTCTTCCAGGTTTTCGGCGGTAAACAGACATGGTTACAATGCGGTACTCTATTTAAGTAACTTGGAGTTCTAGTCTTGATTCATATCCTTGATTCATGGTCATCATTCATCGCAAATTTTGAATCTTGTTCATCATACTAATCCTCTTTGGTGTATTGGTTGCAAAATCATGACGGACAGAAGTTTGAAGACGTACCAGAGGCGTGTGGATGACGCCACCTTACTTGGAGTAATTCATGGCTTGCTAAAGAACCAGAAACGGCAGACTGAGCTGAACCAGCGGCAAGCCGAAGCTTTTCAGGAAAGTTTGCGGACCGTCCAGCAGTCCGTAAACAATGTTGTGGCCAAATCAATAGAGCGTGTGGGTACCGTGGCAGATTTCAGGAGACTTGGTCCGTCCATTTTCACTGGTCTGGAGGAGCCGTTGCCAGTAGAGCAGTGGCTAGTCGATACGGAGAATTTGCTCGTTGCAGCACAGATTCCAGAGGACAAGAAAGTGGATGTAGTACGCATCCAATTGATAGACTATGCCCGTGAATGGTGGCTTGTGGAAGAGACCCGCTTGCCCAAGCCGATCAGTTGGGCAGATTTTTCGAAGAGTTTCTTGGAGAAGTTCTTCCCGCATACTGCACAGGAGGAAATGGAAGAAAAGCTTATCAGTTTGAAGCAGAACGGCGTACCCGTGAATGTACATGCGGCTGAGTAGACCCGGCTCAGTAGATTCGCTGGACCTTTGGTTGCCAACGATGCTGATAGGGTAAGGAGGTTCATGCGCAGTTTGGACGTGGACATCCAGAGGTAAATAATATCTCTGGGTTTGACCACTTTCTCACAAGTACTTAAAGCGGCTCGAGAGCAGCAGAGCCTATAAATGAAGACTGGAAATACGCAGCAACCGACAGTTGCGGTACGGAAGCCGGCGTTTACGCCGAATCAAGCGCCTATACGCAGAGGTATTCCAATGGACAGGTGTGGCGTTATACCAATGAAGAAGCCAGTTTTGCCCAAGCAAAAAAGGAAGGGTGTTGTACGATTACTGCCAACGACCGGGTCATTTCTGGAGAGATTGTCGAAGGAGACTTGGACTTTGTCTTATTTGTGGATCAGCTGATCACACCACTGATACTTGTCCATCGAAGCTTTGCATGAAAGATGATGTTTAGAGGCCACCACAAAAACAGTTTCGGGAGTAGGAGCAATTAACTCAGGGATCCAATCAAGCTCGAGCCTTACCCTGACGGCTGAAGAGGCCAAGGATTCAGATGAAGTTGTTTCAGGTATCCTACTTGTTCGTAATTTTTCCCGCATTAGCATTATTCGATTCTAGCGCATCCTATTGTTTTGTGTCGTCCAAGAGTACAGCTACACACTCAATTACTTGCACGACCCTGTCTAGTTGTTGGGACATACACACTAGGAATTGGAAGATCATAGCTAGTAGAGAATATAAGGATTGCTCTGTAGTTACTTGCGGACGGGAGTTATTCGCAGATTTCTTGGTGTTTGATAACCGGAAGTTATGAAGTTGTCTTGGAAATTGGTGGTCTCACTTTCCAGGCTCACATTGATTGTAAGGCAAAGAAAGTGATTTTCCAGATTCCCGGACATTCGGAGTTTGTTTTGCTGGAAGAAGCTGTTCTGTCGGACCAGTCAAGTTTAGGGTTAGGCCGACAAACAATGTTCTTTCGTCAATGGAAGTTGAGGCGCCAGCTATAGTTCGAGATTTCATACACGTGTCCGAGGACATCTCGGGTTTACCGCCGAAACGAGATGTAGAGTTCGCGATCGCCCTTGTTCCTGGTACAGCGCCAACCTCAAAGGCGTATTATCCAATGGCACCAATGGAGTTGGAAGAAGTCAATTACTTGAGAAGGGCTGGATTCGCTGCAGCAATTCATCTTGGGAAGCTCCAGTTCTTCTAGTAAAAGGACGGCACGCGGATAAATATGTGTCAGTTTTGAGACATTGTAGCAGAAATTGATAACCGCTCCTAGTTTGACCGTACCAGACGGTTCCGGAGGATTGTTGATTCACAGCAATGCATCTGGGGAAGGATTGGGATGTGTTTTGATACAGCTGCAAGTACAGTCGTCGTTGATCATGAATATTAAAGCAGCGCAGTTACAGGAACCAAGATTGCAGAAGTTTCGAGAATAAGTTGAAGAGGACTTGTTGATTCATGAAGATGGTTCGTTGTGGTATGGTAGCCGTTTGTGTGTGCCAAAAGGAGACATTCAGGAAGAAGTTATGAAGGAGGCATACAGTTCCGCGTATTCCGTACATCCTGGAGGCACGAAGATGTATCACGGTCTAAGACAGCATTTCTGGTGGGAAGGCATGAAAAGGGAGATTGCTCGTTTTGTAGCAAAGTGCTTGGTGTGTCAGCAAATTAAGGCTGAACATTAAAGGGTTACTGGTTTATTACTACCACTTCCGATTTCTCAATAGAAGTGGGAACATATAACCATGGATTTCGTGACGGCTTTACCGCGGAGTCCAAAGGGCAACAATGCAGTTTGGGTGATTGTTGATCGATTGACCAAAGCAGCTCACTTCATACCGTTTCGAGTTGGTCAGTCAACAGAAGCGTTAGCAGAACGGTATATGCAGGAGATTGTGAGATTGCATGAAGTACCTCTGAGCATCGTGTCCGACCGTGACACCCGATTCTTATCACACTTCTGGAGGAGTTTACAGGAAAGTTTGGGGACGCGATTGAAGTTTAGCACAACTTATCATCCTCAGACAGATGGCCAGTCGGAGAGAACAATCCAAACTCTTGAAGATATGTTGAGAGCTTGCATGTTGTACTTCAAGGGTTCGTGGGAGGATCATCTACACTTAGTAGAGTTTTCGTACAACAACAGCTTTCAGGCGACTATTCGGATGGCTCCATTCAAAGTATTGTATGGTCGCAAGTGTCGCTCACATGTTTGTTGGGACGATATTGGAGAACGAAGATTGTTGGGACTGGATTTGATCGTGCAAACCGTGGAGAAAGTTAATACTATCCGGAATTATATGAAGGCAGCACAAGATCGGCAGAAGTGTTGGGCCGATAAATCGAGAAGACCTCTAGAGTTTGCTGTTGGTGATCCGATATTCTTGAAGATATCACCTAATAGAGGAGTGATTCGTTTTGGGAGTCGAGGCAAGCTTAGTCCTCGATTCATGGGGCCTTTCGAGATTTTGGAGCGTGTTGGAGAAGTGGCTTATCGATTGGCGTTACCATAATCTTTGGCGAATATTTATGACGTGTTTCATGTATCTCAACTCCGTAAGTATGTTCGAGATAAAGCACACGTGCTAGATCATTCGGAGCTGACTGTAAGAGAGGATTTGACCTTTGAGGAACGACCGATGTCGATTGTTGATCGAAGAGAAAAGGTCCTTAATAACAAGGTTATCCCTCTCGTACTTGTTTCTTGGGGAAATCGGTCGCATGGAGAATCGACTTGGGAACGAGAAGAAGAAATTTGATAGAACTTTCGACACCTATTCTTGTAGATTCGTGTTGTTTACCTTTTCTTGTCTTGGGAATTTCGAGGACGAAATTCTTTTTGTAGTTGGGTATAATGTAATACCCTAGTTCATTTATACCAGTTCCAGTTCATGTATTTCTTTATTTATGGTATTTTCCTGATTTATTGTGTTTTGGGTGTGAATAGTGTATTTGATATTTGTATTTGCATCCGACCCAACCCGCATGCTTGAAACCAGTCTTGATTCATGTTTATGATTTATCATGACCTGTTACATGGATCGTGCACTTTCATTTTAATTTATTCATCTTGAATATCGGCATTTTATCTGGCATTTTCATTTTTACAATATAACATTTTAAGTCACATAAAATATTTTAAAAAATACATTGCATGGCCTGCATGATACCCCTAGCCCCGTGGTAACATCCGCGCATCTTTTTCTCGTCCTATTCAGTGAAACGGACTTGTTTGGATGACTATGCGCACGTGCGTGCATCAGTTCTTGGGGGTATGCATTTTTCGTTATCCGAACATTCATTTTTTATTTTGGTCGACATGTATATTTTTCGTATTTTAAAACTGAATTTTAGACCCGACCCGGGAATATTTTGGACTATATTTGTATTTACCAAAATATCAAATTTTATTTATATAATATTAATTTTATAAATTGATACAAATTAAAATTTAGTTAACTAATAAAAGATTTTTTAAATTTAAATCTAAGCTAATTTCCTAACAAACTAACAACCCCTTTCTCTCTCTCTCTCTCCTCTGCATATATATATTTATATATATTTTATTTATTTAATTTTTTATTTCCTTATTTAATACACAGCCTCTTCTTCTTACTTCTTCTTCTTCTTTCTTCTTTCTTTTTCTTGATCTTATTTCTTGATTCCGGTGATCACAGAGCCGTGCTCGTCGCTGACGATCCGAGTGATCCAGTGAACGTACCTGACTTGCGTGATCACCCTCGTGCGTTGTTTGGAACCATTCCGTGTACCGTGCGCGCGTCGCGACATTTCGCCGACGAAGGACGTTCCGTACACATCCGTTCTTGTTCCGTCTAGGCAAGTTAATCTTGCTACATGTTATATAACTCATTATATACCTATTTAAATAAATACCACACCTGTATTTTAAATCAAGCATCCCATGTTCCATATTACAGCCTTTCGACGTTCCATTTACATTTGTATAGTGCATTTCAGATCTAGGGCATGCATACCAATCTTAATTACATGCTATATTACTTTAGACGCATCTATTTTAACAAATGGAACAGATGTATTTAAAATTATGCACCCCATGTTTAATTTTATAACTTTTCGATATTCCATTTGCATCCATTCATATCATTTCAGATCTAGGTCATGAAAACTTATCTTTTTACATACTATATTATCACATACTGCATCAAATTGAATAGTTACATTTCATATTGCTTAGTTATATGTTCCGCAATTGTTAGTTTATCATTTTACGATTATATGATACCCGTTTGCATCCATATCATTTAAAATATATATCATCGTAATATTTCTTATTATTATCTTTAATTAGTTTATAATCTGCATTTTATAATGTTATACATTTGAAAATATTATATTTTACACATGAAACGTCGTTGAAAAGCGGATACGACAAATCTGAAATTTACTGTACACCTTACCTTATAAAATTCATTATAAATCATAGAAAAATCATTAGTATACGTTCTTTAGTTTGTTACGAAGCTAACTCAGAATAGTATAACTCTATGAAATATTTACTTACAAAATAAATTGTTTAAATAGCGTAAAATGCAAATGAAAATATCTCTAAACTGCTGTCCAGGGAAATTCCAGCAGCAAACTTTCAATTTCGAATGTTCATAGATTTTTGTAGGAACAACCTGAGATACTTCAACTTATAAAAATAAAAACCTTATTGAAGTCTCTTTGTTTTGGTATAAGACACGTCCCTTTTGGAGAATGTTTGTTATTTTTAAGCTATTTTACAAATCAGGGTGACGCTGAATTTCCGAACGGAACTTTCTTGTGCATGGTTAATTAATACCACTTTTATAGTTATTAATCGGTTTGAATATGTTATCCATGTTAATATTATTATATCAATATCTATTTAATAAATAATAGTACTTGTGTTTTAATATTCAGCAAATTTTACCGATTTACAGTTTTATAGTATCTGTCTGTATCCGTACGGTTTATTACATATCTAGTTGCACGCCGAGACCATATTATTTCATGTTACTGTTGTATTAGTGCACCATGCTTGATAATTTTGTATCCTACATAGTCATGATGTAACCCCTGACAAAATATTTGTGCATCCATGTTTTACCGTGCATCCGTACTTGCTACAGTTTTAGTATGAGCATCCGCTTGACACATGTGCACTACCTGTCATGACCTGATATAGACTTGATACCTGATACACCACTACTTGACATGACTTGATACATGTACACTACCTGACATGACCTGATATATCACTATTTGACATGTTACCTGATCCTGTTTCTAATTCCGACAATCCTGACATGTTGTCCCGATGGATATATCCTGTTGTCTGTACAGACAAACTTGTTCCTGCTCGATCCTGTGTTGGAATTAGTCTCAGATTTATAAATACTTGATTTACACACATAACTTCGGGGTATGGGGAAACAAGAATGTAGCTGAACGTAACTCAAAGGGCTATTATATCATTTTACCGTGGTCCCGTGGGGAATGAACGGGACATAGACTCACAGTCTATTACATCATTTTACCGTGGTCCCGTGGGGAATGAACGGGGCATAGACCGATGGGTTACGATGAGGATTACATTAATTGATTTCGAATAACTGTAGAGTAGATAACCCTATAGCACAGTTTAGACTACTCACTGCACTTCACCTGTTTATATCCTGTTCACTGATCTATATTCATGTTACGGTTTACTTGCTACTGATGACTTGTTACTGTTCATACTTCACGTCTACATATTTCATCACATCCTGCTTGCTTAGAATTATTGATATTTTGACGCACTGACGTCTGGGTTTCGCATGATCCAGATCCCTTATCTTTATCGCAGGCTGTCCAGGAGTATTTTGATCAACAGGCCGAGCAGTGAGGACCTGTTATTAGTTTAGTTTAGTTTAGTTTCCTTTCAGTATTTTCATTCCTGATGTGAGCCCGCATTATGGGACGTACATTCCAGTTTATTATTGTATTGGATCCTTTTGCTTCCGCGTTATTTTTATTCTTGACTCGTTATTCTGGCTCATGGACATGTATTAGATAGTTGTTTATTATTTTACTGTTCTTGATATGTCTACAGCCGTAATGTGACTGTGGAGAGATATTTCATATTCACAGGTAGCATGGTTGGCTCTGTCATGTTTCTATCTTAGCGCACTCTGGGAAGCGGGGCGTGACATCGGCGGGTATAATCCCATACGCTGGAAGCAGTCGCAAAATAGGACGTCTGCCGAGTTTCCCGAGTCAACGAGAGTTCTCTTGACTTTGTACCTATTTATCCGAGCCATGATAACTAAGGGATCATTGTACAGGACAGATATGCCATGTAGGTCCTCGTCGGTGAAGGTGATGGGGAAACCTTCCTGCACTTCTTGGAGGGGGAGCATCTAAGGTCATGATTGGCCGGATACGGCGGGTATCTTCATTGCTCGGAGTTGAGCCAACGGAGACGACCAATATCAGCCGACTGTTAACTCTTCGGTTAGGGGTTGATCGGCTTGCTCCCTATCTGCTTGACGTCTGTCTTATAGCTATTTTGCCAAGTGACCGGAGCGAATCAGCTCTTCAATGTAGTCGTGCAGCTGCTTGTAGTTCTTGGTCGGGTGTCCCTGTGACCGATGAAAGGAACAGTACAGACCGCGGAGTCGCTTGCTCGGCCTTTGTATCACTAGTGGAACCTTGAAGAATCTCTCGCTCTTTGTCTCCTCTAGCAGCTTGGCCTATGAGACATTCAGAAGAGTGTACTTGTGAAACTTCGGAGAATAAGGTTTCAGACAATCAGCCTTCTTCTTCTCTTCCCGGTCCTTTTTCTTTCGGTCTGTCCGGTCTCCATAGGGGAGATTAACATCCACCTCGGATTCGAGTTGGATTTCCCGTTCGGTCCAGACTTTTATATCGTCCATGGTCTTAGGTTGCGCTAATGCAAAAGAGCGGAGCCACTCTTTATGCCTAAAGACTGGATCTTAGGGCGGTAATGACCATCTCTTCCCGATGCTTAGGTAACTCTAGAAGAGCATTGTAGAACCGGGTAATATAGCCCTAGAAAGATTCCATGTTCTCACTCTTGATAGTGAACAGCTAGTCGACCGATCTCTTCTGTCGTCGGTTGCCGACGAAGTGGGTAAGTAACTGAGTAGATCACTCGTCGAAAGTCAAGATTGAGCGCGGAGTCAGGCCGCGGAACCAATCTCGCCTAGCCCAAATGAGAGTAGTGGGGAACGCTCGGCACTAAGCCACGCCCGTATTATCTTGAAAGCTCATGCTCGTAGTGAAAGCGTCCATGTGGTCCTTTGGGTCGGAATTCTCGTCGAAAATAGCCACTTTGGGCAGCTTGTTCCGGGAAGAGACCCGCTCTCTCAGTAATTGCTCGGTAAAGGGCTTCATGGGAGAGCTCGCGAAATACTTAACCGGGCCGCCGAGCGAATGGGAGGCAAACTGCATTTCCTCGATCTTCTTCTGAAGGACCTCGATTTGCTACTGGTATCCTGAGGATTCTCTATAATCGGAGTTCTTGTTGTCCCTGTTCTGGGCTTAGGCAACAGAACGGCTTCGTCTTCGCTCGATCACGTTCCTCAGATCCTCAGGATGAACCTTTCGTTGCTTTTCCCGGGGAGCTCAGTGTGCACGGTCTTGGTTATTACAGTGAAGTCGGTCTTCCCTAGAATCAGGCGACATGACCGACGTCGCCTCAGAGGGCGACGGAGCACGGCGAGCATTGAAGCGATAGTTCGGTTAGTCCTGAGACCTCGGCGTCGGACTATTCGGCACCCAACGAGTCATAGAATCATTTCCGTATGGGTGTCATGACTGCCGGAATCGGCACGTCGGTATTTCGTGGTATCGGGATTGACACAAGCGAGGCTGAGGACTTGAGTGTGTCCATCTGTCGTTTCACGCCCGCCACCGTTCTGGAGAGCAGGGGTAGGGGTTTGTTGGGCATGGCTAGCAGTTTGAACGTGAGCGAGCGTGTCCACCATTGCTTCTAGTCGGTCGATCCATGTCATTAGAGCTTCGATGACATTGGGAGGAGGAGTGGAACCGTCCCGGCCCCCGTTACGAAGCACATGATGGCTCGAACTAGGATCTTCGTTGCGATGATTGCTGACCATCGAATCGAAAGCGAAAGATCAACTTTTTGATGGAAAAAATTTCTTGTTCCCATAAATGGCGCCAACCGATGGAGGTCAGGATCTCTCTCAGATATCGTCCTCCGTCGATCTTTTGGCCAGCGGAACTGAAAGACTGTGATTTGGAGGGAAAGTGGATCTCAATAGATTTGCTGGTTGATATTAACGCCGAGCTACCTGCTAAAGAATTCCCGGAATGGGAAACCACCGTAGGACCCTCCGAAGATCAAGTAAGTACCGGGGAACAATTGGGCAGAGTAGCAGCGCATTGGATTGAGTTTGAGTTATCTGAGTCGTCTGGAAGAGGGGTTTATATAGTGGTTATATGGAGCGAGCCGATGCGAGATTCTCGCCGTCCATTTCGCCCCTGCATAACGTCTTCATTGATGGCGAGATACGCCCATCAATGGCGAGATACGCCAGTGTAGAATATTGCAGGATGTGGAGCGGCGGGGATGTCGTCGTAGCGAGATACATGGAGCTGTTAGAACGCTCGTGCTCTATGCTCCCGGCCAAGCTTGGATGCTGAGGAATCTCAACTATAGAATAGCTTGGAGACGAGCAAAGAAGTTGAGAAAGCCCAGTTCTTTGATTGCTCGGAGACGAGCTACTGGTAGGCAGTTGGTCGAAGGAGGAACGCGCCAGGCAGGGGCCTCGAGAGGTTGGAGCCTATCTCTCGGAATGAGCCTCGGAGGCGAGGCTCCGAGGAATACTCCCGTAGCATCATACTTATTCCATTTCCGTAGCATCCAAAAATCTAGCGGGTTTACGTGGATGACACATGATCTGCTATGTGTCTTGATCAGGAGAACCCCCATTGGTGTGCACCATCCAGCCATCTCAGGAGAAAGGTCTTGTCGGTTTTCATTTTACCGTTTTGTCGAGTGCCATGCACCCTGCTGATTTCTAATTTATGATAGTGAAGAAGCATCACCTAAGAGTGCCCATATATACCTCTTGCATCACATTCTTCTGTCATGATGACGGTTAAAGCAAAGACAAACAGATATTTTGAACGAGAAACTATGGCCAACTGTACATTTTCCTAACTTGGTTATGCCAAAAAAGATTTAATTTAGACCTCAAGTTTAGTGAACTAACTAGGAAAGAGACACTCTACAAACTGCCTGGTCTACATATTAATTTCGACCTCTTAATTAAAGGCGTTTGATTATTTCACACTGGCTTTTTATTAAATACATTTTAATCAATAGAAGTGTATTTTATTAATTACTTATTATGATTTAAAATATGTAACAAACACAGATATGCTGTATGTGTTTTGTAATCAATACATTTTATTCAATACTAATTTAACATGACTTGAAATTTTACACTGACAAATATGCATGCAAGTGAATATTACATAAATTGATAAATGAGGAAACGAGTTATCAGGAGGTAACTGATATAAGAACCCGTCTATTATATAGCCCAATCCGACCGTCAAATGGACGATCCACTCTGTCCACCTTGTTCTACACATACGGTGATTAATGTGTGTAAAATTTGATAGGTTTTGAAGCCTTTCATATGTTGGATCAAGCGATCCCGATATATGATATTTTTATGGGCGATTAAAAGTTATCCATTTTTGAAATGATTAATCCATCACGAGTAATAGTTCAAATCAACTAAATATTTACACACATTGATCACTTCGTCTGTGGAACAAGATGGACAAAGTGGATCGTCGATTTGACGGTTGGATTGGACCCATATAGGCTAGCTGACGGTTCTTGCATCGGTCACTATAGTTGATAACCCGTTTCTTCATCATAATAAATATGGTAACAACTATACCATATATATTACTAGCTTATTTTCCTAATTTATCAGTATATGTGACCGGAAATTAACGTGTCAGCCATGGAGCATTTGCTTAACGTGGATCCCACACGTATAAACGTGTTCCGCATTCTTTCAAAAAAATGAAAATTTACGTGTTCCGCATCGGTCATGAGATTTGACTTTTCTTTTGTGTCCAATCGTTTTCTCTTTCCTTTTTTCTTAACGTGAAAAATTAATCCTTTTTTTATTATTTAAATCCTGGGCAGGTTGGAGGAAGAGATATAATTTCTACTTTGAATTCTAAGTTTGTTATTGACAACATACTGGTGAAGGGAGTTTATTATGAGGCCACACTTGACACTTGTACTTATTTTTATTTTGTTTATATCCTTCATTTATTCTTTATTTTTATCCTTTTCCTTTGTAAAGCATGAATTCCTTGCGACTGTTTATAATTTGCAGCTCAACCTATCTCATATATCTTTCATCAAAAAAACTTATCTCATACCTTCAAGGAAATTATTTATTTGGCCCAAATCATACCAATACCGTCCATATGTGTCAAAAATGAAAATAATGGAGGACAATAGTACCATGATAAAATCTCCCGTTTCTTTGGAAGATTGGAATTGGGGCATCTTGATCTTAATAGTAAAAAAATGTAGATGCAAATAATTTTATGTGATTCGAATATTTTTTAACCGTTGATTTAGTAGAGCATGTCGGTGAACCATTTATTTTTCATCTACTAATCAACCGTTAAGAGGTAGGAGAATCACATGAAAATTGTTGTACCCACATCTTAAATGAAAAATATCAAGATGGTCTTTATCGATAGGCAATTTTTTTTATAGGATTTGTAGGGTTACGGCAGCGTCCCGGCCATCAATACGTGGCCAAACGCGGAACAAAAACTTTTAAAATCCGGCTAATGGAAGCCTAATCGACGGATCGTACCATTAACCCTATACTAGTTCTATAAAAAGAGTTTGGAAAGGTTATACTGATCAATCCGTGTCCTTCGGTCTTCAACCTCTGTCCTTAGCTCCCCGCGGCTCCTTCGGTCTTCAACCTCTGTCCTTAGCTCCCCGCGGCTGCCTCGATGAAGTTCAGTCTCCGGTCTCTCTCGTCGAAGACGATCCACATCGAGAATTAGTAATACGGGCTCCCGCTTCAAAACCGAAGTAATTCGGGTATCCAGTTTGCTAGCCAAGATATCCAAGATAAAATAAAGATTGTGTGTGAATATTTTGTCTCAAAACACCCAATGTTTCTCAACACTTGAGATGAAATGGGTGGAAGTTGAAGAAGAAGCCATTGGAGGAAAAGAGTGAGCTCAAGAAAAGGCAACTAAAGAAAATGTTGTGCTCTTTTTCTTTTTGTGTATGTTATGAGATATATTGTGTCAGCAACGAAAGAAAAATCATCACTCAAAATATCTGCCATCTCACCACAATAATTTCTCACCAAACCCACACAAAATATCTAGCATGTCACAATGAATCATCCATGACACAACACTATGAGTCACCATGAATCACCCATGTGCATGCACCATGCCAAAAATAAATGAGTCGCAATTTTCTCACACAATAAAACATTTAAAACTAAATGTTTAATCCAAAAATGAAATGGCAATTCTAAAGTGATCTTGTAACAAATTACAATAATACCTCTCATCCGTATATATATACCTGCATCCGTATTCCGACTGAATACGAGTACAACGAGACGAAAATAATCCAACAATATAATACTAGGATCCGGCTTAAACCAAAACCCACTAGTATTATCCGTCCGATCATGATCCGTGCATAAGTGCACGTATATGATCGAACCCTGCCATAAAACCATACGACCTCTACAACGTTTCGCCCGAATCAGGGAAACCCTCTGTGTGGGACTCTAAAGACTCGTCAATACGCTGGCAGTGAGTTTAACCACAAGCACGTCAGTGGCACTAGCTGTACGTAACGGCTGCCCAGGTATTGAGCGAAAGAGAGGCCGACGAGCAAACTCATCCTGAAACCCTACTGAGCCTGACAGTGAAAATATCCGTACAGTCTGGTCCGTTCATCTATGAGTATCGCATATCAAGTCTAGGGGGTGGATAAAGTCAGACCCCTAATAACTTGACATTTAGTGTCAGTATGAAGCCTATCACCAAGTGAGAAACTACTGATCCGAATCAGTAATTCTCGTCTACCCGGTCGAGAATTTCTGGTGATGGTCATCCGTGCACTTCGCGACATCAACCCCTAATACCGGGAGAGACGAATCCCCTGACGATCTGCTCACTGCCTCCATGTGGCTTGGGACTGTACCCAACTAAAACCTGTTTGCACGACTCCTTTGAGCCGTGGTAGGATAGTAATCAAAGCACAGTGGGAACTCACACGAGACAAATGACGATCTCAGGTCGATAGACTAATCTGTACATATGTCACCAGGGAACTGCTATCTGATAATAGCTATAATACCAACTAGCATATTCCCAGCGAGTCCGTCCGGTGTACTCATAACCCAATGAGCACCTGTATAGATCTTAGGTGAACCAACTAACACCAATAGCTTGTGAGAACGGCTACCGCCTCTCGTCGGAGTCTCGATCCGTATACACTAGTCTACTCTTGGAGTATCGATGCCCAGTCTCGAAACTCCCACGACTAGGGACATTTTAAAGATGTGCTTATAGACCACCCTACTCTCACATATATGATCGCCATCATACTGCTGGTAGTCAAGTAAGAATCCTATGGGCTATATCAATATGTAATAGTGATCTATAATGTCACCTGAAGTATGCACATGATGATAAAGACAAACCAGATATCATACTATCATCTCGAGTAAAACTGTTCTACCGGTATAGGTCCTCTCTCAATCATTGCAATCACGTGTTTGTGATCCAATAATTGACTTGAGAGCACTATAGCCAACATAATTGACTTTTGACTACAACCATAAAAGGATGTATTTCCTAAGGCCTTTGTTCTCTATTATTTTCCTTAAAAATATATGTTATTGAGAAAATTGTTTCGAGGCCTAGTTTGGAGAGATAACTTATTTTTAAAGGCTTATATCATAGAAATTATCATGTGGTTTACTTGAGTTTTCCAAAACCATCATGTAGTTCAAACTCATCACGAAAACACCCATGAACTTTCAGTTCGTGGTAGAAAAACATCATGTGGTTTAATTAGTAAAGCTTTTTGGCGATTAACGGATCATGTGATAGCATATTTGATTGATTATTGTAGTTTTATTCTAAATTATCCATTCTAATTTCATTATATTAATTTTTTTCTTTTAAATTTCGATTCAATTTCAAATTGAGATTGTTTGACTAAATATTCAAACCTAAAGTTTGCTCTTCAAATTAGGTTAAATTTCCCACTAAACATCACTATAAGTTTGATTTAATTTCAATACATCTAAAAGATCCATATTTTCATTGAAATAAGAAGTTATTTTAATCAATTTTTATAATAAATAACCGTAGGGGAATTCTATATAACAAATATAAGTTTGAGAGGGTTTTCATGATGAGTTTAAACTACAGGGTCGTTGTAAAGCATATGGTGGTGATTTCTATATATAAAGCCATTTTTAAACCCACGTAGTTTATAATATCATGGAAGGAATAACACCCACTCCAAATTCTTTTCAAAATTGTGGAAAAACCAATATCTACAAAATACAGATGTTTGAAGTTCAAAATAAATTGTGTGTATTATATTCAAGATACATTTGCAAATATTCCATGTTTATCCTCTTTCTTTGTAGTTAAATACGCATACGATTATTCTCTCAAAAAAATTATTCGTATGATTCCTATTCCAAAACCTACATGTCCGTTTTCAAATACGTTATCTCCAGTACAATTCCTTCATCTCCGTTTTCAATATTTGCATATCTTCTCTTGAATCCCTAATCTACAATCCAATTCTCCTATCACGGCTCTCAATCCGCTATCTCAACTCTCATTCTCTGAAACTAAGGTTATAAAAAATTATTAAGAAGTAAAAAACTAACGCAAACAATAATAAAAAGGGAAAACAACAATGGAAAAAATGAGTTTAGAAAGAAAATATGCTCATAAAAGCAATTGGGACAAGTAATGATAAAGAGAGAACGATAAAAACACCATGAAAACTATAGATACATAATAAAAAATCTCATGCTTTAATATTTTAAAAAAATATTAAAAGGGTATTATAGACAATATTTATATATATATATATATATAAATATATATATATATATATAAAGAGAATAATGAGGAAAGATGCCGTAGGAGAGAATTTCCTCTTATGGCGTCGAAAAAATACAACATCCATTGTGTTTTCCGACGATCGGAATCCATCATCTTCATCGTTATCATCTAAGATGTGGGTACACCAAATTTCATGCGATTCTACAACCTTTTCACCGTTGAATTAGTGGGTTCAAAATTAACGGTTTACCGACAATAGAACTTTTACATTACTAAATCAACGGTGAAAAAGTTGTAGAATCATATGAAATTTGGTGTACCCACATCTTAGATGATAACGATGAAGATGATGGATTCCGATCGTCGGAAAACACTGTGGAGGTGTATTTTTTGTACGCCATAGGAGGAAATTCCCTCCTATGGCCTCTTTCCTCCATTATTCTCATATATAAATTAGGGTTTGGGTTTTAAGTAAAGTAAAAGTATATTTTTAGGATTTCTCACAATTTTGGAATTTCTGGGTTTGAAAATAAATCATCTACTCAAAACCTGTACTAGTGAATAATTTAATCAAAGTTATAATAATATGAAAAATCTTCTCTCCACTCAGTGCAAAGAAGCAATAGTAGCCTTGAGATGTTTGATATTATGGGTCCCATCTTCTCCTATAAATAAGAGGAGAAGAGTGAGGCTCCTCCTCAAACTTTGCAAAACACACACACACACATGGCCGTAACAAGAGGACTGATGTCACTCAATTTCACTATCAAAGGGAGCCAAAGGTCTAGTACTCGCAACCACAAAGCAACAAATTATAGTTCCCAAGTCTATTTCCCACAAAACATTCCAATTTTGCAACAATTGGGATCAACTTCTCATGTGACGACTGAGGTAATATTAATTTGACCCTATTCTAATATTCATTGTCACATATTTTAAAGTCAGTTTAGCATTTTCAATTTGTAAGTTTTTCTAGTGTAGGTAAATTATAGAAATGGGTTAAATAAAGAGAGGTGAGGTAACAAGTGTGATGGAAGATTAGGGGTGTTCACATGTCCGATTGGACGGGCTTTACGTGTTTTTGCATCCAAAACCCGAACTTGCAGGTGGGTTTTTTCCCTCATACAAAAACCCACCCGATCGAACGGTTCTTAAAAACCGCACTTGCACAATTTAGGTTCGGGCGGGTTCTGGATGCGGGTCGGATTTTTGTGGATAGTTAGCGGATTTGAAGTATATATTAGATTAGTCAATTAAATTTATTTGAGTGGCATTTTTAGCATAAAATGTCTTATGGATTAGAATTTTTGGGGCAAACTGCATAATTTTTAAGTTTAGAGAGTTTTTCTTTTTCTTTGGTTTTTTTCCCTTTATAAATGCTTCATAAACTTGTTATTTATGTAAATTAATTTGCAGGACTATTCAACCATGAAGCACATGGAGAACATAGCGAATGTAAAAAACATTCTCATGCAAGTAGAGGACCCACTAGAGTCCATGTTGACAGTTGATTACCTACAAAAACTTGGCATTGACTACCATTTCAAGGAAGAGATTGAAGCCATGCTTGGTTCCTTGTATGATAACATCTCTCATGATGATAAAGAAATTATAAACGATTTATTTCATGCTTCTCTTTCCTTTCGTTTGTTGAGACAAGCTGGGTACCCAATTTCCACTGGTACGCTGATTTTAGTTTTCTCATTCATAATCAATCCACCTTATTTGCTTTTTCTTTTTCCTTTTTTTTGGTGAATTGTCAAAACCCCCCAGCCAAGTTTCCGGCTCACAAAACGGCCACGTCTCCAAGGCACATGTCAAAAACCTCCTGAAAAAGTTATCTGTTGCCAAAACACCCCTTACCTACCATATCTATGCAATTGCTTGCTATGTATGAGTTAATTAGACACATCATGCAATTATGTAAATACTATAGGAAGGTTTCCTCGGGGGTTTTTGACTACCGGCCGGGTTTTTTGACAGCGGGAAAAACAACTTGGGGAGTTTTGAAAATTTACCTTTTTTTTGTTCTCTTGTGTAAATTTGTAAAACTTCTAATTATCACTCATCAAACAGATGTGTTCAAGGAGATGATAGACAAAGAGGGGGGATTTAAATCAACACACAAAACAGATGTTCAAGGACTCTTGAGCTTACATGAAGCATCATACTTGAACACAGGAGAAGATATCCTCTTTAAAGCGAACGAGTTCTCAAGCAATTACCTAACATGATCAGCTTTGGAAAAATTGGAACCTAATGTTGCAAAATCAGTGAGGCATGCATTGAAGCATCCATGTCACATGACCATATCTAGGTACAATGCAAGTCATTATCTTGATCAATATTGCAACACTAATGGATATGGGATAAAAGAACTAGCAAGATTGGATTTCAACTTGGTTCAATCAATGCACCAAGAAGAGCTAAACGAGATTTTAAGGTAAACCTCTATTTGGAACATCAACTTTTAAATAATAGGGAAAATTATCTTGGGGTTTTTGACAGCTGAAAAGTTTGTAGGTTTATTTTTCTTGACAATTTACCTAAAATATTTACACATCAGAATGAATTGATCAAAAAATTCAAAGTAACTGTTTCGTATTTTTTTTTCTGATAGTTGGTGGAAAAGCACGGGTTTGGCACAAGACTTAATGTTCGCACGAAACCAGCCTTTGAAATGGTACCTATGGAGTATGACCGTACTCCCCGATCCACAATTCTCCAAGTGCAGGATCCAGTTGACAAAAGTCATAGCGTTTATTTACGTCATCGATGATATCTTCGATATATATGGCATGCCAGAAGAACTCGACCTTTTCACCGAGGCTACTAGCGAGTAATGCTTAATTATCATCTCTTTTAATTAATTTTGAGTAAAATTCCAAGGGGTAATATGCTAATGCTCAACCCCAATGCAGATGGGAACTTTCAAGTGTAGCAAAACTTCCTTCTTATATGCAAACTTGCTACATGGCCTTATACAAAACCAGTGACGAAATTGCACAAATCATCTCCAAGGACCAACATTGGAACTCAAAAAACTCTCTGAAGAACTCAGTTTGTGTTTCATTCAAGTGAAGTTTGAGCCAATTTTAATTAACTAGTTCAATTGAATGTACGTTTAACTTATTTTATTTTTGTTTTCATGATGATTATATAGTGGGCAAGATTGTGCAATGCATTTTTGGTGGAATCAAGATGGCTTAGATCAAAGCACATTCCAAAGCCAGATGACTCCTTGAGGAATTCAGTGGTTAGCTCAGGGTTGCATGTTGTGTTGATGCACACTTATTTCCTTTTGGGGGAATGAATCAATGAGGAGAATGTGAGTTTTCTGGAGAGCAACCCTTCACTTTTGTCGTGCCCTGCAACAATCCTAAGGCTTTGGGATGATCTTGGAAGTGCCAAGGTACACTACTCACTGATTTAAATCTTGACAAATGAAAACCCTCGCCACGTTTCAAACTTTGCGAAAAAACCCTGGGCTTTTTTGCTCTTGTTAAAAATCCCTGGGCCCAATCAAAACCCATATATACCAGTTGCATGTGATATCTAATCAGTTGTTTGTAGTATCTAAGCAGTTGCCTGTAATATCTAAGCAGTTACAGTTACATGTAACTCATTTAGGCCATGTATTCGCTCAACGGCTTGGATATTAGGTTTTTCACAAATTAAGATTTTGAACAGCAGACACTTTCCAACAATTTCGAAAATTACAGGGGATTAGAGAACTCTCGAGCAGACCGGAAGCTTATTGACAACTTACCCAACTTTTTTTTATGCTGCACATTGCTATCGATTATTTAATGAGACTCAATTTCAGGATGAAAACCAAGAAGGATTTGATGGTTCATATGTGGAATGCTACATGAAAGAGTTCCCCCATTGCTCTACTCAAAGTGCAAGACATCATGTTGGACAAATTATTTCCAATGCTTGGTTGAATTTGAACAAGGTGTGCTTCACAAAAGGCCATTTTGCTCCAAATCTTGTGACCGCATCTCTAAATAGTGCAAGGATGGTTGAGGTCATGTATAGATATGATGAGAACCAAAACCTCCCGATCCTTGATGATTACATCAATGCATTGCTTTTCAAAAGCAAGTAGAATAATGTTTAATGTAAGTTAGCTATGCATGGTGTTTTCTGTGAGCTCTATGAGTGATGAAGTTGTCATTAAAAAGATAGCTTTTGTGGGAGTTATGAAAGTGAGTACTAGGATGCAGTGGCATATGAGTGATTGGAATTTACGGTTTAAGTTGGTAATTTAATTACAAGATCAACAAAATCTTTTAATCTTTGAAGATTTGACCATCAATGTATTTCTTTTCCAAAAGCTTGTAAAATGTGTACTAGTAATCAAAATAATTTCGAAAGCTCAACCGAATGTTTGAATATTAAGTATATGCTTTAGATTAATTAATCTGTTATTAGTATAGGTTTGGGTCTAACACAAAAGAGAGAGAAGAAGAACCAATTAGCAATAGCTCGGTTGGTATGACACTTCTTTTTCTGAGAAGAGTATAGAGATTCGATCCGCAGTGGGAGAAATGGTCAGAATATAACGTTTTCGGGGCAAATTCATGGGTCCCGTTGATGTGTGTGTATGTGATGTGTGCTTGTGTCTGATGTGTGCATGAGTATGTCGTATGTGTTTGTATGCATAGGTTAGGGCTTACAGGCAGTGCCAAAAAGAAGAGAGAAAGAAGATGGGGAGGAGAAAAACGCCAAGATTGATATGATTATAATGGTGTCACGATCCGAAAAGGCACGTGACCAACAAAAGGATCACGTGAAGTTCGGTGGATCCTAAAGTAACCCAAATAAGCCTAAACCAGGAATCTAAACCATTTATAAGAGAAAAAAATATAGAGGTGGAGTTTTAAGAAAAGATTTATATAATAAAGTAAGGCTTGTTTTGTAAAGAGTTAACGTTTGAAAAACGGACACCTCATTTGTAAATTTTGACTAAAATTTCTATACAACAGCAGTAAAATAAACGCATTCCCATACGGGAGCTAACTTGACGTCCACAAGGCGGAGACACAATCAACACAAAATATACGACGCCTAAAAGCGAAGAACAACAAACGAAACGCAATAGACACTATATATAAATAAAATCAAGCTGACTCCATACGAGTTCGACACCTAAATATATACAACATCTAAATCTCGTCTCATATCTCTATGTCAAGAAATATACAAGTGGTAGATGGAGTAATAACTAGATACAAAAATAAGTAAAAAAAGAGATTATGATACACTTCATAACCCACCAAGAGAAAAATCCGATCACGCCCCAAAAAAATTTGTGCCAACGAAACCGCTGCTGATCCAAGTGGTCGGTCTTGCAAGAAGCTATAGCACAACGGGTGTGAGTTACCAACTCGTGAACATAAATACATCAGAAGGTAAAAATCGTATGTATAAACGATCCACCGACTAATCATAAAGTACAAAACTAACTTGATGTGTGAAAACATGTGTATATAGCATAAGTAAATGTAAGAGCATCATAACAGATTGCGCAAAATAGAAAAACATCATAAATAAAATCATCATCAAATTCCGTGTCAATCATCGACACTTGAAATCTCAGTTTCATAAGGCGTTGTCTCTCAGACCAGCCATCATTCTTTTCTCATCATATAACCCCGTTCGGTATCCTCAGGATATCCGCCATGTTCCACCATATATCTGTAATCGGTTTCTCCCCTTATCTCGATATCGGATACCACCAAACCAATCCACTATATATCCGTAATCGATTTGTCCTCCCTACCTCGATATCGGTTACCATCAAATCATAAATACATAGAAAATTCATGATGGACGTATCATTTTCATTTCAAAAATAAATCGCAATTTTACAAATATAACCAAGTTTTATAAAATCGTATCAAGCGATTTCTCAAATCTTATGGAAAATATAAAATTCATAGAAACAACAACACACCATTAATCTTTGCAACAGCGGAAGTTAAGATATAAGAAGGCATAGAACAATGGTATCAATATAACGAAAACATGATAAGCAGTATAGGATACGAGCATGAATGTAAATACAACGCGAATAAACATGACAATATCTATACGTGTCATGTCAATTCCTAATGATGTGTACGTGTGACATGTGAGTCTGTAATGGCGTCTCATGGTAATCATTAGTAATTGTGAAAGTGTTATAGCAAACGTGTTCGCAAAATATATGCAAAGAAACATGGCAAGTTCTATACGTGTCATAATAATACTAATGATATGTATGTGTAGCATGTGAGTCTGTGATTGTGCCTCATGGCAATTATTAATAATTGTGCAGTATTCTAATAAGTGTGTTCGCACGAGCATAACAAGGGAAATGAAATATGGCATTATAAATTGAGCATATGAAACATGAATTATAATGAATAAGAAGTATTCAAACAATGCATTATAAATTTAGTATATAAGAATTGAATTATAAAGATAATAGATGTTCATAAGAATTTTGGTTTCGGGGATGCTATACGCCATCCACCCGATTACCCCTTGTAGATGTAAATCTACTCAAATACTACAAAACAAGCTAGTCGAATCCTACAACATCTTTGTCTCTACTCGACGTCTCGGGCACCTCCGCTAATGGTCCTTCAAGCGTAAGGACACACATATGAATAAGATTATCCAACCGATAACATTTAGCGAGAAAACTATAATGTTCGAACGAATAACGTTTATAAAACTTAAGTCTAGAAAATTGAAGTTTCAGTCTCACTTTGAAAAATCCCCAAAAATAGTAAACACGATATTTAGAATCAAATTAAAATCCTACATATAGATAAATTGGTTAAAGTTTATATTCAAAAATATCTTTCCCAGATTCCAAGTATAAGATATGAAATAAAATACAAAACTAAAACATATTTCTAGACATTTTTCACATACCGGAAAACACCCTTTCAATAATAAAATGATATCTTTTGATTTTGTAAAGTGAATAAGACAAATAAAAATTCTTAGGATATCTACACAAAATTATCAACAACTTCCAATTTTTATATATTCTAAATTGTCAATGGAACAATGCAGAATATAGAAATAATTTAGTGAAAAATAACCACTGAAAAAAGTAATTTTAGCTTGGAAACTCTTGTAACGACTCTGATTTTACTGTACAAAATTTTTTAAGTTAATGTATAGAATGGAGTTTGCAAGCCTGACTACAATTTAAAAGTTATTTTTGTTTAATAACAATAAGAAACAGCTTGTAGCTCATTGGTAAAGCCTTGCACCGCTGTAAGATAGCCTCTGTGTTCGAATCCCATCAGCCACATATTATTTTTACTGATTTTTTTTTAATCTTTTTGGAAGCCTAAAATTTTACACGTGCAATACAAATAAAAATGAAAAGTCAAAAAAATCTAACATGTGTAAAACATTGTATAAACTGAGTAGAACACACGGCAATCATCCGATGGTTCCCCGACACCACTTGGCCAGCCGATTAACAATTGGGCCGACGGCGACGGGTTCCCTGTGAGGAAAAGTCCCCATACTTTGCCCACATAACTCTTAGCCTACCCCCATTACCCCCATATTGTTTGTTTTCTCTGCAAATTAACAGAGACTTCAATTTCATCCATTAATCCAATTTTAATGCGTTTTAGTTCATTCTTTCAATTCCAAAACCCTAATTCCACACTATAAATACAACCCCATATCCCACCCCCTCCCTATTCTGAAAATTCTAGTCAAAAATTTCAAAATTTTCTAAGTACAAATGGAGTTGAAGTGGAGTTAGCATAAGAACAACTTCCGGCGAGAATCTACGCAAGTTCCGGCGACCCCACGACGCCACAGCGACCACACCATCTTCTTCTAACTCATCTTGATCCTTTTATCTAGTAAGTCCCTCCAAATCTTTCTTTTTTCTCTTTGAAATTTTTCTTCAAAACAAATATCGGTAAGTGAAGTTAATACCGAGAATGATCTTCTAAAACCCTAAAAACACACCCTTTTTCTTACCTATTGTTCGGGTCAAAATTTCCACCCCAGTTGACCGGGTCAAAGTCAAGGTCAACCCCAAACCAGGTGGGCCCAAGCCCAGATCAAGTGGGCTCATGCCCGAGTCGAGCCCGAACATGAAGCGGCCGGCCTCAACCATGCTGAAATAAAAAAATCATATAATAAATAAATTTTGATGTAATTTTTATGCATGAATGGGCATAAAGCCAAATTTTTGTAAAGCCCATGGCTTATGTGCAAAAAGAAATAGCACATGAGATATGGGATGGGCAAAATGCCATTTTGTAAAGCCCACGGGGCTATATGTAAATGTGTAAGCCTATATAAGGCAACATGATGATGAATAAAGAGACACTTTTCATTCCCTCAAAAAACTAGGGTTTGTGCCTCCATCCTCACTTCCAAGTTCTTTCTCTTTCTTTTCATTTTCCAATTAAATCAAGAGCTTAGCTCTTCTCTTTTTACAACTAAATAAAGTTTTACCATAAATCCACCTCCCAAGACTCTATCAAGAGAAGAAAAAAGGTCTCTTTCTTTATCATCCAAGATATAGATCTTGGAGTTTCAAGAGAACCCATTTTAGGTTTCTTCTCAAAAGAGAAAGGAGAAAATCTTTTGGAGTTTAACTTCACAAATAAAATTATTTTGGAGTTTAACTCCACTACAGAAATTCCTTTGGAGTTTAACTCCACAGTAAAAAAAAATTTGTTGGGGAGTTTAACTCTACATTAAATCTTTTTAGGAATTCAACTCCACATTTAAAATTCTTTCGGAGTTCAACTCCACAATAAAAATTCTTTCGGAGTTCAACTCCATTTAAATTCTTTTTGAGTCTAACTCCACAATAAAAATCTTTTGGGATTTAAAACTCCATTTAAAATCTTTTCGGAGCCGAACTCCATATTTAAAATTCTTTTGAAGTTTAACTCTATAAAAAAAATTCTTTTGAAGTTCAGCTCCATGTTAAAATAAAATAAAAATAAAAAAATAAAAAAATGCCCTTTTTGCCCCCATCACATGCCAGCACGTAAGGGGGAGGGCTCCCATTTAATGGGAGCCCTTTTGGCCCCCCCTCACATGCTCGTCACATGCCCGTCACATGCCAGCATGTGTCACATGCTCGCATACTATTTTGGAGTTTAACTCCACTACAAAATTTTTTTTGGAGTTTAACTCTACAGTAAATATCCTTTTTTGGTAGAGTTTTAACTCCACATTAAATCTTTTTAGGAATTTAACTCCATATAAAATTCTTTCGGAGTTTAACTCCACATTTAAAATTCTTTCGGACTTCAACTCCATTTAAATTCTTTTAGAGTTTAACTCCACAAACAAAAATTCCTTTGGAGTTTAACTCCGCAATAAAAATGTTTTTCGGAGTTAAACTCGATTTAAAGTTCTTTAGGAGCTTTACTCCGTTTAAATTCTTTCGGAGTTTAACTCCACAAATAAAATTCTTTTGGAATTTAACTCCGCAATAAAAATCTTTTTGGAGTTAAAACTCCATTTAAAACTCTTTTTGGAGTTAAACTCAATTTAAAATCTTTTGAAGTTGAACTCCATGTAATAAAAAGAAAATTTGAAACCCTTTGGCCCCATCACATGCTAGCACGTGAGGGAGGGCTCCCATTAGACGGGAGCCCTTTTGCCCCTAGCATGTGAGGGGTCATATGCTAGCATATAAGGGATCGCATGCTAGCATGTGACCCCTCACTCGCATGCTAGCATGTGACCCTCCATGTCACATGCAAGCATGTGACCCCCCCTCACGTGCTAGCATGTGAGGAGAGGCTCCCATTAAATGGGAGCCCAGGTTCTCCCCCCTTTTTTAAAATTTTTTTTCTTTCTTTTCTTCTTTCTTCCTTCTTCCTTCTTTTCTTTTCTTAATCCTTTTGTTATTTAAAAAAAATAAAATAAAATAAATAAATATTAAATAAATAGAAATAAATTATAAATAATATTTTGAAATTTAAAAAAATAATAATAAATTAAAATAAATTTTTTTTCTAAATATTTATTTACTTATTTATTTTTGTTTTTTTTATATAGAAAAATATATATATCCTCTTTTTTAGCAAATGGAACAAAACAAAAACACACACACACCAATGCACTGCACATTGAGTTCGCATGACCAGTTTAACCCGTTAATCGTAGGTTCCTTCGCTCCAAATGCGAGGGGTAATTAACGACAGCTTAGTCCGCGGCTGCCGGAGATTCGGATCCGCACATCAATAAACCCCAGCCTACCCTAGGCAGGGGGAATCTGTAATGCGCCTGACAAGCGCGCGTATTCCCATTTCAACGGGGTGACGAAAAACACCCTACATATTCTGGCACGCCCGGTGGGACCCAATCTCTCCTCCCATATTTCGGGTTAAAAATTCATGCGAACTCAATCAATATACAAGTTTATATTTATACTAAAATAATGATCTTTCATGCAAGTTTTCAAGCAATCACTTTTCAACAATGTCTCCAATGATGAACTCAACTCTCAGGATGGCTCCCATCTCCTACATGATGAAGATGGACGCCATGACGGTCTTTCCGGCTAGTCTCGGGCGACAGTGGGAGGAGCCGCCGCTACCATTTGGCTCTATTCTGTTCGTGCCAGCTAACGTCGTCGCTGCTCCTCAAGCTCCGGTAACAGACAAACCGGCCTCGAAAGGCAAGAGGCCAAATATGGTGATCTTGAGGGCACCATTACCCAAATGCTAGTCGGTGTCTGAACGACTTTTCTTGGCCCCGGCTGGGGGCAAGAACATCAACACCAACAAAGCAACAAGGCATCTCGAGCAAGCTCCAGCGGCGCCCCTGACAACTGCTCAATTGGGTATCTTCTCTAAGCTCCCCGTTAACCGACTCATGATGGCTTCCTAGATGACGGATGCCCGCCAAACCCTCAAAATTGAGAAGCTAAGACAGAAAAGGCTCAGGTACAGAGCTAACAAAAAGGCTAGGGCTCCTGCTAGGCTGAACTTCATGAGGTTCGAGGAACATGGTTACCCCGTCAAAGATAAAGAGATGGCTGGATATGTAGTCCACACTGTCTATATGGTGGGCACGCGCAGCAAGAGCAAGGACGGGGCCACCACATCTCAAATCCAACCTGGTGTGAATATAGCTGTCACTTCTCAAGACCAGCATCCTCCGGAGGGTGATGAAAATCCTCCCAGTGAGGCTGATAGGCAGAGAGAGCCTTCGGTTCACGAGGAGTCAGGCTCGAAAAATGAAGATGAACCAACTTTCCATCCTAAGACCGCAGAGCAGCAACTTATCCAGGAGCTCCGAAAGCAGCTTAGGAACAAAGACAAGGAGATGACCAAGCTCTACTCAAAAATTGATGACTTGACAAACTTCGTCTTACAGCTCACGGCCCAGCTTGCTTCTCAGCCGTCCAATCAAGCACATGGCTCTACTCATGAACCGGTAAACGGTGTCCCGAGACAGCCGACGCATATTCCCCCAAATCCAAAGGTGGGCGAACCGCACGAAAGCCAGTCGCATCGTATCTCAGGAAATGTCTTGGCTACCGATGACAGTAGCCCGCTAACTCAAGATCAAATCATGGATTTGGTTGCCAACAAAGTCAAAACATTGGTAGCCGAAACCGAAGCGCAAAAAGATATCAGCAGTAGTGGGAGACCATATCCTGCTCAGTATGATCTGGTAGAATTTCTTAGCGGCTATGTCATCTCCAAATTCGGAAGATTCGATGGGACGGGAAATGCAAATCAGCACATCGCCCACTTTAAAGCCTCATGCGGGAATATTGGGGGCAATGATGCGCTTCTCCTCCGCCAGTTCGTTAATAGGTTGGCCGATATTGCTTTCGACTGATACGCGAGCATACCAGATGGCTCCGTCACAACTTTCGTCCAAATGGAGTCTCTGTTTCGGCAGAGGTTCATGAGCGTCAACGATAAGATCACTATCGCCGACCTCGCAAGGACCAAGCCAAAGGACAACGAAAGCAGCACGGATTTTATAACCCGATAGCGCAATCTCTCCGTCAAATGCAAACCATCGATAGAGCAGGACCAATCTGTCAGTCTCCTCATCGGAAATCTCAACAATTGGATGGCACCGTTTCTATGTACCGTGAGTCTCAAAACATTCCAAGAGCTGACCAGAAAATTCCAGATGTTGGAGCGCTCAAAGCAGGAGTCCTCATCGGATTCCTAAATAACAAAGGTCCTGGAGAAACCGAAAGGACGATAATCGCAAAGGCGGAAATTCCGACGATTCTGAATCTTTCAATGCCTCAGCTAACCGAAATAAGCAAGGGTTGAGCGGGCCTAATGCCAACCAGCCTCGGAAGGCAGTGTTCGGAGAGGGGGGAGATCTCCACTAAAAGAGAAGCTGGATAAAGTCTATTCCTTCAGAAGGGACAAAATTCGTAAAATCCGTAAAATATTCAAAGACGCCCTGAGGAACGGTTTACAACTGCCAGAGTCAAAAAGACCGTAGGAAGCGAATATGACCGACGACCCCAAATACTTCCCCTATCACAGAGTGATAGGTCATGCCATTGAAGACTTCTTCGTCTTCAAATATTGGGTCGAAAAGCAATACAAGGCAGGAGAGATAGAACTGTCTAAAGGCGTGTTAACAAACAGTCAAGCCGCGACCGCCAATTTCATACAAACGGAGACCGAAATTCTTCATGAAACCGATTCTCTCAGACATCTGCCTTTCTCTGAAAACAATCGACCACCACGTCATTAAACTGGGAACAGTCGACCTCTAAGTCGTTAAACTGGGAATGTAAAAAAAATGTGTCTAAATAAAAAATGTGTAAGTAAAAAAAAGTGTAAGTAAAAAAATATAATAATAAAAAACCGAATGATGGGGCAACTCGCAATAAAAATCAGCGAATAAAAATAAAAATGAAAATAAAGTCGAAATGATGGGGCAACCGCGAATAAAAAGCCGAAATGATGGGGCAACCGCGAATAAAAAGCCGAAATGATAGGACAATCGCAACCTTCGCGATAAGAAAAGCTGAAATGATAGAGCAATCGCGGTAAAAAAAAACGACGAATGATGAGTCGCTCCTGGTACCATATTCCTGCGCAGCGATGCAGACGCCAACCAAAATTCCAAATTTTTTATATCCCAACGGTGAATGATGAGTCGCTCCTGGTACCATATTCCAGTGCAGCGATGCAGACGCCGTCCAAAACTCAAATCCCCAATGGCGAATGATGAGTCGCTCCTGGTACCATATTCCAGTGCAGCGATGCAGACGCCAACCAAATTCCAAATTCCCAAACGGCGAATGATGAGTCGCTCCTGGTACCATATTCCAGTGCAGCGATGCAGACGCCGAAAATTTCCTAAAATTCTTCCAGCCCTATGGTTGGTCCCCAAGTTGACTGCCGTACACAATCCATGGGTTCAAATAATTCTCATCACGCCCATACCCCACAGCAACCACCAGTCCAGCGGCCGGTCTCCGCCCTTGGAATTATGGTCCATTAGGAAGACCCACTCATGTGTCCTCACGATGCATGAGGAGAACAAACTTTCGTGGGATCCTTACGACTCACAAAGGAAAAACACACTTGGGGGTCCTCACGACTCCTAATGAGAAAATACACCTACGAGATCCTTTTGACTCATAGGGAGAAAATGCTTTTATGGGACCCTTACGATCCATAAAATTGAAAAGCCTTAGGTGATAGGGATCTAAACCTGTCTCCTAAGCCACCAATTCCTAAATCCTCCCGGGGCAAATGATGAGTTGCTCCTGGCATTATTCCAGACAGCAATGCAGATGCCAAATAAAAACCAAAATCCCCAAATCCTCTCATGACAGATGATGATTCGCTCCTGGTACCATATTCCAGTGTAGCGATGCTGATGTCAACTAAAATCAAATCAAACCAACAACCTCTGAGGCGGAATCATGCTCCGTCCCAAAATTTAGCTCGTGTCGAAATCATGCTTCGCCTCGGGATATCTACCTTCCCTGCCGGAATTATGCTCCGTCTCGGAATCAAATCAACCATCCAGCTCTGCGTCGGAATCATGCTTCGTCTCAGAGTGTACCCCGCGTTGAAATCAATCTTCGCCTCGGTGTACCTTCCTTCCCTGTCAAAATTATACTTCGGCTCGGAATCAACCAACGACCTCCCCGTCGGAATTAAGGTCCGCCTCGGAATCAAGTCGACTAACAAGCTCTGTGTCGAAATCATACTTCGTCTCAGAATGTACCCCATGTCGAAATCATGCTTCACTTTGGAGTATCTGCTTTCCCTGTCGGAATTATGCTTCGCCTGGGAATCAACCTCTGCATCGAAATTATGCTTCGGTCCGAATGTCTGCCGCTCATCGGAATTATACTCCGACCCTTGGGAATCATGCTCTGCTCATCGGAATCATGCTCCGATCCCTGGAATCATGCTCCGCTCTTCGGAATGATGCTCCGATCCTTGTAATCATGCTCCGCTCTTCGGAATGATGCTCCGACCCCTGGAATCATTCTCCGCTCTTCGGAATGATGCTCCGATCCCTGGAATCATGCTCCGCTCTTCGGAATGATGTTCCGAACCTTAGAATCATGCTCCGCTCTTCGGAATGATGCTCCGACCCTTGGAATCATGCTCCGCTCTTTGGAATCATGCTCCGACCTCTGGAATCATGCTCCGCTCTTCGGAATCATGCTCCGACCCCTGGAATCATGCTCCGACCCCTGGAATCATGCTACGATCCCTGGAATCATGCTCCGCTCTTCGGAATGATGCTCCGATCCCGGAATTATGCTCCAACCCTCGGAATTATACTCCGACTCTTCGGAATGATACTCCGACTCTGGAATTATGCTCCGCAAATCCGAATGATACTCTGATCCCCGGGAATCATGTTCCCCGAGGGATGCTCCGCCCCCGGAATGATGTTCCACCTCGAAGTCCAGCTTCAAGATCCATCAATTTCATGCATACAGCTCAAATATGCGGTGTGCATTTATTGATGGGGGGCACTTTGTTGGGGTCAAAATTTGCACCCCAGTTGACCGGGTCAAAGTCAAGGTCAACCCCAAGCCAGGTGGGCCCAAGCCCAGATCAAGTGGGCTCATGCCCGAGTCGAGCCCGAACATGAAGCGGCCGGCCTCCCCCATGCTGAAATAAAAAAATATTGTAATAAATAAATCTTGATGTAATTTTTATGCATGAATGGGCATAAAGCCAAATTTTTGTAAAACCCATGGCTTATGTGCAAAAACAAATAGCACATGAGACATGGGATGGGCAAAATGCCATTTTGTAAAGCCCAAGGGGCTATATGTAAATGTGTAAGCCTATATATGGCCACAAGATGATGAATAAAGTGACACTTTTCATTCCCTCAAAAAACTAGGATTTGTGCCTCCATCTTCTCTCTTCCAAGTTCTTCCTTTTTCTTTTCATTTTCCAACTAAATCAAGAGTTTAGCTCTTCTCTTTTTACAACTAAATAAAGTTTTACTATAAACCCATCTCCCAAGACTCCATCAAGAGAAGAAAAATGATCTCTTTTTTTTATCATCCAAGATCTAGATCTTGAAATTTCAAGAGAACCCATTTTGAGTTTCTTCTCAAAAGAGAAAGGAGAAAATCTTTTGGAGTTCAACCCCACAAATAAAATTATTTTGGAGTTTAACTCCATTACAGAAATTCCTTTGGAGTTTAACTCCACAGTAAATTTTTTTTGTTGGGGATTTTAACTCCACATTAAATCTTTTTAGGAGTTTAACTCCATATAAAATTCTTTCGGAGTTCAACTCCACATTTAAAATTCTTTCAGAGTTCAACTCTACAATAAAAATTCTTTCGGAGTTCAACTCCCTTTAAATTCTTTTGGAGTTTAACTCCACAATAAAAATCTTTTTGGAGTTAAAACTCCATTTAAAATCTTTTCGGAGTTAAACTCCATATTTAAAATTCTTTTGGAGTTTAACTCCATAAAAAAATTTCTTTTGGAGTTCAGCTCCATGTTAAAATAAAATAAAAATAAAAAAATAAAAAATGCCCTTTTGCCCCCATCACATGCTACCACGTGAGGGGGGGCTCCCATTTAATGGGAGCCCTTTTGGCCCCCCTCACATGCTAGCATGTGAGGGGTCACATGCAAGCATGTGACCTTCACATGCTAGTCACATGCCATCATGTGACCCTCACATGCTCGTCACATGCCAGCATGTGACCCTCACATGCCAGCATGTGTTACATACTCGCACGTGACCCTCACATGCTATTTTGGAGTTTAACTCCACTACAAAAATTCTTTTGGAGTTTAACTCCACAGTAAAAATCCTTTTTTTGGAGAGTTTAACTCCACATTAAATCATTTTAGGAGTTTAACTCCATATTTAAAATTCTTTCGAAGTTTAACTCCACATTTAAAATTCTTTCGGAGTTCAACTCCATTTAAATTCTTTTGGAGTTTAACTCCACAAAAAAAAATTCCTTTGGAGTTTAACTCCGCAATAAAAATCTTTTTCGCAGTTAAACTCCATTTAAAGTTCTTTAGGAGCTTTACTCCGTTTAAATTCTTTCGGAATTTAACTCCACAAATAAAATCCTTTTGGAGTTTAACTCCGCAATAAAAATCTTTCCGGAGTTAAAACTCCATTTAAAACTCTTTTTAGAGTTAAACTCCATCTAAAATCTTTTGGAGTTGAACTCCATGTAATAAAAAAAAAATTGGAGCCCTTTGGCCCCCTCACATGCTAGCACGTAAGAGGGAGGGCTCCCATTAGGTGGGAGCCCTTTTTCCCCCAGCATGTGAGGGGTCACATGCTAGCATGTGAAGGATCACATGCAAGCATGTGACTCTCTCACATGTGAGGGGAGGCTCCCATTAAATAGGAGCCCAGGTTCTCCCTCCTTTTTTAATGTTCTTTTTTTTTTCTTTCTTCCTTCTTTTCTTTATTTAATCCTTTTTTATTTAAAAAAATAAAATAAAATAAATATTAAATAAATAAAAATAAATTATAAATAATATTTTAAAATTAAAAATAATAATAATAAATTAAAATAAAAAAATTTCTAAATATTTATTTACTTATTTATTTTTGTTTTTGTATATAGAAAAATATATATATCCTTTTTTAACAAATGGAACAAAACAAAAAACACACACACACCCCCAATGCACTGCACATTGAGTTCGCATGACCAGTTTAACCCGTCAATCGGAGGTTCCTTCGCTCCAAATGCGAGAGGTAATTAACGGCAGCTTAGTCCGCGGCTGCCGGAGATTCGGATCCCCACAATCAATAAACCCCAGCCTATCCTAGGCAGGGGAAATCTGTAATGTGTCTGACAAGCGCGCGCGTATTCCCATCTCAATGGGATGACCAAAAACACCCTACACCTATTATTCATACAACTTTTACACAATACTTGTAAAATTAGTGTAAATGTTTAGAATAATTGGTAACCTATAATTCCATGAAAAATAACTTTTTCGTTAAAATACCATGAACTTTACATATCACTTTTTATTATGTTGTGAATACCATACTTTTAGAAAACTTCACGTGGTAATGACCTACCCCTCACATACACACATATTGATATAGCACGATACTCTTGGAAACATATTATTGTGGCAAATACATTTTATTCATCAAAATACCTTGAACTATAAAAACCCGGTTTTCTTTTAAATAGTATTATTAAACTCTTTGCGATTATACCTCTACAACCTATTTTAGGGAACCCGCTATTAGATGGTACAGATTATCGCACATCCTCGGGCTAATAGAGTGAAATGCAGACCTCCTCACGGAGCATCCGGTCTCGAAAGAATTTTAATACGACTTTTAAGAAAAACGAGATTTTCCAATTAATAATAAAATTACTTATTTATAAATATATAAATATTATCAAACCACATATTTTCATGTTATAATAAAATTCCATGTTTTTCTAAAGATAAAAGAATGACAAGTTTCATTAAAATACCATCAAGAATAAATACAAGACAAGTCTTACACTTAAATACCATGAGCTATTCAAGTTAAGTTAATATTCACTAAAATCCCTCAAATCTTAAAAGTTACATCCATGAAAACCCTAAATACGATAAATAATTACTCGAGATTTATTTTGAAAGTATATCAAATATTTTTCATAAAACCCCCTTGATTTATATAAATTATATTTAAGGACTTTAGTAAATATAGGTTTAGGCGGGATCAATTCTCTTGAGCCTCAAGGAGCCGGAGAAAGTGAGTGCTTTCGTATTTAAGTTAGAAAAGCTTAACGGTGTTATCAATGGTAATTGACTTGGAAAAAAAACACAAATCCTATCGTCCATGTGCAGCAATTACCGATAACTCCTAAACCTAATTAGGATCCAAATCAGTTTTTAAGTGTGTGACTCAAGTCTAAGTCCAAATCAATCTGAGTCCAATCCAAACATGAATCCAATTCAACATGAATCCAATATACCAAACATGACTACTCGAACCTGAACTTGAATACCAAAACAAGATCAATATTAATATGACTTGACTTGACCGAACCATGGCTATATCTTGACTTGATTACATGCCTACTTGATACATCCTGAAACCGTTTACATGAACAACTTATATCTATGGTCTCGGTAAGTCTGATAACTACAATCTATACAATATACATTACGGGGTTTTAAAGGGGTAGACTGGTACGCAATGTATTAAAAGTGGCACGGTGATCGATACAAAAAGAAACCTACATGAATATCCTGTGCCATTATCCCGTAGGTTTTAACAGGGCCTTGTACTTACATGCTACCATAATCCACGAGGTAGTTGGACTCCTCTCGTATACACTGATACATTCTATACCAAGCTACAAACAACTACGTTAGTATAACAAACCTATACTTGTTTATATTACCAGTTCTACTCCCTTTACTTGATCTATTCCATCCTTATCTTTGGGACTTACCGAGCGCTAGTTCGCTGACGACATTCTTCTTTCTTCTTTCTTTAGAATATTAGTCAGGAAGACTCGACTCTCAGGAGATCGAGCCCAGCCAGGAGTACTTGGAGCAGATTGAGACTCAGATTGGCTTCTTGATTACTTGTACTTATTTCCATTTCATATGCCACTATTTAGGAATTGCTTTCATCATTGTATTTTCCTTTTTCAAAAGCAGTTGTAATGTAAAGAATGAATGTTAATAAAAGTTGCTGTTTTATATTACATCACTTTTCATTCTTGTGCTTTTATTTATTTATATTGCTCATTTACGTTTAGTGTGTTTACTTCTGAGTAAATACATCGCGGCCCGTCACATCTACTTCTCCGTACACTGGAAAGCGGGGCGTGACAGGTTTTGTTGGTGACCCATGCAGGTCAGTTCTGCATGGAATCCTAAGCAATATATTACAAGAATTATAAGAATCAGCAACTAAATATTCCTTACATTTTTAATCTCTTAAATCTATCCTAACCCTTCATTTTCTTTCAAGATTGTGGATTCCCCGAACAACTCGAGCACCGATGTGAATGGAAACACCCCACCACCTCCTCTACCACCACAACCTACCGTTACCGCTCCCATCAAAGAGCAGACGGTACTGCTTGAGGCGATAAAGAGCCTCTTGGAGGGTCAGCAGTAGCAGACTGATATCCTCTTGCACCGCCCTGAAGCTGAGGCACCTGGAGTCAAGCAATTCCGGGCATTGCACCCTAAACACTTTTTTGGGAAAGAGAGCCCACTAGAGGCAGAGGAATGGGCTCATTCCATTGAAGATGACCCAGCAGCAGCACAAGTGCCAGAAATTGCTTGGGTGAGAGTTGCTAAGCTGTAACTCACTGACAACGCCAGAATATGGTGGAAGGCTGAAGAAAGACGACTCACCCAACCGATCGAATGGAGGACTTTTCATGATATGTTCAACGTGAAATATTTCACCAAGACTGCCTGTTTCGACATGGAACGGCAGTTCATCCACTTGTAATAAGGTTCGATGTGGAACAAATCTGTGGATGAATATGATGCTGAGTTTATCATGCTCAACAGGTAAGATATATCTCAATATTCAATTTCTAATATCACATAATACACTGCTAACATAAAACCGTAACAGGTTCGTGGCACACCTTATTCCGACTGCTGAGATCTGGGCACGAAAATTTCAGTAAGGGTTAGACTCGGAGATCTAAGCTGCACTAGCTATAAGGGATTTCCCAACCCATGATCTTGCACTGAAGGCTGCCCGCTGCTATGAGGCAGTGGTGAAGAAAAAGGGCAGACCGAATACTGCTGGTGTGAAGCTCCCTGCCACCCAGATGACAGGAGGAGCCTCTTCCAGACCTACTTTTGTACCCAGGAGACCAGGAGTACCATTTAACCAGCCCAGTCCAGACTTTTGCTTCTATTGCAAAAGTAATGGACACCTGGCAAAGGACTGCAGGCGTGTGAATGGCATGTGCTTACTTTGTGGCACATCTACTCACACCATCGGAGCTTGCCCACATCGTCTTACCCTAGCTCTCGCACTCCGACCAGCGATCACTTTTCCACAGCGGCCAGCTATTCAGGCTCCTGCACCTCGCTTAGCCTTACCTGCTCCACCTCCTCGTGGACCTCCTGCACAACCTCCTCGTCAGTTCCATCAGGTACAGAGGAACATGCCTTAAGGATAGAGAAATAGACAGAGGAATGTGCCTCTGGAAAGGAGGAATGTACCTAGGAGTCAGGCTTTCACGATGATTGTGGAAGAAGCTGAAGCCGCCGGCCATGTCATCACTGGTAAATTCCTTATTCAAATCTTTTCAATCCTTATACATCAATATATTCTTTTCCTATACCTAAACATATCCCACATAAATTAGATACAATCTTAGTAGCCTCCCTACCTGCTTTAGCACTTTTCGATACTGGAGAATCACATTGCTTTATGTCGCAACGGTTCATATGAACTCATGCGATTCCAGTTAAACCGCTTGTATCCAGCTGGAATGTCAGTTCACGGAACGGCATTCTAAATGCAACCAAGGGATACAATCTGTTTCCAGTGGTCGTCTGCAGCAGAGAATTTTATGCGAACTTCAAGGTGCTGGAAATACCGAACTTCGACGTAGTCTTGGGAATTGACTGGCTAGCAACTTTCTTCGCTACCATCGACTGTCGTCAAAAGAAGGTAGTGTTCGTGATAACAGATCATCCGTTCTTTTATTTCAAGAGTGGAGACCGTACCCTGAAGCCTAGCACCTACAAGCCTAAATCAAGGAAGGCAGTGATTGCATCAATACAAGCGGAAGAAGACAAGCCAGAGGTAGTTCGAGAGTTTGAGGATGTATTCCCTGAAGACATCTCAGGTTTTCCTTAGTACCTGGTGCACAAAGGGTGATCAAAACTCCGTACCGGTTAAGCCCTGAAGGATTGAAAGAGATCTGTACTCAGCTGGACGAACTTCTGAAGAAAGGATGGATTCGTCCCAGTACTTCAAGTTGGGGATCTCCAGTTTTACTCGTGAAGAAGAAAGAAGGTTCATACAGAATGTGTATAGATTACCGAGCTCTGAACGAAGTGACGATAAAGAACAAGTATTCACTGCCGTGGTGGGTCTTGTGTTTTCTCAAAGCTAGATCTTCGTTTGGGTTATCATCAGGTAAAGGTCAAAGAGTCTGATATACCGAAGACGGCATTCAGGACTAGCTATGGTCATTATGAGTTTCTCATGATGCCATTTGGAGTGACCAATGCACCTACTATATTTATGAATCTGATGAACCGGGTTTTCCGAAAGTACCTAAACAGGTTTTTTGTTATTTTTATCGACGACATCCTGGTGTATTCAAAGAATCGAAAAAAGCACGCTGAGCATTTGCGGATTGTCCTGGAGACTTTAAGATAGCATCAACTTTATGCTAAGTACAGCAAGTGCGAATTTTAGCTAGATCAAGTCGGATTTCTCGGACACATTGTTTTGGGCAAAGGAATCTCAGTAGATCCAGCTAAAGTGGCAGCTGTTAGCAAATGGCCGACACCGAAGACGGTGAAGGATATTTGAAGTTTTTTGGGTTTAGCAGGATACTACCGAAGATTCATAGAAGGCTTTTCGAAGATTGCAACACCCCTGACCAAGCTCACACGTAAAGATGAAACATTCGTGTGGTCAGAAGCATATGAACAAGCTTTTGTAGAACTCAAGTCAAGATTGACATCAGCTCCTATTCTCGTAATACCGGACCAATCTAGAGGTTTCGTTGTGCATGCGTCCGGTAAGAGATTATGATGTGTTCTACATCAGTATGGAAAAGTTGTAGCCTTTGCATCAAGACAGTTGAAGGTTCATGAGCGCAACTTTCCAACACATGACTTGAAGTTGGCGGCCATTATCTTTGCACTTAAGATTTGGTGCCACTATCTCTTTAGAGAACGGGTTGATATATATAAAGACCACAAAAGTCTGAAATATGTGTTTACTTAGAAGGAGTTGAATATGCAGCAAAGAAAATGGCTAGAACTTATGGCGGACTTCGACATTAACCTACAATATCATCAAGGGAAGGTGAATGTAGTTCCTGATGCACTTAGTTGCCAGTCGTTATCAATGAATCTCACCGCACAGTGGAAGCTACAACAGGAATTGCACGGGATGGATATAGAAGTCGTTATGCCAGGTAATACTTCAGAGTTGATGAACTTACAAGTTCAATCTACTATTGTCAACCAGATCAAAGCAGCTCAAGCAAGTGATGCCAAGCTGCAAAAGATCCGAGAACAAGTAGAAAGTGGACTACGAACATACTTCATCATCCACGAAGATGTATCTTTGAGATATGGAAGCAGGTTATATGTACCACAAGGTTCTGCTCGGGAAGAGTTGATGAAAGAAGCTCACAGCTTTCCTTACTCAGTACACCCTGGTGGTACAAAGATGTACAAAGATCTACGGCAACATTACTGGTGCATGGAATGAAGCGCGAAGTAGCCAGACACGTAGCCAAGTGCTTGGTGTATCAGTAAGTGAAGGTTGAACATCACAGAACTGCTGGGTTACTTCAACCGTTACCTATCCTAGAATGGAAATGGAAACACATCACCATGGACTTCGTGACTACCCTTACTCGCAGCATGAAGGGTAACGATGCGGTATGGGTTATTGTAGATCGACTCACCAAGTCGGCTCACTTTATTCCCTTTCGAGTTGGCCAATCTACCAAGACATTAGCAAAGAAGTACATGGAGGTAAGTATGAATCTAATGTAAGATTTAACCTCAAGATGTACTATATCTGATACTCATAAACTCATGTAAGAGATCGTGAGATTACATGGAATATCAGTTTGCATCGTCTCCGATCGTGACACCAGATTCCGATCGCAGTTTTGGCAGCGTCTGCAAGACAGCCTGGAAATGATTCTGAACTTCAGCATAGCTTACCATCCATGAAAAGATGGACAGTCTGAGCGAACGATTCAGATTTTAGAAGACATTCTACGAGCTTGTACGCTAGACTTCGGAGGATCGTGGGAAGATCATTTATATCTTGTGGAGTTTTCATATAACAAGAGCTACCAGGCGAGTATTGGAATGACACCATTTGCAGCTCTCTATGGAAGGAAGTATCGATCACCACTAAGTTTGGATGACATCGGAGATCGTGAACTCCTTGGACCAGAGATGATCGTGGAAACTGTGGATGTAGTTCGCACGATCAGGGAAAGAATGCGCATAGCCCAAGACAGACAGAAGTATTGGACTGATGCAAAGCCTCGAAACCTGGAGTTCCAACCTGGAGATCATGTGTTCTTGAAGATCTCTCCAAACCGAGGAGTAATCCGCTTTGGCAAGAGGGGTAAGCTCAGTCCCAGATACATAGGACCGTTCGACATTCTCGAATGAGTCAGAGAAGTGGCATATCGTATGGTACTACCACCCTCATTGGAAGGAGTGCATAATGTGTTCTACATATCCCAGCTTCGAAAATATATGAGCGAACCCAGCCACATCCTTGATCACTCCGAGCTCACTGTATATGCAGACTAAACTTGTGAGCAACAACCCGTTGAAATCCTGGACCGAAAAGTAAAGTCACTCCGGAAAAAGGAAGTAAACTTGGTCCGAGTGATATGGAGAAAATATTCGCCAGGAGAATCAACTTGGGAGCGAGAAGATGACATGCGTGCAAGATACCCTTACTTATTTGTAAATTAGTCCTTATGTAATTGTAAATTTCGAGGACGAAATTTTTATAAGGAGGGTAGAATGTAACGACTCTGATCTTACTGTACGAAATTTTTTAAGTTAATGTACAGAATGGAGTTTGCAAGCCTGACTACAATATAAAAGTTATTTTTGTTTAAAAACAGTAAGAAACAACTTGTAGCTCATTGGTAAAGCCTTACACTGTTGTGACATAGCCCCTAGGTTCGAATCCCATCAGCCACATATTAATTTTACTGATATTTCTTTTAAACTTTTGGAAGCCCAAAAGTTTACACGTTCAATATACGTAAAAATGAAAAGTAAGAAAAATCTAGCATGTGCAAAATGTTGTATGAATTGAGTAGAACATGTGGAAATCATCCGACGATTCCCTGACACCACTTGGCGAGATTAACAATTGGGCCGGTGGTGACGGGTTCCCCATGGGGAAAAGTCCCCATACTTTGCCCACATGATTCTTGGCCTACCCCTATTACCCCCATACCGTTTGTTTTCTCTGCAAATTAACATAGACTTCAATTTCATCCATTAATCCAATTTTTAATGCATTTTAATTCATTCTTTTAATTCCAAAACCCTAATTACAGACTATAAATACAACTCCATACCCTAGCCCTTCCTTATTCTGAAAATTCTAGTAAAAAATATCAAAATTTTCTAAGTACAAGTGGAGTTGAAGTGGAGTTAGCCCAAGAACGACTTTTGACAAGGATCTACGCAAGTTCCAGTGACCCCACGACACCACGGCGACCACACCCTCTTCTTCTACCTCATCTTGATCTTTTTAGCTAGTAAGTCCCTCACAATCTCTTTTTTTCCTCTTTGAAATCTCTCTTCAAAACAAACATCGGTAAGTGGAGTTAATACCGATGATGATCTTCTAAAACCCTAAAAACTCACCCCTTTTCTTACCTATTGTTCATACAATTTTTGCACAATACTTGTAAAATTAGTATAAATGTATAGAATAATTGGTAACCTATAATTCCATTAAAAAATAACTTTAATTTAAATTTATCGTTAAAATACCATGAACTTTACATATCACTTTTTATTATGTTATGAATACCATACCTTTAGAAAACTTAACGGGGTAATGAGCTACCCCACACAAACACACTTATTGATATAACACGATACTCTTGGAGACAAATTGTTGTGGCAAATACAATTTTTTCATCAAAATACCTTGAACTATAAAAATCCGGTTTTCTTTTAAATAGTATTATTAAACTCTTTGCAATTATACCTCTACAACCCATTTTGGAGAACCCGCTATTGGATGGTGCGGATTATCGCATATTCTCGGGCTAGTAGAGTGAGATGTAGACCTTCTAACGGAGCATCCGGACTCGAAATAATTTTAATACGATTTTTAAGAAAAATGAGATTTTCTAATTAATAATAAAATTACTTATTTATAAATATATAAATATTATCAAACCACATATTTTTCAAGTTATAATAAAATTTCATGTTTTCTAAAGATAAAAGAATGACAAGTTTCACTAAAATACCATCAAGAATCAATACAAGACAAGTCTTACATTTAAATACCATGAGCTATTCAAGCTAAATTAATACTCACTAAAATCCCTCAAACCTTAAAAGTTACATCTATGAAAACCCTAAATACGATAAATAATTACTCGAGATTTATTTTGAAAGTATATCAAATATTTTTCATAAAACCCCCTCGATTTATATAAATTACATTTACAGACTTTAGTAAATATAGGTTTAAGCGGGATCAATTCTTTTGAGCCTCAGGGAGCCGGAAAAAGTGAGTGCTTACCTATTTAAGATAGAAAAATTTAACGGTGTTACCAATGGTAATTGTCTTGGAAAAAGACACAAATCATGCTGTTCAAATGCAGCAGTTACCGATAACTCCTAAACCTAATCATGATCCAAATCAGCTTTTAAGTGTCTAACTCAAGTTTGAGTCCAAATCAATCTGAGTCTAATCCAAACATGAATCCAATATACCAAACATGACTATTTGAACCTGAAGCTGAATACCAGAACAAGATCAATATTAACATGACTTGACTTGATCGAACCATGGCTATATCTTGACTTGATTACATGCCAACTTGATACATCCTGAAACCGTTTACATAAACAACTTATATCCATGGTCTCGGAAAGTCTAATAACTATAATATATACAATATACATTACAGGGTTATAAAGGGGTAGACTGGTACGGAATGTGTTAAAAGTGGCACGATGATTGACACTAAAAGACACCTATATGAACATCCTGTGCCGTTGTCCCGTGGGTTTTGACGGGGCCTTGTACTTATATGTTACTATTGTCACGCCCCGCTTCCCAGTGTACGGCGAAGGGGACACGACGAGGTCCGCTACGTATGTACTCAGAAGTACATACGCTAAGAGTAGCTAAGCAATATAGAAATAAATACACAAGAGACAAGAGTATAAAAAGAACAGCAACTTTTATTTATTAACATTCTTTGTACAATACATGAAAAGGAAGTACAACTGAAATAAAGATGCCTAAACAGTGGCAAAACAGGAAATGTAAAGTACTGGAAAGAAAAGTGTACAATGAAATTATACTGCAGGGTCTTGAGTAAACTGCTCCAAGTCTTCTTGTGATGGCTCAACTTCTGCCGGGTCCAAGTCACCTGACGACATTCAAAGAAGAGAGAAACAGAATGTCGTCAGCGAACAGATCGCTCGGTAAGTCCCAAAGGTAAGAGGGAAGTAGAAAAGACAGAATAAAAAGATACATTTTAAAGTGTAAACTATTATTGTAATGTTATGTCAACGCTGTTGTTTGTAGCTTGGTACAGAAGGATGCCAGTGTATACGAGGGGGGTCTCTATATGCTAGAGACCAGGGCAAACGGAAAGTACAAGGAACCGTTAAGCCACGGTACAACAGCAACGGAATACAGGTTAGGTGTCTTAATCTGACCACCTCGTGCCACCTTTAACACCTTCCGTACCAATCTACCCCTTTAAACCCCGCGATGTCTTGTTTGTATTGTTATATTGTAAATTGTGTTGGTTGTATGATTGATTGGCTGACTGACCGAAACCATGATATCAGGAAATGGTTATACCGTAGTGTCATGTAAATGGAATACTGGAAATCATGTAGAAGGAATATATCCATGGTTCGGTTCAGCCAGATTGTATAAACTGGTAATTGTATTCATGGATTCATGTGTTCATATTGAATTGAAAACTTGTAGATTATGGATTGACTTGAATCATATTCAAGTCAGATTAATCAGTCTCAAACCTGAGTCAGACAATCAGAATTGTGAATCGAGGTCTTATAATTGTTAGGGTCCTTATTGTAATTTATTAAAACTTGAGGGGGTTTTATGTAAAAATACTTTTGTATAGTTTTCAAGATACACGTCAAGCATTTATTATTCATCTTTATAGTTATAATGAGTGTAAATTTTATTTGTGTTATTCTAGTGAATATATCCTAATAAAAGTATTAATTTATAATATTGATTTATTTGAAATTCATGGTATTTTAATATAACTTTTAATCTTGTAATTTTTAGAAAAAGGTGGAAACTTTAAAATGATAAATATACATATGTTAATACAAGAATAATTTTATATAAATATTTTATTTTCCAAAAATCTCATTTTTCTTAAATGTCGTATTTTAAACTTTTCGAGACTGAATACTCCTTGCGAAAGTCTGAATCTCGCACTGCTAGCCCGTGGGTGCACGATAAATCGTACTATCCCTAACGGGTTCCCCATAGGTGGGTTGTAGTGGCGCTTTGCAAAGATTTAATAAATACTATCCATTTAGAAAACGGTTTTATAAAGATAAGGTATTTATTTGTAAAAAGATGTCAATTTCCGTATTTTAGTTTCTAGGGTTTCCTAAGCCAACTAACTTATTTCTAAGGTCTAAACGACAAGTCGTTAGAAGCCTCAAATCGCCTCTTCACCGTCAATTGTGGCCAGATAAGTACAAGTGAGGAGGGAGGGATCCGCTTGCGAATCGTGAGGCGGGCCTTTTAAAGTTATCCAAACTCACTTGCCTAGCCTAGACACCACAAAATCAGTTTAGATAAACGATCGATGTCCACAACTTATCGTATTTTCCTAATATGAGGTATTTGTTTAAAAGTGTAACAATTTATAACTTTTAAGAATGGTTTTATGAAGATTATGGTATTTTAATGAAAATTTCGTTTTATCGTATTCTAAGTTTTGATGATATCATTTTAGGGTTGTATTTGCGTGTGTGTGGAGGTGGGTCATTACCTCATGACTTATTTTAGGTATAGTGAAGTTTAGGGGTTAAATATGATAAATTAAACATGAGGGTATTTAGGTGAAAGAATACGGTATCTGCAAAAGTTATCATTTTATATGTGAAAACTCATTCAAATTGATTTTTACAAGTTTAGTGATCAAGATGAACATGTTTAGGAATGATGGAATTGATTAGAAAAAGAAAAATAAACATTATGGTATTATTGTGAAAAGAATACGATATTACAAGAAAGCTATCATTTCATGTGAGAAACTTTGTCCAAATTAATTGTTATGTGATTAATGGTCATCATGAATATGTTTAGGTATTATGGTATGGGTGACAAGTGAGATTTTGTAGAAAAATAGAATCGGAAATCGGTTTGTTCCGATTTCCGTCGGGTTTCATAAATTCGTATTTTTTTGATAAGTAGAAGAAGAAAAGAACGGGACTTACAGGCTTCGATCTATACTGAAGAGTATAGAGGAACAAGGTGAGTGGTTGAGGCTTTGTTTCGTCGCCGGTTGTTTCAAAGAACGTCGCCGGAAATCCTTCAGCGTTTCGCCGTGAACTCGGTTTCAAAGCACTCCTTTCTTGTGAAAATTTCAAGAGAGTAAACCTAGTGTTTTGGGATGAGAGGGTAGAGGGTAGGGGGTCTATTTATAGGATAAGCTAGGGTAGGGTAGGTGAAGGGTTTTTATTTTTAAAAAAATTGTAAAAATTAAAGAAAAAGCATTAAAATTTGTATTAAATTGGTTGTATTTAACATTTGAGAACCGATCAATTAAATTGGAGTTAACATGGGAGTTAGGAAGACGAAAAGGCGACTTTTTCGTTTTGGGGGCTCGGCCGTCCGGCCGAGTCCGGCGATCGCCGGGTGCGGGGTCCTCTGATGTAGCTCATGGTATACTCCGTTTTTAGGGTTCAGTTCAACTTTTGGGAGTTATGGCCTGTGGACTGTTGGGCTTCCAAGAATTTTAAAAGAAAAATAATCTAAAAATAATGTGGAGCATAGGATTCGAACTCTGGTGGCTTGGTTCAGCAGTGCAAGGTATTACCAATGAGCTACAAGCTCCTTCTTGTAATTATTGTAGGAGAATAGATACTTAAAGTGATATCAGCAACATTAAATACTCCAAGTATACTTCAAATTTAAATCCAATTTATGTATACAAAAATTGGAGTTGTTACAACTATAGTCCACGGGATAGTTGGACTCCTCTCGTATACACTGATACATTCTGTACCAAACTATAAATAGCTACGTTAGTATAAAAACATATATTTGTTTATATTACCAGTTCTACTCCCTTTACTTGATCTATTCCATCCATATCTTTAGGATTTATTGAGCGCTAGTTCGCTGATGACATTCATGTTTCTTCTCTTTTTGGAATGTTGGTCAGGAGGACCCGACTCTCAGGAGATCGAGCCCAGCCAGAAATACTTGGAGCGGATTGAGACCCAGATTGATTTCTAGATTACTTGTACTTATTTCCATTTCATATGCCACTATTTAGGCATTATTTTCATCATTGTATTTTCCTTTTTGAAAAGCAGTTGTAATGTAAAGAATAAATGTTAATAAAAGTTGCTGTTTTATATTACATCTCTTATCATTCTTGTGCTTTTATTTATTTATATTGTTCATTTACGCTTAGCGTGTTTATTTCTGAGTAAATACGTCGCGGCCTGTCACGTCTATTTCTCCGTACACTAGGAAGCGGGGCGTGAGAACTCTTGAGTTAAAAATTCGTAATAATTCAGTTTTAAAGTGAAACTGAACCAAAATTTTTGAGCAAAAAGATAAGTCAGTTATCTACAACTTTGTAGTTTACCAAAAAAGCTAATTTCCAACAGAGAATTTTCTAGAAATTTTGAAATTCCAGCTTGTCACTGATTTCCAAAACATGGCTCAATTAATGAAAACAAGTACAAGTACTCAAAATTTTGAAATTAACTTATTAAAATTTATCAAATACTCACATAAAAACTTATCATTCAAGAATAAAGACTATACTAACTTAATACCATTAATCTAATTAAAAGAAAATTGTAATTATCTAAATTTGGAACTCATGAATTCTTCAAATGCAAGGAAATCTTTAAGATCTTCAGACTCTAATAAAACCTTAGGGGATTTTCATGCAAGAATGAATTTTGGACAGCCATGTTTTGAGATATTGTGTAAGAGAGAAATTTTGAAGAAAAATGAATAAAATGAAAAGATAAGTGTACATGTGTGCATGTAAATCTCATGCCTTCATTCAACAAGTGTCCTCCATGTATCATCACATATGGTCACCCAATTTCCATTTAGAGAATATAAGAAAGTTAATAATATTAAACCATGCTTAACATGATATGATAACAATTTAAATAGAAAATGTATTAGTTTGATTAATTAAGAAGTGAGACATAACCCTAGCATATATATATATATATATATATATATATATATATATATATATATATATTTGTGAAAACCCAATTAATTAATTTTTTTCCATCTTAATAAAATTCATTATATACATCATTAATTAAATTCTAAAATAAATATTAACATTTTTGAACTGTTACAAATGGACAATTATTATAGAGAAAAATCTTTCTAGATTGGATGAGTAATTGTAGAAAGATATTAATGTAATTGGGATTAGGATCCCCTACTTAGCAAGCAAGTTGCTTGCCATTTCTCAGCCTCTTTGTTTTGAAGTGGGCAGGATCCACCTGTGAATGGCGACCACAACCACACTAAATTGCTTTGGAAAGCATGAAGGAAAAAGAACATGAAGAGGAAGGAGAAAAGAAAACATTTAAGGGGGAAAATCTTGCCACTATTTGTAAGTGGTAGTCATTGGACCCAACTCGGCTCAATATCCGTCTATATGAGTGGGTATCCTATATATTCATATATGAGAGGCTAGGGTTTCATATAGATATGATGTAATATTTTGAAATATTTTAGATAATTAATTACTTTATTTATTTAATTAAAACAATTATTTTTATTGTGCTTGTAATAAAAAGGTCTTTTAAAATGTGGTAGAATAAATTTGTTAAAAAATAGTTTGTTTTTATAATAGTAAGTATCATGAGGGGTTTTGTGAAGAGTTTAGTTAATTGTGGAAATTTGAAATTTGTGAGGGTTTAAGGGTAAAAAGGGTAAAGGTCAAGATTAATCTAAAGTTACACTCATGGCATAATATATCCTAGATGACACTTCATGCTACACATCCTCCTTGCATGAAAACACCACCATTTTCCATACCACACCTCCTACTTGCATGAAACTACCACTTCCTTATTTGATGACACATCCTCCTACAACCCTCACTCACTCCCCTTATCTTGTTCAGTTCATATATCTTTGAAAATGAAAATTAAACTGAAAGGAAAGAAGAAAATATCCCTGAACAACAAAGAAATAGAAAAAAAAAGGGAAGAGAAGAGAAGAGAATGAGAGAACTAGGTGCTAAGGATTCTCATATCACCAAGCTAGGATCTTGGAGCTTATGCATCTTGGAGGATGCCTTTCAGCAATTTTGCTGTAGGTATAATACTTAAACTCTGTAGAATTTTAGTTCTGTAAATGTTTTAAAGTAGAAATTGGATATCAGAAATGTCGTATTTTGGGTGAATATAGGCTCTGTGTAAATCTGCTATGGTTTAGATGAAAATTAGAAAACCCAAACAGTGTCTTAACCTTATAAATTGGACCTAGAATAACCCATAGGAATACGAAACCATTACCTCGGATTTTGGCCGGCGACGCATAGAGGAAATCCGAGCTCACCGGATTTTTGAGGGAGTTGAGTGTTGTGGTTTATTTTGGGTAGCTCTATGTAAGTGTATAGGTATATTTGGTATTATTTATTTAAGTTATTTTAACAGTAAGTTAAATCTGTAAGCTAGTATCAGTTTTGGAGTAAAGTTCTATATACGACACGTAGCATGTTTAGTTTGTGCAGTATCATAAACTGGGATTTTGTGATATCTAGCTCATTACAATTGAATCTGGAACTAACAGGTACAACTAATAGAAAAACTAGCAAGACCAAAAGTATAATGGGACCACTAGGAGACACCACTTAAAACCCTATCCCCAAAATCCCTATTCTATCCGGCGACATACGCCTAAATTCCGGCGACGTCGACACTCTTGTGAGTTTTAGTGTTGGTTTTTCTCCTGTAGCTTTGTGTTGGTATTTTATAAATTTCTGTATTGTTTGTTTTGTCTAAATATTTACACAATAACATCTGGGAATGTTTAGTAAAGGTTTTATCAAATTTCCGATATTACGATACGGGTTTTGCGTATTTCGTACTGGGACTGAAACATCGACGTTCATACGTAGATTTCAGTGGCATATTATTGTTTTTGGGTTAAGTATACTGTAGCTTCTAACCTATGGGTGCCTATCTCGTTGTTTTGGTTTTCAATATGATATTACATCGATATGGTTTTAATTACAATTATAGGTGACGTCGCGAAGGATTCCGAGACGGAGTTGACGAACTTAGCAGCGTGGAATTCAGCAAGCTCATCAAGTTGGTGAGTAGATTTACTTCTACGGGGGAAGTCGGGTGGATGTCGTATAGCACCCCCGCAACCTTATAAATAGTATTATGATATATAGCAGTTTTAGAAATTTATTAAGATATGGATATTTGAATTAAATTACATCTAGTACGATACTCATATGCATATAGTTTACGGATGGTTTGGTAAGTTGGTACGAAAGATCATGCCGTACTAGAGAGGATTTGAGATATAGTGATAATGTGAGATATTATATGAGGAATTATATGTATTGAAAATGATAAGATTTATATGCCGAATAACGGCCAAGTATTCCTTTAGACTCGTAGAGTTAGATTATTTTCCGTTTTAGAATGTAATACTTGTGTGAGCTATATTCTTTTAAAAACTACGATTCGTTTCCCTTTTAATGATAAAATATAAGGATGAGGTGCCAATTTCCAAAACGAATATCTATTTTAAACTAAGGCAGCTTTCTTATTTCAAACCCAATGTTTTGTTTCATTTCAAAAGACAATGATATAGCTCATAGTAAGTAATTACAAATGTTACACTTAGATTACTTGACATATTAGCGTTATATTATCGATGTTATACGTTATCGCGATACGAACACTCTAATAAAACACTGCACAACTACCAATGAGTACTATGCTGCACAAGTACGTAAATATATGTTACACCACACCTCCTTGGTACTGCCATGTCACTGTAGAACTGTTATACTCCGTAATACGTATATAGATGTTGATATGAGTAGGTTATTACACCTTTAGAACACTTGCACAAATACTAATGATTACCAAGCGGCACGAGCACAGACGCGTATGTTACACTACACATCATTAGTATTGCCATGACACAGTAGGATTGATAAGTGTATCTGCTTGTATGATTTATTTACGCACTTTACCTTATTATCTGTTAAGTATTGTGAATACCCGTATTATGAATGTTATATTTGATTTTATGAGTTTTCTGGAAATTTTACTTTTGATGATATATATCAGTGGCATGGGACGCTGTTATATATGTATATATATAATATATCATCAGGATAATCTAGGCAAATATTCTCTTTCTTTACTTGATGTTTTCTGAAGATGATGATTTAACGTCCACCATGAGTTTTATGTTTTCTGGTTATTTTATTCCGAACCAGGGTGGGGGGTTATTCGGTTTCGGATTTGTTACTTATCCGGACAGAGTTGGGGAGCATACAGTCGGATACATGGTGGACCCGGTTCGAAGCCGAGGGGCAGGATAGCCACATTATAGGTGGGGAGCCTAACGAGGATACTCGATACCGGAGATAAAGTTGAGCACGGTAGATATCTCGGGGATACTGATCGGGGTTCGATTGGACACGACTGATATCCAGGGAATACTGACCGGGGCCAGGGATATCAGGTGGCGATCATCTATTGAGATGGTATCAACGGTATCTGCATTTACGTGTCGATGCTGGACACGAGAGATTTCTGATTTCGAGGTCGATGCCGGACATCCATATATATTGATATGATTGTTATCATAAGGTACATAGTTAGATTTCATTTATTGGATTCGATTAGGACTGATCCGGAGGACAGTACCATATATATATTCTACTTGGGGTGGCATGACAGTTAGTGTTGTATTATGATACATACGCATATCATATTATAGTTGTACAGATTATAGTAGTACTATACTTATGACCTAGGTATCGTCGTGCATTTCGATTTCTACCTTTAGATGTACTTTTATTCACTGAGTTGGCAACTTATCCCCGTTGTGCCACAGTTTCTTGCATGTTTTACCGCTTGGATTATCAGTGGCTGGGGCACACATTATTTTCGGTGATTGATTGGTAAGTGGGTTATTATTGTATCGTACTCACTTTTGATTATTCATATATTCTTGTATCAAGTGGAAACTCCATCAACTTAGAAATGGTATATTGTGAACTTAGAAGCGAGACTTAAAAACTGTGAGGTCGCACTCTTTAGAGTTGACTTCTGATATAGATTGTTTGGCTGCACCGTCGATTGTACATGAAAGCTAGCTCCCGTTGGGATGTTATTTTACTGTTGTAGTTGTATCGGGTTTTTATATAAAATTTTCAAAGGAGGTGCTGTCAAATTTCAAAACGTCATAAATGCTTTTCATACATACTTAGTTAAATTTAAATGTTATTTAAACTGATTCCAACTGATGACTATTTTAAACTCACCTCTAATAATTTCAAAAGGGTTTAGATTCTGGGTTTTGGCTTACTTGAATCGCGTCAACGTCTTTAGATGTCACGTGATTTAAGTGCCGGTCACGTGCCACATTTGGGTCGTGACATATGACATACAATATTTACAAAGAGTTTTCTAGAGAGAATCAAGAGAGCCGTCGTCTCCTTCTTCATCCTATTCTACTCTAATTGGCTTGCGAGGTAATCACGTGGGAGATTCTTACTTCTACCAAGTATTGTTTCTCTTCAGCCGTTGCGTATAGGCTCAAGAGACCAGATCTACAACGTGATGTTGGTGAAGATAACGATCCCACCAACCGGATCAAGTATATTGGTAAATCTTTAGAGTATATACATGTTATTTCTACTGCTTTGATCGTTTGTATTGTATCTGCGCATCTAAAGTGATCATTGGTATCAGAGCCATGCATCCTAGTGTAACGACTCTGAAATATCTGTATGGAAATTCTTCTGTTACTATAAAGAAAATAGTATTACAGCCTGAGTTTGAGTTATAAATTACTTTTATTAAATAAAAGCAATAAGCAACTTGTAGCTCTTTGATAAAGACCCTGCACTGCTGTGATGTAACCTCTGTGTTCGATTCCAATCAACCACAATTATTTTTTCTGAATTTTTTAAATTTTTGGATGCCCAAAAGATTGAACGTGCAATACACGGGTAAATGAAAAGTTCAGAAAAATCAAACATGTGGAAAATGATTTAAATATATATTTAATCAACTGGCTTGAATCTCGAGTCCAGAAGCCTTTAATCGACCAGCGGAAAAGCCAATATGGCCGGCACAGATGGCTAGGATAAGCCCATTTGGCTCCGTGTTTTGCACATAAATCCCTTCAGCTACCTCTAACCCCTCTGCACTGTTTGATTTTCCTGCAATCAAACAGAGACCCTCCATTTCTTATCACAATTTTAATGCTTTTTAATCCACCATTTTAATTCCAAAATCCTAATTCTCTACTATAAATATCATCTCCTATTTTGGCTCAACACAATTATAAAAATTATATCAAAATTCTCTCAAAATGTTCCTAAGTACAAGTGGAGTAAAGAGAAATTAGCGAGCAAGCAAATTCCGGTGAAGATCGAATCAAATTTCGGCGCTCCCCGCGATGCTACGAAACTCACCCCCTTTTCTTCAACCCTTCTTTAAACTCTCTAAACCATAAACCCCTCCCAATATTTCTTGCTCTTCATTGAAATTCCATTTTGAAACTTATATCGGTAAGTGGAGTTAATACCGATATCCTTTTTCTAAACTCTAGAAATTCTTTCTTCTTTATTCTTTGATCAACCAAGTTTTTACACAATATTTGTAACCTTAAACCTTAATATTTATAATCAAATTTCATAAAAATTCTCATGTGAAATAACAATAGTAGCACTTTTTCATTAAAATACCTTGAACTTTATAAACACCTCTTTTAGTATTTGTTAAAACAATACCTTAGAAAAACTTTACGGGGTAACGACCTACCCCATATGCACACTTGGTTTCATAGCACGATACTCATTGAATGTATTTTTGTTATGAAGATAATATTACAATAAAATACCACATAACTTTAAAAAAACCGAATTTCTTTTTAATCGATATTTCATATCCTTTGCGAATTCACATCTACAACCTTCTTTAGGGAACCCGCTAATGGATGATGCGGATTATCGCACATCCTCAGACTAGTAGAACGAGTTGCAGTTCTCCTCACGGAGCATTCGATTTCGAAAGGATTTAAATACGGTTTCTAAGAAATACGAATTTTCTAAATAAAATAAAATTATTTTTTTAAAATTAAAATTATAAATCCATATTTTCAAAATATAATAAACCTATGTTTGTCAAAAATTAAAAGATTAACAAATGATAATAAAATACCATCAAGATACCAAAAATGATAAGTTTTTCAATAAAATACCAAGAACTTTCCAAACTGAATAATTATCATTAAAAATACCCTAAATACTTAAAATCCATGCTCATGACAATCTCAAGTAATACTAATCATCCTCGAGGTTTACTTTTAAACTATATTAAAAATATTTTTTCATAAAACCCCCTCGAGATATATATAAAAACAATATTTAAGGACTTAGTAAATATAGGTTTAAGCGGAATCAATTCTCTTGAACCCCTGAGAGCCGGAGAAAGTGAGTGCTTGCCTATTTAAGGTAGACAACTTATCAATGGTAATTGTCTTGGAAAAAGACACAAATCTTGCCGTCCATGTGCAGCAGTTACTGATGACTCCCAAACCTAATTTAAGATTTAAATTAATACAAGTGTCTGACTCAATCCTGAATCTAAACTCAAACCTGAATCTAACATCAAAAAAGAACTCGAATACTTGATCATGAATACACGAATCCAAACATCAAAATCAAACATGTATACTTGACTTGACTTGACTAAACCCTGGTTATAATTGGACATAAACTTAACCTTAATACCAGAACACAATGGTTGCTATTTAAACTGACTTGACTTGAACCATGAATACAATTTGAAATGAATACAAGAATACTTGACACAAATACATGATATTCATAAACTCAATCTTGCAACTTGATGTATTCATGAATTCGAGCAAAGCTGGTAATCTTAACTGTAACGTAGAATATACGGGGTGTCGGGATAGTTCATGTGTGAATCCAACGAAATCTCAGGAGTCCTCCTATATCATGAATCCATGCCTACTAACACAAACAAGCTATCATGAGGGCATGCGTTTCTTTGCACCTGTATTATAGCCTGTTAAGTTTGGAATACTTCAACACTAGTTTGAAGTTTCGTTACTAACACTTGATTCGGGCCCGTGGTTCTTTACCCCTGGATTACAACTTGCTGGGTTCGAGAACACTCTTGAAATTGGTTTACATTCACCCTTGAACTTACGTAACATTAGTTGACCCATGTAAAGACCTTTTATACCGCTTACTTTTCCTTCATGTTCACTATACCTACACTACACGACCATACTTTACCATGCTTATGTTATTTTGCCATGATATATATATAGAACTACATGTTAAATAGAATTGCCATATTTACATTAATGGCATGCTTAAACACCACATCTCATAGTCCATTACTTCATGATATACATTTACTTTATACTTCACACCTATTTCTTAGGGACTTACCAAGCGAAAGTTCGCTGACGAGCATTCCACCCATTTTTGTTTCTTGGAATGTTCGTCGGGTACAGTATAGACTGAGGAGGTGGACACCACCGAGAAGGAGCACGATCAGATCATGATTCAAGACTAGACTAGCTATCTTTTTCAGTTTATGTATGCCATCTGTTTAGACATTTCTCTTCTTTTATTGTATTTTCTTTCAGTTGAACTCATGTATTGTAAATACTTCAAGTTGAATGTAAATAAAATTGTTGAAGTTTAAATTTTATGTTTATTTCTTATCATTTTATATTGCTTAGTTTACGCTTAGCGTATTTATTCCGGGAAATGACCTTCTTAAAATAAATAAGTCGCGGGTCTCGTCACATACCTACTTTCGTCTTTTGGGAAGCGGGGTGTGACACCTAGGTTCATAGATTTAGAGATCTGTTATTTTTTAAAAATTTGCAACTCAAAAGTTGTATTTTTTTTAATCTAAACTTAGATCAAAATTTTTTAAAATTGTTTTATAACAGATTTATGGTTTTAGGGTTATCGTTTTTTATGAATCTTACAAGATCTATCATTTTTGCATCATTTTTTCCATAGATTTAATCTATTTTTTTGGTTAATGACACCTAGACGTATAGATATTAATTTCGTGTTGTGAAATTGTCAATGAAACAAAAATGAGAGTAATTTATTTTAAAAGATTGGATCTTTTTTTTGTGTAAAAAATTTAATTTTTTTTTCTTTTGGTGAGATTTTATAGCGGTTAGGTTGCGAGATTTTCAAAATCCTAATCCTATTTTTAGATAAACTTGAGATATTTATTTTGGAGATTTTGGTATGAAACCAAATATTTTTTGTGATTTTGGTAGACGACCAAATATTTTTTTAACAAAAATATTTCTGAATGGATATTTTAAAAATCCAGAAAAAATATTACATTTTTTATCTTTTTTTTTGGCAGACCATGACCCAGGCCATGCCAAGCCCACCCGCTAGCAGGGCCTGCGGGTGCAGGCAAAAGCCGGCCCATCCAGGCCCGCATGCGAGGAACGCCTGCGGGTGCAGGCGCAAGCCGGTCTTGACCTGGCTTGCAGGCCAAGAAAAAAATGGGAAGAAAAATTGAGCCGGGCTCGGCTTTGTCTGGACCGAGCTGAGCTCGGTTCGGATTTTTTTTGGTTTAATAAAAAAAATTATTCCGAAAAAATTCCAGAAAATCCCATAAAAATTCCAAAAATTCCAGAATTAATTTTTTTTTTTCTGAATTTTCATATTTTTTTTGAAGTTTCCCGCTCAAGTTTTAGGTTGGTTGAGGGTTTTGCTATTAAATCAAGGAGTTATGTTTTTTCGAAAATTTTTGTTTGCTCACCAAAAATTTCAAAAATTTACTTTCACATAAAATCTTGGAGATTTGAAAGATAGTTGTTCCAGTGAGAGCGTCTGGGACGCGTGTTAATTTCACGAAAAAATGAAAACCCTAATAAAACAGAAAAGTTTAAATAGGACAGTTTAATGAAAAATGAAATTTGTTACAATGGTTGTTGCATTTATGATGTGCATGGCATACTAAATAAATAAAAATGCATGTTGCATTAATAAAATCCGACAAATTTCAAGTAGGAGATTCCGAGAGAAGACAGGAGTTTAGATTCAAGTACTTAATCTACCCCGTTTCTAAGAAATTTATAATCCGCTATTCAATCATTTTAACAGAATTTTAAAATTTATACTTTTGAAAGATATGGTTGGAGGCGTAGGCTTTCTTATATTTTTTTGGGGTGTAAATTTATTATTTTTTTTAAGATGAGTTGAAGATGAAGTGTTATTTGGGAAAGAACAGTACTCCATTACATGCCCAAGTCTTAACACATGCATAATAAAGTTAAAATATCGTCAGTCTCACCAGGGATGAGATGGTAGATAACGACAACATAATGAAACAGAAACATTAGTTTAATATTACATGAACAAATTGAACGACTTGGACACTAGTAATAAGGTGGCAGCGATGTAGCATGGCTACACGACACAGCACCATCGAGGTGGCAGCAATGTAGCGGGGATACATAACACAGCACCATCGAGGTGGCAGCGATGCAGCGATCTTCGGAGTATTGGCGCATCTATGATCACTCTACGCGTTGAACATGATGAAGAGCGATGTCATTAGTGATCATATGATATTTTTCCAAGCACTCAGAGTTTATACTGAGCAGTAGTTACAGGGTATTTACGCGCCAAGAGATAAACTGCGTGATGATTACGGGGTAATCTATGCGACGTAGCAACGTTACATTATTTCTCGGTTTGACCTTATTTTCATATAAGGAGTCGAATCATGTAATGTAGATACACTTAAGAGTTATAACTTCATCGATCCAGGATCTAAAGAGTGCTGCTCCAGTTAGACTGTCGAGCGATAGCGGTGGGCGGTTATATGTTTTCTACTCAATCCATGAGGCAGTTAGTTATATGGAAAGCGAATGTGATGACGTTTGTTGGTACGTTTGAGTAACTAAGGCTTAAGGTTTAATCTTCATGGGCGACAGAACTAAGAGCGCTGCTGATATGTTGACGAAGTCAACAGTGCACAAGGGTAGGTTCCCTAACGCAGGAAGAGTTTAATTGAGCTAAGAAAAAAAGGAATAACACGCCAATAATTTAAATGATCTGACATGGAGAAATGTTCTGAGAAAAATTAAACTAATAAGTTCAAACGTTTGACTGTGGGAATTTAAACCGCTCCACTCATCAGGGTACTAAGTGGAAGTAAGGCCTTCTGCTAGGAGTAGAAAAGTTTGTGAAAGTAAATCATGTTTCGAGAACATATGAGTTTATTCTACATTGGGGATGCAGATAGCTATCTATAAACAATCTTCCTGTCCGGGTACTGAGTGGGTGTGTGCCTTCTGTTAGGTGCAGAAAAGTTTATGGAAGCAAATCATGTGTCGATGACATATGAGTCTATTCTATATCAGAAATGCAGATAGCTATTCACAAGTCATCTTTCCGTCAGTTACAGTTTCAGTTTCGGCTTAGGATATTTGGATAGCTTAATGGGACAATCAGTCTTATGTGTTCTTTATGGTTTTGAGGATTGACCCTTCTATAAATGTCATGAGTTGTATGATAGATTAAGTCAATAGATAAATGGGATGACTTAATCACCTGGGATGGATGAGTTGGCATTTGAGCTAAAATCAAATCATCTACCTGTGAGAGTTGCCTTGGAGGCAAAAACTACCAAAAGAAACCCATTGGGATATCCGTTACAGATAATTCACTCCGATCAATATGGGCCAATAAACATGAAGACACGTAGTGGAGTTTCCTAATTCAACACCTTCATTAATAATTACTCGATAGGCTGCTGATTTCACACGAAACTGAAATGTTGATTTATATCAAGCGCTGTATTAGTAAAGTATAGAGCCAGCTCATACAAACAGGGTTATGCATGTTTCTTTCGGAGCAGTTCTAAGAATTGTAAGCAAGCCATGAGTATTTAATTTAGCAGTTCAGGGAACTAAATGAATAAAAAGGAGTCATTAGACAGCTGATGATACTGTAAACTCTGCAACAAAATGGTGTTGTAAAGAAGAGAATCAAGAAACCGCTAGATATGATAAAGAATCTGACGGCAAGAGCCAATTTTACATATTATTTAGGAGATGTACCGTTGAAAGCGGCTTATATTCTTGATCATGTGTTTTCAAAGTCTGTACAGTCAAACATCCTATGAGTAGTGGACGAACAAAAGACCTGGGAGGTCACTTGTGTCCATGAGTTTTTGATAGGACTGTGACTGAAATTTGGTCGTGCAGCGTTGATTTACTCATGGAGGAAACAACGAACGATTTCCCCAGGGAGGAATTTACTCAAAAGGCAAAAATAAGTCAGGATTTGGGGTAAGAGCTCTCCTCTCCAAGCTGTACCAAAATCATAAGTTGTAGGGATAGCAGATTGAAAAGCTTCATATTTATTTACCTCTCTTGGGATCATAACCTTTGAGAAAATTGCTGGGGATACTAATAGGTTCAATAGCAGCACTTAGCTCTCTAGAGGGACTACACTACAAGATTAAGGAGTCTCCTAGTCGGTCAGTGGTGCAGAAGGAATTAGTTCTTTCAGCAGCTGGCGACAGTGGGAGCAATATTTCCGTTGATGGCTCGGAGCCAATCATGAATCCTCAAGAGACTTGTAGATAGTGTTGTGGATTGACACCACAACAATATTTCGATATCGAAAGGAAGACGTCTATGGTAAATCTGCATTGGTTGCGAAACCCAAGTCATTTGAGGACGCTATTTCTGGAGCTACTACGAAAGAGTGAATAACTATAATGGAAGAGATGCAAGAGTCAACAATAAAAGATCAAGTCTGGGATTTGATCAATTATTCTACCGGCCGCGAGACTATTGATAAAAACTAGGTTTTTTGAAGTCTTATGAAAGGAGATGATACTGTAGAGAGATACAAGGCATACTTGTTGGCGAAAAGATTCATCCAGTATAGGTGGACAACAAATAGACACTTTTCATCCGGCGTGATGATTCCGTCTATTTCACCTTCCTAACAAATCATTACACATAAAGATCTTGAACTAGTTCTGGAGACTTAAATCATATTTGGTCCCGCCTAAAATTTCTGCGCAAAGGAGCAAAAAGTATCAAATGGCAGCAATACGCTTAAGAAAATGTAAACTAGTATTTTATGGGCTGTTTTTTTTTTCCAAACTCTCAACTGAGAATAGACAAATTCTGATGGTATCGAAAACGTCTCAAAAATTCTTTCGATTTGATATATTACGGGTCTCATAACTCTTCCGGAATCAAAATTTATGAGCAAACGTGCTATGCATGTATGGTCTAAGCAACGCTTTACCATATGGGGGATACATCTTTAGTCTCATATTGGGAAAAATAGAGATCGCTTCTCTATAACTTTTCTATAAACAAGAGGGGAGACCTCTCAAGAAGAATGGAGAGAGGATTCGTCCTCACTGAAGCGTTTGCTTCTTTTGAAAGCATGTGCTTTTTGATCAGTCAAATATCTAGCACATTTGTATGAACATTTTCTCTATTATTATTAATTACTAAAATGTGTTAATTATAAATAAAGAACATATGTGGGTTTATTTGTAAAAAAAGTATTGTCATATGTTTCTTCATTTATAATTAATATAATTGGGAAATATATGCATATCATATTTAAATAAAATATTCATGAGATTAAAATATGCATATGCATATCAAATATTTCAACTGAATATTCTTAAAATATTATATCATATAATTGGTTGGAATAATATCTAAATAATAATAAATGCTACTGTCATGCCCCGCTTCCCGGTGTACGGTGATGGGACGCGATGGGTCACGTGACGTATTTACTCTAAAGTAAACACGCTTAGCGTATCTAAACAATATAAGTAAATGTACACAAGAAAGATAACAATAGATGTAATTGAACAAAAACTTTTATTTATTAACAATTCTTTATAAGTACAACTGGAAATTTAAATACATGAATAGAAAGCAATGCCTAAACAATGGCATAACTGAAATAGAAATATGTACAAGTGCCTATAGCTCTGGGTCAAAAGCTAACTTCTCCAAATCTTCAGTGCTGGGCTCGATCTCCAGTGAGTCTGATCCACCTGACAACATTCCAAGAAAAGAAGAAAAGGAATGTCGTCAGCGAACAATCGCTCGATAAGTCCTAAAGGTGAGTAGAGATATAATAGACAAAAAGAGAATATAACTAGTAATATTTTATTATAATATTAACGCGGTTGTTTGTAGCTTGGTAGAGAAAATGCCAGTGTATACGAGAGGAGTCCCACTATTCTGGAGATTAAGGTATACGGAGCACAAGAAACCGTTCAGCCACGGTACAACAGCAATGGATATTCAGGTTAGGTGTATTATGGTTACAATCTCGTGCTACTTCTAACAACTTTTGTACCAATCTACCCTTTTAAAAACCCCGTAATGTCTTTTGTATTGATTATACTGTTTTGTTATATAGATGGATGACTTTTCAAAACTATGATATCAGCAAATAGATTGGATATAATGGATAGTCATGTAAACGGAGTATAACCATGGTTCGGTTCGGTCAATATAGATTAATATAAATTGAATAGACAGATTCATGTTGAATTGTAGTTTTATACTTGAATCATATTTAAGTCAGATTGATTAGATTGAGACTCGGTCTGAGTCAGACACTTTGAAAAGAACTTGAAATCCTGAATCAGTTTTGATGTTATTGATAACTGCTGCACATGGACGGTAGGATTTATGTATTTTTCCAAGACAATTACCATGTTGATAACACTGTTTGTTAGATTGTCTATTTTAGATCGGCAAGCACCCACATTCTCTGGCTCCCTGAGGCTCAAGAGAATTGGTCCCGCTTAAACCTATATTTACTAGAGTCCTTATTCTAATTTAGTATAACTTGAGGGGGTTTTATGTAAAAATAGTTTTGATAGAATTTCAAAATACATCTCAAGTATTTAATTATCGTCTTTAGGGTTTTCATAAGTGTTTCTTTTATAAAAGTGAAATTTCTAGTGAGTAGAACCTAATTTTCATCGTATATAGTATTTTATTGAAATATTGGAATTGTTTTGTATTAAAATGGTACTTTCATGTAATTATGATTCTTTTGATTTAGAAAACATAGAATATTTGTATAATATATTTAAAATAGATCTTTTAATAATATTCATATATATATATTAAATAAAAATAAATTTTATTTATTTTCTAGAAATCTCATTTTCTTAAAAATAGCATTAGAAATTTCATCGAGATCGAATGCTCCTTGTGGAGGACTGCATCTCGCTCTACTAGGCTCGAGGACGCGCGATAATCTACACCATCCCGATCGGGGTTCCCCAAAATGGGTTATAGAGGCGTAATTGCAAGGAATTAGATAATACTCTCTTTAAAGAAAACAGTTTTGTAATAGTTTAGCGTATTTTATTGTAACTCGTGATATTCCCCAAAAAATTGTCCAAAAGTAAATCTTTCTATGTACAATATGTGTGTTGTTATGAGGTAAGTCCTTACCTCGTGAGTTTTCTAAAGGTAATACAAGGAAATATGTGAATTATGGCGAAATGTAAAGTATATGGTATTTTACTATAAAAATATAATAAAAGTTGCATAAAAGATTCTTTTGAGATGAAACCTGTTTTGATGTGTTTGCTAATGTTTGTTAAACATTATATGAGAGTATGGTATTTTATTGTTTAAGAAAAATAGACTTTTAAAGAAAAACCGAATCGGAAGTCGGATTACTCCGTTTCCGTCGGGTTTTGAAGAATGAAAGTTTTAAAATAGAACAAGAGAGGGGAAGAAAGGATTTAATGGATACAAGGTTATAGGGGATAAGGGGGAAGCTAGGGAAAGTGTCGGGGTGTCGTTTCGTCGCTGGAAACTCCTCGAAACGTCGTCAGAATTTTACCCTTTGCTAACTCCACTTGCAAAACTATATGGACTTGGAAATTTTATAGAGTTTTGTGAGGAAATTATGAGTGAGCAGGGGTGAAATATGGTGTGGTATTTATAGCAAAAATTAGGATTTTGTGGGTGATGAATTTGAGAATTAAAATGCATTTAAAAGAGATTAAAGAGGTGATTTGATCTTCTCTGGATGAATGCAGAGTAAACAAATAATATGGGGGTAATGGGGGTAGGAAAAGAGGTGCTAGGGTGAAAAATTGGGGACCATTCTATACGAGCAGCCCGGCAGTGCCGGTCTAGGAGCAAAAGTCGGTCAATCCCCGATGGTAGGGCTTGGATCTTTGGCCACGTGGTGGTGTCGCTTGGTTTTTCCCAGCGCATTTGTTTGATTACTCTGTAACTTATCATCTTACGTGTAGTACACGTGTAAACCTTTTGGCTTCTAAAAGATTAAAAGAAAAATTAAATAAAAAGATAATGTGGCTGGGGGGATTCGATCACAGGGGCTAGGTCATAGTAGTGCAAGGCTTTACCAATGAGCTACAAGTGCTTTCTTGCTGTTCAAAAGCAAATCAAATTTTTATAGCATACACAGGATTGCAAATACCCCAATTGTACATTAACTTTTAAACAATTTTCTGTACATTGAAATTGGAGTTGTTACAGTCTACCCTCCTTACAAAAATTTCGCCCTCAAAATTTACAATTTATTTTAAGGACTAGTTTACAAATAAATGAGGGTATCTTGCATGCATGTCGTCCTCACGTTCCCATGTTGATTCTCCTGGTGAATCTTTTCTCCATATCACTCGAACCAAGTTGACTTTCTTATTCCGAAGAGACTTCACCTTTCTATCTAGGATCTCAACAGGTTGTTGCTTACAAGATAAATCTAGATGTATAGTGAGCTCGGAGTGATCAAGAATATGGTTGGGATCACTCACATACCTTCTGAGTTGGGATATGTGGAACATATTGTGCACTCCTTCTAATGAAAGTGGAAGTGCCAAGTGATAAGCCACTTCACCGACTCGTTCGAGTGTGTCGAACGGTCCAATGTACCTCGGACTGAGCTTACCCCGTCTTCCAAAACGAATCACTCCACGGTTCGGAGATATCTTCAAAAATACATGTTCTCCCGGTTGAAACTCCAAGTGACGGCGCTTTGCATCAGCCCAGTGCTTCTGTCGATCTTGGGCTATGTGCATTCTTTCCCTGATCGTATGAACCACGTCGACAGTTTCTACTATCATCTAATGTCCAAGGAGTTTTCTATCTCCGATTTCGTCCCAACTTAATAGCGATATACACTTCCTTCCATATAGCACTGCAAAAGCTGCCATTCCTATACTTTCTTGATAGCTGTTGTTGTATGAGAACTCCACAAGATGTAGGCGATCTTCCCACGATCCTTCGAAGTCTAGCATACACACTCTTAGCATATCTTCTAAGATCTGAACAGTTTGCTCAGACTGACCATCTGTTTGTGGATGATAAGCTGTGCTGAAATTCAGACTTGTTCCTAAGCTCGCTTGCATACTTTGCCGAAATTGCGATCGGAATCTGGTGTCACGATCGGAGACAATGCAAACTGGTACTCCATGTAATCTCACAATTTCCTGTATGAGTTCATGGGTATCAGAGATAGTACACATTGAACATTTAAATCATACTTAGATTCTTACCTCCATGTACTTCTTTGCAAGTGTCTCAGTAGATTGGCCAACTCGAAATAGGAATAAAGTGAGCCGACTTTGTGAGTCGATCCATAATAACCCATACAGCATCGTTACCTTTCGTGCTGCGAGGAAGAGCAGTCACAAAATCCATTGTGATGTGTTGCCACTTCCATTCTGGGATAGGTAACGGTTGAAGTAATCTAGCAGTTCTGTGATGCTTAGCCTTTACTTGATGACACACCAAGCATTTAGCGACGCTTCTGGTTACTTCACGCTTCATTCCATGCCACCAGTAATTTTGACGCAGATCTTTGTACATCTTTGTACCTCCAGGGTGTACTGAATAAGGAGAGTTGTGAGCTTCTTTCATGAACTCTTCTCGCACAGAACCATTTGGTACACACAACCTACTGCCGTATCTCAAAGATCTATCTTCATGGATGATGAAGTCTATTCAAAGTCCACTTTCTACTTGTTCTCTGATCTTTTGCAACTTTGCATCACTTGCTTGAGCTGCTTTGATCTGACTGACAATGGTAGATTGAACTTGTAAGTTCATCAAACTTGAAGCATTACTTGGCATGATTACTTCAATCTCCATTTGATGCAAGTCTTGTTGAAGCTTCCATGTGCCGTGAGATTCAATGCTAATGGTTGGTGACTAAGGGCATCTGGAACTACATTCATCTTCCCTGGATGATATTATAGGATGATGTCGAAATCCGCCATGAGTTCTAACCATCTTCTTTGCCGCATATTCAACTCTTTCTGAGTAAACACGTATTTCAGACTATTGTGGTCCGTGTATATGTCCACTCGTTCACCAAGAAGATAATGGCGTCAAATCTTGAGTGAAAAGATAACGGCCGCCAACTCCAAATCATGCGTCGGATAATTGCGCTCATGAATCTTCAGCTGTCTTGAAGCATAAGCTACAACTTTACCGTGCTGATGTAGAACACATCCTAATCCCTTACTGGATGCATCGCAATGCACTTCGAAACCTCCAGATTGGTCCGGTATGACAAGAATAGGTGCTGATGTCAACCTTGACTTGAGTTCTACGAAAGCTTGTTCACATGCTTCTGACCACACGAATTCTTCATCCTTACGCGTGAGCTTGGTCAGGGGTGTTGCAATTTTCGAAAATCCTTCAATAAACCTTCTATAACATCCTGCTAAACCCAAGAAACTTCGAATGTCTTTCACTAACTTCGATGTCGGCCATTCACTTACTGCTGATACTTTAGCTGGATCTACAGAGATTCCATCGCCTGATACAATATGTCTGAGAAAACCGACTTGATCTAGCCAAAACTCGCGCTTGCTATACTTGGCATAGAGTTGGTATTTTCGTAGAGTTTCCAGGACAATTCGTAGGTGTTCAACATGTTCTTTCCAACTCTTAGAATACACTAGAATGTCGTCGATGAAGATGACACCAAACCTGTCTAGGTACTCTCGGAAAACTTGATTCATTAGGTTCATGAATATAGCTGGTGCGTTGGTCACTCCAAATGGCATCACAAGAATTTCGTAATGTCCATAGCGGGTTCTAAATGTCGTTTTATGGATATCAGATTCTTTGACCTTCACCTGATGATAACCCAAACGAAGATCTAACTTGGAGAAAACGCAGGACCCATGTTAATCACAGAGAACTGCATTTTAATACCACTCATTCATTACCTATTTTTGTATATATCAGTACTATTAACTAGTGTCTGCTCAGTAATTACAGATTACAGGTATTCGTGATACAACACTGAAAACACACTCAATATCACGGATATAGCATTTGGGAGCCGACACTGCAATCAGAACAGAGAACCGATATCCAAACAATTCTTTTTGCAATCAACAAGTGTGCACACAATTTTTGGTCTAACATAATGCATGTGCACTAGATCATGATGAAGGGTCGCCTTGGCACAAAAGGAGCATGTATGGGTGTGATGTGCATTAAATGTGCATTGAATGCTAAAGATTATGATGTGATTTGAAGTATCTAATTTCCCTCCAAATCTCTGAAGGCAAAATAGGTTTATATAGGAAAATTAAGCAGCACCAGTGGACTTGTAGAGAGAACACAAGACCATAGAACCAAATCGAGCTATTTTGCTCGGACCAAGACCGGCGGGCCCCCCACAAAATCCGGCGACGCCGGCCCCCTAGCTCCATACTGCCTCATTCTGCTTCTGATCATTTCTTGAAGTCACATCATCTCATTTTTATTGTTTGTTTAATTTTGTTTTGAGTCTATAAATACCAGGACTTTGGACAAGTTAGAGGGCACTACTTCTTTTATCAGAGAAAAGTTTGTAAACATTATAACTACTGATCTTGTATCTCTTAGTATGAATTCCTTGCCTTCCTCTAGTCTTGCAACCTCTTTTCTTGAGCTTGCAAGATTAGATTTTGGTATTTGAATTCGCTTATTTATACTTGGAACCATTGTAATCAGGCTTCATATATATCAAGTTGTTTCTTGTATATCTTCTCTTTTTGCATCTTTTCTTGTTGTTGTTATTTCAATTGATGATGTGTGAGTAGTTGTTCTTGGGCTATGGTGAGGTAGGTTGTGAAAGGACTTTACTTCCAACCCTCTCTTTTGATTCTTGCATTTTATACTTCTTTTCTTAATTATGCAATTTTATCATGTTTTGCTTGATAGGATATATCGTTTTGAATGGTTGCAAATCAACCTTTAACATATATCATATTCCTTCTTTACATTTTATTGTTGCTATATTATGATTTGAAGTTGAAATGAATACGGATTTATGTTAAGCGTCGCAACTAGCTAGATAGGATATATAGCACACATGCATATATCCTATACTTTCTAACTTCACTTAACTAACTCCATATTCATTTCATTCTCAAACTAAAAAAATGAACCTTGAATCAAAACGGAGAATTGGGGGTAAAAGTCGCATTTCACTCATACTAAACCTTAGCCTAAGTTTTCCGTAAAACAAAACCTTTCTTCTTTTAATTATTACAACACGTGACAACTCCTTTCTCAACCTCTTGATTTATAACTCAAATAGTTGTCGTGATATCCACTCCTTATGGTTCGACCCGTGCTTGCCGGCTTGCTTCAACGCACCGTGCACTTGCGGTATTTTTAAAACTCAAGACTCACATCGTGCATTATTTTCGCCAACGAAACCGACATATCTTAATTAAAACAAAACTCGACAAAAGCATGACACCGTGAGTCTCGAACAAGTTTTTGGCGCCGTTGCCGGGGAGTGGCAACATCACTAAGCTATTTTGAGTTATCTTTGTATATAAACTTCAGAAAAACCAAAACAATTGTTTTCCTTTTACCTTGTATATCTTTTTGACATTTTGCTCTCTGTTTGTGCAACCTGCTATCACTTTGTGATCAAATTAAAAAATCAAGTTATACCAACAGAACAATTAACTATCCTAGAGAACCCACCAAAAATACGAGCACCTAACTCCTAAAAACGACCGGCGACATCTACAAAAATTCCGAGCTCGCTGGCCTTTTCTGGGAGTTTTGAAAGTTTTCTTGTGGTGGTGTCTCCAATACACTTTTAGTATTCTATTGGTATTGTTTGATTTTTATAATTTTTAGTGTGCAGGGATTTGGCCATATATATATCACTTTTCGTACTAAAATTGCCGTGTTTGCGACATTTTCAGATTCGGGGAATTTGCGGATAGCGATTGTGCGAAGAAAGAGGTGCGCTCAAAGCTAAGGTGATAATAGGATACAGTGCCAAAGATCCGGGTAGATTGACCCGCACAAGCGAAACTTTCGAACCGAACGGCTTCAAGTCAAATGGGGGTTTCTTAACCCAAAAATCCATCGGTACGTATTCCTTATAACACCTTCTTCTCAAATCCGACGCGTCCACTACTCTATCTTTGCAGGATTTTTTGCAAGAACATTTCCAAACTCCAAAGAAACTAACCCGTATTTTATTGCAGCGCCACTTTTAAATATAAATAATGATTGCTTGATGTGTTGAACAACTTTTTCATTGAATTGCGCATTGCATAATTTTAATACGGACTTAAGGGCAAAAGAACCACAATAAGATACGGTAAGGGATTTCATCACCCTTCTCCGGGGCCCACAAACCACAAAGAACGAGCATTTTCACACCCCCATTAATTTTAAAAGAAATTAGACTTTTAGCTTCTAAGGACTTCGCGGTCACTAGAGAAAAGTTAAGTGTATTTCGAACACCGCCCATCGGTATATTGTTCAAGAAGTGTTGAGGAAAGTGTGAAAGGCTCAATCGTCGAAAGAGAAAAGGTTATTCTAATTAAGGAATCTCGCGAAAGCGAGGGACAACCTCCCTTCTTCTCTACACTTACCTGGCTTCTCAATCAGTCTATCTTGGGCCTGTTTCTCAGTACATTTTTACTTCACAAAGTAAGTTTATTTAGCAGGTCTAGTTGACCTAGGTAACCCTAAACTGTTTAGCTGTGCAGTGTGTCTTGTTTGTTTTCTTGTTATACCTTTTTGTGTGATATTTGTTGTTGTGAATATTTTTTGTAAACAACACCTTTTTCGTCCATTTCCTCAGTCTCCTCCTACCACTTCCGGATAGTGTATGTCAGCTTAGACTATAGATTCACAATCTCGATTAGTCCGGTTTATGACTGTATCTTCCGACTCTTCTACACCTTCTGATTCCTCAGAACCTTCCGAGACCTTCTTACCTTCTGCTTCATCAGAGCCGTCTGATCCTACACTTCTTTCACCCCCACCTTCTTCTGCTACACCACAGATAATGACAGAACATACGATCGTTGAGCAACAGGAGGCGGCGTTACAGGACAGGTGCTACCCACACCGTTCATCCCTTCCTCCATGCATAGTGTTGTCCACCATTACGGCAAATAACTATGAAATCAAGCCGCAATTCATACCACAAATCCCAAAATTCCACGGACTCGATTCCGAGGATGCTTACCTTCTAATCAGTGAATTTGAAGGAGTGTGTGCTATGATGAAAATTCATGGAGTGGGTGAAGATGTCGTTAAGCTCAAATTCATTCCTTTTGCGCTTAAGGAAAATTCGAAAAGTTGGTTAAACAGTTTGCCAGCTAGATCAATCACGACATGGGACGACTTTGTGAAAGTTTTTCTAAAAAAAATTTACCATATTCATAAAACCGTGCGAATTCGCAATGAAATCCACAATTTTAAACAAAAAAAGGGTGAAATTTTTTAGAAATGCTTAGAAAGATTCAAAGACATCTTAATCAAATGTCCTCATCACGGGTTAGAACAGTGAAGGTTGTGTCAGATTGTCTATGAAGGTTTAGACTCCAGTTCGTGCATGATGTTAGAGTCCATGTGTCAGTGTAAATTTTTGAGCTATGGTGCTAAGGATACAAGAAACTTTTTGGAGGAACTGGCTGACAAGACCATTCAGTGGGAGAGTGTGAGTGAGAAACCATCTGTGACTAGGAGCGGTGCACACATAGTTGACACCTTTATAGCTGCTGAAGCAAAAATCGCCGCTCTTGTATGGCGAATGGAAGGTTTAGAGGGCAAAAATTCACCACTACCAGTCAATCAAATTTCTCCGACTTTATGCGCTAACTTTCAGCATTCTAGCCACATAACGGAACAATATCCGTTTCTCGTTGGGTCTCAGGGACCTGAAAACGTTAATGCGCTATATCAAAACCAGTGTCCCAGGAACGATCCCTTCGCACAGACATACAACCCTGGTTGGAAGAATCATCCCAATTTTGCTTGGAATCAGGCACCTTTTCAAAACAACAATTCAAACCCGCCTTTCCAACAATTTCAAAATTCAAATTTTCAAAACCAAAAATTGGGATACTCTACTAACCAGCCCCAACAGCCGAATCAGCCCAACCCAACCTTTACACCCCCTGGGTTCGCCCAAGACGACAAGGGGGTGTCATCCATTGAAAAAGGGTTGGAAGCTTTGATTAAAACTTCTGCACAGACTTCGTCTAGCCTGGTTACTTTTATGCAAACATCTGGTCAGTTGCATAGCACTGACACTCAAGCGATATCCAGACTAGAAATCCAGATCAGTCAACTTGCTGCTACAATTAATGAACGTGAAAGGGAACATGTCCCTCTCAACTCGTGATGAATCCAAGAGAGCAGAGAAACAACAACGCTCATATTGTTCAGCAGAACAATATTGAGAATGCGAACGCCATCACCGCCTTCAGATCAGGACGTACGGTTGACAACAAGCCCCAACGACTCGTCCAAATGTGCGGTTGTCAGTTTACCAGCACGTACCTCATCTTCTGTTCCCTATTATGATCCGTCGTCATCTTCATTACCTTCCTCTTCTTCTCCTTCATCGTCGTCTACTGCACATCTTTCAAAGCAGCTTGAGAATTCACCGCAAGACCACCCTGATGAACCAGCAAGAACACTCTCGCCTTCTGCATCGGTTCCATCTACAACTTCTCCAAACTTCGTGTTTGGACCTAAGGCTCCCTATCCCAATAGGTTGAAATCAAAGAAGCCTTCTGCAAGTATGGAAAAGGTGTTAGAGGTTTTCAAACGCTGTGAGGTTAGCATTCCGTTGTTGGACGTGGTCCAACAAGTTCCGACATATGCAAAATTCCTGAAGGATTTGTGCACGCAAAAACGACGCACGAATGTGCCTAAAACAGTCTCCTGGGCAGCCACTCTAAGCGATGTCTTGTCCAAATCCATTCCGGTAAAATATAATGACCCAGGCTGTCCTATTATTTCTTGCACTATCGGGGACAAGCAAATCAATCGTGCCTTGTTAGACTTAGGGGCAAGTGTGAACCTTCTCCCATACTCAGTTTACAAACAACTGGGATTGGGAGAACTCAAGCCAACCAGAGTGATTCTGCAACTGGCAGATCGATCAAAAAAGGTACCGAGGGGAGAAATCGATGATGTTCTAATTAAGGTTGGGGAATTCATATTTCCGTAGACTTCATTGTGTTGGAGACTGAGCCCGTCACCAATCCCAGCGGTCAAATTCCAGTCATACTGGGATGGCCTTTCCTAGACACATCCAACACGTTGATCAATTGTCGTAATGGATATATGAAACTCTCATTTGGAAACATGACAGTTGACCTCAACATCTTCACGCTAGGAAACCAAGCAAGCAAGAAACACGACAACACTTTTGAAGTCAATGCTGTATACGATATTTCTGAGGAGGGGATATTTGACTTCAAAAATGAGTGTCTTGAAGAAACGTTTGAAGAACTGTTTTCTGAGGAGCTTCTTTTCCTTGAGAAGCTAAGTCCTGAACAGGCTTCCTACGCACACTGGGGGCCCCAATTTGAACCACTTCGTAACGAACCGGCCTCTGAAGTGCGACCATCTGTGGAGGAGCCACCAAAACTCGACCTCAAAGTTCTTCCTGACCACCTCAAGTATGCGTACTTGGAAAATAATGAAACGCTTTCAGTTATAATTGCAACCGACCTTGCGCCTGAACAAGAGTTGGCCTTTATGGACGTTCTGAGAAAGAACTTGGAAGCGATTGGGTGGTCAATGGCTGATATCAAAGGAATCAACCCTGCTATCTGCCAGCACAAAATCCATATAACTGATGATTCCAAACCTTTTAAGGATCCTCAACGCCGGCTTAACCTGGTAATGAAAGAAGCGGTACAGAATGAAATGCTGAAGTGTCTGGAAAATAGGATCATCTATCCCATAGCTGATAGCAAATGGGTAAGCTCCATTCACGTGGTACCAAAGAAATTGGGACTCACTGTAATCACGAATGAAGCAAACGAGCTAATCCCAACCCGCATACAAACAGGATAGAGAGTCTGTATTGATTACAGAAAGCTCAACGCAACCACTCGCAAGGATCATTTCCCGCTGCCCTTCATTGATCAAATGCTTGAACGCCTAGCCAGACATGCCTACTATTGTTTCTTAGATGAGTATTCCGGCTACAATCAAATCCCGATTGATCCAGAAGATCAGGAAAAAACAACCTTCACTTGTCCTTTTGGTACCTTCGCCTACCGTCGCATGCCCTTTGGGCTGTGCAATGCACCTGCAACATTTCAGCGGTGCATGATGAGCATCTTTTCTGATATGGTAGAGCGATTCTTAAAAGTTTTCTTGGATGATTTCTCCTTCTTTGGAGATTCATTTTCTGAGTGTTTGAGGCATCTTGAGTTATTTATGTTACGATGCAAAGAAAAACACCTCACACTCAACTGAGAGAAATATCATTTCATGGTCAAACACGGCATCGTGTTAGGACATATCATTTCTGAAAAAATTATTGAAGTCGATAAGGCGAAAACCGACGTCATTTCAAGCCTCCCACCTCCACGGACTTTCCGTGACATTAGGGCGTTTTTAGGCCACGCCGGTTTTTACAGGCGTTTCATCAAGGATTTTAGAAAACTGGTTAGACCCTTAACTTCTTTGCTGGCTAAAGAGATTCCCTTTGATTTCAATTCTGAGTGCCTTCATGCGTTCAAGCTTTTGAAATCGGAACTCACTTCTGCTCCGATTTTAAGTGCACCAGACTGGAGTGAACCTTTTGAGCTAATGTACGACACTTCTGACTTTGCGACAGGTGCTGTCTTAGGACAGCGATTTGAAAAGAAGCTGCATGTTATCCATTATGCGAGCAGGACGTTGAATGACACATAGCTGAATTACACCATACAGAAAAAGAATTCTTAGCTGTTGTGTACGCGCTTGAGAAATTTCGTCCTTACTTGATCGGAACCCACGTTACGATTTACACTGATCATTCGGCTCTTAAGAACCTCTTTGCAAAAAAGGATGCCAAGGCCAGATTGATACTTTGGATTCTCCTTCTTCAAGAATTTCACTTAACCATCAAAGATAAGAAGGGAACCGACAATGTTGTTGCCGATCATTTGTCTCGCTTACCAAATGCACCAAGTGAGGAAATTCCAATCAATGAGCATTTCCCTGACGAACAACTTCTCTCCGTATCAGTCAAACCCTAATTCGCTGATATCGTGAACTTTCTAGTCACCGGAGAAACACCTTCTTTTTGGTCGAATCAGGACAAGTCTAAATTTCTTTCACAGTTCAAATTCTTTTATTGGGATGAGCCATACTTATTCAAATACTGTCCTGATCAGATTATTAGAAAGTGCATCTCTAACTCTGAAACGAGAAGTGTTCTATCCTTTTATCATGATCAAGCTTGTGGGGGCCATTTTGGACCCAGAAAGACGGCCGAAAAGGTTTTGCAAAGCGGCTTTTACTGGCCGACGCTTTTTAAGGATGCTTTCGAATATTGCAAAACCTATACCCACTGTCAACACATGGGAAAGATTGGAAAACGAAATCAGTCGCCCCTACAATCCATCCTGATTGTGGAAATTTTCGACGTATGGGGTATCGATTTCAGGGGGCCATTCCCAAACTCTTTTAGGAATTTTTACATTTTGCTAGCTGTGGATTATGTGTCCAAATGGGTGGAGGCTGTCCTTTATCGAACCAACGATAATAAGGTTGCCGTAAATTTTTAAAAGGGAATATCTTTTCTCTGTTTAGTACGCCTCGCACCATCATCAGTGATAATGGAACGCATTTTTGCAACCGATATTTCGAAGCATTGATGAAGAAGTACTCGATCAGCTACAAACTGTCAACACCCTACCATCCTCAGACTTGCGGCCAGATTAAAGTCTCCAATAAACAGATTAAACAGATTCTGGAAAAAACTGTCAACCATAACCGCAAGGATTGGTCGTTGAAGTTGAATGACGCGCTTTAGGCATTTCGCACAACCTTCAAAACAAACCTAGGTATTTCCCCATACCGACTCATCTTTGGAAAAGCGTGTCATTTGCCTGTTGAATTGGAACACAGCGCGTTCTGGTCAATCAAACAGCTCAATGTCGACTCAGAAAAGGCCGGTGAGGCTCAAAAACTTCAATTGAATGAGCTTGACGAGATACACAAAGACGCGTATGAGAACACCAAACTATACAAAGAAAATACAAAAGTCTTTCATAACAAGGCGATTCTCCGAAAAACATTTACTGTGGGACAAAAGATTTTGCTTTACCACTCCAGGCTTCATCTGTTCCCTGAGAAATTGAAGTCACGTTGGACATGTCCGTATTGTGCGCACCGTCTTTCCGCACGGTGCAGTCAACATTGAAGATCAGCACTCGGGTAATACTTTCAAGGACAATGGCCAACGTCTAAAACCATTCTTAGAATTACCTGCGGAAACAGGGGAGCTTATGTTTTTACATGAGCCACATTATCTTGATTGAATCACTTCCCCTAAAAAACTTGTATATACGTTTTTCTTTTTTGTAAACCATTGTTTATTATTTCTACCCCTTAACTAATTTGGCTCTTGTTATATAGCATGACAATGATGACACTGTCAAGTTTAAGTTTGGGGGTATATTTTTGCTCGGTTAGCTTTCTACCTTCTACCTTCACATTCATGTGTATATTTTTGCATTCGCACACTTATTAAAAACACACAAAAATTGAAAAAAAAACTCAAAAAATATAAAAACTTTGTCGTCAAATTAGCTAGTAGGATAATTTAGATTTTTTCCGAAACTTTAGTTGATACTTTAGGAATAACTAAAATCTAGGCCAAGAAGCTGAAAACCCTAAAAATAACCTTCCTTCCGTTCAACTTTGGTAAATATACATCCTTGCAGTTTTGTAAAGAGGTAGGTAATCTTGAGTTTAGTTCTTGAGTTAAGTCGAGATGAAAGAAAAGTATTGAAAACTTTATTGAAAGATAAGTCTAAAAAAATAGTTCCTATTCTTGAGTCCAAATTCAGAAAATATATACCCTACAAATCGCACTTACACACACCTTGAAACTTAAGATAGTAGAGGATACCTAGAAGTACTCTTGCCTGAAAGTCTTATATGAAAGAAAAAACGGTATTTAAAGCTAACCATTAAAAGAGCATCATTGAAAAATATATCCGGTCTTCAAAAAGAAAAAGGAAAAAAAAGAAAAAAAAGAACAAGAAATAAAATCAAGACCTGGAAACTGCTATTTACGCTTTAAGCTCATACATTCGGTAATCGGCTGTTAATGTCTCAAGAAGAATTAATAATCGCATGAAAGGTGTGTAAGCAACACCGTTCATCCTTAACGAAATGAAGTAGTATTAGGTATTAGGACAAGATTACTATAGCTTGAATTGAATTCTTATGTGTAGGGGTGAAAATTTACACACATGTAGGGATATACAATCGATGTTTGGAGGAAAGATAGGAATAAAGAATAGGACTTATGTTTCCCATAAAGGTGATAAAAATTCCGGATTGGAGACTGCGCTTTAGAAGGACAACTCAAGAGAAATCGAGATTTTTCTTAAACTGTCAAAACGTATAGGATCCGAGATTGAATAAATAGGAGGCGTGAAACATAAGGGTCGAAAACTTCTAATTTAGGACAATAGAATTTCTAATGTAGATACTAAACCGTATGAGTAAAAGTCGATTTTAACGTATGAAACTAACTTGACGGGATTTTTGGGTAGTATCCGCTGAAAACCCTCAGGAGACAACACTCCTCCTACTAGGGACAACTAGAGGTTTAACGGCTTGTTGCACGTGCTTAGTGCAATCACGTTCCCTGCGAAAGTGAGGCTAGGAATTTTTGTTTTGCTCGGGACGAGCAAAAGATAAGTTTGGGGGTATTTGTTCATCATAGAAAACTGCATTTTAATACCACTTATTCATTATCTATTTTTGTGTATATCGGTACTATTAACCAGTGTCTGCTCAGTAATTACAGATTATAGGTATTCGTGATATAACACTGAAAACACACTCAATATCACGGATATAGCATTTGCGAGCCGACACTGCAATCAAAACAGAGAATCGATATCCAAAGGATTCTTTTTGCAATAAACAAGTGTGCACACAATTTTTGGTCCAACACAATGCATGTGCACTAGACTATGATGGGGGGCTGCCTTAGCACAAAAGGAGCATGTATGGGTGTGGTGTGCATTATATGTGTATTGAATGCTAAAGATTATGATGTGATTTGAAGTATTTAGTTTCTCTCCAAATCTCTGAAGGCAAACCGGGTTTATATAGGAAAATCAAGCATTACCAGTGGACTTGTAGAGAGAGCATAAGACCACAGAACCAAAATGAGCTACTTTGCTCGGACCAAGATCGGCGGGCCTCCCACAAAATCCGGCGACGCCAGCCCCCCTAGCTCCATACTGCCTCATTTTGCTTCTGATCATTTCTTAAAGTCACATCATCTCATTTCTATTGTTTGTTTAATTTTGTTTTGAGCCTATAAATACCAGGCCTTTAGGCAAGTTAGAGGGCACTACTTCTTTTATGAGAGAAAAGTTTGTAAACATTGTAACTAGTGATCTTGTAGCTCTTAGTGTGAATTCGTTGCCTTACTCTAGTCTTGCAATCTCTTTTCTTGAGCTTGCAAGATTGGATTTTGGTATTTGAATTCACTTATTTGTACTTGGAACCATTGTAATCAAGCTTCATTTATATTAAGTTGTTTCTTGTATATCTTCTCTTTTTGCGTCTTTTCTTTTCTTTTTTTTGTTATTTCAATTGATGATGTGTGAGTAGTTCTTCTTGGGCTGTGGTGAGGTAGGTTGTGGAAGGACTTTACTTCCAACCCCTCCCTTTTGATTCTTGCATTTTATACTTCTTTTCTTAATTATGCAATTTTATCATGTTTTTCTTGATAGGATACATCGTTTTGAATGGTTGCAAATCAATCTTTAACATATATCATATTCCTTCTTTACATTTTATTGTTTCCATATTATGATTTGAATTTGAAATGAATACAGATTTATGTTAAGTGTCGCAACTAGCTAGATAGGATATATAGAACACATGCATATATCCTATACTTGCTAACTTCACTTAACTAACTCCATATTCATTTCATTCTCAAACTCAAAAATTGAACCTTGAATCAAAACGGAGAGTTGGTGGTAAAAGTCGTATTTCACTCATATTAAATCTTAGCCTAAGTTTTCCCTAAAACAAAACCTTTCTTCTTTTAATTATTGCAACATATGACAACTCATTTCCCATTCTCTTGATTTATAACTCAAATTGATGTCGTGATATCCACTCCTTATGGTTCGACCCGTGCTTGCCGACTTGCTTCAACGCACCGTGCACTTGCGGTATTTTTAAAACTCAAGACTTACATCGTACACTATTTTCACCAACGAAACCGACATATCTTAATTAAAACAAAACTCGACAAAAGCATGACACCGTGAGTCTCGAACAACTTACTTAGCTGATCGAACAGGTCGTCGATGCGCTGGAGTGGATACTTGTTCTTTATATTTACTTCGTTCAGAGCTCTATAATCAATGCACATTCGATATGAACCTTCCTTCTTCTTCACAAGTAGAACTGGTGATCCCCAACTTGAAGTGCTGGGACGTATCCATCCTTTCGTCAATAATTCGTCCAACTGAGTAGGACTTCCTTCAAACCTTCAGAGCTTAACCGGTACGGTTCTTTGATCACCAGTTGTCTCCAGGTACTAAATCAATGCTGAATTCAAAAGCTCGATCGGGAGGCAAACCTGATGTGTCTTCAGGAAATACACCGTCGAACTCTCAAACTATTTCTGGCTTCGATCCTTCCTTCGCTTGAAATGCTGCAATTACTGCCTTCTTCGGTTTTTCCTTATATGTACTTGGCTCCAGAGTACAGTCTCCACTTTCAAAATAAAAGACCAGATGGTCTGGAATCTCGAACACTACCCAGTCGATGGTAGCGTAAAAAGTTTCGAGACAATCCATACCCAAAACGACATCAAAGTTCGGTATGTCCAGCACCTTGAAGTTAGCATAGAATTCTTTGCTGCAGACGACCACTGGACACAGGTCGTATCCCATTATTTCCTTTAGAACGCCATTCCCTGAATTGACATTCCAGCTGGATACGAGCAGTTTGACAGGAATCGCATGAGTTCAGACGAGCCGTTTCGACATAAAGCAATGAGATGCTCTAGTATCAAAGAGTGCTAGTGCAGGAAGTGAGGCTACTAAGATTGTACCTAAATTATGTTGGATAGGTTTTAGGTATATGAAAAAGATATATGGATATGTATACAGACGGAAAGAAAGCTTGAAAGGAAATTGTTACCAGTGATGGCTTGGCCGGTGGCTTCAACTTCTTCCACAGTCATTGTGAAATCTTGTCGCTTTGGCACATTCCTCCTTGCTGGAGGATCACTCCTTTGTTCGTTCCTTGGTCCTTGAGGTACATTCCTTTGAGCTTGATGGAACTGATGAGGAGGAGGTGCAGTCGGTCACGAGGAGGTGGAGCAGGGAGAGCTAGTCTTAGAGCAGGTGCCTGGATGGCTGGGCGCTGCTGGTAAGTAATTACTGGTCTGAGTGCAGCATTTAGGCTGTGTCTATGAGGACAAGACCCAATGTCATGAGTAGCTGAGCCGCAGACTAAGCAAAGGTGATTCACACGCCAGCAGTCTTTCGTCAGATGTTCATCTCTCCTGCAGTAAGTGAAAAAGGCTGGGTTGGGCCGGTTGTTCGGTACTCCCGGTCTCCTGGGCACAAATTGTGGCCTTGAAGAGGAACTTCCTGCCATCTGAGTGGCAGGGCGCTTCATCCCGGCATAGTGGGGTCTAAACTTCATCTTCACTACTGCCTCATATCGGCGGGCGGCTTTCAGGGCCAACTTGTGGGTTGGGAAATCCCCTGTAGCTAAGGCAGCTTGGATTTCCTGATCTAACCCTTGCTGAAATCTTCTGGATATGATCTCAGCAGTTGGTATTAAATGTGCCGCGAACCTGTTAAGGTCTTGTGTTAGCTGTGTAATATGTGATATTTGAAAATCGAACATTAAGACATATCTTACCTACTGAGCATGGTAAACTCAGCATCATACTCATCTATGGACTTGGTCCACATCGAACCCTGTTGTAGATGTATAAATTGCTGCTCCATCTCAAACAGGGCAGTCTCTGAAAATTATTTCGCGTCGAACATGTCGTGAAAAGTCCTCCATTTGATAGGTTGTTCAAGACGGCTTTCTTCCGCCTTCCACCAGACTCGTGCATTGTCAGTGAATTGCAGCTTCACAACTCGAACCCAGGTGATCTCTGGCACTTGTGCTGCTGCCAGATCATCTTCAATACTTTGAGCCCATTCTTTAGCTTCCAGAGAGCTCTCTTTTCCCGAAAACTGTTTTGGGTGCAATGGCCGGAAATGCTTCACTCCGGGCGCTTCCGCTTCTGGACGGTTCATTAGAATTGCAGTTTGATGTTGCTGTCCTTCCAGGAGATTGCGGATTGCCTCAAGCGGTACCGTCTGCTCGTTGATCAGAGAAGCAACGGTAGGCGTAAATGGTAGAGGTGATGGTGTGTTGTTGAAGTTGGTACTGATGTTGTTTGGAGAATCTATAACCTTGAAAGAAAAATTTGGGTTAGGACAGATTCAAAGTATATGAAATTGTAAGATTCAAGGAATATGAAATATAAAAAATGTTTTTAGTTGCTGATTCTTCTATCATATTGCTTAGGATTTCATGCAGAATTGACTCGCATGTCCATACAGAACTGACCTACATTGGGCTACCAACAAAACCTGTCACGCCCTGCTTCCCGGTGTACGGTGAGGGGAAGCGATGGGTTTCGCGACGTATTTACTCTAAAGTAAACACGCTCAGCGTATCTAAGAAATATAAGTAATGTACATATGAAAGATGATAATAGATGTAATTGAACAACAACTTTTATTTATTAACAATTCTTTACAAGTACAACTGGAAATGTAAATACATGAATAGAAAGCAATACTTAAACAATAGCATAACTGAAATGAAAATATGTACAAGTGCCTACAGCGCTGGGTCAAAGGCTAACTGCTCCAAATCTTTAATGCTGGGCTCGATCTCCAGTGAGTCCGATCCACGTGATAACATTCTAAGAAAAGAAGAAAAGTAATGTCGTCAGCGAAAATCGTTCGGTAAGTCCCAAAGGTGAGTAGAGATAGAATAGACAGAAAGAGAATATAACTAGTAATGTTTTATTATAATATTAACGCGGTTGTTTGTAGCTTGATAGAGAAAATGCCAGTGTATATGAGAGGAGTCCCACTATTCCGGAGACTAAGCTATACGGAGCATAAGGAACCGTTCAGCCACAGTACAACGGTAATGGATATTCAAGTTAGGTGTATCATGGTTACAGTCTCGTGTCACTTATAACACCTTCCGCACCAATCTACCCCTTTAAAAATCCCATAATGTCTTTTGTATTGATTGTACTGTTTTGTTATATAGATGGATGACTTGCCGAAACCATGATATCAATAAATGGATTGGATATAATGGATAGTCATGTAAACAGAGTATATTCATGGTTCGGTTCAGTCAATATAGATTGATATAGATTGAATAGACAGATTCATGTTGAATTGTACTTTTATACTTGAATCATATTCAAGTCAGATTGATTAGATTGAGACTCAGTCTAAGTCAGACACTTTGAAAAGAACTTAAAATACTTAATCAGTTTTGATGTTATCGGTAACTGTTGTACATGGACGGTAGGATTTGTGTCTTTTTACGAGACAATTACCGTGTTGATAACACCGTTTTTTAGATTGTCTACCTTAGATAGGAAATTACCCACATTCTCCGGCTCTCTGAGGCTCAAGAGAATTGGTCCTGTTTAAACCTATATTTACTAGGGTCCTTATTGTAATTTAGTATAACTTGAGGGGGTTTTATGTAAAAATAGTTTTGATAGAATTTCAAAATACACCTCAAATATTTAATTATCGTATTTAGGGTATTCATAAGTGTTTCTTTTACAAAAGTGAAATTTCTAGTGAGTAGAACATAATTTTCATTGTATATTGTATTTTATTGAAATATTGGAATTGTTTTGTATTGAAATGGTACTTTCATATAATTGTGATTCCTTTGATTTAGAAAACATAGAATATTTGTATAATATATTTAAAATAGATTTTTTTAATAATATTCATATATATATTTAATAAAAATAAATTTTATTTATCTTCTAGAAATCTCATTTTCTTAAAAATAGCATTAGAAATTCCATCAAGATCGAATGCTCCTTGCGGAGGACTGCATCTCGCTCTACTAGGACCGAGGACATACGATAATCCGCACCATTCCGATCGGGGTTCCCCAAAATAGGTTGTAGAGGTGTAATTGCAAGGAATTAGATAATACTCTTAAAGAAAACGGTTTTCTAATAGTTTAGGGTATTTTATTGTAACTCGTGACATTCCCAAAAAACATTGTCCAAGAGTAAATCGTGTTATGTCCAATATGTGTGTTGTGATGAGATAGGTCCTTACCTCGTGAGTTTTCTAAAGGTAATACAAGGAAATATGTGAATTATGGCGAAATGTAAAGTATATGGTATTTTACCGTAAAAATATAATAAAAGCTGCATAAAAGATTCTTTTGCGATGAAACTTGTTTTGATGTGTTTGTTAAACATTATATGAGATTATGGTATTTTATTGAATAAGAAAAATAGACTTTTTAAAGAAAAACCGAATCGGAAGTCGGATTACTCCGGTTCCGTCGGGTTTTGAAGAATGAAAGTTTTAGAATAGAACAAGAGAGGGGAAGAAGGGACTTACTTGCTACAAGGTTAGAGGGGAGAAGGGGGGATGCTAGGGAAAGTGTCAGGGAGTCATTTCGTCGCTGGAAACTTCTCGAAACGTCATCGAAATCTTTCCCTTTGCTAACTCCACTTGCACAACTATATGGACTTGGAAATTTTATAGAGTTTTGTGAGGAAATTCTAAGGAGGGGTGAAATATGGTGTGGTATTTATAGGGAAAATTAGGATTTTGAGGGTGATGAATTTGAGAATTAAAATGAATTTAAAAGGGATTAAAGAGGTGATTTAGTCTTCTCTGGATGAATGCAGAGTAAACAAATAATATGGAGGTGGTGGGATAGGAGAAGATGTGGTAGGGTGAAAAAATGGGCACCATTCCCTACGGGCGGCCCGGCGGTGCCGGTCTAGGAGCAAAAGTCGGTCAATCCCCGGTGGTAGGGCTTGGATCTATGGCCACTTGTTGGTGTCGCTTGGTTTTTCCCAGTGCATGTGTTTGATTACTTTGTAACTTATCATCTTACGTGTAGTGCACGTGTAAACCCTTGGGTTTCTAAAAGATTAAAAGAAAAATTAAATAAAAAGATAATGTGGCTGGAGGGATTCAATCACAGGGGCTATTTCACAGCAGTGCAAGGCTTTACCAATGAGCTATTAGTGATTCTTGCTGTTCAAAAGCAAATCAAATTCTTATATCATACACAGGATTGCAAATACCCCAATTGTACATTAACTTTTAAATAATTTTCTGTACATTGAAATTAAAGTTGTTACAGCTACTAACAAGATGATTTAAGATATTGTGCAAGTATTCTAATATATTAGCTTAGGTCTAAACTATAAGTAGGAGATCCACAGCAAATCGATTCAATAAACCGAATCTGCCGAATATTAGGAGCAAATCGAAGAATCTCACAATGGTAGAGGCTCGGTAATATTTTCAGAATATTTTTATTAAGAGGATCTCCAAATATCAAGAAGAAAATCCACGAGAAAATTAGATGCACAAGCCCACCAGAAGGCGAAGGATCTGCGGTCAAGATGGGCTTTTGGTGGCGGAACCGCGGTTGTCTTGTGGTCGTAGGATCTGAATTTTCAGGGACATGATCGTAATGTTACATACTCCAATATGCATCTAGGGTTTCTAATCCCAGAGGCTATATAAAGGACCGAGAGCTGACTATCAAGGGCATTAAAAAAAAATACATTCATCTACCCATCGTTCGAGAGAGATCTAGCGAGCAACTAGGGTTTTGTAATCTACTTTTTTAGAGAAAGATTTTGTAATGCAATAGTTGATTAATAAATGTAGTCGTTTGTTTTAATTCTTTTTGCATTTAATTTTTCCATTTACTTTTTGCACTTTACTTTCAGCATTACTTTCTGCATTACATTCCGCAATTACTTTCTACAATTTTAATTATGGTTTCATTCATCTTCCACCTCTCTTTTAAATTGCTAATAACCATATGCGAGTAATTTCTTACTTGCTAGGGTTTTTAGGATAGGGCAGAATAATAGATGAATATTATTTCTTTAATTCTCTTTAAAGTTTTAATTTTTATAAATTTTAGCAAAATAAATTTTAATCTTCTTATCGTGCGTGCTATCACTTCATGATAGTCACGACCATGATTTTAGATTCTTTAATAATCGTTTTGTTAAGGGTTTCAGACGAATAGAGATCAATGAAAGGACAAGGAGCAGTAATGGGAAACTCTAATTCCCTTCAAGAACTCTAATCCATATTCGTCGCTAGCTCTTTAATATTAAACAATTAAAAGATAAAAATAATTATTTTTTTAAAAATCCATCAATTAAGTACTAAGTCTTAGAAACCCTAAAAGCCTTTCTATTATAAAATTTTCTAACCATCCTAGTTTAAAACGACAAACATCTCACCTTTCTTCTATTAACTCATTTAAAGCAAGAAAAATAGTTAATTGTTTCCATGCGGACGACCCATACTCATCACGGCTAGCTATTTGCGACAATGTCATAATTGCGGTTATTTACAACACACTTTTTTCGCACACCAATCAAATGGCGCCGTTGCCGGGAAAACGGTCGTAATATTTTTCTTGCTATTCGGGTTGATTTCTACTATAAAACCAGAAAAACATAATAAAAGAGAATCAAAACCGCATTTTGTGTTTTTAACGATTCTTGTACGAGTTTTGCAAGGGAATCTATAGTAATTGGAGCGAACCAACAGAGATTCATAGACTTTCAAATAGGAGTGGAGGAGCATTGGAATGCAGTGCCAAATTTTTAAGGGGAGATCTCATTATACGGCGGTGGAACCGCGGCCCAAACAAGCTCTTGGTGGCGGAAGCGCGGCCATAGTGGAGAGTTAAGCCCCCAAATTTTTCTGGTACTATCCTATAGTCTTCCTCTCTTCTCTAAAGCTCTAATAAACTGTTTTTACCTGCAGAATTCTTTGCAAACAGCACCGCTAAAATTTTTTTTGCATGTTTTAGATTTTGGTTTGTTTTGCATATTTAAAACGGACATTAAGGAACAGGAAACCCAAATTCGGATTAGGTGGGGATTTCATCACCCTTCCTAGGTCCCACAAATCACAAACAAGCATACCATCACCCTATATTAATAAAAAATATCTAGACCTAGCCTCTAAGGATATTCGCGCTCAATTAGAACAAAGGAGGGTCATGGGTAATCTATTTCTTATCCGCATTTCTCTTGTGGTGTCTAGGCAAGTGTGACTAAGGAAAGTGGTTACTTAATTTGGCCTGCTATTTCGGTGATTCGTATAGCGGATACCTCTCACTTACCTGGCACTTACCTGGCTGCAATATTGATAAGGAGCTGATAGAGAATTGATCCTACATCTTGGAAGTCTAGGAGCGATCTAAGCGACCCTAGCTCTAGGGACTGATTATGCATTTTGTGATTGGTTGCATCAAGCCTTGTGTTTGTCACTCTTTTTTGTCAAAACAAAGCCTTTTTCAAATCGTTCTCACACGTATGACACGCTGCCACGAGCACTAAACCCGCTTAGTGCATGATCAGTTGGATACGGGATTCTAGTGCCCGTCTAGTCCGCGTTTTTGCTGTCGACTCCGAAGTCGTTACTTCTTCACCTTATTTTTCTCCTCCACCTACTACATCTCCCGAGATGGACGGATCTCCACCGATTTTTAACAATACCACATTGCCACCACCCATTGGTGCGCAAATCCAGAATCCACCGTGCATCGCTCTCTAAGACCGATATGTTAGGAATATGTATGCCTTATAGGCCATTATTGTATATTATAGTGGATGCTTGGACATATATATAGAGGACTTTCTAGCTCGACATGATAGTATGCTATCTGGTTGCTCTTTATCTTAACATGTATATTTGTTTTAGCATACTGTCTCTTTGATACATGTTGATAAAGCCCTTAGGATGTAGGCTTGACTATCAGGACTATGATACAGATCATACTAGTGGGGCTTATGTAGTCTACAAGAACATCCTTTAATAATTTCTAGTCGAGAGAGTATCAATATTCCAGAGTAGACAAGTGTGTATGTTTCTTGACCTTTTATTGGGCGATGGTTGATCCCATAACTATTGGTATTTGACATCAAAGATTGTATATGCTCATTAGAGAATGGGTACACCGAACATGACTCGTCGAGAACTCCTAGATGGTACCATACCTATCGTCAGATAGCAGTTCTCTGGTGACACTTGTACATGTTAGTTTGTAAACCCAAGATCGTCATGGTGGCTTGTGTGGTTCCCACTGTGCTTTGATTTCCTCCCTACCATGGCTCAAAAGAGTCGTGCAAACTGGTGGATTTTGAGTACAGTCCCGAGTCATATGGAGGTAGCGAGCGATAGGAGGGGTTTCGTCTCTCTCGGTATTAGGAGTTGATGTTGAGCCATGCTCGATTGGCTCTAACAGCAAGTCCCTGGTCAGGGCTGATGAGGTTTACTGGTAAGTGTTATCAGTAGTTTCTCGAAAGGTTATAGGCCACACATCGGTATGACTTATCAAGTTAGTGGGGTCTGACGATTCCACCTCCCAGACTCGATATACGACATATCAGAAGAAGAGACCGGACTGTACGGTAAGTGTTGCTTATAGGCTCTACGGAAGTTTGGACAAGTTTGCTTGTTGATTTCTATTCATTCATTACCTGGGTAGCCGTTACGTCCAGCTAGTACTGCTAACGGCTTGTGGGTATCTGATATGATCATTACCTACTGCTAGCATATTGAATAGTCTTTAGAGTCCAACATAGAGGTTTCCTAGCTCAAGCGAAACGAAGTAGGGCACGTATAGAGATATGTGCGGGAGCTTGATTGAATAAGAGTATATGATACCGTATTCTAATCCAGCGATATTTGATATTAGCCAGGTTATACATGATATAATCGGATTATTGAATCAAGTGTTGATTTGATATCTAATATTGAATATTAGCCGGTTGTATGAAATATAATGAGATTATTGCATCAAGTGTTGATTTAATAATATGATATATATATATATATATATTTGATATTACCAGGGTTATATATGATATAACCGGATTATTGAATCAAGTGTTGATTTAATAATTTGATATATTTATATATTTGATATATTCATATGTTAACTAATATTAAGCTCACATAAGATTTTCTTCTTTTAATATAAATATATTTATATATGTATGTATATTTATATATGTATGTATGTATATACATACATACATACATACATACATAATGTGTCATGGTAGATGATACATGGGACTGGGATGTATAAGAATCACAAAAGAAGTGAGGATGAGAAGATAATGATCAATATATAAGAATTAAACAAAAAGAGAAATGAGTCATGGTGTGTAGAAGGATTGAGAAGCCATAACTCATCTCTTCTCTTTTGTTTTTATTCATTGATATTTTTCATTCTCATCTCATTCTTATCACTTAAGACATGGTTCAAAACACATCTAAGTTCATCTCCCTCTTCAACTCCTCTCTAGAATTTTCTTGAGTTGAGAAAAAGAAAAGAGAAAAATATTTAGGTGAGCAAATCTTTTACTTCATTAACCTACACTACTTTAGCCTTTTAGTTTAGGTTGTTAACTTCACTAATACATTGATTAGTGAAGTGTGAACTTGAGAGAGAGAGACTTCAAGGTGGATCATCTTCGACAACGAAGACAATAAGCAAGCTCGATCCTTTCTTCAAGTGGAGCCTTAAGAAGAGTTCTTGGGACTTCAACTCGGAGCTTTAGAAGTGAAGGACTAGACTACAGAGGTTGTAGACTCTTTACACTTAGTTTAGAATGTAGTTTTCTTACTTTGAAACCCTAATTCTCTAGTTCGATTCTTATTTAGTATACTTAGACCTTTAGATTTTTTAAAATTGCATACTTGATGCTCATATAAACCTAGTAGAGATGTTAAGACATACTTTCATGGTATCAGAACCAAACTAGAGACTTAGGCGATATCTAAACGACATTAAAGTGTTTGATCGAAGTTTTAAACACCATTTTTTACTATTTTCTGTCAATTTTTTTCAAACGTTGAGAGTTTTGATATTAAAAATTCTCAAAAAATTATGCTGGTAAAACTATAGAGGCTAAAAAAAATGAGGACCTAATTCCTCTATGCGGCCGCGGAACCGCCGCCTAGACCATGTCTTGGCCGCGGTTCCGCCGCCGACTTGATGAGTTAGGGCCTCGTTCTTCTTCTGCTTCTTCATGTTATCATTTTTGGTTTTCTGGAAATTTTTAATGAGACTCAAGTGGTTGAGGTCTCTGTGAATTGGTGGTGTTTGAAATATCGATCGAAATGTTTAACATTGTCTATATTACTTGTGATATGTGATACAATTTTTGAAATCCAAATTGATTAGTTTTGTGAAAACTAGTTATCAATTTGTAAATCTCGCGTTTTAGTCTCAAATAATGGATTGCCACGAAGTTTGGATTTGGATCGAAACTCCGTCATAATCACGTATCGTACGCGAATACTCGCCGGGAGACACTAGCAGACGGCCATGCCCCAATGCCCTAACCAAGTGACTATAAGAGAACCCCATGGCCAAAGCATCCGCTCGGGTGCTCGCGGCCACGGTGTTCTGCCCAAATGCACTTCGTTGACGGTCTCAGAGGTGCGGCCATCTACTAAAGTTCCCGACGAGCTTTCAAATCATTAATCGGAAATCTTGTTGGATCACCCGACTTAATTTTTGAAAAGTTTTTTCAATTCGAGACTTAAATGCAAGGTTTATAGGGTTAGTCATGAAATTAGAAATATGTGATAATCCGGGTTTATAATATCTAAAGATGACGAAGATTCTAATTATTGTAGTTTTTATTTCTTTTCTGTGACCGTAAGTGTAATATGTGACAGTATCTCTGATCTTGTTGCTATACGACAACGACATTAGGAATACGCATATTTACTTACGTTGATGACATACGATATTATTGTGTTGCTATTGATATGTTATATTGGATCATCGTGAATGAATAGTCGGGGGTTTTAACCTAACGCTATGATACCAACTTTTTCACGACCCAAATTAGGAACGCAACCGACACTTAAATCACGCAACGTCTAAAGGCGTAACGTAATTCAAAAAAGCCGAAACCCAGAATCTAAACCGTGAAAAGATAGAGTGATACAACGTTTATTTCCAAAACATCACATGTCTTTTTAAAATCTCTAATTGTTACTAAAAATTTTGGCAGCATTTCTTTTGTAAAAACTGGTTCAAAACGGATACAAAACATAATATATAAAAATGGCATCCCCAATTAGGAGCAATCTCACTCCTAAAGGTGGAACACAACCACATAATAGATATACGACGCCATAGGTGAAGAAGTAAGAAAATATGAAAAGAAACATTATCGCAACATAGCATAAAAGTCGGCTCACACGAGCACGACACCCAGAGTCACACATAATACAAATATAAAATCTCTCCAGTCTCGTCTCTAAGTCAATACATACATATGGTAGATGGAGAGTACTAGATACAAGGATAAGAGTATATAAAGAAACACATGAATACTTGCCACCCACCTACAAAATATGTCAAGCCCAAAAGTAGCGGTATCCGCATAAATAGGTGAAATAAAGTGTCCCGCCGCGACTACACTGAGGATCAGCCCTGCAAGACACTGTGGCACAACGGGGGTGAGTTTCCAGCTTGTGAGTAGTAAGTAAAATCATACGGTGTAATCGCAAGCATGATGAAATAGTGACAATTCCTAAGTACGCAGTCATGATGGCATATGTATAACAGTGTGAAATGCAGCATAATCATAATCAAGATAGTACAACAACTATATGAACAGAGCATGTCATAATAAGTCCTGAATGTGGGATAAAACAGGGTCATCATCGATAAATTATCATAGAAATCCGGTGTCCAGCAACGACACCTAAAATCCCAATATCTCAGGCGTCGACACTCTGATCGTCCGCCATATCCATCTCATCATATAACTCCGGTCGGTATCCTCCGGATATCCGCCGAGTTTCCATACAACCACCGGCAGGTAGTGCTCACCTTCCAAGCTCAACGCCTTTCTATACGATCTTCTTACCCTGGGGTACTGTACCGGGCCCACCATATACCCGCAGACGGTGCCTCTTCACTCCTCGAATCGGGTATACTCATCACTTAGAACAGAGAAAAACCATGGTGTACATGAAATATCATATCAAGGAAAACCGCCCTTTTTAAATAATTTAAGTTTCAAAATGTACTTTGCGGTTTCCCAAATCCACGAAACAGAAATCTCATGAAATATCGTATGAGAATATGGCACTAAGCAATGTATGTATGATGCTAACATGGTGTGTACTAGTACAATGAACAATGTCTAACTGTCAGTTACGAATGTGGTACAATGTAGTTATTCATGGTCAACTTTATAGTGTGCGTGTCATGGTAATTACCAACGGTGTGTGTGGGCATATGAATTAATGCTCGTATAACATGAACCGTTGGTAATGGTGCAGTGCCCTATTAATGATATGTCAATGTACAACAGCTAATACGATGCACACTATGATACTCATGCAAAAATCACAATATATATAAGCATATAGCACAAGGTTATGTCACTTGAATCTAGCCATCAACGCTTAACGCCATACAGACGATTCCCCCGTAGATATTAAATCTACTCACCGGACAGTCTCAAACTATGTGAATCCGACCACTTCTTTCCCCTACCTAGCTACGTCCAAAGTCCCCACAAACGATCCTAGCATCGCACAAAACCATAACACGTGAGGTTAATAAGCTTTCCAATAATACACGGACACATACGCAAAACTAATAAACCAACTCCCACAAGCTACCATGTGTTAGCTTGGTGGGTTAAACGCGTGCAATGACATCCTATACTAATCCTAAGGCTGCTAACCACTCTAGACACCAAAACGAGAGTCGGATAAATCCGTATCGCACTTTATTGAAACACTTAAAATATAGTAAAACCGTTCCAGATTTTCCTATACAAGCAATTAGAGAGAGTTGCAAATGCCAAAGGCTTACAGATGGTCCCAGAGAACACATGACCAAGACACACCTAAACTCCCCATACTAGCCGCAATTTGCAGCCAGATCGAATAAAATTGTGGCCTGAAGTTGGAGGGATTGGCTCAGGTTTTGGGATTTTGTTCTAGGCCTCTAGAATATCTCTCAGTCATGGCAACTTCACAAAAAGGTCTCGGGGTTGATAGCATATTTAAACAGAAACCTTAGGCTTAACTAAATACGATATTAACTACTAAACCAAAATATTAAGGTATATTAGTGAAACTAGATAACACAAGAACTTCCTTAGAGCCTAATTAGGAGTTTAAGATCATTACCTCACCAAAACTTAGAAGAAACCCCAGCCATGCAAGCTCCAAGACTCCAAAATAGGTTAAACATGCTTAATGAAGGGTTTAGTGAGGTTTGGTGTTGGTTTATGCTCAAGAGTGAGGCGGGAAAATTTTCAAGAAAAGGGTTTTAGAAGGAGGAAGAGGAAGAGGAAGAGGATGAGAGGTGAGTTGAGAGAATGAGAGATGAGGGATGGTTCTTGAGATCTTTGCTCTCTCTCTCTCTCTCTCTCTTTCTCTTCATTAAATGCCCCCTTCATTCCCATGTCTCCCCCATTCCTTCATATTTTATCTTTTCTTTTCTCTTTTTTCTGAAAGCCCCTTTTATTTACTTTGTTTGTGTGTGTGTGTATAAAAAACATAATGATAAGGTTAAAGTGCCCTGGCTAGCAAAAAATATTTAGTATATACATAATGTTACGCCCCGCTTCCCAAAATACATAGATACTGTACGTGATAGAGCCAACCATGCTACCTATGGTGAGAAAAGATCTTTCCATAGTCACATTACGGCTGTCAATCAGATGTCAAGAACAGTAAACTACTAAATCTATCTATCACATGTCCAATAACCACAAGAACGATAACTGGAAAAGATAGCGAAAGCAATAAAAATCCAAGGAATAACTAACCCACATAAGAGATATATCAATGAGGTGGTCCTCACTGATCGGAGATCCTGTCGAATACTCACATGCTATGTCAAGTATCTGGGCCATGCAAAACCTAGATGTCAGTGCGTCATAAATATCAAAATAATAGTAATAACCAGGATAGGATGCTATGATTAAATATGAGTGTAAATAAATAACACAGGTGTAAAACAGTGAGATATAGGTATGTGATGTGTGTCCTAAAATCTGTGCCTCTGGGTTATCTATTCTAGAAGTCTTTGAAATCAATTTAATGGAATCGTCGATGTACTCAATAGTATCCCGTACGTGCCCGGGACCACGGTGAAGATTCTCAGGCTGAATCCGAGACGTGCCGCTAAGCAGTAAATAGGTAATATGTACAGATGAATGATGTCAGCGGCATCATTCCGGGACCGGCCGAGCCCGTAAAGACTGATCAGTATAAATATCGAACTGTTGAGTTACAAGTCAGGTTTCATTATTGATTTTCCCTTACTCCCCAGTTTTTTTTTGTTCAAGTCAGGTATTGATGACGTAAGTCTAATGTCAACACAGGATCAAGCAGGTATAGGTTTTGTCTATGCAGACAACAAGTCACGTCCGCCAGGACAACAATCAGTATTGTTGACATTAGTAATAATATCCAAGTAATCAGTCTAGTAGTGTGAACATGCCATGTAATATATATTAACCCAAAATAGATACCAATGTAAAACTGTAATCAATATCGAAACACGACTAATGCCAGAATGTATATGTATCTATCTGTAATAACCATTATATGTCAATTACCATGTATGATGCAATGTAGATAACATATTGAACTAATATAGTAGTATGATAACGTTGTGACGTTCCAGCATGCAATTAGATAAGCTATTATCAGTACGGATACAGACGGATACTATAAAACTGTAAATCGGTAATATTTGTTGAATATTAAAACACATGTACTATTATTTATTAAATAGATATTGATATAATAACATTAACAGGGATGACAAATTCAATCCAATTAATAACAATAAAAGTGGTATTGATTAACCATGCAGAAGAAAATTTCGTTCGGAAATTCAGCGTCACCATGATTTGTAAAATAGCTTAAAAATAACAAACGTTCTCCAAAAGGAACATGTCATATACCAAAACAAAGATAATTCAATAAGGTTTTCATATTTATAAGTTAAAGTATCTCAGGATATTCCTACAAAAAGTTATGAACGTTTGAAATTGAAAGTTTGCTGCTGGAATTTCCCTGGACAGCAGTTCAGAGTTACTTTCATTTATAGTTTACGTTATTTAAATAATTTATTTTGCAAGTAAATATTTCACAGGGTTATAGTATTCTGAGTTAGATTCGTAACGAATGAAAGAATGTATACTAATGATTCTACTATGATTTATAATGAATTTTATAAGGTAAGGTGTACAGAATATTTCAGATTTGTCGTATCCGCTTTGCGACGACATTTCAGATGTAAACTATAATATTTTCAAACTATATTTTGTATAACATTATAAAATGCAGATTATAAACTAATTAATGATAATAATAAGAAATATTACTATGATATATATATTTATAGATATAATTATAGTATATCGCAAGTTGTAAACTTGCATACATTGTATATTATAAAACTGATTAACATTAAATAATTACGGTGTATAAATTATATAGATATAGCTGTATGATGATGATGATGATGATGATGAAGATGATAGTACGGCAACATATAAGTAAATTACATAAAGCATAGCATGTAGCAAATTGTAAATTTGCTTCGAAACAAACGCGATGAACGGAAGTAATATGACGCTATACAAATCAACACCAAGTTTTGATGGCTCGGTTAAGTTTCTAGGATGCGGCTAGAGTTGCGTCGGTAAGAATGGGCGTAGGCTTGAAGAACGAATAAGGAAAATATATAAATTGATGAGGGAGAGATATATTATATGGAGGGAGAGAAGGGGTTTCTGTTTAATATAAATATATATAGTATAGTTTAAATTAGCTTATAAATTTATATTATTTTTAATGTATATAGATAATATCAAACTACAACTAATCTTCACCAAAATCTTATCAAAAATATATTTTGGAAAATAATTCACATATGTAAACTTCTCAACCATAATGCAAGAATATTTTTTAAATAACTCATACCCCTAATTTAAGCTTTAAAAGGATTCTAAAAATATATCTAGATTTAGTAAATATTTGATATTAGATATCTTGAGATTTAAACGTAAAAAATAAAATCAAAATAAGATATGGGATGGCAACCATATGATGACAATTAACAAAATATAAGTCATTCTTTACTTTATCTATTAAAAGATATATGATGATCTAGATATATGATATATAAAAACTTTAAAATATAATATAGGTATTATACTAGATTCACATAGATACACTTTACTGGTAAATCTCAGATACAATTTTGCACTATATTGTGTTCTAAACTTGCGGGTCGGATGAGATAACGACTACTACTATTCGAATTATTCGCGAACCAATAGATAGAATAGAAAAAATATAAAGAAAGTATTAAAATACCAATTAATGTCGTATAACCGTACTAGGGTGTTACACATAATACTAAATTAGCATGCACATGTGTGTGCATAACTATAACAAGTACATAAATAATTAAATAAAATATTAATTAATTATATAAAATATGTGAAAAATAATTATTAGTTAAAATTATTAAAGACCCACATTATATCGTTTAATTAACTCTAATCATATTTTAAGGTGTTACAATCTCCCCCCTTAAAGAAATTCGGTCCTCGAATTTAAAAATCTAGCCGAGCATACCTTCGAAGAGATGGGGGAATTTTTTTCGCATCTCGCTATCGGCTTCCTATGTGACCTCTTCGTTGTTCGGGCCACGCCAAAGAACCTTCACGGATGGTAAAACCTTTGACCATAGTTTCTTCACCTATCGGTCCAGAATAACTATAGGCTGCTCGGTGAAAGAAAGATCGCGCTCCAGCTGGATCTTCTGGTGCTGTGTGAGAAGGATCATGAAGGTACTTGCAAAGCATCGATCATGAAATACGGGGTGTACATCCGGAAAACTGGACGGAAGTGCCAAACGATAGGCAACGGTATCGACTCATTCAAGGATCTCGAAAGTACCCATATATCTAGGACTAAGCTTCCCTTTCTTTCCAAACCTCATCACACCTTTCATCGGAGTGATCCGTAAGAAAACATGATCCGCCATTGCGAACTCAAGTCTGCAACAATGACGGTCAGCATAAGACTTCTGCCTGCACTGGGCTGCTCGCATCCTATCCTGGATCAACCGGATCTTCTCCGTAGTCTCCTGAGCTAGCTGCGGTCCCAAAATCCTGCTCTCGCTGAGTTCGGTCCAACAGACTGGCGATCGACACTTTCTCCATACAAGGTCTCGAAAGGTTCCATCTGAATCTTCTCCTGAAAGCTGTTGTTATAGAAGAACTCTATTAAGGGCAAGTGACGGTCCCAACTTCCACCAAAATCTAGCACGTACGCTCGAAGCATATCCTCGAGAGTCTGTACAGTCCGCTCTGACTGACCATCGGTCGGCGGATGGAAAGCGGTGCTAAAACTCAAATGGGTACCCAAAAATTCTTGAAGTTTCTTCCAAAGACAGCTGGTAAACTGGATGCCTCTGTTGGATACGATGCATATTGGAATGCCGTGCAACCGCACAATCTCATCAATATACAGCTGAGCATACTGAGCAAATCCAAAAGTGGTCTGCAATGGAAGGAAGTGAGCCGCTTTCGTCAACCAGTCAACAATCACCCAAATAGAGTCATACCCTCGACTAGACCTGGGTAGACCCACAACGAAATCCATAAAGATTTGCTCCCATTTCCACTCCGGAATGGGCAAAGGATGTAACTCTCCCGCTGGTCTCTGGTGCTCAGCCTTGACTTGCTGGCAAGTCAGGCAGGAAATCAGAAATATCTCTCTTCATCCTTTCTCACCAGTAGATATCTCTCAAATCATGATACATCTTGGTGGAACCCGGATGAACGCTGTATACTGACTGATGTTCCTCCTTTAGGATCTCGCGTCTCAGTCCCTCGGAATCTGTTACACATAGACGAGTTCCAAATCGTAACACTCCGTGTCCATCAATCCCAAATTCTGAATCTCTTCCCTGCTGAATGATCGATCGTCTTCGTGTGTATTTGGAAAAGTTTTAATCACAACCAAAGAAATTTATACCGCAATCAATTAACGGTGTCGATGTAGCGCGTTAATGATTACGGATCGTTCACTGAGATGCGTGTTTTGATCGATCTTATTTTAGATGAGTCGAAATTTAAAAGATAAAAGAAAATTCAAGAAAGTTGATTCAAGATTTGTGAGATTTGATTTTAAGAAAACATAAAGAATATAGATCTAGAATCAAGAATTAAGAAATGTCCCAATCACTTTGATTTATCAAGATAATGAAGAATAGCTTGTAGGATTCGATTGAGTTAATAGTTAATGATGAATCTAATAATTCCTAATCTTATCTATTGATAATTTGTAGCTAGATTGATGATTATGATGAAGATTAGGGATCTATTGAAGAAACTAGGGTTTCTCCTTCTATCCCTTGTCTTTTCAATCATGATCATTCAGATCTAGCCTCTAGCAAAGAAAATCATCAATCATTTGATCCCTAATTTGCAATGAAATAATCAAGAAGTCATTTCGCTCTAAATTAGGTCATCAACGATTCTTTTTGCTAAGGTTCACAAATCTCATAAGAATTAAGACTAGTATTAAGATTTGATCATTATTAGATCTATCAATTATCTCGAATTCTCCACAAGCGGAGAATTTACTCAAGCATCATGAAAATAAATGAATCAAAGATCAAGAAATTTCACAACGCAAGAATGTAAAGAAAACAAGAATTTCAATTATCACCTTTATTAAGTCGACGACTAATTACACATTCCCTCAATTCGAGATTACAAGATATTACTCTCGATCGCCCCTTTTGAAGAGGTAACTAGATCCGTCGAATTTCGCTCCGCTCGATCTCCATGAGTTGCGGATCGTCGTGGATCTCTTGCTCGGATGAAGATTGGTTTCGCGGATAAAGGATCGATGATTGCTTGCTTGATTTGCTTCTCAAAATGATCTTGATTTTTGCTTGGATTTGAATTTTGGCTAGGTTTTGGTATCAAGTTGTGTCACTCAACTTGAATTTGAATTTTGGCTCCAAATGTGTAACTAACTCACCACTAATTGTCCAACCTCCAAACCTTAGATCAAGATCTCTTTTTATAACCACCTCATTTGAATCTTCCCTCCAAAGCTAGGTTGTTAGAGAGAGCCTTCTAGAATGAGTTTGTTAGAGGGAATATTCTAGAATGAGCTTGTTAGAGGGAATATTCTAGAATGAGGTTGTTACAAGGAATATTCTAGAGTGAGTTTGTTATGCAGAGCCTTCTGGAAGAAGCCACGTGGTAATTGAGAGTCTTCTGGAAGCTAGGGTTGTTACAGGGAATATTCCAGAGGATTTTGGAGCGCCAAGGAGCTAACCAGGCCGCGAAACCGTGGCGGATCGGCCAACTCGGCTTCGGATCCGCGGCCATATAATGGGCTCACTGCATGAAATTTCTGTGGTCTTCTTCTGACAATGTTGGGATCTGATACCTGGAATCTGACATTTCTTTCTTGGTTGCTGCCAGATCTCAAGTCTTGTACTTGATGCATTTTATCGGCACTTTTGTGATTCCGGCTTTTTAACCTGAAGGATTTTCTGCACACAATCTTGATAAACAGTGTTGAGATAAACAATATCTTGCGTGCAGTAATAAACACACAATTTCCCTCATAATGCCGGTTATAATGTATAACACATGTTATTTGATATTTTACAGACAAATTGCTAATATGTGCTATATTTATACCAAACGCCTTTAGATGATTGCAAAGAATAGGGAAATTGATATGTTAAAATGCAATATTTTCGACTGATCACTGAACATGCTCCATAATCTCAAACAAATGAGCATCGTTGGACTGTACCTCTCGGATGAGATCGAGTAGAAGTAGATGGGCGCGGACATGAGCAAGTTGTCCTCCGGTTGAAGTGAACTTGAACTGTACTCTGCTGTCATATAAGATCTACCAATCTGTAGAAGATTATCTCTGAATCGCGCTCAAATGGAACAAGCTACCTCCGGGCCTCTGACTGAAAGCATCGGCTACAACATTCGCCTTGCCCAGATGATAAAGGATTTCACAATCATAGTCCTTTATAAGCTCCATCCAACGGCGCTACCTCAAATTCAGATCCCGTTGCTGGAAGATGTACTTTAATCTCTTGTGGTCCGTAAAGATCTGACACGACTCTCTGTACAAGTAATGCCTCCAAATATTGAGCGCAAAGACCACCGCGGCTATCTCTAGATCGTCAGTGGGATAATTCTGCTCGTGCTTCTTCAATTGCCGAGAAGCATAAGCGATAACTCTTCCATGCTTCATCAACACACAATCTAGATCCACTCGAGAAGTATCATAATGAACAACATAGCCGCCTGATCCTGAAGGCAAAGATAGAATTGGTGCAGTCGTCAAACGAGTTTTCAACTGCTGAAAACTCTGCTCATAAGCCTTAGTCTAAAGAAAAGGAACTCCCTTTCGGGTCAGTCCGGTCAGCGGTGAAGCGATACTAGAGAAATCTTGCACGAAACGGTGATAATAACTGGTTAATCCCAAGAAGCTGCGAACCTCCATCATAAAAACAGGTCCAGGCCAATACTGTACGGCCTCGATCTTCTTCGGTTCCACACGTATACTGTCTCTCGTAATCACATGACCCAAGAAATCAACACTATCAAGCCAGAAAGCCCACTTCGAAAATTTAGCAAACAGCTGGTGCTCTCTCAATGTCTGTAATGTATGCTCGTGCTCCTCTCGACTCCTTGAGTATAACAAAATGTCGTCAATGAATACGATAATGAACTGGTCGAGGAATGGCCTGAAGATCCGGTTCATCAAATCCAAGAACGCTACCGGGGCATTTATGAGCCCGAATGACATCACCAAGAATTCGTAATGCCCGTAGCGCGTCCGAAAAGCAGTCTTCAGAATGTCATCATTCCGGACCCGCAACTGATGATAACCTGACCGCAAATCAATCTTTAAAAAGTGTCTCGCACCCTGGAGCTGATCAAACAAATTTTCAATACGAGTTAGTGGATACCTATTTCGCACTATAACTCGGTTCAATGGACGATAGTCGATACAAAATCTTATACTGCTGTCTTTCTTCTTAACGAACAGGACAAGAGCTCCCTAAGACGACACACTCGGACGAATAAGTCCCTTGTCAAGTAAATCTTGCAACTGATCCTTAAGCTATTTAAGCTCCACCGGGGCTGTTTCCCCCAATCAAAGCAAAACTCTGTTTTGAATTTCAAAATTTAAAAATTGAAGCAACGCTTCAGATCCCGTGCGCTGCGCGCCGCGTGCCACGTGTCAAAAGTAGACATACCAGTGCCAGGAGCGCTGCACCCTAGGCAGCGCACCCCAATCAAAGCAAAGCTCTGTTTCAAAATTCAAAAGTTGAAGCAACGCTTCAGATCCAGCGCTCTGCGATGCGCACCACGTGTCAAACACGAGTCCGCTAGCGTAGTTGCACTGCGCGCCACGTGTCGAACGTATGTGCGCTAGCGCAAGGAGCGCCAGCGCTAGAATTAAAAATTCCCCCATCGTCAGATCAAAAGATCTACTAATAATAAATTATTAATTAATTAGAACTAAAGTTCTGTTTTGGAAAGATTTTTCAATTTTATTAAAAAAAGAAGATTATCTTCTGTAAAACAGAAGTCTTAGGATCAAAGATCCAACGGTGGGAAATATTCCCAAATCAATCAAAGAAAATTCTCTTAAAACTGATTTAACAAATCATTTGGCCCTATATAAAGGACCCTAGACTTCAAGTCCAAAATATAGAGAATACACAAAAAGAGAGAGAAAAACCCTCTGCAAAAAGAAGAGCAAGCTCTTAGAAAGAAGAAGATTTTTCTTCATCTTCGAGGTAAAAAGAACTGTGTTCTTGAACAACAGAGATGAATCCATCTCGTAAAAAGAAGAATCGTCTTCTAAAAAAAAGATTCTAGATCTAGAAAAAGACCAAGATCTTTGATTTAAAGAAAAGATCAAAAGATCTAATCATCAAAAAATAATAAACAAAAGAAGTATTTTACTTCATTCACAAATCCTTTACAAGCAGAGCCTTTTATGAAAACAAGAACTTTTGTTCTTGAATCTTGAAGCAAAGCCTCGTTTAAGAAGAACACAAAAGTTGTTCTTTGATCTTAAAATTGATCAGAAGCGCTTTGTGCTATTAAAAAGTGCTTTGCACTCATGAATTTCGCCCTTGCGCTCATTGGATCGGTGCTCAGCACGTGTCAACCATAGACACCACTCACGCTTTGCGCTCCTGAAAACAGAGCATTGCGCTCATAAACTGGAGCTTAGCGCCAAACGCGCCACGTGTCACTCACTGGCGCGCCAACAGACTAGCGCAAAGCGTTCATAAATTAAAAGTGCAATGCGCTAAATGAATCAGTGCTTAGCGCTAAGCGCGACACGTGCCACCTTCGTATGTGCTAACACAATACGCTCTTTAATTGGCGCAAAGCGCTTGACGCGCCACGTGGCGCACTGTCAGAACACACTCTGTTCTGATAAATGCTATAAGATAAAAATGTCAGAGCCCAATACCTAGCATTATTAAAAGGGCTGAGCCCAAATAAAGGCTTAATAGTCAGAACCAAAAAAATGTTAAAACATTTTAATTGGACTTAGGTTAATTCTGGCCATAAGTCCTCAACTTATCTTGAACTGAGCACATCTGCTCTTTCAACCAACTCACCTTGGTTCAAAGGTACATCTCTTCACTCCTTTGATATTTGTCGTTGTAATTTCTCAACGTCTTCAAAGAGGTGACGGGTCCCGACAACCACACATTTCATGGACTGTGGGGTCCTTAAACTCATGGACTATGATTTCCATAACCTCGACCGTGATGTCTTAAAACTAACATCGGACTGTGAGGTCCTTAAACTCACGGACTATAATGTCCTTAACCTTGACCGCGATGTCTTTAAACTAACAATGGACCGAGATGTCCTTAAACTAACAACGGACCGTAATGTCCTTAAACTAATTATCGACCGCAACGTCACTAAACTAAATAATAGAGCCCAATCGCTCTCTTGTTGGATCTAAACGGTCCCGTTAAATCAATCTTAGTCTAAAATTAGACTAACGTATCCTTAACAAACGTTTAAGGTTATCTTAGTCTTAAATGAGGCTAACGTATCCTTAAACCCAAACTCCCCAAAACCCAAATCTAAGAAAGATACGGATTTGGACTAGTCCACGCCCTACGGGCGACAACATAACTTAGTCTCCGTATACAATCCATGGGCAACCAAACACAAAACAAATACCCATGACACGAAGTGACCATATGGAGAAAGAGAAAGTTGTTACCGCGATGCGGTAGCGTAATTAAATGCAGGGGCTTGCGCCTGCAGGGAAGAGCGTCCCCACAATCAAAAACCCTTCAAACGAGGAGGAATCTGACGAAGTCTGCTACATTGGCCGCATCCGTTTAAACCTTCGATACACGGTGCCATAAATCAACTTGGCATCTTCGGAGAGGTGGACGGATAGCACCAATTAGCATCTGCCCCGAATTTCAGGCAAGACGGACCTACGCGGTCGCGTTTCTGTGTTCGGAGGGGAACAGATTCTGGAATGCCCGGTGGGACATTTTCCTCTTTCCACTCCACACTTCGTGTGTCGTGTTCGTGAACGAATCGCGGTTTGCTAATGGTTGCCCTTGGGTTTCGAGGTACTAAGATTTGGCGTTTTGCTTGCTGCAGAAAGCAAAGAATCAATGGCGTCCACTTGTTCAAGATGTTTCAACTGCAACTGCAACCTACGCTCCGCCTCACCTGGAGGTGTAGCTTACGGACCTCAAGCGGCGTCCCTGTTCACGATGCCGGTGGAACAGGTCACCCAGGCTACTACTGGATTGTTTTTTGGGACTATGCTCCCTCCGATGAGCTTCAGCACCCCTGTACGAGCACCGGAAGCTCCTAAGAAGTCGGTCTTCGATCGACTTGCTACTACCGCGGCCCCTTTCAACAGGTCGTCCACCTCCAACTCCTCGGTCTTCGCCAGACTGAGCCTGAACTCCAATGGGCCTGCCAAGAAGCTCATGATACCTGAAGTGGCCATCTCAAAGAAGATAGCCATCCCTGCTCCTGAATTCGTTAAGGCGGCTTCTCCTGCCAAAGAGTCGGTCTTTACAAGACTGACTATTCCGGCTCCCGTTCCTCCTCGAAGGTCTGTCTTTGACAGATTGGATACCGCTACTCAAAAGACGTCAGTCTTCAAGAGGCTGGCACCAGCGGCACCTCATCTGGACAGGGGGCAAGACAAAGCCATCCCCATCGCCGAACCAACACCGTCTGCTCGACACGCTCGACGTCACCACTGCCGCCGAGTAAGGAATGCTGGGGGCAACTCCCCCTCTGGGCTAACTCCACCAGCTCCAACGGTGGAAATTAATGTTGTTGTTCCAACCGGGAACAGCTTTGAGCTATTGAATAAGGTGCGCAGGAATTCGCCTACCGCCGTACTAAAAAGATCTCCGCCGCCGGTGGAGACTGTCACAGAGATGAAGCCGGAACAGTCCCCCCAACGACTGTCTTCTAAAGTTTACAAACTCTGACGACAGGTCCGAGAGTCGATGGTTGATCAAGACTATCCCCGCCGGCAGAAGAAGCTGAAGGTCCGACGGGAAGAAAACCGTCTCGTTAAACTACAGAAGGTGACGACTACTTGGGTGCCCACTACAACGGCTCCCTCAACTTCGACCGCTCATAAGAGGAGAAGGCTGGAGAAAATCCCCATGCCTGCGACAAAATGTCAAAGGCACTGAGCCCAAACGCTCTAAGTCTGGGGGCATGGTGGTGCATACCGTCTACATGGTATCCGGGAAAGAGGATAGCCGCACTTCTACGGGCCACCGACCACTCACCCGATCCATCACGAGAGCTCAGGAATAGCAGCAGCAGAAACTTCAGAAGATGCTGACTGCGATGGCCGCACTCATTGGGCCAAAAGAAAGCCCGGAGGCATCATCAGAACAACGTCACGAACAAGAAACTGATGCTGACTTCCTTCGCAGAGTCCTCGAAAAGAAGGACAAAGAAGCCGCGGAGCAAGCGGCTAACATAAAGCGAATGGCACTTCTCTTCCAAGACATGGCGGGCATGATGATCCAGCCGGATCCCCCAGCCGAAGATCCTCCAGTAATAATTGAAGATGACAGAGGAGAAACATTGAATCCTCTGCCGGCTCTGTCAACAGCCAAGGAGGAGACAATCTCTAAAGCTGTCCTGGATGACTAAATTGCTCAGCAAATAAGAGTTCACCAGGCAAATGAAGCAGCCGGCCAAGTTGTCAAAACTGGGCGATCGTATCCATGCTGGTATGATCAGATAAAGTACCCGCCGGGCTACACGATCCCGAAGTTCCATGTGTACAAGGGGACAGGCAATCCCCATCAACATGTCGCTCAGTTCAGGGCTCTCTGTGGCAACACTGGGGGCGATGATAAGCTTTTGCTCCGCCAATTCATCGGCAACTTATCGGAGACGGCGTTCAAGTGGTACTCTGAACTTCCAAACGACTCCGTCAAAACTTTCGCAGAAATGGAGTTGCTGTTCACCCAGCGATTCGCAAGTGCTAGTGAACGCACCCTAATAACAGCATTGATCAATGCCGGGGTGAAGCCAAGCGAGACGTGGGTTCAGTACGCAATCCGATGGCGGAATCTGTGGTCGAAGTGCGAACAACGTATCAAAGAAGCACCAGCGGTGGGCATGTTCGTGGGCACTCTAGACTCTCATGCAACTATTTCACAGTTCATGATGTTCTTCAAACCGATCATATTCCAGGCTTTAATCAATAAGCTAGCCTAAATGGATCAGATGGGTCATAGACCGTCTCCTTCGAAGCCAGAGCCGCGGAACGAAAAGGGTAAAGGAAAGACGATCTTCATTGCGAACACCCAACAGCATCCCAGTGCCCCAAAGCTAGCGGATCAATTGGAAGAAAGACGGTGCTATTATAACGAGAAAATGAAGCGCCCTTACTCATTCCCAAGGGACAAAATGAAGAGGCTGTTCGAACTAGCTATGCGCAACAGGCTTATCAATTTGCCGAATCCAAGGCGACCATCGCAACCCAACGAAGTGAATAATCCCAATTATTGCCCTTACCACCAAACGGTAAGTCATCCAATCGAAAATTGCTTCGTCTTTAAGTGATGGATCGAGGATCAGTACCTATAAAGCAAGTTTGCGCTGTCTAAGAAGAGGAAAGTAAACCCACCACAACCGCATACTCTTAAGAAGACGGACACACTGGGGGCAACGTGCTCTTTTGTTGAAGAAGCTCCATAGGAGGTCGTTCATTCGGCCAAAACCAAAATGATGCTGAATGATCTCCAGACATGCCCGACGATCAGGTGGAAGAATCCGCTGGAACCCCAGATCATTGAAGGAATGCTGAAACCGCGCCCAACTCCAAAGATTGGCGGTGATAGCCAAAGCACTCGCATCCAGCCACCAAAATCTTCAAAAAAGAAGAAGAAATCCAAAAAGCCCGTGAAGCCTGGCGACAAGTGCATGGACCTGCAGAAACAAATCGACGCGCTGGAAGAGTATAACCAGAAGGTGCGAACTCCGATCACGCTCCAAGAATTCCTAGCCACGTCCTTGAAGACGGAGATGATGGAGAAGACTCATCAAATGGATCTGAGGATTACGTAGCAAGTTGTCATGTGATCTCTCACTCATTGATAGACGATGAAGAGGCTCCTTGCACCAAGAGACTGGGGGCAGGTCCTGAGTCAGAACTTCTATGGTCGTCAGACGAAATGATCGACGCATTCCTGAATGAAGCTCTTCTGAAAAGTAAAGCTGATCGGGAACGTGAGAGGGCTATACTTGAAAAGGCCAAACGCCGGCGACTGGACGAAAGAGTTGAAACACTCCTGCCAGATCAAAGTACATCCGTCACGAACAAAAACAAGTCCAAGACGAGGAAAAGATTTGCTAAAGCCATATCGATGGGAATGAAGCTACCACCCTTCGACGGAAACACTGTCAGTGAAGCAGAAATGCATCCTAGCTACTGCTCATATCATCGAAAGATTTCGCACCCCACCGAAGAATGCGACGCTTTTAAAAGATGGTGGCAGGGATATGTTGCCCACCGATAGCATTTCAAGCGGATGAAACACAAAACTCGTCGGGAGCGAAGAAATACGACCGAGGAGCTTGGAAGAATTACCGGCAACTGTCGCACGGTCAACGCCGGGGGATCGCAGGTTCTCACCTTCGGGAGCGACTCCGACGAAGAGATGACTCTTGGCCCTCTCTTCAAAGAGTCCGCCTTAAAAAAAATGGAGGAACCAAAAACCTGTGAAAACATTCAGCTACGCAATCGTACGCCGCCCGAAAAGAATCTTGGGCCCTCGAACAGTGGGTCGAATAGAAAAGATAAGGGAAAAGAAAAGGTCTCTGAGGATATCGCCTTAGTTGACCAAGTCATAAAAGAACTGACTGCCAAGGACCCTCCAAAGAAGAGTATGGTGGACTACAATATCCAGGCGCACCTAAGGAAGTTACCCTCACAGCTCAGCATTCTCGACGCCCTTTTACTATCAAAAGAAGCAAGAGATTCATTGATCAAGGCGCTACAAGAGCCAGAACAATTCCAAGATTTCCTCGCCAAAGAAAGGATGAAGGACGAGCTAGAAGAAGGGCACACAGCCGATATCACCTTCGGCGACGAAGATCTCCTACTTGGGACATGTGAGCACAACCGTCCGCTATATGTCTCAGGATACTGCCACGATATAAAGATAGAAAAAATCCTGGTCGACAATGGGTCTTCCGTCAAACTCCTTAACGTGCGAGTGTTGAAGGAAATCTGCATGAGCGTTCAACACCTCGCTCGCGATAAAATTACCATCTCCGGTTTTGACTCTCAGTCATCACGGACTCTCGGGTCTGTGATACTGACGTTACGATTCGGGCTACTTGTCACGGATATTAAATTTCACGTCATTGACGCCAAGACATGCTATAACGCTTTACTCAGCCGGCCTTGGTTACACGAGTACAACATCATCCCTTCTACACAACACCAGTGTATGAAGTATTTTAAAGATGGTCTCGAGTACACTGTGACGGGGGAGTTGAACCCATTCTCCGTGAACGAAGTCCGGAAGTACGAAGATGCGAAATACCTCTTACCAGTCTTTGAGTACACGGAAAGATGTCACAAACTGAAGAACAAAGTTATCACCACCATTCTGGTCTTCGGGAGTGATACTGAGGAAGAGGAAGAGGTAGTTTATTCATGGCCACCCCAGTACAACAAGCCGAGACCGTCCGCTCCTTTGTTAATCTTTGGCAGCGACTCGGAAGATGAGGCCCATGCTATATTCTCTGCTCGGCCTTCAATACAAACATTCGCTGATGAAGAGCAAAGTTTGCAAGTTGCCATGGTTCCGCCCAAATATCATAAAGAACTAGACGCGGTTGATACCTATAGTGTGGAAGAGCTGCAGACGTTCTATGTCCCACCCAGGCCAGAAGATGAAAAGGCGATCTTATTCTACCGATCCAGGGAAACTAAAGTGGAGAAGGAAATCTGGCATGGCGCAGATTCCACACATGACAGGCTCCAGCCCATCCATCTGCCCAGATGTTACACAGATGGACTAAGGAGACTCTTGAGATGCCAAGGCGCACCCTTCAAACAAACTGCTCGACAAGCACGGTTCTATAACAGGATCTAGAACGTCCCTGGAACTCAGTGAAAGTTGCCCAACGGGAAAATGGAAACGATCGGGCTTGGATATGTTCGATCCAAGAAACGGGAGCTACTCCGCGATTGCTATGTCATACACGACTTTGATGAAGAGGGAGATGCTTTGTGGGAAGACGCTAACCCTGAACCAGAAAGAGCTCCCGATGTGAAAATGCCCGGTCTGTCGTTCGAAGAACAAATGGACAGGCTTATAAGGGAAGCAGGTCAAAAGGTTCGAGATGACCATAATCGCGAAATGGCCATCTACGAGAAAGCCAGGACGCAGCGCCTCCTTCAACAGGCTGCAGAAAATGAAAATGCTCCTCCTTGTCAGCCTGTTGTACAAAAGACCCGACGCAGAGGCAGAAACAAACCGAAGAATGGGAAAGGCGTTCAAGAGCGACAAAGCGAGACCAAGAAGCCACGCGACCGGGAATCGAGTAATCCAGATTCGTCTCTTATAAAGAAGATGAGTCGAGCATACTCTTTTCCTCAGAAAAAAACATGGAAGATACTCGATCTCGCCATAAGACATCAACTGATTATACTCCCGGAGTCTAAGAACCCCGAGCAAGCAGGCAAAATCTCTCATCTGGACTATTGCTCTTATCATACGGCAATAGGACATCCTATCGAAGACTGCTTCACCTTCAAGAACTGGGTCGAAAATCAATATCGACAGGGCATGTTCGCTCTATCCAGCAGCTGGAGGGTAACCCTACCGCAGAAGCATGAACCCAAATCCACGAGGGTAGAACAAGATCCACATAAGTCTTGGAAGCGAGCTCGTACTTGTCACGTGATAACGCTATCAGAAGAAGACCCCGACGGTATGGATAATCTCCCATGGTGCTTCAAAAACAATGATGACGAGGTGATCTCAGAGTTTCCACCGGTGCCGAAAGAGCTGGAAGATGGAATACATACCACTGCTGATAACCTCAAGAAAATTGATTTGGGGACGGCAAGTGACCCGCGGCCGACGTTCGTCAGCGAATTGCTATCTGAAGAAAGGGTGGCTATGCTAAAGGACATGCTCATGCAGCATAAAGATTGCTTCGCATGGAACTATTCCGAGATGCCAGGACTGGATCCAGATATTGCTGTCCACAAACTGGCAATATCCCCGGACGTCAAGCCAATCAAACAAGCACCGAGAAGGATACGGCTCGTGCTTGAGATGAGCATCAACGCCGAGGTTAAGAAGCTGATCGACTCTGGCTTCATCCAAGAGGTGCAGTATCCTGACTGGATCGCCAACATCGTCCCGGTGATGAAGAAAATAGGACCGTGCGCATATGTGTGGACTTTCGGGATCTCAATAAAGTCTGCCCGAAAGACGACTTCCCAGTACTGGTTACCGAGCTGATGATAGACAATACGTCCACCCACGAGTTTTTCTCCTTCATGGATGGCTCGTCAGGATACAATCAGATAAAGATGCATCCCGAGAACCAGAAGCACGCCGCTTTCCGGACCCCTTTGGGTATATTCTGCTACAAAGTGATGCCCTTCGGTCTAAAGAACACCGGCGCCACCTACCAGAGGGCTATGACGAAGATCTTCGATGTCATCATACATGAAATCGTCGAATGCTATATAGACGACCTCGTGGTGAAAAGCAAATCATACGAGGAGCGTTTAGAGCATCTGAAGATCGCGTTTCAATGCCTCCGGCAATACAACTTGAAGATGAACCCTCTCAAATGCGCGTTCGGTGTTTCCTCGGGCAAATTCCTAGGATTCATCATCCGACACCGAGGCATCTAGATAGATCCATCAAAGATCAAGGCAATTATGGAGATGCCCCCGCTGAGGACTCTCAAGCAGTTGCGGTCCCTCCAAGGGAAGCTTGCGTATATCCGGCGATTTATAGCCAATCTTTCGGGCAAGTGTCATCATTACAGTCACCTGATGAAAAAGGGGACCCCGTTCGTCTGGGATCACAAATGCCAAAGCGCGCTGGATGAAATCAAGCAATACTTGCAGAATCCGCCAGTACTGGCCGCTCCGGTCAAGGGAAAGCCTCTCATTCTTTATACAACAGCCCTCGAAGGTTCCTTAGGCGCATTATGAGCAAAAGGGAACGACTAAGGGAAAGAGAGAGCCCTCTACTATTTGAGTCGAGTTCTATGGGGGCAGAAAGCAATTATTCTCCCATCGAAAAACATTGCCTGGCATTGATCTTCGCGCTAACGAAGCTCAGGCATTATGCGTTGGCGCATGAAGTCCGTCTCATATCGAAGGTGGATCCTCTCAAGTATTTGATGTCAAAGGCCATATTGACAGGGTGGCTCGCTAAATGGGCCTTGCTCTTGATGGATTTCTCGATAACCTATCAGCCTCTTAAGGCAGTGAAAGGCCAGGCCATCGCCGACTTCCTTGCTGAGCATCCGATACCTGCCGATTCTCCTTTGAATTGCGAACTGCCAGATGAGCATGCGTTTGACACGATCGACGGTAATGGCACCCGATGGGAACTTTATTTTGATGGAGTGTCTTCCATGAAGAAACGCAAGCAAAGCACCCCTATAATCAAATCAGGGGTAAGACTTATCTTCGTAACTCCACAAGGAGGGATAATATGCTTTGCTTTCTCCTTAACAGAGCCGAGGACAAACAATGAAGCTGAATATGAAGCTTTAATAGCAGGTCTTGAGATCGCTATCGACATGGGAATTGAAGACCTCCTCATATACGGAGACTCCCAACTGGTTGTTAGTCAAGTAAACGGCGACTATCAAACGTGCAAACCAGAACTGGTGAAGTACGGCGAGAGAGTACAGCAACTGCTGACTCAAATTCCTTCTTACACCTTGGAAAGCTTACCGCACGCGGAAAATAGCAAGGCGGATGCATTAGCCAAGCTCGCTAAAGAACTGGCTGATGAGAACCTCGATGACGTGAGGATCGTTGTGCAAAGCCGACGGGTTCTCGCACCGGCAGAAATACTTCCAAAGTCATCTGAGGAAAAAAGAACGACCAAACGAATGACTCTACAGATAAAAGACCAGGAAAAGGTTACGGATTGGAGAGAAGTTTTCATAGACTACTTCAAATCCCGTCGAACGCCCGAAGATGCATCTTCAAGACATCAGCTTATAAAATGAGCTCTGTCTTTTTCTTTCGTCAATGATACCCTGTATAAGAGGTCATTCGATTCTCCATGGTTAAGATGCCTGGGACCTGAAGAAGCAAAGAGAGTCGTCCAAGAAACTCACGACGGACTCTGCGGTTCCTACCAAGCCGGGCCGAAGATGAAGTTGAAGATCAAAAGGATGGGCTACTATTGGCCCACAATGATCCAGGACTGCCTCGAATATGCAAAGCAATGCCACTCATGCCAGATCCATGGGGACTTTATCCATCAGCACCTAAATCCACTATACCCGACGATGGCTAACTGGCCGTTCGAAATGTGGGGAACTGACATAATCGGCCCCATCGAACCAGCATCGTCCAGAGGACATCGGTTCATTTTGGCGACAACTGATTACTTCTCCAAATGGGCAGAAGCAGTACCATTGAGGGAAGTGAAGACGGAGAATATCCTCCATTTCTCCAAATGGGCTGCGGCAGGGGGCAGAGCTGGGAGTACTGGTGGCGCAACGACGGCCTTGTCCCCCCTTCAATTCGTAATGCTACAAGCAATATGAAGAAAAGTTAGCAGTAATGCGACTGCCCGTTAAAGAAAAGGACATCGTTTAGAGAAAATACTCACATATATCGGCAGGTGGACTAATCTCTGACAAGAAGGAGAAGTGTGGGTGCAGCACCTGGTACAGGTGGTCAAAGAGGGCTCCTGCAAAAACGCGATAACGCAACGTCAGTACATGAATTATATAGCCGAGAGATAAGACTGATGGGTCACAAATCCATACCTTCCAGCATTTGCGACGGTTTGAGAGAAGGTAGAGAGGTGGTCACTGTCAGGGCGGTAACTGACGGCGCTGTCTCGAGTAGCGCGACATCAGCACTAGCCGCACCTGCATTAGATACAAGATAAACCCTGTCAGGAAAAATTGAAAAGAGATTGCAGAATAAAAAAAAGGGGCGGTGACCTAAAATCTACTCGCCTGCCGGAGCCGTGACGAGGGCGTCACTTGATTCAACAACGGCGTCTCCCTCCTCCATCGGGGTGACCTCACCTCCCATCGCCTCTTCCCCTGACTCCACGAGAGTCGTCATCACGCTTGCGACGCTAGGAGACGATAAAGAACCGTAGGCAGGAAGTGCGATGCCCGACTCTTGAGAAAGGGCGGCCACATCGGACCCAACAATTGCACCCGTTTCGCTCGCCACCACTTCGGGCTCAGTAATTGCAGCCGTCTTATCCACCACTGCTTCAGGCTCAGCCGTGGTAGCCGTCTCGTCGGCCACTACCTCGAGCCCGGTAATTCTGACCACACCGTCTGCTACCGTCCCGGGTTCGAGAATAGCAGCTACCTCCTCCACCGCTCTCTCAGGCTCAGCGGTCGCCGCCACTTCTTCGGGAAGACTCGGCTCTGCAAAGATAAGATATATGAGAACTGATGGTTTAAAACTTTGACAACGGAGCCTCAAGGCACATTACTTGGAGTTGATTTACCATTTGCTTCCCGAGCCGCACGTGCCGCTCGTCTGTGAGCAGTAGACAAGGCAACCGGGAACTCCTCTGAAGGAGTAGCAGCAGGGGTAATGGCGCTTGAACCTGCTCCCGCAGCTAAAGCAGCACTATGCTCCCTTGCTGCGCGCCTCAGGCGCTTCCTTTCCTCCCGAGCCGTCAAAACAGACCTTTTAGAAGCCTCCCTCAAGAGGACGTCGTCGTCCGCATTCAGGGTTACCTCTAGAGCCATCAAAGCTTCCATCATCAGTTTTTTAAGTAAGGCATCTTGCGGCAGTGCCGAAGAGGCCGGGACTTCGATAGCTGGCCCGGGGAGAATTTCTGCATCAGCTTGAGGGATAGGCATTGTGGTCCCTGCGATAAAACAAAGAAAGGGTCAGATTACTCATAAGAAATGGAAGAAGAAACATGGCGAACTGAAATGTACCAAGGCCTAAGGATGCTCTAAGTCGTTCCTCTTCCTCAAAAGTCTCAAGAGAAGCAGCGAGAGCTTCTTCAGTAGAAATGCCTATTAAAGAAGGAAAAGCGTTAGTCAAAAAACAATGATAGAAGTATGATGCAATGGCGAAAAATACAACTAATGATTACCTGATCGCGCGAGGTTAGCCAACCCCTCTTCGTGTATCGCCAATCGCTCAGAAGCTGCAATGGCAGCCGCCAGATCAGTGTCATCTGGTGGCATAAATAGGCCGTCGTTGGTCCCGTACTCACTCAAGCCCTCGCTGTAAGGAGCATGAGGCTCCTGACCAAACACTACATCGGCGGAGAAGAGTGACTTCTTTTTCTTCTTCTGTGAGCGAACTCCGGTCGCAGCCAGCACCAGCTTGCGTTTCGTAAGCACTTTGGGACGGCGAGTCCCGATATCCGGGCCCACGCCAGATTCGGGTGAAGCTACGGTTACCGTCTCTACAGGAGCATGGGGTGCCGATGGCACGTCTACAAGATCACGGGGCAATCCATGCGTGGGGCTTAGCACACGTGGAGGCTCAACTGCAACAGCCTCTCTTAGCGGAGGGGGCACGGCGATCCATCGCCTTAAAGGGACGTTGTGATCGCTGGCAGGGGGCGCACTTTTTCGATCAAGCAACAGCCACCTCTCGTCCCTGATGACAGCACCCATCGCGTGTTGATACCAGGCCTCATATACGTTAAGGGCCCTCGGGATACAACATGGCTCACTAATGAAGAAGTGAGAGCCCGTATTCAAGCGCATAAAGTGATGCAGCGCACCCCGTATTCCTTCTCTGGTGGCAGCAGGTTCTTCCAAGAACGCCTCCAACGGGACCCCCTGGTTATAACTTAGCTGCTGGGAAAAATGATGGGGGCTGTATCTCATAAAAAGCGCAGCATCACTTTGCCTGAATACGAGGAAGCCCGGCCTGATGGAGTATAGATGTAGAATCTCCCGGGCTTTCAACACGGAGGCCCCGTCCTTAAAGATGTCGCGCAGTGCCAACACCGTCTTGGAATTTTCCTGGCCGATCATCAGGACTTTGTCCGTAAAAGACATACCAGCTCCGACCGTGCGCGGACGAAGAAGCAACCCCCTAGCCTCCCGCGGAGACGGATTCACGATAAAAGCGTCAACCAGCTGCATAATTCTAGGGAATTTGCACTTCTCAAAAAATGAGGGTCTTTTATGAATACCAAATACCCCGAGCACGTGCATTTCCATCCACGAAGTAAAGTAGTGCATCGGGAAGTTGACGGCATGCACCCCCGGTTCAGTTGTATCCGCCGCCACGCTGAGACCATGGTACAGGTGGGCTAGCCCGGCAATCCCGATGGCCACTTGTATTCCGGCCACCATTCTATGTGCTGGGTAGAAGACGGACGACCTCATATAGTGAGGGTGCATAGGGAGCACGAACCAGCACAACCACAGCCCCAGAAACCCAAGAAAGAAAGTCTCTTCGTCAATGCCCGGAGCGGCGATCTCTGACAGAGGAATGATCGCGGTATCGGGAAGATAAAAGCCCTTCTGATCATTTTCCAGCACTGGTTGACAGTCCAAGCCAAAGCCGAAAGGGTCGTCGAGCTTGGCAAACTTTTCGCCTTGTTGCGATAAAATCTCCGGGCGAAGGAACCGGGCGACGAAGTCTGCGAAGTTGACCCCCCGGCCTCCGGATTCCAAGAAAAGACTCTCGTACATATTCAGCACCTCTATCAGACGAGGAAACTGGTGCTGGATGGCGTTCTCCGGTGTTAGGCCCATCACCACTGGCTTGGTGGCGAAAACGTATTCGTCCGGAGGAAGTAGCTCCTCGTAGTGTTCCCCCCTAACCGGCAAACTGGAAATCTCAGCGAATTCTTCTAAGGAGATGGAAACTTCTCTGTCCAGTAGAAGAAAGGTATGGGTTGTGATGTTCCATTGCTCCAGGAACGCCTTAATCCACCACGTCGGAGGAGCAGAATATCGGAACAACGAGGCATAAACCGCAGGGTATAGACCGATCTTCAGCAGGCGCGCCTTCTTCGCTGACAAAATATACCTGGCCCACTGCAAATACCCGGCCGAATGTCGGGGGGTCAACCCGATATTGTAGGGTTGTCCCCAAGGGCGTGACTCGCCCTGGCATATGCGCCGTCCCAAAGTATCCAAAGCCGCCGGCAGCTGCATGGGTATGGCGGCAATCGAAGGATGAAGAAGACCCTCCGAAGTCCAATTGACAGCCTCCACGGCATAGTTCACCGGGGGTGCATCTGCATATGAAATCAACGAGATCGGCTCCGACGGCGTCGCACAGGAGAAGCTTTGATGACCTTTGATGATCTGGTCATACCACCTACCCCATAAGTGAAGGTTTTTGTGTTCCGGGTCATAGTCTCTGATAAGCGCGAGAACCTTCCGGTCCACCGGTGCCTCAGGGAATCTTCTCTCTGAACGAGAAAACGGGAAAGAAAGATCGGAAGACATGTCGCCTGCGAGAAAGAATAGAGTTCAATTATCAGTATTATAATTTTAAAATTTTGACACTCAAAAGGTGGACCCACAAAATCCAGATGACAATGAATTAATTAATAAAACAGCCTCATCATTGGATGAGTCTGTCAATTAATGAGGAAATCCATAAGGAATATTCTCATTGAATGAGAAATCTCTCGAGAAAAGAAGAAAATCTCCCTTTAAGAGCAAAGCTCTATAACAGAGTGACACTTGTCAAACTCAGGTCATGAAGAATAAAATTCCTTAAAGAGCCTAGCTCTGTAATGATGATAGAAAATCCATCAAAGATTAACTAAAATTAATTCTTGAGAATTAAAATTCTCGGATCTTAAAGATCCATGAAAAAACTCTTAAGAGTTCTTCATCAAAAGATCAAAAGATCTACATATTATCGAAAGAGCAGAGCTCTGATGAATGGGAGAAGAAACCCCAGGAAAAGATCTGTTTAGATCTTTGGATTCTTGAGAGCAAGGCTCTGTTTATGAAACCCTAAAAGGTTTTCTTTAGATCAAGGATCTATGGAGAGCAAGGCTCTGTTAATGGGTAAAAACCCTAATTTATTAAAATTAATTTAATTTTACCTAAGTTTGGTAGAGTTCTAACTCTTGAAAGTTCTTGAAAAGAAAAGCAAGACTCTGAAATAAAAATTCTTGAGGAGAATATGATAATCATCTGAGGACCAAAGGTCCTATTTATAGGCACTGAACCACCTCTTCAACTTCTGAGTTGATCCAAGGGCTCAGATGTTGCCACCGCTGCACTCACGTGTGCGCCACGTGAGCGCAACGGTGGGGGGCATTTTTTTCCCCCAATTAGAGGAAAGCTCTGTTTTGAATTTCAAAATTCAAAAATTGAAGCAACGCTTCAGATCCTGTGCGCTGTGCGCCGCGTGCCACGTGTCAAAAGCAGACACACCAGCACCAGGAGTGCTGCGCCCTATGCAGCGCACCCCAATCAGAGCAAAGCTCTGTTTCAAAATTCAAAAGTTGAAGCAACGCTTCAGATCCAGCGCTCTGCGCTGCGCGCCACGTGTCAAACACGGGTGCGCTAGCGCAGTTGCGCTGCGCTGCGCGCCATGTGTCAAACACGGGTGCGCTAGCGCAGTTGCGCTGCGCTGCGCACCACGTGTCGAACGTAGGTGCGCCAGCGCTGGAATTAAAAATTCCCCCACCATCAGATCAAAAGATCCACTAATAATAAATTATTAATTAATTAGAACTAAAGTTCTGTTTTGGAAATATTTTTCAATTTTATTAAAACAAGAAAATTATCTTCTGTAAAACAGAAGCCTTATGATCAAAGATCCAACGGTGGGAAATATTCCTAAATCAATCAAAGAAAGGTCTCTTAAAACTGATTTAACAAATCATTTGGCTCTATATAAAGGACCCTAGACTTCAAGTCTAAAATATAGAGAATACACAAAAAAGAGAGAGAAAACCCCTCTGCAAAAAGAAGAGCAAGATCTTAAAAAGAAGAAGATTTTTCTTCATCTTCGAGGTAAAAAGATCTGTGTTCTTGAACAACAGAGATGAATCCATCTCGTAAAAAGAAGAATCATCTTCTAAAAAAAAGATTCTAGATCTATAAAAAGACCAAGGTCTTTGATTTAAAGAAAAGATCAAAAGATCTAATTATGAAAAAATAATAAACAAAAGAAGTATTTTACTTCATTCACAGATCCTTGATCTATAAAGGCAGAGCCTTTTATGAAAACAAGAACTTTTGTTCTTGAATTTTGAGGCAAAGCCTCCTTTAAGAAGAACACAAAAGTTATTCTTTGATCTTAAAATTGATCAGAAACGCTTTGCGCTATTAAAAAGTGCTTTGCACTCATGAATTGCGCCCTTGTGCTCATTGGATCGGTGCTCAGCACGTGTCAACTATAGACACCACTCGCGCTTTGCGCTCCTGAAAACAGAGCATTGCGCTCATGAACTGGCGCTTAGCGCCAAACGCGCCACGTGTCACTCACTGGCGCGCCAACAGACTAGCGCAAAGCGCTCATAAATTAAAAGCGCAATGCGCTAAATGAATCAGCGCTAAGCGCGACACGTGTCACCTTCGTGTGCGCTAGCGCAATGCGCTCTTTAATTGGCGCAAAGCGCTTGACGCACCACGTGGCGCACTGTCAGAACACACTCTGTTCTGATAAATGCTATAAGACAAAAATGTCAGAGCCCAATGCCTAACATTATTAAAAGGGCTGAGCCCAAATAAATGCTTAATAGCCAGAACAAAAAAAATGTTAAAATATTTTAATTGAACTTAGCTCAATTCTGACCATAAGTCCTCAACTTATCTTGAACTGAGCACATCTGGTCTTTCAACCAACTTACCTTGGTTCAAAGGTACTTCTCTTCACTCCTTTGATATTTTTCGTTGTAATTCTTCAACGTCTTCAAAGAGGTGACGAGTCCTGACAACCACACATTTCATGGACTGTGGGGTCCTTAAACTCATGGACTATGATGTCCTTAACCTCGACCGTGATGTCTTAAAACTAACATTGGACTGTGAGGTCCTTAAACTCAGACTATGATGTTCTTAACCTTGACCGCGATGTATTTAAACTAACAATGGACCGAGATGTCCTTAAACTAACAACGGACCATAATGTCCTTAAACTAATTATCGACCGCAATATCACTAAACTAAACAATAGAGCCCAATCGCTCTCTTGTCGGATCTAAACGGTCCCGTTAAGTCGATCTTAGTCTAAAATTAGACTAACGTATCCTTAACAAACGTTTAAGTTGATCTTAGTCTTAAATGAGGCTAATGTATCCTTAAACCCAAACTTCCTGAAACCCAAATCTAAGAAAGATACGGATTTGGACTAGTCTACGTCCTACGGGCGACAACATAACTTAGTCTCCGTATACAATACACAGGCAACCAAACACAAAACAAACACCACGACACGAAGTGACCATATGGAGAAGGAGAAAGTTGTTACCGCGATGCGGTAGCGTAATTAACTGCAGGGGCTTGCGCCTGCAGAGAAGAGCATCCCCACAATCAAAAACCCCTCAAACGAGGGGGGATCTGACAAAGTCTGCTACATCGGCCGCATCCGTTTAAACCTTCGATACACGGTGCCATAAATCAACTTGGCATCTTCGGAGAGGTGGACGGATAGCACCAATTAGAATCTGCCCCGAATTTCAGGCAAGACGGACCTACACGGTCGCGTTTCTGTGTTTGGAGGGGAACAGGGGCTATCTGATAAGGCGGTATAGAAATAGGCCCCGTGCCAGGAATCAAGTCGATGCAAAACTCAATATCGCGCTCTGGCGACAATCCAGGCAACTCATCAGGAAATACATCAGGAAACTCACTCACAATCAGAACCTGATCCAGCGATCCACTGTGGCTCCAGCATCACGAATAAAAACTACGATTCCTCGACATCCTTTCCTAAAGAGTCGGCTAGCGCAAAGGGAAGAAATCAAACTGTGAAGAGCGGCGCTGCGGTCCCCCTGCACAACAAGAAGTGGCTCTCCCGGAAAACAGAACCTGGCCGCCTTCTCACGACAGTCCACGAATGCATACCAAGTGGCTAACCAGTCCATGCCGAAGAGAATGTCAAAGTCCAACATATCAAAAAGAATCAAATCAACAGAAGAATCTCTATCTCCAATACGAATGGTACACGACCGAAATACATGTCGGGCGATGAAAGACTCTCCAACGGGAGTAAGCACAACTAGAGGTTGATCCAACAAAGACGAATCTCAGCCCAACCTCGATACGAAGTGCGTGGATACATAAGAGTGCATAGTTCCAGGGTCGAACAATATGCGTGCGTTGAAAGAACACACAACTGCATTCGATGCATGCGCATCCTGAGGAGTCAAAGCAAAAACTTGGGCTTGTCCTCTGTTGGTATCCCACTGTCCTCTACCTCTGCCGCCCCGTCCTCTCTGAACAAGACCGCCACGATCATGGCCTCTCTGAGCATCGATTTGGCGTGGAGTAACGACGGGCATAGGAGATAATGCTCTCGGAGGAAGAGAAGGTGGTAAAGTAACATGTGGAACTACTGCCTCGTCCAGGCGTCTCTCAGTACAATACCTAACATGGTGATGCAGACTCCCACACCAAAAACATCATGATGACGGCTGCTGACCCCGTGGGTAAGAACTATATAACCGGTCCCGTCTCAAGCCTCTGCTACCACCACGGCCTAGAAAGAATCTGCCGCGGCCTCTACCTAACTGCCCGGGAGCTGATACACCAGTAAGAATCCGCTTCGGTCCTGGAACAGTCGTAGTCTCAGCACTACGCTCCTCCAACAACAAGGCTGCGTCCATCGCTGCTGCATAGGTATCAAAGTGCTGGGCGCCAATAGAGAGGAACAAATGTGTATCAAGACCTCGCACGAATCTCTTGACACGCTTCTCTTCAGTATCCACCAAATAAGGAGCATATACAGATAGCTGGGTAAACTGGATATCGTACCCGGCCACAGTCATACCAGAAGTCTGGCGCAAAGACTTACAGCTGTGAGCTCGAGTATCCCTGATGCTCAGCGGAAAGAAACGAGCAAGAAAAATCGTCGTGAACTCATCCCGGGTCGTAGAAGGAAGACCTGTGGCTCGACCTCTCTCCATAGACTCACACAAAGTTTGGGAAAGACCCTCCAGATGAAAACTAGCAAACTCGAACGATCTCGCATCAGAACATCTCAAGGAACGACAAATCCTAGCCATCCGGTCGAGGAATGACTGTGGATCCTCTGCTGCGTCAATGCCAGTGAAAATCGGAGGCTTCAGCCTCATAAACTCCGATAATGATACGACAATAGTCTCGGTAGCGGTAGGTGCAACTGTCTGAGCAGTAGGTACACTCATAATCCCCGTAGTAGGAGGAACAACATCTGATCTCTGTGCTCGACTGGTCTCAACCAAAGATCCAACCATCTGACGCAAGTCCTGAATACTCGCCTCTAGCCTAGCAATACGGCCTGGAGAAGGTGGATCAATCTGCTCCTGAAGGGTAGGCGTACCGCCCTGGTCGGCCCTTGTCTCAGACGAGCCCGCCCTGACCTTATCTCTAGCGGCAACCCTCTTGACCCTCATAGTCTTTGGCGGTATAGACGCTGGAACAAGAAACAAGATTGGATAAGAACATAGAAATCGAAACAAAAGGATATATGGAATCAAGGAAGGAATCACAAGCAAATATATTCTAAGGTCACTTAGGCGGAGTATCATGTCATAAGTATGCCGCGGAACATACACATGCTACATCACTCTGCTTAAGTCACCTACTACATCATACCAAAGGTCATCCTACACTCCGAAAAGTAAAACCTAACGCTCTAATACCAACTGTGTCATGACCCAAATTAGGAACGCGACCGGTACTTAGATCACACAACGTCTAAAGGCGTAACGTAATTTAAGTAATCCGAAACCCAGAATCTAAACCGTGAAAAGATAGAGTGATAAAACGTTTATTTCCAAAACATCACATGTCTTTTTACAATCTCCAGTTGTTACTAAAAATTTCGGCAGCATTTCTTTTGTAAAAACTTGTCCAAAACGGATACAAAACATAATATATAAAAACGGCATCCCCAATTAGGAGCAATCTGACGCCTGAAGGCGGAACACAACCACATAACAGATATACGACGCCATAGGTGAAGAAATAAGAAAATATGAAAAGAAACAATATCGCAACATAGCACAAAAGTCGGCTCACATGAGCACGACACCCAGAGTCACACATAATACAAATATCAAATTTCCCCAGCCTCTTCTCTAAATCAATACATACATATGGTAGATGGAGAGTACTAGATACAAGGATAAGAGTACTCGCCACCCACCTACAAAATATGTCAAAAGTAGCGGTATCCGCAGAAATAGATGAAATAGAGTGCCCCGCCGTGACTACCCTGAGGATCAGCCCTGCAAGATACTGTGGTACAATGGGGGTGAGTTGCCATCTCGTGAGTAGTAAGTAACATCATACAGTATAATCGCAAGCATGATTAAATAGAAACAATTCCTAAGTATGCGGTCATGATGGCATATGTATAACAGTGTGAAATGCAGCATAATCATAATTAAGGTACAACATCAGGGTAAAACAACTATATGAACAAAGCATGTCATAATAAGTCCTGATTGTGGGATAAAACAGAGTCATCATCAATAAATCATCATAGAAATCCGGTGTCCAACAACGACGCCCAAAATCCCAATATCTCAGGCACCGTCACTCTGATCGGCCCTCATATCCATCTCATCATATAACTCCAGTCGGTATCCTCCGGATATCCGCCGGGTTTCCAAACAATCACCGGTAGGTAGTGCTCCCTTGCTGGGCCCAACGCCTTTCTATATGATCTTCTTCTCCCGGGGTACCGTACCGAGCTCACTATGTACCCACAGACGGTGCCTCCTCATTTCTCGAATCGGGTATACTCATCTCTTAGAATCGAGAAAACCCATGGTGGACACGAAATATCATATTAAGGAAAACAACCTTTTTTAAATAATTCAAGTTTCAAAATGTACTTTGCGGTTTCCCAAATCCACGAAACAGAAATCTCATGAAATATCATATAAGAATATGGCACTATAGTAATGTATGTATGATGCTAACATGATGCGTACTAGTACAATGAACAATATCTAACTGTCAATTATGAATGTAGTACAATGTAGTAATTCATGGTCAACTCTACAATGTGCGTGTCATGGCAATTACCAATGGCGTGTGTGGGCATATGAATCAGTGCTCGTGCAACATGAACCGTTGGTAATAGTGCAGTGCCCTATTAATGATATGTCAATGTACAACAGCTAATAGGATACACACTATGATACTCATGCACAAATCACAATATATATAAGCATATAGCACAAGGTTATGTCGCTTGAATCTAGCTATCGGTGCTTAACGCCATACAGGCGATTCCTCCGTAGATGTTAAATCTAATCACCAGACAGTCTCGAGCTATATGAATCCGACCAGTTCTTTCCCCTTCATAGCTACGTCCGAAGTCCCTACAAACGATCCTAGTATCGTACAAAACCATAACACGTGAGGTTAATAAGCTTTCCGATAAGACACAGACACATACGCAAAACTAACGAACCAACTCCCACAAGCTACCATGTGTTAGCTTAGTGGGTTAAACGCGTGCAACGACATCCTATACTAACCCTAAGGCTGCTAACCACTCTAGACACCTAAACGAGAGTCGGATAAATCTGTATAGCACTATATCTAAACACTTTAAATATAGTAAAACCGTTTCAGATTTTCCTATACAAGCAATTAGGGAATGTTGCACATGACAAAGGCCTACAGGTGGTCCCAGAGAACACATGACCAAGACACACACCCAAACTCCCCATACCGGCCGCAATTTGCAGCCAGATCGAATAAAATTGCGGCCTGAAGTTGGAAGGATGGGTTCAGATTTTGGAATTATGTCCTAGGCCTCTAAACTATCTCTTAGTCATGGTAACTTTACAAAAAGGTCTCGAGGTTGATAGCAGATTTAAACAGAAACTCTAGGCTTAACTAAATACGGTATTAACCACTAAACCAAAACATTAAATTATATTAGTGAAATTAGATAACACAAGGACTTCCCTTAGAGCCTAATTAGGAGTTTAAGATCATTACCTCACCAAAATATGGAAGAAACCCTAGTTATGCAAGTTCCAAGACTCCAAAAGAGGTTAAACATATTTAATGAAGCGTTTAGTGAGGTTTGGTGTTGGTTTAGGCTCAAGGGGAGGTGGGAAAATTTTCAAGAGAGGGATTTTAGAAGAAGAGGAAGAGAATGAGAGGTGAGTTGAGAGAATGAGAGATGAGGGATGGCTCTTGAGAGCCATACTCTCGCTCTCTCTCTCTCTTCATTAAATGTCCCCTCACTCCTATATCTCCCTGATTGATCTAATTTTTGATTGGTATAAAATGAAAAGTTTATAACAACCAAAGAATTTGTAAATGCAATCAATAACGGTATCGATGTAGCTCATTAATGAATACGGATCGTCCACTGAGATGCGAGGATTTGTTCGATCTTGCTTTAGATGAATTGAAAGAAAATATACAAGAAAATTCAAGAAAGTAATTCGAGATTTAATTGAGTTGTCATTTTAAGAAAATCAAGAAAAATATCCGAGAATTTGAAATCAAGAAAGTGTCCAATATCAATTTGAATTATCAAGAATATGAAGAATAGCTTGGAGGAATCGATCGAATTAGTAGCAATGATTAATACTAAAAATTACGAATCTTATATATTGATGAATTGTAGCTAGATCGATGACCATGAATGAAGATTAGGGATCTATTGAAGAAACTAGGGTTTCTCATTCACTATCCCTTGTTTTTTCATTGATCATCATTCAAATCTAACCTCTAACAAAGAAAAACATCGATCATTTGATCACTAATTTGCAATGAAATAATCAAAAACATGATCTCGCTCCAAATTAGATCATCAATGTTTCTTTTTCCTAAAGTTTGCAATCCTCATAAGACTTAAGATTAGTTTAGAATTTCATCATCATTAGATCTACCGATTCTCTCGATTCCTTTACAAGCGGAGATTTCACTCACACACCATGAAAATAAAAGAATCAAGAACTAGAAATTTCATAATGCAAGAATATAAAGAAAGTGAGAATTACAATTATCACCTTTATTAAATCTCCTTCAAATTACACCTCTCAATTTGAGTTTACAAGACTAGCTCTTAATCGCTCCTTTGAAAGGGAATTTTTTGTTGTTCTTTGCTCGGCTCGATCTTCGTGAGACGTGAATCGATCACGGATCTCTTTCTCTTGAAGACGATCGGCGTTGCAAAAAAGGATCTTCGATTGTCACTCGATTTTGATCTCAATGGATCGATTGGATTTGGATTGGATTCCAAGTTGTGTCACTCAACTTGAATTGAATTGTATTGAATTAACTTGTGGCTCAATTGTGTAACAACTTTTTTTGAACAACACCCAAAATTAAGATCTAGATCCCCTTTTCTAGCCTCCAAATCAAGCTTTTTTCATAAGCTTGGTTGTTATGCAGAGCCTTCTAGAAGAAGCCACGTGGTTATCAAACGTCATGAGGAAGCTAGGCGGTTACATAGAAAGTTCCGGAGAAGTTTGGACCGCCGACGAGCCAACTCAGCCGCGGATCCGCGGCGGATTGGGCTGGATCGGCCGCGGTTCCGTGACCATTTGAGGAGATCTCTGTATCATTTTTATAGGGTCTTCATGTGACATCTGGAATCTTATTATTCTTTCTGAATCTCTGCCATATTTTATTTCTTTGACCTGCTGTGTTTTATCGGCAATTTTGTGATTCCGGTTCTGTGACCTGAATAATTTTTCTGCACAAAATCTCACTGAAGATTGTCGAGATATATAATATCATGCATGGAATAATAAACACACAATTTCCTTTAAAGAATGTTGAATATATATATAACACGGGGTAATTAGTATTTTCCAGACAAACTGGTAATATGTGTTATATTTATATCAACTATCCTTAGATGATTAGAATAATGAGAAAATTGATGTGTTACAGATTGCATTATTTTCGACTGAACAAATTCCTCCAAACTTAATTTTAATCGTCTCGAGCAAATATCTTTTATTCAAGAGAAGGAGAAAATAGAAAGAAAGAGAAAAACTAACTAGCACACTTTCGTAGGCAAACACGATTGCACTGAGTATGTGCAACAAGCCTTTAAACCTCTAGGTGTCCCTAGTAGGAGGAGTGTTGTCTCCTAAGGGTTTTCAGTGGATTGCACCCACAAAATCCCATAATAAAAGGAAGACTGTGAATGTTACATATAAAGATAAGAATTATAAAAGAAAGACTTTGAAAATTAGAGTTTCCAACTACACTAGCTTTTCGGTTGCGATGAGCCCTATCTTAATAGTTATGAAAAGATATTAGAAATCACACCATCCCTCAATAAAACATCGTCTTTATTCTTCATTCCTATCTTTCTTCCAAACATCGATCATATACCCCTACGTGTGTATAAAAGACATCCCTACACTCGGAGAATTCAATTCAAGCTATCATACTCTTGTCCATCTAGCTCAGTACATTTTAGTCGATGAATATTTTGGATGGACTTGCTCATACATTTTTCATACGACCTTTAATACTTCTTGAGGTACTAACGACCGATTACTCATGTGCTTGCTGATTAGGCATAAATCGTATTTTCCTCGTCTTGCAACACCTAAGGCTTAGCAGTGACTCCCAAACCAGTTGGTCTAAGGCACTAGGTGATGAAGCACCCTCGCTATATTTTTTATGCTGCCTTGGTGATTACAAAACCAGTGTTCATTTTTATACACCATTTTATATATTTATGCTTCATTTATTATTTTCTTCATACTTTGGCTTTTAGACAAGAGCATTTCAAGGTATCCTCTACTATCCCGAGTTTCAAGACGTGTGTAAGTGCGTATAGTAGGGTATCAACATTCAAATATTTGGCTTCCAGAATAGAAACTATTTTTCAGACTTATTTTTATCCTCAGATTAGTGACTTCCTTCACCTAACTAACTCTTGAGACAACGGCTCATAACTACTTATTACTAGTTCCGTTTAAGAAAACTTCTAATTTTCATGGTTTTCTTAAATTTTTCCAATTTTTTAGATGTAATTTTTCACTTTCTAATCTTTTCTTATAAAAGATTAAATATTAAAATTTTTTTAAAATTTTTTTATTTTTTTATTTTCTATATGTTTTGTGCTTATGCAAAATATGATGCAAAGTGATGCGTAAATAAGCACAAACCTCCCCTAAAGTTGTTTACAACAGTGTCCACGCTGTTGTTATCTGTTAAATCTCAAAAACCTGTAGGCTTGGGAGGAAAAATTATTAACGGGGACAAGAAAAAGTGAACGCGAAAATCTCCCCAAAACTTATTCTTTGTTTATGTACAATTTTTTATTTATATATATATATTTTTTTATATTTTATTTTTTTATATTTTTTTTATGTATGTATAAGTTGACTCACCTCCATTCTAAAAGATGAGACAATATTACCAATACATGGAGGTGAGGTGGAGGAAAATCAGTCATTATAAAACGGCTCCTGTAAAAACAGGAGCTCCTCCGAGGGGTCAGTGGAAAAATACGGTTTTAATCTATACCCATTCACTTTGAAAATTGAACCGTTTTCAACATTTTCAACCTCAACTGCCCCGTGCGGGTATACATACCGCACAACAAATGGTCCTTTCCAACGAGATCGTAGCTTACCCCCATAAAGATGGAGACGTGAATCGTAAAGAAGGACTTGTTGACCTATTGTAAAAGTTTTTCTCAAAATATTTTTATCGTGAAATAGCTTAATCCGATTCTTTACTATCACAGCATAACTTAAGCTTCATCGCGGAGTTCGCTTAGCTCGTTTAATTACAGCTTCCGAAAGTTGCACGCTTGATTTAAGTCAAAGTTCAGTTCTTTAATGGACCACAATGCTTTGTGTTCAATCTCGACCGTAAGGTAGCAAGCCTTACCAAACACTAGACGATAAGGAGACATACCTAGATCAGTTTTATATGCAGGACGAAATGCCCAAAGAGCATCCGTCAATTTGGTTGACCAATCTTTCCGGTTTTTAGAAACTGTTTTCTCCAAAATTTGTTTGATCTGTCTGTTGGAAAGCTCAGCTTGCCCGCTCATTTGGGGATGATAGGGTGTCGAAAGTTTGTGGTTGATTGCATATTTCCGCATCAAAGTCTCAAAAGACCGATTACAAAAATGTGTCCCGTTATCGCAAATGATAGAGCGAGAGTGTCCAAATCGCGAAAAGATATTTTTTTAAGGAATTTAATGACAACCTTGTTGTCATTAGTGCGACAAGGAATAGTGTCTACCCATTTCGAGACGTAATCAACCGCAAGTAATATGTACAAATTCCCAAAACAGTTGTGAAAAAGTCCCATAAAATCAATACCCCAAACGTCGAAAATTTCAACCACCAAGATCGGTTGAAGTGGCATCTCATTTCTCCGAGAAATCCTACCCGTATGTTGACATTGTGGACAGGTTTTGCAATAATCAAATGCATCTTTGAATAATGTTGGCCAGTAAAAACCGCATTGCAAAACCTTCTCCGCTATCTTTCGAGGACCAAAGTGACCTCTACATGCCTGATCATGGCAGAAAAATAGAACGCTCTTGAATTCATCATTGGGGACACATCTGCGAATGATCTGGTCAGGACAATACTTAAACAAATAAGGTTCATCCCAGTAAAAGTGTTTTACTTGGGATAGAAATCGATGTTTGACCTGTTTCGACCATTCGCGGAGAATAAGTCCTATTGCAAGATAATTCACAATATCCCCGAACCAAGGTTCAATGGATACATTCAAGAGTTGTTCGTCCAGAAAAGAGTCATTAATTGGCAGGGTCACAGGTGAAGAAGAGATGCGTGAAAGATGGCTGGCTACTACGTTTTCACATCCTTTCTTATCTCGAATGACGAGATCAAATTCTTGTGATAGAAGGATCCAACATATTAACCTACCTTTAGCATCTTTCTTCGATAAAAGATGTTTTAAGGTGGAGTGGTCAGTGTACACAACAATTGGTGAGCCAATCAAGTAAGGCCTGAATTTTTCTAATGCAAATACAACTGCCAAAAGTTCTTTTTCGGTGGTTGTATAATTAATTTGAGCATCATTCAGGCTCTTACTTGCATAATAAATCACATGTAGCATCTTATCAATGTGCTGTCCTAAGACTGCACCAACAGCAAAATCTGATGCATCACACATTAGCTCAAACGGGTGGTTTCAATCAGGAGATGATAGAATGGGGGCTGTAGTGAGGGAATTCTTAAGTGAGTCAAATGCAATCTCACAATCCGAGTCAAAGTGAAATGTTGTGTCCTTGGCCAAGAGAAGAGTTAAGGGTCTTGCAATTTTGCTAAAATCATTAATGAATCTCCTGTAAAAGCCTGTATGGCTAAGAAAAGATCGTATATTTTTGACGCATTTGGGATGGGGAATGAATGACATCTATTTTAGCTCTGTCAACCTCAATGCCTTTCCGTGAAATGACATGTCCAAGCAAAATTCCCTCTTGGACTATGAAATGGCATTTTTCCTAATTCAAGATTAAGTTCTTATCTTTACAACGAGTAAGAACTGCATCAGATGTGATAGGCAGTCATTAAAAGAATCTCCGAATATCGAGAAATCGTCCATGAAAATCTCCAGAAAATTCTCGACCATGTCCGAGAATATCCCCATCATACACCGCTGAAATATAGCGGGAGCATTGCATAACCCAAAGGGCATGCTTCTATAAGCAAAAGTACCAAAAGGACAAGTAAATGTGGTTTTGTCTTGATCCTTTTCGGCAATAGGGACCTGGTTATAGCCAGAGTATCCGTCCATGAAACAATAATATTCACGTCCAGCTAAGCGTTCCAACATCTGGTCAATGAAAGGTAGAGGAAAGTGGTCTTTCCTCGTTGCAGTATTGAGTTTTCTATAATCAATACATACACGCCACCCAGTTTGAGCGCGTGTCTGGATTAACTCATTTTCCTCATTTGTTATGACCGTGATGCCAGATTTCTTAGGAACTACATGAATTGAACTTACCTATTGGTTATCAGAGATTGGGTAAATGATACCACTGTCAAGGGAATTGACAATTTTTTTCTTTACCATCTCCTTCATGACAGGATTCAACCGTCTTTGTGGTTCTCGGGTTAGCTTGGCTTCATCCATTAGATGTATATGATGTTCAACAATCAAGAGACTAATCCCTTTGATGTCAGCCATTGTCCAACCAAAAGCCTGCCTATTAGATCTCAAGACCGTCAAAAGAGTGTTCTCTTTCTCTAAGACTAGAGAATCGGATATGATCACAGGTAAAGACCCATTCTCACCTAAATATGCATATTTAAGGTGAGAAGGTAACAATTTGAGATCTAATGTCGGCAGAGAAATAATAGAAGGTGGGGTAAGAGAATGACATTCAGATTCACGATGAAGCTCGTAGCCTGCAAAGGATACAAACTCAGAAAGTGATGAGTCAAAAGTTTCAGACTCAGGAGTGGACTCATCAAAAGTGTCCTCACTATTGTGTGCAAGATCAAATATTGATGTGCTAATGTCGTCGAGATCATCAAAGCAAAGTTCATCAACCTTGCAGCTTTCGGAAGCTATCTCGTGGAGAGAACATACATCAAGAATGTGAGCAGAGGGTTCAGACGGCTGACTTCTAATCTTATAAATGTTCAGCTCAATTGAAATCTTCCCGAAGGATAGGGTCATAGAGCCGTTTCGACAATTAATGACAGCATTGGAAGTGGCAAGGAAGGGTCGACCAAGAATCACCGGAATTTGGTTCCGTGGGTTCGTTATAGGCTGTGTATCCAAAACAATAAAGTCTACAGGGAATATAAATTCCCCGACTTTTATCAACACATCCTCAAGCTCACCCCTAGCTTTGGTGATAGATCGGTCTGCCATTTGTAGAGTGCAATGAGCTGGTTTCAACTCTCCAATCCCTAACTGCTCGTAAACAGAATATGAAAGCAGGTTAACACTTGCGCCAAGGTCAAGTAAAGCACGTTTAATGTTTTTACCCTCAATAGAAATCAAGATTGTAGGACGGCCAGGGTCCTTATGTTTCTTTGGTAATTGTGGGGTAAAAGCAGTGCTAACATTATTTGTCATGAATACCTTTTTTGGCACTTGAGTCTTCCTCTTCCTAGTGCACAAGTCCTTTAAAATTTTCGCAAAAGATGGGACTTGTTGGATAGCATCTAGGAGAGAGATGTTGATGTTAACCTGTTTAAACATTTCCATAATCTTCTCCATATGTGGACTCGATTTGTTTCTCCTTAACCGATTCGGATAAGGAGCTTTAGTAATAATAGCTGGGTCCAACATTGGAGAAGGTGGTGTGTGTGGAAACAGATCCCAGAATAGGAGTGGGGATCGTCTTTGGTGGACTAGAAGAAGTGGGTTGAGGGTTCAAGCCTTGAGGAAAACGGAGAATAGGCTCGCAAGAAGGTGGTGGGGTAGACGAATAAGGGTCAGAAGTGGAAGTAGAAGTGGAAGGAAAAGTGGAAGTGAAAACCGGGGTGTTATTGATTAATTCATTATGATTATCAATCTCTTCACCGACTTGATTATTCAGCACTCTTCCGGATCTCAACGTTGTAATGGCATTCACATTGTAGTGTTGTGAATGTCCAGGATTCGGTAGGGGTTGAGATAGAAGTTTCCCTTTCTCTCTAGCACTCATCTCGGCATTTAATCGTGCAATTTGTGCTTCCATAGATTTAATACTCTCACCTTGGGAGGCGGATTTTTTCTTTAGATTATCGATAGAAGTTCTTATATCAGCCGACACTTGGATGGATTGTTTCATAAACATTTCCAAGGTTCGTTCGAGTGAAGAAAAGTTATCGGTACCGATCAATTGTAAAGAATTATTATACGGTGCAGAAGTGTTGACCGGATTTTAAAAATTTTATGATTGATAGGGGTGCTGACTCAGTTGTAGTGGCTGCTGTTGTTGTGGAGGGACCCTTTGGAAGTTGTTTTGGTTTGGAACCGTGTTTTGAGTTTAGTGTTGGTTCCAAGCAAAGTTAGGGTGATTCCTCCAACCCTGATTATAACTGGAAGAATACGGATCGTTTCTAGGTCTTTGCTGGAAAGCAGCATTAGTATGCTCTTGAATTTGAAACGGAGAATTCAATAGACATTCTTCCGTCATATGTGATGGATCAGAACAGCATCCACAGACAGTTTTGGGGAGTGTCATCTGATTTAGGGAGACAAATAAAAATTTGTGTTCCATAACTTCAAGCTTCTTTTGTATTGCTGCCATTTCAGCTTTGAGTCCTATGGAAACATCAAGTTGATGGATACCACCTCTAGACGATGATTGACTTACACTCTCCCATTATAAAGTTTTTTCAACGAAATCTTCTAAAAATTTCCAAGTTTCACCATCGTCTTTAGACATGAAGTTGCTTTGACACGTGGATTCAAGCACCTGTTTTGTTGTAGGATTAATGCCTTCATATATGATTCTGCACAGATCCTGTCGATGAATTCCGTGATGAGGACATTGAACTAACAGATCCTTGAAACGTTCAAAACACTTCGAAAATTGTTCATTGGGAAGCTGGGTAAATTGATTTATTTCTCTACGGACTCGGGCAGTCTTATGATTGGGGTAGAATTTCTTAAGGAAAGCTATGACAAATTCATCCCGGTTTGAAATAGAATGTGCAGCTGTGTTATAAAGCCTCTTCTCGGCTAAATCGCACAATGTGAACGAGAAAAGACGTAGACGCATAGCATCCATAGAAATCTATGAAGTACCCATCATAGCGCATACGTTTTCAAATTTGGTAATAAAAACGTATGCGTCTTCAGACTCGAGACCATGAAATTTGGGTAAAAGATTGATGTATTGGGGTTTGATTTTGAAATTGTTCCCATTGGCTGGTGGAATGGAAAGACAGGTAGAAAGAGGACCCCGAATAGGATAGCATCTCGCTTGGAGAGAGATGCGGGGTGGATTCTGCGCACCTGCGGGCGATGGCAAAGTGGTGTTATGAAAGTTCGATGGAGATCCGTCCATCGAAGTGGATGTGGTGTGTGGTGAGGAAAAAGAAAATATAGAATTACCGAGTTCGGAGTCGATAGAAGGAACGCGGACAAGACGGGCACTAGAATCCCGTGTCCAGCCGAGCATGCACTAAATGGTTTAGCACAAGTGGCAGCGTTTGTGATAATTAAAGAAAACTGGATTTGGTGTTTGGTTTGAAAAAGACGGATTTTGAAAAATCACACAAAAAATGCACAAGCAACCCTAGATCTAATGGTCACCTAGGTCAAGTCACTAGACCGCTTCTAGACTTGCAGAAGATAAATCGCAGAATAAATCCTCTACTGCCTCTTTATTCCTCCTGTGGCCAGGTAAGTGCCAGGTAAGTGGGAGGTTCTCCACTACGTAAGTAGTGGGCCTAATTAAGTAACCACTTGCCTTAGTTACACTTGCCTTAAACACCTCAAAAGAAACATGGATAAGCAATAGATTACCCATGACCTTCTTCTGTCCTACTTGAGCGCGACGGTCTTTAGAGTCTTGTCTAGATCTTTTTTAGTTAATGAGGGTGATGTGGATACTAGTTTTGTGATTTTTGGGGCTTAGGAAGGGTAATGAAATCCCCACATAATCTGAATTTGGTCTTTACCCCTTAATTTCCGTATTAAAATATGTAACAACCAATATCAAAACATGCAACAAATTTTTCTTTTAGCGTCGCTGCGAATTTTTGCAAAGAATCCTGCAGAAAATAGTTATTGGACAAGAGCAAGGAGAAGATAAGAAAGTGAGAAATATACCACAGAGAATTGAAGCTCTGAATCGACCAACAGGCCGTGGATCCGCCGCCAAAAGCTGCTTTCCACCACGGTTCCGCGGTTAAATCAACAGTTCTTTGATCGAAATTTTATACTGCTGCTCCTATTGTTCCTCTGTCCTATCTGAAATGATCTGAATATTTTTCCCCTTGCTGCAGAAATTCCAGATTTCCTTACAAAATTCACAACTAATCGTTAAGCAAACGATGCGATTTTGATTTAAAATTCTGATGGAATAATAAAATTTTAACTCAAATAACAAGAACGAACAAAATAGCACGCAATCCCCGGCAACGGCGCCATTTGATTGATCTAATTTTTTATTGGTATAAAATGAAAAGTATAATCACAACCAAAGAATTTATAACCGTAATCAATAACGGTGTCGATGGAGCTCGTTAATGAATACGGATCGTCCACTGAGATGCGAGAATTTGTTCGATCTTGCTTTAGATGAATTGAAAGAAAATATAAAAGAAAATTCAAGAAAATAATTCGAAATTTAATTGAGTTGTCATTTCAAGAAAATCAAGAAAAATATCCAAGAATTAGAAATCAAGAAAGTGTCCAATATCAATTTGAATTATCAAGAATATGAAGAATAGCTTGTAGGAATCGATCAAATTAGTAGCAATGATGAATACTAAAAATTACGAATCTTATATATTGATGCATTGTAGCTAGATCGATGATAATGAATGAAGATTAGGGATCTATTGAAGAAACTAGGGTTTCTCCTTCACTATCTTTTGTCTTTTCATTGATCATCATTCAAATATAGTCTCTAGCAAAGAAAATCATCAATCATTTGATCCCTAATTTGCAACGAAATAATCAAGAACATGATCTCGCTCCAAATTAGATCATCAATGATTCTTTTTCCTAAAGTTCACAATCCTCATAAGACTTAAGATTAGTTTAGAATTTCATCATCATTAGATCTACCGATTCTCTCGATTCCTTTACAAACAGAGATTTCACTCACACATCATGAAAATAAAAGAATCAAGAACTAGAAATTTCATAATGCAAGAATGTAAAGAAAGCGAGAATTACAATTATCGCCTTTATTAAATCTCCTTCAAATTACACCTCTCAATTTGAGTTTACAAGACTAGCTCTCGATCACTCCTTTGAAAGGGAAGTTGTCGTCGATCTTTCCTCGGCTCGATCTTCATGAGACGTGGATCGATCACGGATCTCTTACTCTTGATGACGATCGGCGTTGCAATAAAGGATCTTCGATTGTCGCTTGATTTTGCTCTCAATGGATCGATTGGATTTGGATTGGATCTTAAGTTGTGTCACTCAACTTGAATTGAATTGCATCGAATTAACTTGTGGCTCAATTGTGTAACAACTTTTTTTGAACAACCCCCAAAATTAAGATCTAGATCCCATTTTATAGCTACTAAATCAAGCCTTTTTCATAAGCTTGGTTGTTATGCAGAGCCTTCCAGAAGAAGCCACGTGGTTATCAAGCGTCTTGAGAAAAATATACGGTTACATAGAAAGTTCTGAAGAAGTTTGGACCGCCGATGAGCCAACTCGGCCGCGGATCCGCGACGGATTGGGCTGGATCGGCCGCGGTTCCGCGGCCATTTGAGGAGATCTCTGTATCATTTTTATAGGGTCTTCTGGTGTTGGTATTTGGGTCTTCATGTGACATCTGGAATCTTATTATCCTTTCTGAATCTCTGCCAGATTTTATTTTTTTGACTTGCTGTGTTTTATCGCCAATTTTGTGATTCCGGTTCTGTGAACTGAATAATTTTTCTGCACAAAATCTCACTGAAGATTGTGAGATATATAATATCATGCATGGAATAATAAACGCACAATTTCCTTTAAAGAATGTTGAATATATATATAACACGGGATAATTAGTATTTTCCAGACAAACTGGTAATATGTGTTATATTTATATCAACTATCCTTAGATGATTAGAATAATGAGAAAATTGATGTGTTACAGATTGCATTATTTTCGACTGAACACTCCCCCATGCCTTCATATTTTATAATTTCTTTTATCTTTTTTTTTGAAAACCCCTTTTATTTACTCTGTGTGTGTGTGTGTATTAAACATAGATATGGTTAAAGTGCCATGTCTAGCAAAACATATTTAGCATATACATAATACTAGACTAACATGCACATGTGTGCATAACTACAACAAGTACATAACTAATTAAATAAAATATTAATTAATTATATAAAATATATGAAAAATAATTATTAGTTAAATTTATTAAAAATCCACATTATATCGCTTAATTAACTCCAATCACGTTTTAAAGATGTTATAGTTATGTAATAGTATATACGTTCTAAATCAAAATATAGTTCAGAATATACAGAACACACACAAGAGGAAAAGTTCAGAAATGAATGAAGCCTTCTTGTAGAACTGTAGACCTGTTCATATCAATGTGACTAGACTGGCTAAGTTGACCCGTTTGAATTCATATCTTATGAAACTTTTCAATCGTGTCTCAAAGGAAAAATGACCAAAACTCCGTTTACTGGACACGGAGAAAGAGCTACTAAACTTTTGGGACCGATACATAGTGATGTATGCGGTCTAATGTCTACACATGCTAGAAATGGTTCCTCGTACATCATTACATTCACCGATGATCTCTCAAAATTCAGACATGTGTTCCTGTTGAAACTCAAATCTGAAGCTTTTGAGAAGTTCAAGGAATATAAGAGTGAAGTGGAGAACCAGACGGGTAAAAGTATTAAAATCTTTCGATCTGATCGAGAAGTTGAATACTTAAGCACGAAATTCTGAGATTATCTAAAAGAGAATGAGATTCTCTCTCAGCTTACTTCTCCGTATACACCACAGCACAACGGTGTATCGGAGCGTAGGAATCGCACCCTATTAGATATGGTGCGCTCTATGATGAGTACTGCTGAATTACCTATTTTCTTTTGGAGTTATGCACTTGATACAGCTGCATACCTATTGAATCAAGTTCCATCAAAATCTGTGCCAAAACACCATATGAGATATGGAGTGGAAAGAGACCATATCTTAAACGAGTTAAGATATGGGGTTGTCTGGCCTATGTTAAAAACAGAATCCGGACAAATTCAAATCACGGTCAATTCTTTCCAAGTTTGTGGGATATCCAAAGAATTCATATGAATATCTATTCTACCACATGAAAGAACAAAAAGTGTTTGTTGCTCAATATGCCACCTTTTTAAAAAAGAAATTTCTTATAAAAGAAATTAGTGGTAATGAGGTAGAACTGGAAGAAGTTCCAGATACACAAACTACAACTGAAGATTTGGTAGAACTAGAGGATTCGATAGTCCTAGACAAAGCTCAGCCACTCCACAGATCTAGTGGAGTTCCTCATCCACCTGAGAGATACTACGGTTTTCTCATAGACAGTGGGAGCGAGGATTGCATCATGGAAGATGATGACCCAACTAATTTCGAGCAGGCTGTCACAAGTGGGGATTCTGTGAAATGGCTGGATGCTATGCGATATGAGATAGAATCCAGGTACACCAACAAAGTATGGGCTTTGGAAGTTGCTCCTGAAGTGGTAAAACCCATTGGGAGCAAGTGGATCTTTAAGAAGAAAATTGGTGTAGATGGAAAGATTGAGGCCTTCAAAGCTAGACTTGTAGCAAAAGATTTTCGTCAATGACCAGGTGTCAACTATGATGAGACCTTTTCTCCAGTGGTTATGCTTAAATCCATCAGGATCCTACTTACCATTGCTGCATACCATGACAATGAAATCTGGTAGATGGACGTCAAGACCACTTTTCTAAATGGTGATTTAGAAGAGAGCGTGTATATGGCACAGCTAGAGGGCTTTGTAGACAATGGGAGCAGGAGAAAGGTGTGCAAGATACTTAAATCAATTTACGGATTAAATCAGGCATTGTGGAGTTGGAACATCTTTTTTGATGTAGCAGTCAAAGAGTTTGACTTCATCAAAAACGTAGATGATCCATGTATATATAAAAAGGTCGTTGAGAGTAAGCTTGTCTTCCTCGTATTGTACGTGGATGACATACTCTTGATAGGAAATGATGTTCCTATGCTGCACTCGGTCAAACTCTTCCTATCACAAAAGTTCTCCATGAAAAATCTGGGTGATGCCTCCTACATCCTGAGGATAAATATCTATAGAGATAGATCTAAAAGAATGTTGGGATTGTCCCAATCCAGGTATATAGATATCATACTAAAGAGATGTAGTATGGAAGATTCTAAGCGTGGTAGTTTACCCGCTTGTTCAGGAATCACTCTCTCCAAAGAGATGTCTCCCAAGACTAATTTGGAGAGGGCTCCCATGAACGTGATACCTATGCTTCTGCAGTTGGGTCTATCATGTACGCGACGTTATGCACTAGACCGGATGTAGCTTACGCTCTTATTGTGGTAAGTAGGTATCAATCAGACCCAGAGGAGAAGTATTGGATAGATGTGAAGAACAATCTTAAGTACTTGAGAAGGACTAAAGAGATGTTCTTGGTGTATGGTAACGAAGAACTCCAGGTGGAGTCCTTTACCGATTCAAGCTTCCAGAGTGATAAGAATGATAGCAAGTCTGTCTTGGGTTTTGTCTTCACCCTCAATGGAGGGGCGGTATGTTGAAAGAGTTCCAAGCAAAATACCATAGAAGCCTCGACGATGAAGGCTAAATACACCGCTGCCAACGATACTATCAAAGAGGTTGTTTGGATGAAAAAGCTCATTATCAAACTTGGTGTGGTTCCATCCATTATGAATCTAATACCCTTGTATTGTGATAACAATGGAGCTGTGGTTTTGGCCAAAGAACCCCGGTCCCATCAGCGATCCAGACATATTCTGAGGCGGTATCACCTGATCCGGGAGAGTTGATTACCGCGAGATCGATGTCAGAAGAGTAGACATGAAGGACAACACGGCGGATCCACTCATAAAGGCCCTTCCCCAGACGCAGTTTGAGAGACTTTTTGGGATGTTGGGTATGCGATACTAAAACAACTGGCCTTAGTGCAGATGAGAGATTTTTAGGAATATGTATGCCCTAGAGGCCACTATTGTATATTATAATGGATGCTTGGACATATATATAGAGTACTTTCTTGTTCGACATGATAGTATGCTATCTGGTTGCTCTTTATTTTAATATGTACACTTGTTTTAGTATACTGTCTCTTTGATACATGTTGATAAAGCCCTTAGGATGTAGGTTTGACTACCAGGACTATGATGCGATCATACTAGTAGGGCTTGTGTAGTCCGCAAGCACATCCTTTAACAGTTCTTAGTCGAGAGGGTATCGAGACAAGGCGTCGATATTTCAGAGTAGACTAGTGTATACGTTTCTTGACCCTGTATAGGGTGATGGTTGATCCCATAACCAGTGGTATTTGACATCAAAGATTATACACATGTGCTCATTAGAGAATGGGTACACCTAACAGGACTCGCCGAGAACTCCTAGATGGTACCATATCTATCGTTAGATAGCAGTTCTCTGATGACACTTATACAGGTCAGTCTGTAGACCCGAGATTGTCATAGTAGCTTATGTGGTTCCCACTGTGCTTTGATTTCCTCTCTACCATGGCTCAAAGGAGTCGTGCAAACATATGGATTTTGGATACAGTCCCGAGTCATATGGATGCAGCGAGCGATAGGAGGGGTTTCGTCTCTCCCGGTATTAGGAGTTGATGTTGCGCTATGCTCGATTAGCTATAACAGCAAGTCCCTGGCCAGGGCTGATGAGATTTACTGGTAAGTGTTATCAGTAGTTTCTCGAAAGGTTATAGGCCATACATCGGCATGACTTATCAAGTTAGTAGGGTCTGATAATTCTACCCCCCAGACTCGATATGCGACATATCTGACGAAGAGACCGGACTGTACGGTAAGTGTTGCTTATAGGCTCTACGGGAGTTTGGATAAGTTTACTTGCTGATCTTCCATTCGTTCAATACCTAGGCTGCCGTTATATCCAGCTAGTACCGCTGATGGCTTATGAGTATCTGATATGATTATTACTTACTGCTGGCGTATTGATGAGTCTTTAGAGTCACACATAGAGGTTTCCTAACTCATGCGAAATAAAGTAGGGCACGTATAGAGATATGTGCGGGAGCTTAATTGAATACGAATATATGATACCGTATTCTAATCCAGCGATATTTGATATCAGCCAGGTTATATATGATATAACTGGATTATTGAATCAAGTGTTGATTTGATATCTAATATTAAATATTAGCCGGTTGTATGAAATATAACCGGATTATTGAATTAAGTGTTGATTTAATAATCTTATATATATATATATATATATTTGATATTAGACAGGATATATATGATATAACCGGATTATTGAATCAAGTGTTGATTTAATAATTTGATATATTTATATATTTGATATATATACATATTTTAACGAATATTGAACTCACTTAAGATTTTCTTCTCTTAATATAAATATATTTATATATGTGATATATATATATATATATAATGTGTCATGGTAGATGATACATGGGACTAGAATGTATAAGAATCACAAAAGAAGTGAGGATGTGAAGATAATGACCAATATATATGAATTAAACAGAAAGAGAAATGAGTCATAATGTGTGGATGGATTATGAAGCCATGACTCACCTCTTCTCTTTTGTTTTTATTCATTAATATTTATCATTCTCATCTCATTCTTATCACTTGAGACATGGTTCAAAACACATCCAAGTTCATCTCCCTCTTCAACTCCTCTCTAGAATTTTCTTGAATTGAGAAAAAGAAAAGAGAAAAATATTTTAAGTGAGCAAATCTCCTACTTCATTAACCTACACTACTTTAGCCCTTTAGTTTAGGTTGTTAACTTCACTAATATCTATTAGTGCAGTGTGAGCTTGAGTGAGAGACTTCAAGGTGGATCATCTTCAGCAATGAAGACAACAAGAAAGCTCGATCTTTTTTTCAAGTGGAGCCTTAAGAAGAGTTCTAGGGACTTCAACTCGGAGCTTTAGAAATGAAGGACTAGACTACAAAGGTTGTAGACTCTTTACACTTAGTTTAGAATGTAGTTTGCTTATTTTGAAACCCTAATTCTCTAGTTAGATTTTTGTTTAGTATACTTAGCACTCTAGATTTTTTAAAATTTTATACTTGATACTCATATAAAACTAGTAGAGGTGTTAAGATATACTTTCACGATACTGCCCCATACGCGGACCCCTTCCTACTTGTCTGTCTCTTCCACCAACCAACGGGGATAATTTCGAAATTAAACCCCATTTCATCAACTTGTTGCCAAAATTTCATGGGCTTGAGTCTGAGGATGGCTACATTTTTATAACCAAATTCGAAAATGTATGTGCAATGATGAGCACCACTCAACTCTCAGGGGATGCTATGTGATTACGTCTTCTCCCTTTTACCTTATACGATATTGCGGAGAAGTGGCTTTATAGCACTGCCTCACATTCAATAAATAAATGGGATGAATTCGTTAAAGTATTCCTAAAAAAATTTATCCTAATCACAAGACTGCCCGTATTCGGAGCAAGATTAACCAGTTTTCCTAACTTCCCAACGAACCCTTTTGGAAATGCATTGAACGATTTAAAGATCTCATTATCCAATGCCCTCTTCACGGAATCGAAAGATGACAACTCTGCCAAATTATGTATGTGGGTATCAATTCAGCTACAAAACAAATGCTTGAAACTATTTGTCAATGTCATTTCATGTCAAAATGTGATGAGGAAGTGTGGCAATTTCTGGAAGATATCGCCGAACAAATATTACAGTGGGAGAGAACAAGACCAACAACTTCGTCTTCATCTAGGGCAGGTTTCTGAAAGTATGTCTTAGCACTGATTGTTAGGGATTCTGCGTGTTCAAGTCTAGTTTAAATACCGCAATCAAGAAGGTTTCGCTTGTAGCTAGCCGATTGAGTACGGGTCGTCCGCAGGGAGATGGGAGTCTTTTTCAATGTGTTTTAACGAGTTAAGTCCGAGAGTTCAGATTTGTTTGTGATTATCTAAGTGTTAAGTTGATATTTAAAGAGAGCTTGTTAGGGTTAGGATTAGGTTAGTTTGAGTTAGGAGTCTCCACATCTTTCGTCGCCCCTCTTAATATCGGTGTTACGGTAATCGGCAACAACGGGGATTAGCACGACTAGGAAGGAACTTGCGAGTATAAGCTAGGCTTTCCAACGCATAAGTTCTTCCTTTTGGTGCTTGTCCGTCCGTTCTTGGCTCTTAGCCATAACCTCCGTTTAATTCAACCACAACCGGTCTCACTACGGAATCACCGCTATCATGTAGGATAGGGTGCCGTAAGGAGCGGATTGTGGTTCAATTAACGGGAGTCGAATTAAGCTGTTGGGCAAGGAAGAGTGAGAGAGATTTCCTTCTCTCAAACTTCCCTTATCCTACCCTAACAAGTATGAACTACTCACACATCATGATACGGAAAAATAAAACAAAACAAAAGAGGAAGATAGAAAGAAAGAGATTAGAAGAATACGACTAGCTATTTGCGACCTCACCTTGGCGAGGATCGAGCGTAAGCATCATGGTCGTTTTAAGGATAAAGAAAGAGAGAGAAGAAAGAAACAAAAGAAATAACAACAACTAGTTAACAAATTAAAATTACAATAATTAACAAGATAATGAGACAAGCAAAATAATAAACGGTTCTTCTTTATTCATCACTCTTCACTCACAAGCTCACTACAAGTTTCAATGGAGAAGAGGTGAGAAGAAGAAGAAGAAACAACACTAAACCTTACAAAAGAGAATACAAAATTATGCACCCCTTCCTTCACAAAGTTCTGGGCTATTTATAGGCTAAAAAATGAAAACCTAGGGCAACCACCAGAACACAAACAAAAAGACCAAAACACCCTCAAAAATTGGCCACCTGCCGCCGCCATACGGCCGCGGATCCGCGGCCTAAGCCTCCTTATGCCGCGGATCCGCCGCCCTATGGTTGAGTTGGTCTGTCGGCGTTTTTGTGCTGCCCTGGTCTGCTGTCCCCTCTTGTCTGGTACATGTATCTTCTGAAAATGCTTCCACATTTCTTCCAGAATTTCTGTTGAGGGAAAGGTGGACTTTGGACATGGATTTTCTTGAGCTCCGCGTAGATTTCTTGGTCTTGGTGTTGCCATAGTGCTTTGTGCATGAAGGTGACAATTGATTTGTCATTTTGTCTCCTAAACTGGTGTGTGGCAGCAGACGGATAAAGAGCGGAGACCCGTGTTTTATCTGTGGTTGGCAGGAACTCGGATTTTGTCGTATTTTTCCATGGATTTCACCTTTTAGAGCCGAGAACCTGTATCCCGCAATTGACTAGCAAACACGGCTCAAGAGTACCTACCGATATGCAATGTGATAAAAATTAGGCGGTATAAAAATGCAAAATTCTGATATGAACAAATACCCCCAAACTTATCATTTGCTCGTCCCGAGCAAAGCCAATTTATTCACAAAAAATTTCCTAACCTCACTTTCACAGGGAACGCGATTGCACTGAGCATGTGCAACAAGCCGTTAAACCTCTAGGTGTCCCTAGTAGGAGGAGTGTTGTCTCCTGAGGGTTTTCAGCGGATACTACCCACAAAATCCGGTCAAGCTAGTTTTGTAAAATAACTAAGATTCAAACCCCTAAAGTTTTGTTTTAGAAAATAACAATTCTATAATCCTAAGTCTAGACCATCGAACCTTTATTTTTCACACCTCGCTTCTTATTTAGCTACAGATTTTATATGTCTTTACGTGCAGTGCAAATAGTGTCGTTAAGTTCCAGAAGGATCGATTAAAGTCATCATGTCGCATAATAAAGCCCAGATAACAATTTTAAAAGGATCACATAAGTTTTATAAAGAATTAAGAATTTTTCAAGTTTCGTTTTCCAGTAAGGTTTCAACTTCAGAATTTCTATCTTCCTTAACAGGAAACTAAGTCGTATTTTTCACTCCACCTTTTTCTTGTTTTCATTTCATACACACCTCTGTGAACGTGCAATAGTCTTTATCATAAATAGAACCTTCATATCTCCGTTAAAATTTTTTTTTATAAAAGCCTGTCTTTTATCAAGATTATTCTCACACAAAGAACCGTTAGGAATTTTAACTCGGAGAGAACACTTGCTTGACTTTGTTTTAATCTGGACTTTCTAGGCTTCTTAGCGAGCTTAGGGCCAATGCACCCAAACCAGTTGATTTTAGGGCATTAGGTGTTGAAACACCCCAGCGGACTTAATTACTCAAGTTACCTAGGTCCAAAAACAAAAGACAGTTTGGCGTGAAAATCAGATGATTTAATACGAACGAAGATATAACCGGCGGTTCAATTATTTTTTTTTTTTTTGGATAAAAGACGTGTTTAGTAGGTTTGGTGTGTAATCATTCCAATCAAGTTTCAGATGGCTTATTTTTCAGACTTAGTTCCAATTACGGCATCAATAACATTCCTTCATATTCGCTTTACTTCATAAACTATTCTTGACATTACTTATTTCAGAACAAACCTATTTGATCCTCAGAAAATCATTTATCTGTTTAAAAAAATTTTAAACATAAAAGACTTGTCATCTAATTTCCAAAAACTCACGACACGTGTAGTGTGATGTAAAGACGTATATCAGCTATAGTTAACTTCAAAGGAGAGTTATCTTTCAGGTTTTCAAAATCTAAACATAAGATTTAGTTATTCCTATTTTGTCAAACAAAACCGTCGAAATGTTGAATCAGAGTTCTTCCACAAACTAACTTGACAGAAAAGTTTTTATATTTTTAGAACATTTTCAGATTTTTATGGATTTTATGGATTCTAATATGCAGATGCAACATATACATATGAATGCGAAGGTAAGAAATGCGTACCGAGCGTACCCCCAAACTTAAACTGGACAGTGTCCTCACTGTCATTGCATGAAGAGATCATTTGAAGGGTCAAAATTGTCGGTTAGTGATACACAAATTTTTATTTGGTTTTGTTTTTAAAGAAAAGAAAAAGAATATACACAAATATATACAAAATGGTTTGTACATACCCCCAAACTTATTTGGAACAGTGTCCACTGTTCTTGGCTGGATAACCGAAGTTTGGAGGTAGGCAGAGGAAGATCATTCAGGGTAAACTGGCTCCTGTAAGAACAGGAGCTCCTCTGTTGGTTCGGCGCTAAGGTACGGTTTGCATCGGTGTCCGTTCACTTTGAAAAATGAACCGTCCTTTGGATTTTCCAAATCCACAGCGCCCTGCGGATACACATTCCGCACAAAATACGGCCCTTTCCAGCGAGATCTGAGCTTTCCAGGATGGAAGTGAAGTCGGGTGTCGTAAAGCAGTACCTGCTGACCAGGTACGAAGGTTTTGCGCAAAAGGTGTTTATCGTGAAACACCTTCGTTCGGTTCTTAATGACAACCGCGTTATCGTAAGCCTCATCCCTAAGCTCGCTTAGTTCGTTCAACTGCAGCTTCCGATGGTTGCCCGCATCCTCGAGAGACAGATCAGCTCCTTTATCGCCCAAAATGCGCGATGCTCTATTTCGACAGGAAGGTGGCAGGCTTTTCCGTACACAAGCCGATAGGGAGACATGCCAAGGTCGGTCTTATAAGCGGTTCGAAATGCCCAAAGGGCATCAGTGAGTTTCAGCGACCAATCCTTACGGTTCTTGGAAACCGTCTTCTCCAGTATCTGCTTGATTTGCCGATTTGAAACTTCGGCCTGCCCGCAGGTTTGGGGGTGGTAGGGCGTAGAAAGCTTATGATTAATGGAATATTTCCGCATCAAGGCCTCGAAAGTCCTATTGCAGAAATGACTTCCATTGTCGCTAATGATCGCGCGGGGGTGGCCAAACCGGGAGAAAATGTTTTCTTTAAGGAACCTAACGACAACCTTGTTGTCGTTAGTTCGGCTCGGCACAGCCTCGACCCATTTAGAGACGTAATCAACAGCTAGAAGGATGTACAAGTTCCCAAAAGAGCTTGGAAACGGCCCCATGAAATCTATCCCCCAAACATCGAAAATCTCCACAACCAAGATCGGTTGGAGTGGCATCTCGTTCCTCCGGGATATCCGGCCCATGTGTTGGCACCGGGAGCAAGTCTTGCAATAGTCATGAGCGTCTTTGAAGAGTTGTGGCCAGTAGAAACCACATTGCAAGATCTTCTCAGCTGTCTTTCTGGGCCCAAAATGCCCGCCACACGCTTGATCGTGGCAAAATGACAGCACACTCTTGAATTCCTCATCAGGGACACACAGACGAATAATCTGGTCGGGACAGTACTTGAACAAGTAGGGTTCGTCCCAGTAAAAGTGTTTTACTTGGGATAAGAAGCGAAGTCTGTCCTGACTCGACCATTCAGTCGGTAGTAATCCTGTGGCCAAATAGTTCACAATATGTGCGAACCAGGGTTCGCACGATACTGTCAAGAGCTGTTCATCCGGGAAAACGTCGTTGATCGGAATTGGAAGCGAAGGCGAAGAAGGAAGTCGTGAGAGATGGTCGGCAACTACGTTTTCACATCCTCGTTTGTCCTTAATGACAAGGTCAAACTCTTGAAGCAAGAGGATCCAACGTATTAACCGAGATTTAGCATCTTTCTTTGCAAAAAGATGGCGCAGAGCAGAATGGTCAGTGTAGACAAGACTGGAGAGCCGATGAGGTAGGGCCTGAACTTTTCTAAAGCAAATACAACAGCTAAGAATTCCTTCTCAGTTGTTGTATAATTGAGTTGGGCGCCGTTCAGGGTTCGGCTCGCATAATAGATTACGTGCGGCATCTTGTTGATGTGTTGTCCAAGGACAGCACCAATGGCAAAGTCGGATGCATCGCACATAATCTCGAATGGGTGCGTCCAGTCAGGTGAGGAAAGAACGGGAGCAGAAGTGAGTGAGCGTTTCAATGATTCGAATGCAGTCATACAACTCGAGTTGAAGTCAAATGGTGTGTCCTTGGCCAGCAAAAGAGTCAAGGGCCTAGCAATCTTGCTAAAGTCCTTGATGAACCGTCTATAGAAACCGGCATGGCCAAGGAAGGCTCGGATATCTCTGACGCATCGGGGAGGAGGCAGATTGGAAATGACCTCAATCTTTGCTTTGTCAACCTCTATGCCATTTTGCGAGATGATATGTCCTAAGACAATACCTTCGCGCACCATGAAGTGGCATTTCTCCCAGTTCAAAGTGAGATTCTTGTCCTTACATCGGGTAAGGACAGCGTCAAAATGCAGCAAACACTCGTTGAAGGAATCGCCGAAGATGGAGAAATCATCCATGAAAATCTCCAGAAATTTTTCCACCATGTCTGAGAAAATTCCCATCATACACCGCTGAAAGGTAGCGGGCGCATTGCATAACCCAAAGGGCATGCGTCGATATGCAAACGTGCCGAAAGGACAAGTAAAAGTGGTCTTGTCCTGGTCTTTTTCGGCGATGGGAATTTGATTATAGCCGGAGTAGCCATCAAGAAAGCAGTAGTACTCGTGTCCGGCCAATCGTTTAAGCATCTGGTCAATGAAGGGTAGCGGAAAGTGGTCTTTCCGCGTTGCGGCGTTGAGTTTTCTGTAATCAATGCATACTCGCCACCCAGTTTGGGTGCGAGTAGGGATTAACTCGTTCGCCTCGTTAGTGATGACCGTGATGCCCGACTTTTTGGGGACAACATGGATGGGGCTAACCCACTGGCTATCAGAGATAGGGTAAAGATACCACTATCTAGACATTTTACGATCTCCTTCTTCACAGCCTCTTTCATGACTGGATTGAGACGTCTTTGTGGATCCCGGGCTGGTTTGGCATCATCCATCAGATGAATGTGATGCTCAACGATCAGTGGACTAATCCCCTTGATGTCCGCCATGGACCAGCCAAAAACTTGCCTGTTGCTGTGCAAGACCGCGAGAAGGGCTTTCTCTTGCTCTGGAGATAGAGAAGCCGAGATGATGACAGGGAGGGTCTCGTTCTCACCTAAGTAAGCGTACTTAAGGTGAGACGGCAAAGGCTTGAGTTCGAGCGTTGGAGGTGAAACGATGGAAGGCAGGATTAGTGCAGAGGTCTCGAACTCAAAGGACTCCAGCAAAGGTTCGAAACGAGTGTAGGCGATCGAGTCGGATGGTTCAGGTAACTCATCCGGAAATTCGAAAGATTCAAACTCGGGTTGTGCACGGCTAAGATCGTTCAAGAATGTAAAACACTCGTAATCGTTGTCGGGCGCAGAAACAGCAGCAGGTTCGAAGAGAAACGCACTAGTGGCGTCAAGATTATCGTGATCAAATAGAAACTCCTCGAATTCACACTCTTCTGGGGTGATCTCCTGGATCGAGCAGACGTCCAGTATATGAGCATTAGGTTCGGCGGGCTGATTTCCCAACCTAAAAATGTTGAGTTCAATCGTCATGTTTCCAAAAGAGAGGTTCATCGAACCATTACGACAATTGATCACAGCATTTGAGGTTGCGAGAAATGGGCGACCGAGTATCACCGGAATTTGATTCCGGGGGTTAGCTACAGGCTGTGTATCTAAGACAATGAAGTCAACGGGGAATATGAAGTCCCCGACTTTGATTAACACATCCTCTAGCTCACCCCTAGGATGGGTGATCGATCGGTCGGCCATTTGGAGAGTGCAGTGCGTGGGTTTCAGCTCTCCGACGCCTAATTGCTCGTATATTGAATACGGAAGCAGGTTAACACTGGCACCAAGATCTAATAGTGCGCGGTTGATGTTCTTATCCCCAATGGTAATTGAAATCGTAGGACAGCCAGGGTCCTTCCGTTTTTGTGGTAAAGATTGGGTAAGAGCATCACTCACAGCATTAGCCAAGAAAACTTTCTTTGGTACCTGAGATTTCCTCTTTTTCGTGCACAAGTCCTTTAAGATTTTCGCGTAGGACGGGACTTGTTGGACAGCATCTAAAATAGGAATGTTAATGTTAACCTGCTTAAATAACTCCAGAATCTTCTCCATTTGAGGATTTTGTTTATTAGACCTCAACCGGTTTGGAATTGGAACATTTTGAAAATTGGTTGAGTCTAATGCTGGAGGAGGAGATTGTGGAGTTAGAACGGATCCCAGAATAGGTGTCTTCGTGGAGTGAGAAGCGGGTCCATTCAAAGCAGAAGAAGAAGAAGGAGAGCCTTGTGAAGAACGGAGAATAGGCTCAGAAGACGAAGAAGCAGGAGATGAAGAAGAAGAAGAAGAAGTAGAAGAAGAAGAAGCGGCCGGGGTGTCATCGTTGATCCGTTTGCCAATGTTTTTTTGCAGCATCCTTCCCGATCTCAATGTGGTCACGGCACTCACATTATGATTCTGTTGTTCAAGAGCAACATGTACATTCTGTGGGTGACCGGGATTTGGGAGTGGTTGGGACGGGAGCTTCCCCTTCTCTCGCTCGCTTAAGGCCGCATTCAGCTGTGCAATCTGGGCCTCGATGGTTTTGATGCTTTGCCCGTGAGCGGCAGTGTGTTGCACTAAGGACTGAATGGAAGACTGGATGTTGGCAGTGGATTGGGTCGATTGTTTAACGAACGCCTCCAGACTTCGTTCGAGCGAGGAAACCTTATCGTTGTTTGATGGAACAAAGTTGTTTGGTGGAAAAGAATTGTTGGGTGCAAAGTTGTTCGTCTGATTTTGGAAAGGTTAGGGTTGGAATGGCTGCTGATATTGATGTTGAGTTTGTTGTTGCGCTTGTTGTTGCGACGGAGGGGGCCTTTGGAAGTTGTTGCCTTGGAATTGATTCTGATTCTGATTCCAGGCGAAATTGGGATGGTTCCTCCAACCGGGATTGTAGGTGGAAGAGTATGGATCATTCCTCGGTCTTTGCTGAAATGCAGCATTGACCTGATCCTGTCCTTGCGAGGGTGGATTGTAAGGACACTCTTCGGTCAAGTGAGAAGGATTGGAACAACAAGCGCAGATGGTACGAAGGGGGAGAACAGGGGCAGGAGCTGAAGCAGAAAATTTTCTCTCTATCGCTTCAAGCTTTCTTGTTATTGCAGCCATTTCATCTTTCATCGCAATAGAGACATCAAGTTGGTGGATTCCTACCCTAGACTGACCGGTAGAAGTGGAGGTAGAAGAAGAAGACGTCGGTCTGGTGCTCTCCCATTGTAGCGTTTGCTCCGCAAGGTCGTCAAAGAACTGCCACGCTTCCTCGTCAGATTTTGATAGGAAGTGGCCCTGACAGATGGTTTCCAACAACTGCTTCGTTGCTGGGTTCAGTCCCTCGTATAAGGTTTGGCAAAGTTGCCATTTCTCTATACCGTGGTGAGGACACTGAACAAGAAGGTCTTTGTATCGGTCAAAGCACTTCCAGAAGGGTTCAGAAGGAAGCTGAGAGAATTGGTTGATTTCATTTCGAATCCTTGCGGTCTTATGATTCGGATAGAATTTTTTTAGAAACGCTTTAACAAACTCGTCCCAGCTGGTGATTGAGTGGGAAACGGTGCTATACAGCCATTTTTCAGCAAGATCGCATAGAGTGAACGGAATGACCCGTAGACGTATAGTATCGTCCGACAGCTGGGTGGTTTTCATCATGGCACAGACGTTTTGAAATTTGTTGATGAAGATATAGGCATCTTCAGATTCAAGCCCATGAAAACGTGGAAGCATGTTGATGAAGTGGGGCTTAATTTCAAAGTTGTCCCCATTGGCCGGAGGAAGAGAAAGGCAGGTGGGGAGTGCAGAACGGGTGGGATAGAAACGATCCTGGAGCGCGATTCGCTGCGGCGCTACAACAGGCGGTGGTGGTGGGATATTGGTCTCCGTAGGAGGTGGAGCCAATCCAGGGGTGGTCAAAGAGATGTTCGGATTAAATCCTGACATCGCGGAAGAAGAGGTTGGTGAAGGTGAAGGTGAAGATGTATGAACAGAATTCCGGTCAACGTCGGAGTTGGCCGGCAAAGGAAGGGGTGAAAGAGGAGTGGACGGAGTATCGACTTCGGAGTCGACGCGTAGTCGGTAGCGACTAACGTAACGCGGACTAGACGGGCGCTAGTGTCCCGAGTCCAAGCGGACATACACTAAACGAGTTTAGTATAGTCAAAGCGGAGAAGGTGAGGGTAAGAAAACGTCAATGGAGAAAGGCGATGGGTGGTGGGTGAAAAATGGATTTGGCGACAAAGGGCAAGTTTTTATAAAAGTTTTTGATTTTTTTTCTTTTTTTTTGTTTTTAGAAAGAGATTTACAGAAATATGTACGGAAATACGGTTTAAGCAATCACAAACAAGATATGCACAATCACACCTAGATCTAGGGTAACCTAGGTCTACTAGACCTGCTCCTGAACTTGATTGTCGAAGTTAAACAGTGTCGAGAAACGGGCTTAAAAATACACTGATCACGAGGCCAGGTAAGTGCAGAGATAAGGGGAGGTTGTCCAACGCTTTCGCGAAGTTCCTTAATTAAATAACCCTTTCTCTTTCGGCGGTTGCGCCTTTAACACTTTCCTAGACACCCCGTAAACAATATACCATTAAGCGAGGTTCTAAACACGGTTTATCTTCTCCTAATGAGCGCGAAGTCCTTAGGGCTGAAGTCTAGTATTTTTTTAATTTACAATGGACAATGCATATGCTTTTGTGATTTTTGGGGTCCTGGGAAGGGTGATGAAATCCCCACCCAATCTGGATTGGTTTCAAGCCCCTTAAGTCCGTATTAAAGAATGCAAAGCGGTAACAAATCAACTGCAAACAATTTTTATTTGCGGCGCAAAGAATCCTGCACAAGAACAGTTTATTGGAAGGGGGAGAAGAGTTTGCGCAAAGAAATCTGCAGAAAACACAATTTATTGGAGTCCAGAGGAGTGGGAGAGAGAAAATGAGGACTTACAGAGAATTGTGCACACTAACTCCACCAAGTGGCCGCGGATCCGCGGCCTAAGCTTGCTTATGCCGCGGTTCCGCGGCGGAATTGGGGAGTTGGGGCTCTGAAATTTTTGGTGTGGGCTGTTTTGGGTGTCCTCTGCTGTTTTTAAGACCCTGAATCTGGATTTGCTCACTAGAACTGCTCCAGAATCTTAAAGTAGACTGTTTGCTTCGTTTTGTCCGTCGCGGTGTAGCCGCAAAATGTGGGTCTATCTTCCCACGTCTTTGGCACTGATCTTGAACTCCGTATTATCCGACGTCTTTGGCGCCGATCTTGAACTTCGTATTTTCCTGCACACTTGCACAAAAGCTAATCAAAAACAACAAGATGGTTTTTTTTTACAATGTATTTTTTTGTTTTGTTTTTCGGTTATATTCACAAGTTAACCCGAAATTACACAAGGAAATAAACTACCGTCTCCCCGGCAACGGCGCCATTTGATTGTTAGGGATTCTGCATGTTCAAGTTTAGTTTAAATACCGCAATCAAGACGGTTTCGCTTGTAGCTAGCCGGTTGAGTACGGGTCGTCCGCAGGGAGATGGGAGTCTTTTTCAATGTATTTTAACGAGTTAAGTCCGAGAGTTCAGATTTGTTTGTGATTATCTAAGTGTTAAGTTGATATTTAAAGAGAGCTTGTTAGGGTTAGGATTAGGTTAGTTTGAGTTAGGAGTCTCCACATCTTTCATCGCCCCTCTTAATATCGGTGTTACGGTAATCGGCAACAACGGGGATTAGCACGACTAGGAAGGAACTTGCGAGTATAAGCTAGGCTTTCCAACGCATAAGTTCTTTCTTTTGGTGCTTGTCCGTCCGTTCTTGGCTCTTAGCCATAACCTCCAGTTAATTCAACCACAACCGGTCTCACTACGGAATCACCGCTATCATGTAGGATAGGGTGCCGTAAGGAGCGGATTGTGGTTCAATTAACGGGAGTCGAATTAAGCTGTTGGACAAGGAAGAGTGAGAGAGATTTCCTTCTCTCAAACTTCCCTTATCCTACCCTAACAAGTATGAACTACTCACACATCATGATACGGAAAAATAAAACAAAACAAAAGAGGAAGATAGAAAGAAAGAGATTAGAAGAATACGACTGGCTATTTGCGACCTCACCTTGGCGAGGATCGAGCGTAAGCATCATGGTCGTTTTAAGGATAAAGAAAGAGAGAGAAGAAAGAAACACAAGAAATAACAACAACTAGTTAACAAATTAAAATTACAACAATTAATGAGACAAGCAAAATAATAAACGGTTCTTCTTTATTCATCACTCTTCACTCACAAGCTCACTACAAGTTTCAATGGAGAAGAGGTGAGAAGAAGAAGAAGAAACAACACTAAACCTTACAAAAGAGAATACAAAATTATGCACCCCTTCCTTCACAAAGTTCTGGGCTATTTATAGGCTAAAAAATGAAAACCTAGGGCAACCACCAGAACACAAACAAAAAGACCAAAACACCCTAAAAAATTGGCCACCTGCAGCCACCATATGGCCGCGGATCCGCGGCCTAAGCCTCCTTATGCCGCGGATCCGCCGCCCTATGGTTGAGTTAGTCTGTCGGCGTTTTTGTGCTGCCCTGGTCTGCTGTCCCCTCTTGTCTGGTACATGTATCTTCTGAAAATGCTTCCACATTTCTTCCAGAATTTCTGTTGAGGGAAAGGTGGACTTTGGACATGGATTTTCTTGAGCTCCGCGTAGATTTCTTGGTCTTGGTGTTGCCATAGTGCTTTGTGCATGAAAGTGACAATTGATTTATCATTTTGTCTCCTAAACTGGTGTGTGGCAGCAGACGGATAAAGAGCGGAGACCTGTGTTTTATCTGTGGTTGGCAGGAACTCGGATTTTGTCGTATTTTTCCATGGATTTCACCGTTTAGAGCCGAGAACCTGTATCCTGCAATTGACTAGCAAACACGGCTCAAGAGTACCTACCGATATGCAATGTGATAAAAATTGGGCGGTATAAAAATGCAAAAATCTGATATGAACAAGCACCTCCACTAGGTTTATGCAAGTATCAAGTATGCAATTTAAAAAAATCTAGAGTGCTAAGGTATACTAATCTAGAATCTAACTAGAGTATTAGGGTTTTCTAAGCATGAAAGCAAGTTGTATACTAAGTGAAGAAGATTACAAGCTTTGTAGACCAAGTCCTTCACTTCTATAGCTCCAAGTAGTAGTCCCTAGAAATTTTCTTGGCTCCACTTGAAGAAAGAATCGAGCTTGCTACATGATCTTCGAAACCGAAGATGATCCAGCTTGAAGTCTCACTAACTCAAACTATCTCTTCACTAATCAAGGTATTAGTGAAGCTAACAATCTAAACTAATGGGCTAAATTAGTGTAGGTTGATGAAGTAGGAATTTTTTTCACTTTAGAAATCTATTTCTCTTCTTATTTTCAGCTTAAGAAAAACCTTAGTGAGCTCAAAAGAAAGAAGAAGATGAACTTGGGTGAGTTAGAGTTGTGATAGAATTATGAGAGAAAGAGAGTAAACCATGAGTTAAAGATAAAGACGGGGTAAGAAAAATATCTTAAAGTAAAACAAAAATGAGAGATGAGTCATGGTTTCCACATGCTTCTACAAGCATCCAAGCCATGCTCATTATCCACTCATTTTTATTTCCTCTTAAATATAAATCTCCCCAATTATCTTTAGATCATGTGTGAGTCTCATACACCCATGATCAATATATCATCAACCATGATACAAAATATTTTATATATAAATATATATATATATATATATATACATACAATTATATATATAAAGAGAAGAGAAGAAAATCATTAGTGAGTTATATTAGTTAATATATATGTATATATTAAATATATTAATATATATCAAACTATTAAATCAACACTTGATTCAATAATCCGGTTATATCATATATAACTGACTAATATCATTTATATGTATATCATATTATCAAATCAACCCTTGATTCAATAACCCGGTTATATCTCATATAACCGAACCGATATCAAATATCGCGAGATTAGAATACGGTATCACATACTCGTATTTAATCAAGCTCCCGCACATATCAACATATGTGCCCTACTTCGTTTCGCTTGAGCTAGGAAACCTCTGTGTGGGACTTTAAAGACTCGTCAATACACCAGCAGTAGGTAATGATCACATCAATCACACACAAGCTGTCAGTGGTAGTAGCTAGACGTAATGGCTACCCAGGTAGTGAGCGAATAGAAGATCAACAAGCATGCTTGTCCAAACCCCCGCAAAGCCTATAAGCAACACTTACTGTACAGTCTGGTCTATTCGTCTGATATGTCGTATATCGAGTCTAGGGGTGGAATCATCAGACCCAGGTAACTTGATAAGTCATGCCGATGTGTGGCTTATAACCGTTCGAGAAGCTAATGATAACACTCACCAGTAAATCTCATCAACCTTGTCCAGGGACTTGCTATTATAGCCAATAGAGTATAGCGCAACATCAACTCCCAATACCGGGAGAGACGAAACTCCTCCTATCGCTCACTGCCTCCATGTGACTCGGGATTGTACCTAAAATCCACCTGTTTGCACGACTTCTTTGAGCCGTGGTAGGGAAGAAATCAAAGCACAATGGGAACCACACAAGACACTATGACGATCTCGGGTCTACAGACTAACCTGTACAAGTGTCATCAGAGAACTACTATCTGACGATAGGTATAGTACCATCTAGGAGTTCTCGGCCAGTCCTGTTCGGTGTACCCATTCTCTAATGAACATCTGTGTACAATCTTTGATGTCAAATACCAATAGTTGTGGGATCAACCATCGCCCCATACAGGGTCAAGAAACATACACACTAGTCTACTCTGGAATATCGATGCCCCGTCTCGATATTCTCTCGACCAGGAACTATTAAAGGGTGGAGTACATAAGCCCCACTAGTATGATCTACATCATAGTCCTGGTAGTCAAGCCAACATCCTAAGGGCTTTATTAACATGTATCAGAGAGACAATATAACAATAAAAGTGTACATGTTAAGATAAAGAGCAATCAGATACCACACTATCATGTCGAGCAAGAAAGTCCCCTATATATATGTCCAAGCATCCACTATATCATATAATAATGGCCTCTAAGGCATACATATTCCTAACAATCTCCCACTTACACTAAGGCCAGTTGTTGTAGTATCTCATACACAACATCTCAAAAAGTCTCTCAAACTGAATCTGGGGGAGGGCCTTCGTGAGTGGATCCGCTGTGTTGTCCTCCGTGTCAACTCTCCTGACCTCGATCTCCCGGCAATCCACTATCTTCTGGATCAGGTGATACCGTCTAAGAATATGTCTGGATCGCTGATGTGACCGGGGTTCCTTGGCCAAACCCACAGCTCTATTGGTATCACAATACAAGGGTATTAGATCCTTAATAGATGGAACCACACCAAGTTCAGCAATGAACTTCTTCATCCAGACAGATTCTTTGGCAGCATCATTGGCATCGATGTATTCAGCATCCATCGTCGAGTCTGCCACGGTATCTTGCTTGGAACTCTTCCAATATACCGCCCCTCCATTGAGGATGAAGACAAAATCCGAGACCAACTTACTGTCGTCCTTATCACTCTTGAAGCTTGAATTGGTAAAGGACTCCACCTGGAGTTCTCTGTTACCATACACCAAGAACATCTCTTTAGTCCTTAAGTACTTAAGAATGTTCTTCACAGCGGTCCAGTGCTTCTCCCCAGGATCTGATTGATACCTACTTACCACACTAAGTGCGTAAGCTACATCCAGTCTGGTGCATAACATCGCGTACATGATAGACCCAACTGCAGAAGCATATGGTACTCTCTGCATGCGAGCCCTCTCCAAATCAGTATTGGGAGATATCTTTTTGGTGAGGGTGATTCCTGAACAAGTGGGTAAACTACCACGCTTAGAATCTTCCATACTAATGCTCTTTAGTATGGTATCAATGTACCTGGATTGGGACAATCCCAACATCCATTTAGATCTATCTCTATAGATCTCTATCCCAAGGATAGGCGTCACCCAGATCTTTCATGGAGAACTTTTGTGATAAGAAAAGCTTGATCGAATGTAGTATAGGAACATCATTTCCTATCAAGAGTATGTCATCCACATACAATACAAGGAAGACAACCTTACTCTCTACAACTTTTTTTTATATACAAGGTTCATCTACTTTATATTCAGTCAAAATGACTGAGAACTTAGCACTGATTGGACAGCGCCCATATCTCATCTCTTCACGTGCTTCTCACGTGAACGCCATACAAAAATGCTTAACACTATATATTCAGTCAAAATGACAAGTGCTTAGCATTGATTGGGCAGCGCCCATGACTGAGTTCTTCACATGATATACATGTGAGCACTAGAGCCACAAATAAGTGCTTAGCACTTCTGCATGAAGGAAAAAGACTGAGCAAACAGAACCCAAATAAGTGCCTAGCACCTTTGAATAAAAGAATGAAAAAGACTGAGCAAAAAAAACCCAAATTGGCTAAAAGTCTCCCTGAAGTATCTTGCAACTGAGCCCAAATACTCTGGTGTTGGATCTCAACTAAAATTTGATGATCTTTAAATATTGATAAGTTGATCTTAGTCTCAAATAGGACTAACGTATCTTTAGTTAAAATAAATTGAGCCCAAATATTTATATATTTAAGTAGATCGTAATCTCAAACTAAATTAACGGTTCTTAAATGAAACAAAAATATTTTTGAACTAAAGGAAAATATAACCTACGTTCAAAACCCAAACCCTAAATCTAAAATATACGGATTCGTACCGATCCGTGCCCTATGTGCGACGACACAAATTAGTTTCCGTATACAATCCACAGGTAACCCTAACAAACAAAATAACACATGACACGAAGTGAACTACTGGAGAAGAAGAAAATGGTTATCGCAGCGCGATAATATAATTAACTGTAAGGGCTTGCGCTTGCAGGAAAAAGCATCCCCACAATCAAAAACCCTTCAAAAAATGAGGGGGAATCTGATAAAATCTAATACAACGGTCGTATCTATCCAAACCTTCGATATATAGTACCATAAATTAACTTGGTATTTTCGGAGAGGTCGGTGGATATGTCCAAATAGCGTCTGTCTCCAAATTCAGGCTAGATGTCCTAACGTCTCAGTCCGGTTTTTCGGCGGTAAACAAACACGTTACCATACGACGTGCATTTGGATGTACACATAAGATGGTTGAGGGATGGATCCCATCTCTCTCACTGTGTGAGCCCTTATGAAGATCTCCTTCATGGAAGGACGGGCAGTCTATATACCCTTTGCGATATTAGGCCGTCTGGGTTTACATGTCATGAGCGTCTGCTAATTTGGCTGTTGTTCCCTACTGCAATGACAATATACCGCACATACGGGGCAGTGTCAGGAAAGTGGGTGAATAACAGACATAGCTATTCAGAACCGGAGGAAGATGATTAGACTGTCTCCTGATTGCATCACAAGCGCAACTCTGCGCATCGATCTAAAGTGAACAGTAAGACAACTGGATTTCTCATTAGACCCCCCATCTCACAAAAACATAACATGTTTATATAGATTCTTGAGATGTTTCAAAACTTCTTAAAAGATTTAACTGAATATTAGCGTGATTCACCAAATCATTACATTTTATATCGCAAATAATTTTATTCGCTCTAATTTGCGTTCGCATTTTTGTCAAATGAAAAAAAGGATTTACCCATAGCAGGGTAAATTTTGAATTTTAAGAGAAATCCATTTGAATTATACATCAAAGCTTGGACGTATTAATTTCGAACAGGAGTTCTTCCCCGCTCTGAAACTTAGTGTGTTTAAAAATAAATCGATTTATAATTTGGATCTGCTGAAAATTTTTCTTTAAAAAATAACGAAAAGGCAACTTTAAAATGATCAATTGGTGCCCTCCAAAATCTTCTAGCTCTATATGAGGGAAGAAATCGATAAATTTTCCATGATTTATTTAAAGATTTAAGATAGAGCAGAATAGACTATTCTCAAGCACTTCCAATGCCAAATTATATGCAAATTTTAGCAACCGGGTGACCCTTTCTAATGTTACCCAATTATGTTAAGCCCACAATTGATGTCACCAACAAGAGAAAACTCAACAAGAAATCAGAGAAAAACCAACTGTGTTTCATTTCCTTCGTCCTTTGGCAGTCCATCAAAACCTCATTGCTTTGCTTCAGGGACGGCTTCCTTCTCTTCGGCAGGCTTTTTCTCGGCTGTCACGCTCTCCTTGACGGCTTCTTCAGTTGTCGTCTTCTCTTCCTTGGCTTTTTCAAATTTGGGCTCCTCGGCTTTCCGCTCGGAGAGGTCTACCAAAGGTTTCTCCTCCTCCTTATTCTCTTCTACGCTCTCGCTCAACTTGGCTGCAGCCTGAAGTCAGAGTAACAAAAAGCCAACTTCAGCCTTGAGTTGCGTTAATTTTGCGTTTTCGTTACTATGATAGTGAATTTTCTTTTTAAATGGTTAATGTTATTTTTGTAAAATAAAAATTTATTATATTCTTAACTTTGATGGTTAATAACTTATTTTTGTTCCAAAATATCAACTTTTACCCTGAATCTCTATCCTTTGTTTTCAGGAACAAATTTGGACTCATATCATTTCGTATGCGCGCATTGCTCCTTAAGTTTAGTTCCATGTCACACGACGCATATATTAAATATTCTAAATTAGAGAAGGAAAAAGATATGCTGCATCTCCGTGCTAAGCAGAGAGAAGCAGAGGGTGGAAGAGGGGAGAGCCCACCCAACTTAAACCAAAAGGGCTCAGCCCGCGTTTTACCTACAGCTTCCCTTTGCGTTTGCGTAGAGAGTGGAAGAATGGATTACCTCAGTGGTGGCACCGGCTTCAGCTGGTACCTCCTCTGTTGTGGTGGCCGGTGTCTCTTCTGCTGCTGGAAGCTCCACGGGTGTCTCGCCCTCCAACACCTCAGGTTTGGTAGCACAGGCACCCATGGCTTCCCTAGTCAAGCGAGAGGGGGGGGGGGGGTTATTGATTTGTTGGAGGGTATAGAATGTGAGATCTTCGAAGAAACCACTGCGAAAAATGATGAAGACATGAGGCATATTTTATAGGTTGAAATCGCGAGGAAAGTGAGGGAAAGTTAATGGCCTTTGCTTGAAATGTGGATATGTGTTTAAAGAGATTATGTGGTTGGAAAATAGAATTGATCATTATAGGTTAAGTTTGTTGCAACAAAGATTGCATGGACCATTTCATCATACTAACAATCTGTATCTGTACATGTCACCATAATCCACATGTCTTCCACAGGCGATGTATCAAAATACACGAGATTTGCAGGCTTCTAACACATCCATATCCATTAAGTGAACTAAAATTTAACGGGCTTTTTAGTACAAGAAAAATATGGTTCGTTTAGGTAGTCCAGTATGAGAGTGTGCGAATAGAAGTGAACTTGGTGACAGGAATAAAGGTCTCCTCATAATCAATGTCATACTCCTAAGAAAACCCACAAGCCATAAGATGTGCTTTGTAAGCTCGACTGACCCATATGACTTGATCTTAACTTTGTAAATCCACTTGCGACTAATGGGTTTGACACATGATGGTAAACGAACAAGATCTCTGGTGTGAATATCACAAAAAGCCTGTAATTCTTCCTGCATAGCCTATTGTCATTCAGGATATTTCATAGTCTCAATATATGACTTCGATTCCTATATAGAATGAATAGCAGAAAAAAGATACAAATTGAGAAGAATAATCGTTATTCATGCAAAAGATATAACGGGCAGGTGGTCGTCTGGCTCGTGTAGAATTGAGACGAGATGGAGAAGGAATAGCATCCAGAGAAGATGGTGCGGACATAGGTGATTATTCGGTCGTCACTGTATCAGTGGATGGAATAATATGAAGCGTAGAAGGAGACTCGGTAGGTGTAACAGGGATTATAACAGAACCATAAGACTGTGGAACATGAATGTATATGGGCACAACAGTGGGTGTAATTGATGATGAGGTAGAGAAGTCAAAAAAAGACGCATCTTTTTCTGAACGAGCAAAATATGACACATTTTCGAAAAACATGATATTTCAAGAAATGTGAAGCCATCTATAAGTAGAATCGAAACATCTAGATCTTTTATGAGACGGACTGTACCCCATCATGAAACACTTGACTAAATATAACGACTCTGAAATTTCCGTACATAAATTTCTTGTTATTGTACAGAAAAAGGTATTACATCTTGTGTAAGAGTTATAGGTTAGGTTTGTTTAATAAAAATAAGAAGCAACTTGTAGCTCACTAGTAAAGCCTCTACACTACTGTGAGACTTCTGTTCGTAAACCAGTGGAAGTTATGCCATAGCCTGTGTGTTCGAATCCCATCAGTCTCAATTATTATTTTACATTTTGCTTGTAATTTTTTTGGAAGCCTAAGAGTTGCACGTCCAATTCATGTAGAAACGAAAAGTTTTAAAAAAATTAAAAAGACGCAATGAGGTGTACACACCCAACTTGACATGTGGCACGAATCTCGAGGCAAGACCTCGAAATCCGACCGCTTGTTTCCTCAAAAGGGCCGGCGCCGACGGTCTTGATGAGCCCAATTTCCCCCGTGCTTTACACACACACCCTTTCGACTCTCGTCAACTCTCCTGCACTGTTTGATTTTCTTGCATTCAAACAGAGACCTTTCAATTCATCATTTAACACCATTTTAATTCATTTAATCCAAAAATTTTGATTCCCAAACACTGATTCTTCACTATAAATAGCACACCATCTTCTAGCTCCCCTCCATTCTGAAAATTTCTATCAAAATCATCCAAAAAGTTACTAAGTGCAAGTGGAGTCAAGTGGAGTTAGCAACCAAGCTCTTTCCATCGAAAATCGAAGTCGTTTCCAGAGTTTCCGCGACGGCATAGAAATCCCCCTCTTTTCTTTAACCTATTCTCAACGCTACACAGCGAGTAAGTCCCTCTGCTCTCTTCTTCTTTCATCTCAAAACCATCTTCTAAAAACATATCGGAAAAGTGGAGTTAACTCATATGTATGATTTTTAACCTTTGTACTCCCCTCTTTAAAGCAAAATAGGTCAAACTAACTTTCCACACTACTTGTAATTTTGTTTACAATCATTTAGTTTTGAGTTTAACCAAAACTTTCATGTGAAACTATCATATAACGAATTTTTCATTAAAATAACATGAACTTTAGTATAACCCTCGTTTCAATAGTTGTTAAAAAAATACTTTTAGGAAAACATCACGGGGTAACGACTTACCCCACACGCACACTATAGTTTCATAGTACGGTATTCTAAACATATGATTAATTTAAAGAATAACTTTTACATTAAAACACCGCACATTTTCAAAACGGGTTTATTTTAATCGGTATTTTGTAATGTTTGGCAATTACGCCTCTACAACTCTCGTTAGTGGACCCGCTAATGGATAGTGCAGATTATCGTATATCCTTGGGATAGTAGAAAGAGATGAAGAACTCCTCACGGAGTATTCGGTATCGAAAGAAAACAAAAATACAGTTTTTAAGAAATGCGACTTTTCTAAAAAAAACTGGTTTTTGAAAAATTATATAAAAATATGAATCCGTATTTTCAATAAAAAAAAATTATTATGAAACTATATTTTTAAAATGAAAGATTATAATTTTAATAAAATACCATCAAGATTCCAAAAGAGCTAGTTTTCAACAAAATACCATAAAATTTTAAAAAAAGCTAAGTTTCATCACCGAAGTACCATAACAATTAAAATATATGTTCATGAAAATCCTAAATAGTACAAATCACCCTTGAGGTTTATTTTTTAAAACTATTTTAAAATATATTTTCATAAACCCCCCTTAAGATGTGCAAAACAATATTTTAAGGACTATAGATTAATATAACCTTAAGCGGTATCATTTCTCTTGAGGTTCGGAGAGCCGGAGAAAGTGAGTGCTTGCCTATTCATGCTAGACTACGTAACGGAGTTTTCAATGGCAATTGTCTTGAAAAATGACACAAATCATGCCGTCCATATGCAGCAGTTGCCGATTACTCTCGAACCTAAAATTTTCAAGAGCTAAATCCGCTCACAAGTTTCTGATTTCAATCTGAATCCAAATTCAAACCAGAATCCAAAATCAAACACGAACTTGAATATTTGATTATGAACCTGAATACTCGAATTCAAATATCAAACTCAAACTTGAATACTTGACTCGACTTGACCGGACCATGGTTATAACTTGACATGAAATTGACATGAATACCTGAACACATGATTACATCTTGAACATGAACCTGTACATTTTTATATTCATGGATTCGGCCAAGACCTGTAATTTTAATCTACATAGTACAATATGCGGAGATAAAGGGGTAGATTGGTACGGAACATATATCGTGGCACGAGAGGTCATTTTAAAAGATATCTACATGAATTAATGTGTTGTTGTCCCGTGGGTTATGACGGGGCTTTGTACTACATGTTACTATAGTCCACGGGGTAAGATGGACTCCTCTCGTATACATGAATACTTTCTATATCAAATTACAAATAACCACGTTAGAATAACTATCCTATGCTTGTGAATGATCACATACAATTTTATCTGTCCTCTGTTCAATTCGCATTATATATTATCTTCTCTTATTTTTTTTGGGACTTACCGAGCGCTAGTTCGCTGACGGTATTTCTTTTCTGTCTCTTTCTTTGAAATGTTCGTCAGGAGGACCGGACTTTGAGGAGAAAGAGCCGAGCCCGGAGGACTTGAACCAGCTTGATGCTCAGCCAGACTACTAGCTCTTTCCAGCCTGCATTTACTTTCAGTATGCCACTGTTTAGGCATTTGCTTTTATTATTGTATGTTTTATTTTCAGACAGTTGTATATAAAATTGAATGTAAATAAAGTTGATATTTCATTTTATTACTCTTATCATTCTTGCTCATTATTATATTACTTAATTACGCTTAACGTATTTTCATAGTAAATATATTACGGTTTGCCACGTGACCGTTTCCGTATACTGGGAAGCGGGGCGTGACAATGAACGAGAAGAGAGTTTATCTTGTTCATAAAAAGGAAGAAGAACGGAACAAACAGCCAAACGTGCGTAAAATGGAATAGTCAAAAAGAGATTTATAAATTCTCGAGTTTGGAGTGACATCAGGAAATAAAGAAGATGGAGTAATGTTGATGAGAAGTACAGCAGTCAAGAGACCCCCAGCCCAATAAGAGCGAGTAATAGATGCAGAGAGTAAGAGGGCTCGTGTGGTGTCAATGATATGTCGATATTTTCTCTCTGCTATATCTTTTTGTTCATGAGTGTATGGACATGACTGTTGGGAAAGTGTTCCATAAGATTTACGGATAGCTTGCATTGATGATGAAACATACTCACAAGTATTGTCAAATCTGAAGATTTTAATTCGTTTTTAAAATTAGGTGTAAATCATATTTGTAAATTAGCATAAATGGATGAAATCTAATATCTGGCACGCATATGATAAAGCCAAGAATAATGAGAGTAGTAATCAATAAAACAAACATAATATCGATACCAGTCATGGATATCATAGGAGCAGATCCCCAAATATCAGAATGAATGAAATCAAAAGGTTCTAAAGAAGTTTTATTATGTGACACAAATGGTAAGAAAGTATGTTTGGTTAATAGACATCAACACAATTATTTAAGATAGTAGCACGAAAAGACTCTGAGACTCTAAACTCAGATAAGCATTTAGGACGAGAATGCGAAATATGACCTAGACGGAGATTCCACATATCAGAGATAACTGATCCAGCTACAATCATACTCGAGATAGGTAAGTGAATATATTCTAACCGATACAAGCCATTCACTCTACGTCCCCATCCTAATCTTCTGACCAGTGCTTTGATGCCATATTACATTTATATATACTCATGAAAGAGGGGGCGGTTATATATATTTATATTTATATGAGTGTACACGGGTTTTTTGTTAGTGTATATGCCCTAGAGGCCATTACTGTATCATACTAGTTTGTATATAAACTTGATAGAAGCTTGGGATATTCACAGTTGTATAGACAATCTTGCTCGAAATGGTAGTATGCTACTTGGTTTGTTTCTACTTTAATGTGTGCATGTGTTTCTTTTAGCATATCGCCTATACACATTAGTGGAGCCCTTAGGATCTTTGCTTGATTACCAGCGTTGTGATGGCAGTCACACTAGTGGGAGCTGGGTAATCTACAAGCACATCCTTATACAGGTCTCTAGTCCTAGGATTATCGAGACGGGGCATCGATACTCCGGAGTAGACTAGCGTATGCGTTTCTTATCCCAGCAGGAGAGATGGTCTGTCCCACAGCAGTACGTCGTACTTGAGATAGTATGTGGGTGCTCATTAGGTTACGAGTACACTGGACAGGACTCGTCGGGAACTGTTGGTTGGTACTATACCTATCGTCAGTTACCAGTTCCCAGGTGACATGAGTACAGCTTAGTCCGCTGACTTGACACTGTCACTTCGCCTCGAGTGTGTTCTCACTGTTCTTAGATTGCTACCCTACCACGGCTCAAATGAGTAGTGCAAATAGGTAGCAGTTGGGTGCAGTCTCGAAGCACTTGGAGGCAGTGACGGTTAGACAGGATTCGTCTCTCCCGGTATTGGGGGTTGATATCGCGCTGTGTCTAGGAGAGCCATTACACATAGTCGTCCCTGGCCAGGGCAAGCGAGATATACTGGTAGGTTTTCCAGTGTTATCTCAGGGTGTTCTGGGCTACACTCCGACACGACTTATTCTGCTAGTAGAAGACTGACGTTTACCACCCTCTAGGCCCGCCATGCGATATTCTCAGACGAACAGACCGGACTGTACGGAGATTGTCACATTCAGGCTCAGTAGGAGTTCGGATGGGTTCACCTCATCAGTCTTCTTATCGGCATCTACTTGGGGACCGTTACGTACAGCTAGTACCGCTTGCGGCCTGTAGTTAAACCCACTGCCAGCGTAGTGTCGAGTCTTTAGAGTCCCACACAGAGGGATATTCGCCTTTGGGCAAAACAGAGTAGAGGTCGCATGGTTTTGCGACAGGGTTCGTTCCCATCCGCGCACTTGTGCACGTTTGGTGTCCGGGCAGTTATTACTAGCGGGTTTTGGTTTAAGCCAGATCCTAGTATATGTTTTGGGATTGGTTTTATCTCATTGTATTCGGGTCCCTCGGAACAGGGATGCGGGTGTGTATGCACAGTTGATAGAGGCAGAGGCAGAGGATTCTCATTAGGGTTGTTGACCGTTGACTTTTCTAAACCCTAATGAGAATAAGAAATATGATTAATAATATTAATTAAGCATTATTGTGCCATGGTTGAGTTGAACATCTGACTTTTGTTGACTTGTTGACTTTGTTGACCGGTTGACCATTGTGGACTTGTTGACCATCATCATTTCATTTCAATGATACTTCTTGTTGTTTGCAAAATGCATTAAATGCATGAAATGATAATGGTCATTGAAACTAAGCATCACAATTCTTAATTATTATTATTATCATCATTATTCTTATTTTTGTGAGCATGGTTGTAAATTATTATCTCATTCTCACTTGATCACTCTCTCTCATCCAAAGCTCATCCTCTTCCTCTCTCTCAAAACTCTCATGTCTCATGTGTTGAGAACCATGAGCTATTGAGATAAAACCACTAAAACTCCTCTCTACTCACTCTAGAGTCCTAGGTTTAGCAAGCCAAGTACTTTAGTTGCCTCTCGGTTGAGGTAGGAGCTCAAGGTAGAGGCTTTCGGGTGGATCCTTCTTCAACAAAGAGGAGACCTCGAGGTGGAGCCGTTCAAACCACTCCAAGGAGCAAGAAGAGGAGTTAAAGACCTAGGTATAACCCTCTAACATAGTAGTTAAACTTGTAGTTAGTTTGCTAGGTTTTTGTTTAGCAAAGATCCTCTTTTCTAGTCCATGTTGCCTTGTCATAAAAAATCGTTTTTTACCGTTTCCGCCTCCCCGTAAGAACCGGGGTGGGCAACATGGACCTACACTGGTATCAAAGCCTAGCTAAACAACAACTAGCATGTTAGCAAAGTATTTAGAATTTCGATCCGGAAAAAAAATCGCAAAACACGTCCGAAAACTTAACTTTCTGCCGATTTTAAAAACTGCTCCAAAAATAATTCACATATCTTAAAAATCGGCTCAGGGTTTTGTAAGAACGTTACAGCAAAAACGAGCCAGTGACCTCGGTCAACGCGCCGCAAAACCGCGGCGAGGACCATGCGTCTCGCGACGGATCCGCGGCCGAGTTGACTCGGCCGCGACTCGGATTTGCTGCAGTATGTTCAGTGTTCTGTTTTGGGATTTTTAAAGTATTTTGTTTCTGCCCAGATTTTCCAGAGAACAAAGTTGTGTTTGGGGTAGTTACAAATCCGTATTTTTTATCGAAGTTCTGTAGACTTTAGCTAATAGGTTATATCTGTGATGTGATATATGCACTGAACGTCAACTAATCGCTATACGTCGATTAGTGGGGGTTGTGCATATCTGTGATCTATAATGTTGGTGGATTGTGTATATGAACTCGTTGGATTGTCGCGGATGAATAGCTGGGGGTTGTGAGATGAGAGTTTTCTTTATCTTTCATTCGATTTAATATGTAAATTGATGTAATATTATTTTATGGTCGCACATCCGGGATGAACTTGTAGCCGCCATTGTATATTATTTCTTTTACTGTTTTTGCTCCTAGGATTGACCCAAGGTGGGGTGCACAAACTACCGGGTACCTCGAAGTGTCGAGTGACCTACTCACATTGTTGAGAGAGGTTGCTTCACTTCGGGTACTTGGCGGGTAGTTTTTCGCACCCGTAGGGGTCTAGGGTGGGGTTCGCGACCGTGTAATCCGTCTTTCGTTGCAGGCTCGAACGAAACACGGATTCCTAGCATATCAAATGTGTTCATCTGTGATCTGGAATGGCTATCATTGCATCTGACGAATGTATATATCTATATATGATATCTAGTAGGCGTTGCTTATGTTTTGCATCCGCGCTAGTCCAGCCCCCGCTCTGTCGTATGTTAAGTAACCTAACGGGTAATGACGGGGCCCCGTGGTGAATGCGGATGGCATAAGCGTACGTCATATTTTCGTTGTTTTCTGCAATGGTAGGATTAAATGATGGGACGCATTAAATTAATGCAAGAAAATAAACCAAACTAAAAGTCGTTGGAACAATTTCAAAACCACTCGGTTTCTTTTCAAAACAGAAAACTTTTAAAATGCGGAGCTTAAATCACTCCTTTTAAAAGCTATCAGGTTCCTTCGATTATATCAAGTTCACTACGTTCACGGTTTCGCCAAAACCATTCGTAGCCCTCCGTCATTTTCAGTTAAATATTCAGTAGTATTCAAGCTATGTATTTTGACCTTCGCCAAGGCATAGTGATTGGTAGCTGCTGAATATTTATCTGTACCATAGATAGATGCATTGGTTTGGGACAGTCGTACTACTATTTTGGCCTTCGTCAAGGGTATGTACGGGTGGATTCAAATTAACCTGGATAATGACGGGTAGAACTTGACATGTGACTTATGATATGTTAGCCTTCGTCAAGGTCATAAGAGCATGGGGCAAAAATCCACAGCGGGAGTTTCTAAAGAAACTGAAACTTGCTAGCGCTGCATACCATTTGGAGTGTGATGATTCTGGTAGAATTCCTTCAGTTTTATCACACGATGATATTTGGATCCCGATCCTACTGTGAGTATATGCTACTCCTCAGGAACTTTCTCACTTAACGATCAATGCTATAAACCAAGTAGGTGTCTAGAAAGGTGTTAGCGGGGCTACGCCCACAGGGAAAAGAGGTTATTTAATTAAGGAACTTCGCGAAAGCGTTGGAAAACCTCCCTCGAAGTACCAACACTGGCCTGGCTGAACGGTTAAGCAAGTATTGTACGGTGAGATTGATACCGACTAATTCTTCCTTTTTGGTTTGAGGAAGGATTCGAGAAATATTGGGAGCCATCCTGTTTAGATAAACTAAAAACCAACCTAAACTTGCAAGAGTATCATGCTGAGTGTTTTCTTCTCTCTCTCTTAATTGCAGCGACCCAGTGACCACGCATAGGTTACATCTAGATAATAAAATGACTGAATCTGACTGTTATGACTAGCAAAGGTCTGTCCAGATGTCCATTACCCATGACAAGTTGGGACACCTCTTAACTAATCAAACCCCTGCCATCTCAGGACCAGTTTCCCCTGTCACGGATATTGATATCCGTAAAACATCGGAAAAAGACTGTGCGAATGCCAAGTGCCTTGTGTTGACCTTAGTTGATGGTGCATACCAGAGGTAGCACGAGAAGATGGACTTAGTTTCTATCTTCCTCCATAACAAAGATTTATATGGAGAGCAATCTCGTATCGCAAGATATGAGACCTCGAACGAATTGCTTCAAGCGAGGTTGGCTATCGGGTCATCTGTAGGGGGCAACATCCTTGCAGAGACCAGCTATTTTGATGAGCTCACAGAACTGAAGACCATGTTGAAGAACGGGTCAAATACTGACTTGATTCTACAGTCTCTGCCCTCTACTTATACCCTGAAGGAAACCAGGGTTGTAGAAGGAAAGGGAAGGGCAAAAGTTTCGGGACTGGATGTAGTAAAGGAGGGACATTCCTATTGTTACGGGAATGAACATTGCCAGAAGGATTGCAGGGCTAGCAAAGCCAGTAGACAGGATTAGAAGTATGTTGTGGTTTCGACTTCGGGTGTGTTCGTAGTGGAAAACTGTATGTCAATTAACCCTACTTCCTGGGAATTGGATACCGGATCAGGATCTCACATCTGTAATTCATTACAGGCTCTGAGAAACCGTAGGCTTATCAGGATAGGTGATATGACTCTCAGGGTTGCCAACGGAATGAGCATGGACGCTGAATCCGTAGGAGAACATCATCTTGGACTGACAACTGGGCAGATATTGATTCTGCATGACTGTTTGTATGTACCCAGTGCGACTTTTAATATCATATTTGTATCCTTACTTTCTAAGGAAGGATATGATTTTACTTTTGTAAGCAATGTGATCCACATCCATCTAAATCAAGTTCTGATTGGGTCAGGTACATTAGAAAACGGGATATACGTATTGAATCAAGCTCAGATTTTCAGTGTCCAGAACACACTTAAAAGAAAGTCTCCGGAAACAAATCAGGCTTTCTTATGGTATTGTAGACTGGGTCACATTAATGAGACACGGTTAACAAAGTTACATAAAGAGGGATACTTGAATCCTTTCGAGTATCAGTCTTATGCTACTTGTGAATCTTGTCTCATGGGAAAGATGACAAAGACTCCGTTCACTGGACACGGAGTAAGAGCGAGCGAGCTCTTAGGACTCATACACAGTGACGTGTGTGGTCCAATGTCTACACATGCGCGAAGTGGTTATTCATACTTCATTAGTTTTACGGATGATTTCTCTAGGTATGGACATGTCTTCCTGATGAAGCATAAATCCGAGGCCTTTGAGAAATTTCGGGAATACAAGAATAAAGTTGAAAAACAAACAGGCAAAACTATCAAGACACTGAGATCTGATCGAGGTGGTGAATACTTGAGTGCCGAGTTTCTGGGCTATATAAAAGAGAATGGAATTCTCTCTCAGCTTACTCCTCCATACACACCACAGCACAACGGTGTATCGGAAAGGCGGAATCGAACTCTATTGGATATGGTTCGTTCCATGATGAGTAAGACTGAGTTACCGCGATCCTTCTGGGGTTATGCACTAGAATCAGCTGCATATCTTTTGAACAAGGTTTCCTCCAAGACTGTGCCTACCACACTATATCAGATGTGGTGTGGGAAGAAACCCCATCTTCAATATCTGAAGATATGGGGATATCCAGCTTTTGTTAGAAAGCAGCATGCGGACAAACTCGAGGCACGCTCAGTACTGTATAAGTTTGTGGGATACCCAAAGAACTCCAGGGGGTATCTTTTCTATTACGCAGAGGAACAAAAGGTTTTTGTTTCTCGTCATGCCCACTTTTTGGAATATCAGTTTTTAGAAAAAGGAACAAGTGGGAGCGCAGTAGAACTGGAAGAAATTCCAGAACCACAAGCTATTACTGAAAACTTGGAAGAGCCAGAAGTTTCAGGAGAACCGGACATCCCAGTGCCATTCCGCAGGAGTAGTAGGCAGTCTCATCCGCCCGAGAGATACTACGGTTTTCTCATAAACAGGGATAGAGAGGATTGCACTATTGATTATGATGAGCCTAGTAGCTTCCAGCAAGCCATTCAAAGCGGTGACTCAGTAAAATGGCTGGATGCAATGCGGATCGAGATGGAGTCCATGTACACCAATAAAGTATGGACTTTGGACGTTGCTCCAGAAGGGGTAAAACCCGTAGGCTGCAAATGGATCTTCAGAAAGAAGATTGGTATAGATGGGCAGGTTGAAACCTATAAAGTTAGACTTGTTGCAAAGGGTTTTCGTCAAAGACCTGGTTTGGACTATGACGAGACCTTTTCTCCAGTGGATATGCTCAAATCCATTCGGATCCTTCTTACCATTGCTGCCTTCCACGATTATGAGATCTGGTAGATGGACGTAAAGACGGCTTTCCTAAATGGAAATTTGGAAGAGTGCGTCTATATGGATCAGCCAGAGGGATTCATTCAGAGTGGGAGCAGCGGTAAAGTGTGCAAGTTGCTTAAGTCCATCTATGGACTGAAGCAGGCATCGCGGAGTTAGAACATCTGCTTTGATGATACTGTCAAAGAATTCGACTTTATCAAAAACCCAGATGAACCATCCATTTACAGTAAGATTGTAGGGAGAACTGTGGTATTCCTCGTCTTGTACGTGGATGACATTCTCCTAATAGGAAATGATATTCCTATGCTACAGTCAGTCAAAGGATTCTTGTCACAGAGGTTCTCCATGAAGGACCTGGGCGATGCCAACTACAATCTGGGGATCCAGATCTATTGTGATAGATCCAAGAGGATGTTGGGACTTTCGCAGTCTAGATACATCGACACCATACTGAAACGATTCAGTATGGAAGATTCAAAGCGCGGTAATCTACCGGCTTGTCACGGAATCACCCTCTCCAAAGATATGTCTCCCAAGACTGATTTGGAAAGGGCTCGCATTTTATCTATACCCTACGCATCAGCGGTAGGTTCTATAATGTATGCGATGTTGTGTACCAGACCAGATGTAGCATACGCATTGAGCGTTGTAAGCCGGTATCAGTCGGACCCAGGGGAGAAACACTGGATAGCAGTAAAGAACATTCTCAAGTACCTGAGAAGGACTAAGGAGATGTTCTTGGTGTATGGCGGAAAAGACCTCCAGATCGAGGCCTTTGCTGACTCCAGCTTCCAGAGTGACAAGGATGACTCCAAGTCCATGTCGGGTTATGTCTTTACCCTCAATGGAGGGGCGGTTTGCTGGAAGAGTTCCAAGCAGGAAACCGTTGCTGACTCAACTATGGAAGCGGAATACATAGCTGCTTGCGATGCCGCAAAGGAAGTTGTCTGGATGAAGAAGTTCCTCACGGAGCTTCAGGTGGTTCCTACCATTGTTGATCCAATACCGATGTATTGTGAAAACAACGGCGCTATAGCTTTAGCAAAGGAACCCTGGTCCCATCAGAAGTCCAGGCACATTTTGAGGCGGTACCACCTAATCAGGGAGATCGTAGATCGCCGGGAGATCGAGGTGAAGAGAGTAAATTCGGAGAATAACACTGCAGATCCATTCAAGAAGGCCTTGCCCCAGACTCAGTTCGAGCGGCTGATCGAGATGACAGGTCTTTGATACGCCAGTACATGGCCTTAGTGCAAGTGGAAGATTGTTAGTGTATATACCCTAGAGGCCATTACTGTATCCGCTTTCTTCGGCGGGTGATTTACGATTTGTTACTAGTTTGTATATAAACTTGATGGAAGCTTGGGATATTCACACTTGCATAGACAATCTTGCTCGAAATGGTAGTATGCTACTTGGTTTGTTTCTACTTTAATGTGTGCATGTGTTTCTTTTAGCATATCGCCTATACACATTAGTGAAGCCCTTAGGATCTTTGCTTGATTACCAGCATTGTGATGGCAGTCACACTAGTGGGGGCTGGGTAATCTTCAAGCACATCCTTATACAGGTCCCTAGTCGTAGGATTATCGAGACGGGGCATCGATACTCCGGAGTAAACTAGCGTATGTGTTTCTCATCGCAGCAGGGGAGATGGTTTGTCCCACAGCCGTCAGTACGTCATACTTGAGATAGTATGCATGTGCTCGTTAGGTTACGAGTACACTGGACAGGACTCGTCGGGAACTGTTGGTTGGTACTACACCTATCGTCAGTTATCAGTTCCCAGGTGACATGAGTACAGCTTAGTCTGCTGGCTTGATACTGTCACTTCGCCTCGAGTGCGTTCCCACTGTTCTTAGATTGCAACCCTACCACGGCTCAAATGAGTCGTGCAAACAGGTAACAGTTGGGTGCAGTCCCGAAGCACTTGGAGGCAGTGACGGTTAGACAGGATTCGTCTCTCCCGGTATTAGGGGTTGATATCGCGCTGTGTCTAGGAGAGCCATTACACATAGTCGTCCCTGGCCAGGGCAAGCGAGATATACTGGTAGGTTTTCCAGTGTTATCTCCTGGTGTTCTGGGCTACACTCCGACACGACTGGTACCGCTAGTAGGGGACTGACGTTTAGCACCCCTAGGCCCGCCATGCGATATTCTCAGACGAACAGACCGGACTGTACGGAGATTGTCACATTCAGGCTCAGTAGGAGTTCGGATGGGTTCACCTCATCAGTCTTCTTATCGGCATCTACCTGGGGACCGTTACGTACAGCTTGTACCGCTTGCGGCCTGTGGTTAAACTCACTGCCAACGTAGTGTCGAGTCTTTAGAGTCCCACACAGAGGGCTATTCGCCTTTGGGCAAAACAGAGTAGAGGTCGCATGGTTTTGCGACAGGGTTCGTTCACATCCGCGCACTTGTGCACGTTTGGTGTCCGGGCTGTTATTACTAGCGGGTAGTATATGTTTTGGGATTGGTTTTATCTCATTGTATTCGTGTTCCTCGGAACACGGATGCGGGTGTGTATGCATAGTTGACAGAGGCAGAGGCAGAGGATTCTCATTAGGGTTGTTGACCGTTGACTTTTTCTAAACCCTAGTGAGAATAAGAAATATGATTAATATTAATTAAGGATTATTGTGCCATGGTTGAGTTGAACATTTGACTTTTGTTGACTTGTTGACTTTGTTGACCGGTTGACCATTGTGGACTTGTTGACCATCATCATTTCATTTCAATGATGCTTCTTGTTGTTTGCAAAATGCATTAAATGCATGAAATGATAATGGTCATTGAAACTAAGCATCACAATTCTTAATTATTATCATCATCATCATCATTATTCTTACTTTTGTGAGAATGGTTGTAAATTATTCTCTCATTCTCACTTGATCACTCTCTCTCATCCAAAGCTCATCATCTTCCTCTCTCTCAAAGCTCTCATGTCTCATGTGTTGAGAACCATGAGCTATTGAGATAAAACCACTAAAACCCATCTCTACTCACTCTAGAATTCTAGGTTTAGCAAGCCAAACACTTTAGTTGTCTCTCAGTTGAGGTAGGAGCTCAAGGTAGAGGCTTTCGGGTAGATTCTTCTTCGACAAAGAGGAGATCGCGAGGTGGAGCCGTTCAACCACTCCAAGGAGTATGAAGAGAAGGAGTTCAAGATCTAGGTATAACCCTCTAACATAGTAGTTAAACTTGTAGTTAGTTTACTAGGTTTTTGTTTAGCAAACATCCTCTTTTCTAGTCCATGTTGCCTTATCATAAAAAATCGTTTTTTACCGTTTCCGCCTCACCTTAAGAACCGGGGTGGGCAACGTGGAACAACACTTTTAATATAGACTGGCTCCATCCAACAAGACTCAAGCCTTATGGAGGGTTGGCATATTTTATGTTCTATACCCATCCACTTCTCATACTTTTTTCCAATGTAAGGCTATTTTAATTCACACATCTTAACGCCCCCTTTCACGTGCAACGTGATTACGTTGCACGTAGATCGTTCAACACATGTAGAGACTAGTCTTCCACAGGCATATAAACGGCTCTCTCTCAGAAGCGTTATAAAGTATAAATCCACACAAGTGTTCAACCTAGCTCTGTTACCATATTAAATTTATATATAATCATGAACGAGAGGGCGGCTATATATATTTATATTTATATGAGTATACGCAGGCTTTTAACATAGACGGGTACTATCCAACAAGACTCGAGCCTTATGGAGATTTGGCTCATTTTATATTTTATATCCATGTACTTCTCATACTTATTTCAATATGAAACTATTTTATTCCACACATCTCAACAACTTACATATACTCATCTCGAAATCTTTATAATTATCACCCTTAGCTTGTTATAGTCCATTTTTGAATACTTAGTGTGTGCTTGGTATGAAGTAATGTAGGTGGTAATCCGAGATTATCATAAAATATTATCATACTTGTTTAGGTGTAAACAGTGTTTCTTGAAATATAGGATTACCATGATAATCAAATGACCCTATTTCATGGTAATTCTATTCCCCCCAAAATATATGTCTATCTTAAATTACCATGAAATATTTCCTCCTATCACCATCCGCCGCCGGCCTCATTGCCACCCGCCGGTCGGCCGGCCCCGTCGCCCATCGTCTATTATCCGCCATCCGGCTCACCGCCGATCGGCCGTTCGCCGGTCATCGCCAATTGTTTACCGTCCGCCAGGCCGCCGGCCTCACCGCCAATCGACGATTGCGCACACACATTTTACCGGGAATGATTAAAGTATACCAAGCACATTAATGCAAGATTTCTTGAAATTAGATGCCCGGTCATCCCATTCTTGAGAATACAAGGATTCCCAATAATCTTCCATTCTATGTACCAAGCGCAACCTTAAATGCTCTTGAGACGTTTATTATGACCGTTCATAAGTAGTCTTTAGATTTAAGCATCTTGTGTTTGCATATATATATATATATATATATATATATAGTCAGTTATGTTACCGATGTTTTACTTAACAATATATTTTTAGGTATGGTTTTATATTGCTGATTTAAACTTTTTTATAGGAACATAAACTTGTATACTTAATAGCTTAGTTATTGCTCAAGCTAACAAAACATATCTTACAATATATGATAGGCTATACAATATGATATATAGAAAAATGATATACGATATAAATCACGATCGATTTGACAATTTTGGCTTTACCTGAATATTAGCATGACCCAAAAAATTCTAACATATTATACTTTTAATAAATTTATAATCTCTTAATCACTCTATTTACTGAACAATAGTTCGGTTGGTACGGCACTTTTCTCTCATTGTGAGATTGTAGGATTCAATCTTTAGGAGGGGAAGTGACCACAATTTAACGTTTTCGAGACAAATTCATGGTTCTTCTGGATGTGTATGTTGTGTGTTGTGAGTGTGGGTTAAGCTGACGGACTACTTCAGAAAGGAAAAATCATTCGATTTCAAGTTTTTGGGACCAAAAAAGTCCACCGGGCGGGTAAGTTTGGAGTTTTAAATGAAACTCATCTGAATAAATACAAGAGAGGCATAATTTCGTATCGGAGGTTTCTTTTACGTAGAAATTGAGTGCTTTAAAGAATAATCAATTTCTAACTTTTGATTTGAAAACAAATTTTCCAAAATAAAAAATAATAACAAAACGAGGAGCCAACTATTTTATTTTAATTTTTGCAACCGTCCATAAACATTTGGTGGGGTGGCCCAGCGGTTGCTGGGGATTAAAATTGATGACAACACAATAAATTGGGTTTACGATACTATCATTGAAGCATTTTTTGCTTTCTACTGTCGAGAAAGGATTTACAGGAGTTGCTTTTAGGATACAACATCCAAAGCATGTGTTCAATGCTTCGCACTGTGCTCGCTGAGAATTCCTTTGAAAACTTGATCATTTGACTACGAAATTAAAGTGTAAAGAGAAGGAGAAAAAATAGTTGTCCTTCAGAACAGTGAAATTAATTTTTATTCTTATTTTTCTGACCTGTAAGCCATAACCTATGAACACAAACACACCCACACACAGGGGATCCATGAATTTGCCTCTAAAACGTTAATTTGTGATCACTTTCTCTCCTACGGTTCAATACCCCGCAATCTCCACAAAAGTGAAAGTGCCCCCATGCTCAGTTGGTATGGCCATGAAATTAAGTTGGTATATATAAGAGTCTTGTTGGGAGAAAATCGATAACGGAACAATACTCGCGACAAATCAAATCACGCAACAACAACCACCACGCAATTAATCAATGAAAGATAAATAAATAAGTACGAGAATAAAATAAGAAATACAAACCAGATAGGCACAACAAATTTATTAACGGGGTTCATCTACCGTATGGATAGTCTCTGACAGAGCGGAATTTGCAAACGCCTACTAAAATCTTGAATTAAGTTTACAAACAACCATAGAAGATTTTTCTTAAATCTTTTTATTAGCCGTCACCCTCTCAATTACAATGATCTCTCAATTTAATGGCTTTCTATGAATTTATTACTGCCTCTGGCCGCAGCCCCTTTCAGAAGACCCTGAAGTTAATTGGCTCTGTTGATGGGAATTTGTGGCCGCAGACACTTAAATTAATTCCTCTACAATCTCATGGGTATTATATAACTAATATATGAGAATAACGGAGCAAAGATGCCATAGGAGCGGATTTCCTCCTATGGCGTCGAAAAAATACACTCTATCTCATTTTTTCCGACGATCGGTATCCACCATCTTCATCGTTATTATCTAAGACGTGTGTACACCAAATTTCATGTGATTCTACAGCATTTTCACCGTTGATTTAGCAATGTAAAATGTTCTATTGTCGGTAAACCGTTAATTTTGAACCCACTAAATCTACGGTGAAAAGGGCTTGCTCCATTAACCTCTTAATATATATATATAGAGAGAGAGAGAGATTAATGGAGGAAAGAGGCCATAGGAGGGGATTTCCTCCTATGGCGTGGAAAAAATATTACCTCCACCATTTTTTCGACGATCGGCAGCCATCATTATCATCGTTATCATCTAAGATGTGCGTACACCAAATTTCATGTGATTCCACAACTTTTTCATCGTTGATTTAGTGGGTTCAAAATTAACGGTTTACCGACAATAGAACTTTTTACATTACTAAATCAACGGTAAAAAAGTTGTAGTTACACATGAAATTTGGTGTACCCACATCTTAGATGATAACGATGAAGATGATGGGGGCCGATCGTCGAAAAAATTGGTGGAGTTTGTATTTTTTCCACGCCATAGAAGGAAATTCCCCCTATGGCCTCTTTTTTTCGTTATTCTCATATATATATATATATATATATATATATATGGCTTGCTCGTAGATAATGTGAAAATTTAAATTATTTAAATCTTTACAAAATCCAAACAGAGCCCAGTCAAATCCCATCTCCCACATGCAGCCGCCTCTTCACTTGATGATTGATGTTGGTCGGCTCTTCTTGGGTCCTGGACTTGGGCTTGAATTTTACTAATCAAAAATAACAATAACAATGTCCACCTTGATACAAAATGTCAACTCCTCTTTTTACGAATAAAATGGTACCACATTTTTATGTGCTTCGTCTGAGAATGATATGCCGTGTTCTTCGCCAAATGTATCGTATTTTGGCTGTCGTTCCACAAGGTGTTGAGATCTTGTTTCATGCCCAATTCTTCAAGTAACCCTTGTAACCATATCATCTCTTTACTGGCTTCTGTGATCGCCACATACTTGGGCTCTGTAGTCGACAATGACTGAGAGACCCAACTAACCACTGTTCTACGAACCGTGAATACATACCCCGCTGTGCTCTTCCCACTATCTCGATCTCCCGAATAGTCTATATCAACGTACACTTTCACCTTTAGAGAGACCCCTGAAACATATACAGTGACTTGACGTACCCCTAAGATACCTCAACGTCCAGTTCACCGAATTCCAATGGTTCTTCCCCGGATTATATATATACCGGCTAACAACTTCCACTGTATGTGCAATGTCTGGTCTCATACTCACAATTGTTCACACCAGAATATTGCATTTAATACCGTCCATTCTTCTGCTCGTTTATTTATAGACAGGTGCTTTTGATCCGTATTTGCAACATATTTAGAGGTTACAGGTTTCTAGTCCAAATTAACGCAAACCATACAAAATCTCCACAGTTATGACAAAATCCAGAACATCTTCCACAAACAGATAAAAGCCGGATTCCGGTCATCCGTATCCGTCTAGTGCCGCTTACCAGTTCAAGAGACAAGACAAATAACAGCGGTTTTTCGCGTCTCGGATAAGCACAAAGCACGAGAGGGGCAGCACAAGATTCAATGGGTGAGCGGAGCTCGAGGGAGATAAAGATCAAATGAATTAAAAGTGAAACCATTTTGGACTGTTAAAAATCTCAAGAAATATTGGAAGTATTTTGCAATTTAAGACCTGTCAAACACAAGAAAAAAGCAACACAAGAAACCTCACAAAAAAAGACAAATCAACTCCTCGAAAGTGCCGTGGAACCGCAACCAATAAGCCATTTACGCGGCGGTTCCGCGGTCGAGTTGACTCGGAGTCATATGAATGTTTTGGATTATTTTGGTAATTACATTGGGGCTCAGAATATGGGTCTAGGGTTTCAGATCTCTGTTTATAAATACTCCAGTTTTGTTCCCAAGTGAGAATGCTTCTTTTTAGTTATATTTTAGTGTATGTTAGTTTGTATTTCTTCTTCTTCATCATCTTTCCTCCATTAAAGTGTAGTGAGAGCTCTTGAGTGGAAGTTAAATGAAGATTAGGGCTTTTTATTATCTTGTATCTTTATTTCTTGTATTGCAATTTCAATTTCTAGTGTAATTTTAATTATTGTTGTTAAGTAGTTGTCTTTTCTTTTCTTGTTTTGTTTTCCTTCTCTTATTATCCGTATTTTCAAGCCATGATACTCGACGGAGTCTCTTGCTTAGGTGAGGGCTCAAGCAGTTAGCCAGCTACCATTTTGTAAAGCCGTATTTTTACCTTTCTTTCTTTTCTTTCTTCTTTTTTTGTTTTTATTTTCATTTAAATGTGTGAATAATTTCCACACTTGTTAGGAGCTAAGGAAGGTTAGTATGAGAGACGGAAAAATCCCTTGTGCTTCTCTTCGCCAAACATCCTAAAATAAAGCTAGACCAAACTAATGCAACCCCCTCACTTAGGCGCGCTATACGTGACATATAGCCGCGACCTAAGTCGAGAAGTCCTTTGGGCGCACTACAACGTGACATGTAGTTGTAACTTAATTGGATATATGGTTGCGGGTGTTTGGTGTAGGACTGGAAATAAGCGCACGTAGCGGACGGATAAGGGGCACTAGGAATGGATTTAGCGTTGGAAAGCTTACTTAAATTCGCAAATCTCATTCCTATGTCCTCCTAATCCCCGCTACTTTCTATTATCCCAACTTCATTTTAAGAATGGTAAAAGAAAAGCACAAGACTAATTCTAACTCTACTAACCAAGCTTAACCCTAACAAACTTACTTGAACATAAATACGATCACTTAGGATAGACTTGAACACATATATACATTCTTTCATTAACTCGTCTAAAACAAGAACGTACATACTGCCATCTCCCTGTGGATCAACACGTGCTCAACCGGATAGCTGCAAAGTGACACCGTCTTGATTGCGGTAAGTAAAGAACGAAAGTATAACTTATATCATAAAACGTATCGCGTTTCCGCTGACAATCAAATGGCGTCGTTGCCGGGAACCAGAATATTGCATTTAATACCGCCCATTCTTCTGCTCGTTTGTTTATAGGCAGGTGCTTTTGATCCGTGTTTGCTATATATTTACAGGTTACAGGTTTCTAGTCCAAAGTAACGCAAATCATACAAAATCTCCACAGTCATGCTAAAATCCAAAACATCTGCCACAGACAGATAAAAGTCGGGTTCCGGTCATCCGTATCCGTCCAGTGCCGCTTACCAGTTCAAGAGACAAGATAAATAACAGTGGTCATTCGTGTCTCGGACAAGCACAAAACATGAGAGGGGCAGCACAAGATTCAATGGGTGCGCGGAGCTCGAGGGAGATAAATTAAAGTCAAATGAATTAAAAGTGAACCCATTTTGGACTTTTGAAAATCTCAAGAAATATTGGAAGCATTTTGCAATTTAGGACCCGTCAAACACAAGAAAAAAGCAACACAAGAAACTTCACAAAAAACGACAAATTAACTCCTCTAAAGTGCCGCGGAACCACGACTAATAGGCTATTTACGAAGCGGTTCCACGGCCGAGTTGACTCGGAGTCATATAAAAGTTTGGGGTTAGTTTGGTAATTACATTGGGACTAAGAATATGGGTCTAGGGTTTCAGATCTCTGCATATAAATACTCCAGTTTTGTTCCCAAGTGAGAATGCTTCTTTTTAGTTAGATTTAATGTAGGTTAGTTTGTATTTCTTCTTCTTCTTCATCTTTCCTCCATTAAAGTGTAGTGAGAGCTCTTGAGTGGAAGTTAAATGAAGATGAGAGCTTTTTATTTTCTTGTATTGTAATTTCAATTTCTAGTGTAATTTTAATTATTGTTGTTAAGTAGTTGTCTTTTCTTTTCTTATTTTGTTTTCCTTCTCTTATTATCCGTATTTTCAAGCCATGATACTCGACGGAGTCCCTTGTTCAGGTGAGGGCTCAAGTAGTTAGCTTGCTCCCATTTTGTAAAACCATATTTTTACCTTTTTTTTCTTTCTTCTTGTTTTGTTTTTATTTTCATTTAAATGTGTGAATAATTTCCACACTTGTTAGGGGCTAAGGAAGCTTGGTATGAGGGACGGAAAAATCCCTTGTACTTCTCTTCGCCAAACATCCTAAAACGAACCTAGACCAAACAAACGCAACCCCCTAACACTTAGGCACGCTATACGTGACATATATCCTCGACCTAAGTCGAGAAGTCTTTTGGGCACACTACAACATGACATGTAGTTGTGACTTAATTGGATACATGGTTGCGGGTGTTTTGTCTAGGGCTGGAAATAAGCGCACGTAGCGGATGGATAAAGGGCACTAGGAATGGATTTAGCATTGGAAAGCTTGATTAAACTCGCAAATCTCATTCCTATGTCCTCCTAATCCCCGCTACTTTCTATTATCCCAACTTCATTTTAAGAATGGCAAAAGAAAAGCACAAGACTAATTCTAACTCTACTAACCAACCTTAACCCTAACAAACTTACTTGAACATAAATACGATCACTTAGGATAGACTTGAACACATATATACATTCTTTCATTAACTCGCCTAAAATAAGAACGGATATACTACCATCTCCCTGTGGATCGACCCGTGCTCAACCGGATAGCTGCAATGTGACACCGTCTTGATTGCGGTAAGTAAAGAACGAAAGTAGAACGCATATCATAAAACATATCGTGTTTCCGCTGACAATCAAATGGCATCGTTGCCGGGGACCAGAATATTGTATTTAATACTGCCCATTTTTCTGCTCGTTTGTTTATAGGCAGGTGCTTTTGATCCGTGTTTGCTACATATTTGCAGGTTACAGGTTTCTAGTCCAAAATAACGCAAATCATACAAAATCTCCACAGTTATGCCAAAATCCAAAACATCTGCCACAAACAGATAAAAGTCGGGTTCCGGTCATCCATATCCGTCCAGTGTCGCTTATCAGTTCAAGAGACAAGACAAATAACAGTGGTCATTCGTGTCTCGGATAAGCACAAAACACGAGAGGGGCAGCACAAGATTCAGTGGGTGCGCGGAGCTCGAGAGAGATAAAGGTCAAATGAATTAAAAGTGAAGCCATTTTGGACTGTTGAAAATCTCAAGAAATATTAGAAGCATTTTGCAATTTAGGACCCGTCAAACACAAGAAAAAAGCAATACAAGAAACCTCACAAAAAACGACAAATCAACTCCTATAAAGTGCCGCGGAACCGCAACCAATAGGCCATTTTCGCCGCGGTTCCGCGGCCGAGTTGACTCGGAATCATATGAAAGTTTGGGGTTATTTTTGTAATTACATTGGGGCTCAGAATATAGGTCTAGGGTTTTAGATCTCTACCTATAAATACTTCAGTTTTGTTCCTAAGTGAGAATGCTTCTTTTTAGTTAGATTTTAATGTAGGTTAATTTGTATTTCTTCTTCTTCATTATCTTTCCTCCATTAAAGTGTAGTGAGAGCTCTTGAATGGAAGTTAAATGAAGACGATGGCTTTTTATTATCTTGTATCTTTATTTCTTGTATTGTAATTTCAATTCCTAGTGTAATTTTAATTATTGTTGTTAAGTAGTTGTCTTTTCTTTTCTTGTTTTGTTTTCCTTCTCTTATTTTCCGTATTTTCAAGTCATGATACTCGGCGGAGTCTCTTGCTTAGGTGAGGGCTCAAGTAGTTAGCTTGCTACCATTTTGTAAAACCGTATTTTTACCTTTCTTTCTTTTCTTTCTTCTTGTTTTGTTTTTATTTTCTCTTAAATGTGTGAATAATTTCCACACTTGTTAGGGGCTAAGGAAGGCTAGTGTCACGCCCCGCTTTCCAGAGTACGCAAGATTGGGCACGTGACATAGCCAACCATACTACCTGTGGGTAGGAAGTATCCATCCACAGTCACATTACGGCTGTAGAGTTATCAAGAACAAGATAAATAAACTAATTTAACACATGTCCAAATCCATAATAACAAGAGTCAATAAACAATAAGTGCGGAAGCAAATGATCCAATACAATAAATAAACAGTACGTCCCATAATGCGGGCTCACATCTGGAAATGAAATGAAATAAATAAACTAAACACTATGGGACTCACAGATCAGCCTGCTGGCTGAAGTACTACTGCTCGGTCGTCGACAGTGGTAAGGAATCTGGGCCATGCAAAACCCAGACGTCGGCGCGTCATGTCAACCAATAATATAATATGAACATGGTAATAAGCAATGCAGGGATGAACATGAATAAAGCAGTACTATGAAATAACAGTGCAGGGTAATGTGCAGTGGTAACTAAACTGTCCTATCAGGTTTCTACTCTATGGTCTTTGAAATCAATTGATGACTCGTCGATGTAACTCGATAGTATCCCGTGCATGCCCGGGACCACGGTCAAGACCCTCGGGGCTGAATCCGAGACGTGCCGCTAGGCAGTAAAAGGTAGCAGGATGGACGAGTGATGTCAGCATCATCACTCCCGGACTGGCCAAGCCCGTAAGACTGATCAGAACAGGTATCGAACTGTTGAGTTACAAGTCGGTTTCACCTTTGATTTCCCCATACCCCCAAGCTATGTATGTCAGGTCAGGTATTCAGTGATCGAGAACTAATGCCAACACAGGATCAGGTAACAGGTCGGGTTTGTCTGGATAGACAACAGGAATGGTCCATGAGGACCCCAAGTCAGGTTTGTTGGCATTAGGCATGAGATCAGGTAACAAGTCAGGTCATGGTAAAATAGGTTGAGTCGGTATGTATATATATGTCATGTGTAGCAAGGTCAGGTCAATATGTAGTGCAATCGAGTATGTGCTCACAACAGGTATACAATCGAACAATGAACAGCAGCGAGAATTTAAATTAAACGGCAATAATAGTCGCTTAATCACAATGGTGCTTTGTATTATCTTTATTAACAGGTTCAAGCACCCTTGGGGTGCAATAATCACAGGGTAAAGCAATATCAATAACGTAAGGCAATGAAGCTATATGAAATTAAAACTAAAGCATAGATAATAGTCACATGGATGATCTAACAAATTAAGCAAGGACGTTCTACTTGGTTTAGTTAGTCAAAGCATGGATTAATAGTAGACCAATTAATTACACGAAGCTACTTTACTGATTCAATATTAAAGATAATTGCAACCATCAATTCTAAGCTATACTATACTATCGATATCACCATCACTGTGTTGTTATATATTCAATAATATGATATTCAATGCATAGCAAGACTCGATCATGTATATTAGCATGTTAGAGCAAGTATTCGGATACTTGCCTCGACGGTTTCGCAAACCGGAAAACACGAATGCAACGTCGGCGGAAAACACGAGACGGATGCACGGGCCACGGATCGAGTCCAAACAGCGAACAGCGGGACCACACGGACCAGAGTACTTCGCTGGAGAGTCGGGTCCAAACGTCGGCACGGCCGGAATCCGGCGAAATGTCAAACGGCGACCAAGTTAGCAAAATACGATACACGTATACTAAAGACCAGCGAGGGGGTTAACACAAATGGAAAGGTAAAGAGATGTTTACAGGGAAGAACCAGGGGGCAACCACGACGGGTTCGACGGCGATGGGGCGCCGGCGAGGCAGCGACGGCGGCAGCAAGGCTGAAGGTTGCTGGAGGTCGCTGGAATCGAATGATGCGGTGAGTAGAAGGGGTGCTGGCCTGCTCTGGTGTTCAGGAGGAGAAGGAGGTGGTCGGCGGTGGCTCTGGCAACGACGGCGAGGGTCGACGGCGCTGTTTCCCGGTGACAGGGTTGGTGTTAGGGTTGGGCTCGGGTTTGTGGCAGCGCCGGCGAGGGAAGGAGGAGGAAGATGGGGAGGTCGGGACGAGGGTGAAGAGAGGAAGTCTCTGGCGTCGTCGGCGATGGGAGGCGGCGGCGACGGTGGGCACCGCGTGCAGGAGGTGGCGTCGGGGTTGGGTTGCAGGCACTGAAGGAGGGAGGAGAGGAGGTAGGGGGTGCGGTTAGGCTGTGGAGGCGAGGACGGTGACGGCGAGGTCGCGGGGAGGTCGACGGCGAGGGCACGAGGAAGCTAGGGTTAGGGTTCGGTGAGGTTCGCGATTGGTTCTGTGAAGACGAGGACGTGGTTTATAAAAGATAGAGAGAGAGAGATTGTTAGAGAGAGAGAGAGAAAAAGATTAGAGAGAGAGAGATTGTTAGAGAGAGAGATAGAGAGAGATTGAGAGGCGGAGAGAGAGGGAGAGAGTTGGTGGGGCCCACGAGGGATTTATTCCCTCGTGATTGGCTGAGGAGGCGTACGGGAGTTAAAAGGAAAATTTTTAAAGATTATAAAAAGATTTATACGTTAATTGTATAGCAGAAATATATATATTATATGGTTTAAATATATTTAATTAAATGGGCATTTCGGCGCTAAATGAAACATTTCCAAATCGCGCCCGGTTTGTGCCCAAATGTTTCAAATTCAAATTATAGGATTTTAAGCGAGTTCCAAATTTTGAAATGAGGTGTTTTATGATTAAAATGCATGCCCCCAAGTCGGACACTTGCACGCGCGCGTAGTCGTCCAAACTTGCCCGTTTCACCGAATGGGACGAAATCTCGACGCGCGGACGCTACCACGCGACTAGTGGCGACGAGTAGGCCAACATGGATATTTTTAATTTCATTTTAGGTGTTAAAATTTGTTATATGCCAAAATGACCTAACCGGTTAAAATTTAGCAAAAAGCACCAAACAACCAGGATAATTGAAATGAGCAAAGTATAACACTCAACTAGAACCAGAAATAGTATTATTGGGCTTGGGTGTTACAGCTAGTATGAGAGACGGAAAAATCCCTTGTGCTTCTCTTCGCTAAACATCCTAAAACGAACCTAGACCAAACAAACACAACCCTCTCCCTTAGGCGCGCTATACTTGACATATAGCCGCGAGCTAAGTCGAGAAGTCCTTTGGGCGCACTACAACGTGACATGTAGTTGTGACTTAATTGGATACATGGTTGCGGGTGTTTGGTCTTGGGTTGGAAATAAGCGCACGTAGCGTACGGATAAGGGGCACTAGGAATGGATTTAGCGTTGGAAATGAAAGGTAATCACAACCAAAGAATTTGTAACCGCAATCAATCAACGGTGTCGATGTAGCTCGTTAATGAATACAGATCGTCCACTGAGATGCGAGTACTTGTTCAATCTTTCTTTAGATGAGTCGAAATGAAAATATAAAAGAAAATTCAAGTAATAGATTCAAGACTTAATTAAGTTGTCATTTCAAAAAAAATCAAGAAAATATATCAAGGATCAAGAAATCAAGAAAGTGTCCAATATCAATGTGAATTATCAAGAATATGAAGAATAACTTATAGGAATCGATCGAATTAGTAGCAATGATGAATACTAAAAATTACGAATCTTATCTATTGATAAATTATAGCTAGATCGATGACGATGAATGAAGATTAGGGATCTATTGAAGAAACTAGGGTTTCTCCTGTTAGTTATATGTATGCCCTAGGGGCCATTACTGTACATACGATGTATATTCTAGTGGATGCTTGGACATATATAGGGAGGACTTTCTTGCTCGACATGATAATAAGCTATCTGGTTGCTCTTTATCTTAACATGTACTCTGATTGTCTCTATGTTACATATTGATAAAGCCCTTAGGATGAGTACTTGACTACCAGGACTATGATGCAGATCATACTAGTGGGGACAGTGTAGTCGTCAAGTACATCCTTCAAATATTCCTAGTCGTAGGTGTATCGAGACAGGGCATCGATATACCAAAGTAGACTAGCGTATGCGCTTCTTGACCCATATGATGGGCAATGGATAATCCCATATCCATTGGGGTTTGATATCAGAGAAGGTATACGGGTGCTCAGTAGAGACTGGGTACACTCGACGGACTTGCCGAGAACTCCCAGATGGTATTATACCTCACGTCAGATGGCAGTTCTCTGGTGACACTAGTACATGTTAGTCTGTAGACCCGAGATCGTCATAGAGTCTTGTGTGATTCCCACTGTGCTTTGATTTCCATCATACCGCATCCAAGAGGGCATGAAAAAAGGTGGCTTTTGGGTACAGTCCCGAATCACATGGAGGCAATGAGCGATAGGAGACGTTTCGTCTCTCCCGGTATAGGAGTTGATGTTGCGCTGTGTTCGATTGGCTATAACTGGAAATCCCTGGCCAGGGCTGCTGAGATTTACTGGTAAGTGTTACCAGTAGTTTCTCGAACTGTTATGGACCTCATATCGACACGACTTATCAAGCTATTGGGGTCAGACGTTTTACCACCCCTAGGAGAGATATGTGACATATCAGACGAAAAGACCGGACTGTACAGGAGTGTTACTGGTTGGATTCATGGGAGTATGTACATGCTTGCTTGTTGATTTTCTGATTGCTCAATACCTGTGTGGCTGTTACATTTAGCTGACTGCTTGCAGCTTGTGGGTGTTTGATATGATCATCACCTACTGCCGGCGTATTGATGATTCTTTAGAGTCCTACACAGAGGTTTCCTGGCTCAGGCAAAACGGAGTAGGAGCACATATGTGATATGTGCGGGACCGGGAATAATGCGTGTATGCGACACCGTATTAGATTCTAGCGATATGTGATATCGGCCGGGTATATATGATATAGCAGGTTCATCGGATCAAGTGTTGATTCGATGAACTGATACAGATTATATTAGTCGGTTGTTTGTGAAATAGCCGGATTATCGGATCAAGTGTTGATTCGATAATTTAATGTATAATTATATATTTGATATATTAAATTACATTAAATAATACAAGCCCACTTAAAGATTCTTTTTCTCAATCGGGTAATACATTGATATATATGTGATATATGTTAATTGTATTATTTTATTTTGTTAAAAAATATATTATATATGTGATATATAATATTGTAACAAGTTAAGGTTACAAATGCAACATGTTTTGTGGAGTTTAAACATGGTTAGGGTTTGGATTAGGGTTAAGCTTTCTTGAAGCTTCTAGAAGCTTTGCTTTTGTTTTAAGCAAAGATATTTTGGTTGATATTTCTTAACCAAACCCAAACCCTTTACCATGGTTAATTCTCTACATGGGTTAAGTTATCATTCTTAACCCATGGTTGCAATTCTAACCTCACACACTTTTCATTATTCATCACAAATAGATTCTTCTTCTTCTTCCTCTTGAAAAAGCTTTCTAGTTTTTTCATAAGTGATGAAAATGAGTGAGAAATTGAAAACAAATGAGAACTAAATTCCTACTTCATTATCCCCATCTATTTTTGCCACTTAGATTAGGGTGTTTGCTTTGCTAATACTTGATTAGCAAAGCAAGAGTTTGGGTTTGAGTTTCTTCAAGGTAGATCATCTATGTTAACGAAGATCGGAAGAAAGCTTGTATCTTTCTCTTCTTAGAGCCTCTCTAGAGTCCGGATACATGATGATCGCAGCGAAGGGACCTCAACACGGAGCTTTTGAAGTGAAGGACCGGACTATAAAGGTTGTAATCCCTTTCTCTTAGAAGTAAAGTTGTTTACTTGCTTATTGTTTCGCTTAATCTCTAGTCTATGATCTTGGTTAGGGTTGTTCGGCACGTCTAAATTTTAAATCGGGCATGGTTGATACCTTGTAGAACCTTGTGAGAGTGTCTAGTAACCCTACAGTGGTATCAGAGCCAAGTTAGAGCTTTAGGCGATGTCTAGACGAAATTAAAAGTCTGATCGAACCCTGAAACCCCGACACGAACCCCTTCTCTGTAAATTTTTAAAAATGTTGATTTTTTCGTATTAAAAATACTCAGAAAAATAAGAAGGGAATTCTAAGAATTACTGTGAAGTACGAAACCCCAACTCCATCACGGGAGCACGGAACCGCGGCCAAATCATGGGTTTGGCGGCGGTTCCGCGGCCACCATGAGGAGTCACGAACTCGTACTTCAAGGTATGATTCTTGGGTACTTTTTCATGCTTCTGGGAATTTTTAATTTTACTCAAGTGTTGAGTTTTCTGGAGATCTTTTGTAATTGTTGATTCGATCGGAAAGTTTAACTTCGTTTAAGTTTTTCCGGGTAATTTTAGAACGTGTTAAAAAGTTCGACTGGATATCAATAACTCACTTTTTTCCCTATCGGAAAATTTTCAAGTGTTGGATATTTCCTCGAGTTTGAAACTTCCGGAAAATTATGCAAGTAACGCGGTGGACCCTCTAGAAAAACACAAACCTTAACTCGATTATGTGACCGTCTGAACCGCCTCTAAACCTTAGGGTTTGAGGCAGTACGGCGTTGCCACATGTGAGGCGCTGGTTTGACCCTTCTACGGCTGGACCATTGGTACTGTGGCATGTGATGGATACTTTTGAACTCCGCTCAAGTGTTGAGCTATTTGGGAAATCTTGGGTGTTTGTTTATTCGATAAGAAAGTTTAACATTGTCTATTTATCTGGAATGGAATACAATATTTGGAATCCACAAGTAGTTATGAGATAACTAATTTGAATGTTATAAATCTAGCGGTTTAGTCTCATTTGATCGGTTGCCACGGGATTTTGATGTGATCAAAAGTCCGTCGCAATCACGTAGCGTACGTGGATACTCGCCGGGTAAACTTAATAGATAGCCATGCCCCATAACCCTGACCAAGTGACTGTAGGAGAACCCCGTCGCCAAAAGCATCCGGTCAGGTGCTCGCGGCAGCGGTGTTCTGCCTTAGTGCACTTTGTCGACAGCATTCGGGGGTGCGGCTGTATACTAAAGTTTTCGACGAGCATTCGATCAGGATGTCGGGAATCTTGTTGAATTGCCCGACTAAATATTGAAAAGTTTTTTCGAGATCGAGACTAAAATGTGGGGTTTATAATTGTTAGGCATAAGATATCTAAGGAATTCATTTTGTTAGGCATGTGATGTCTAAGGAGGTTGCGGATTCCAACTGTTGTAGTTTTACACTTTTTTTTCTGCGACCGTAAGTGTAATATGTGGTGTATCGCCGGTTTCGTTGCTATACATCAACGACAATTGGGATATGCATATTTACTTACGTTGATGATATGTGATATTATGTGTTGTTGTGATATGTTATATTGGATCGTCGTGTTTAAATAGCCGGGGGTTTTATGTGAGATGAGAGTTTTTCTTTTTTATTCATGTAAAATTCATTGTATGTAATATTCTTTTATTGGGGCACTTCCGGGCTGAGGATGATGTCACCATTGTATATTATTTACTTTTCCGCATTAGGTAGACCCAAGGTGGGGAGCACAAGTAACCGGGTTCTAGGGTCCAGTGGGAGACCATCTCGAGGAGTCGAGACCGGGTCTCCTAACCCTTGAATTGGCAGAGTTGCTTGCCGCTCTTGTAGGGGTCTAGGGATGTGGGTTTGGCTATTCATCGCGACCGTGGAATCCGTGTTTTATACAGGCTCGTATTAAAACACGGACCTCCTAGTATATCCAATATTTCATATATGTTCTTCTGCTGCAATGTTCTGTGATGAGATCATATTACTGCCTGAGACGAATGTTTATATTATATATATGAGATATATATTGTATATTGCAGATTTCGTTTCAAAAGTGATGCTTGTAGAGCATAATAAAATGGGACTTCATTAATGAGATTAATGAAATAAAAGAAACCTAAAGATGTTATAGAAACTTGTTTAAAAACTGGTAGCTCTAGTTCTTTCTTTGCATAGCGTTGTTCCTTATAGAACATCCAGCACCTTATTCGATAAGGAAAGAGCCGAGATCCTTTCACCGGGGGTGACCTCTTTAGCGAAACTAGCAGATACTACAAACTCGGTTTGTCTTTTGATTGTTCAATAGTTTTTGCTTTGCATAGTGATATTTGTGAAATATCCTGCACCTTATTCGATGAGGAAAGAGCCGACGATCCCTTCACCGGGAGTGACCTCTTTAGCAAAACTAGAAAAGGCCTAAAAAACACTCCATTTAAAATCACTCGATTCTACAACGATATCAAGTTCATTACGCAAAGGGTTTTCTTAAAAACCTGTCGTAGCCCTCCGTCATTTCAGATAAGTGATAGTTAGTATTCGTGCTGCGTTTGTTGGCCTTTGTCAAGGCGTAGTGTGCGGTAGCTGATTACTGCTTATCTGTATAAGAATATATGCGATTGAGTTAGGGTAGTCGTGCGACCTTATTGGCCTTTGTCAAGAGTCGTGCGGGTGGGTTTAATTCTATCAAAAAATGACGGGTTGAACTTGACTAGCATCTTATGGTTTGTTGGCCTTTGTCAAGGTCATAGGAGGTTAGGGGTAAAATATTATTGGGAATTTCAAGTGTTGAAATTTACAATGAGATTGCGTACCTTCTATGAGATAGTTGGATCCCGATACCCGCTGCGAGTAAGAGTTACTCCTGGGAGAGTTTTACATATTACAATTAGCCGATCAAGTAGGTGTCTAGAAAGGTGTCAATGGGGTTAAGCCCCTGGGAAAAAGAGTTTTACTTTAATTAGGTCCGTGCGAAAGTACGGGAAACCTCCCTCAAAGTACCGGTACTGGCCTGGCTGAAAGATTGGCGAACTTGTAGCGTGTAATTAATCCCGTCTAGTCTTTCTTTTTAGGGTTTGAAGGAAAATTTGACTAAAACAATGGGAGACATCCTGATTAGATATATTTATAACCAATCTAATCTTGCAAGAGCATACGCTGAGTGTTTTGTTCTCTCTCTCTCTCCAGGTAGCGACCATGTCACGCCTTAATCAAGATAACAATACGGATGTATTGACCGAACCCGCTTGTTATACTGTGCTAGGAAACGTTGGTGCCGCTCTATCTTATAATTGTTATTAGATAGAGCAGGAAATAGGGGATTACCAGAATTCCCGTGTCGCCCAAACGAAGAAAGTGCATGCTGATGCATCTTCTTCGGGTATGTTCATTACAAAGAACTGTTTCTCAGTATCCTTTACGTCCTGTGTATGAGATGCCGGATCAGGATCCCGCATATGTAATCTGTTACATGAGCTACAGATAGGTAGAGAACTGAGAACGGGTGATAAGTTTCAAGAATTGGAAATGATGCAATTGTTGCAAGCCAAGTTTGTTGGCAGTTATCACCCTGTATTACCAGAATACATTGATTCTGAACGAATATTATTAGATACCGAACCTGATATACAACATCATATCATTCTCTTTATTTAGTAAAGAAGGATATAATTTTGTATTGTTGGATAATGTTTTGAACATTTCCTATATCAAGAGTTGATCGGTTCAGGTACGTTATCTAAAAGCATATACGTTCTAAATCAAACTACAGTTCTTAGTGTATAGAACACATAAGAGGAAGAGTTCAGAAATGAACGAATCCTTCTTGAGGCATTGTAGACTAGGTCATATCAATGCGACCCGACTAGCTAAGTTACATTTAGATGCATATTTAAATTAGTTTAAATTTATATCTTGTGAAACTTGCCGATCATGTCACAAAGATAAAATGACCATAGCTCTGTTTATTGGAAACAGAGAAAGAGTTAGTGAACTCTTGGGATTGATAGATGATGATGTATGTATGGTCCCCTGTCTACACATGCCAGGACCGGTTCTTTGTATTTCATTATATTCACTGATAATCTTTCAAGATTCAGACAAGTGTTCCTGTTAAAACACAAGTCCGAAGCTTTTGAGATATTCACAGAATATAAGTTAGAAGTAGAGAACCAAAAACGGGTATAAGTATTATGTCCTTTGATGAGATCAAGGAGGAGAATACTTGAGCACGAAATTCCTGGACTATTCTAAAGGAGAATGAGATTCTCTCTCAGCATTAATCCTCCGTATCCATCACAACACGTCGGTGTATCGGGGAGGAGCAATCACACCCTATTAGATATGATGCGCTCTATGATGAGTACTACCGAGTTTCCTATTTCCTTTTGGGAGTTATACACTTGAGAAGCTGCATACCTATTGAATAGGGTTCAAATCAAATCAGTTGCCTACCACTTCATATGTGATATGGAATGGGAATAACCCATATCTTAAGTATGTTAAGATTTGGGGTTGTCAGCCTATGTCTAAAAGCATAATCCGGACAAGCTCGAGGCAAAGTCAGTTCTGTGGACGTTTGTTGGATATCCCAGGCACTCGTAAGGGAATATCTTCTACCAAACTGGGAAACAAAAGGTGTTTTTGTTTCTCAGCATGCCACCTTTGAGAAAGGGAATTTCTTGTGAAGAAATTAGTGGTCATGAGGTAGAACTGGAAAGAGTTCCAGCTATACAAACTGCAGCTGATGATTTGGTAGAACCAAAGGATTCAATAGTTTCCAATGAACCTCAGCCTCTCCGCCGATATAGTAGGGTTCCTCACCCACCTGAGAGATACTTCGGTTTTCTCTATGACAGTGGGAGCGGGGATTGCATCATGAGATGATGACCCAACTTATTTCGAGCAGGCCATCAGGAGTAGGAATCTGTAAGAATGGCTGGATGCTAAGTGATCTGAGATGGAATCCTTATACACCAACAAAGTATGGACTTTGGTTGCTTTATCTGAAGGGTTAAATTCCCATCAGGAGCAAGTATATCTTGAGAAGATTACTTGGTGTACATGGAAAAGTTGAGACTTTCAAAGCTATGCTTAAGTCCATCCAGATCCTACTTGCAATTGCTACATACCATGACTATGATATCTGGCGGTTGGGTGTCAGGACTGCTTTTCTAAATAGTGATTTAAAAGAGAGCATCTATAAGTACACAGCCAGAGGGCCTCGTAGACAGCGGGAGAAGCGGAAAGATGTACAAGTTGTTTTATGCGATAAAACAGGCATCACGGAGTTGGAACGTTTGTTTTGATATGGTAGTTAAAGAGTTTGACTTCATCAAAATGGTAGATGAATATTGTATATACAAAAAGATAGTAGAGAGTATGGCGGCGATCCACGTAGAGTACGTGGATGACATACTCTTGATAGGGAAGGAGTTTCCTATGCTACGCTCGGTCAATCTCCTCTTATCACAAAGATTCTCCATATATGATCAAGATGATACCTCCTAAATCTTGGGTTATGGATCTATGAGATAGATCTAATTGGATGTTAGGATTCTCACTAGTTGTAGTAAGATGGTATCAATCGATCCTAGGGAGAATCACTGGAATGGTTCCAGGGTGGTAAGGTAGACTGAATGTCAGTCACAGGCATTGTCTTTACCCTCAGTGGAGGGAAGGTATGTTGGAAGAGTTCCAAGTTAGATACCGTGACATACTAGACGATAAAGGCATGATAAATCATTACCAAGGATGCTACCAAAGAAATAGTCTGGATGTACACTAGTTCATGAGATGAACTTCGTTCCTACCATTGTGTGACAATGGAGTTGTGGCTTAGGCCTAGGAACTCCCGTCTCATCAGAGATCCAGATATAATTCTTAGGCAATATCACCTGATCATGGAGATGGCTGATCTCCAGGGAGATCGAGGTTAGGAGAGTAGACACAGAGGACAATAGCGTGGATCCACTCACAAAGGCCTATTTCCCAGTAGAGACTTTTATGGGATGGTTGAGTATGATATACTTCAACCACAGCTGATTATTGGGTATGCGATACCACAACAGATAGCCCTAGTGCAAGTGGGAGATTGTTAGTTATATGTATGCCCTAGAGGCCATTACTGTACATACGATGTATATTGTAGTGGATGCTTGGATATATATAGGGAGGACTTTCTTTCTCGACATGATAGTAAGCTATCTGGTTGCTCTTTACTTAACATGTACTCTGATTGTCTCTATGTTACATGTTGATAAAGCCGTTAGGATGAGTACTTGACTACCAAGACTATGATGCAGATCATAGTAGTGGGGACAGTGTAGTCGTCAAGTACATCCTTCAAATGTTCCTAGTCGTAGGTGTATCGAGACAGAGCATCGATATACCAGAGTAGACTAGCGTATGCGCTTCTTGACCCATATGATGGGCGATGGATGATCCCATATTCATTGGTGTTTGACATCAGAAAAGGTATACGGGTGCTCAGTAGAGACTGGGTACACTGGACGGACTCGCCGAGAACTTCCAGATGGTATTATACCTCACGTCCAAGAGGGCGTGAAAAAAGGTGGCTTTTGGGTACAGTCCCAAATCACATGGAGGAAATGAGCGATAGGAGGGGTTTCGTCTCTCCCGGTATAGAGAGTTGAAGTTGCGCTGTGTTCGATTGGCTATAACTGGAAATCCCTGGCCAGGGTTGCTGAGATTTACTGGTAAGTGTTATCAGTAGTTTCTCGAACTGTTATGAAGCTCATATCGACATGACTTATCAAGCTATTGGGGTCTGACGTTTACCACCCTTAGGCGAGATATGCGACATATCAGACGAAGAGACCGGACTGTACGGGAGTGTTACTGGGTGGATTCACGGAAGTATGTACAGGCTTGCTTGTTGATCTTCTAATTGCTCAATACCTGCGTGGCTGTTACATTTAGCTGACCACTTTCAGCTTGTGGGTGTTTGATATGATCATCACATACTGCCGGCGTATTGACGATTCTTTAGAGTCCCACACAGAGGTTTCCTGGCTCAGGCAAAACGGAGTAGGAGCACATATGTGATATGTGCGGGACCGGGAATAATGCGTGTATGCGATACCGTATTAGATTCTCGCGATATGTGATATCGGCCGGGTATATGTGATATAGCCGGGTCATCGGATCAAGTGTTGATTCGATGAACTGATACAGATTATATTAGTCGGTTGTTTGTGAAATAGCCGGATTATCGGATCAAGTGTTGATTCGATAATTTAATGTATAATTATATATTTGATATATTAAATTACATTAACTAATATAAACGCACTTAAAGATTCTTTTTCTCACTCGGGTAATACATTGATATATATGTGATATATGTTAATTGTATTATTTTATTTGTTACAAAATATATTATATATGTGATATATAATATTGTAACAAGTTAAGGTTACAAATGCAACATGTTTTGTGGAGTTTAAACATGGTTAGGGTTTGGATTAGGGTTAAGCTTTCTTGAAACTTCTAGAAGCTTTGCTTTTGTTTTAAGCAAAGATATTTTGTAAAGATATTTTGGTTGATATTTCTTAACCAAATCCATACCCTTTACCATGGTTAATTCTCTACATGGGTTAAGTTATCATTCTTAACCCATGGTTGCAATTCTAACCTCACACACTTTTCATTATTCATCACAAATAGATTCTTCTTCTTCTTCCTCTTGAAAAAGCTTTCTAGCTTTTTCATAAGTGATGAAAATGAGTGAGAAATTGAAAACAAATGAGAGCTAAATTCCTACTTCATCATCTTCATCTATTTTTGCCACTTAGATTAGGGTGTTTGCTTTGCTAATACTTGATTAGCAAAGCAAGAGTTTGGGTTTGAGTTTCTTCAAGGTAGATCATCTTTGTTATCGAAGATCGGAAGCAAGCTTGCATCTTTCTCTTCTTGGAGTCTCTCTAGAGTCCGGATACATGATGATCGCAGCGAAGGGACCTCAACACGGAGCTTTTGAAGTGAATGACCGGACTACAAAGGTTGTAATTTCTTTCTCATAGAAGTAAAGTTGTTTACTTGCTTATTGTTTTGCCTAATCTCTAGTTTAAGATCTTGGTTAAGGTTGTTCGGCATGTCTAAATTTTAAATCGGGCATGGTTGATGCCTTGTAGATCCTTTTGAGAGTGCCTAGTAACCCTACATCTCCTTCACTATTCCTTATCTTTTCATTGATCATCATACGGATATAATCTCTAGCAAAGAAAATCATCAATAATTTGATCCCTAATTTGCAACGAAATAATCAAGAACTTGATCTCACTCCAAATTAGGTCATTGACAATTCTTTTTCCTAGAGTTCACAAATCTCATAAGACTTAAGATTAGTTTTAGGATTTCATCATCATTAGATCTACCGATTCTCTCGATTCCTTTACAAGCGGAGATTTCACCCACACATTATGAAAATTAAAGAATCAAGAACGAGAAATTTCATAATGCAAGATTGTAAAGAAGCGAGAATTACAATTATCACCTTTATTAAATCTCCTTCAAATTACACTTCTCTATTCGAGTTTACAAGACTAGCTCTCGATCGCACCTTTGAAAGGGAATTTGTCGTCGATCTTTGCTCGGCTCGATCTTCGTGAGACGTGGATCGATCGCGGATCTCTTGCTCTTGATGATGATCGGCGTTGCGATAAAAGATCTTCGATTGTCGCTTGATTTTGCTCTCAATGGATCTTGCTTTGATTGGATTTCAAGTTATGTCACTCAACTTGAATTGAATTGAATTATGGCTCAAATGTGTAATTAATGAACAATCCCCAAAATTGAGATCTAGATCCCCTTTTATAGCCTCAAATTAAGCTTCCTCCATGAGCTTGATTGTTATGCAGAGCCTTCCAGAAGATGCCACGTGGAAATGAAGATGCCACGTGGAAATGAAGCGTCTTGAGGAACCTAGGCGGTTACAGGGGAGCTTCTAGAAAAGTTTCGTCACCGGCACCCCCAACTCGGCCGCGGATCCGCAGCGGATCGGGCTGGATCAGCCGCGGTTCCGCGGCCGTTTAAGGAGATCTTTGCATCATGTTTCTGGGGTGATTTGATGTTTGTCTTTGGGTGTTCTTTTGATGTCTAGAATCATTTAATCTCTTCTGAATCTCCGCCAGATTTTAAGTATTTGACTTGCTGCGTTTTATTGGCAATTTTGCTATTCCAGTTATTTGACCTGAAGATTTTTCTGCACAAAATCTTGATGAAAAGTGTGGAGATGTACAATATCATGCGTGAAGTAATAAACATACAATTTCCCTCCAGAGTATCAATTATATATATAGCACGTGGTATTTGGTATTTTCCAGATGAATTTATAATCTGTGTTATATTTATAATAAACACCCTTAGATAGTTAAGAAGAGTAGGGAAATTGATGTGTTAAGAATGCAATATTTTCGATTGAACAAATTCCCCCAAACTTAATTGCGGTCGTCTCGAGCAAACATCTTTTATTCAAGATAAGGAGAAAATTTTATTAAGAAAAAGAAAAACTAACTAGCACACTTTCGTAGGCAACACGATTGCATTGAGTATATGCAATAAGCCTTTAAATCTCTAGGTGTCCCTAGTAGGAGGAGTTTTGACTCCTGAGGGTTTTCAGCGGATTGGACCCACAAAATCCTATAATAAAAGGAAGACCGTGAAAATTACATATAAAGATAAGAATTGTAAAAGAAAGATTTTGAAAATTAGAGTTTCCAACTATATTATCTTTTCGGTTGTCATGAGCCCTATCTTAATAGTCATGAAAAAATGTTAGAAATCACATCATCCCTCAATAAAACATCGCCTTTATTTTTCATTCCTATCTTTCTTCCAAAAACCGATTATATACCCCTACGTGTGTGTAAAGTACATCCCTACACTCGGAGAATTCAATTCAAACTATCATACTTTTATCCATCTATCTCAGTTCTGAATATTTAGATGGATTTGCTCACACATTTTTCATGCGACTGTTAATACTTCTTGAGGTACTAACCGATCGATTACTCGTGTGCTTACTGATTAGACGTAATTAGCAATTTCCTTGTCTTGCAACACCTAAGGCTTAGCTGTGACTCCTAAATCAGTTGTTCTAAGGCACTAGGTGATGAAGCACCCTTGCTATATTTCTTTTATGCTGCCTTGGTGATTACAAAACCAGTATTCATTTTTCTTCACCATTTTAACTTTTATTTTTCATTCATTATTTTCTTCATACTTTTGGCTTTTAGACAAGAGCATTTCAAGGTATCCTCTACTATCCTGAGTTTCAAGACGTGTGTAAGTACATATAGTAGGGTATCAACATGCAAATGTTTGGCTTCCAGAATAGGAACTATTTTTCAGACTTATTTTTATTCTCAGATTAGTGACTTCTTTCATCTTACTAACCCTTGGAACACGGCTCATAACTACTTATTACTAGTTTTGTTTAAGAAAACTCTAACTTTCTTATTTTTCTTAAATTTTTCCTATCTTTTAAATGTAATTTTTCACTTTCTAATCTTTTATTAACTTATTTATGTACACATTTTTTTATTATATTTTTTGTGCTTATGCAAAGTATGATGCAAAATGATGCGTAAATAAGCACAAAGCTCCCCCAAATTTGTTTACAACAGTGTCCTCACTGTTGCTATTTGTTAAATCTCAGAAACCTGTAAACTTGGGAGGAAAAATTTATTAATGGGGACATGAAATATGATCGTGAAAATCTCCCCCAAACTTATTCTTTATTTATGTACAATTTTTTTTTTACAATTTTTTTTTACAATTTTTTTTATATGTATGTACAAGTTGACTCACCTCCATTCTAAAAGATGAGATAATATTACCAAGACATGGAGGTGAGGTGGAGGAAAATTAGTTATTATAAAGAAGCTCCTGTAAAAATAGGAGCTCCTCCGAGGGGTCAGTGGAAAAATACGGTTTTAGTCTATGTCCATTCACTTAAATTGTACCGTTTTTTCTATCTTCGACTTCTACTGTCCCGTGCGGGTATACGTACCGCACAACAAATGGTCCTTTCCAACGAGATTTTAGTTTACCCGCATGAAGATGGAGACGTGAATCATAAAGAAGGACTTGTTGACCAGGTGTAAAAGTTTTTCTCAAAATGTTTTTATCGTGAAATACCTTAATCCGATTTTTTACAATCACAGTATTATCGTAAGCTTCATCGCGGAGTTCGCTTAGCTCATTTAATTGCAGCTTCCGAAAGTTGCAGGCTTGATTTAAGTCAAAGTTCAGTTCTTTAATGGCCTACATTGCTTTGTGTTCAATCTCGACCGGAAGGTGGCAAGACTTACCAAACACTAGATGATAAGGAGACATACCGAGATCAGTTTTAAAAGCAGTACGGAATGCCCAAAGAGCTTCTGTCAATTTGGTTGACCAATCTTTACGATTTTTAGAAACAGTCTTCTCCAGAATTAGTTTGACTTGCCTGTTAGAAATCTCAGCTTGCCCGCTCGATTGGGGATGATAGGGTGTGGAAAGTTTCTGGTTGATTGTATATTTCCGCATCAAAGTCTCGAAAGACCGATTATAGAAATGCATCCCGTTATCGCTAATGATAGCGCATGGGTGTCCAAATCGCGAAAAGATATTTTCTTTTAAGAACTTAATGACAACCTTTTTGTCATTAGTGCGACATGGAATAGCTTCAACCCATTTTAGACGTAATCAACCGCAAACAATATGTACAAATTCCCAAAAGAGTTGGGAAAAGGACCCATAAAATCAATACCAAAAACGTCGAAAATTTCAACCACCAGGATTGGTTGAAGTGGCATCTCATTTCTCCGAGAAATCCTACCCGTGTATTGACATTGTGTACAGGTTTTGCAATGATCAAATGCATCTTTGAATAAAGTCGGCCAGTAAAAACCGCATTGCAAAACCTTCTTCGCAGTCTTTCGAGGACCAAAGTGACCTCCACATGCCTGATCATGACAGAAAGATAGAACGCTTTTGAACTCATCATTAGGGACACATCTGCGAATGATCTGGTCAGGACAATACTTAAACAAATAAGGTTCATCCCAGTAAAAGTGTTTTACTTGGGATAGAAATCGATATTTGTCCTATTTAGACCATTCGCTGGGAATAAGTTCTGTTGCAAAATAATTCACAATATCCCCAAACCAAGGTTCGGTGGATACATCCAAGAGTTGTTCGTCCGGAAAAGAGTCATTAATTGGCAGGGTCACAAGTGAAGAAGAGATGGCGAAAGATGGTCGGCTACTACGTTTTCACATCCTTTCTTATCTCGAATAACAAGATCAAATTCTTCTAATAGAAGGATCCAACGTATTAACCTATCTTTAGCATCCTTCTTCGATAAAAGATGCTTTAAAGCGGAGTGGTCAGTGTACACAACAATTAGTGAGCCAATCAAGTAAGGACTGAATTTTTCTAATGCGAATACAACTGCCAAAAGTTCTTTTTTGGTGGTTGTATAATTAATTTGAGTATCACTCAGGGTCTTACTTGCATAATAAATCACACGTGGCGTCTTATCAATGTGCTGTCCTAAGATTGCACCAACAACAAAATCAGATGCATCACACATAAACTCAAACGGGTGGTTCCAATCAGGAGATGATAAAATGGGGGCTGTAGTGAGGGAATTCTTAAGTGAGTCAAATGCAGCATCACAATCCGAGTTAAAGTGAAAGGTTGTGTCCTTAGCCAAGAGAAGAGTTAAGGGCCTAGCAATTTTGCTAAAATCCTTAATGAATCTCCTGTAAAAGCTTGCATGGCCAAGAAAATATCGTATATCTTTGACGCATTTGGGATGAGCAAGGTTATGAATGACATCTATTTTAGCTCTGTCAACCTCAATGCCTTTTCGTAAAATGACATGTCCAAGCACAATTCCTTCTTGGACCATGAAATGGCATTTTTCCCAGTTCAAAGTTAAGTTCTTCTCTTTACAACGAGTAAGAACTGCGTCAAGATGAGATAGGCAGTCATCAAAAGAATCTCCGAATATCGAGAAATCTTCCATGAAAATCTCCGGAAAATTCTCGACCATGTCCGAGAATATCCCCATCATATACCGCTGAAATGTAGCGGGAGCATTGCATAACGCAAAGGGCATGCGTCTATAAGCAAAAGTACCAAAAGGATAAGTAAATGTGGTTTTTTCTTGATCCTTTTCGGCAATAGGGACCTGATTATAGCCAGAGTATCCATCCATGACACAATAATATTCACGTCCAGCTAAGCGTTCCAACATCTGGTCAATGAAAGGTAGAGAAAAGTGGTCTTTCCTCGTTGTAGCATTGAGTTTTCTATAATCAATATATACACGCCATCCAGTTTGAGCGCGTGTCTGGATTAACTCATTTTCCTCATTTGTTATGACCGTGATGCCAGATTTCTTAGAGCCTACATGAATTGGACTTACCCATTGGCTATCAGAGATTGGGTAAATGATACTACTGTCAAGGCATTTGACGATTTCTTTCTTTACCGCCTTCTTCATGACGGGGTTCAGCCGTCTTTGTGGTTCTCGGGTTGGCTTGGCTTCATCCATCAGATGTATATGATGTTCAACAATCAAGGGACTAATCCCTTTGATGTCAGCCATCGTCCAACCAAAAGCCTGCCTATTAGATCTCAAGATCATCAAAAGAGTGTTCTCTTGCTCTAGGGCTAAAGAAGCGGATATGATCACAGGTAAAGACTCATTCTCACCTAAATATGCATATTTAAAATGAGAATGTAGCAATTTGAGATCTAATGTCGGCGGAGAGACAATAGAAGGTGGGGTAAGTGAATGACATTCAGATTCTCGAAGAAGCTCATAGCCTGCAAAGGATACAGACCCGGAAGGTGAAAAGTCAAAATGTTCAGACTCAGAAGTGGACTCATCAAAATTTTCCTCACTAAGATGTGCAAGATCAAACATTGATGTGCTAATGTCATTGAGATCATCAAAACAAAGTTCATCAACTTCGCAGCTTTCGGGAGCTATCTTGTGGACAGAACAAACATCAAGAATGTGAGCAGAGGGTTTAGACGGCTAACTTCCAATATTATAAATGTTCAGCTCAATTGACATCTTCCCGAAGGATAGGGTCATAGAACCGTTTCGACAATTTATGACAGCATTGGAAGTGGCTAGGAAGGGTCGACCAAGAATCACCGGAATTTGGTTCCGTGGATTCGCTACAGGTTGTGTATCAAGAACAATGAAGTCTATAGGGAATATAAATTCCCCAACTTTTATCAACACGTCCTCCAGTTCACCCCTAGATTTGGTGATTGATCGGTCTGCCATTTGGAGAGTGCAATGAGCTGGTTTCAACTCTCCAATCCCTAACTGCTCGTAGACCGAATATGGAAGCAGGTTAACACTTGCGCCAAGGTCAAGTAAAGCACGGTTAATGTTTTTACCCCCAATAGAAATCGAGATTGTAGGACAGCCAGGGTCCTTACATTTCTTTGGTAACTGTGGGGTAAATTGTTGGATACAGTACCCTCAAAGTCAATTATTGGATCGCAGGTACGTGATTGCAAAGATTGAGGGAGGACCTATACCGATAGGACAATCTTACTCGAGATGATAGTATGCTATCTGGTTTGTCTTTATCATTGTGTGCATGCTTTAATTCACTATTGCATGTTGATAGATTCCATAGGATTCTTGCTTGATTGCCAGCAGTATATTGGCGATCATATACGTGGGAGCTGGGGTCTATAAGCACATCCTTAAAGTGTCCCTAGTCGTGGGAGTTTCTAGATAGGGCATCGATACTCCAGAGTAGACTAGTGTATACAGTCGAGACCCCGACGAGGGGCGGTGGCCGGTCTCACAAGCCATTGGTGTTAGTTGGTTCACCTAAGATGTATACAGGTGCTCATTGAGTTATGAGTACACCGGACAGGACTCGTCCGGAACATGCTAGTTGGTATTATACATATCGTCAGATAGTAGTTCCCAGGTGACATGTGTACAGGTTAGTTTGTCGACCTAAGATCGTCATTTGTCTCGTGTGAGTTACCACTGTGCTTTGATTACTACCCTACCACGGCTCAAAGGAGTCGTGCAAACAGGTTTTAGTTGGGTACAGTCCCGAGCCACATAGAGGCAGTGAGCGGATCGTCGGGGATTCGTCTCTTCCGGTATTGGGGGTGAGATCGCGCTGTGTTTAGGAGAGCCATTACACGAAATCCCTGGTCAGGGTAATCGAGATTTACTAGTAGGTATTCCAGTAGTTTCTCAGGGTGTTCTGGGCTACTCTCCGACACGACTTATACCGCTATTGGGGGTCTAACGTTTACCAGCCCCCTAGGCCCTATATGCGATACTCATAGACGAACGGACCGGACTGTATGGATATTGTCACTGTCAGGCTCAGTAGGGTTTCTGGATGAATTCGCTCGTCAGCTTCCATTCCGATCAATACATAGGCAACCGTTACGTACAGGCAGTACCTCTGACGTGCTAGTGGTTATACCCAGTGCCAGTGTATTGATGAGTCATTAGAGTCCCCCACAGACAGTTTCCCAAGTTCGGGCGAAACGTTGTAGAGGCCGTATGGATATATGGCGGGGTTCGATCATATCCGTGCACTTGAGTACGGATCATGATCGGACGGATAATACTAGCGGGCTTTGGTTTAAGCCGGATCCTAGTATTATATTATAGGAATATTTTTGTCTCATTGCATTTGTATTCGGTCGGAATACAAATGCGGGTATGTATTTACAGTTGAGGTGTAATCTCGTAATTCGTTACGGGATTATTTTGGGAGTTGCCAGTTTTCTTTTTTTCTGTCCCAAAACATCTTGATCATTGTGAGCTATTTGACTATGGGGCTCTGGGGGCGTTTTCCTGCAATTTTGGCAGCTTGGAAAAGGCAGGGGCTTTTTTGTGGCGTTTGAAATGAGTGAGCAATAGAATAGTTTTCATTTGTTTTTGGGAGTGGGGGTGGGGGGTCTCTGCAAATTGGGCAGCTCCTTTTGTGGTGGCTGATTTTCTTGCCATGGATTTCTGGCTGAGCACTATTGATTGGAATGGGCTGTGTTCATTCTTTTGAGGCATGGTGAGGTATTAATTTATTGTGGGGCATGGGCATCATTTATGGAGCATGGGCTTAGCTTAGAGTAGGTTAGGTGAGTGTGCTGTTGACATTTTAATTGGTGTGGGATTGATTAATTTTTTATATTATATATATTCCTACACTCACCTTTTCACTTGGAGCTCACCACTTCATTCAGAGAATTCCCAGAGAGCCATTTTTTTCTCTTCCTTAAAATCCCCAGTGAGCTATTTTGGTGGCCGGCCCCTTTGACAAAATGAGATGCACATTTTTCCAAAGTATTTTCCATAGCTCATTTGATCACAATTCCATTCTAATGGCAACTCCAATCTACCTCCACCCAAAAGCTTGGGTGTGTTGAGACAATATATTCCACACTATCTCTATTTCATTCTTGGACATGTCGGCTAGCAAACTTCATGTCCGAGTTGCCTCGGTCTTGAGGCGGAAGCCCGTATAAAGATTTTTTGACATGGTACCCCTTTGACGAGCGAGATCGGGAAGAGGACTTCGTCGACGCAACAACGGGGAGTTTGGCGTAGAGATTGAAGACCGAAGGACACGGATCGATCGGTATAATTTCTGAACTCCTTTACATTTCGCTAGTTTACGGTTAATGGAAAGATCCGGGTTTTTGGGTTGCGGTAGCGCCGTATCTGTAAAAAGTTTTTGTTCCGCATTTGGCGTTGGTTTGACGGCCGGGACGCCGCCGTACCCCAACAAAAAGCAGTGCTAACATTATTTGTCATGAAGAACTTTTTGGACACTTGAGTCTTCCTCTTCCTAGTGCACAAGTCCTTAAGAATTTTCGCATAAGACTAAACTTGTTGCATAGTATCTAGGAGAGGGATGTTGATATTAACCTGTTTAAAAATTTCCATAATTTTCTCCATATGTCGACTCGATTTGTTTCCCCTTAACCGATTCGGATAAGAAGCTTTAGCAATAATAGCTGGGTCCAACATTGGAGAAGGTGGTGTGTGTGTGGAACAGATCCCAGAATAAGAGTGGGGATCGTATTTGGTGGACTAGAAGATGTGTGCTGAGGGTTCGAGCCTTGGGAAAAACGAAGAATAGGCTCGCAAGAAGGTGGTGAGGTAGACGAACAAAGGTCAGAAGTGGAAGTAGAAGTGGAAGGAAAAGTGGAAGTGAAAGCCGGGGTGTTATTGATATATTCATCATTATTATCAATCTCTTCACCGACTTGATTATTCAGCACTCTTCCGGATCTCAACGTTATAATGGAATTCACATTGTAGTGTTGTGAATGTTCAGGATTCAGTAAGGGTTGAGACGGAAATTTTCCTTTCTCTCTAACACTCATTTCGGCATTTATTCGTGCAATCAATTAATGGTGTCGATATAGCTCATTAATGAATACGGATCGTCCACTGAGATGCGAGTACTTGTTCGATCTTGCTTTAGATGAGTCGAAATAAAAATATAAAAGAAAATTTAAGAAATAGATTCAAAACTTAATTGAGTTTTCATTTCAAAAAAAATAAAGAAAATATATCAAGAATCAAGAAATCAAGAAAGTGTCCAATATCAATGTGAATTATCAAGAATATGAAGAATAACTTGTAGGAATCGATCGAATTAGTAACAATGATGAATACTAAAAATTACGAATCTTATCTATTGATAAATTGTAGCTAGATCGATGACGATAAATGAAGATTAGGGATCTATTGAAGAAACTAGGGTTTCTCCTTCACTATCCCTTATCTTTTCATTTATCATCATATGGATCTAGCCTCTAGTAAAGAAAATCATCAATCGTTTGATCTCTAATTTGCAACGAAATAATCAAGAACTTGATCTCGCTCCAAATTAGGTCATTAATGATTTTTTTCGTAGAGTTCACAAATCTCATAAGACTTAAGATTAGTTTTAGGATTTCATCGTCATTAGATCTACTGATTATCTCGATTCCTTTACAAGCGGAGATTTCACTCACACATCATGAAAATTAAAGAATCAAGAACGAGAAATTTCATAATGCAAGAATGTAAAGAAAGAGAGAATTACAATTATCACCTTTATTAAATCTCCTTCAAATTAAACCTCTCTATTCGAGTTTACAAGACTAGCTCTCGATCTCTCATTTAAAAGGGAATTTGTCGTCGATTTTCGCTCGGCTTGATCTTCGTGAGATGTGGATCGATCGCGGATCTTTTGCTCTTGATGATGATCGGCGTTGCAATAAAGGATCTTCGATTGTCGCTTGATTTTGCTCTTAATGGATCTTTCTTTGATTGGATATCAAGTTGTGTCACTCAACTTGAATTGAATTGAATTGTGGCTCAAATGTGTAATTAATGAACAACCCCCAAAATTGAGATCTAGATCTCCTTTTATAGCCTCAAATTAAGCTTCCTTCATAAGCTTGGTTGTTATGCAGAGCCTTCCAGAAGATGCCATGTGGAAATGAAGCGTCTTGAGGAAGCTAGGCGGTTACAGGGGAGCTTCTAAAAAATTTTCGTCACCGGCGCCCCCAACCCAGCCCGATCCGCGGCGGATCGGGCTGGATCGGCCGCGGTTCTGCGGCCGTTTAAGAAGATCTTTGCATCATGTTTCTGTGGTGATTTAATGTTGGTCTTTGGGTGTTCTTTTGATGTCTGGAATCATTTAATCTTTTCTGAATCTCTGCTAGATTTTATGTCTTTGACTTGCTGCGTTTTATCGGCAATTTTGCGATTCCAGTTCTTTGACCTGAAGATTTTTCTGCACAAAATCTTGATGAAAAGTGTGGAGATGTACAATATCATGCGTGAAGTAATAAATACACAATTTCCCTCCAGAGTATCGATTATATATATAGCACGTGGTATTTTGTATTTTCCAGATGAATTTATAATCCGTGTTATATTTACAATAAACACCCTTAGATGGTTAAGAAGAGTAGGGAAATTGATGTATTAAGAATGCAATATTCTCTACCGAACAGGCGCACTACAACGTGACATGTAGTTGTGACATAATTGGATACATGGTTGCGGGTGTTTGGTCTAGGGTTGGAAATATGCGCACGTAGCGGACAGACAATGGGCACTACGAATGGATTTGGCGTTGGAAAACTTGCTTAAACTCGCAAATTCCATTCCTATATCCTCCTAATCCTTGCTACTTTCTATTATCCCAACTTCATTTTAAGAATGGCAAAAGAAAAGCACAAGACTAATTCTAACTCTACTAACCAACCTTAAGCCTTACAAGCTTATGAACATAAATACGATCACTTAGGATAGACTTGAACACATATATACATTCTTTCATTAACTCATCTAAAAGAAGAACAGAAATACTACCATTTCCCTGTGTATCGACCCGTGTTCAACCGGCTAACTGCAAAGTGACACCGTCTTGATTGCGGTAAGTAAAAAACGAAAGTAGAACGCATATTATAAAACGTATCACGTTTCCGCTGACAATCAACCATCGCATACATCAAACTCCCCACTGCAGATGCGTAAGGCACTCTTGCCAGCTCATTCTTCTTCTCTTGAGTTGTCGGGCACAACTCCTTCATGAGTTTGAAATGCTTTGCTAAGGGCGTACTCGCTGGCTTTAATTTGTCCATGTTGAATCGCTTCAAAACCTTCTCAATTTAGTTCCTTTGCGATAACCACAGATTTCGTTGCTTCCTATCTCGAATGATCTTTCTGTCCAAGATTTGCTTTGCATCTCCCACATCCTTCATAGAGAATTTCTCATCGTCTTTTTCAAACTTTGAATTTTCTCAAAATTCGGACTTGCTACCAACATGTCTTCCGCATAAAGTGAAAAAATAATGCAGTCTCCGTCCTCAAAAGTCTGAACATAGACGCAGTGATCTGACTCACTCCACACAAATCCCATCTTTAGCATAAACCGATCAAACTTAAGATAGCACTGCCTAGGAGCTTGCTTAAGTCCGTACAACCTCTTTCACAGCTTACATAGCATATCTTCTTTCCCCCTCTCCTCGTATCGTGGTGGCTGCATCATATAGATCTCCATTTCCAAATCTCCATGAAGGAACACAGTCTTGACATCTAGCTGTTTTAAGTGCAAATCCTCCACCGCCACAATACTAAAGATTACCCGAATGGGTGTCATCTTCACTACAGGGAAAAAATCTCTTGAAACAATTCCTTATTTTTGCGCGTAACCCTTGACTACCAAGAAAGCCTTGTACCGCTTCACACCATCGACTTCATCTTTTATCCTGTACACCCACCTATTAAGCAATGCTTTCCGATCCTTGGGTAGCTTCACTAGGTCCCACGTATGGTTCTTCTTCAAATATTCCATCTTCTCGTCCATAGCTTGCTCCCACTGCTTGCTAGAACTATCGTTTGTTGCTTCTTCAAGGGATTCGGCCTCTCCCGCATTTATGTACAAAACGAAGTCGGTCACAAGTCTTTCAGGTATCCTTCTTTCTCTCATAGATCTCCTCAAAACTGATACATCTGGTTGTTGAACATGATCACTATCATGTTCTTAAACCCGATCATGCACTGCAACTTCCTCCAAGTTCTGATCACCACCTGTATGTACCGAATGATCTATTGAGTTCCATCTAGCTCGACGAACTCATGTATTGCATCTTTCTTGGCTTGATTTTCTTCTTTGTACAAGTGCTACTCATCAATGATGACATTCCGGCTTTGTATTACATTCTTGCTTGTGTAATCCCACAGCCGATATCCGAACTCATCTCCATCATTTCTGATAAAAGCGCACTTCCTAGATTTGAAGTCAAGCTTACTCCTTTCCGCCTTATCAACCAAAGAATACGTAACGCAGCCAAACACTTTTAGGTGCGAAAAATCAACCGGTTTACCTGACCAATTTTCTTCCGGAATACCTCCATCAAGCGCACTTGCCGGGCATCTGTTGATCAAGTACACAGCAGCATCAACCGCCGCTTCCCATAAGAACTTAGGCACATCCGCATCTAATTTCATGCTCCGCACTCGCTCTAGGATCTTCCTGTTCATTCTTTCAGCGATGCCATGTTTTTGTGGCATCCCCGGTACCGTCTTCAGCCAACGAATACCCTTCTGCGAGCAAAACACCTCTGACTCTTGTGTGCAGTATTCTTCTCCATTATCGGACTTGAAGCATTTAATCTTCAGCCCCGTTTGGTTCTCCACCTCTGCAATCCAATGTTTGAAAATACCAAACACATCGGAGCTGTTCTTCATCGCATAAACCCATATCTTCCGGCTTGCATCGTCGATGAAAGTCACGAAGTACCGATTCCCTGCATAAGATTCCACGGAGGCTGGACCCCATATGTCCGTATACAACATCTACAGCTTCTTGTCTTCTTTACTACGCCTCCAATCTGAAATTTGAGCGTGTTTTACTTCCCATAAACATAACTCTCGCACAGCCCTAACTCCATTTTTTTGAACTTCGAAATAAGCCCCCTTTCTTGAAGAATTTTCATGTTCTTCTTGCTAAGGTGCCCCAATCACCTGTGCCTCAACGAAGTCTCCGAATTTAATTCTGAACTCGTTGCCAATGCAAACAAAGCTCCGCTACTCCCACTAATGGAATACAACGAACCGCTCAACTTACCCTTAGCAACCACCAACGACCCTTTGGTAATCTTCCATTGCGAATTCCAAAACGTCATAATAAAACCTTCGTTGTCAAGCTGACGAGTAGAAATCAGGCTCTTCTTCAAATCTGGAATATGACAAGCATTCTTCAATTTTAATTAACAACTTCCTGACGGTTGCAAGATGATCGTCCCCTTTCCAACGATCTTATACGGCTAACCGTTTCCTACCGTCACATGCCCAAGATCCCCCCGAACATTGTTTACCGCCGAAGACTGGATTGAGACGCGAAGATGTCTAAGTTGAATTTGGGGGAGGATGCTATCTGAACATATCCATCCACCTTTCCGAAAATACCAAGTTGATTTATGGCACCAAATATTAGAGGTTTGGATAGATGCGACCGATGTAGCGTGACTTATCAGATTCTCCCTTATTTGTGAGGGATTTTTTGATTGTGGAACGCTCTTCCCTGCAGGAGCAAGCCCCTGCAGCTAATTACGTTATCGCGTTGCAATAACAACTTTCACCTGCTCCGGACAGATCACTTCGTGTCGTGTTATGTTTGTTTATTACGGGGTTACCCTTGGATTATGTACGGAGACTAATCTTTTCATGCCCGTAGGGTGCAGATTAGTCTAAATCCGTATATTAGATTTGGGGTTTGAACTTAGGACGCAGATCTCATATAAATGAGATCCATCAGTTTATGTGATATATAGGTTTCATCTAAGGATCGTTAGTCATATATGAGACTAAGATCGACTTGGGAACAATGAGCATATGAGCTCAACTGATCATCAGATCATATATGAATAGCCCATAGATAGTGTACGGTAGTTAATATGGAGACAGTCCACAGGGCAAAACATATTAGTTTATGGACATCGCAGTCCATGGGAGACATGGATGGGATATGGCTTGTTTGTGCCCGTGGATTGTATACGGTGGTCAATATGGAGACCATTCATAGGGCCAAACATAAATTAGTGTAAGTAAATCGCGGTTCAATATTAGTTTAGGGACATTTCAGTCCAACATTCCCGTGTTCAGGATGAAGTATTAGTTTAAGGATGTTTCAGTCTATCTTTCATCTTGCGCGCACGTGTATATTTTACGTGGCGGAGTGAACGATGATAATATGGGATGTGCCCAATATTGGGGTGTGATCTAATTTGAAGGCATTTATATTTCCCTCAAGGATATACATATACATATATGTATAAAGCCGGAGCTCAATATGAGATTCATATCTATATAGGATGCATTTCAATATGAGGTGTGCACATCAATATGAAAGTTCATAAATACGGGGTGTATCAATATAAGGATTAGGATATTCCTTGTCTTGATGAAATTCCATATCTTTCATCAAGTTGTGACGAGGAAGGAGTTGTTGATTGTTGGGACTTGCCACCTTTCTGAAGACGTTGAAGAATTACAATGCCGTATATCAGAGGTGTAGAAAGATATATTATTGAACCAAATTCCGTATATGAGGGAAGCGAATATGGTATATCTAAGAATCGTTAGTCTTATATGAGACTAAGATTAACTTAGAAAATATGGGATGAAAATCATTAGTCGTATATGAGACTAAGATCAGTTTGGATATCATCGATGAAAGATCATTAGTCATATATGGGATTAAGATCAACTTGGATATCATGAACATATGGGCTCAGTTGATTTAAAATCAAAGAAAAAGCTTAAACTTCACAAACTAAGCTAATTTGGGGCTAAGATTAGGTTTCTATACTATCCAGCAGTGCTAAGCACTCAGTCATGTAGCGCTCACATGAATATCACGTGAGGCGCTGAGTCTGTGGTGACTTTTAAGCACTCGCGTATATGGCACGTGAGGTGCTGAGTCCTTCCTTATGGGCGCTCACGTGTATGGCACGTGAAGCGTTGTCTTCATGGGCCTTGGGCACTCACGTGTATGGCATGTGAGACGCTAAGTCTCTAAGTTTCTGTGCGCTCACGTAGATATCACGTGAGGCACATAGTCACGTTTCTTTTGAGCGGTCACGCGGATATCACGTAAGGCGCTGTGTCCTTAGAGATTTAATCTCCATTCATATTTTTTAGAGAATTTAAAATTCTTTCAATGGCATTTGGACCATTAACGATCACCAAGATCACTAATTTGAGGATCTGAGATCAGGTTCTTTAAGGACTAAGTTCTTGATTATGAGGGAACTAAGTTCCTAAAGTATAAACTCTATCTTCTTCATGTTCTTCTTTCATCATTGTTCTTTTCAATCTTGTTCTTCCCTGAATCCTTGATTCTCAAGAACAAGATCTTCCCGATGAGAATTAAATTCTCAACTTATGCGAGACTTGTCTTGTGGATCTTAGATCCAAAGAAAAAATTAAGTTCTTTGAAGGGTTAAACCCTATTTTTATATGCACGATAAGTTAAAATGAGACATATTTCTCCTTTATTTTTACCTAGGGTTTTTAGGAGAAGGAAGATTTTCTTCTTTATTAAGAATTAAGTTCTCTGTTGTTTTCTGGAAGATTTTGGAGTGCCTTCTGTATTTTTACAGAAGCTTATGAGGGGGTCTTCTTTCTCCAAGATTTAATCTCTTTACTCCTATTTATAGGAGAAGATAAAAATCAATATGTTTTGAGAAAATCTCTCATTAAGAGATCATGATTGATTTCGTAATCAACCAAAATAATCTTAAAGATCAATCGGTGAATTTTATTCACCGTTGGATTTTGAATCCAAAGGCTCTCTGTTTAACAGAGAAGATCATTCTTGTTTGTTTAACAAAATTAAGAAAATATTTTCCTAAAATAGAATTTAATTCTATCAGATAATCAATTGGTGATTTTATAATCACCGCTGGATCTCTGATCAAAGGGTTCTCTGTTTAACAAAAAAGATCTTTCTAGTTTAAGAAAGATCAACGAAATATTTCTCCCATACTATTTAATTCTATTAAAAAGAACACTCACGTGCATTATACGTGAGACGTTTCCCTATAGCGCTCACGTGGATATCACATGAGAGCTGCCAAGAAGCTGGTAAGTGCGCTCACGTGGATATCACGTGAGGTGCTGCCAAGAGACTGCATGCGTGCTCACGTGGATGTCACGTGAGGCGCTGCCAAGAGTTTGCATGCATGCTCACGTGGATATCACGTGAGACGCTGCCAAGAGACTGGACTAGCGTTTCACGTGAATATCACGTGAGGCGCCGACATGTTCAACACATCGAAACTAATATAGGATTTGGTCCTATCTGAAGCGGCACTCATATGCTTTGCATGCGGGTGTGCATGTATTTAACACGTAAGGGCTTTCCTTTATTTTTATAAGGGAACAATAAGCTCTGGGCCAAAAATTTTGGTGGGAACAAGTATCTCCCACTACTTTGCCCACGTAAATATGTATGTGGGTTAAGTAGTGCAAAGTTATGCATCGCCATAGAATTGATGGCCTAGGAGACAGATTTAGAATCCCTGCTAGCTAAGGCTTCGCTCATCTTTATGAGTTGTAAGGGTCTCATGAAGGTTTTTCTCCCTATGAGTCATGAGGATCTCATAAATGCATATTCTCCTTGGGAATCGTAGGGATTCCTAAGTGTCTTTCACCGTCATGAGTCATAAAGTTCTTACGTAGGTATTTTCTTCTTACGAGTTGAGAGGACCCGTAAGTGGCTTTTTCTACTCATTGGATGCAACTTTATTGAATGTTGCTCGTGGATAGTATACAAGAGTTAGTCTTGACCTTCTTGTAGGGAAACAGTGGCTTAGCAAACAGGTTGATATCTTCGTCGCCTAAGGCTTTTCAAGTTTATGAGCCATGAGGGTCTCATAAAATTGTTTCTCCCTAAGAGTCAAGAAAATCTCGCAGGTGTATCCTAACGTGAAATATTGATAACTCATTTCGATATAGAAGTCCGTTAGGTTTATGGTACTGGGTTAAGTCCATCATACCGTTGCGTTGGCTGATATATTCTCGACATGCAGTCCTTTAGGTGCTGCTCGAGTAGCCCCACGTCTGTCGTGTTTCTGATCCCTTCTGAGACTAGACAAGAAGTCTTCAAGTAGTCTTTTTGGGTTGGAATATTCACATTACCATTGGAACATCCATCGTTAGGAATTTCCGTGGCGCTTTACTTCAGGTTAGGCCCAATTTGAAGGCCCAATTTGGAGGCCCAATTTGGAGCCCCAATGATTCATAACCGCACCCTTGTGGGGTGGGATGGAATCCAATGGTGTTTAAGCTCATCATCAAGAACCGAATCTAGGAATATCCCGTACCTTTGCTTTTTCTTTGATGTTGTCGTGCCGATTCTTCGCTAGAGTAGGGTAGACATTCATATGACCTTTAGGCCATATATATCAACATCAAGATCTGGAGGTAGGAATATGCCATTACTCTGCTTTATTTGACCGTTGCGTCCGCACTCTGCTGGAATGAGGATGAACATCGAGATGATCTCTAGGCTGTAGATGTTGCCATTGAGATCTGGAGTTAGGAATATGTCATTGCTCCACTTATTTGACCCTTGGGTCCTTATTGATGTCGCTTCTTCACCCTGTCAAAATGAGAAGGACGTAGAGATGATCTCTAGGCTATAGATGTTACCATCAAGATCTGGAGCTATGATTTTGCGATCACTCCAATTTTATTTGACCCTTGTGTCCTTGTTGATGTTGCATCTGCACGGAGAATGAACATCGAGTTGGAACTAGGATTTTCCATTACTTTGTTTTGATTTGGCTCCTTAGAGCTTTGTCGACACCACGTCTGTAATTTGCTGGAGTAAGAGGGACGTCGAATTGGTCTTTAGGCCGCATATATTTCCATCGAGACTTGGAGTTAGGAATATGCCTTTGCTCCATCTTTGATTTGACCTTTTAGCCCATGTTGACGTTGCTTCCGGATCCTTCTGACATGAGAAGGAACGTCGAGCTGGAGCTAAGATTTCGCCATTACTCTGCTTTTGATTTGCTTGAGAAGCTGCCACTAAATCCTTCAGGGGACGAATTAGCTCTTAGTAGTTTTAGAGCTTATATGGCGCAGTTGAGACTCGAACCTTTGCTTAAGCGTTTTTTACTTGGTAGCATTCAGTGGAGCACATTGCTCATTTTCATCTGTTTATGCCCGTGAATTGTATACAAGAGTCAGTATTGACATGCTTGTTAGGCAATTTTTTTTAATTTTATATTTTCGCGATGCTCTATCTTTTCAGCTTTTCATATTGCGAAAGTCGCTATTGCCCAATCATTTCGAATATTTATTCGCCACGCCCAATCATTTCGGCGAGTTACCACATCATTTCGGTTATTTCATATGCATATATGTTTTGCTCGCTGCTTTTTATTCCGATTTGCTCCATCATTTCGGCTATTTCATATGCATATATTTTTTGCTCGCTGCTTTTTATTGCGAGTTGCCCCAACATTTCGGCTATTTCATATGCATATATTTTTTTCTCGCTGCTTTTTATTGCTAGTTGCCCCATCATTTCGGCTATTTTATATGCATATATTTTTTTGTGACTCACTGATTTTTATTGCGAGTCAAGAACTTGGAATTTAGTACCAGCTTCGACATCAGTATCGCTACAACTGGAATATTGTCAGAAGCGAATCATCATATGCCTGTAGAGGACTTAGGGTTTGATACATGTTTAGGCATCAGTATCGCTACAACTGGAATGTTTCCAGGAGTTGTTTCCCCTAATCAGAGCAAAGCTCTGTTCAAAATTCAAATTTTGAAATGAAGCAACGCTTCATAAGCAGCGCCAAGTGCACTGCGCCCTAAGCAGCACACCACGTGCAAAGCACGTGTGCGCTAGCGCTAAGAGCGCTACACTATAAGCAGCGCACCACGTGTGCGCTAGCGCTAAGAGCGCTGCACCTTAAGCAGCGCACCACGTGCAAAGCACGTGTGCGCTAGCGCCAAGTGCGCTGCACTCTAAGCAGCACACTACGTGCAAAGCACGGGTGCGTTAGCGCTGGAATTAAAAGCTCCCCACCGTCAGATCAAAGATCTAATAAAGATGATAAATCATCAATTAACCGGAATAAAATTCTGTTCAGGAAAGATTCCTCAAAATCTTTCTAAACAAAAAGATTGTGCTTCGTAAATCAGAGCACCGTTGGATCAATGATCCAAAGGTGATTAAAAATCACCAAAATACAGAATAAATTCTGTATGAAAAAGATTTCCCAATCTTGTTAAAACAAGAAAATTGCTTTCTGTAAATCAGAAACTCTTGGATCAAAGATCCAATAGTGGAGAAATCCCCAAATCAATTGGAGAAAAGATCTCCTTAACTGATTGAACAAATCAGCTTGCCATATATAAATGCCCCAAGACTTTAAGTCTCATACAGAAGAACGCCCCCACAAACTTTGAGAAATCTCAGAAAGAAGAGCCAAGCTCTCGGTAGAAGAAGAATATTTTCTTCAAGGTAAAAATGAACAGAGAGATGAAATCATCTCATATTAAAAATAAGAATTCACTTCTTTCTTTAAGACCATAGATCTACAAGACCAAGCTATTTCATAAAGAGATAAAAGGATCTCATCATAAAATAAGAGGAAGAATATAATTCTTCTCACAGATCATAGATATATAATACTAAGGTCTTTTATACAAAGAGATCATGAACATCTTGTTTCCCTCAATCAGAGCAAAGCTCTGTTTGAATTTCAAAATTCAAAAATTGAAGCAACACTTCAGATTCCTTGCGCTGCGCGCAGTGCGCCATGTGTCAAAAGCAGACACGCCAGCGCCAGGAGCGCTGTGCCCAAGGCAACGCACCTCCAATCAGAGCAAGGCACTGTTTCAAAATTCAAATTTTAAAATAAATGAAGCAACGCTTCAGATCACTTGCGCTCTGTGCAGCGCGCCACGTGTCAAGCAGTGGTGCACTGGCGCAGTTGCGCTGCGCTCTGCGCTGCGCGACACGTGTCAAGCGCAAGCGTGCTAGCGTCAATTGCGTCAGCACTGGAATTTAAATAATAAATTATTAATTAATCAAAATTAAAACTCTAGAAAGATTTTTCCAATCTTATTAAAATAAGAAGATTGTCTTCTGTAAAATAGAGGCCTTAGGATCAAAGATCCAACGGTAGGAAAATATCCCCAGATCAATCAGAGAAAGATTTCTGTAACTAACTTAACAAACCAATTGGCTCTATATAAAGGCCCCTAGACTCCAAGTCTCAGATAGAGAGAGACAGAAGAGAGAGAACGCTCTAAAAACTTTGAGAAAAACTCAAAGAGAAGAAAAGACAAGCCTTTGAAGAAAGAAGATTATCTTCTTCATCTTTAAAGGTAAAGATTTGATTCTTGAAGAACATAGATGAAAACATCTCACAAAAAGAAGAATCTCTTCTAAAAAGATCATAGATCTAAGAACAAGATCAAGAGCTTCAATAAAAAAAAGGAGATCAGAAAGATCTAATCACAAAAAATTTAAAGAAGTAATTTACTTCATTCCTAGATCTTCTGATCTATAAAGGCATAGCCTTTTGATGAGAACAGAACCATTGGTTCTTGAATGTTGAGGTAGAACCTCTTTTAAGTGAACAAAAAATTTGTTCTTTGATCTTAATTTGATCAAGATGCGCTATTGGACAGTGCCTTGCACTTTTGAAATGCGCCTTTGCGCTCCTTGGATTGGCGCACTGCGTCAGAACGCGCCACCTGTCAACCACAGACACAATCTGCGCTTTGCGCTTCTAAAACAACGCACTGTACTCTTGGATTAGCGCACTGCACCAGAGCGCGCCATGTGTCAGCAGCGCACTGGCGCAACACACTGACGCAGCGCACTACGCTAATAGACTTACGCTTAGCGCAGAGCGTGACACGTGTCACCTGCGCATGTGCTAGCGCCTTGCGTTCTTTAATTGACGCAAAGCGCCTGACAAGCCACGTGGCGCACTATCAGACTATTATAAATGCTGTACATTATTTAAAAGGGCAAAGCCCTAGTAAAGGCCTAACAGGCCAAATATAAATGCTGTGCATTTAATTATAGAGCCCAATGCTATGCATTATAAAGGGCAGAGCCCAAGTAAAAGCCTAATAGGCAGAACATGAATAAAAATTTTAAACATTTTTCAGCTAGACATAGCCCAACTCTGGCCATAAGTCCTCAATATAAATTGAACTGAGCACAACTGCTCTCCCAATGAATTTACACCCGGTTCGAGGGTAAATCTCTTTACTCCTCTGATATCTGTCGTTGTAATTCCTCAACGTCGTCGGAGAGGTAACGGGTCCTGATAACCACACACTGCTACGGACTGTGGGGTCCTTAAACTCATGGATTATGACGTCTTTACCTCGACCGTGATGTCTTAAAACTAACACCGGAATACGATGTCCTTAACCTTGACCGTGATGTCTTAAAACTAACATCGGACTGTGAGGTCCTTAAGCTCATGGACTATGATGTCCTTAACCTCGACCGCGATGTCTTAAAACTAACACCGGACTGTGAGGTCCTTAAACTCACGGACTATGATGTCCTTAACTTTGAACGCAACGTCTTAAAACTAACACTGGACCGCAATGTCCTTAAACTACTTATCGACCGCAACATCATTAAACTAAACGATAGAGCCCCTAATTGCTCTCTTTTCGGATCTAAACGATCCTGTTAAGTTGATCTTAGTCTAAAATTAGACTAACGTGTCGTTAACGAACGTTTAAGTCGATCTTAGCCTTAAATAAGGCTAACGTATCCTTAAACACACCCCCAAACCCAAATCTAAGAAAGATACGGATTTGGACTAATCCACGTCCTACGGGCGATAGCACAAATTAGTCTCCGTATACAATTCACGGGCAACCAAACACAAAAAAACACACGCGACATGAAGTGACCATATGGAGAAGGAGAAAGTTGTTACCGCGATGCGGTAGCGTAATTAACTGCAGGGGCTTGCGCCTGCAGGGAAGAGCGTCCCCACAATCAAAACCCCCTCAAACGAGGGGGAATCTGACGAAGTCTGCTACATCAGACGCATCCGTTTAAACCTTCGATATATGGTGCCATAAATCAACTTGGTATCTTCGGAGAGGTGGACGGATAGCACCAATTAGCATCTGCCCCGAATTTCAGGAAAAGACGCCCGCCGCGTCTCTGCCGCGTCGTTCTGAGGGGAACAGATTCTGGCACGCCCGGTGAGACCTTTTCCTCTTTCCACTCCACACTTCGTGTGTCATGTTCGCGAAGCAATCGCGTTTTGCTAATGGTTGCCCTTGGGTTTCGAGGTACTAAGATTTGGCGTTTTTCTTGGTGCAGAAAGCAAAGGATCAATGGCGTTCACCTGCTCAAAGTGTTCCATATGCAACTGCAACCCACGTCCTGCCTCAACTGGGGGCATAACCTATGGGCCCCAAGCGGCTTCTCTGTTCACGATGCCCGTGGAACAGGTCACTCAAGCCACCACAGGGTTGTTTTTCGGGACCATGCTCCCGCCAACGAGCTTCACCGCTCCTGTGCTGACACCGGAAGCTCCCAAGAGGTCGGTCTTTGATTGGCTTATAGCTACTGTGGCCTCTCTCAACGGGTCGTCCAGCTCCAACACTTCAGTCTTCGCCAGATTGGGCCAGAGTTTCTGTGGGACCATGATGAAGCCTGCAACTCAAGAAAAGGTTATTCCGAAGAGAGTAACCAACCCTGCTCCTGAACTCGTCAAGGAGGCTTCTCCTGCCAAGGGGTCGGTCTTTACAAGACTGACTGTCCCAACTCCCACTCCCGCTCCTGCTACTCAAAGGACATTAGTCTTCAACAGGCTGACGCCAGCAACAGCCCCTCACCTGAACAGGGGGAAAGACAAGGCCATCCCCGTCACCGAGCCAACTCCATCAGCTCGACGCGCTCGACATCGCCACTGACGCCGGGTAAGGAAAGCCGGGGGCAACTCCCTCTCTGGGCTAACTCCACCAGCCCCAACGGCGGAAATTAACGCTGCTGTTCCAACTGGGAACAACTTCGAGCTGCTGAATAAGGTGCGCAGGAATTCTCCTACCGCCGTACTGAAAAGATCTCCTCCGGTGGATAATGTTACGGAAGCAAAGCCAGAATAGTCCCCTCAGCGTCTGTCCTCTAAAACCTACAAGGTCTGGCGTCAAGTCCAAGACTCGGTGATTGATCGAAATTTCTCCCGCCAGCAGAAGAAGCTGAAGGTCCGACAGCAAGAAAACCGTCCTGGTAAGCCACAAAAGATGACGACTACTTGGGTGCCCACTACAGCGGCCCCCTCAACTTCGACCGCTCATAAGAGGGGAAGGCCGGAGAAAATCCCCATGCTTGCGACAAATGGAAAAGGCACTGAGCCCAAATGCCCTAAGTCTGGGAGCATGGTGGTACATACTATTTACATGGCATCCGGGAAGGAGGATAGCCGCACTTCTACGGGCCACCGACCACTCACCCGATCCATCACAAGGGCTCAGGAACAACAATAGCAGAAGCTCCAGGAGATGTTGACTGCCATGGCCGCACTCACCGGGCCAAAAGAAAGCCCAGAGGCATCATCAGAACAACGTCACGAACACGAGACTGATGCTGAATTCCTTCGGAGAATGCTCGAAAAGATGGACAAGGAGGCTGCGGAACAAGCAGCCAATATAAAGCAAATGACTCTTCTATTCCAAGACATGGTCAGGATGATGATACAGCCGGACCCTCCAGCCGAAGACCCTCCGATTATCCTCGAAGACGACAGAGGAGAAACATCAAATCCACCTCCGGCTCTTTCAACAGCCAAGGAAGAGACAATCTCCTAAGCTACCCTGGATGATTATATTACTCAACAAATACGAGTTTACCAGGAAAATGAAGCAGCCGGCCAAGTTGTCAAAACCGGGCGACCATATCCAGGTTGGTATGATCAGATAAAGTACCCGTCGGGATACACAATCCCCAAATTCCACGTGTACAAGGGGACGGGCAATCCCCACCAGCACGTCGCCCAGTTCAGGGCTCTGTGCGGCAACACCGGGGGTGATGATAAGCTTTTGCTCCACCAATTCCTCGGCAGCTTATCGGAGACGGCGTTTGAGTGGTACTCCGAACTTCCAAACGACTCTGTCAAAACTTTCGCAGAGATGGAGTTGCTATTCACTCAGCGATTCACGAGCACCAGCGAACGCACCCCGATAACAGCTTTGATCAATGCAAGAGTGAAGCCGGGCGAAACTTGGGTTCAATATGCAATCCGATGGCGGAACTTATGGTCGAAGTGCGAACAGCGCATCGAAGAAGCACCAGCGGTGGGCATGTTCGTGGGCACTCTAGATCCTCATGCAACTATTTCACAGTTCATGATGTTTTTTAAACCGACCACGTTCCAGGCTTTAATCAATAAGCTAGCCCAGATGGATCAAATAGGTCACAGACCGTCTCCCCCGAAGCCGGAACCTCGAAACGACAAGGGTAAAGGGAAGGCGACTATCGTGGTGAACACCCAGCAGTAGCCCAGTGCTCCAAAACTAACAGATCAGTTGGAAGAGAGACGGCGCTATTACAATGAGAAAATGAAGCGCCCTTACTCATTCCCGCGGGATAAAACGAAGAGGCTGTTCGAGCTGGCGGTGCGCAACAGGCTTATCAATTTGCCGAATCCAAGGCGACCACCGCAACCCAGCGAAGTAAATAATCCCAATTACTGCCCTTACCACCAAACGGTAAGCCATCCGATCGAGGATTGCTTCGTCTTTAAGGGATGGATTGAGGATCAAAACCTACAAGGCAAGTTTGTGCTGTCCGAGAAGTGGAAGGTAAACCCACCACAGCCGCACACTCCTAAGAAGACGGACACACCGGGGGCAACTTGTTCTTTTGTTGAAGAAGCTCCATGGGAGTTCGTGCTTTCAGCCAAAACCAAAAAGATTTCGAATGATCTTCAGATATGCCCGGCGATCAGGTGGAAGAACCCGCTAGAACCCCAGATCATCGAAGGAATGCTGAAGCCGCGCCCAACTCCAAAGATTGGTGTCACATCCAGCCGTCGAAATCTTCGAAAAAGAAGAAGAAATCCAAGAAGCCCGTGAAGCCTGGCGACAAGCACACGGACCTGCAGAAACAGATAGATGCACTGGAGGAGTATAATCAGAAGGCGCATACTCCCATCACGCTCCAAGAGTTCCTCAACCACGTCCTTAAGGACGAAAATGATGGAGAAGGCTCGTCGAATGAATCTGAGAATTACGTAGCAAGTTGTCATTTGATCTCTCACTCGCTTACAGACGATGAAAAGGCTTCTTGCGCAGAGAAACTGGGGGCAGACCTTGAACCAGAACTTATGGGGCTGTCAGATGAAATGATCGACACATTCCTCAATGAAGCTCTCCTGAAAAGTAAACCTGATCGGGAGCGCGAGACGGCCATATTTGAAAGAGCCAAACACCGGCGATTGGAAGAAAAAGTCAAGACACTCCCGCCAAATCAAAAGACATCCGTTACGGATAAAAACAAGTTCAAGATGAGGAAAAGGTTTGCTAAAACTATATCAATGGGAATGAAGCTACCGCCCTCCGAAAGAAACACTCCCGGTGAAGCAGAGATGCATCCTAGCTACTGCTTATATCATCGAAAGATTTCGCACCCCATCAAGGAGTGCAATGCTTTTAAAAGATGGTGGAAGGGATATGTTGCTCACCGGCAACATTTTAAGCGGATGAAACGCAAAACTCAGGGGGAGCAAAGAATTGCGACCGAGGAGCATGAAAGAACTACTGGTAACTGTCGCATGGTCAACATCGGGGGACCACAAATTCTCACTTTTGGAGGTGACTCTGACCAAGAAATGGCTCTTGACCCCCTCTTTAAAGAATCCGCATTGGGAAAGGAGGAAGAACCGAAGGCCTGTGAAAACATCCAGCTGCGCAATCGCACGCTTCCAGAAAAGAATCTAGGATCCACGAGTAAATAAGACAAGGGAAAAGAAAAGGTCTCCGAGGATATCGCCCTGGACGACCAAGTCATGAAAGAATTGATTGCCAAGGACCCGCCAAAGAAGAGTAAGGTGGACAATAACGTTCTGGCACACTTAAGGAAGCTACCTTCGCAGCTCAGCATTCTCGACGCCCTTTTACTATCCAAAGAAGTGAGAGATTCATTGATCAAGGCTCTACAAGAACCAGAGCAATTCCAAGCTTTTCTAGCCGAAGAAAAGATGAAGGACGAGCTGGAGGAAGTACACACAGCCGATATCACCTTCGGCGACGAAGACCTCCTCCTCGGGACGTGCGAGCACAACCGTCCCCTCTATGTCTCAGGGTACTGCCACGATATAAAAATAGGCATAATCCTGGTCAACAATGGGTCCTCCGTCAATCTCCTCAACGTGCGAGTGTTGAAGGAAATCTTCATGAGTGTCCAGCATCTTGCTCGCGATAAAATCACCATCTTTGGTTTTGACTCCCAGTCATCGTGGACTCTTGGGTCTGTGATATTGACATTACAATTCGGGCTACTTGTCACGGATATTAAATTTCATGTCATTGACGCCAAGACATTCTACAACGCTTTTCTCGGCCGGCCTTAGATACACGAGTACAACATCATCCCTTCTACACAACATCAGTGTATGAAATATTTTAAGGATGGTCTCGAGTATACCATAACAGGAGAGTTGAACCCATTCTCCGTGAACGAAGTCCGCAACTATGAAGATACAAAATACTTCTTGCCAGATTTCGAAGACACGGAGAGATGTCATAAACCGGAGAACAAAGCTACCACCACCATTCCCGTCTTCGGGAGTGATACTGAGAAAGAGGAAGAGATGGTTTATTCAGGCCTACCCCGGTACAACAAGCCAAGACCGTCCGCTCCTATGTTAATCTTCGGCAGCGACTCAGAAGAAGAGGTCCATGCTATATTCTCTATTCGGCCTCCAATACAAACATTCGCCGATGAAGAGCAAAGTTTGCAAATTACCATGGTTCCGCCCAAACATCATAAGGAACTAAACGTGCTTGATACCTACAGTGTGGAAGAGCTGCAAACGTTCTATGTCCCTCCCAGGCGAGAAGGTGAAAAGGCGATCCTATTCTACCGCTCCGGGGAAACCAAAGTGGAGAAAGAAATCTGGCACGGCGCGGATCCTACACTTGACAGGTTTCAGCCCATCCGTCTGCCCAGATATTATACAGAAGGCTTGAAAAGGCTGTTGAAGCGCCAATGGATACCCTTCAAACAGACCGCTAGAAAAGCTAAGTTCTATGACGGGGTCTGGAACGTTCCCGGAACTCAACGCAAGTTGCCCAATGGGAGAATGGAAGCAATCAGGCTTAGATATGTTTGGTCCAAGAAACAGGAGCTACTCCGCGACTGCTATGTCGTACATGACTTTGATGAAGAAGGAGATGCTCAATGGGAGAGTGCTAATCCTGAACCAGAAAAAGTCCCCGACGTAAAAATGCCCAGTTCGTCGTTCGAAGAACAAATGGACAAGCTTATAAGGGAAGCTGGTCAAAAAGTTCAAGACGATCATAATCGCGAAATGGCCATCTACGAGAAAGCCAGGACGCAACGCCTTCTCCAACAGGCGGCGAAAAATGAAAATGCTCCTCCCTGTCAACCTGTTGCAAAAAAAGGCCCGACGCAGAGGCAGAAACAAGTCAAAAAGCGGAAAAGGCATTCAGCAACGACAAAGCGGGACCAAGAAGTCACGCGAGCGGGAATCGAGCGGTCCGGATTTGTCCCTTGTGAAGAAGATGAGTCGAGCATACTCTTTTCCTCAAGATAAGACAAAGAAGATAGTTGACCTCGCTATAAGACATCAAATGATTACACTGCCGGAGTCTAAACACCCCGAGAAAGCAGGCGAAGTCTCTCACCGAGGCTATTGCTCTTATCACCGAGTAATAGGACATCCTCTCGAAGATTACTTCACCTTCAAGAACTGGGTTGAAGATCAGTATCAGCTCGGCAAGTTTGCTCTATTCGACAGTTGGAGGATAACCCCGCCGCAGAAGCATGAACCCAAATCCATAAGGATAGACACAGATCCACATCGGTCTTGGAAGCGAGCTCGTACTTGTCATATGGCAACGATATCAAAAGAAGAGCCCGAGAACATGGATGACCTTCCCTGGTGCTTCGAAAACAATGATGACGAGGTGATCTCAGAGTTTCCACTGGCGCCAAAAGAGCTGGAAGATGGAATACACACAACTACAGATAACCTCAAGAAGATTGATTTGGGAACGGCAAGTGACCCGCGACCCACATTCGTCAGCGGGCTGCTATCTGAAGAAAGGGTTGCTGCGTTAAAAGACGTGCTTATGCAGCATATAGATTGCTTCGCATGGAACTATTTCGAAATGCCAGGATTAGATCCAGAGATCGCGGTCTACAAACTAACGATATCCCCGGACATCAAGCCAATCAAACAAGCACCGAGAAGAATGCGGCTCGAGCTTGAGATCAGCATTAACGCCGAGGTCAAGAAGCTGATTGACTTTGGCTTCATCCAGGAAGTTCAGTATCCTGACTGGATCACCAACATCGTCCCGGTGATGAAGAAAAATGGGACAGTGCGTATATGTGTAGACTTTCGGGATCTCAATAAAGCTTGTCCGAAAGATGATTTCCCAGTGCCGGTCACTGAGCTGATGATAGATAATACGTCCACTCATGAAGTTTTCTCCTTCATGGACGGCTCGTCAGGATATAATCAGATAAAGATGCATCCCGAGGACCAGAAGCATACTGCTTTCCGGACCCCTGTGGGTATATTTTGCTACAAGGTGATGCCCTTCGATCTGAAGAACGCTGGTGCCACCTATCAGAGGGCCATGATGAAGATCTTCGATGACCTTATACATGAAATCGTCGAATGTTATATCGACGACCTCGTGGTAAAAAGCAAATCATATGAGGAACATCTCGAGCATCTGAAGATCGTGTTTCAATGTCTTCGTCAATACAACTTGAAGATGAACCCTCTCAAATGCGCGTTCGGGGTCTCCTCGGGCAAATTCCTGGGATTCATCATCCGACACCGAGGTATCAAGATAGATCCGTCAAAGATCAAGGCGATCATGGAGATGCCCCCGCCAAGGACTCTCAAGCAATTGCGGTCTCTTCAAAGGAAGCTCACGTATATCCGGCGATTTATAGCCAATCTCTTTGGCAAGTCCCGCCCTTACAATCACCTAATGAAGAAGGGAACCCCGTTCGTCTGGGATCACAAATGCCAAGGCGCGTTGGACAAAATCAAGCAGTATCTGCAGAACTCGCTAGTGCTGGCTGCTCCGGTCAAAGGAAAGCCACTTATTCTTTATACAAAAGCCCTCGATGGTTCCTTAGGCGCATTATGGGCACAAGAGAATGACCAAGGGAAAGAGAGAGCCCTCTACTACTTCAGTCGAGTTCTACTGGGGGCAGAAAGCAATTACTCTTCCATCGAAAAACACTGCTTGGCGTTGATCTTCGCGATAAAGAAACTCCGGCACTATGCATTGGCGCAAGAATTCCGTCTCATATCGAAGGTGGACCCTCTCAAATATTTGATGTCAAAGGCCATATTGACAGGTCGGCTCGCTAAATGGGCCTTGCTCTTGATGGAGTTCTCAATAACCTATCAGCCTCTTAAGTCAGTGAAAGGCCAGGCTATTGCCGACTTCCTCGCTGAACATCCAATACAGCCGATTCTCCCTTGAATTGCGAACTGCCAGACGAACATGCGTTTGATGCGATAGACAGAGGTGGTGCCCGATGGGAACTTTATTTTGATGGAGCGTCTTCCATGAAGAAGCGCAAACAAAGTACGCCCATAATCAAATCGGGGGTAGGCCTCATCTTTGTAACCCCACAAGGAGGGATAATGCGCTACGCCTTCTCCTTGACAGAGCCGAGGATGAACAATGAAGCCGAATACGAAGCTTTGATTGCAGGTCTCGAGATCTCCATCGACATGGGAATCGAAAAACTGCTTATATACGGAGACTCCCAACTGGTCGTTAGTCAAGTAAACGGCGACTATCAAACGTGCAAACCAAAACTGGTAAAGTACGGCGAGAGAGTACAGCAACTGCTGACCCAAATACATTCCTATACCTTGGAAAGCATACCGCGTGCGGAAAATAGCAAAGCAGATGCATTAGCCAAGCTTGCTAAAGAATTGGCTAATGAGAACCTCGATGACGTAAGAATCGTGGTACAAAGCCGTCGGATTCTTGCTCCGGCAGAAATATCTCTGGAATCATCCGAGGAAAAGGAAGCGACTGAGCAGACAGCCCTGCAAATAAATGACCCAGAAGAGGCTGAGGATTGGAGAGAAGTCTTTATAGACTACTTCAAATCTCGTCGAACGCCTAAAGATGCATCCTCAAAACATCAGCTCATGAAACGAGCCCTATCTTTCGCCTCTGTCAATGATAATCTGTACAAGAGGTCATTTGATTTTCTGTGGTTGAGATGCCTGGGACCTGAAGAGGCGAAAAGAGTCATCCAAGAAGTTTATAACGGACTCTGCGGTTCTCACCAAGCCGCCCCGAAGATAAAGTTGAAGATTAAACGGATGGGATACTACTGGCCCACGATGATTCAGGACTGCCTCGAATATGCGAAGCAATGCCACTCATGCCAGATCCATGGAGACTTCATCTATCAGCACCCAAATCCAGTACACCCAACAGTGGCTAGCTGGCCGTTCGAAATGTGGGGAACTGACATAATCGGCCCTATCGAACCCGCATCGTCCAGAAGACATCGTTTCATTTTGGCAACAACTGATTACTTCTCCAAATGGGCAGAAGCAGTACCATTGAGGGAAGTGAAGATGGAGAATATCCTCTATTTCTTCAAGACGTACGTTATTTATCGATTTGGAACTCCGCGACGGATCATCTCCGATAACAGGCCAGCCTACAGAAGCCACACGATTAGCCGCTTCGCACAACAGCACAACATAGACTGGAGATTCTCCTCAGTTTATAATCCCCGAGCTAACGGTCTAGCTGAGGCTTTCAACAAAAGCTTAACAAAGATCGTAAAGAAGACGGTGTCTCGAAATATGAAAGACTGGCATGAGAGACTGCAAGAAGCTCTTTGGGCGTATCGAACTACATTTAAGACGGCCACGAACACAACGCTGTATGCGTTGGTATTCGGTACAGAAGCAGTACTCCCCCTCGAGATAGAATTACCTTCTCTACGAGTGGCAGTCCATTACGAGCTGACATACGAAGAAAACGCTCACCTTCGGCTTAAGGAGCTTGATGCCCTTGATGAAACCCGGCTCATAGCACAACAAAATCTGGAGGCTTATAAAGCAAAGATGACGCGCTCATATGAAAGGTTGACCAGGACGAGGACATTCCGCCAAGGCGAACTCGTGCTAGTGGTCAAAAGACCTATGATCCCCAATCGCGCCAAGCGAGAAAAATTCGAGCCGAACTATGAAGGTCCGTACATCATAGACAAGGTCAACTAGGGTGGAGCCTATCTATTCATGGACATGCATGGCGAAAGACCTTTCAGACCGATAAATGCCCGCTTCATGAAGAAGTACTACGCTTAACGAGTTACGGCCTAGGTCAATGATAGATGATGACGAATATGTCCACTCGCTATCTTTCTAAGCCCAAACTCTATAAGTAGTAACCGGCTTACTTAACAGCGGACTGAAACGTCTTTAATCTAACAGCAGACCGAAATGTCTTTTAAACTAATGACGGACCACTATGTCCTAAAACTAGTTGTTGACCGAGATGTCAAGAAGCTACGGCGGATCGCAGCATCCCGAAGCTGATAAAAAATAAATAAATAAAAAACGGTATGTCCATAAGCAAAATGGGCACGGATGAAAACCCGAAAGGGCTCCGTGAGTAAAAACAGCAGGGCTACCGCTGAGTGTTTGTGAAAACCCGAAAAGGCGTAAGCTCGTTAGAAAAAAAAAGAGAAAAAGAAAAGAATAAAAAAAACAGACAACGGTATGTCCATAAGCAAAATGGGCACGGATGAAAACCCGAAAGGGCTCCATGAGTAAAAACAGCAGGACTACCGGCGAGTGTTAGTGAAAACCCGAAAGGGCACAACCTCGTTAAAAGACACTTACAGGGTCCTCTCGACCTTGTAAGGAGAAACCACCCGCGTGAGATCCTTACGACTCACAAGGGAGCAACACACTTAGGGACCCCCACGATTTCTGAGGAGAAATTACACTTGCAAGATCCTTACGACTCGTAAGGAGAACTCTCTTATGGGACCCTCACGGCTCATAAGATTTGAAAGTCTTAAGTTACAGAGACCTGTACCTGTTCTTAAGCGACCCCCATAACCTTCGATATTGCCCTACAAGCGGCTCAATGCTGACCCTTGTATACAATCCACGGGCGCGAATAAACATTTCCCTAACCGAGTCCCATCCGTGAATAGGGATATGTTCGCACGGTGAACAACCTTTGTAAGCCCTCTCGACTTATAAGGAGAAAACACTCTTGCAAGATCCTTACGACTTACATCGATAGAGGCAAATGATGATTCGCTCCTGGAAATATCCCAGTTGTAGCGGTGCTGATGCCGAAATCGGTGTCTAATCCCAAACTAGCGGAAAAAAGCCAGCAAGTCACACATGCATACGAAATAGCCGAAATGATGGGGCAACTTGCGACAAAATCAGCAAGTAAAAATGTATGCATGAGAAATAGCCGAAATGATTGGGCAACTCGCAATAAAAAGCAGTGAGTAAAAATAAAACAAATAGCCGAAATGATTGGGCACCGCGAAAAATAGCCGAAATGATGGGGCAATCGCGACCTTCGCGATATAAAAGCTGAAATGATAAAGCAACGCGGAAAAAAATAGAACAAAAATAAAAATGAAATTTACGCCCTACAGGTGATGTTACATCAATCTCTGTATACAATCCAGGGGCGCAAACAAAGAAGGAATCGCACTCCTTCTTTCCCAGGTTTCATCAGAAGAAGAAGCCAGATTTCGATGAGTCACAGATAGCCTGGAAATCATCTCAACTTTTGTTCCAACAGACACAACATCAAGCAAAGAGGAACAGCGGCAAATCCCTGTTCCATGACTCGGCGGTATACAGATAACCGAGAGCCAAATCCCAACTCCGTGAAATGCGGATATAATCAACAAAATCCCTGGTCACGTGGAACACGGATAACGTCACTTCTGACCCCATGGAAAACGTCCAGAGCGGATCCTGGTCCTCGCAGAGCACGGCAGTGAACCCGTGTGAAGCATCCAGAGCAGAGCCTAGTCCTCGCCGAACACGGCAGTGAACCCATGTGAAGTATCTAGTGCAAATTCCTGGTTACTTGGAACACGGATAACGTCACTTCTGACCCCGTGGAAAACGTCCAGAGCGGATCCTGGTCCTCGCAAAGCACGGCAGTGAACCCGTGTGAAGCATCCAGAGCGGAGCCTAGTCCTCGCCGAACACGGCAGTGAACCTGTGTGAAGCATCTAGTGCAAATTCCTGGTTACGTGGAACACGGATAACGCCACTTCTGACCACGTGGAAAACGTCCAGAGCGGATCCTGGTCCTCGCAGAGCATGGCAGTGAACCCGTGTGAAGCATCCAGAGCGGAGCCTAGTCCTCGCCGAACACGGCAGTGAACCCGTGGGAAGCATCTAGTGCAAATTCCTGGTTACGTAGAACACGGATAACGTCACCTCTGACCCCGTGGAAAACGTCCAGAGCGGATCCTGGTCCTCGCAGAGCACGGCAGTGAACCTGTGTGAAGCATCTAGAGCGGAGCCTAGTCCTCGCCGAACACGGCAGTGAACCCGTGGGAAGCATCAAGTGCAAATTCCTGGTTACTTGGAAAACGGATAACGTCACTTCTGAACACGTAGAAAACGTCCAGAGCGGAGCCTGGTCCTCCCCAAACACGGCAGTGAACCCGTGGGAAGCATCCAGAGCAAACATCGGACTGTGAGGTCCTTAAACTCATGGACTATGATGTCCTTAACCTCGACCGTGATGTCTTAAAACTAACAATCAAACAAAATGATTTAAACTGATTTTACCTTGGTTTAAGGGTACATCTCTTCACTCCTTTGATATTTGTCATTGAAATTCCTCAACGTCTTCAAAGAGATGACGGGTCCCAGTAACCACACATTTCGTGGGACTGTGGGGTCCTTAAATCCACGGACTATTGTTAGTTATATGTATGCCCTAGAGGCCATTACTGTACATTGGATGTATATTGTAGTGGATGCTGGGACATATATAGGGAGGACTTTCTTGCTCGACATGATAGTATGCTATCTGGTTACTCTTTACCTTAACGTGTACATTGATTGTCTCTCTGTTACATATTGGTAAAGCCCTTAGGATGTGTACTTGACTACCTGGACTATGATGCAGATCATACTAGTGGGGACATGGTAGTCCATAAGTACATCCTTCAAGGTCCCTAGTCGTGGGTGTATCGAGACAGGGCATCGATATACCAGAGTAGACTAGCGTATACCTTCTCGACCCATACAGATGGGCGATGGATGATCCCATATCCATTGGTGTTTGACATCAGAGATGATATACGGGTGCTCAGTGGAGACTGGGTACACTGGACGGACTCGCCGAGAACTCCCAGATGGTATTATACCTTACGTCAGATGGCAGTTCTCTGGTGACACTGGTACAGAGTAGTCTGTTGACCCGATATCGTCATAGAGTCTTGTGTGGTTCCTACTGTGCTTTGATTTCCACCTTACCACGTCCAAGAGGGCGTGCAAAATGGTGGCTTTTGGGTACAGTCCCAAATCACATGGAGGCAATGAGCGATAGGAGGGGATTCGTCTCTCCCGGTATAGGGAGTTGATGTTGCGCTGTGTTCGATTGGCTATAACCGGAAATCCCTGGCCAGGGTTGCTGAGATTTACTGGTAAGTGTTACCAGTAGTTTCTCGAACTGTTATAGACCTTATATCGACACGACTTATCGAGCTATTGGGGTCTGACGTTTACTACCCCTAGGAGAGATATGCGACATATCAGACGACGAGACCGGACTGTACGGTAAGTGTTACTGGTTGGATTCACAGGAGTGTGAGCGGGATTGCTCGTCGATCTTCTGATCGCTCAATACCCGGGTGGCCGTTACGTTTAGCAGACCGCTTGCGGCTTGTGGGTGTTTGATATGATCATCACCTGCTGCCGGCGTATTGACGAGTCTTTAGAGTCCTACACAGAGGTTTCCTGGCTCAAGCGAAACGAAATAGGAGCGCATATGAGATATGTGCGGGACCGAGAATAATGCGTGTATGTGATACTGTATTCTATTCTCGCGATGAATGTATCGATTGGTTATATGCGATATAACCTAGTTATCGAATCAAGGATTGATTCGATAAGCCGATACATAGGATACTAGTCGGTTATATGCGATATGACCGGATCGTTAAATCAAGTGTTGATTTAATGATTTAATGCATAATTGTATATTTGATATATTACTTTGCATTAATTAGTATTTGTTCACTTTAAAAGGATTTTCTCACTTGATGTGCACATTGTATATGTGATATACTTTTGTGCACTTGATTGTATCATGTTTGATGATACATGCTCACTTGTGTTTGTGTAAAGATTAAACCATGGTTATTTAAATGGTTAGGGCTTTGATTATCTTAACTATTTATTTAGGTTATTTCCTTTTAAGGCATGAAAAGAGAAAATGGTTGCATTCATTCATGAAGCTTGTTGAAGCTTCATGAAGCTTTGACCAAGTGACCATTTTTTGTCTTCATACCTAACCTAACCATTCACTTAACCTTAGTTTAGTCTCTACACTTGACCATGGTTATTATTATGATAAGTATTCTTTTTCATTTCCTTTTAATAAACTTATCATAATATCTTTTCTTCATCTTCTTCTTCTTCTTCACATGAAGAAGCTTGCTACCAACAATGGCAAAGTGAGAAAAAGAGTGAGAAATCCAATTCTAAAGTGAACCCACTTCCTATTTCTTCATCCTCTACCTCTTGCCAAGTAGTATAGGGTGTTTTCTTCATAAGTTTCTTGACTTGGTGAAGTTGGAACTTGATCTAGTGATGCCTCGACGTAGATCATCTTCGGCATCGAAGCCGACGACCAAGCCCGCCCGTTTCTCCGATGAAGCCGACGCTAGAGCCCGGGATCCGATTTTGACAGCGGAGTGACATCATTGCGGAGCTATGGAGGTGGAGCACCGGATCTACAAAGGTTGTATTTCCGTTCTTTTAGTTAAGTTGTTAACTAGTTTCATTGTTTCGCCTAAAATCTAGTTAACGATCCGTATTAGGGTTTCTCGGCACTTGTAAAATTTGAAATTGGCATGGTTGATGCCTTGTGAGACCTCATTAGTGTGCCTAGGAACCCTACAACTATGACGTCCTTAATCTCGACCGTGATGTCTTAAAACTAACATTGGACTGTGGGGTCCTTAAACTCACGGACTATGATGTCCTTAACCTCGACCGTGATGTCTTAAAACTAACTTTGGACCGTGAGGTCCTTAAACTCACGGACTATGATGTCCTTAACTTCGACCGTGATATCTTAAAACTAACATTGGACTGTGAAGTACTTAAACTCATGGACTATGATGCCCTTAACCTCGACCGTGATGTCTTAAAACTAACAACGGACTATGGAGTCCTTAAAATCCACGGACTGTGATGTCCTTAACCTCGACCGCGATGTCTTTAAACTACGGTACCCCGGAAAGCATCCGCAGCAACCCCTGACTCCGTGAGATACGGATAAGGGCAACTTCACCCATCACTTGCGGGTCCTCGCGACTCGTAAGGGAGTAAATTCTCTTGTGAGATCCTTACGACTCTCAAGAGGAAATACACTTAGGAATCCTCACGATTCTTAAGGAGAAAATTACACCTACGGGACTCTCCCGGCCGGTAGGGAGAAAATTCTTTATGAGACCCTCACGGCTCATAAAGTTGAAAAGTCTTAGGTAACAGATCCTAACCCTGTTTTCTAAGCCATCGCCACTCTACAAAAAGCATAAGATTGACAGTTATATACCATCTATAGATTGCACTTGCTAAAATCGCATGGCAAGCAACACAGCAAGAAAGAAGAAAGCAGAAAGATGACACAAGACATTGCGAAAGAAATGTATCTTTTATTCATGTATGCAGTTGGGTACAAAATACATCATATGAAAGAATAAAAGAATGAATACATTTTATTCAAAATTTACAAATGACGCAAAAGCAACTATTGGGAGGGAAGCGTCTTAAGTAGGCCAATCAATTGCTCCCTCAGCCTCTCGTCATGGTCAGCTGCCACGGCCAACTCTGCTTCAACCTTATTTCGTTGCTACAAATAAAATGAAAGCTGCTCCTCGACTACCTGCTGAGCTGCCCCGCGATTTTGTGCATCCCGTTCGACGACGTCAAGTTGCCGTCTCAGTGTTAACCCGTCAGAGATGCATCGCAGAAGGCCTTCAAAGATAACTTTCAACTGTGCAGCATTTGCATCAACCTGAGCATGCAGTCGGGCAGATTCGATTGAAGTCTCTCCGCACTCCTTACGTTTTAAAGCCGCCTCTTGTTCAAGATGACGGAATTAAGGAGTGCTCTGCTCAATCCACGCAGCTCGCTGAGCGTTCATAGCCAGGACCTCTGGAGCAGGACGTCCAACTTCGAGCTCATGCAGACTGGCCTCGATCTCCCTGCAGTGGTTAACCCAAGACTCGACGACACCTTCATTATGGAAATTTACAAGCGTCGCCAGCATCGGATTGACCTCGGCAGCAAATATGCGGCAGATGTAGGAGCTTCTGCGTCAAGCTCCTCGACGCATCCGCTCAGCAGACTCAGACTCATCGTAGCACCCTTTGAGGATGGATGTCTGGAGAATGGGCCTGCCGGCATCATGATGCGAGACTCGAAAGGGACCGGAGTTAGAGCGACAGCTGCAGAATAAAACATAATCAAATGACGGTTCAAGAAATATAGGAAGGTCATCAATGATGGAATCTACTATACCAGCTGCAGCAGGTGGCAAAGCCGGGAGAACCAGTGGCACAACTGATCTCTTATCTCCTCCTTCAATCTGTAGCACTGCAATCAGGACAAGGAAGAATCAAAAATAATTTCATTATTGGTAAAAGAAAGAGCATTAAGTGAAAAGCTACATTCACCAGCGCTACTGGATGAAGCAAGCTCCGACGGGAAGGAGAAGTGTGGGTGCAGCACCTGGTATAGGTGATCAAAAAGCACTCCTGTAAAGACGCAATAGAACAACGTCAGTACATAAATTATGCAGCCTAAAGATGAAACTGATAAGTCACGAATCCATACCTTCCAGCATCTGCGACGGTACGAAGGAGAGTAGAGAGGTGGCCACCGTCAGGGCGGTAACTGACGGCGCTCCCTCGGGTAGAGTGGCATCAGCACTAGCCGCACCTGCATTAGAAACAAGATAAGCCCTGTCAGGAAGGATTGCAGAATAAAAAGGACGGTAACCTAAAATTTACCTGATGAGTCGCCAGCCGAAATGGTGGCGTCTCCCTCCTCCATTGGCATAGTCTCACCTCCCGTTACCTCATCGCCAGACTCTATAGGAGCCGTCGTCATGCTTGCGAGGCCAGGAGACAGCAAAGGATCGTAAGCAGGGAGAGCGATGATCGGAGCGGTGCCCGACTCTTGAGAAAGAGTGGTCGTCTCGTCCTCAGCGATCATGCCCGTTTCGCCCGTTACCCCCTCGGACTCGGCGATTGCAGCCGTCTCGTCCACCACTGCCATAGGTTCCTCGGTCGCAGGCGCTTTATCAGCTGCTGCCTCAGGCTCGGTTGTAGCATCCGTCTCATCTGCCGCCACCTCGCGCTCGGTAGTGGTGGCCGTCTTGGGTATAGTAGTCGTGACTGTCTTATCAGCCACTAGCTCGGACCCGTCAACTACGACTGCACCGCCTACCGTCGCCTTGGGTTCAGCTGCTACCTTCTCCACTGTCCCCTCAGGCTCAACGGTCGTCGCCGCTCCTTCAGTAGGACTCGGCCCAGCAAGACAAGATATATAAGAACCGGCGGTTTTTTTTTAAAAACTTTGATAACAAAGCCTCAAAAGCACATTACCTGAGACGGATTTACCGTTGGCTTCCCGAGCGGCACGCGCCGCCTGTCTATGAGCAGTAGACAAGGCGACCGGGAGCTCCTCTGAAGGAGTAGCAGCGGGACTAACGGCGCTTGAGCCCGCTCCCACAGCCAAAGCAGTGCTACGCTCCCTCGCTGCGCGCCTTAGGTGCTTCCTTTCCTCCTGGGCCGTTACGATAGACCTTTTGGAAGCCTCCTTCAGCAAGGCGTCATCGTCCGCGTTCAGGGTTGCCTCCAGAGCCTTCAAGGCATCCATCATCGGCTTTTTAAGTAGGGCCTCTCGCAGCAACCCCGAAGAGGCCGGGACTTCGGTAGCTGGCCCGGGGATAATTCCTGTGTCAGCTTGCGAGGTAGGTCTTGTGGCCCCTGCAATGAGACAAAGAAAATGTTAGATTGGCCATAAAAAGGAGAATAAAGACTCAATGAGCCGAGATGTACCAACGCCCGATAGAGCGCGTTTCCTTTCCTCCTCCTCGAAAGTTTTGAGAGAAGCAGCGATGGCTTCTTCGGTAGAAATGCCTGTTTAAGAAGGAAAAGCGTTAGTAAGAAACAATGATAAAAATATGATGAAATGACGAAAAATACAACTAGTGATTACCTGATTGCGCGAGTTTATCCAACCACGTGTCGCGCCTTGCCAATCGCTCGGAAGCTGCGATGGCGGCCGCTAGATCAGTGTCTTCTGGCTCTATGAAGAAACCCTCGTTGGTTCCATACTCACATAGGCCTTCGGTAAGAGGGGACTGAGGCTCTAAGCCGAGAACGGCATCAAGAGAAAGAACCGACTTCTTCTTCCTCTTCTGCGCGCGAACCCCGGTCGCACCCAAGAACAGCTTACGCTTCGTGGGCACCTTGGGATGGCGGGTCCCGATGTCCAAGCCCACGCCAGATTCGGGCGAAACCACGTTCACCGTCTCCACGGGAGCGCGAGGCACTGAAGGCACGTCCACAGTATCACGGGGCAATCCACGCGGGGGGCTTAGCACACGCAGAGGCTCATCTCCAGCATCTCCTCTTAGTGGAGGAACGACAGGGGTCCTTTGCCTTATGGGGACTTTGCGATCGCTGGCGCGGGGCGCACCCTTGCGGTCAAGCAGCAGCCGCTTCTCTTCTCGGATAACAGCACCCACAGCGTGCTGATACCAAGCCCCGTACACGTTGAGGGCCCTTGGAACGCAACTTGGCTCGCTAATGAAGAAGTGGGAGCCCGTGTTTAACCGCATAAAGTGGTGCAACGCGCTATGTATTCCCTCCCTGGTGGCCGCAGGCTCTTCCAAAAACGCCTCCAGTGGGACCCCCTGGTTATAGTTCAGTTGTTGGGCGAACCGATGGGGGTTGTACCTCATAAAAAGTGCCATATCATTCTGCCTGAACACAAGGAAGCCCAGCCGGATGGAGTATAAATGTAGAATCTCCCAGGCTTTCAATACGGAGGTCCCGTCCTTGAAATTATCATGTAACGCCAACACCGCCTTGGAGGTCTCCGGGCCGATTGTCATAACCTTTTCTGGGAAAGAAATGCCTGCTCCAACCGTGCGCGGATGAAGAAGCAGCCCCTAGCCTCCCGCGGAGGCGGATTCACGATGGAAGCGCCGACCAGCCGCATAACTCTCGGGAGTCTGCACTTCTCGTAAAACGAGGGTCTCTTATGAATACTGAATACCCCGAGCACATGCATTTCCATCCATGAACTAAAGTAGTGCATCGGGAAATTGGCAGGTTGCACCCCCGGTTCATTTGCGTCCACCGCCACGCTAAGACCATTGTACAGGTAGGACAGTCCGGCGATTCCAATGGACAATTGTATACCAGCCACTATCCGATGTGCTGGGTAGAAGATGGACGGCCTCATGTAGCATGGGTGCATGGGGAGCGCGAACCAGCACAGCCATAGCCCCAGAAACCCGAGAAAGAAGGTCTCCTCGTCGATGCCCGGAGCGGCGATTTCCGATAAGGGGATGACTGCAGCATAGAGGAGGTAAAAACCATTTTGATCGGCTTCCAGTGCTGGTCGATGATCTAAGCTCAGGCCGAAAGGGTCGTCAAGCTTGGCAAATTTTTCGCCCCGCTGCGATAGAATCTCCGGTCGAAGAAAGCGGGCGATGAAGTCTGCGAAACTAACTCCTCGGCCTCCCGATTCCAAGTAAAGACTTTCATACATATTCAGCACCTTTACCAGACTCGGAAACTGGTGCTGAATTGCATTCTCCGGCGTCAGGTCCATCACCAACTGCTTAGTGGCGAAGACATATTCATCACGAGGGAGCAGCTCCTCATAGTGCTCCCTCCTCACCGGCAGACCGGATATCTCAGTAAATTCTTCTATGGGGATGGAAACTTCCCTTTCCACCAGAAGAAAGGTATGGGTGGGGTGTTCCATTGTTCTACGAACGCCTTGACCCACCACGTCGGAGGAGCAGAGTATTCGAACAGCGAGGCGTACACTGCGGGGTACAGATCGATCTTCAGCAAATATGCCTTCTTTGCTGACAAAATGTACTTAGCCCACTGCAAATACCCGGCCAAATGACGAGGGGTCAATCCAATGTTATAGGGTTGTCCCCAAGGGCGCGACTCACCCTGGCATATACGCCACCCCAAAATGTCCACGGCTGCCAGCAACTGCACGGGTATGGCAGCAATCGAAGGCTGAAGAAGACTCTCCGAATTCCAATTTATAACCTCCACGGTATAGTTCACCGGGGGTATATCTGCGTACGAAATTGACGAGATTGGATCTGACGGCGTCGCGCAAGAGAAGCTTCGGCGACCTTTGATAATTTCACTGTACCACCTACCCCACAGATGAAGGTTCTTGTACTCAGGGTCGTAGTCCTTAATGAGAGTAAGAACCTCCCGGTCCACCGGCGCCTCAGGAAATCCTCCTTCTGAGCAGAAGAATGGGAACGAAAGGTCAGAAGACATGTTGCCTGCAAGGAAAAGCGAAATTCAATTATCAGTATCATAATTTAATTTTAAAAAATTCCGACGCTTGGTACTTTGAAATCTGTACTACACTGCAATGCAGTGGAGAGGGGGCCAAAGGAGGACCCACAAAATCCATATGACAATGCATCAGTTAATAAGACAGCCTCATCATTGGATGAGACTGTCAATTAATGAGGAAATTCTCAAAGAATATTCTCATTAAATGAGAAATCCCTTGAGACAAGGAGAAAATCTCCCTTTCAGAGCAAAGCTCTGTCACAGAGTGACACTTGTCAAACTTTGGTCACAAGGGAATAAAATTCCTTAAAGAGCCTAGCTCTGTAATAATGATGGAAAAATCCATCAAAGAAAAATTAATTCCTAAGAATTAAAGTTCTGGGATGTTAAAGATCTATGAAAAAACTCTTAAGAGTTCTTCATCAAAAGATCAAAAGATCTATACATTATCCATGAGCAAAGCTCTGTTCATGGGTTAAGAAACCTTGAAACAAGATCTTTTTAGATCTATGGATTCTTGAGAGCAAAGCTCTGTTTATGAAACCCTAAAGGGGTTTTCTTTAGATCAAAAGATCTATGAGAGCAAGACTCTGTTAATTAGAATTAATCTGATGATGAGGTTGAGATTCTTGACGGGCCCTGGAGCCTTCAGACTCCTCTTATATGACTGTGGGTAAGTAAAGTCTCAATGTTATTCCATTTCCTCTTTGCTTACAAGTCTTGCTGACTGTTTACAAATCTGAATAGCTTTACTAGTTCTTACCAAGCTGGAATCTCGCATCATTATGCCACCCGGCCCCTATGCTTTACGTGCCTCGGAAAGGATGGCAAAGCTAAGCCTCCACTCCCTGTTAGCCTTAATTGAAGATCTTTGCACTGGCAGTCTGATCATGGCCGAAGTATTTGCCGCTGAAGCTAACGGCTCTCTTCCTTTTCTTTCCACCTAAAATAGTGAAACATTTGTGCAAGTCTGGATTGAGTTTTGTCTGCAGGTGGAGGCTTGCTTGCATGTCCTTGAATGTACACGCCTTCCTTCGGAGGTTGTGGCCGCAAAGGTGAACTTGCGGGGGTGATTGAGCGGTGCGCTGCTATCAAAGCTTCATACTCGACCTCATTATTTGTCCTCGGCTCTGTTAAGGAGAAGGAAAAGCGCATTATCCCTCTTTGTGGAGTCACGAAGATGAGGCCTCTCCCTGATTTGATTATAGGGGTGCTTTGTTTGCGCTTCCTCATGGAAGATGCTCTGTCGAAATAAAGTTCCCAGCGGGTATCGTTATCTCTTCTCTCTTCGTCGATCGTGTCAAACGCGTGTTCGTTCGGCAATTCGCAGTTCAAGGGAGAGTCGGCGGGTATCGTATGCTCAGTGAGGAAATCGGCAATGGCCTGGCCTTTCACTGCCTTGAGGGGATGATAAGTTACAGAGAACTCCATCAAGAGCAGGACCCATTTAGCGAGCCGCCCCATCAATATGGCTTTCGACATCAAATATTTGATAGGATCCACCTTCGATATGAGATGGATCGCATGTGCCAACGCGTAGTGTCTGAGCTTCGTTATTGCAAAGATCAACGCCAGGCAGTGTTTTTCAATGGGAGAGTAATTGTTTTCTGCCCCCAGTAGAACTCGACTTAAGTAGTAGAGGTCTCTCTCTTTTCCTTGGTCGTTCTCTTGTGCCCATAGTGCGCCTAAGGAACCTTCGAGGGATGTCGTATATAAGACGAGAGGTTTTCGTTTAACAGGAGCGGCTAGTACTGGCGGATTCTGCAAGTATTGCTTGATTTCATCCAGTGCGCTTTGGCATTTGCGATCCCAGACGAAAGGAGTCCCTTTCTTCATTAGGTGACTGTAAGGAAGGCACTGATTGTTAGATTTTTGCATGTTCAAGTTTATTACCGCAATCAAGACGGTTTCGCTTGTAGCTAGCCGGTTGAGTACGGATCGTCCGCAGGGAGATGGGAATCTTTTTCTATGTGCTTTAACGAGTTAAGTCTAAATGTCCAGGTTTGTTTGAGATTAACTATGTGCTAAAATGTTATATAAAGAGAGCTTGTTAGGGTTAGGATTAGGTTAGTTTGAGTTAGGAGTCGCTCAATTTTTTCGTTGCCACTCTTAATATCGGTGTTACGGTAATCGGCAACAACGGGGATTAGCACGACTAGGAAGGAAGTTGCGAGTATAAGCTAGGCTTTCCAACGCTTAAGTTCTTCCTTTTGGTGCTTGTCCGTCCGTTCTTGGCTCTTAGCCTTAACCTCTGGTTATAATTCAACCACAACTAGTCTCACTAAGGAATCACCGCTATCATGTAAGATAGGGTGCCGTAGGGAGCGGATTGTGGTTCAATTAACGGGAGTCCGAATTAAGATATTGGGTAAGGAAAGAGTGAGAGAGATTTCCTTCTCTCAAACTTTCCTTATCCTACCCTAACAAGTAAGAAAACTACTCACCCATTATAAGAAAAAGAAAATACAACAAAAGGAGGAAGATAGAAAGAAAGGGGTTAGAAGATTACAACTAGCTATTTGAGACCTCACCTTGGCAAGGATCAAGCTTAAGCATCATTGTTGTTAAGGATAAAGAAAAAAGAGAACAAGAAAGAAACAACAACAAATAACAACAACTAGATTAGCAAATGAAAATTACAAGCAATTACAATTACCAAAATAACAAGACAAGCATGATAAGGAAAAGAACTCTTTTATTCATCCTTCACTCATAAAAAGCTCACTACAAGATTTTAATGGAGAAAAGATGAAAAGAGGAAGAAGAACAACAAAATATATCCTAAACCTAATACAAGAATTAAGCCCCTTTGGCTTGGCAATGTTCTGGGCTATTTATAGGCAGGAAACTGGAAAACTAAGGCAACAATCTGCCACCAAATAAAAGTACCAAAATACCCCTGAAAAAGTTCCATCTGCCGAGTCCATTATGCCGCGGATTCGCGGCCAAAGCGCCATGTTGGCCGCTGAGGAGTTGGGTCATGGGTTTTGGTGGGTTTCCCTGTTTTACAGTTCTCTTCAGTGTGGTATAGTATGTTTCTCAGAATCCTTTCACATTTCTTCAAGATTTTCAGCAGATCAAAAGGTGATTTGATGTGGATCTTTTGCCATGATTTTCTTGAACTCCGTGTAGACATGTTGGATCTTATGTTGACATTGTGCTTTGTGCATGAAAATGACAATCGATTTGCCATTTTGTCCCTTAAACTGGTATGCGGCAACATACGGATAGAGAGCAGAGACCCGTGTTTTATCTGTTGTTGGCAGTAATCCGAAATTTGTCGTGTTTTTCCATGAATTTCACTGTTTAGAGCTGAGAACCTGTATCCTGCAATTAACTAGCAAACACGGATCAAGAGTACCTACCGATAAGCAATGTGATAAAAAATGGGCGGTATAAAAATGCAAAAATCTGATATGAACAAATATCCCCAAACTTATCATTTGCTTGTCCCGAGCAAAGCCAATTTATTCACAAAAAATTCCTAACCTCACTTTCCCAGAGAACGCGATTGCACTGAGCATGTGCAACAAGCCGTTAAACCTCTAGGTATCCCTAGTAGGAGGAGTGCTGTCGTCTGAGGATTTTCAGCGGATACTACCCACAAAATCCGGTCAAGCTAGTTTTGCAAAATAACTATGATTCAAAATCTAAAGTTTTGTTTTAAAAATAACAATTCTATTATCCTAAGTCTAGATTATCGAACCTTTATTTTTCACACCTCGCTTCTTATTTAACTTAAGATTTTATATGCCTTTACATGTAGTACAAATAGTGTCGTTAAGTCTCAGAAGGATCGATTAAAGTCATCATGTCATAAAATAAAGCCCAGATAAAAATTTTAAAAGGATCACATAAGTTTTATAAAGAGTTAAGTATTTTTCAAGTTTCGTTTTCTAGTAAGGTTTCAATTTCAGAATTTCGATCTTCCTTAACAGGAAACTAGGTCTTATTTTTCACTCCATCTTTTTCTTGTTTTCATTTCATACACACCTCTGTGAACGTGCAATGGTCTTTATCATAGAATAAAACCTTTATATCTCTGCTAGAAATATTTTTTTATAAAAACCTATCTTTTGTCAAGATTATTCTCATATAAAGAACCGTTAGGAATTTTAACTCGGAGAGAACACTTGCTTGACTTTGTTTTAATCTGGACTTTCTAGGCTTTTTAACGAGTTTTGGGCCAATGCACCCAAACCAGTTGGGTTTAGGGCATTAGGTGTAGAGACATCCCAGCGGACTTAATTACTCAAGTTACCTAGGCTCAAAAACAAAAGACAATTTAGCGTGAAAATCATGATGATTCAATGCGAACGGAGATATAACCGGCAGTTCAATTATTTTTTTTGGATAAAAGACGTGTTTAGTGGGTTTGGTGTGTAATCATTCCAATCAAGTTCCAGATGGGTTATTTTTCAGAATTAGTTCCAATTAAGGCATTAATAATATTCCTTCATATTCGCTTCGCTTCATAAACTATTCTTGATATTACTTATTTCAGAACAAACCTATTTGATCCTCAGAAAATAATTTATCCATTTAAAAGTTTTTAGACATAATAGACTTGTCATCTAATTTTCAAAACTCACGATACGTGTAGTGTGATATAAAGACGTATATCGGCTATAGTTAACTTCAGAGGAGAGTTATCTTTCAGGTTCTCAAAATCTAAAAATAAGATTTAGTTATTCTTATCTTATCAAACAAAACCTGTTGAAATGTTGAATCTGAGTTCTCCCACTAGCTAACTTGACGAAAAAGTTTTTATGTTTTTAGAAAATTTTCTGATTTTTATGGATTTTATGGATTTTAGTATGCAGATGCAAAATATACATATGAATGCGAAGGTTAGAAATGCGTACCGAGCGTAGCCCCAAACTTAAACTGGACAGTGTCCTCACTGTCATTGCATGAAGAAATCATTGAAGGGTCAAAATTGTCGGTTAGATATACACAATTTTTTTTGTTTTTGTTTTTAAAGAAAAATAATAAAAATGGATATGCACCGGACAAGAATATCCACAAATATATACAAAATGGTATATACATACCCCCAAACTTATTTGAAACAGTGTCCACTGTTTTGGCTGGATAACTGAAGTTTGGTGGTAGGCAGAGGAAGATTATGCAGGGTAATCCGGCTCCTGTAAGACCAGGAGCTCCTCTGTTGGTTCGGCGCTAAGGTACAGTTTTAGTCTGTGTCCGTTTACTTTGAAAAATGAACCATCCTTTGGATTCTCCAAATCCACAGCACCATGCGGATACACATTCCGCACAAAATATGGCCCTTTCCAGCGAGATCTGAGCTTACCTGGATGGAAATGTAGCCGGGTGTCGTAAAGCAGTACCTGTTGACCAGGCGTGAAAGTTTTGCGCAAAAGGTGTTTATCATGAAACACCTTCGTTCGGTTCTTAACGACAACCGCGTTTTCATAAGCCTCATCCCGAAGCTCACTTAATTTGTTCAACTGCAGCTTCCGATGGCTGCCCGCATCTTCGAGAGACAGATTCAGCTCCTTTATCGTCCAAAATGCGCGATGCTCTATTTCCACAGGAAGGTGGCAAGACTTTCCGTAAACAAGCCGATAGGGAGACATACCAAGATCGGTCTTATAAGCCGTTCGAAATGCCCAAAGGGCATCAGTGAGTTTTAACGACCAATCCTTATGGTTCTTGGAAACCGTCTTCTCCAGTATCTGCTTGATTTGCCGATTTGAAACTTCGGCTTGCCCACAGGTTTGAGGGTGGTAGGACGTAGATAGCTTATGACTAATGGAATATTTCCGCATCAAGGCTTCGAAAGTCTTATTACAGAAATGAGTTCCATTGTCGCTAATGATCGCTCGGGGTGCCCAAACCGGGAGAAAATGTTTTCCTTAAGAAATCTAACAACAACCTTGTTGTCGTTAGTCCGGCTGGGCACAGCCTCGGCCCACTTAGAGACATAATCAACAGCGAGAAGGATGTACAAGTTCTCAAAAGAGCTGGGAAACGGCCCCATGAAATCGATCCCCCAAACATCGAAAATCTCCATAACCAAGATTGGTTGGAGCGGCATCTCATTTCTCTTGGATATCCGGCCCAAGTGTTGGCACCGGGAGAAAGTCTTGCAATAGTCATGAGCGTCTTTGAAGAGTTGTGGCTAGTAGAAACCACACTGCAAGATCTTCTCAGCTATCTTTCTGGGGCCAAAATGCTCGCCACATGCTTGATCGTGGCAAAACGACAGCACACTCTTGAATTCATCGTCAGGGACACACCGACGAATAATCTGGTCGGTACAGTACTTGAACAGATAGGGTTCGTCCCAGTAAAAGTGTTTTACTTGGAATACGAATCGAAGTCTGTCCTGACTTGACCATTCAGTCGGTAGTAATCCTGTGGCCAAATAGTTCACAATATCTGCGAACCAGGGTTCGTAAGATACTGTCAAGAGCTGCTCATTTGAAAAATCGTCGTTGATCGGAATTTGAAGGGACGGCGAAGAAGGAAGTCGTGAGAGATAGTCGGCAACTACATTTTCACATCCTCTTTTGTCCTTGATGACAAGGTCAAACTCTTGAAGCAAGAGGATCCAACGTATCAGCCGAGATTTTGCATCTTTCTTTGCAAAAAGATAGCGCAGAGCAGAATGGTCCGTGTAGACGATGACTGGAGAGCCGATGAGGTAGGCCCTGAACTTTTCTAAAGCAAATACAACAGCCAATAATTCCTTCTCAGTTGTTGTATAATTCAGTTGGGCGTCGTTCAGGGTTCGGCTAGCATAATAGATTACGTGCGGCATCTTGTTGATGTGTTGTCCGAGGACAGCACCGATGGCAAAGTCGGATGCATCGCACATAATCTCAAATGGGTGCGTCCAGTCAGGAGAAGAAAGAAAGGGAGCAGAAGTGAGTGATCTTTTTAATGACTCGAATGCAGTCATACAACTCGAGTTGAAGTCGAATGTCATTTCCTTGGCCAGCAAAAGAGTTAAGGGCCTAGCAATCTTGCTAAAGTCCTTGATGAACCGTCTATAGAAACCGGCATGGCCAAAGAAGGCTCGGATGTCTCTGACGCATCTGGGAGGAGGGAGATTGGAAATGACTTCAATCTTTGCTTTATCTACCTCAATGCCTTTTTGCGAGATGATATGTCCTAAGACCATACCTTCGCGCACCATGAAGTGGCACTTCTCCCAGTTCAAAGTGAGATTCTTGTCCTTACATCAGGTAAGGACAACGTCGAGATGCAGCAAACACTCATCAAAGGAATCGCCGAAAATAGAGAAATCGTCCATGAAGATCTCCAAGAATTTTTCCACCATGTCTGAGAAGATTCCCATCATACACCGCTGGAAGGTAGCGGGCGCATTGCACAACCTAAAGGGCATGTGACGATATGCAAACGTGCTGAAAGGACAAGTGAATGTGGTCTTGTCCTGGTCTTTTTCGGCGATGGAAATCTGATTATAGCCGGAGTAGCCATCAAGAAAGTAGTAGTACTCGTGTCCGGCCAATCGTTCAAGCATCTGGTCAATGAAAGGTAGCGGAAAGTAGTCCTTCCGCGTTGCGGCGTTGAGTTTTCTGTAATCGATGCATAATTGCCACCCAGTCTGGGTGCGAGTAGGGATTAACTCGTTCGCCTCGTTGGTTATGACCGTTATTCCTGATTTCTTAGGGACAACGTGAATGGGGCTAACCCACTGGCTATCAGAGATAGGGTAAATGATACCACTATCCAGACACTTTACGATCTCCTTTTTTACAGCCTCCTTCATGACTGAGTTGAGTCGCCTTTGTGGATCCCTGGCTGGTTTGGCATCATCCATCAAATGAATGTGATGTTCAACGATCAGGGGACTAATCCCCTTGATGTCCGCCATGGACCAGCCAAAAGCTTGCCTATTGCTGTGCAAGACCGCAAGAAGGGCTTTCTCTTGCTCTGGAGCTAGAGAAGCCGAGATGATAACAGGGAGGGTCTCGTTCTCACCCAAGTAAGCGTACTTAAGGTGAGACGGCAAAGGCTTGAGTTCGGGCATTGGAGGTGAAACGATGGAAGGCATGATTGGTGAAAAGGTCTCGAACTCAAAGGATTCCAGCAAAGGTTCAAAATGAGTGTAAGCGACCGAGTTGGATGGTTCAGGTAACTCATCCGGAAATTCAAAGGATTCCAACTCGGGTGGTGACTGGCTAAGATCGGTCGAGAAAGTGAAACACTCGTAGTGATTGTCGAGCGCAGAAGCAGCAGCAGGTTCGAAGAGGAACGCACTAATGGCGTTAAGGTTATCGTGATCGAACAAAAACTCCTCGAATTCACACTCCTCTGGGGTGATCTCCTGGATTGATCAAACGTCTAGTATATGAGCATTAGGTTCGGAGGGCTAATTCCCCAACCTAAAAATGTTGAGTTCAATTGTCATGTTTCCAAAAGATAGGTTCATCGAACCATTTCGACAATTGATCACAGCATTTGAGGTTGCAAGGAATGGGCGACCGAGTATCACCGGAATTTGATTTCGGGGGTTAGCTACAAGCTGTATGTCTAAAACAATGAAGTCAACAGAGAATATGAAGTCCCCAACCTTGATTAACACATCCTCTAGCTCACCCCTACGATGGGTGATCGATCGGTCGGCCATTTGGAGAGTGCAATGCGTGGGTTTCAGCTCTCCTACACCTAGTTGCTCATATACTGATTATGGAAGCAGGTTAACACTGGCACCAAGATCTAATAGTGCGCGGTTGATGTTCTTATCCCCAATGGTAATAAAAATCGTAGGACAGCCAGGGTCCTTCCGTTTTTGAGGTAAAGATTGGGTAAGAGCTTCACTCACAGCACTAGCCAAGAAAACTTTCTTGGGTACCTGAGATTTCCTCTTTTTCGTGCACAAGTCCTTTAAGATTTTAGCGTACGAAGGGACTTGTTGGACATCATCTAAAAGGGGAATATTGATGTTAACCTGCTTAAACAACTCCAGAATCTTCTCCGTTTGTGGATTTTTTTTATTGGACCTCAACCGGTTTGGAAATGGAATGTTTTTAAAATTGGTTTAGTCCAATGCTTGTGGAGGAGATTGTGGAGTTGGAACGGATCCTAGAGCTGGTGTTTTCGTGGAGTGAGAAATGGGTCCGTTTAGATCAGAAGAAGAGGAAGAGCCTTTTGAAGAATGGAGAATAGGCTCAAAAGACGATGAAGAAGAAGAAGAAGAAGAAGAAGAAGCGGCCGGGGTGTCATCGTCGATCCGTGTGCCAATGTTGTTTTGCAGTATCCTTCCCGATCTCAATGTAGTCACGGCACTCACATTATGGTTCTGTTGTTCAAGAGCAACATGTACATTATGTGGGTGACCGGGATTTGGGAGTGGTTGAGATGGAAGCTTCCCCTTCTCTAGCTCGCTTAAGGCCGCATTCAGTTGTGCTATCTGGGCTTCGATGGTTTTGATGTTTTGCCCGTGAGTGGCAGTGTGTTGCACCAAGGACTGAATGGAAGACTGGATGTTGGCGGTGGACTGAGTTGATTGCTTTACAAACGCCTCTAGACTTCGTTCGAGCGAGGAAACTTTATCGTTGTTTGACGGAACAAAGTTGTTTTGGGGAAAAGAATTGTTGTGTGCAAAGTTGTTCGTCTGATTTTGAAAAGGTTGGGGTTGGAAGGGCTGCTGAAATTGATGTTGAGTTTGTTGCCGAGCTTGTTGTTGTGGAGGAGGGGGTCTCTGGAAATTGTTACCTTGGAATTGATGCTGGTTCTGATTCCAGGCGAAGTTGGGGTGGTTCCTCCAACCGGGATTGTAGGTGGAAGAGTATGGATCGTTTCTTGGTCTTTGCTGAAATGCAGCATTAACCTGATCCTATCCTTGAGATGGTGGATTGTAAGGACACTCTTTGGTTAAGTGAGAAGGATCGGAACAACAAGCACAAATGGTACGAAGGGGAAGAATAGGGGCAGGAGCAGGAGATGAAAATTTGCTCTCTATCACTTCAGGTTTTCTCGTTATTGCAGCATTTCAGCTTTCATTGCAATAGAGACATCGAGTTGGTGAATTCCTACCCTAGACTGACCAGTAGAAGTGGAGGAAGAAGAAGAAGAAGTTGGTCTGGTGCTCTCCCATTGAAGCGTTTGTTCCGCAAGGTCGTCGAAGAATTGACATGCTTCCTCGTCAGATTTGGACAGGAAGTGGCCCTGACAAATGGTTTCCAACAACTGCTTGGTTGCTGGGTTCAGGCCCTCGTATAAGGTTTGGCAAAGTTGTCATTTCTCAATACCGTAGTGAGGGCACTGAACAAGAAGGTCTTTATACCGGTCAAAGCACTTCCAAAAAGGTTCATTAGGAAGTTGGGAGAATTGGTTGATTTCGTTATGGATCCTCGCTGTTTTATGATTCGGATAGAATTTCTTGAAAAACGCTTTCACAAACTCGTCCCAACTGGTTATGGAGTGGGAAGCGGTGCTATACAGCCATTTTTCAGCAAGATCGCACAAAGTGAACGGAATGACCTGTAGCCGTATAGCATCGTCTGACAGCTGGGTTGTTTTCATCATGGAACAAACATTTTGGAACTTGTTGATGAAGATATAGGCATCTTCAGATTCAAGCCCATGAAATTTCGGAAGCATGTTAATGAAGTGGGGCTTAATTTCGAAATTATCCCCATTGGCCGGTGGAAGGGAGAGACAGGTGGGAAGTGCAGAGCGGGTGGGATAGAAACGATCCTGGAGCGCGATTCGCTGTGGCGCTACAACAGGTGGTGGTGGTGGGTTATTCGCATCCATAAGAGGTGGAATCAATCCCGGGGGAGTCAAAGGGATGTTTGGATTAAATCCTGACATCGCAGAAGAAGAGGTTGGTGATGGTGAAGGTGAGGATGTATGAACAGAATTCCGGTCAACGTCGGAGTTGGCCGGCAAAAGTAGGGGTGAAAGAGGCATGGAAGGAGTTTCGACTTCTGAGTCGATCGCGTAGTCGGTAGCGACTAACGTAACGCGGACTAGGCGTGCGCTAGTGTCCCGAGTCTAAGCGGACATACACTAAACTAGTTTAGTTTAGTCAAAGCGGAGAAGGTGAGGGCAAGAAAACGTCAATGGAGAAATACGATGGGTGGTGGGTGAAAAAATGGATTCTGGCGACAAAGGGCAAGTTTTTATAAAAGTTTTTGTTTTGTGTTTTTTTTAGAAAGAGCTTTGTAGAAATATGTACGGACTTACGTCTTCAAACAATCACAGACAAAATATGCGCAATCACACCTAGATCTAGGGTCACCTAGGTCAGCTAGACAGCTCCTAACTGTTCCAAAGGGCTAGAAATAGGACCTCAAACCGCCTCTTCTCTGCCAATTGCGGCCAGGTAAGTGCCAGGTAAGTGGGAGGCTCCCCACTACGTAAGTAGTGGTCCTAATTAAGTAACCACTTTCCTTAGACACGCTTGCCTAGACACCGCAAAGTCAGGATAGGATAAACGGCCGATGCCTACAACCAGTCCTCTGTCCTATTGAGCGCGAGCCTTAGGGCTGAGTCTAGTATTTTTTAATTAAATAATGGTCAATGCATATGCTTTTTATGATTTCTGGGGTCCTAGGAAGGGTGATGAAATCCCCACCCAATCTGGATTGGTTTCAAGCCCCTTAAATTCCGATAAAAATATGCAAAGCAGTAACAATCAACTGCAATCAATTTTTTATTTTTTAGCGCGGCGCAAAGAATCCTGCACAAAACAATTTATTGGAAGTGGGAAGAGAGTTTACGCAAAGAATGCTGCAGAAAACACAGTTCAGTGGAGTTCAGAGGAGTGGGGAAAAAGGCAGAAGGACTTACAGAAATTATGGGTTGATGAGGGCACCAACAAGCCGCGGCTCCACGGCCAGAGAGCGCTTAGGCCGCGGTTCCGCGGCCAGAAAGTGGGATTGGGCCTTCCATTTTTTGGTCTGTGCAAGGTTGGGTGTCCTCTTCTTTTATGGAGCTCCTGAATCTTGATTTGCTTACTGGATCTGCTCCAGAATCTTTCAGTAGACTGTTTGTTCCATTTTGATCACCCGCGGTGTAGCCGCAAGATATGGGACTAACTTCCTACGTCTTTGGCACTGAACTCGACTTTTCCTTTTCTCATGCACACTTGCACAAAAACTAATCAAAAAATAACAAGATGATTTTTACAATGTATTTTTTTTGTTTTTTTTCCGGTTATATTCACAAATTAACCCGAAATCACACAAAGAAATAGACTACCGTCTCCTCGGCAACGGCGCCATTCGATTGTTAGATTTTTGCGTGTTCAAGTTTATTACTGCAATCAAGACGGTTTCGCTTGTAGCTAGCCGGTTGAGTACGGGTCGTCCACAGGGAGATGGGGAATCTTTTTCTATGTACTTTAACAAGTTAAGTCCAAATGTCCAAATTTGTTTGAGATTAACTATATGCTAAAATATTATATAAAGATAGTTTGTTAGGGTTAGAATTAGGTTAGTTTGAGTTAGGAGTCGCTCACTTCTTTCGTTGCCACTCTTAATATCGGTGTTACGGTAATCGGCAACAACGGGGATTAGCACGACTAGGATGGAACTTGTGAGTATAAGCTAGGCTTTCCAACGCTTAAGTTCTTACTTTTGGTGCTTGTCCGTCCGTTCTTCGCTCTTTGCCTTAACCTCCGGTTAATTCAACCACAACCGGTCTCACTAAGGAATCGCCGCTATCATATAGGATAGGGTGCCATAGGGAGCGGATTGTGGTTCAATTAACGGGAGTCGGAATTAATATGTTGGGCAAGGAAAGAGTGAGAGATATTTCCTTCTCTCATACTTTCCTTATCACATCCTAACAAGTAAGAAAACTACTCACCGATTACAAGAAAAAGAAAATACAACAAAAGGAGAAAGATAGAAAGAAAGATGTTAGAAGATTACAACTAGCTATTTGAGACCCCACCTTGGCAAGGATCAAGCTTAAGCATCATTGTTGTTAAGGATAAAGGAAAAAAAGAACAAGAAAGAAACAACAACAAATAACAACAACTAGATTAGCAAATTAAAATTACAAGCAATTACAATTAACAAAATAACAAGACAAGCATGATAAGGAAAAGAACTCTTTTATTCATCCTTCACTCATAAAAAACTCACTACAAGATTTTAATGGAGAAAAGATGAAAAGAGGAAGAAGAACAACAAAATATATCCTAAACCTAATACAAGAATTAAGCCCCTTTGGCTTGGCAATGTTCTGGGCTATTTATAGGTAGGAAACTGGAAAACTAAGGCAACAATCTGCCACCAAATAAAAGTATCAAAATACCCTTGAAAAAGTTCCATCTTCCGAGTCTATTAGGCCGCGGATCCGCGGCCAAAGCGCCATGTTCGCCGTGGATCCGCGGCCATATAGAGGAGTTGGGTCATGGGTTTTGGTGGGTTTCCCTGATTTGCAGTTCTTTTTAGTGTGGCATAGTATGTTTCTCAGAATCCCTTCACATTTCTTCCTGATTTTCAGCAGATCAAAAGGTGATTTGATGTGGATCTTTGATTTTCTTGAGCTCCGCGTAGACATGTTGGATCTTGTGTTGATATTGTGCTTTGTGCATGAAAATGACAATCGATTTGCCATTTTGTCCCTTAAACTGGTGTGCGGCAACATACGGATGAGAGCGGAGACCCATGTTTTATCTGTGGTTGGCAGTAATCCAGAATTTGTCGTGTTTTTCCATGAATTTCACTGTTTAGAGCTGAGAACCTGTATCCTGCAATTAACTAGCAAACACGGCTCAAGAGTACCTACCAATAAGCAATATGATAAAAAATGGGCGGTATAAAAATGCAAAAATCTGATATGAACAGGCACCTACCGGAGAGATTGGCTATGAATCGTCGGATATACACGAGCTTCCCTTGAAGAGACCGCAGCTGCTTGAGAGTCTTTGGTGGAGGCATTTCCATGATCGCCTTGATCTTTGACGGGTCTATCTCGATGCCTCGGTGTCGGACGACGAATCCTAGGAATTTTTCCGAGGAAACTCCGAACGCGCATTTGAGAGGGTTCATCTTCAAGTTGTATTGCCGAAGGCGTTGAAATACGATTTTCAGATACTTTAGATGTTCCTCGTATGATTTACTTTTAACTATGAGGTCGTCGATATAACATTTGACGATTTCATGTATGAGGTCATCGAAGATCTTTGTCATGGCCCTCTGATAAGTGGCACCGGCATTCTTTAGACCGAAGGGCATCACCTTGTAGCAGAATATGCCTAAAGGGGTCCGGAAAGCGGTATACTTCTGGTCCTCGGGATGCATCTTTATCTGATTGTATCCTGATGAGCCGTCCATGAAGGAGAAAACTTCGTGAGTGGACGTATTGTCTATCATCAGCTCGGTGACCGGTACTGGGAAGTCGTCTTTTGGGCAAGTTTTGTTGAGATCCCGAAATTTCACACTTATGCGCACAGTCCCATTTTTCTTCATCACTAGGACTATGTTGGCGATCCAGTCAGGATACTGAGCTTCTTGGATGAAGCCGGAGTCGATTAGCTTCTTGACCTCGGCGTTGATGCTTATCTCAAGCTCGAGCCGCATTCTTCTCGGTGCTTGTTTGATCGGCTTGACGTCCGGGGATATTGCCAATTTGTGGAAAGCTATCTCTGGATCTAATCCAGGCATCTCAGAATAGTTCCATGCAAATAAATCTTTATATTGTATGAGCACGTCTTTCAGCGTAGCCACCCTTTCTTCAGACAACAGCTCACTGACGAATGTCGGCCGTGGGTTGTTTGTCGTTCCCAAGTCGATTTTTCTGAGGTCATCTGCAGTAGTATGTATTCCTTCTTCCAGCTTTTTTGGCGCCGGTAGAAACTCGGAGATCAACTCATCTTCACCGTTCTCGAAGCACCAGGAAAGGTCATCCATATTCTCAGGCTCTTCTTTTGATAGCGTTATCATGTGACATGTGCGAGATCGCTTCCAGGACTGATGTTGATCTGGTTCTTCTCTCACTGCATACGTGGCTTTGGGTTTATGCTTCTGCGGCGGGGTTACCCTTCAGCTGCTGGACAAAGCGAATATGCCGAGTTGGTATTGATCTTCGACCCAGTCCTTGAAGGTGAAGCAGTCTTCGAGAGGATGTCCTACTGCTCGGTGGTAGAAGCAGTAGTTTGGGTAGGAGATCTCGTTCGCTTTCTCGGGGTACTTGGACTCCGGAAGCGTCATCATCTGATGCTTTACGACGAGATCAAATATCTTCCTTGTCTTGTCTCGAGGAAAAGAGTACGCTTGACCCATCTTCTTTATAAGGGACGGATCCCGACTGCTTGATTCTTGCTCGCATGGTTTCTCAGACCTGCTTGGCTGCTGTCGAACATTTTTTCCATTCTTTGGTTTATTTTTGCCTCTGCGCCGGGTCTTTTGTATGACGTGCTGGGGACGAGGAGCATTGTCATTCTCCGTGGCCTGTCGAAGGAGGCGCTGCGTCTTGGCTTACTCGTAGATGGCCATTTCACGACTACGGTCATCTCGAACCTTTTGACCTGCTTCCCTTATCAGCTTGTCCATCTGTTCTTCAAACGACGGACTTGGCATTTTCATGGATGGACCTTGTTTTGGTTTAGGATTAGCGTCTTTCAACAGAACGTCTTCCTCTTCATCGAAGTCATGTATGACGTAGCTGCCATGGACTCGCCCCCGTTACTTGGATCGAATATATCCAAGCCCGATCGTTTCCATTTTTCCGTTGGGCAATTTTCGCTGAGTTCCGGGGACATCCCAAATCCTGTTGTAGAATCGAGCTTGTCGAGTGGTCTGTCTGAAGGGTACCCTTTGGCGCTTCAATAGTTTTTTCAAGCCTTCCGTGTAATATTTAGGCAGACGGATGGGCTGGAGCCTGTCGAGCATAGAATCGTTGCCATGCCAGATTTCTCTCTCCACTTTGGTTTCCCCGGATCGGTAGAATAGGATCGCCTTTTCGTCTCTTCGCCTGGGAGGGACATAGAATGTCTGCAGTTTCTGTACACTATAAGTTTCAAGTGCCTCGAGATCTTTGTAATGCTCTCACGGAACCATAGCGACTTGCAAGCTTTGATTATCGCCAGCGAAGGCTTTTATTGACGGCCGAACGGAAAATATAGCGTTGATTTCATCTTCCGAGTCACTGCCGAAGATCAACACAGGGGTGGACGGTCCCGGGTTGTTGTATTGGGGCGGTCCTGATTAAACTATTTCTTCTTCCTCCTCGGTATCACTCCCGAAGACCGGAATAGTGGTGATAGTTTTGTCCTTTGGTTTGTGACATCTTTCCGTGTTTTCAAAATCTGGTAAGAAGTATTTTGCATCTTCGTACTTTCGGACTTCATTCATGGAGAATGGATTTAATTCTCCTGTCACAGTATACTCAAGACCATCTTTCAAATACTTCATACACTGATGTTGTGTAGAAGGGATGATTTTGTATTCATGCAACCAAGGCCGGCCGAGCAAAGCATTATAGCAAGTCCTAGCGTCGATGACTGATTTATCTCAAAGAATTTATATAACCGCAATCAAGAACGGCGTCGCTTGGTAGCTAGCCGGTGAGTACGGGTCGGTCCACAGGGATTTTGTATATTTCCTAATTGTTCTAACGAGTTAATTCCGATTGTTGTCGGATTGATTAAATCTAAAAACTAAGATTGATCTACACTAGGATTAGAATCTTGCTAGGGTTAGGTATAGGTTAAGTTTGGAAAGTCAATATTCCTCACCGCTTTCTATACCCAAATTAAGATCTATGAGGTGTTATGGTAACAATTAATAATGGGGATTAGTACCATCGGGAAGAAACGTTGTTTCTTCCTCTAGGTTCTTGTCCTTCCTTTCTTAATCCTTACCCTAACCTCCATGGAAAACACGCTCAACCGGTCGTTTATACTACGGTATCACCGCTATCTCATGGGATAGGGTGCCGTAGAGAGCGGTGTGTGCATGTATGCATGGAGTCCTATAAAAACGTATGATGGGCAAGAAAGGGATGAGAGATCTTCATCTTTCAAGCCTTCCCCAAATCTAACTCTAACAAGCGAAGAGACTACTCACTCATTAGGGAATTGAATAACATGTTCTAACTATCTAACTAGGGCAGATAATAAAGATCTATGCTAGGGCAAGAAAGAAATTACCTAGGGCATGGAAATAAAATTTAACTAGGGCAATGAAAAGAAAACTTACTCCTAACTTTTATTTGATGCTCTCTTCTTTCTTTACAGAAATTTACAGATCTGAATTTAGATAGATGAAATGAGACATAAGAAGAGGCATAACCTAAAATAGGTTTTAGGGTTTCTATTTATAGAACATAGAAACCCTAGGTTTACAATCGCGTCATATCTGCAATTACAATTTTACCCCCTAAGAAACCTAGTCAAAGCACCGACGCACCGTCAGAAAGATTTTGCACCGACACGGGCGACACATGCGCGGCCAAGAGCAAGGTTTGGCCACGATTCCACGGCCAAGTAGGGAGCTTGCTGCTTCATTTTTTCAGGTAGTCTTCTGTTACTTTGTTTTTCCTATTATTTTCACCTGGTTTCTCAGATTGTCTTTTATTTTTCTTCCAGATTTCTACAGTGAAAAATATCATGGACTTTACCATTTGCTTCGTGTCGAAGTCTTGAATCTTGCGCTGCCTTTGTACTTTGTGAACTTGTTCATTGGTCTTCGTTTATTCTCCAAATTATAGGCTTGAATAAGATTCTTCCATTTGTTGGTCGTAGTCTCACTTTTGTATCGTCTTTTTATCTTTTTCACTATTTTTGCTCTGAGAACCTATAACCTGCAACTATGTAGCAGATATGAATCAAAAGCATTTGTTTATTTGTAAAATAAATAAGAATGGGGCCTATAAGAATGCAAAATTATGGTATGAACAAATACCCCCAAACTTATCTTTTGCTCGTCCTCGAGAACCTAGTTTTTATTCTCGAAAAAGACCTAACCTCACTTTCGCAGGGAAACGCGATTGTACTGAGCTCGTGCAACAAGCCGTTAAACCTTTAGGTGTCCCTAGTAGGAGGAGTGTTGTCTCCTGAGGGTTTTCAGCGGATACTACCCACAAAATCCTATCAATTCGGCCTATTAACTTTTATTCTCCAATTAGGTTTTCTAACAAGAACTCTATTATCTTCGACTCATAAATCATCCACCCGTATTCTTCACGCTTCCTTATCATTTAACTTAATATTATATATGTTCTGTAGACTTACTTAGCTTTCGGCATATTTTAAGTCCTATATTTCAACTTAGGAATACTTAGTTTTCCTTCTAGGATTCTATCTCAACTTAGGAATTTTTATCATCTCTATTAAAGATATAAGTCCTATATTTCATTCCTATCTCTTCTCTAAACCCCAATCACATACCCCTACGTTTTGTATATATCACCCCTATACTTGGAAATTTAAATCAAGCTATCATACTCTTGTCCATTGTCCAAAGTACTTTTCAATAGGTGAATTTTTAGATGAAATATCTCACACATTCTTCATGCGATCGTTAATACTTCTTGAGGTACCAACGACCGATTACAAAATGTGTTTACACATTAAAGCGTAATTCCTAGTCTTGTAACACCTAAGGCTTTTAGCAGTAACTCCCAAACCAGTTGGTCTAACGCACTAGGTGATGAAGCACCCTCGCTAAATATTTTTTTATTAATGTAGCCTTAAGTAATCACAACAACCAGTGTTCATTTTTTTTTATCTCTTTATTCACACTTTTATTTTTATTTTATTCATACTAAGGACTTTAGACAAGAGCATTTCAAGGTCTCATCTACTATTCTAAGTTTCAAGGTTCGTGTTTGTGCAATTTGTAGGGTATATATTTTCAGAATTTAGACTTAAGCTTAAGAATTATTTTTCAGACTTGTACTCTAATAAAAATATCAATACTCTTCCTTTATTTTGACTTAGTCCAAGAAGTGAACTCAAAATTTGCCTATTTCTAAATAAACTACAAAAACATATACCTTTTAACGTTAAATTTTAAGAAAGATTATTTTTAGGATTTTTAATTTACTAAGTCTAAGATCTAGTTGTTCCTAGCTAGTTAACCTTTTTGTCAAACTCAAGTCAATTAGGGCCAAAATTAAATGTTTTAATTTTTATAATTTTTGAAAATTTTCAATTTTTATGGGTTTTAAAATAAGTATGCAAATGCAAAAATATACACATGAATGCGAAGGAAGAAGGCTTACCGAGCATACCCCTAAACTTAAACTTGACAGTGTCCACACTGTCAGGTTACACCAAGAGGGTCAAAAATGTCGGCACTCCCCTGTTTATTTATTTATAATTTTTTTAAAATTTTTTTTATTGTTAAAAGAAAAACAAAAATATATATACAACAAAAAGGTTCCCCCCAAACTTAAGTGAAACAGTGTTTCCATTCTTTTAAGCATTTAAAGTTCAGAGTTAGGGAGGAGAAAATCAAACTATACAAGGTCTTACACAGGCCAAAAGTTAGCACCAACCATTCAAAAATCTTATCGTGATAATGGTAGAGTTGGTGAAAGAATGGAATGCAAAGAAAAGAAATGAGAAGCACACGAGACCGTATGGGAAGAAGGGTGGAATATGGTCTCGGTGGAGCAGAAGAATGGCGGAAAAGAGAAAGAAGTGTAGTACGAACTTGAGGGTGTAAATCGAGTGAATAAATTAGAGAAAATTGTGATGACCAATGTGTTAAAAGCAATTGTGCTAATTTATCAACCCGTCAAGAAATGGGGTCAAATCCCTCAAGATTCGCGAGAAAACATGGGTACGTTGAACTTGTTAAACCAAATATTGAAAGTGGAAGCGTGAAGAATTCTTGCTCGGTCGAAACGATAGGAATGACGAAAATGAGTGATTTAGGGATAGTCTTATTCTCACCTAAACAAACTGTCTCAAACACGAAGGATTCCATCAATGGTTCGAAACGACTGTAAGCAACCGAGTCTGATGATTCAACTAACTCATCTGAAAATTCAAAGGACTCAAACTGGGGCGGTGAGTCTTCAACATCGTCCGAAAAACTGAAGCACTCGTAATCGTTATCGGCTGTGAGAAGAGTGTCAGATTCAAGGAGGAACGCACTAGTGGCGTCAAATGTGCTGTGATTGAACAGAAATCTTTCAAGCTCATAGTCCTCCTGCGATATCTTTTGCGTGGTCGGAACGATGGAAAGGAGGGGGTGATTTAGAAAGTATAACAGTTAAAGGTTCAGGAGGATGAATTGGAAAATCCGACTCATCAAACAAAACTGGTTCATCCTCAATACTCTCCTCAATACTATCCTCATAATTCTCCTCAAAAGTTATCTCATTCATGCAATTATCATCAAAATTAAGACGCATATGAAGTTCGGGAGAAACATTTAATGACTCGGGATGATGAATTGGAGAGAAAATTTCAGTCAAATCTAAGGGTTCATCATCCAAAATATTCCCGGCGTCAATATCCTCAATCAAGTGAAAATCAATTTTTTTTAGACACCTCATCAAAAGTATGGATATTTATCAATTCGGGTTCAAGATTGGAGGTGTAAAGTTCAAAAGGATTATGTGTGGTTTCACTCGAAAGGGATTCTTCACAATCTGGAAAATCAAGCACTACAAAGTCGCACAACCCATTAAACGTTTTATTTTTAACTGGTGAATCATTTGGGACACTTGTTTGAAAACCGGAGTTGTGGGATTCAATTTGGTATGGGTAGGTTTGATTTGAAAGGGTGCACAGCCTACTCTCTCCTCTCAAATTCTCACTCTGTCCAACCGCCTCATCATACATTGGAAGATTTGGAGCTAGTTGGAAACTAGTTACCGGTTCATTAGGTTGCATAAGGGCGGCAATGGACGCATCCAAATTCCTCATCTGTTTGTTTTTTGCTAAAATATAAGCTTCCAACGACTGTTCCAAACTAGACATGGGTTGTGAAGGGGTTTCGGTAAAAAATTCAAAATTTTTTGGATACGTGAAATTCCCAAATGGTTGTGTCGAAGCAATATCTAGTGAAGGTGGGAAAGTCGGGTAGGACTGGTAGGAATTGGATGGTTGGACAGGAGTAGCATCAACATTTCGATAAAAAGGTGACTGGACTTGTTGATCCCAAGAATTATATGTGTTGAAAGAAGTGAAAGATCGGTTACAAGGTTGTTCAATATGCTCAGCAATAGACATGGGTTTTGGAGTTACAATAGAACTCGAAAAAGGAGTATCAACATAAGAAGGTGGTGAAGATTGACACGGTTGATACAAAGTGGATTGCAGAGTCCAATTGTTTCTCCTAGACGCTTTTATTCGATCTTTCAAAGAAATTTTGGGCATGGAGGGGTCGTCCGTAATTCGACCAAAACAATTCGCGTAGGAAGCAAAGTTTGGTTCAGGGTACCAAAGTTCGAAAAGAGTTTTGGGAGGTGGTGTACCCATGATGTAAAAAGGAGAAGAAAAAGAAGGTGGGTGTAAGTGGGGTGCACGGAGTTCTTAGCGACGCCTTGCAAGTTTCTTTGTAAAAAAAATTCTTTTTTTTCTTTTTGTGTTTTTTTATGTGGAGCTTTTTCCAAAAAGATTTTCAATAAAAGGCTTAGACACACGTTCAATCAATCACAATGCACAATCAAGCCTATATCTAGGGTCACCTAGGTCAGCTAGACAGCTCCTAACTGTTCCAAAGGGCAAGAAGTAGGACCTCAAACCGCCTCTTCACCGCCAATTGTGACTAGGTAAGCACAAGTAGAGAAAGGAGGGATCCGCTCACGAATCACCGTGAGACGGGCCTTTTAAAGTTACCTTTCACTACCTGTCTAGCCTAGGCACCACAAAGTCAAGTTAGGATCAACGGTCGATACCTACAACTATTTCTTTGTCCTATTGAGCGCGAAGTCCTTAGGGCTGTGTCTAATCTTTTTTAATTAATTGATGGTCAATGCAATATGCCTTTTGTGATTTTTGGGATCCTGAGAAGGGTAATGAAATCCCCACCTAATCTGGATTGGTGCTCAAGCCCCTTAAAGTCAAATTAAATTATGCAAAGCAGTAACACAATCACTTGCAAACAATATTTTTTAGTGCGGCGCAAAGAATCCTACACAAGATCAAGTTATTAGAAGGGAGAGAGATTTTTTTAGCGTAAAGAATCCTGCAGGCAAATTTACAGAGGAGATATCAGGGGGTTCAGAGAAGAAGAAAAGGAGCTCACAGAGGGACTTCGGGTTGTTGACGTCAGTAACCCGAGGCGGATCCACGGCGCGAGGTGGGATACGGCGGAGGAAGCGCGGTCCTTCAGTCGGTTCGGGTCCCCAAATTTCTTCTGCTCCTCTGGTTTGACTTTTCTTTATTGTTCAGATCTAGGGTTTTCTGTTTTGATCTCTAGATTTTTCCAGATCTGAATTTGTTTTTCGATCCTGCATAATTTAAACAAAAATACCCTTCACAAAATAATAAGATGATAAATTTTTATATTTTTTTATTTTTCAGTTTTTATGATTTTTCAATTTTATATTAACCCGAAATTACAAAAAGAGAATAACAACGCCATCCCCGGCAACAGCGCCATTTGATTTATCTCAAAGAATTTATATAACCGCAATCAAGAACGGCGTCACTTGGTAGCTAGCCGGTGAGTACGGGTCGGTCCATAGGGATTTTGTGTATTTCCTAATTGTTCTAACGAGTTAATTCCGATTGTAGTCGGATTGATTAAATCTAAAAACTAAGATTGATCTACACTAGGACTAGAATCTTGCTAGGGTTAGGTTTAGATTAAGTTTGGAAAGTCAATATTCCTCACCGCTTTCTATATCCAAATTAAGATCTATGAGGTGTTATGGTAACAATTAATAAAGGGGATTAGCACCATCGGGAAAAAACGTTGTTTCTTCCTCTAGGTTCTTGTCCTTCCTTTCTTAATCCTTACCCTAACCTCAATGGGAAACACGCTCAACCGGTCGTTTATACTACGGTATCACCGCTACTTCGTGGGATAGGGTGCCGTAGGGAGCGGTGTGTGCATGTATGCATGGAGTCCTATAAAAACGTATGATGGAAAAGAAAGGGGTGAGAAATTTTCATCTCTCAAGCCTTCCCCAAATCTAACTCTAACAAGCGAGAAGACTACTCACTCATTAGAGAATTGAATAACATGTTCTAACTATCTAACTAGGGCAGATAATAAAGATCTATGCTAGGGCAAGAAAGAAATTACCTAGGGCATGGAAATAAAATTTAACTAGGGCAATGAAAAGAAAAATTACTCCTAACTTTTATTTGATGCTCTCTTCCTTCTTTAGAGAAATTTACAGATCTGAATTTAGATAGATGAAATGAGGCACAAGAAGAGGCATAACCTAAAATAGGTTTTAGGGTTTCTATTTATAGAACATAGAAACCCTAGGTTTACAATCGCGTCATATCTGCAATTACAATTTTACCCCCTAAGAAACCTAGTCAAAGCACCGACGCACCGCCAGAAAGATTTTGTACCGACACGGGCGGCACATGGCCGCGGATCCATGGCCAAGAGCAAGGTTTGGCCATGGTTCCGTGGCCAAGTAGGGAGCTTGCTGCTTCATTTTTTCAGGTAGTCTTCTGTTGCTTTGTTTCTCCTATTTTCTTCACTTGGTTTCTCGGATTGTCTTCTATTTTTCTTCCAGATTTCTACAGTGAACAATATCGTGGACTTTACCATTTGCTTCGTGTCGAAGTCTTGAATCTTGCGCTGCCTTTGTACTTTGTGAACTTGTTCATTGATCTTCGTTTATTTTCCAAACTGTAGGCTTGATTAAGATTCTTCCATTTGTTGGTCGTAGTCTCACTTTTGTATCGTCTTTTTATCTTTTTCACTGTTTTTGTTCTGAGAACCTGTAACCTGCAACTATTTAGAAGACATGAATCAAAAGCACTTCTTTATTTCTAAAATAAATAAGAATGGGGTCTATAAGAATGCAAAATTATGGTATGAACAATGACGTGAAACTTGATGTCAGTGATTAGCAGCCCAAAGCGCAGCGTCAGTATCACAGACCCGAGTGTCCTTGATTATTGAGAATCAAATCCGGAGATAGTGATTTTATCACGAGCGAGGTGCTGAACGCTCATGCAGATTTCCTTCAATACTTTTACATTGAGGAGATTGACTGAGGACCCATTGTCGACTAGGATCTTACAGATCTTAATATCATGGCAGTATCCGGAGACATAAAGGGGAAAGTTATGTTCGCACATCCGGAAGAGGAGATCTATATCGCCAAAGGTGATATTGGCTGTGTGCACTTCTTTCAGCTCGTCTTTCATCTTTTCTTCGGCAAGGAAATCTTGGAATTATCCGGGCTCTTGTAACGCCTTGATTAGAGCTTCTCTCGCCTCTTTGGATAGCAGAAGGGCGTCGAGAATGCTGAGCTGCAAGGGTATCTTCCTCAAGTGTGCCAGAACGTTGTAATCCACCTTATTTTGGGCGGGTCCTTGGCTGCAAGCTCTTTGACGATTTGATCATCGAGGGAGATATCTTGAGGGACTTTTTCTTTCCCCTTATCTTTTCTACTCGGACCACTATTAGCAGGTCCAAGATTCTTTTCTGGCAGCGTACGAGTGCGCAACTGAATGTTCTCGCAGTTTTTCGGTTCTTCCTCCTTTCCTGAGGTGGATTCTTTGAAGAGAGGGCTGAGAGTCATTTCTTCATCAGAATCACTTCCGAATGTGAGAACTTGAGATCCCCCAGTGTTGACCATGTGACAGCTGCTGGTCGTTCTTTTGTGCTCTTCGGTCGTACTTCTTCATTTCCGATGAGTTTTGCGTTTCATCCGCTTGAATTGTTGTCGGTGTGCAACATATCCTTGCCACCATATTTTAAAAGTGTTGCACTCTTCGGTGGGGTGTGCAAACTTTCGATGATATAAGCAGTAGCTAGGATGCATTTCCGCTTCACCAAGAATGTTTCGTTCGGAGGGCGGCAGTTTCATTCCCATTGATATGGCTTTGGCGAACCTCTTCCTTATTTTGATCCTGCTTTTACTTGTAGCGGATATATTTTGATCTGGCGGGAGCGTTTTGACCCTTTCTTCCATTCGTCGGCGCTTGGATTTTTCAAATATGGCCATCTCACGCTCTCGAGCAGCTTTGCTTTTAAGAAAAGCTTCATTCAGGAATGCATCAATCATTTCGTCTGATGACCTTAGGAGTTCCGGCTCAGGCTTCGCCCTCGGTTCTTCTGCATCCAGGTCTTCTTCATCGTTTATTGACGAGTGAGAGATCACATGGCAACTTACTACGTAATCTTCAGATTCATCCGACGAGTCTTCCCCATCATCTCTGTCCTCAAGGACGTGACTGAGAAATTCTTGGAGTGTGATTGGAGTTTGCGCCTTCTGGTTATACTCTTCCAGCGCGTCAATCTGCTTTTGCAGGTCCGTGCGCCTGTCACCAAGCTTCACAAGCTTCTTGGATTTCTTCTTCTTCTTCTTCGAAGATTTTGACGGCTGGGTATGAGCAATTTGACTATCTCCACCAATTTTTCGAGTTGGGCATGGCTTCAGCATTCCCTTGATAATCTCAGGTTCCAACGGATTCTTCTACCTGATTGCCGGGCAGGCTTGGAGATCGTTCAGCATTTTTTTAGTTTTGGCTGAAAGAGCGACCTCCCATGGAGCTTCCTCTATGAAAGAACATGATGTCCCCGGTGTGTCTGTCTTCTTGGCAGCGTGTGGCTGTGGTGGGTTCACTTTCCAATTCTCGGACAGCGCAAACTTGCCTTGTTGGTATTGGTCCTCGATCCAGCCTTTACAGACGAAGCAATTTTCAATTGGATAGTTTACCGTTTGATGGTAAGGGCAATAATTTGGACTATTAGCTTTGCCGGGTTGCAGTGGTCGTTTTGGATTCAGCAGATTGATGAGCCTGTTGCGCATCGCCAGTTCGAACAGTCTTTTCGTTTTGTTTCGAGGGAACGAATAAGGACGTTTCATCTTTTCATTATAGTATCTCCATCTCTCTTTTAGTTGATCCGTTGATTTTGGGGCAATGGGCTGCTGTTGAGTATTCACAACGAATGTCGCCTTCCCTTTACCCTTTTCGTTCCGCGGCTCTGGCTTTGGAGGAGACGGTCTATGACCCATCTGGTCTATTTGGGCCAGTTTGTCGATCAAGACTTGGAATGTGGTTGGCTTGAAGAACGTCATGAATTGGGAAATAGTTTCCAAATGCCCATGAACATGCCCGCTGCCGGTGCTTCCTCGATGCGCTGCTCACATTTTGACGATAAGTTCTGCCACCGAATGGCGTATTGAACCCAGGTTTCTCCCGGCTTCACTCTGGCGTTAATCAATGCTGTAATCGGGGTACGTTAACTAGCACTCGCGAATCGCTGGGTGAATAATAGCTCCATTTCTGCGAAAGTCTTGACGGTGTCGTTTGGCAGTTCAGAATACCACTCGAATGTTGTTTCTGACAAGCTACCAACAAACTGACAGAGCAGAAGTTTATCATCACCTCCGGTGTTGCCGCACAAGGCTCTGAATTGAGCGACATGATGATGTGGATTCCCCGTCCCCTTATATACGTGGAATTTGGGGATCGTATATCCCGGCGGATACTTTATTTGGTCATACCAGCCTGGATATGATTGCCCAGTTTTAACGACTTGGCCGGCCACTTCATTCGCCTGGTGAGCTCGTATTTGCCGGGCAATATAGTCATCCAGAGCGGCCTTGGAAATTTTTTCCTCTTTGTCTGCTGAAAGAGCCGGAGGAGGGTTCGATTTCTCCCCTCTGTCGTCTTCAATGATGATAAGAGGGTCTTCAGCTAGAGCTTCTGGTTGCAACATCATCCCGACCATGTCTTGGAAGAGGAGCGCCATTCGTTTCATATTAACCGCTTGTTCTGCTGCTTCTCTATCCTTTTTTTCGAGGACTCTACGGAGGAAGTCGGCATCGGTTTCTTGTTCATGACACTGCTCCGATGACACCTCAGGGCTTTCTTTTGGCCCAGTGAGTGCGGCCATTTGCATTAGCATTTCCTGAAGCTTCTGTTGCTATTTCTGGGCTTTTTTCACGGATCGGGTGAGGGTTCGGTGACTCGTAGAAGCGCTGCTTTCCTCTTTTCCGGAAGCCATATAAATAGTATGCACCATTATGCCCCAGACTTGGGGCGTTTGGGCCCAGCGTCTTTATGGTCTGCCGTAGTCATAGGAGCTTTCTCTGGCCTCCTTCTCTTCTGAGTAGTTGACGTTGAGGGGGCCGTTTCAGCGGGCACCTAGGTAGTTGTCGTCCTTTGTGGTTTAACAGGACGGTTCTTTTCTTGCTGAACTTTCACCTTCTTCTGTCGGTGAGGGTAATCTTGATCAATCACTGAGTCCTGAACCCGTCGCCAGACTTTGTAAATTTTGGCGGATAGCCGCCGAGGAGGCTGCTCCGGCTTCATTTTTGTAACATTCTCCATGGCGGGGGAGATCTTTCCAGTACGGCGGTAGGAGAGTTCCTGCGCACCTTGTTCAGCAATTCAAAACTGTTCCCGGTTGGAACAGCAGCATTGACTTCCACCGTTGGGGCTGGTGGAGTTAGCCCAGAAGGGGAGTTGCCCCCAGCTTTCCTTACTCGGCGCCAGTGGCGACGTCGAGCGTGTCGAGCTGTTGGGATTATTTCAGCTTGAGGGGTGACTTCGTCATGCCCCATGTTCTGGTGAGGCACTGCTGGTACCGGCCTCTTGAAGATCGATGTCCGTCGAGCAGTAGTATCCAATCTGTCAAAGACAGACCTTTGAGCATGAACGGGAGCCGGGGTGGCCAACCTCGTAAAGACCGATCCTTTGACGGGAGAAGCTTTTTTAGTGACCTCAAGAGCAGGAATGGCTATCCGTTTTGGGATGGTCGCTTCAGGTATCGTGGGCTCCTTGATAGGCCCATTGGAGTTCAGGCTCAGCCTGTCAAAGACTGACGCCGTTGGCTTGACATCGGACGACCCATTGAGAGGGGCCGTGGTGGTAGTGAGCCGATCAAAGACCGACTTCTTTTGCGCTTCTTGCGGCAGCAGGATGTTAACGCTCACTGGTTGGAGCATGGTCCCGAAAAACAACCCGGTAGTAGCCTGCGTCACCTGCTCTATCAGCATTGTGAACAGGGAGGCTGCCTGGGGCCCGTAAGCTATACCTCCAGATGAGGCGGAACGTGAGTTGTAGTTGCAGCTGGAACACTTCGTGCAAATAGACGCCATTGATCTTTCATTTTCTACACCAAGCAAGACACCAAATTTTAGTACCTTGAACCCAAGGGCAACCATTAGCAAACCGCGATTCGTTCGTGAACACGACACACGAAGTGTGGAGTGGAAAGAGGAAAAGGTCCCACTGGGCATGCCAGAATCTGTTCATCGCCAGAAACCGGGAAGACAAACGTCTTGCCTGAATTTGGGGGCAGATGCTAATTGGTGCTATCCGTCTACCTCTCCGAAGATGCCAAGTTGATTTATGACACCGTGTATCGAAGGTTTAAACAGATGCGGCCGATGTAGCAGACTTTGTCAGATTCCCCCTCATTTGAGGGGTTTTTGATTGTGGGATGCTCTTCCCTGCAGGCACAAGCCCCTGCAGTTAATTACGCTACCGCATCGCGGTAACCACTTTCTCCTTCTCCAGATGGTCACTTCGTGTCGTGAGTGTTTGTTTTGTTTTTGGTTGCCCGTGGATTGTATACGGAGACTGCTTTATTTTGTCGCCCGTGGGACGTGGATTAGTTCAAATTCGTATTTTCTTAGATTTGGGTTTGGGGGGTTGAGTTTAAGGATACGTTAATCTCATTTGAGACTAAGATCAACTTAAACGTTTGTTAAGGATATGCTAGTCTAATTTTTAGACTAAGATCAACTTAACGGGATCATTTAGATCCAACAAGAGAGCATTTGGGCTCTATTGTTTAGTTTAAGGACATTGCGGTCGATTACCAGTTTAGGGACATGGTATTCCAACATTAGTTTAAAGACATCGCGGTCGAGATTAAGGGCATCATAGTCCGTGAGTTTAAAGACCTCACAATCAAGATTAAGGACATCATAGTCCGTGAGTTTGAAGACCTCACAGTCAAGGTTAAGGACATTATAGTCCGTGAGTTTAAAGACCCCACAGTCAAGGTTAAGAACATCATAGTCCGTGAAATGTGTGGTTTTCGGGACCCGTCACCTCTCTGAAGATGTTGAAGGATTACAATGACAAATATCAAAGGAGTGAAGAGATGTACCCTCGAACCGAGGCGGATAGGGTGATCTGTAGTCCAATTTGGAACTAAGATCTATTAATTAGATTATGAGCACATGGGATCAGTTAAATCTGAATTGAGGACTTATGACCAACTTAGGCTAAGTCCAGTTAGGTTTGAAATGTTGGCCCTTTGTTGGCCTGTTGAACATTTGCCTGGGTTCAGCCCCTCATTATTTAGCAATGCTAAATAGGGGTTCTAACAACATTTTATCTTTGTTGAGTGCTGAGCACTCATATGCCATATAGAATGATCAATTTTAGAAGGCAACGATGTACTTGAGACTCAGTAAAAAGAGAAGTCTTGCTTCAGAAGGGCTTAGCCAATTTAGGCTAGGATTGATTTGAATATAGTGTTAAACACTAACGTATATTTGATGATCACGTGCTCCCACGTGATGTGCTGAAAATAGTGTTAAACACTAAGGACAAAACGCTCAAAAATAGTGTCAAACACTAAAATTGGATTAGTAATGTGGGGCCATGTGAGGCCTCTAAAGGTGGGGACCAGTCTTCCTTTGTTTGGTTCTCAGAGTATTCGAAGGTGTCAAACACTTAAGTCTTTGCAGCCATCACGTATAGGCACGTGGTAGACACCCATGCACTGATTTATTAAGGTGTTTTACCAGGGGTCACGTGGGAACACGTGAGGGCGCCCAAACTCGATTTTGCCTTTGGCCTAGTTCCCTTTATTATGAGAGTCACGTGGGAACACGTGAGACATTGCCTCCGAGCTTTTTTCCTTCTCAGTTTGGGGGATCTGTTTAGGGGTCACGTGGGGGCACGTGACCTAGTTTTATTCTTTCTTTTCTGATCATTGAGGATGGGGTTACGTGTCACCACGTGACCAATTTCTTTACATGCATGGAGAGCTTTAAGACACTTATTTTAAAAATTAAATTCTCTGTAGGGTTAAACCTTAATTCTGCTTTAGAGGAATTAAATTCCTATGAATTTGGGTGAATTAAATTCTCAAGTCGGGTTAAACCCTAGTTCTGTCTGTCTTGGAGGAATTAAATTTCTATGAGTTTGAGAGAATTAAATTCTCATATAGGGTTAAACCCTAGTTTTATTTGGGAGGAATTAAATTCCTGTGAATTTGGGAGAATTAAATTCTCTAAACTCAATTCTCCCTCTAAGTTTTGGATCTGCATGACAGAATCTTCCCAATGAGAATTAAATTCTCAACCTATGGGGAGATTTGCTTCTGCAGATCTTCAACCAGAGGAAGAACTAAGTTCTTTTGCAGAAGAGTTAAACTTTTAGATTGAGAATTAAATTCTCTTTTGTTTTATGGAGCTTTGATCCCTTTCCCCTTTCTCATCTAGGGTTTCTTTTCTTGAGAATTAAATTCTCCTTTCTTTTCTCTCTGCTATTGTTCTTTCTACAAAAATCAAAAGATCCAAGATCCCTGCTCTTCTCTTCTTGGCTCCTACTTATAGGAGAAAGAAAAGAATCAATTTGTTTAGTGAATCTTTTATTTAAAGATTTTGGTTGTTTTTGTAGCTAACATGATCTTTTAGATCACTCAGTGAATTTTATTCACCATTGGATTTTTAATCCAGAAGATATTTTGTTTGTTATTCTTGGTGAATTTCAGGAGAATCTTTCCTCGTATAAAATCTTTCCATAAATTGGTGATTTTTAATCACCACTGGATTTTTAATCCAACGGTGCTCTATTTTACAGAGCACCATCTTTTTTGTTTGGAAAGATTTTTAAAAAAAAATATTTTCTCAGTTAGGGTCTTTGATTTCCCTTAATTAGAATTTAATTCTATTAGTTCAGAAGGCTTTTAAAAGTCTATCATGTGTTGGCACGTGACCCCATTATTAGATTTTTAAAATAGAATTTAATTCTATTGATTAAAGGGCTTAGGAGCCTGTCACGTGTTGGCACGTGACTCTCTTGATTGAACATTTTATTCAGAATTTAATTCTGTCTTTTAACAGAGCTAAGGAATCATCATGTGTTAGCACGTAACCCTTGGTCATGTGTGAGCACGTGATGCCTCATTGGGGTTTTTCCTTAGTGTCTTATTATATTTTTGTTTGACTAGAATTTAGTTCTATAGAGCAGAGATCACAGGAACCTATCACGTGTCAACACGTGACCCTTGGTCACGTGTGAGCACGTGATACCCTAATGGGGTATTTCCTGGCTGTTTTGTTATATTTTTGTTTGACTGGAATTTCATTCAATAATTTAGAGATCGTAGGAATCCATCACGTGTCCGCACGTGACCTCTGGTCACGTATGGACACGTGATACCCCATTGGGGTGTTCCTTAGCTGTTTTTTTATATTTTTATTTGACAAGAATTTAATTCTATAAAGTATAGATCATCGGAACCTATCACGTGTCAGCATGTGACCCTTGGTCACGTGTGAGCATGTGATACCCTATTGGGGAATTTCTGATATTTTATCAGGGAACATTGATATCCCATTAGGACCTTTTTTTGTTGTTTTATCATGCCTTATAACTCTTTTTTAGTGGGTTGAAGGGCCTATCACGTGTGGACACGTGACTGCACTGATTGACTGTTTGGCTAGAGTTTAACTCTATAAATTAGAAATCATAGGAGCCCATCACGTGTCAGCACGTGACCCTTGGTCACGTGTGAGCACGTGATACCCCATTGGGGTGTTTCCCGATATTTTATGAGGGAACACGCACTGGACGAAATCAAGCAATACCTGCAAAATCCGCTGGTATTGACCGCTCCAATTAAGGGAAAACACCTTATTCTATATACAACGGCCCTTGAGGGTTCTTTAGGCGCACTATAGGCACAAGAAAACAATAAGGGAAAGGAGAGAGCTCTATACTATTTAAGTCAGGTTTTCCTGGGGGCAGAAAACAACTATTCCCCCATAGAAAAACATTGCATGGCACTGATCTTCGCAATAATGAAGCTCAGATATTACGCCTTGGCACATGAGGTCCTCCTCATATCGAAAGTGGATCCTCTCAAATATCTAATTTCAAGGGCCATATTAATAGGAAGACTTGCCAAATGGGCCCTCATCCTGATGGATTTCTCGATAACGTATCGACCCCTCAAAGCAGTGAAAGGTCAGGTTATAGCCGACTTTCTAGCAGAGCATCCGATACCAGCTGACTCCCCCTTAAATTGCGGGTTGCCGGATCAACATGCGTTCGACGCAATCAAAAAAGAGAAAGAAGAAAACGACTCCCTAAGGGAAATCTACTTCGATGGAGCATCTTCCGTGAAGAGGCGAAAGAAAAACACCCCCATAATCAAAGCCGGGGTGGGCCTTATCCTCATGACTCCGAGGGATATTGTGTTATACCCTCTCTTTAAGAGAGCCAAGGACTAATAACGAAGCTGAATATGAAGCTTTGATATCAGGTCTCGAGATTGCTATCGACATGGGAATCAAAGACTCCTCATATATGGAGACTCCCAGCTGATTGTTAGCTAAGTAAATACCGACTATCAGACATGCATGTCAGAGCTGATAAAATATGACGAAAGAGTATAGCAACCGCTGACACAAATCCCTTCCTATACCCTGGAAAGTATACCGCGTGCGAAAAACAGTAAGGCGGATGCATTGGCCAAATTAGCTAAGGAATTGGCCAATGAAGACCTCGATGACGTGAGGATCATTGTGCAAAACCGCAGGGTTCTCGCGCGAACAGATATATCTTCGGAAGACCTGATAGAGCCATCCGACGGAAAAGAAACGACTGAACAAGTAGCCCTTCAAATAGAGGACGAAGAAAAGGTCAGGGACTGGAGGGAAGTCTTTATAGACCACTTTAAGTTCCAACGAACGCCCGAAAATGCGTCGTCTAGATATCAGCTCATGAAATGAGTTTTGTCATTCGCCTTTGTCAATGATACTCTATATAAGAGATTGTTCGACTCTCTATAGCTAAGATGCCTGGGACCGAAGGAAGCAAAGAAAGTCGTCCAAGAAATACACGACGGACATTGCGATTCTCACCAATCTGGGTCAAAGATGAAGCTAAAGATAAAAAGAATAGGTTATTATTGGCCCACTTTGATCCAAGACTGCCTTGAATATGCGAATCGGTTTCACTCATGCCAAATTCATAGGGACTTCATCCATCAACATCCAAATCCGCTACACCCGACAGTGGCTAACTGACCGTTCAAAACGTGGGGAACCGATATAATCGGCCCTATCGAACCGACATCATCCAAAGGACATCGGTTTATATTGGCAATGACCGATTACTTATCTAAGTGGGAAGAAGCAATACCACTGAGGAAGGTGAAGACGAAGAATATCCTCCACTTTTTCAAAACCTATGTCATATATCGGTTCGGCACTCCACGACGAGTTATCTCGGATAATAGACCAGCTTACAGAAGCAATAAAAAAGCTTCTTCGCATAGCAATATAAAATATATTGGAGATACTCTTCAGTCTATAATCCTCGGGCCAATGGTCTAGCTGAAACTTTCAACAAGACCTTGATAAAGATTATGAAGAAAACAGTGTTCAGAAACAAAAAATATTAGCACGAAAGGTTGCATGAAGCTCTCTGGGCGTATCGAACAACGTTCAATACAGCCATGAATACAACACTATATGATTTGTTGTTTGGCATGGAAGTAGTGCTCCCATTTGAAATAGAGCTCCCCTCTCTACGAGTAGCGGTTCAATACGAGCTGACAGATGAAGAAAATGCTCATCTTAGGCTCGAGGAGCTCGACACCCTCAATGAAACTCGCCTTATAGCACAGCTAAATCTGAAGGCTTATATGGTAAGGATGACACGGTCATATGAAAAATTGACCAGGCCGAGAACATTCTGCCAAGGCAATCGCCAGTCGTCAAACGGGGGAGGTTCGAGGCGAACTATGAAGGCCAGTACATCATAGACAAAATCTACCAAGGTGGAGCCTACCTGGTTATGGATATGCATGGTGAAAGACCCTTCCGGCCAATAAACGGCCGATTCCTAAAAAAATACTACGCCTAACAAGTCATGAATTAGGTCAATGATAGATGACGATGCTTGTGTCCGCTGGCTATCATTCTGAGTCAGAACACTGAGAGTAGTATCCAAAAAGCTCCGTCGCCTCAAAAATGGCAATAATAGACCGAGAAGTACCTAAACTAACATCCGTCGCCTCAAAATTGGTGATATTGGACCAAAATGTCCTTAAACTAAATTGCGTCCCCAAAATGGGAATGTTGGACTGGAAATTCCTTAAACTAATACTCGCATCAAACATGACGCATCGCCCAAAATACGGTGATATCCTCCCTTAAGATCTATATTGCAATCGAAGTATCAAAGGCGATGGTTGCAACTCAAGTCCTACCAGTTACACAGCTACTCCAGCGATGAAGCCACCCTCAAGTCCTATTGGAAAACAGATGGGTCACCTACGGCGAAAATACTTTCGAGAACTCCATCGTTCGCAAAAAAAGGTACGTCTATAAGTGAAACGGGCACGGATAAAAATCCGAAAGGGTACCTTGAGTAAAAACAGTAGGACTACCGGCGAGTCTGTGAAAACCCGAAAAGGGGTCAAACTCGTAAAATAAAAAAGTCATGTGCACTTGCAAGGTCCTCTCGACCTTTTAAGGAGAAAATACATGCGTGAGATTCTTACGACTCACAAAGGAGCAACACATTTAAGAATCCCTACGATTCCTATGGAGAAATTACACTTGCGAGATCCTCACGACACGTAAGGAGAATTCCCCCTATGAGACCCTTACGGCTCATAGGATTCAAAAGCTTTCAGCTACAAGGACCTAAACCTGTTTTTAAGCCGTCATATTCCCCTAATATCGCCCTACAGGAGGTCCCATATTGACCCTTGTATACAATCCATGGGCATAAATAAATATATCCCCTACCGAGTTCAACATATGGTGAGAAATGTCCCCGTATGATGAACAACACTTGTGAGTCCTCTCGGCTTACAAGGAGAAAATATTCTTATAAGACCCTTACGACTTATAAGAGAAAACGCACTTGTGAATTCTCACGATTCCTAAGGAGAAAATACACCTACGAGATCCTCACGACTCGTAAGGAGAAAAACCTTTATGAGACCCTTACGGCTCATAAAGTCAAAAGCCTTAGTCAACAGGATCTTAACCCTGTTTACTAAGCCACCTTTGTTCAAATCAAAAAAGTCAAATGATGAGTCGTTTCTGGCAATATTCGGGTCGTAGCGATGCTAATGGTTAAAAAGGTATCAAACTTCAAGTCCTATCACGGTAAATGATGATTCGCTCCTGGAAATATTCCAGTTGTATCGATCCTGATGCCAAAATTCGTATCAAGACCCAAGTCCCCGACTCGCAACAAACTCAGTGAGTCGCAAAAAATGCATATGAAATAGCTGAAATGATGGGGAAACTCGTAATATAAATCAACGAGCAAAAATATATGCATATAAAAACAGCCGAAATGTTTGAGAAACTCGTAATAAAAAGTAGCTAGTAAAAATAAAAAAAATAGCCGAAAGGATAGGGCGCCGCGATAAATAGCCGAAACAATTGGGCAATCGAATTTCGCGAAATAAAAGATGAAAAGATAGAGCATCGCGGAGAGAAATTATATTAAGAAAAATGAAAATGAAACTTTTCTGCCCTGTAGGTAGGTCCACACCGACCCTTGTATACAATCCATCGGTACAAATGAAAGAAAGGGAACCATAATTTCCCACCAGGCTCCGTCAAAGGGGGAGCTAGATCTCGACGGCAACATCAACAGCCTAGAGGTCATCCTGACGTTCTTTTCATTCCGATAAGATGCAGATGCAATGTCAGCAAAGCTCCAAAGAGCCAAAACAAAAGTGGAGCAATGGCAAACTCCTAGCTCCAAATCTCAATGGCAACATCAACAGCCTAGAGATCAATTCGACGTTCTTCTTATTCCAACAGGATGCAGATATAACGTCATCAAAGACCAAAAGGTCAAATCAAAATGGAGTAATGGCAAAATCCTAACTCCAACTCTTGACGGTTTATATACAACTTAGAGACTATCCCGGTGTTCCTCTTCATTCCGACACGATGCAGACGCAATGTCATAAAAGAAAGACCCAAGGGTCAAAGAAAAAATGGAGTAATAGCAAAATACTAACTCCAAGTCTTGACGGTTCATATACAACCTAGAGACTATCCCAGCGTTCTCCCTCATTTCAGCAGGGTGAAGATATAACTATCAAATGAAATTGGAGCAATAGTATATTCCTAGCTCCAGACTTCAACTACAATACATACAGCATAGACGTCCTACAGATTTCTACCTTACTTTAGCAAGGAATCGGCGCGACATCGTCAAAGAAAAAAAAAGAAGTGACGGCATATTCTTAGCTTCGGGTCTTGACGGCAACTCATATAAAGCCTAATGACTGTTGGAGATCATCCCACCCTAGAAGGGTGCTGTTATGACTCATCGGGGATCCAAATTGAGCCTAAACTCAAGTAAAAAGAACCATGGCAAATACCCAATGCTTGTTCTTCCAACGGTAATATGATCTAAAAAGATTACTTGAAGACGTCTTTTCCAGCCTCAGAAAGGATCAGAGACACGACAGTAGCGGGGCCACTCGAACAACAGCTTAAAGACTGCATATCGAGGAATACATCAGCCAACGCGACGGTACCACGGACCAAAACCCTAGTACCAAAAACCTAATGGACCCCTATCAAAGAAGGGGGTTATCTATATTTTACGTTAGGATACACCTGTGAGATCCTCTCGACTCGTAGGGAAAACATCTTTATGAGAACTTCACGGATCATGAGGGTGAAAAGCCTTAGGCGAAGGGGATATCAACCTGTTTCCTAAGCACTGTGGCCCTACAAGTAGGTCCAAACTGACTCTTGTATACTATCCATGGACTACATTCTCCAAAATCGCATACCGATTAGGAGGAAAAACAACTTACGAGTCCTCTCGACTCGTAAGGGGAAAATTCCCTTGTGAAATCCTTACGACTCTCAAGAGAAAAAGCACTTAGGAGTCCTTACGACTTCTAAGGAGAAAATACACCTAGGAGATTCTCTCGACTCCTAGGAAGAAACATCTTTATGAGACCCTCACGGCTCATAAAGTTGAAAGGCCTTAAGCGATAGATCTAAACCTGTTTCCTAAACCATTGCTGGCCTACAAGAAATTCCAAACCGACTCTTGTACACTATCCATGGGAAACATTCGCCAAAAAGTGAAGAAGCCACTTGCGGTTCCCCTTGTCACGCCCCGCTTCCCAATATACGGGCAGAGGACGCAACGGATCATGCAACACATTTACTCTGAAGTAAACACGCTAAGCGTATCTAAGCAATATAACTAAAACGCATAAGAGAAAATGAAAATAGATATAATTGAACAGCAACTTTATTTATTAACATTCATTTTACAATACATCTAGAAAGGTAAATATATGGAATGAAAGCAATGTCTAAACAGTGGCATAACAGAAATGAAAATGACATGTACAAGTAAACTAGAGCTCTGGATCTTCAGCAAACTGGTCCAAGTCCTCACTGCTGGGCTCGATCTCCAGTGAGTCCGAAACAACTGACGACATTCCAAAGAAGAAGAAAGAGAATTTCGTTAGCGAACAAATCGCTTGGTAAGTCCCATAAATAGACATGAATGGAATAAACAGAATATAGAGTATATCTGTATAATGTTATTATTTAGTGTTAACGCTGATGTTTGTAGCTTGGTACAGAAAATGCCAGTGTATACGAGAGTAGTCCCACTATTCCGGAGACTAAGAAATACGGAGCATAAGGAACCGTTCAGCCATGGTACAACGGTAATGGATATTCAGGTTAGGTGTGTTATGGTTACAGTCTCGTGCCACTTCTAACACCTTCCATACTAATCTACCCTTTATAAACCCCGTGATGTCTTGATTGTATTGTTTTTATTGTTTATATTGTATATTTTATATAGATGGATGACTTGCTGAAACTATGATATCAGTAATGGAACGGATATAATTGATGAACTTGTAAATGGAGTATATCCATGGTCCGGTTCAGTCAAGTTGTATAGATTGAAAATATGGATTCATGGATTCATATTGAATATATACTTGAATCATATTCAAGTCAGTTTGATTATATCGAGACTCAGTCTGATTCAGACATTTAGAAAAGAACTTGAAGTCTTGAATTAGTTTTGATGTTAACGGTAACTGTTGCACATGGACGGTAGGATTTGTGTCTTTTTCCAATACAATTACCGTGTTGATAACACCGTTTGTTAGATTTTCTACCTTAAATAGGCAAGCACCCATATCTCCGGCTCCCTGAGGCTCAAGAGACTGGTTCTGCTTAAACCTATGTTTACTAGGGTCCTTATTGTAATTTAGTATAACTTGAGAGGGTTTTATGTAAAATAGTTTTGTTACGCTTTCAAAATATACCTCAAGTATTTAATTATTGTCTTTAGAGTTTTCATAGATATTTTTTTTATTCAATGTGAAATTTCTAGTGAATATGACCTAGTTTTTAAAGTATAAGGTATTTATTTGAAATATTGGAATTGTATGATATTTTCTTGTAAAGATGTTTTTCTTGAATTTTGGAAATTTGGAATATTATAAATATTAAAAATAGATATTTTGATATTAATTACACATATATTTATTTATTAAAAATATAAGTTTTATTTATAATAGAAATCACATTTTCTAAAGAAAAATGTATTAAAAATCTTTCAAGATCGTATGCTCCGTGAGAAAGTCTGCATCTCGCTCTACTAGGTCCGAGGATGTGCAATAAACCGCACCATACCAAACGGGGGTCCTTAATAGTTGGTTGTAGAGGCGCAATTGCAAATATTTGTTAAATACACTTCTTATAGAAAAATGTTTTATAAGTTGAAGGTAGTTATATGTAAAGTCGTATTTTTCCGAATCTATGTTCCCAAATTTCATCGTGCTATGTTAGATATGTGTGTTGTGAGGAGGTAGGTCATTACCTTGTGAGTTTTCTAAAGATAACACGGTTAAAAGGTATAAACATGTCTATATGAAACATAAAGGTATTTTAATGTAAAATTGAAATACAACTTGCTATGGTTATCATTTTGATGTCAAACTTGTTCTATTGTCTTTGTTAATGATTATTAAACAATATATCAAAAGTTGTAGGTTTGTTATTACGAAAAAGTTGTGTTTTTATAAGAAAAGAGAATCGGAAGCCGGATAACTCCACTTCCGACACGTTTTAAGAATGAAGATTTTGAGAATAGCAAAAGAGAGAGAGAAGGGGGACTTACTGGCTTTGATGAGAGGGGAGAGGTAGGAGGAGGTCTAGGATTCGTCGGTGCTTCATTTTGTTGCCGAAAACGCGTTGTATTGTCGCCGGAACTTCGTCGGAGTTTTGCCCTTTGTTAACTCCACTTGTACACTATGGAAACTTGGAAATTTCTTAAGAGTTTTAGCAGGGAATTGTGAGTGAGGAGGTATGAAACGAGGGTGGTATTTATAGGGAAAAATAATTATGGTTTAGGGTGTTTAAAGAATGCATTGAAATATGCATTAAAATGAGGTTAAATGGGTATTTTATTGCTCTCTGGATTAATTCAGAGTAAACAAGCAATAAGAGAGTAATGGGGTAGGCCAAACGTTGCAGGGGTGAAATTTGGGAGCATTTGGGACGGTTCTACCCGACGTCGCCGGATTTTTTAAGTGTGTCGCCGACCCAATGTCGACGGTCTGGGTTGATGTTGGGGTATTGGGTCAGGGTCATTTGGTATTCTACAGTGCACTTGTTTGATTATCTTGTGTCTTTTCAGTTTACGTGTAGTGCACGTGTATTCTTTTGGGCTTCTAAAAAGATTAAAAGAATACAAAATAAAAATAATGTGGTTGATGGGATTTGAACTCTGGTACTTTGGTTCAGCAGTGCAAGGTCTTACCAATGAGCTACAAGATCCTTCTTGCTGTTCTAAAGCAAAACAAACTTATGACTCATGCACAGGCTTAGGTGTCTCTTTCTGTATTTTGAAAATTCGTACAGAAAGTTAGGGTTGTTACACCTCTCGACTCGTAAGGTGAAAATACTCGCGTGAGATCCTTATGACTATTTTTCAGATGTTTGTAAGTGTGTATAGTAGGGTATCAACATTCAGATGTTTGGCCTCAAGAATAAGGACTATTTTTCAGATTTATTTTTATCCTCAGATTAGCAATTTCCTTCATCTTACTAACCCTTGGAACAACGGCTCATAACTACTTATTACTAGTTTCGTTTAAGAAAATATCTAACTTTCTTGCTTTTCTTAAACTTTTCTTATTTTTCATATGTAATTTTTCACTTTCTACTCTTTTATTATATAAAAAAGAGAAAAAGAAAAATTCGTATAGTGCCAAGTGCCAAAAGATAATTTAGTGGAAACAAACCTTCCCCCAAAACCTGTTTTCAGCAGTGTCCTCACTGATGTAATCTTTGAATACATAGACCTGTAGACTTGGGAAGAGAAATTAAGAGGGGTAAAATAATAGTTAAATGAAAACTACTCCCAAACTTTTACTTTGGCACGCACAGATATTTAGTTAAGTCCTATTTCACTCACCTCCATTCTTAAAATGAGACAATGTTACTGAGACATGGAGGTGAAGCGGAGGAGTTTTAGTTATGATAAAGCGGCTCCTGTAAAAACAGGAGCTCCTCGGCTGAGTCAGCAGAAAAATACGGTTTCAATCAATCCCCATTTACTTTAAAAATTGAACCGTTTTTAATATTTTCAACATCTACTGCCCCGTGCGGGTATACATACCGCACCATAAAAGGTCCTTTCCAACGAGATTTTAGCTTACCCGGATGAAGATGGAGAAAGGAACCGTAAAGAAGGACTTGTTGTCCCAGTGTGAAGGTTTTCTATAAAGGTTTTTATCGTGGAACACTTTAGTCCGGTTCTTTACTATAATCGCATTATCATATGCATTATCGCGGAGTTCGCTTAGCTCATTTAATTGCAGCTTCCGATAGCTGCAGGCTTAATCAAAATCGAAGTTAAGCTCTTTAATAGCCCACATTGCTTTATGCCCGATCTTAACAGGAAGGTGGCAAGCCTTTCTAAACACTAGGCGGTATGGAGACATACCAAGATCGGTCTTATAAGCGGTACGAAATGCCCAAAGAGCATCCGTCAATTTGGTTGACCAATCTTTACGGCTTTTAGAAACCGTCTTCTCCAAAATTTGTTTTATCTGCCTATTAGAAATCTCAGCTTGCTCGCTCGTTTGAGGATGATAGGACGTAGAAAGTTTGTGGTTGATTGAATATTTCCACATCAAAATCTCGAAAGACTGATTACATAAATGCGTCCCATTGTCGCTAATTGATTGATCTATTTCTTTGTGTGTCGGTTTAGAAAATGAATAGAATTCACAATCAAAGAATTATTTGACCGCGATCAATAACGGTGTCGAAATGTAGCGCGTTAGTAAGTGCGGATCGTCCACAGGGATTGTGCGATTCGTTCGTATTTTGTTTGTTTGAATCGAAATTTAATAGAAAAGAAAAGCAAAAACGATTCAAGATTTTTATCGATGAATTTTAGGAATCAACTAAATCAAATCAAGAATCAAGAAAGCGATAAACATCAAGAATCAAGAAAAGATAGAATTCCAATCGATTTAGGTTTCAAGATTTGAAGTAAAGCTCGTAGGAATCAATTAGATCGTAGATGTGATAAAGACTAACAATTACCGTTTCTTATCCATTAACAAGTTGATGCTAAATTGATGTAGATTCATCGAGGATCAAGGATCTTGCGAAGAATTAGGGTTCCTCATCCTATCCTTTATCCTTTCGATGAATCTCATTCAAATTCTAGCTTCTAGTTAATCAAATGATCAATCGTTGTTCCCTAGTTTTGAGTGAACACAATCAACAAAGGATCATCTCGAAACTAGGTCATTAATCATTTGATTCACTAGAATTTATAAACATTATAGAATTTAAGAATTGTAAAAAGATCCAAATCATCATCATTCTATTGATCGTCATAACTCCTATATGAGCGGAGTTTACTCAAATATCATAATAACAACCGCAATCAAAAATTGGGATCGAATCATAATGTTGAATCAAAAGATAAGAAAGATATAGAAATTTCACCTTTATTTATCGATAAATTTCGTTACAACTCTCTTGAATTTAAAAAAGGAAGGAACTAGATCGTCGATTTCGGCTTCGCTCGGCTCCTTGAGTCGCGGATCGGCTTGGATCTCTTGCTCCGTTGAAATCCGGCATCGCTTCTAAAGGTTGAAGGCTCTCTTGCTTGAATGGTACTCGGGATCTTGATCTTGATTTTGAATTGGAATTAGAATTTGGGACTACAAGATGTGTCACTCAACTTGAAGATGGAATGAGGGGATTCTTGAACAATCTCAACCCTAGATCTAGGCTCTCTTTTATAGACCTCAAAACCCTAGATCTAGGATTTCAAATTTGAATTTTTCCTCTACAAGTTTGTTAGCAAAAGATTTGAATTTCCCTCCAAAAGTTTGTTAAGAGAGCCTTCTAGAAATAGTTTGTTAAGCCGAGCCTTCTAGATGCGCCACGTGGACAATCTAGACTCTTCTAGAAGCTTTAGCCGTTTCAATAAAGCACGTGCAGAAAATTGCGCATCTGAAGCCATCAAGCCGCCGTGGTTCCGCGGCGTAAGCGGGCTCCCGCCGCGGAACCGCGGCGGTTTGGAAGCCTTTGGGCTTGAATCTTCTACTGTGGCCTTGGGCTGATATGTGGGCCTTTTTCTGATATGTTGATTTTTATATTTCCCTCTAAATTGCTACCAGATCTGAAATCATTGAGTTGGCATATTTTTGATCAATTTTCCTAAATTTGGGCTTTGCTTCTTGAATTTCCTGCAATAGACTCCAAGACAAGAGTTGCGCTATACAAGAATGATGCGATGCCATGATAAACACACAATTTCCCTAAAAGTGCCGGTTTTAAAGTCTGACACATGCAATCTGGTATTTTAGAGATGTTTTGCTAATATGTGCAATATGAATACCGAACACTTCTATATGAGTTCAAATGATAGGGAAATTGCCCTATTAGAAATGCAATATTTTCGACTGATCAAATTCCCCCAAACTTATTTTCGATCGTTTCGATCGAATTGTTTATTAAAAAGAGAAGGAGAAAATAAAGGAAGAGAAAAAAATAACTAGCACACTTTCGTAGGCAACACGATTGCACTGAGCACGTGCAACAAGCCTTTAAACCTCTAGGTGTCCCTAGTAGGAAGAGTGTTGTCTTCTGAGGGTTTTCAGCGGATTGCACCCACAAAATCCAATAATAAAAGGAAGATCATGAATATTACATTTAAAGAAAAGAATTGTAAAAGAAAAGAATTGTAAAAGAAAAGCCTTGAAAATTAGGGTTTCCAACTAAGCTAGCTTTTCGGTTGTCATGAGCCCTATCTTAATGGTCATGAAAAGATGTCAGAAATCACGTCCTCCCTTAATAAAACATCTTCTTATTCTTCATTCCTATCTTTCTTCCAAACATCGATGATATAACCCTGCGTGTGTGTAAAGGACATCCCTACACCCGGAGAATTCAATTCAAGCTATTATACTCTTGCCCATCAGCCTCAGTACTTTTTAATTAATGAATATTTAGATGTGCTCACACACTTTCATGCGACCGTTAATACTTCTTGAGGTACTAACCGACCGATTACTCATGTGCTTGCTTATTTAGTGTATTTTCCTCGTCTTGCACCACCTCGGGCATAGCAGTGACTCCCAGACCAGTTCGCCTTAGGGCACTAGGTGAAGAGGCACCCTCGCTATATTTTTTTATTGCTTCCTTGGCGATAACAAAACCAGTGTCCATTTTTCTCACCATTTTATATTTTCTTCATTTTTTTTATTTTCCTTCATACTTTTGGCTTTAAGACAAGAGCATTTCAAGGTATCCTCTACTATCCCGGCTTTCAAGATGTGTGTAAGTGCGAATAGCAGGGTATCAACGTTCAAAATATTTGGCTTCCAGAATATGAACTATTTTTCAGACTTATTTTTATCCTCAATTTATGACTTCCTTTATCTTACTAACCCTTGGGACAACGGCTCATAACTACTTGTTACTAGTTCGTATAAGAAAACTTCTAATTTTCATGGTTTTCTTAAATTTTTCTAATCTCATGGATGTAATTTTTCACTATCTAATCTTTTATTATTTTATTTATGTACAAAATATTTTTTATATTTTAAATTTTTTTAAATTTATATAGGTTTTCAAAAAAATGTTTTGTGCTTATGCAAAGTATGATGCAAATGATGCGCAAATAAGCACAAACCTCCTCCAAACTTATTTTCAACAGTGTCCTCACTGTTGCCTTCTGCTGAATCTCGAAAAACCTGTAAGCTTGGGAGGAAATTTATTAACGGGGGCAATATATTTAAGTGAAGACCCTCCCCCAAACTTATTTTTAGCTCAAAATTTTGTAAAAATTTTCTTTTCAAGAGCCCGATTATACCCCCCCCCAAACTTGAGTTAAGCCATGTTAATCTTTTGAAAATCACATGAGGGGGTCAAAAATCATTGGTCGATGTCAAGCTTTGCAAAGACCGAATATCAATACCAACCATTCAAAAATTTTATCGATGCAGTGCTCTGGTTGGTGGAAGAAAAAGTGGGGAAAGGGTAAGTGGTGGAAGAGAGTGTGTGCACGTCTCATTTTGGAGAGACGATGCAGTGAATGTGATGGATTACTCGCATTCTTTTTACAGTTCAAAAGAAGGGGTGGAGGTTCAATTTCAATGTTTTGATGTGGATCCATCTCAACACTCGTGTCATTCAAAAATGCGAGTTCATCAGTGAAGATTTCCTCAAAAGTTCCATCAATACTCCGATGAATAATGTCATCACAAAATGCGGGGTGATCTTCAGACTCTAAAAGCAGTTCATAATCGGTGTTAGTTGTTGACCCGGACATCTCGGTGGAAGAGTCCGTATGTGTATGATACATAGTTGGGTCAAACAATAACGTATGAAAAGAGTCAAGATCAGTATCAAGAGGATCATCAAATTCGCTGCTGTTGACATCCATTAAGTCGACAGAACATACCTGAACAGTAGGTTCGGAGGGTATACTTCCCAACTTGTAAATGTTCAGCTTTATTGACCTATTCCCGAAAGATAGGGTCATAGAACCATTACGACAGTTGATGATAGCATTGGAAGTGGCCAAAAAGGGGCGACCTAAAATCACCGGAATTTGATTCCGTGGGTTCGCTACAGACTGTATATCAATTACAATACAGTCCACAGGGAATACAAATTCCCCGATTTTTATTAACACATCCTCCAGTTCACCCCTAGGTTTGGTGATTGATCGATCAGCCATCTGGAGAGTTATGCTCGAGGGCTTTAACACTCCGATACCTAGTTGCTCGTAAATCGAGTATGGAAGCAAGTTAACACTAGCGCCCAAGTCTAGTAGAGCACGGTTGATGTGTTTTCCCCTAATAGAAATGGAAATAGTAGGATATCCAGGATCCTTACGTTTCCTCGGTAATTGTTGGGGGAAAGCCGTGTCTACTATATTTGCCATGAATATCTTCTTGGGCACTTGAGTCTTCCTCTTCCTAGTGCACAAGTTCTTAAGAGTTTTCGCATAAGACGGAACTTGTTGGATGGCATCTAGGAGAGGGATGTTGATGTTAACTTGCTTAAATATGTCCATAATCTTCTCCATATGTGGACTCGATTTGTTAGCCCTTAACCGATTAGGATAAGGTGCTTTAGCAATAAGCGCTGGGTCCATCATAGGAGAAGGAAGTGTGTGTGGACCTGATCCTAAGATAGAAGTGGGGATCGTTTTCTGTGAACTAGAAGAGATGGGCTGAGGTGGCGCGTTTTGTGGGAAACGAAGAATAGGCTCGCAAAAAGGTGGTGGGGTAGAAGAACTGGGGTCAGAATTAGAAGTAGAAATGGAAAGAAAGTTCTCAGCCGGGGTGTTATTGATTGATTTTTCAGTGTCATGAATCTCTTCCCCAACGTGATTGTCAAGCACTCTTTCAGATCTCAACGTGATTGCATCCACATGATGTGAATAGCCAGGATTGGGTAATGGTTGAGCTGGAAGTTTCCCTTTCTCTCTTGCACTCATTTCGGCTTTTAGTTGTGCAATTTGTGCTTCCATTGATTTGATATTCTCATTTTGAGAGACAATGATCTTCATCACATTCTCGACGGAAGATTGCAAACTTGCCGTCCCTTAGATGGTTTCTTTCATGAAAGTATCCAAGGTTTGTGCTAGTGCAGAGATATTATCTGTACCGGTCAATTGCAAAGGGTTTTCATGTGGTGCAAAAGTGTTGGCCGGATTTTGGAAATTTTGTGCTTGGAAGGGGTGCTGACTCAATTGTGGTTGCTGTTGTGGTGGAGGGACCCTTTGGAAATTGTTCTGGGTTGGAACCGTGTTTTGAGATTAGGATTGGTTCCAAGCAAAGTTAGGGTGATTCCTCCAACCCTGATTGTACGTGGAAGAAAATGGATCGTTTCTAGGTCTTTGAAAAGCAGCATTGGTATGCTCGTGACCTTGAAACGGAGAATTTCGTGGACATTCTTCCGTGAGATGTGAAGGATCAGAACAGCATCCACATACAGTTTTGGAGAGTGACATTTGATTTAGGACGGCAGCTAAAAATTTGTTTTCCATAGTCTCGAGTTTCTTATTGATAGCTGCAATGTCAGCTCTAACTCCTATGGAAACATCCGATTGGTTATTGCCAGCCCTAGACGATTGACTCACACCCTCCCACTGTAAAGATTTTTCAGCGAAATCTTCTAGGAATTTCCAGGCTTCCCCATCATCTTTGGTCATGAAGTTGCCTTGACACATGGATTCAAGGGTCTGTCTTGTATTAGGATTAATGCCCTCATAAATAATTCGGTACAGATTCCATCTAGGGATTCCGTGATGTGGACATTGGACTAACAGATCCTTGAAACGTTCAAGACACTGTGAAAATGGTTCATTTGGAAGCTGGGTGAATTGATTTATTTCGTTACAGACTCGAGCTGTCTTATGATGTGGGTAGAATTTCTTAAGGAATGCTTTGAAGAATTCTTCCCAATTTGTAATGGAATGTGCGGTTGTGTTATACAGCCACCTCTCGGCTATATCGCACAAGGTGAATGGGAGAAGACGTAGACACATAGTATCCATAGAAAGCTGTGAGGTACCCATCATTGCGCATACATTTTCAAATTTCGTGATAAACACGTATGCGTCCTCAGACTCAAGACCGTGAAATTTTGGTAGAATGTTGATGTATTGGAGTTTTATTTGAAAATTTTTCCTGTTGGCTGGTGGAATGGAAAGACAGGTGGAAAGGGGACCTCGTGTTGGATAGCACCTCTCTTGGAAAGAGATGCGAGGTGCATTCTGCGCACCAACGGACGGCGGCAGAGTAGTGGTAAAGAAGTTTGATAGAGACGGATCCATCGCTGTGGGTGTGGTGGTGGGCAAAGAAAAGGTAAGTGTAGAAATACCGACTTTAGGGTCGATCAAAGGGACGCGGACTAAACAGGCACTAGAATCCCGTTGTCCAGCCTATCTTATGTTAGTTATGTATATGCCCTAGAGGCCATTGTTGTACATATGATGTATATTATAATGGATGCTTGGATATATATAGAGAAGACTTTCTTGCTCGTCATGATAGTATGCTATTTGGTTTCACTTTATCTTAACATGCTGACTTGTATTGGTTTACTGTTTTACTCTCACATGTTGATAAAGCCCTTAGGATCTGTACTCGACTACTGGGACTATGATGAGATCATACTAGTAGGGCCACGGTAGTCGATGAGTACATCCTATAACAGTTCCTAGTCGAGGGTATATCGAGACAGGGCATCGATACACCAGAGTAGACTAGCGTATACGCATCTTGACCCATATGATGGGCGATGGATGATCCCATATCCATCGGTGTTAGACATCAGAGATGGTGTACGGGTGCTCAGTGGAGACTGGGTACACTGGACGGACTCGCCGAGAACTCCCAGATGGTGTTATACCACACGTCAGATGGCAGTTCTCCGGTAACACTGGTACAGGGTAGTCTGTAGACCCGAGATCGTCATGGAGTCTTGTGTGATTCCCACTGTGCTTTGATTTCCACCTTACCACATCCAAGAGGGCGTGCAAAACGGTGGCTTTTGGGTACAGTCCCGAATCACATGGAGGCAATGAGCGATAGGAGGGGATTCGTCTCTCCCGGTATAGGGAGTTGATGTTGTGCTATGTTCGATTGGCTATAACTGGAAGTCCCTGGCCAGGGCTGATATGGAGATTTACTGGTAAGTGTTACTAGTAGTTTCTTGACCCGTTATGAGCCACACATCGACACGACTTATCGGTTACTGGGGTCTGACGTATACCACCCCTAGACTTGATATGCGACATATCAGACGAACAGACCGGACTGTACGGGAGTGTTACTGGTTGGATTCACAGAAGAACTCACAGGCTAGCTTGTTAATCTTCTGATCGCTCAATACCTGGGTGGCTGTTACGTTTAGCTGACCGCTTGCAGCTTGTGGGTGTTTGATATGATCATCACCTGCTACCGGCGTATTGACGATTCTTTAGAGTCCTACAAATAGGTTTCTTAGCTCAGACGAAACGGAGTAGTGGTACATATGTGATATGCGCAGGAGCGAGAATAATGCGATATGGGATACCGTATTATATTCTCGCGATATTTAGAAATGAACCGGGACATCGGATCAAGTGTTGATTCGATGAATCGGTACATGATATATTAGTCGGTAATATTCGATATAGCCGAATCGTCGAATCAAGAGTTGATTCGATGATTTAATGTATAATAATATATATGATATATTGTATTACATTATCTAATATTGGCTCGCTTTATTATTTCATTTTCTCAGTGGATGATACATTGATATATATGCGATATATGTTAATTGTATTATTTTCCTTTGTTGCAAATATATAATATATATGTGATATATATTATTGTGACATGATATGATTAATTGTTAAACATGTTTAAGGATGATTAATTGAGGTTAGGGTTTGGTTAGGGTTGGATGCTTCATGCACCTTCTAGAAGCTTTATTCTTTTGTCATTCTTAAGATATTTTAGAATGACACATTCTTAACCCAACCAAACCCTAACTCTAGTTTATTCTCTACTAAATCCTAGCCACTCATCCTTGACCATGGTTGATAATCAATCATACACTCTTTCTTTCTATTCATCACAAAAGAAAATAATTCATGATCTTTTTCATTATCATCTTCTTCTCTCTTGAGAAAGCTTACTAGATTTTCTTCATGTGATGAATAAATATGAGAAAATGATTTAAAAAGAAAGCAAAAATACTACTCTCTCATCCTCATCTCATCTAGCCCATGAGATTAGTGTGTTCATCTCTTTAGAGTGAGAAAGTTTAAGTCTTTGCAACTTCGAGGTAGATCATCGGAGATTTGGAATACTTCGAGCTAGCATGGATCGTTCGAGTCGTGGAGCCTCTCATGAGTCCGGGAGATCGTAGATCGCGGCAAAGGGACTTCTACTCGGAGCTTGTGAAGTGAAGAAGCGGACTACAAAGGTTGTAATCCCTCACACTTAGATAAAAGTTATCATCTTGCATGTTAAACCCTAATAATCTAGCAAAGATCCCGGCTTTGGGTTGTTCGGCATGTCTAAATTTTAATCCGGGCATGTTTGATGCCTTTTGAACCTTCACAAGAGTGCCTAGGACCCTACAGTGGTATCAGAGCCTAGCTAGAGCATTAGGCGATGTGTTTACGAAGTTAAAACTCCGATCGAACCCGAAACGACAAAATTGGACCCCTCTCTGGAAATTTTTTAAATTTTGGGATTTTTCTGAATTAAAAATATGTAAAAAAATCAGCAGGGAATTCTAAGAATTACCATAAAACCCGAGCCCCTAATTCGACTAAACGGCGGCGGAACCGCGGCGCTAGCATGCCTTGCGCGGCGGTTCCGCGGCGGAATAGTGGATTTGTGACACGTGGATTTTATGGTAATGTCCGTAGGTGCTTGTTGATGCTTCTGGGTATTTTTAATCTGTTTCAGGTGTTCGAAATTCTGGGGTTTATTTTGTAATAGTAGACTCGATCGGAAATTTTAAATTCGTATTTCTTTCCGGATATTTAGAAATTGTTAAACTATTTGAATGGATATCATTAACTCACTGTTTCCCGGTACGGCAAACTTTCAAGTGTTGAAATTTCTTCGAGTTTAAATCTTTCGGAAAAATTGTACTAGTTAAGCGGTGGACCCTCTAGAAGACAACAAACCTTAACTCGATTATGTGACCGTCTTGAACTGCCTTTTGAACCTTCGGGTTTGGGGCAGTACGGCGTGCCACATGTGAGGCGTTGGCTTAACCCTTCTACGGCTGGATCACCGGTACTGTGACATATTCTGGGATTATTTGAACTCCGCTCAAGTGTTGAGCAGTTTAGGAAATTTTGGGTGTTTGATTATCTGTTCGAAAAGTTTATTACTGTCTATTTATCTGGAATGTGATACAATATGTGGAATTCATAGAGTTAGGCATGAAATGCGAAGTATGTGATATTTCGGATTAACGATGTCTAAAGTGATTGTGGATTCCAAATATTGTAGTTTTACACTTTCTTTTCTGTGACCGTAAGTGTAATATGTGATATCGCCGGTTTCGTTGCTATATGTCAACGACAATTGGGATGCGCATATTTACTTACGTTGATGATATGAGATATTATGTGTTGCTGTGATATGTTATATTGGATCGTCGCGTTCTGAATAGCCGGGGGTTTTATGTGAGATGAGGGTTTTTATTTTCATTCATGTAAAATTCATTTGTAATGTAATATTCTTTTATTTGGGGCACTTCCAGGTTGCGGTTGCTGTCACCACTGTATATTATTTACTTTTCCGCATTAGGTAGACCCAAGGAGGGGAGCACAAGTAACCGGGTTCTAGGGTCCAGTAGGAGGCCATCTCGAGGAGTCGAGACCGGGTCTCCTAACCCTAGAATTGACAGTGTTACTTGCCTCTCTCGTAGGGGTCTTGGGATGTGGGTTTGGCTATTCGTCGCGACCGTGGAATCCGTATTTTATACAAGCTCGTATTGAAAACACGGACGTCCTAGTATATCCAATATTTCATATATGTTCTTCTGTTGCAATGTTCTGTGATGAGATCATATTACTGCCTGAGACGAATGCCTATACTATATATATATGCTGATATATAAATATTACTGCTTTCGTTTCTTCTGTGATGCTTAGGAAGCATAAGCTGATGGGATTTTTATTAATAAGATTAATAAAAGGAAAAGAAACCTAAAGATGTTGTAGAATCAAAACTTTATAAAAGGGGTAGCTACAGTTTTGCTTTGCACAGTGATATATACGATATATCCTGCACCTTATTCGATGAGGAAAGGACCGAGATCCCTTCACCGGGAGTGACTCCTTTAGCAAAACTGGCAGATGCTACAAAACTCGGTTTGTCTTTTGATTGCTTTTAGTGTTTTGCTTTGCACAGCGGTATATATGATATATCCAGCACCTTATTCGATGAGGAAAGGGCCGACGATCCCTTCACCGGGAGTGACCCCTTTAGCGAAACTAAGAAAAGCCTCAAAAACACTCCTTTTCAAAAACTACTCGATTCTACGACGATATCAAGTTCATTACGCTCATGGTTTTCTGAAAAACCTGCGTAGCCCTCCGACATTTCAGATAGGTAATACTTAGTATTCGTGCTACGTTTGTTGGCTTTCGTCAAGGCGTAGTGTGCGGTAGCTAATTATTACTTATCTGTTACATATGATGAGATTGGGTTAGGGTAGTCGTACTGCTTTGTTGGCTTTCGTCAAGGGACGTACGGCTGGGTTTAATTCAATCAAGAAATGTTCGGGTTGAACTTGACTAGCGGACTATGGTTTGTTGGCTTTCGTCAAGGTCATAGAACGTTAGGGGCAAAATATTATCGGGAATTTCAAGTGTTGAAATTTGCAATGAGATTGCATACCTCATATGAGATAGTTGGATCCTGATACCCACTGTGAGTAAGAGTTACTCCTGGGAGAGTTTTACACAAGACAATTAGCCGATCAAGTAGGTGTCTAGAAAAGTGTTAACGGGGTTACGCCTCTGGGAAAACGAGGTTTACTTTAATTAGGTCCGTGCGAAAGCACGGGGAACCTCCCTCAAAGTACCGACACTGATCTGGCTGAAAGATTGACGAAATTGTAGGGTGTAATTAATCCCGGCTAATCTTACCTTTTTGGGTTTTAAGGTAGATTTGATAAAAACAGTGGGAGACATCCTGATTAGATAAGATAATAACCAATCTAATCTTGCAAGAGCATACGCTAAAGTGTTTTTCTTCTCTCTCTCTCCAGGTAGCGACCATGTCATGCCATAATCAAGATAATAATATGGATGTATTGACTGAACCCAATTATTGTACTGAGCTAAGGAATGTTGGACCCGTTCTTTCTTATAAGAGTTATAAGACTGAACAGGAAATAGAAGAATATCTGGATTCTCACGCCGCCCAAAAGAACATGCATGTTGATGCATCTTCTTCGGGTGTGTTAGTTATTGAGAACTGTTTCTCAGTTCACCCTACGTCCTGGGTATTAGATACCGGATCAGGATCCCACATATGTAAACAGTTACATGGGCTGCGAAAAGGTAGAGAACTAGGAAAAGGTGATCATTCCGTTCAAGTAGGGAACGGTGCAAGTATTGTAGCCAAAGCAGTTGGCGAATATCACCTTGTATTACCAAGTCGTAATACATTGATTCTAAATGAATGCTATTATATACCGAACAAGATGTGCAACATTATATCAGTCTCTTTATTAAGTAAAGAAGGATATAATTTTGTAGTACAGGATAATGTTATGAACATATTCCTAAATCAGAAGTTGATTGCATCAGGCTCGTTACATAATGGCATATTCATTCTAAATCAAAATACAGTCCTGAATATACAAAACACACACAAGAGGAAAAGTTCAGATGTGAACGAATCCTACTTGTGGCATTGTAGACTTGGTCATATCAATGCGACACGACTGGCTAAGTTGCATAAAGATGGTTATTTGAATCCGTTCGAATTATCATCTTATGATACTTGCCATTCATGTCTCAAAGGAAAAATGACCAAAGCTCCGTTTAGTGGACACGGAGAAAGAGTTACCGAGCTCTTAGGACTAATACATAGTGATGTATGCGGTCCCATGTCTACGCATGCCAGGAACGGTTTTTCCTACTTCATTACATTCACTGACGATCTCTCTAGATACGGACATGTGTTTCTGATGAAACACAAGTCTGAAGCTTTTGAGAAATTCAGAGAATATAAGCACGAAGTAGAGAAACAAACGGGCAAAAATATTAAGATCCTTCGATCTGATCGAGGAGGAGAATACTTGAGCAATGATTTTCTGGATTATCTAAAAGAGAATGGGATTCTCTCTCAGCTTACTCCTCCTTATACACCACAGCACAACGGTGTATCGGAACGGAGGAATCGCACCCTTATAGATATGGTGCGCTATATGATGAGCGAAGCTGAGTTACCTATTTCCTTCTGGGGGTATACGCTTGAGACAGCCATACACCTATTGAATATGGTTCCTACCAAATCAGTGCCTACCACTCCGTATGAGATATGGAAAGGGAAGAGACCATCTCTTAAGTATGTTAAGATATGGGGTTGTCCAGCCTATGTCAAAAGACAAAATCCGGACAAACTCGAGGCAAGATCTGTCTTATGTAAGTTTGTAGGATATCGCAAGAACTCACAAGGGTATATCTTCTACCACACTGAGGAACAAAAGGTGTTTGTTTCTAAACATGCCACCTTTTTGGAAAAGGAATTTCTTGCAAAAGAAATTGAGGGCAATGAGGTAGAACTGGAAGAGGTTCCAGCAGAACAAACTGCAACAGATGATTTAATAGAACCAGAGGATTCAGTAGTACCCGACGAACCCCAGCCTCTCCGCCGATCTAATAGGGTTTCTCGTCCACCTGAGAGATACTACGGTTTTCTCATTGATGGTGGAAGCGAGGATTGCATCATGGATGATGATGACCCGACTAGTTTCGAGCAGGCCATCACGAGTGGTGACTCTGTGAAATGGCTGGATGCAATGCGATCTGAGATGGAATCCATGTACACCAATAAAGTATGGATTTTAGAAAATGCTCCTGAAGGGGTAAAACCCATTGGGAGCAAGTGGATTTTTAAAAGGAAATTTGGTGTAGATGGAAAAGTTGAGACTTTCAAAGCTAGACTTGCAGTAAAGGGTTTTCGTCAACGACCAGGTCTGGATTATGACGAAACCTTTTCTCCAGTAGCTATGCTTAAGTCCATCCGGATCTTACTTGCCATTGCTGCATACCATGACTACGAAATCTGGCAAATGGATGTTAAGACCGCCTTTCTAAACGGTGATTTAGAAGAGTGCGTGTACATGACTCAGCCAGAGGGCTTCGTAGATAGTGGGAGCAGCGGAAAGGTGTGCAAGCTGCTTAAATCCATTTATGGGTTAAAGCAAGTATCGCGGAGTTGGAACATCTGTTTTGATGTTGTAGTCAAAGAGTTTGACTTCATCAAAAATATAGATGAACCTTGTATCTATAAGAAGGTAGCAGAGGGTAAGGTTGTCTTCCTCGTATTGTACGTGGATGACATACCCTTGATAGGAAATGATATTCCTATGCTGCAATCAGTCAAGCTCTTCTTATCACAGAGATTCTCAATGAAAGATCTAGGTGATGCCTCCTGCATATTGGGAATCATGATCTATAGAGATAGATCTAAACGGATACTGGGATTGTCCCAATCCAGGTACATTGACACCATACTAAAGAGGTTTAGTATGGAAGAATCCAAGCGTGGAAACCAACCCATGATCTCTGGACTCACTCTCTCCAAAGAGATGTCTCCCAAGACTGATTTGGAGAGAGCTCGCATGCAAGGGATACCCTATGCTTCGGCAGTAGGCTCTATCATGTATGCGATGCTATGTACCAGACCCGATATAGCATACTCACTAAGTGTAGTGAGTAGGTATCAAGCAGATCCTGGAGAGAGTCACTGGACAGCTGTGAAGAACATTCTCAAGTACTTACGAAGGACTAAGGAGATGTTCTTGGTGTATGGTAACGGAGAACTCCAGGTGGAGTCCTTTACCGATTCCAGCTTCCAAAGTGATAAGGACGACTCTAAGTCGCATTCGGGTTTTGTCTTTACCCTCAATGGAGGGGCGGTATGTTGGAAGAGTTCCAAACAGGATACCGTTGCAGACTCAACGATGGAGGCTGAATACATCGCTGCCAACGATGCTGCCAAGGAGGCTGTCTGGATAAAGAAGTTCATTAGTGAACTTGGAGTGGTTCCGTCCATTGAGCATCCAATACCTCTGTATTGCGATAACAATGGAGCTGTGGCTTTGGCCAAGGAACCCAGATCCCATCAAAAGTCCAGACATATTCTGAGGCGGTATCACCTGATCAGAGAGATAGTTGATCGCCGGGAGATCGAGGTCAGGAGAGTAGATACGAAGGACAACACTGCGGATCCATTCACGAAGGCTATTCCCCAGATACAGTTTGAGAGATTATTCGGGATGCTAGGTATGAGATACTACAGCAGCTGGCCTCAGTGCAAGTGGGAGATTGTTAGTTATGTATATGCCCTAGAGGCCATTGTTGTACATATGATGTATATTATAATGGATGCTTGGATATATATAGAGAAGACTTTCTTGCTCGTCATGATAGTATGCTATTTGGTTTCACTTTATCTTAACATGCTGACTTGTATTGGTTTACTGTTTTACTCTCACATGTTGATAAAGCCCTTAGGATCTGTACTCGACTACTGGGACTATGATGAGATCATACTAGTGGGGCCACGGTAGTCGATGAGTACATCCTATAACAGTTCCTAGTCGAGGGTATATCGAGACAGGGCATCGATACACCAGAGTAGACTAGCGTATACGCATCTTGACCCATATGATGGGCGATGGATGATCCCATATCCATCGGTGTTAGACATCAGAGATGGTGTACGGGTGCTCAGTGGAGACTGGGTACACTGGACGGACTCGCCGAGAACTCCCAGATGGTGTTATACCACACGTCAGATGGCAGTTCTCCGGTGACACTGGTACAGGGTAGTCTGTAGACCCGAGATCGTCATGGAGTCTTGTGTGATTCCCACTGTGCTTTGATTTCCACCTTACCACGTCCAAGAGGGCGTGCAAAACGGTGGCTTTTGGATACAGTCCCGAATCACATGGAGGCAATGAGCGATAGGAGGGGATTCGTCTCTCCCGGTATAGGGAGTTGATGTTGTGCTGTGTTCGATTGGCTATAACTGGAAGTCCCTGGCCAGGGCTGATATGGAGATTTACTGGTAAGTGTTACTAGTAGTTTCTCGACCCGTTATGAGCCACACATCGACACGACTTATCGGTTACTGGGGTCTGACGTATACCACCCCTAGACTTGATATGCGACATATCAGACGAACAGATCGGACTGTACGGGAGTGTTACTGGTTGGATTCACAGAAGAACGCACAGGCTAGCTTGTTGATCTTCTGATCGCTCAATACTTGGGTGGCTGTTATGTTTAGCTGACCGCTTGTAGCTTGTGGGTGTTTGATATGATCATCACCTGCTACCGGCGTATTGACGATTCTTTAGAGTCCTACACAGAGGTTTCTTGGCTCAGGCGAAACGGAGTAGTGGCACATATGTGATATGCGCAGGAGCGAGAATAATGCGATATGGGATACCGTATTATATTCTCGCGATATTTAGAAATGAACCGGGACATCGGATCAAGTGTTGATTCGATGAATCGGTACATGATGTATTAGTCGGTAATATTCGATATAGCCGGATCGTCGAATCAAGTGTTGATTCGATGATTTAATGTATAATAATATATATGATATATTGTATTACATTATCTAATATTGGCTCGCTTTATTATTTCATTTTCTCAGTGGATGATACATTGATATATATGCGATATATGTTAATTGTATTATTTTCCTTTGTTGCAAATATATAATATATATGTGATATATATTATTATGACATGATATGATTAATTGTTAAACATGTTTAAGGATGATTAATTGAGGTTAGGGTTTGATTAGGGTTGGATGCTTCATGCACCTTCTAGAAACTTTATTCTTTTGTCATTCTTAAGATATTTTAGAATGACACATTCTTAACCCAACCAAACCCTAACTCTAGTTTATTCTCTACTAAATCCTAGCCACTCATCCTTGACCATGGTTGATAATCAATCATACACTCTTTCTTTCTATTCATCACAAAAGAAAATAATTCATGATCTTTTTCATTATCATCTTCTTCTCTCTTGAGAAAGCTTACTAGATTTTCTTCATGTGATGAATAAATATGAGAAAATGATTTAAAAAGAAAGCAAAAATACTACTCTCTCATCCTCATCTCATCTAGCCCATGAGATTAGTGTGTTCATCTCTTTAGAGTGAGAAAGCTTGAGTTTTTGCAATTTCGAGGTAGATCATCGGAGATTTGGAATACTTCGAGCTAGCATGGATAGAGTCGTGGAGCCTCTCATGAGTCCGGGAGATCGTAGATCGCGGCAAAGGGACTTCTACTCGGAGCTTGTGAAGTGAAGGAGCGGACTACAAAGGTTGTAATCCCTCACACTTAGATAAAAGTTATTATCTTGCATGTTAAACCCTAATAATCTAGCAAAGATCCCGGCTTTGGATTGTTCGGCACGTCTAAATTTTAATCCGGGCATGTTTGATACATTTTGAACCTTCACAAGAGTGCCTAGGAACCCTACATCTTGCACTAAAAAGGGTTAGTACAAGTGGCAGTGTGACTTATAATTAGGGGAAATGAATGAAGTGTTGGTGTTTGTTTTGAAAAAATGATACGGATTTTTGAAAATATGATGCGATCATAACAAATGCAACAAGCAAAACCCTAATTCTATGGTCGCCTAGGTCAAAGCTCTCGACCGATCCTAACTGCCAAAAGACAAGTCGCAGGATAAATCCTCCACTGCCTCTTTTTCCCCCTGTGGCCACGTAAGTACCAGGTAAGTGGAAAGGTACTCCATTACGTAAGTAGTGGGCCTAATTAATAATCACTAGGCTTCGACACACTTGCCTTAGACACCACAAAGAAACGCGGATAAGCAATGAATTACCCACGGCCTTCTTCTGTCCTAAGTGAGCGCGACGGTCCTTAGAGTCATCTCTAGATATTTTTTAGTTAATGAGGGTAATGCGGATGCAAGTTTGTGATTTTTGGGGCTTAGGAAGGGTAATGAACTCCCCACCTAATCTGGATTTGGTCTTTACCCCTTAATTTTCGTATTAATATGCAAACAACCAAAAATCAAAACACACACAATTTATTTTGCTTTTTGCGGCGCTGCGAATTTTTGCAAAGAAGCCTGCAGAAATTTGTTATTTGGAGCAGACAGAGGAGAAGATAAGAAAGTTAGAGACTTACAGAGAAAATTTTATGCAGCGAAGCCTTTACCAAGGCGTGGAACCGCAGCAATTGGTGGGTTAGGACCACGGAATCGCGGTCGTAGGTAATGATCACTGCACCAAAATTCAGCAGCAAGCTACTGTATACTCCCTCAGCTCCCTGGTATATTCTGAAAAAAATTTCAATGGCTCCACAGCTTCTCGCAATCAAATCACAACAACTCGTATTAGTGTTTGTGCAAATTTTGATCAAAAGATTATAATGGAATAAATCTTTCAATTCAAATTTCAATATAGAACGAATTAGCGCGCGATCCACGGCAACGGTGCCATTTGGTTGATCTATTTCTTTGTGTGTCGGTTTAGAAAATGAATAGAATTCACAATCAAAGAATTATTTGACCGCGATCAATAACGGTGTCGAAATGTAGCACGTTAGTAAGTGCGGATCGTCCACAGGGATTGTGCGATTCGTTCGTATTTTGTTTGTTTGAATCGAAAATTTAATAGAAAAGAAAAGCAAAAACGATTCAAGATTTTTATCGATGAATTTTAGGAATCAACTAAATCAAATCAAGAATCAAGAAAGCGATAAACATCAAGAATCAAGAAAAGATAGAATTCCAATCGATTTAGGTTTCAAGATTTGAAGTAAAGCTCGTAGGAATCGATTAGATCGTAGATGTGATGAAGACTAATAATTGCCGTTTCTTATCCATTAACAAGTTGATACTAAATTGATGTAGATTCATCGAGGATCAAGGATCTTGCGAAGAATTAGGGTTCCTCATCCTATCCTTTATCCTTTCGATGAATCTCATTCAAATTCTAGCTTCTAGTTAATCAAATGATCAATCGTTGTTCCCTAGTTTTGAGTGAACACAATCAAGAAAGGATCATCTCGAAACTAGGTCATTAATCATTTGATTCACTAGAATTTATAAACATTATAGGATTTAAGAATTGTAAAAAGATCTAAATCATCATCATTCTATTGATCGTCACAACTCCTATACGAGCGGAGTTTACTCAAACATCATAATAACAACCGTAATCACAAATTGAGATCGAATCATAATGTTGAATCAAAAGATAAGAAAGATATAGAAATTTCACCTTTATTTATCGACAAATTTCGTTACAACTCTCTTGAATTTACAAAAGGAAGGAACTAGATCGTCGATTTCGGCTTCGCTCGGCTCCTTGAGTCGCGGATCGGCTTGGATCTCTTGCTTCGTTGAAATCCGGCGTCGCTTCTAAAGGTTGAAGGCTCTCTTGCTTGAATGGTACTCGGGATCTTGATCTTGATTTTGAATTGGAATTAGAATTTGGGGCTACAAGATGTGTCACTCAACTTGAAGATGGAATGGGGGGATTCTTGAATAATCTCAACCCTAGATCTAGGCTCTCTTTTATAGACCTCAAAACCCTAGATCTAGGATTTCAAATTTGAATTTTCCCTCCACAAGTTTGTTAGCAAAAGATTTGAATTTCCCTCCAAAAGTTTGTTAAGAGAGCCTTCTAGAAATAGTTTGTTAAGCCGAGCCTTCTAGATGCGCCACGTGGACAATCTAGACTCTTCTGGAAGCTTTAGCCGTTTCAATAAAGCACGTGCAGAAAACTGCGCATCTGAAGCCATCAAGCCGCCACGGTTCCGCGGCGCAAGCGGGCTCCCGCCGCGGAACCGCGGCGGTTTGGAAGCCTTTGGGCTTGAATCTTCTACTGTGGCCTTGGGCTGATATGTGGGCCTTTTTCTGATATATTGATTTTTATATTTCCCTCTAAATTGCTACCAGATCTGAAATCATTGAGTTGGTGTATTTTTGATCAATTTTCCTAATTTTGGGCTCTGCTTCTGGAATTTCCTGCAATAGACTCCAAGACAAGAGTTGCGCTATACAAGAATGATGCGATGCCATGATAAACACACAATTTCCCTAAAAGTGCCGGTTTTAAAGTCTATCACATGCAATCTGGTATTTCAGAGATGTTTTGCTAATATGTGCAATATGAATACCGAACACTTCTATATTAGTTCAAATGATATGGAAATTGCCGTGTTAGAATGCAATATTTTCGACTGATCACTAATTATAGCGCGAGGGTGTCTGAATCGCGAAAAGATATTTTCTTTAAGGAACTTAATAACAACCTTGTTGTCATTAGTGTGACACGGTATTGCTTCTACCCATTTTGAGATATAATCAACCGCTAAAAGGATATAAAAATTCCCAAAAGTGTTAGGAAAATGGCCCATAAAATCAGTACCCCAAATATCGAATATCTCCACAACCAAGAATGTTGGAGCGGCATCTCATTTTTTCATGAAATCCGACCCATGTGTTGACACCGTGGACAAGTTTTGCAATGATCATACGCGTCTTTAAATAATTTTGGCCAATAAAAGCCACATTGCAACACTTTCTTCACCGTTTTACGTGGACCAAAGTGACCACCACATGCGTGATCATGACAAAAATACAATACACTTTTGAATTCATCGTTAGGGACACATCTGCGAATGATTTGATCGGAACAATATTTAAACAAATAAGGTGCATCCCAGTAAAAGTGTTTTACTTAGGATAGAAATCGACGTTTGTCTTGTTTCGACCAATTGCTAGGAATAAGTCTCATCGCTAGATAATTCACAATATCCACGAACCAAGGTTCGCAGGATACGGTCAAGAGCTGTTCGTCAGGGAATGAATCGTTTATTGGCACGGTCAACATTGGTGAAGAATTGATGCGTGAATGATGGTCGGCTACAACGTTTTCACATCCACTCTTGTCTCGTATGACAAGATCAAATTCTTGTAACAAAAGGATCAAACGTATTAGCCTGGTTTTAGCATCCTTCTTCGATAAAAGGTGTCGTAGGACGGAGTGATTAGTGTAAACCACTATTGGCGAACCAATCAAGTAGGGCCTGAATTTTTCTAATGCAAATACAACTGCCAAAAGTTCTTTCTCGGTAGTTGTGTAATTAATTTGTGCATCGTTCAAGGTAAGAATTGTATAGTAAATTACATGTGGTATCTTATCAATGTGTTGTCCTAAAACTGCACCAATAGCAAAATCAGATGCATCACACATAAGCTCGAACGGGTGATTCCAATCTGGAGATGATAGAACGAGGGCTGTAGTGAGAGATCTTTTCAGGGATTCAAAAGAAGCCTCACAATCCAAATCGAAGTGAAATGTTGTATTCTTGGTCAAGAGAAGAGTTAAGTGTCTAGCAATTTTGTTAAAGTCCTTAATGAATGTCCTATGAAATCCTGCATGACCAAGGAAAGATCGTATACTTTGACGCATTTAGGAGGAGGAAGGTTATGGATGATATCAATTTTAGCTCTGTCAACCTCAATTCCTTTTTATGAAATGATATGTCCAAGGACAATACCTTTTTGGACCATGAAATGACATTTTTCCCAATTCAAACTTAAGTTCTTATCCTTACAGCGGGTAAGAACCGCGTCAAGATTACGTAGGCATTCCTCAAAGGAGTCCCCAAATTTGGAGAAATCGTCCATAAAAATCTCCAGAAAATTCTCAACCATGTCTGAGAATATCCCCATCATACACTACTGAAATGTAGCGGGAGCGTTGCATAACCCAAAGGGCATGCGTCTATAAGCAAAAGTACCGAAAGGACAAGTAAATGTTGTTTTATCTTGATCCTTTTCGGCGATGGGGACCAGGTTATAATCAGAATATCCGTCTAAGAAACAATAAGTATTCATGTCCAGTTAATCGTTCTAACATCTAATCAATGAAAGGTAAAGGGAAGTGATCTTTCCTCGTTGCGGTATTGAGTTTTCTGTAATCAATATATACGCGCCATCCAGTTTGGGTGTGTGTTTGGATCAACTTATTATCCTCATTAGTTATGACCGTGATGCCAGAGTTTTTAGGGACCACATGAATAGGACTTACCCATTGGCTATTAGATATTGGGGGTAAATTATACCACTATCTAGAAACTTGACGATTTCTTTCTTTACCGCCTCCTTTATAACGGGATTTAAACGTCTTTGTGGGTCTTGTGTTGGTTTGGCTTCATCCATAAGATGTATATAATGTTCAAAAATTAAGGGACTAACCCCTTTGATGTCAGCCATTGTCTAACCAAATGCTTGCCGATTTGATCTCAATACCGCCAAAAGTGCATTCTCTTGCTCTAAAGCTAGAGAAGCGGAAATGATCATGAGCAAAGAATCATTCTCACCTAAATATGCAAATTTAAGATGAGAAGGTAGCGGTTTGAGATCTGGTATTGGCGGAGAGACAATAGAAGGTGGGGTAAGGGAATGATACTCGGACTCCTTAAGAGGTTCATAACATGTGTAGGATATTGACTTGGAAAGCGCTACTGACTTTTGTGACGTGTCAAAGGATTCAAACTCGGGGATTGACTCATCGAAGATATCCTCACTATAATAATTTTCCAGATCAAACAATGTCGCACTAGTGTTGTCAAGATCATCATGGCAAAGTACTTCAGCTTTGCAGCTGTCGGAAAATATCTCATTGATGGAATAAACATCGATTAAATGAGAAGAAGGTTCAGATGGTTTACTTCCTAGCTTCTAAATATTAAGCTCAATTTTCATCTTCCCGAAGGATAAGTTCAGAGAACCGTTACGACAATTTTCTGCCATCTGGAGAGTGCAGTGGGCAGGTTTCAACTCTCCTATACCTAGCTGCTCATAGATGGAATATGGAAGCAAGTTAGCACTAGCGCCGATGTCAAGTAAAGCACGATTGATGCTTTTTTCCCCAATAGTTATAGATATTGTAGGACAACCGGGGTCCTTACGTTTCTTAGGCAATTGTTGGGTAAAAGTTGTGCTTACGTTACTTGTCATGAATACATTTTTCGGCACTTGAGTTTTTCTCTTCCTAGTGCATAAGTTCTTAAGGATTTTCGCATAAGACGGAACTTGTTGAATAGCATCTAGGAGAGAGATATTTATGTTAACTTGCTTAAACATTTTCACAGTCTTCTCCATTTGTGCGATAGGTTTGTTGGCCCTTAACCTGTTTGGAAATGGAGCTTTATCAATAAGTTTTGGGTCCAAAATTTGTGGAGAAGTTTGTGGAGATGGAATCGATCTCAGAATTGGAGTGCGTATCGTTTTAGGTAGATTCGAGGAAGTGGGCGAAGTGTTCGAGCCTTGGGAAAAACGGAGAACAGGCTCGGAAGAAGGTAGGAGACTAAACGAAATAGGGCAAGAAGTGGAAGTCGAGGTTTCAATTGATTCCTCATCATCAATCTGTTCACTCATTTGATTGTTCAACACTCTTCCTGGTCTCAACGTGGTAACGGCACTCACATTGTGACTTTGTGAGTGGCCAGGATTCGGTAGGGGTTGAGATGGAAGTTTCCCTTTTTCTCTCGCACTCATCGCAGAATTTATTTTTGCAAGTTGTGCTTCTATCGATTTTATACTTTCATCATGGGAGGTGGTAGTCTATGTTAATGATGGGATAGAAGAATTTGTTTCATCCGTCGATTGCATGGAATGCTTAATAAACATATCCACGCTTCGTTCGAGTGCAGATGAGTTTTTGTTCCCGGTCGTTTGGAAAGAATTGTAATAAGGTGTAGAATTGTTGTCAGGATTTTGAAAAGGTTGCGATTGAAAGGGGTGCTAACTCTGTGGGTTTGGTTGCTGCTGCTGTAGAGGAGGTCTTTGATAATTGCTTTAGAACTGGTTTTGATTTTGGGTTTGGTTTTGGTTCCAAGCAAAATTAGGATGATTCCTCCATCCCTGATTGTATATGGAAGAATAAGGATCGTTTCTAGGTCACGGTCGAAAAGTAGCATCAGTGTGTTCTTGACCTTGAAACGGTGCATTTGAAGAACATTCTTCCATCAGATGTGATGGATTGGAAAAGCAACCACACACGGTCTTAGGAAACGTAACCTGGTTTAGGGAGATTGATGAGAATTTGTTCTCCATAGCATCGAGTTTCTTTTATATTGCTGCAATTTTGGCTTTTACTGCGATGGAAACATCGAGCAGATGGACACCTCCCCTAGATGATGGTCTAACGCTTTCCCACTGCAAAGTGCGTTCAGCAGGATCATCCAGAAATTTCCAAGCTTCACCATCGTCTTTCGACATGAAATTGCGTTGACACATGGTTTCAAGCATGTGCTTTGTCGCTGGAGTAATGCCCTGTTCATATCAGAATTTTGCATTATTATATCACCCATTCTTAATCATATTACATATAAATAGGTGCTTTTGATCCATGTCTGCTAAATAGTTGCAAGTTACAGGTTCTCAGATCATTACAGTGAAATTCATGAAAAGACGCTACAAATATGAGACTACGACCAACAATAGATGAATCCGAATGATGCCGCCTCCCAGTTCAAGGAACAAATGAAGATCAGTAGACAGTTCAATACACAAAGTACAAGGGCAGCACAGGATTAAAGAACTCAACGCGAAGCTCACGGCAAAAAATCCACAACATTCTACACTGTGGAAATATGGAATAAAATAGAAGATATTCTGTGGAACCAAGTGAAGAAAACTGAAGGAAAATGCAACATGAAGCAATCCTAGAAGTTTGAGCCAGAGATCTCACCAATTGGCCGCGGAACCGCGGCCAAACATGGCTTTCTGCCTCGGAACCGCGGCCGTGCATTGCACGTGTCGGTGCATGTGTCGGTGGGTGTCTGTGCTTTGACCCAGCTTTCTTAGGGTAGTCTTGTAAATTCAAATGTGGATCAGATATAAACCTAGGGTTTCTCCTATCTATAAATAGGAAAGCCGAGAGCCTAATTAGGCATACCTCTTTTTAATTCTAGATTTCAATTTTAAATTCCCTTGTAATCGTTGAGAGGTCATCAATAAAGTAAAGGTATTTTTATTTTTATCTTGCATTCTTTTATTATCTGCAATTTAATTTCTGCAATTTTTTTATCTGTCTTTTATTATCAGCAATTTAGGTCATTAAAATAAAATTATAAAAATGAATTTTATCGTAACTTTCCTAATGAGTGAGTAATTCCTCACTTGTTATGGTTAGGATAGGGAAGGTTTGAGAGAAGGAAATCTCCCTCACTCCTTTCTTTGCCCATATAATTTTTATAAAAGGACTCCATTTAATTCAACCTCACACCGCTCACTACGGCATCCTATCCTAAATGATAGCGGTGATTCTCTAGTTAGACCGGTTGTGGTTGAATTAACTGGAGGTTAGGGCTAATAGTTAAGAAAGGACGGACAAGGACCAAAAGGAAGAAACTAAGTTTCTTCCTAGTCGTGCTAATCCCCTTTATTGACTATTACCCTAACACCTATATTCTTAACTAGGGCATTAAAAGTAGTGAGTAGAATCCCTATTTTGAACTAACCTAATCCTAACCCTAGCAAGCCTTTAAATCAATTTAATCTCATTCTTAGATCTTAAAACAACACCTACTAAAAAAAAGGACGTAACTCGTAAGAACTTAAAGAAAAGAACATATTTTCCCTGTGTACCGACTCGTACTCAACCGGCTAGCTACCAAGCGGCACCATCTTGATTGCGGTATTCTTAATTTTAAAACGCACGCAAAATATCCAACAATCAAATAGCGCCGTTACCGGGGAAACGGTAGTTTATTTCTTTTTGTAATTTCAGGTTAATTAAATAAAAAATATAAAAATTGAAACGAAAAAAATACATAAAAAAACCATCTTGTTATTTTTGAGTGTTTTTGTGCGAATTGTGCAGGAAAGAAAGACGGAATGATTCAAATCTGGAGCAAGCCCAGTGAACAAATCAACAAACAGAGGATCTGAACAGACAGAGGAAAATCATAACAGCACACAGAAAAATCTCGGAGGCCTAAACCAACTGAACCACTGCGGAACCGCGGCTAAAGTAGGCATTTGACCGTAGAACCGCGGTCAACCTGTGACATCAGCACTCCAAATTTCTCTGTGAGTATTTTTGTCTTCTCTCCCACCCTCTGCACTCCACTGAAAATTTTTCCTGCAGGTATTCTTTGCACGGCAACTTCTTCTCACTCTCCAATAAATCATTTTGTGCAGGATTCTTTGCGCCGCAAATAAAAATAATTTTTTTTGGCAAGTGTTTTAGATTTTGTGTGTTACTGCTTTGCATATTTAAAACGGAATTTAAGGGGCTCTAACACCAATCAAGATTGGGTGGGGATTTCATTTCCCTTCCTAAGACCCCAGCAATCACAAAAAGCATATGCATCACCCTCGAGCTAATTAAAAAATATCTAGACTTGGCCAATTAAGGACTGTCGCGCTCATTAGGACAGAGGAAGGTTGTGGGCATTCAGTCGTTTATCTAAACCTGACTTTGTGGTGCCTAGGCTAGACAAGTGAGAAATGTAACATTAAAAGGCCCGTCTCACGGTGATTCGTGAGCGGAACCCTCATTTCTTCACTTGTGCTTACGTGACCACAATTGGCGGTGAAAAGGCGATTTGAGGGATATCTCACAACTTGTCACTTTGAACCAGTTAGGAGCAGTCCAGTTGACCTAGAAGACCCTAGCTCTAGGCTTGATTGTGCATGCTTAAATTGTGATTGTTTGAAAGTGTGTCGTAATTCCGTACAAAATTTTTTGCAAAACTCTTTATTAAAAAAACACAAAACAAAATTTTTACAAAAACTTTCCATTTGTCGCTAGAATTCCATTGCACCCAACCTTCATTCACATTTCCCCATTAACGTTTTCTTACCCTCACATTCTACTTTTCGACTATACTACAACTCGTTTAGTGTATGTCCGGTTGGACTAGACACGCTAGCGCCCGTTTAGTCCGTGTCTCTTTAGTCGCTACTGACGACGCGTTCGACTCCGAAGTCGAAACTTCCTCCACTCCTTTTTCATCTTTACCTTCATCTTCACATTCATCATCTTCTAAAGAGATGTAAGGATTCAATCCTAACAACCTTTTACCTACCTCGGGACTGATTCCACCTCAACCGGATGCGAATAACCCACAACACCCTCCTGTTGAAGCGCCACAGCGAATCGTCTTCCAGGATCGTTTCTTTCCTACCCGCTCCGCACATCCTACTTATTTTTCACTTCCGCCTGCAAATGGGGATAACTTTGAAATTAAGCCCCATTTTATCAACATGTTGCCCAAATTTCACGGACTGGAATCTGAAGATGCTTATATCTTCATCAACAAATTCCAGAATGTTTGTGTAATGATGAAGACCACCCAACTGTCCGATAATGCTATACGGTTATGGGTCATTCCTTTCACTTTGTGTGACCTAGTTGAAAAATGGCTGTATAACACCGCATCACATTCTATAAATAATTGGGAAGAGTTTATTAGAGCATTTCTTAAAAAGTTTTACCCACATCACAAGACCGTGAGAATTCGTAATGAAATTAACCAATTTTCCCAGCTTCCTTCCGAACCTTTTTGGAAGTGTTTCGAACGATTCAAAGACCTTCTTATTCAGTGCCCTCATCACGGTATTAAGAGATGGCAATTTTGCCAAATTTTATATGAAGGGCTGAACCCAGCAACTAAGCAGTTGCTGAAAACCATTTGTCAAGGTCACTTCCTTACAAAATCTGATGAGGAAGCTTGGCAATTTCTCAACGATCTTGCTGAACAAACACTTCAGTGGGAAAGCACTAGACCGACCACTTCGTCCACTTCATTTACTTCATCCGGTCCGTCTAGGGCAGGCGTTCATCAACTTGATATGTCAATTGCAATGAATGCCGAAATGGCCGCAATTACTCGAAAACTAGAAGCAATTGAGAGCAAATTCTCATCGCCTTCTCCTGCCCCTGCTTTACCCCTCGCACGATATGCGCTTGTTGTTCGGATCCATCCCATTTGATTGAAGAGTATCCTTACAACCCACCTGCTCAAGGACTGGATCAAGTCAATGCTGCCTTTCAGCAAAGACAAAGAAATGATCCATACTCTTCAACATACAATCCTGGTTGGAGGAAGCACCCCAATTTTGCTTGGAATCAAAATCAACAATTCCAAGGCAAAATCAATTTCCAGAGGCCTCCTCCACAACAACAAGCTTCTCAACAAACTCAATATCAGCAACCTTTCCAACCCCAACCTTACCAAAATCAAACGAACAATTTTGCACCAAACAAATCTTTTCCTCAAAACAATTTTGTTCCGCAAAAAAATGATAAGGTTACCTCGTTAGAACAAAGTCTGGATGCGTTTTTAAAACAATCAACCCAATCCTCAGCCAACATCCAGTCTTCCATTCAGTCTTTGGTGCAACACACTGCATCACATGGGCAAAGCATCAAAACCATTGAAGCCCAAATTGCACAACTGAATGCTGATTTAAACGAACGAAAAAAGGGGAAGCTTCCATCTCAACCACTGCCAAATCCTGGTCACCCACAAAATGCACATGTTGCTCTTGAACAACAAAACCATAATGTGAGTGCCGTGACTACATTGAGATCTGGAAGAATGTTGCACAACAATGTTGGCAATGATGATGACACCCCGGCCGCCGCTTCTTCTTCTTCTTCATCATCTTCATCTTCTTCGTCTTCAGAGCCTGTTTTCTATTCTTCACAAGGCTCTACTTCTTCTACTACTCCGAATGGACCCACATCTCACTCCATGAAAACACCAGCACTAGGATCCGTTCCAACTCTGCAATATCCTTCACAAACATTAGACTCAACCAATTTTCAAATGTTCCATTTCAAAACCAGTTGAGATCCAATAAACAAAATCCATAAATGGAGAAAATTGTGGATTTATTTAAACAGGTTAGCATTAACATTCCTCTCTTGGTTGCAATCCAACAAGTCTCTTCTTATGCAAAAATCTTGAAGGACTTGTGCACCAAGAAGAGAAAATCACAGGTACCCAAGAAAGTTTTCTTGGCTAGTGCAGTAAATGATGTTCTTACCCAATCTTTACCTCAAAAACGAAAGGACCCTGGCTGTCCTACGATTTCAATAACTATTGGGGATAAGAACATCAGCCGTGCACTTTTAGATCTTGGTGCCAGTGTTAATCTACTTCCTTATTCAGTATATGAGCAACTAGGCATTGGAGAGTTGAAACCCACATATTGTACTCTCCAAATGACCGACCGATCCTCACCCATCCTAGGGGTGAGTTAGAGGATGTGTTGATCAAGGTAGGGGACTTCATATTCCCTGTTGATTTTATTGTTCTCGACACACAGCCTGTAGCTAACCCCCGGAGTCAAATTCCGGTGATACTCGGTCGTCCATTCCTTACAACTTCTAATGCGGTGATCAATTGTTGAAATGGTTTAATGAACCTATCTTTCGGAAACATGACAATTGAGCTCAACATTTTTAAGTTGGGGAATCAACCCTTCGAACCTAATGCTAATATACTTGATGTCTGCTCGATCCAAGAGATCACCCAGGAGGACTGTGAGCTCGAGAAATTTCTATTCTATCACAGCAATTTTGACGCCACTGGTGCGTTCCTCCTTGAACCTGACACTGTTTTCACGCCCGATAATGACTACGAGTGTTTCACTTTCTCAGACAATCTTGACCAATCACCATCCGAGTTTGAATCCTTTGAATTTTCGGATGAGTTAGCTGAACCATCCGACTCGGTGGCTTACAGTCGTTTTGAACCTCTGTTGGAATCCTTCGAGTTTGAGACAATTTCACCAATTTTACCTTCAATTGTTTCGCCTCCAACACTCGAACTCAAGCTGTTGCCGTCTCACCTTAAATACTCTTACTTAGGTGAGAATGAGACCCTTCCTGTTATCATCTCGGCTTCTCTAGCCCCCGAGCAAGAGAAAGCCCTTTTAACGGTTTTATAAAGCAATCGGCAAGGTTTTGGCTGGACTATGGCGGACATCAAGGGGATTAGTCCCCTAATAGTTGAACATCATATTCATATGATGGATGATGCCAAGCCAGCAAGGGATCCACAAAGACGACTCAACCCAGTCATGAAAGAGGATGTTAAAATGGAGATTGTACAATATCTTGATAGTGGTATCATTTACCCTATCTCTGATAGCCAGTGGGTTAGCCCCATTCATATTGTCCCAAAGAAATCGGGCATAACGGTCATAACTAATGAGGCGAATGAGTTAATACTTACTCGCACCCAAACTGGGTGGCGAGTGTGCATCGATTATAGAAAACTCAACGCCGCGACATGGAAAGACCACTTTCCATTACCTTTTATTGACCAAATGCTAAAACGATTGGCTGGGCATGAATTTTATTGCTTTTTGGATGGATACTCCAGCTATAATCAAATTCCCATCGCCGAAAAGGACCAAGACAAGACCACATTCACTTGTCCTTTCGGTACGTTTGCTTACCGTCGCATGCCCTTTGGGTTATGCAATGCACCCGCTACTTTCCAGCGGTGTATGATGGGTATTTTTTCAGACATAGTGGAAAAATTCTTAGAGAACTTCATGGATGATTTCTCCATTTTCGGCGACTCCTTTGATGAGTGTTTGCTATATCTCGACGCAGTCCTTACGCGATGTTAGGACAAGAACCTTACTTTAAATTGGGAGAAGTGCCACTTTATGGTATGAGAAGGTATTGTCTTAGGACATATCATCTCGCAAAATGGCATTGAGGTAGATAAAGCTAAGATTGAAGTCATTTCCAATCTTCCTCCTCCCAAATGCGTCCGAGACATTCGAGCCTTCCTTGGCCATGCCGGTTTCTATAAATGGTTCATCAAGGATTTTAGCAAGATAGCTAGACCCTTGACTCTTTTGTTGGCCAAGGACACCATATTTGATTTTAACTCGAGCTGTATGAAGGCGTTCGAGTCATTGAAAAACTCACTTACTTCTGCTCCCATTCTTTCGTCTCCTGACTGGACGCATCCATTTGAAATTATGTGCTATGGTGCTGTTCTTGGACAACACATAGAGAAGATGCCATATTTAATTTATTACGCTAGACGAACATTAAACGAGGCCCAATTAAATTACACAACAACTGAGAAGAAATTCTTAGCTGTTGTGTTTGCATTAGAAAAGTTCAGGCCCTATTTAATCGGTTCTCCGGTCATCGTTTACACTGACCACTCAGCTCTTCGCCATCTTTTTGCGAAGAAGGACGCTAAATCTTGGCTGATACGTTGGATCCTCTTACTACAAGAGTTTGACCTTTTCATCAGAGACAAAAGATGATGCGAAAACGTAGTCGCCGACCATCTTTCACGCCTCCCTTCTTCGCCGACGCTTCAATTTCCTATAAAAGACGTTTTCCCAGATGAGCAGCTCTTAACTGTATCATGCAAACCTTGGTTCACAGATATTGTGAATTATTTGGCCACCGGACTTATACCAAATGAATGGTCGAATCAGGACAGACTCCGATTCCTATCCCAAGTAAAAGAAATTTACTGGGATGAACCTTATCTATTCAAATACTGTCCCGACCAAATTATTCGTCGGTGTGTCCCCGATAATGAGTTTAAGAGCATGTTGTCATTCTTCCACGATCAAGCATGTGGCGGGCATTTTGGCCCAAAAAACACAACCGAAAAGATCTTGCAGTATGGTTTTTATTGGCCACAACTTTTTAAAGATGCACATGATTACTGCAAGACATGCTCCCGGTGCCAACACTTGGGCCGGATATCTAAGAGAAACGAAATGCCGCTCCAACCAATATGGGTTGTGGAAATTTTTGATATTTGGGGGATAGATTTTATGGGACCGTTTCCCAATTCTTTTGGGAACGTGTACATTCTCCTCGCTGTTGATTATGTTTCTAAGTGGGTCGAGCCTGTGCCCAGCCGGACTAATGACAACAAAGTTGTCGTTAGATTTCTCAAAGAAAACATTTTCTCTCGGTTCGGGCACCCCCGCGCAATCATCAGCGATAATGGAACTCATTTCTGTAATAGGACTTTTGAGTCCTTAATGCGGAAATATTCTATTAATCACAAGCTATCAACGCTCTATAATCCCCAAACGTGTGGGCAAGCCGAGATTTCAAATCGGCAAATTAAACAGATATTGGAGAAAACGGTTTCCAAAAACCGTAAATATTGGTCTCTAAAAATTATAGATGCCCTTTGGGCATTTCGAACTGCATATAAAATTGATCTTGGCATGTCTCCGTATAGGCTTGTTTATGGGAAGGCTTGCCACCTTCCAGTTGAAATTGAGTATCGAGCATTTTGGGCAATAAAAGAGTTGAATCTATCTCTCGGAGATACGGGCAGCCATAGAAAGGTGCAATTAAATGAATTAAATGAGCTTCGTGATGAAGCTTACGAGAACGCGATTGTCATCAAAAACCGAACGAAGGTGTTTTACGATAAACACCTTATGCGCAAAACTTTCAAACCTGGTCAACAGGTTTTACTTTACGACACCCGGCTAAATTTCCATCCCGGCAAGCTTAGATCTCAATGGAAATGGCCGTTTTTGGTACTCACCATATATCCGCACGGTGCGGTCGACTTAGAGAATCCGGAGGACGGTTCACTATTCAAAGTGAACGGACATAGACTTAAACCGTTACTCACCGCGGACCTTTCGGAGGAGCTCCTGCTGTTGCAGGAGCCGAATTACATTGACCGATCTTCCTTCATCTACCCCCAAATTTCGGTTATCCAGCCATAAACAGTGGAAACACTGTTTCAAATAAGTTTAGGGGTATGTACCACTTGTAATTATATAAAAACAAAATAAAAATATTAAAAAATAATAATAATAAAAAATTCTAATTTTTTGGGGTATTTTTGTAAAAATTCAGTTTTAATAAAAAAATTATTTGCAATTAAATTCCTCTTTTTAAAAGGGCCTTTTGACAAATAACCAAAATAACCCCTATAAATAGAACCCGACCCCTCTTCTGATTTTATCAAACCCTAAAGCATTCCTCTCTAAAAACCCTAGCCGCCGCAGCAGCCAGAGAAGGGAGATCACATCACGCCGCCGCGCTTCCGCCGCAAAAGCTCTATTCGACCGCGCAACCGCCGCCGCCTGACGTTGTCGCCCTCTGAAAATTTCGGAGGAGGTTTGCACTTCTTTTCCTTCTCTGTTAAATTTAAAATTTCTAAATTAGCTCTCTGTGATGGCACCCGCGTTGCAATTTGAGAGGGACTTTTCCCAAATCTTTGCACACACGATCTTTGGAAGTTACTTTGGTGAAGAAATCCGAAGGCACGGATGGAATTTTTTACTGTTTAACCATCCGAATGCCTTCGCGCTTCCGGATCTCGTCACCCGATTTTACGAGTGCATGGAGGATGGTTGCCTCTCACAACACGGATACATTAGACTAATTTGGGGGGATAGGGAAATAATAATCGATAGAGACTTCATCCATGAAGTCTCCTTAATACCTAGATTACCTATTCATGACCAATCCCTCCAATTCAAGGACTACCTACCCTTGATAGGTAATGATTATTCGAGAGAGCCACGAAAAGGCATCCAGTCTAGAACCCTCTTTGCGAATGTCTTAACTGTGTGTCGTTGGGCACAAAATAATATTTTTAGTAGTTCGCACAATACGACTTTTTTCACACCATCCTTTCATATCGTGCACGTCTTGATGACTAGGAACCCCGGCTATGATATGTGCACGGTATTACTTCATTCGATTAGTGTGGGCAAGAGGGCTGCAAATTATCCATGCCCTATGTTGGTGACACAACTGTGTCGCCATTTCCTTCCTGTGGAGGAATTTGAATTTTATATGCATGGAGGGATCCCTATTAGACCTCTTCTTTGGGGTGTATCCACGTCCTATACCCGTTTACATGATGTATGGTCGCGCACCGAGCCGGACGAGGACGTGCCCGCCAAGACACCCAGCTCGAGCTCGACTGCGAGCGATGAAGAGCTTACCCCCGCTGCGCAAGCGTGCTTAATGCAAAGAACCAATAGGGGGTAGAAAGATTAATGGGGATGGTGACCAACCTTGGTCAGAGAGTGACAGGTTTAGAGCAGGGCATGAACACCCGCTGGCGAGAGAGGAACGTTCTCTTTCACGTTCAAGGGGACGGCGATGCCATGAGCAGTGAGGGCACTACTTTTGATAAGTTTGGGGGTGGAGGTGGTTTGTAAATAGTTATCTTTGCATTGCATTTGCATATTTTTTATTTATTTTTTGTACATATTTGTTTTTTCTTTCTTTGCATATTTAATTCCGCATTGCATCTTTATAAGAAAAATAAAAAAATACAAATGAAAATAAAAATTAAAAAAATAAAAGATAAAATCAAATAATTATTTTTTTAAAAAAATCTTTAAAAATTTTTTATAAAAATTGAAGAATTCAATTTTGGCCATATTTGACTCAAGCTTAACATGACGGTTGAATAGTAGGGAAAAACTAGATTCTAAACTTAGTAAATTAAAAACCCTAAAAATAACCTTTCTTAAAGTTTAACTGTAGAAAATATATGTCCTTATAGTTTATTTAGAAATAGGCAAATTTTGAGTTCAGTTCTTGGGCTAAGTCAAAATAAGAGAAGAGTATTGAATTTTTATTTGAAATGTAAGTCTGAAAAACAATTTTGAAGCTTAAGTCTAAATTCTGAAAATATATACCCTACAACTAGCACATACACGCATCTTGAAACTTGGGATAGTAGAGTATACTTTGAAATGCTCTTGTCTAAAATCCTTAGTATGAAGGAAAATAAAATAAAAGTATAAGTGGTGAATTAAGAGATAAAAAAAATGAACACTGGTTTTGGAATTACTTAAGGCAGCATAAATAAAAAAAAATAGCGAGGGTGCTTTATCATGCAGTGCCTTAGACCAACTGGTTTGGGAGTCACTGCTAAGCCTTAGGCATTGCAAGACGAGGAATTACGCCTAAATACGCAAGCACAATTTGTAATCGGTCGTTAGTACCTCAAGAAATATTAACGGTTGCATGAAAGATGTGTGAGCAATTTCATCTAAAAATTCACCAACTAAAGGTATTTTGGAAGATGGACAAGAGTATGATAGCTCGAATTGAATTTCCAAGTGTAGGAGTGATACATACACACATGTAGGGGTATATGATTGGGGTATGGATTAAAGATAGGAATGAAAGAAAGGGCTTATACCTTCAATAGAGATGATAAAAATTCTTGAGTTGGGACTGCACCTTAGAAGGAAAATTCAAAAGATACTGAAAGCTTAATAAATTTGCAAAACATATATGATCTTAAGTTAAATGAAAAGTGAGTGTGAAAAATACGGGTTGATAATTTCTAAGTTAAAGATAATAGAATTTGTTGCTAGAATACTGACTTGAAGAATGAAAGTCAACTGGCCAAATTGATCGGATTTTATGGGTAGTATCCGCTAAAAATCGTCAGGAGACAAACTCCTCCTACTAGGGACACCTAGAGGTTTAACGGCTTGTTGCACGAGCTCGGTGCAATCGCGTTCCCTGCGAAAGTGAGCTTAGGATTTTTTCGAGAATAACATTGGCTTTGCTCGGGACGAGCAAAAGATAAGTTTGGAGGTATTTTTTCATATCAGAATTTTGCATTATTATATCACACATTCTTAATCATATTACATATAAATAGGTGCTTTTGATCCATGTCTGCTAAATAGTTGCAGGTTACAGGTTCTCAGATCATTACAGTGAAATTCATGAAAATACGCTTCAAATGTGAGACTACGTCCAACAATAGATGAATCCGAATGATGTCGCCTACCAGTTCAAGGAAAAAATGAAGATCAGTAGACAGTTCAATGCACAAAGTACAAGGGCAGCACAGGATTAAAGACTTCAACGCGAAGCTCACGGCAAAAAGTCCACAACATTCTGCACTGTGGAAATCTGGAAGAAAATAGAAGATATTATGTGGAACCAAGTGAAGAAAACTGAAGAAAAATGCAACATGAAGCAACCCTAGAAGTTTGAACCAGAGATCTCACCAATTGGCCGCGGAACCGCAGCCAAACATAGCTTTCTGCCATGGAACCACGGCCGTGCAATGCACGTATCGGTGCACGTGTCGGTGGGTGTCGGTGCTTTGACCCGGCTTTCTTAGGTTAGTCTTGTAAATTCAAATGTGGATCAGATGTAAACCTAGGGTTTCTCTTATCTATAAATAGGAAAGCCGAGAGCCTAATTAGACATGCCTCTTTTTAATTCTAGATTTAAATTTTAAATTCTCTTGTAATCGTTGAGAGGTCATCAATAAAGTAAAGGTATTTTTATTTTTATCTCGCATTCTTTTATTATCTGCAATTTAATTTCTACAATTTTTTTATCTGTCTTTTATTATCAGCAATTTAGGTCATTAAAATAAAATTATAAAAATGAATTTTATCTTAACTTTCCTAATGAGTGAGTAATTCCTCACTTGTTAGGGTTAGGATAGGGAAGGTTTGAAAGAAGGAAATCTCTCTCACTCCTTTCTTTGCCCATATAATTTTTATAAAAAGACTCCATTTAATTCAACCTCACACCGCTCACTACGGCACCCTATCCTAAATGATAGCGGTGATTCCCTAGTTAGACCGATTGTGGTTGAATTAACTGGAGGTTAGGGCTAATAGTTAAGAAAGGATGGACAAGAACCAAAAGGAAGAAACTAAGTTTCTTCGTAGTCGTGCTAATCCCCTTTGTTGACTATTACCCTAACACCTATATTCTTAACTAGGGCATTAAAAGCAGTGAGTAGAATCTCTATTTCGAACTAACCTAATCCTAACCCTAGCAAGCCTTTAAATCAATTTAATCTCATTCTTAGATCTTAATACAACACCTACCAAAAAAAGGACTTAACTCGTATGAACTTAAAGAAAAGAACACATTTTTCCTGTGGACCGACTCGTACTCAACCGGCTAGCTACCAAGCGACACCGTCTTGATTGCGGTATTCTTAATTTTAAAACGCACGCAAAATCTCTAACAATCATGCTCTCATATATAATTCGGCACAGATCCCATCTATGTATTTCATGATGAGGACATTGGACAAGCAGATCCTTAAACTGTTCAGAGTACTTCCAAAATGGTTCATTGGAAAGCTGGGTAAAATGGTTTATTTTGCTCCGAACACGGGCGGTCTTATGATTAGGGTAAAATTTCTTAAGGAATGCTATCACGAATTCATCCCAATTAGTAATAGAGTGTGCGGCAGTATTATAAAGTCATTTTCCTGCTAAATCGCACAAAGTGAAAGGGAGAAGACGCAAGCGCATAATATCCACTGAAAGTTGTGATGTGCCCATCATTGCGCATACGTTTTCGAATTTAGTGATAAAAACATATGCGTTTTCAGACTTAAGCCCGTGAAATTTGGGCAACAGGTTGATGAAGTGGGGTTTAATTTCAAAATTATCCCTATTGGCTGGTGGAATAGATAAACAGGTAGGAAGGGGACCGCGTATAGGATAGCATCTCTCTTGGAGAGAAATGCGCGGTGGATTCTGCGCACCGAAAAGTGATGGCAGGGTGGTGTTATAATCTGATGGAGAACCGTCCATCTCGGTCGTTGTGGTGGATGGAGGGGAAAAAGAAAATGAAGAAGTACCGACTTCGGAGTCGATAACAGTAACGTGGACAAGACGAGCACTAGAATCCCGTGTCCAGCCAAGCATGCACTAAGCAAGTTTAGCACAAGTGGCAGCGTGTGTGTGATTTAAAATTGGTTTGTTAAAAAGTGCCGAACGTGAGACAAATCACACAAAAATGTACAATCAACCCTAGAACTAAGGTTACTTAAGTCAAGTATCTAAACCGCTCCTAGACTTCCAAAGGACAAGCCGCAGGATTAATCCTCTACCACCTCTTTATCAATCTTGTGGCCAGGTAAGTGTCAGATAAGTGGGAGGTATCCGCTATACGAATCACCGAAAATTGCGGGTCGAATTAAATAACCACTTGCCTAGACACACTTGCCTAGGCACCACAAAAGAAATACGGATAAGCGATAAATTACCCACGACCTACCTCTGTCCTTATTGAGCGCGACGGCCCTTAGAGTCTTGGTCTAGATATTTTTTAATGAATATAGGGTGATGCGGATGCTCGTTTTATGATTTGTGGGGCTTAGGAAGGGTGATGAAATCCCCACCTAATCTGAATTTGGTCTTTTCCCCTTAATGTCCGTATTAAAATATACAAAAAAAACCGCAAACCAAAACTCGCAAAAAGATTTTTGAGTAGCGATATTTTGCAAAGAATCCTCCAGAAAAGATATTTTATTGGATTTCAAAGGAGAGAGAAGGAGATAGGAAAGTTACCAGAGAAGTTGGGAAGCAAGATCCCGCAATTCCACCGCGGTTCCGCCGCAAAGATGGTGATTTAGCCGCGATTTGGTGAGGGGAATGAGAGTTTGATCAAAAAATTTTGTTGCAGTTTCCTCCCTTGCTCCTCTGGGTCTTGATGAATGTCTCTGAATCTCTATTTCCTCAAATATGTGACTCCAGATCCTCTTTCAAAATTCACACAATAATAGTTAAATACACAATTTGCTGTTTTGTTTATTTATGATATGGATCGAATAAGAATTCAACACGAATAGTAAGAAAAAATATTACGCACGTATCCCCAGCAATGGCGCCATTTGATTGATATGTAAAGTGTGTGTAGTAACCGCAATCAATAACGGTGTAGCGTGTAGCTAGACCGAGATGAGTACGGGTCGTTCTCAGGGAAACGTTGAATCATTTAATCTTACTTTAGGCGTATTGATTAGGAAAGGAGGAAGAATAATGAAAAGTGGAGAATGGTTGTAGATTCTAGATCTACGTCAATCACGGATGTAGGATATAGATCTAGATTAACTACGGATGTAGGTTTTATATTAGAAGGGGGCTTATAGGGTTCGTTAAGATTTAGTAGTCATGGATGATTAATTAAAGATTAATCCTTTTATCCTTTAATAGATATTAAACTAGATCGACAGTGATGCATGTAGATTAGGGTTTCTGGAGGGAATAGGGTTGCCACTGTTAACCCCTATCTTGACATGGATTTCCGTTCATGTCTAACCTTTACCAAAACAATTATTAATCTAATGTCTAATCATGGTCACGGATATCAATGAATTGATAGAGCGCCCGATTAGGATATTAACGATTCTTTTGGTAAAATTTATAAACTTTATAGGATATAAAAGGAGTTAAAGGATTTTAATCATCCATTGATCAACCCTAATCCTGCGATCCCTAACTAGCGGAGAATCACTCGCGCATGATGGAGATAGAACGGATAGAGATCATGAAGAAAATAAAATGCAATAAGAATAAAACAACTATCTTTATTAATCAACTTGATCAATTACACTTTGTTTCTTTAGAAAGTGATTACAAAACCCTAGTTTGCTTCTCGATCTCTTCTTAAGGAGGTAGATGAACAGCTGATGATCAATCTGGATTCTTGAGCCGTCTTGGACTTCGTGGTCTCGTCGGTTTGATAAGTTTTCAAGTAAGGCTCTCGGTTCTATTTAAATTCATAGAAGTTGAAATCCCTAGATCCTCAGAATTAGGATTAGTTGTAGCAAATCCAACCTGAAAATCTCAAATCCCAACTCCCCCTTTAGGCCGTGGATCCACCGCATTTTAGTGTTTTGGCCGCAGTTGCGCCGCGTATTGGTGTGATCTTTGGTTCAAAATTTTGGAGCTTCATCTAGTTGACATGTGGTGATCTTTTGAATATTTGGATTTTTGAAATCTTCTCTAAGTCTCTACCAGAATTGATTTCTTCGATTTACTTTAATATTTCGGCAGATTTAATTTCGATAGCTCGGATTTTCTTGATTCCAGTCCTGATGTAATTTCTGCACAATATCTCAACAAATAATGTTAGTAGAATTTATTTTTATTGAGATAGTATCATAACCATTTGATATGATATTATAGTTTAAGAGAATTGATTAATGATATTTGATATGGTATGCATATTTAAATGGACTAAATATTATATAGATATTATATGCTTATATTTTCCTTTATAATGTTAATTATAATATATAAATATATGAAAATAGTATTTTTACAAATAAACGCTCATATGTGTCATATTTATTATAAACACCTTTTATTATATAAAAATAGTAAGAAAAATGCCATATCAAATGCACGATATTTTCGACTGAACATGCGACGCACGTGCGCCCGCCACAGGCGCACCACGTGCAAGGATTCAATCTTCAAAGGAGCTTAGTTCTCCAAGTTAGGGCCTTAGATACCCCCCATAATGCGCATATGCGCAAGCCCCATATGCACCACGTGTAACGCACGTATGCCCACCACGTGCGAGGATTCAATCCTCAAAGGAGCTTAGTTCTCCGTAGGAGCTTAGTTCGCCAAGCTGGGGCCTTAGCTGCCCCCTATGATGCGCATATGCGCAAGCGCCACGTGCGCACCATGTGCGCCCGCCACGTGCGCACTACGTGCGACGTATGTGCGCCCGCCAAGTGCGCAACACGTGCTCCTCATGTGCTCCCTCCAAGTGCAACGCGTGCGACGCACATCCGCGAACGCAAAGAAGCTTTTTCAGCAGTTAGGTGTTTAAGCTACAACCTGTTCTTTCTCCTGATGAATGGTACATGGTTTAAAGGGTACATCCCTCCACACCTTCGATATATGGCGCTGTAATCATTCAGCGTTGTCCGAAAGGTGGTGGGTCCCAACGACCAATGATCCCTCTTTCTGAATAAGAGAATACCCCATAAAGTTCTGTAAAAATACAAAAAGCTCTCAAAACAACAGAGAATTTAATTCTCAATAAAGAAGATGATCTTCCTCCTCTCAAACCCTAGGTAAAAAAACCCCACAGAGTTCAAAACATCTTCTTTATCTATCATAGCATATCTAAGGGTTTAATCTTTCTCAAGAACTTAGTTCTTTCTCTGGATCTGAGATCCATAAGTCAATTCTTACACAAGTTGGGAATTTAATTCTCATCGGGAAGATCTTGTTCTTAAGAATCAAAGATTCAGGAAAAAAAGTTGAAAAGTATGAAGTTGGAGTCTATAATACTCCAGGAACTTAGTTCCTTCAAATCAAGAACTTAGTTCTTTAAAACCCCGATCTAAGATCCTCAAAATAGTGATCTTGGTGATCACTAATGGTCAAAATACCATTAACAGAAGTTTAACCTCTTTGAAAATATGAACAGAAAAACATGGATAAAAGAACATGGAGAATATGGAGTCCATAATACTCTGGGAGTTTAGTTCCTTCAAATTAAGAACTTAGTTCTTAAAGAACTTGATCCCAGATCCTCAAAATAGTGATCTTGGTGATCGTTAATGATCAAAATACCATTAACAGAGTTTTAAGTTCTCTAAAAATATCAATAGACATTAAATCTCCAAAGAACTCAGCGCCTTACGTGAAAAGCACGTGAGCATCCAAGGTCAAATTACATAGCGTCTCACATGAGCGCCAGAAAACAGAAAAGTTTAATGCTTAGCACTAGTGCAGCGCCTCATGTGAAACACACGTGAGCGCCACAAAAGACTAGTGCTTAGCATTATTTCAACACCTCACGTGAAACACACGTGAGCGCTATATGCAACTGAGTGCTTAGCACTGCTGGGTGATATAGAAACCCAATCTTAGCCTAAATTGGCTAAGCTTATGTTCGTGATATCCAAACTGATCTTAGTCCCATACATGACAACCGATTTTTATCCCATGCTTTCTAAGTTAATCTTAGTCTTAAATAAGACTAACGATTCTTAGATAATCCACCATGATCTTTTCCTCGAATACGGGATTTGGTTGAAGGGTACATCTTTCCACACCTCTGTTATATGTCGTTGTAATTTTTCAGCGTCTTCAGAGAGATAGCGAGTCTTGACAACCAAAAACTCCTTTCATCCCACATTAATGCACTTCCAAATTGACGTGTACAGCTCATATCATACCGCACCCCCAATTTGGTGCATTCCATGTTAACATTGTTCACTCTGTCACGTAACAAATACATGCGCGCGCAAGATGAGTAATGGACCGAAATGTTCTTAAACTAAATTGCGTCCCCAAAATGGGAATGTTAGACTGAAACGTCCTTAAACTAATGTGTTGCCTCAAACACGGTGCGTCGCCCCAAACACGGCAATAATGGACCGAAATGTCCTTAAACTAACATTCGTCCCCAAAATGGGAATGTTAGACCAAAATGTTCTTACACTAACATTCGTCCCCAAAACGGGAATGTTAGACCGAGATTTCCCTAAACTAGCTCGTCCCCCAAATAGGATGATAATGGACCATGATGTCCTAAAACTAAAATAATTGAGCCCATATGCTCATTTGATTCTAAGTTGATTTTAGTCTCAAATATGACTAACGATCCTTAGATCAAACTCAAATATCTTATGAATGGATAGACCTCACAAATTTAAGAAATACGTCCTAAGTTCATTCCTATTGGCAAACCAAGCTACCAACGTGGACCCCGTCAAGCAAATCCTTGATCCAAACTCAAATCTCAAATATACGGATTTGGACTAATCCGCGCCCTATGGGCGACGACATAAATTAGCCTCCTTATACAATCCATGGGCAACCCAAAATGAAACAAAATAACACACGACACGAAGTGAACTCCTGGAGCAAGAGAAAAAGGTTATCGCAACGCGATAATTTAATTAACTGCAGGGGCTTGCACTTGTAGGGAAGAGCATCCCCAAAATAAAAAAACCCTCATAAAACGAGGGGAATCTGATAAAGTCTGCTACAACGTTTGCATCTGTCCAAACCTCCAATATATGGTGCCATAAATTAACTTGGTATCTTCGGAGAGCTGGATGGATAAATCCAAATAGTATCTGCCCCCAAATTCAGGCAAGACGGTCTGTCTCAGTCCGGTCTTTCAGCGGTAAACATTCCTCCTTAACCGTTGATGGATCTTGCAGAGAATTTGAAATGTCATCCTTGTTTTTAAGAGCGACTGCCGGCGGTTCATCTTATAGTGGTTCTGAATGGACCATCATTCCAGCCGTATTCTGGATCAGAAAGGTCATCTGGTTAATTTTAGCAGACATCGCTTACGCTTCTTCATCTCTCTTCTTAAAAGCATGCTTCGGGAAATCAAAATCTGAATCCTGCTCTGTCTTTTCTACAGGTGCGTCTTCGGGGTTTGCCTTAAGCAGTAGACTCGTAAGTGCTACCATCTGAACAAGCATCTCCTGTAGCTTTTCATGTTGCTGATATTTTGTCAGAGACCGAGTATGCGGCCAATGACTAGTAAAAGCACGACATTCATCCTTAGAATTCACCATATAGACTGTGTGAACTACCATTTCCCCAGTTTTGGGGCATTTGGAGTTTTAACCTTTGGAGTTTGCCTGGGTGCTTGTGGTTTATCCGGCCTCTTTATTTTGTGAGAAGCTTCTTTGGTAGGAACCATCATAATAGGAACTGTCTTGGGATAAGTCCTCTTGTATTTAGGAGGGGAGTTATCAGAGTTTTGCTTACTCTTAGGGGAAGAGCCGCAGAGGACGGCGGAGTTCTTCACCTCCTTCCACACCTTGTATATAGATGAGGAAAGTAATTTTGGGGAGCGAATTATTTTCTGCTCTCGTTGGATCTCCACGGACTGCGTAGACTTCTTCAGTACCGCGGTATGAAAATTTTGTCTGACCCCTCGCAGCAATATGAAGCTGTTTTGTCACGCCCCGTTTTCCAGAGTACGCTAAGATGGGCACGTGACATAGCCAACCATGCTACCTGTGGGTAGAAAGTATCCATCCACAGTCACATTACGGCTGTAGAGATATCAAGAAAACTATCTAATACATGTCCATAAGCCAGAAATAAATGAGTCAAGAATAAAATAATGCGGAAGCGAAAGATCCAATACAAGAATAACTAGAATGTATGTCCCATAATGCGGGCTCACATCAGAAATGAAATAATACTGAAAATAAAGAACTAATTACTAACGAGTCCTCACTGCTCAGCCTGCTGACTGAAGTACTCCTGCTCGGACTGTGACAAAGGTACGGAATCTGGGCCATGCAAAACCCAGATGGCAGCGCGTCATAACATCAAGCAATAATATGTAAACAGGATAGCAAGACATGCAAGTATAATCATAAATAGTAAAGCAGGTGTAACGGCAATATAAATCAGGGCAGTGAAAGGTAGTGTGCAGTGAGTAATCTAAACTGGTCTATTGGGTTAACTACTCTCAAGTCTTTGAAATAAATTTGATGAATCATCGATGTAACTCAATAGTATCCCGTGCATGCCCGGGACCACGGTCTAAGACTCTCGGGATGAAACCGAGACATGCCGCTAGGCACTAAAACAGGAAATATGTAAAGATGAACGATGTCAGCAGCAGCATCCCAAGGCTGGCCTAGCCTCTAAAACTGATCAGTATAAGCAAGCAACTGTCGAGTTACAAGTCAGGTTTCATCATTGATTTCCCTATACCCCCAAGTTATATGTGTTCAACTTATGTATTAAATAATCTAGAGCTAATGCCAACACGGGATCAGGCAGGTACAGGTTTGTCTGGATAGACAACAGGAATGGTCCGTAAGGACAACAGGTCAGGTTTGTTGGCATTAGACACAAGATCAGGTAACAGGTAAGACCATGGTACATCAGGTCAAGCCAGGTAATATATAAAGGTGCCATGTTATGTCAAGAGTTGTACGGTACCATGTCCTGTCAAGTAATAGGTGTAATAGGTCATATCAGGATCCACAAGATGTCATGTGGGTGCTCATAATCAAACTAGCATAAGCATGTGTATACATCACAAGCATGGGTACTAATAATACAAAAAAAACTGGAACATGTAATATGATAAGCAAATAGGTGCAGATTAAACTACTTGGATGTGCGGTTATCAGTTTGAGTTTAAGGGATGGTTTCAACATTACATGAATGCAGTATAGCAAATATGGATGTTAAAATCATGTTAATATGTACTAAATAATTTAGAGATGCAATTGAATATAAATCAGGTTAGATGTATGCAAACGGTCGTCTGTGAAGGTAAAACTATAAAGGGTACCATAGACTATGGAAATAGTTATCATATGATTTAACATACAGATGTGGTTACTAAGTATAGTGCACTAAAATGCAACGGGTAAGTTTCAAGTTCTGAATCTGAAAGATGTAAACGGAACACCGAACTGTTAAATTGGAATAGGTAACTTTGGATTCAATCTATAAGTTTAATATTCAATAAATAGTTATAAAACATATAGATAGCATGTAGCAAGTTTCACTTGCCTCGACGGATTCAAGAAACGGTATACGGAATGTTACGCGTTGGCGGGAAAAATAGTCGTGACGCGCGCACAATATACGGAATGAGTCCAAATAACACACGATGGAATCACACGGGTCAGATGTCCTCGCGGGGTCATCGAGATCGTCGACGGCGCGACCGAATTCTGGCGATCTATAAAAAAGTGAACATGAATTCAAGAAAAAGACAAAGAAAGAGAAGAGAAGAGAAGAGGAAAAGAAGAAGAAGAAGAAGAAGAAGGGATTGCTTACTGGGTTGTGCGCAGGGTCAGGGAGACGAGGTGGTGGTGTCGGGATCACCGGCGGTGAGGTACCGGCGTGGGTGCAGGGTTCAGGATGGGGTTCTGTTGGTTATGAGGTTTAAGAGAGAAGAGGAAAAGGAAACAATGAGGAGAAGAGAATGAAGAGGAGTAGAAGAGAAGATGGTGGTGGCGGTGATGATGAGTTGAGGATCGTCGGCGAAGTGAGGAGATGTGGTTTAGGTGTGTGCAAGGTTCTGTGGGTGCTCGGGATGGAGGAAAAGAAAAAGAAAATGGCGAAGAGGAGGAAAAGAAGAAGATGAGATGGAGGTGGTGACGAGGTTGGGTTCGAAGAGGCAGAGGAGGCGGCTAGGGTTAGGGTTGCGAGGGAGGTGATAGGTTTAAAGAAGAAGGGAAGAAGAAGAAATATATAGTTGCAAGAAGGGAGGTGAGTGTAGCGGTGAGGCGGTGACGCGATTCTAGGAGCGCACAGTAATCGCGAGAAGAGAGAGAGGGCGCGAGAGGAGAAAGAAAGAAGAGAGAGAGGAGGAGGAAAGAGCTGCGCTCGGGGAGAGAGAAAGAGAAGGAGAAAGATTCTGGGGGGAGGGAGAGACGTGGGGCCCAGCGAATAGAAGAGGAGGGTTCTGATTGGTTGGAAAAATAATAAAAGAAAAGATAGAAGAGAGAGAGGTTCGGTGGTGGGGCCCAGTGCAACCAAAGAGAGCTCTGATTGGCTCGTGGGGAAAAATAAAGAGAAAAAATCTCGTGGGGAAAAATAAAGAGAAAAATCTGCGCAGTTATAAGAAATTTTTAAAAGATTTAAAAAATCGTTTTTGGAAAATCTTATGAACTGAGAAAAATATTAGAATTTAATTTAAAATTCAAATAATTGAATTTTAGCGGGATATAAAATATTGCAGAAATGCGCCCGGATTGGGTCCAAAATTTTGAATTTGAAATGTGAAAATTGTTAGCAAGTTTCAAAAATTAAAATGAAGGGTTTTGTAACATAAATGCATACCCCCAAGAACGGACGCACGTAGGTGAGCGTAGCATCCAAACGTGTCCGTTTCACTGAACGGGAGGAGAACACGATGCAAGAACGCTACCACAGGGTTAGGGGTACCATGCAGGCCATGTCATGTATTTTTAAATTATTTTAAGTAACTTAAATTGTTATATGCAAAAATATGTAATGTCGGGTAATCTATAACTAGGAAACAACAAGCTCAAGCAAGCGGGTCGAATGTAAAGTAAACTACCATTTGCAACTAAACAGGGTAAATGAAATAAACACCACAAACTACACCTACAACAACAGAAATTGGTATAATTGAACTCGGTTGTTACATTATACCCAACTACAAAAAGAATTTCGTCCTCGAAATTCCAAGAACATAAAAGGATAAATGACCAATAAACTACAAGAAAAGATGGGGGAACTTCTGCCGGATTTCATGTTCTCGTTCCCAAGTTGACTCTCCATGTGAGCGATTACCCCAAGAAATAAGTACAAGAGGGATAACCTTGTTCTTAAGAAGCTTTTCCCTTCGATCCACAATCGCAATCGGTCGCTCCTCAAAAGTCAAGTCTTCTCGTACAGTCAGCTCCGAATGATCCAACACATGTGTTTCATCTCGAACATACTTACGGAGTTGAGATACGTGAAACACTTCATGCACATTCGCCAAGGATTGCGGTAACGCCAATCGATACGCTACCTCACCAACACGCTCTAAAATCTCAAAGGGTCCGACGAATCGAGGACTGAACTTTCCTCGACTTCCAAAACGAATCACCCCTCTAGTCGGTGATATCTTTAAAAATACCAAATCACCCACGGCGAACTCTAGAGGTCTTCTCGACGTATCTGCCCAACTCTTCTGTCTGTCTTGTGCTGCTTTCATATGATTCCGGATAGCGTTAACTTTCTCAATGGTCTGCACAACCAAATCTGGTCCCAACAATCTTCATTCACCGACATCGTCCCAACAAATAGGTGAAACGTTCACTTGTGACCATATAAAGCTTCGAATGGAGCCATCTGAATCGTCGCCTGAAAACTGTTGTTGTAAGAAAACTCCACTAAATGTAGATGGTCCTCCCATGAACCCTTGAAGTCCAACATGCAAGCTCTCAACATATCTTCAAGAGTTTGGATCATTCTCTCCGATTGGCTATCTTTTTGAGGATGATAAGCTGTGCTAAACTTCAATCGAGTCCCCAAACTTTCCTGTAAGCTCCTCCAAAAGTGTGATAAGAACCGAGTGTCACGGTCGAACACAATGCTCACCGGTACTCCATGCAATCTTACAATCTCCTGCATATACCTTTCTGCCAAAGTTTCTGTTGATTGATCAACCAGAAAAGGGATGAAATGAGCTGCCTTGGTTAAATGATCAACAATCACCCACATTGCATTGTTTCCTTTTGGACTCCACGGTAGAGCTGTCACGAAATCCATGATTATATGTTCCCACTTCCACTGAGGAATCAGAAGTGGTTGCAATAAACTAGCAACCCTTTGATGTTCAGCCTTAACTTGCTGACACACCAAGCACTTTGCCATAAAGCGGGCAATCTCCCGTTTCATGCCTTCCCACCAGAAATGTTGTCGTATATCTCGGTACATCTTCGTGCCTCCCAGATGTACGGAATATGCTGAACTGTGTGCCTCCTTCATAAGTTCTTCGCGAATATCTCCCTTTGGCATACACAACCGGCTACCATATCTCAACGAACCATCTTCATGGATCAATAAATCTGTTCGAAGTCCAGCTTCAACCTGTTCTCGAAACTTTTGTAATCTTGAGTCCTGGGATTGTGCTGCTTTAATATTCTCGATCAACGACGAATATACCTGCAGCTGCATCAACTGTCCCGAAGAATGCGGTAGCACAACCTCCAAATCAAATCTTCGAAAGTCTTCAATGAGTTCCTTCTGTGCAGTCAACATCTGAATTGCTGGTAACCGACTGAGCGCATCCGGCACAACATTAACTTTCCCCGGATGGTACTTAAGATCAACATCGTAGTCAGCCATCAGCTCCAACCATCTACGTTGCCTCATATTAAGCTCCTTCTGCGTGAACACATACTTCCAGTTTTTGTGATAAGTAAAAACCTTGACCCTTTCGCCCAAAAGGCAGTGTCTCCAAATCTTCAAAGCGAAGATCACAGCCGCAAGCTCCAAGTCATGAGTTGGGTAATTCTTCTCATAGGTCTTCAACTGTCTCGATGCGTACGCTATAACCTTCCCATGCTGTATCAAAACACATCCCAATCCTTTCCCAGATGCGTCGCTGTAAATTACCAATCCTCCGGAATTGTCTTGCACGGTCAGAATAGGAGCGGTTATCAATCTCTGCTTCAACGCCTCAAAAGCTGACGCACACCTATCCATCCACATAAAAGGTACCTCCTTACGCGTAAGCTTAGTCAACGGTTCTGCCAGATGAGCAAAGTTCTCCACGAACCGTCTGTAATACCCGACGAGTCCAAGAAAGCTTCTTATCTCCGCAACATTCTTCGGAATCGGCCAATCTCGGACTGCTGCAATCTTTTCGGGATCAACAGCGATTCCATCGCCAGATACGACATGCCCCAAAAACTTTACTTCTTCCAGCCAAAACTCGCACTTGCTCATCTTTACATATAATTTATCTTGCATCAGCGTCTGCAGTGTGATCCTCAAATGTTCTGCATGCTCTTCAATACTCTTCGAGTAGACCAGGATATCATCAATGAACACCACAATAAACTGGTCCAAGAATGGCGAAAAGATTCGGTTCATCAAGTCCATGAATATCGCCGGTGCATTCGTTACTCCGAAAGGCATCACTAAGTACTCGTAATGTCCATACCGAGTTCGGAACGCCGTCTTGCAAATATCCTCTGTTTTCACTCAGACCTGATGATATCCGGATCGCAAATCCAGCTTCGAGAATACCCTCGCGCCCCTAAGCTGCTCAAATAGTTCGCCAATGCGGGGGTCGGGTACTTGTTCTTAATAGTCACCCGGTTTAATTCTTGATAATCGATGCACATCCTCCTCGTGCCATCTTTCTTCTTAACTAGAAGAACTGGAGCTCCCCAAGATGAGTTACTGCTTCGAATCCAACCCTTCTGAAGTAATTCAGTAACCTGCTTCTTAACTTCTTCCAACTCTACTGGTGCAATTGGATAGTATGCTTTAGAGACTGGCATTGCACCATGAATAAGATCAATCGCGAACTCTACGTCTCGCTTCGGCGGTAAACCTGATATGTCTTCAAACACGTCCATGAAATCTCGAACAACAGCTGGCGTTCCATCTTGAGCAACCTCCATTGATGCAAGAATATTAGCTGTTGGCCTAGCCCTAAATTCGACTGACCCGACAGAACTGCTTCCTCCAGTAAAGATAAATTCGGGATGTCCGGGAATCTGGAAAATTACTTTCTTTGCCCTACAGTCAATGTGAGCATGGAAAGTGCCGAGAAAATCCATTCCCAAGACGACTTCGTAGCTGCCCGTATCAATCACCAAGAAATCTGCAAAAAGTTCCCGTCCGCAAACAACAACTGTACAATTCTTACACTCTCTACTAGATATGATTTTCCCATTCGCAGTGTGTATGTCCCAGAAACTAAACAGAGTAGTGCAAGTGATCGAGTGTGTAACAATAAACTTGGACGACATAAAACAATGGGATGCACCAGAATCAAATAACGCTAATGCGGGAAAACCATGAACCAGTAGAATACCTGAAACAACTTCTCCTGAAGCCTTGGCTTCCTCAGCCGTCAGGGTAAATGCTCGAGCTTGATTGGGTCCTTGAGTCAGCTGCTTCTGTCCATGAAACGGTTTCTGCAGTGGCTTCTGAGCATCATCTTTCGTGCGAAGCTTTGACAGACATGAGTTGATAGTATGATCCGCCGATCCACAAACCAAACAGAGTCCCCACATCCTTCGACATTCCCTTTGCAAATGTCCGGGTAAATGGCAGTAGTTACAAATCACGGTCTTTCTCTGATCAACGACAGCAGGCCTCTTCATAGGTGTTACGCCACGACGGTTCACTGGAATACCTCTGCGTGCATGTGCTTGGTTCGGTGCAAAAGCCGGCTTCCATACAGTAATTGCTGTCTGCTGTGAACTCCCAGTCTTCCCAGATAAGCTCTGCTGTTCTCGGGCCACTGTAAGTACCTGTAAGAAAGTGGTCAAACCCAGGGAGACAATCTGCCTCTGGATGTCCACATCCAAACTGCGCATGAACCCTCTTGCCCTATCTGTATCGTTGGCAACTAAAGGTCCAGCGAATCTACTGAGCCGCGTCCACTCAACAGCATATACATCTACAGGTGCACCGTTCTGCCTTAGACTGATGAACTTATCTTCCATTTCCTCCCGTGCAGTCCGCGGGAAGAACTTCTCTAGGAAACTCTTTGTAAAATCCGCCCATTTGATCGGCTTGGGCAAGCGGGTCTCTTCCACAAGCCACCATTCACGGGCGTAATCCACCAACTGGATGCGTACCACATCCACTCTCTTATCTTCAGGGATCTGTGCCGCAATGAGTAAATTCTCCGTGTCAACCAGCCACTGCTCCGCTAGCAACGGTTCCTCTAAACCAGTAAAGACGAACGGACCCAGTCTTCTGAAATCTGCTACGGTTCCCACACGATCCACTGGTCTGGCCACAACATTATTCACGGACTGCTGAACGGTCCGCAAACCTTCCGGAAAAGATTCAGCTTGCTGCTGGATCAGCTCGGTCTGTCGCTTTTAATTCTCCAACATCCCACGTATTACTCCAAGCATGGCGGCTTCATCAACACGCCTTTGGTACGTCTTCAGATTCTTGTCTGCCATGTTCCTGAAATCAAAGCACCAAAAGGATTAGCATGATAACAGATTCAAAATGTAGATCAAGGCTAGAACTCCAAGTTACTTAAATAGAGTACCGCATTGTAACCATGCCACGGTATCATAGCTACAATTACATAACTCCACCCAAGTCGCCTAAGTTCTAGAGATAAACAAGGAATCAGGTTTCGAGTCGATATGCAAAGGAGGTTTTCATATCGTAAAAGTATAATCAGGAGGAGGTTAAGATTCAAGAATGGTAAAACGGTAAGGTGGCCAGACATGTTTCCTAATCACGAGTATTCTGATTCGTGTATTGGGTCCAATACCCAACTACAAAAGAATCAAACCCGATTAACCTATAACCTATGGCTCTGATACCAAAAGAACCATGTCATGCCCCGCTTCCCAGAGTACGCTAAGATGGGCACGTGACATAGCCAACCATGCTACCTGTGGGTAGAAAGTATCCATCCACAGTCACATTACGGCTGTAGAGATATCAAGAACAATAATAAACTATCTAATACATGTCCATAATCCAGAAATAAATGAGTCAAGAATAAAATAATGCGGAAGCGAAAGATCCAATACAAGAATAACTGGAATGTATGTCCTATAATGCGGGCTCACATCAGAAATGAAATAATACTGAAAATAAAGAACTAACTACTAACGAGTCCTCACTGCTCAGCCTGCTGACTGAAGTACTCCTGCTCGGACTGTGACAAAGGTACGGAATCTGGGCCATGCAAAACCCAGACGGCAGCGCGTCATAACATCAAGCAATAATATGTAAACAGGGTAGCAAGGCATGCAAGTATAATCATAAATAGTAAAGCAGGTGTAACGGCAATATAAATCAGGGCAGTGAAAGGTAGTGTGCAGTGAGTAATCTAAACTGTTCTATTGGGTTAACTAATCTCAAGTCTTTGAAATAAATTTGATGAATCATCGATGTAACTCAATAGTATCCCGTGCATGCCCGGGACCACGGTCTAAGACTCTCGGGCTGAAACCGAGACATGCTGCTAGGCACTAAAACAGGAAATATGTAAAGATGAACGATGTCAGCAGCAGCATCCCAAGGCTGGCCTAGCCTCTAAAACTAATCAGTATAAGCAAGCAACTGTCGAGTTACAAGTCAGGTTTCATCATTGATTTCCCCATACCCCCAAGTTATATGTGTTCAAGTCATGTATTAAATAATCTAGAGCTAATGCCGACACGGGATCAGGCAGGTACAGGTTTGTCTGGATAGACAACAGGAACGGTCCGTAAGGATAACAGGTCAGGTTTGTTGGCATTAGACACAAGATCAGGTAACAGGTAAGACCATGGTACATCAGGTCAAGCCAGGTAATATATAAAGGTGTCATGTTATGTCAAGAGTTGTACGGTACCATGTCCTGTCAAGTAATAGGTGTAATAGGTCATATCAGGATCCACAAGATGTCATGTGGGTGCTCATAATCAAACTAGCATAAGCATGTGTATACATCACAAGCATGGGTACTAATAGAACAAAAAAAACTGGAACATGCAATATGATAAGCAAATAGGTGCAGATTAAACTACTTAGATGTACGGTTATCAGTTTGAGTTTAAGGGATGGTTTCAACATTACATGAATGCAGTATAGCAAATATGGATGTTAAAATCATGTTAATATGTACTAAATAATTTAGAGATGCAATTGAATATAAATCAGGTTAGATGTATGCAAACGGTCGTCTGTGAAGGTAAACTATAAAGGGTACCACAGACTATGGAATAGTTATCATATGATTTAACATACAGATATGGTTATTAAGTATAGTGAACTAAAATGCAACGGGTAAGTTTCAAGTTCTGAATCTGAAAGATGTAAACGGAACACCGAACTATTAAATTGGAATAGGTAACTTTGGATTCAATCTATAAGTTTAATATTCAATAAATAGTTATAAAACATATAGATAGCATGTAGCAAGTTTCACTTGCCTCGACGGATTCAAGAAACGGTATACGGAATATTACGCGTTGGCGGGAAAAATAGTCGTGACGCGCGCACGGTACATGGAATGAGTCCAAATATTGCACGATGGAATCACACGGGTCAGATGTCCTCGCTGGGTCGTCAAGATCGTCGACGGCGCGACCGAATTCCGGCGATCTATAAAACAGTGAACATGAATTCAAGAAAAAGACAAAGAAAGAGAAGAGAAGAGAAGAGGAAAAGAAGAAGAAGAAGAAGAAGAAGAAGGGATTGCTTACTGGGTTGTACGCAGGGTCAGGGAGACGAGGTGGTGGTGTCGGGATCACCGGCGGTGAGGTACCGGCGTGGGTGCAGGGTTCAGGATGGGGTTCTATTAGTTATGAAGTTTAAGAGAGAAGAGGAAAAGGAAATAAGGAGGAGAAGAGAATGAAGAGGAGTAGAAGAGAAGATGGTGGTGGCGGTGATGATGAGTTGAGGATCGTTGGCGAAGTGAGGAGCTGTAGTTTTGGTGTGTGCAAGGTTCTGTGGGTGCTCGGGATGGAGGAAAAGAAAAAGAAAATGGCGAAGAGGAGGAGGAGAAGAAGATGAGATGGAGGTGGTGACGAGGTTGGGTTCGAAGAGGCAGAGGAGACGGCTAGGGTTAGGGTTGCGTGGGAGGTGATTGGTTTAAAGAAGAAGGGAAGAAGAAGAAATATATAGTTGCAAGAAGGGAGGTGAGTGTAGCGGTGAGGCGGTGACGCGATCCGAGGAGCGCACAGTAATCGCGAGAAAAGAGAGAGGGCGCGAGAGGAGAAAGAAAGAAGAGAGAGAGGAGGAGGAAAGAGCTGCGCTCGGGGAGAGAGAAAGAGAAAGAGAAAGATTCTGTGGGGAGAGAGAGACGTGGGGCCCAGCGAATAGAAGAGGAGGGTTCTGATTGGTTGGAAAAAAAATAAAAGAAAAGATAGAAGAAAGAGATGTTCGGTGGTGGGGCCCAGTGCAACCAAAGAGAGCTCTGATTGGCTCGTGGGGAAAAATAAAGAGAAAAAATCTCGTGGGGAAAAATAAAGAGAAAAATCTGCGCAGTTATAAGAAATTTTTAAAAGATTTAAAAAATCGTTTTTGGAAAATCTTATGAACTGAGAAAAATATTAGAATTTAATTTAAAATTCAAATAATTGAATTTTAGCGGGATATAAAATATTTCAGAAATGTGCCAGGATCGGGTCCAAAATTTTGAATTTGAAATGTGAAAATTGTTATCAAGTTCCAAAAATTAAAATGAAGGATTTTGTAACATAAATGCATACCCCCAAGAACGGACGCACGTACGTGCGCGTAGCATCCAAACGTGTCCGTTTCACTGAACGGGAGGAGAACACGATGCAAGGACGCTACCACAGGGTTAGGGGTACCATGCAGGCCATGTCATGTATTTTTAAATTATTTTAAGTAATTTAAATTGTTATATGCAAAAATATGCAATGTTGGGGTAATCTATAACTAGGAAACAACAAGCTCAAGTAAGCGGGTCGAATGTAAAGTAAACTTCTATTTGCAACCAAACAGGGTAATTTAAATAAACACCACAAACAACACCTACAGCAACAGAAATTGGTATAATTGAACTCGGTTGTTACATGTTTCATGTTAAAACATCAGCATTCAACATTAGAGTTGGACCTAACCTAGACGGAGAACTGCCCCATCTTTTCTTATATGACACCGATATCGACGTCGATCATATCTTGTAACCGGAGCTTCATCGATCTCTGGAATTTGATGATTTTGCCCTCTGTTTTCTTTGAGAGCATGAATATTATGCCCCCTGTGTTGACCTTGGTCTTTGGCAGCTACCGGTTGTTTGGAGACTGATTCTGTCAGCAAAGCTGTAACACCCTAGTACTTTTATACTATATATTTCGTATTTTAAATCCTGCGGTAAAATTCTTTACTATTGTTGCTATTGGGTTGCAAATTATGCAATTAGTAGTTGTGGTCATTATCCGACCCGACCCGCATGTTTGAAACCTAACATGATTCGAGATTATATCAAATATTTGCTGGTACAGTGTATCCATAAAAATCTAGATTTTATACACACATATAATATATTTTAGATTCCACATATCTTTTTATAATACAAAATAAAAATCAAATAATATATATTTTCTTATCTAGCCTTGCATATCATAGTACCCAATGTCATGTGGTTGCGCCCATATATCATGTTCATATCCTAATTTTTAAACAAACTCATTTTTTTATCGCTACGTATATTTACGTAGATTCATATTTGGGGTATATGTTTTTATTTATTGGATATCACATTATGGTTTAAACTTTTACATATAATCTCCATATTGAAAAACTAGATTTTTGAAGAGATACGGATAATATTCGGAGCAATCCGGTATTATCTGAAAAATCCTATAATAAATATTATATATATTTTATAACTAATAATATATATAATCTTATATATATATATATAATATTAATTAATTAATTAATCTCTCTCTTTATCTCTCTCATCTCTCTCTCTCTATCTCTCGTCTGCCTCTCTCTCCCTCCCTTAAAACCCCCGTCCCCACCTTATTCTCTCCCTCTCTCTAATATATATATATATATATATATATATATATATATATATATATAACCCAATAAACCCATACTATCTCTCTCTCTCCCTCATTTCTTCACGTCCCCATCGTGAACCCGAGCCCTAGCCCGTGCCCCCTCATCGCAGCCTCACATCGCTGCCCTCATCAGTGTTCCCATCTCCTCACCACCCCTTCCTCGCTGCCATCACCCCCTATCCTCCTCTCCCAGACACCTCAAGCCCCCAACCACAACACCGAACCCATCTCGTCCAAACCAACACCTCGCCGGCAACCCCTCGTCGCCAGAAAACACACTACCACCGACCACCCTCTTCACCCTCCTCGTCTCTCGGCAACCTCAGACCACCACCACACCTATTCTCCCGCCCCTGCTATTCCCCGATCACCTCACGACCCTTTGTCCAGACGACCTCGCCGACGACGACTTCGTCTCATCACCATCTCCCCGTCACCACCTTCTCCCCTGTCCTTGACAGAACACCTGTAACACTAACAGCCTGTTCACTCTTCTTCTTCTTTATTTTCTCTTCTTGATCTCCGATCGTCTTGCCGGAGTTGCGTATGTCGCCGACAATCCAGACGATCTAGTCTCCAAAGTCATCTAGCCCAGTTACCACTTCAAGCAGCTGCCCACCCAGGTCAAGTCCTATGTGCGTAATTTTTGCATCGTAACGTTATTTCGACGTCAAAACGTGTATCCGTATTTCGACGTGAGATCCGATCAGGTAAGTTTCAAACTTGAAACATGCTACTTTATTTTTATTTATATGATTAATGATAGTATGCGTTTTAATATTCAGCAAGTAGTACCAAGTTACAATTTTATAGCATCCGTCTGTATTCGTAATGATAATAGTTTATCTAGTTGCATGCCGGATTGTCACAATATTATTATATTACTACATCAGCACAGTATGTTATCCAGTTTTCAATATACATGGTAATGGATATATAATGGTTATTACAGATAGATACTTATGTATCCTCACATCAGTTGTGTTTCGATATTGATTATAATTTTACATTTGGCATCTATTTTGATTAATATATAGTACATGACATGTTCACGACACACTACCAGACTTGTTACTTGGATCTTATTGCTAATGCCAACAATCCTGATTGTTGTCAGGTTTGAGTCAAAAAAAGAATATAGGTAGTAGTAGTAACCGCAATCAATAACGGTGTTGCGTGTAGCGAGCTTTAGTGAGCACGGGTCGTCCTCTGAGATTCGAGGAATTCGTAAATTCTTTCCTTAGATAAGTCGAAAGAACTAGTAAAGAAATTCAAGAAATTTTTTAATATTTAGTTGAAGTAATAGTTTCAAGAAAATCAAGAAATCGTTTTCAAGAAAGGAAATCAAGAAAATGTTCAAGATCTAATTATCAAGAAAATATGAAGAAGACTTGTAGGATTCGATCGGATTTAGTAACAATGGATGACTAATAAAGGTAACTCATCTTTTCTATTAATAGTTTAACGCTAGATTGATGGCGATGAATCCGGATTAGGGTTTTTTGGAAGAAACTAGGGTTTCTTCACTATAGACCCTTGTCTTTTCATTGATCTCATTCATTTTCTAGCCCTTCAAAAAAAGATCGTCAATCTTATCTCATAACGTGGTCAAGATAATCAATAATTTGATATCGTACCCAATGAGGATGTTAACGATTCTTTTGCGAAGGTTTGTAAACTTCATAAGACTAAAGAAATGTATAGAATTCTATCATTCATCGATCTACCCTAATCCTACGGATCCTATCAAGCGGAGATTTACTTGCGCATCATGAAAATCGAAGAAAGATTAGAAAAAGAACTTATAATGCGAAATTTTAAAAGAAAGCGAAATTGAAACTAATTATCAGCTTTATTATTCAACTTTAAATTACAACTTCTTCAATCCGAGATTACAATAAAAATTGCTCTCGATCACTCCCTTGAAAAGGTAATTTTTCCATCGATCTTTACGTTGCTCGATCACCGTGAGTCTTGGACCTATCGTGGATCACGTGCTCGTTGATGAGATCAGCTTCGTATAAAGGATCTTTTGTTGAATCGCTTGATGAATTTCTCGATGATTCTTGATTTTGGATCTTGGATTTGATGTTGTTCTTGGATTTATGTTGAATTGGATGAAAGATTTGAGACAAAATTAGGAACTAATTGGGAACCCTTTTCTTCATGACCTTGGTCCTTTTTATATCCCCCTCTTTAAGCTTCCCCAACAAGCTAGCTTGTTATAGAGAAGTTTCCAGAATAAGGTTATTACAACGAGGCTTCTCCAGCAAGCTAGGATGTTGATAAGAAGTTTCCAGAGAGTTCCCGACCCCGAAGCCCCTGAATCAGCCGCGGATCCACGCCGACTCGGCCAGGCCGCGGTTCCGCGGCCAATTGGTGGCTTCATTGGTTCAAACTTCAAGTGTTTTCTTCTGTTGATCTCTGGGTCTTTATGTGATATCTGGAATCTTCTTATCTCTTCTGAATTTCTGCCAGTATTTGATTCTTCGACTTTCTTGTATTTTATCGGCAGATTCCTGATTCCCGATATCTAACCTGAGCTAATCTTGCACAAGATCTCAATGAAGAATGTGAGATACAAAATATTATATGTAAAAATATTAAACATACAATTTCCTTCATAATGTTGATTATAATATATAACACACGGTAAATGATATTTTGCAGATGAACTTCTAATATGTGTTATATTTATAGCAAATACCTTTAAATAATTAGAAAAAGTAAGGAAATTGTCATGTTAAAAATGCAATAATTTCGACTGAACAAATTCCCCCAAACTTGACTTTGATCGTCCCAAGCAAACTTTATTTATTCAAGAGAAGGAGGGAGAAAATAAAGAAAAAGAAAAAACTAATTAGCACACTTTCGTAGGCAACACGATTACACTGAGCATGTGCAACAAGCCTTTAAACCTCTAGGTGTCCCTAATAGGAGAAGTGTTGTCTCCTAAGGGTTTTCAACGGATTGCACCCACAAAATCTTATAATAAAAGAAAGAATGTGAAAGTTACAAATAAATATAAGAATTATAAAAGAAAGAAACTTGAAAATCAGAGCTTTCAACTACACTAACTTTTCGGTTGTCATGAGCCCTATCTTAATAGTCTTGAAAAGATATTAGAAATCACATCATCCCTCAATAAAACATCATCTTTATTCTTCATCCCCACCTTTCCTCCAAACACCGATCATATACTCCTAAGTGTGTGTAAAAGACATCGCTACACTCGGAGAATTCAATTCAAGCTATCATACTCTTGTCCATCTACCTGGGTACTTTTTAGTCGATGAATATTTTTAGATTGAATTGCTCACACATTCTTCATGCGACCGTTAATACTTCTTGAGGTACTAACCGACAGATTACTAAATGTGCTCACTTATTAGGCGTAATTAGCAATTTTCTCGTCTTGCAACACCTAAGGCTTAGCAATGACTCCCAAACCAGTTGGTATAGGGTACTAAGTGATGAAGCACCCTCGCTATATTTTTTTATGCTGCCTTGGTGATTAAAAAACCAGTGTTCATTTTTCTTCACCATTTTATACTTTTATGCTCCGTTTATTATTTTCTTCGTACTTTGGCTTTTAGCAAGAGCATTTCAAGGTATCCTCTACTATCCCGAGTTTCAAGACGTTTGTAAGTGCGTATAGTAGGGTATCAACGTTCAAATGTTTGGCTTCCAAAATAGGAACTATTTTTCAGAATTATTTTAATTTTCATATTAGTGACTTCCTTCATCTTACTAACCCTTGGGACAATGGCTCATAACTACTTATTACTAGTTTCGTTTCAGAAAACATCTAACTTTCTTGGTTTTCTTAAACTCTTCCAATCTTTTAAATGTAATTTTTCACTTTCTAATATTTCATTATAAGAGAAAAAAATTTAAAAATTTTGTGCTTATGCAAAGTGTAATGAAAAGTAATGCGTAAATAAGCACAAACCTCCCCTAAACCTATTTACAGCAGTGTCCTCACTGTTGTCATCTTTTAAATCTCAAAAACCTGTAGACTTGGGAGAAAAAGTTATTAACGGGGAAAAGAATAAATCAAATTGAAAATCTCCCCCAAACTTATTTTTAATCATATGGATATTCAATTAGGTCCTATTTAACTCACCTCCATCCTTATGATGAGACAATATTATCGAGGCATGGAGGTGAGGCGAAGGAAATTTAGTTATTATAAAGCGGCTCCTGTAAAAACAAGAGCTCCTCCGTGGGGTCAGTGGAAAATACGGTTTTAATCTATGCCCATTCACTTTAAAAATATAACCGTTTTTAATATTTTCAACTTCAACTGCCCCGTGCGGGTATACATACCGCACCACAAATAGTCATTTCCAACTAGATCTTAGCTTACCCGCATGAAGATGGAGACGGGAATCGTAAAGAAGGACTTGTTGTCCTGGGATGAAAGTTTTTCTCAAAATATTTTTATCGTGAAATAGCTTAGTCCGGTTCTTTACGATAACCGCATTATCGTAAACTTCATCGCGAAGTTCGCTTAGCTCATTTATTTGCAGCTTCCGAAAGTTGCAGGCTTGATTTAAATCGAAGTTAAGTTCTTTAATGGCCCACATTGCTTTATGTTCGATCTCGACAGGAAGACGACAAGCATTTCCAAACACTAGGCGGTAAAGAGACATACCAAGATCAGTCTTATAAGCGGTACGGAATGCCCAAAGAGCATCCGTCAATTTGGTTGAACAATCTTTACGGTTTTTAGAAACCGTCTTCTCCAAAATTTGTTTGATTTGCCTATTGGAAATCTCAGCTTGCCCGCTCGTTTGGGGATGATAGGGCGTAAAAAGTTTATGGTTGATTGGATATTTCTGCATCAAAGTCTCGAAAGACCAATTACAGAAATGCGTCCCATTGTCGTTAATTATAGCGCGAGGGTGTCCAAATCGCGAAAAGATATTTTCTTTAAGGAACTTAATAACAACCTTGTTTTCATTAGTGCGACATGGTATTGCTTCCACCCATTTTGAGACGTAATCAACCGCTAACAAGATATATAAATTCCCAAAAGAGTTGGGAAAATGATCCATAAAATCAATACCCCAAACGTCAAAAATTTCCACAACCAAGATAGGTTGGAGTGGCATCTCATTTTCTCGAGAAATCCAACCCGTATGTTGACACCGTGGACAAGTTTTGCAATGATCAAATGCATCTTTGAATAATATAGGCCAGTAAAAACCACATTGCAAAACTTTCTCCGCCGTTTTACGTGGACCAAAGTGACCACCACATGCCTGATCATGATAAAAAGACAAAACACTCTTGAATTCATCATTGAGGACACATCTGCGAATGATTTGGTCGGGACAATACTTAAACAAATAAGGTTCATCTCAGTAAAAATGCTTTAATCAGGATAGAAATCGATGATTGTCTTGTTTAGACCATTTGCTGGGAATAAGTCCTGTTTCTAGATAATTCATAATATCCATGAACCAAGTTTCGCAGAATACAGTTAAGAGCTGTTCATCAAGAAAAGCGTCGTTTATTGGCAAGGTCACAGTAGGAGAAGAAGAGATGCGTGAAAGATGGTCGGCTACTACGTTTTCACATCCACTTTTATCTCATATGACAAAAACAAATTCTTGTAATAACAGGATCCAACATATTAACCTAGCCTTAGCATCCTTCTTAGATAAAAGATGTTTTAGGGCGGAGTGATCGGTGTAAACCACAATCGGTGAGCCAATCAAGTAAGGCCTAAATTTCTCTAAAGCAAATACAACTGCCAAGAGTTCTTTCTCGGTGGTTATATAATTAATTTGGGCATCATTCAAGGTCTTACTTGCATAATAAATTGCATGTGGCATTTTATCAATGTGCTGTCCTAAGACTGCACCAATAGCAAAATCTGATGCATCACACATTAGCTCAAACGGGTGGTTCCAATCAGGAGATGATAGAGCATGGGCTATAGTGAGAGATCTTTTAAGTGATTCAAAAGCAGCCTCACAATCCAAATCGAAGTGAAATATAGTATCCTTGGCCAAGAGAAGAATTAAAGGTCTAGCAATTTTACTAAAATCCTTAATGAATCTCCTATAAAATCCTGCATGACCAAGGAAGGATTGTATATCTTTGACATATTTGGGATGAGGAAGGTTATGGATGACATCCATTTTAGCTCTTTCTTCCTCAATGCCTTTTCGTGAAATGACATGTCCAAGCACGATACCTTCTTGGACCATGAAATGATATTTTTCCCAATTCCAACTTAAGTTCTTATCCTTACAGCGGGTAAGAACTGCGTCAAGATGACGTATGCAATCCTCAAATGAGTCCCTAAATATAGAGAAATCGTCCATGAAAATCTCCAGAAAATTCTCGACCATGTCTGAGAATATCCCCATCATTCACCGCTGAAATGTAGCGGGAGCATTGCATAACCCAAAGGGCATGCGTCTATAAGCAAAGGTACCGAGAGGACAAGTAAATGTTGTTTTATCTTGATACTTTTCAGCGATAGGGACCTGGTTATAGCCAGAGTATCCGTCCATGAAACAATAATATTCATGTCCAGCTAATCATTCCAACATCTGGTCAATGAAAGGTTGAGAGAAGTGATCTTTCCTCGTTACGGTATTGAGTTTTCTATAATCAATATATACACGCCACCCAGTTTGGGTGCGTATTTGGATCAACTCATTAGCTCCATTAGTTATGACCGTGATGCCAGACATTTTAGGAACTATATGAATAGGACTTACCCATTGGCTATCAGAAATTGGGTAAATTATACCACTATCTAGGCACTTGACGATTTCTTTCTTTACCGCCTCCTTCATGACGAGATTCAACCGTCTTTGTGGGTTTCGGGTTGTTTTGGCTTCATCCATCAAATGTATATGATGTTCTACAATCAAGGGACTAATCTCTTTGATGTCTGCCATTATCCAACCAAATGCTTGCCGATTTGATCTCAAGACCATCAAAAGAGCGTTCTCTTGCTCTAAAGCTAGAGAAGCAGATATGATCATGGGCAAAGACTCATTCTCACCTAAATATGCAAATTTAAGATGAGAAGGTAATAGTTTGAGATCTAATGTCAGCGGAGAAACAATAGAAGGTGGGGTAAAGCAATGATATTCGGATTCCCTAAGAAGTTCATAACCTGCATAGGATATTGACTCGGAAAGCGCTACTGACTTTGTGATGAGTCAAAAGGTTCAAACTCAGAGGTGGACTCTTCAAAGGTGTCCTCACTATAATAATGTGCTAGATCAAAAAATGATGTACTAATGTCGTCGAGATTATTATAGCAAAGTTCATCAACCTTGCGGCTTTCGGGAGCTATCTCGTGGAAAGAACAGACATCAAGAATATGAGCAGAAGGTTCAGATGGTTGACTTCCTAGCATGTAAATGTTAAGCTCAATTGTCATTTTCCCGAAGGTTAAGTTCATAGAACCGTTATGATAATTATTGACAGCATTGAAAGTGGCTAAAAAGGGTCGACCGAGAATCACCGGAATTTGGTTCCGTGGGTTTGCTACATGTTATGTATCTAAAACAATAAAGTCCACCGGGAATAAAAATTCCCGTCACGCCCCGCTTCCCAGAGTACGCTAGATTGGGCACGTGACATAGCCAACCATACCTGTGGGTCGGAAGTATCCATCCACAGTCACATTACGGCTGTAGAGATATCAAGAACAAGATAAAACTATCTAAAAACATGTCCATAAACCAGAATAACAGGAGTCGATAATAAATGAATGCGGAAGCAAATGATCCAATACAAATAACTGAAAAGTATGTCCCATAATGCGGGCTCACATCAGGAAATAAATGCAGGAAATAAAACTAACTACTACTGAACTCACAGCTCAGCCTGCCGGCTGAAGTACTCCTGCTCGGAATGCCACAGCGGTACAGAATCTAGGCCATGCAAAACCCAGACGTCAGCGCATCATGTCAACAAGTAATATAATATGAACAATGTAACAGGCAATGCAAAGATAACCATGAATAAAGCAATAATGTGAAACAAGCAGTGCAGGGTAGTGTGCAGTGGGTAACTAAACTGTTCTATCAGGTTTTCTATTCTAAAGTCTTTGAAATCAATTGATGAATCGTCGATGTAACTTAATAGTATCCCGTGCGTGCCCGGGACCACGGTCAAGATTCTCGGGGCTGAATCCGAGACGTGCCGCTAGGCAGTAACAAGTAGCAGGATGGGCGAGTGATGTCAGCATCATCACTCCGGGGCTGGCCTAGCCCGTAAGACTGATCAGAACAGGTATCGAACTGTTGAGTTACAAGTCAGTTTCACCTTTGATTTCCCCATACCCCCAAGTTATGTATGTCGAGTCAGGTATTCAGTAATCAAGAACTAATGCCAACACAGGATCAGGTAAAAGAAGGTTTGTCTGGATAGACAACAGGAACGGTCCATGAGGACTACATGTCAGGTTTGTTGGTATTGGACACAAGATCAGGTAACGGGTCGGGTCATGGTACATCAGGTCAATTCAACAGTATACGGTACCATGTCAGGTATATCAATATATACATGTATAGCAATGTCAGGTCAAGATGTAAACAATATCGTGGGTGTGCTCACAATCAGATATATAGTTAAACATGGGTATTAACAACATGAGATAAGCAATGAATTACATAATAAGCAGTTTCATTCAAATTTCAAGAGTGCAATAAGACGATATAGCCGTTTAGTCATGTTAACAGGTTTAAGCACCCTTGGCAGTGCAATAGTTTAGGTATCGGTTCAATACAGTTATATCAAGTTAAATGCATACGAGTGTCCGAATGTAACAGAACTACATGAATAAATGCCACCATCTATTTAACAGTAAAATGTGATTGAACAGGTAAATTTGATTATTAGGTTCAAATTGGCAGACTGTAAATTCCATGTTTGACAGTAAAATGATGTAATGCAATTTTGTAACCGAAATGGAAAACGATTGTACCAAGCTAATTTTACAGGTTTAGGGTGTCAATACATATATAAATATATGGTATAGCATGTAGCAAGGGCTACTTGCCTCGACGGGTCGCGAACCGGGAAAAACGGAACGTAACGTCGGCGGGGAAACTCGCAACGGACGCACGGTTCACGGATTGAACCCAAACAACGAACCAAGGAACCACACGAGTCAGAGTACTCTGCTGGATCGTCGGGACACGTCACCGGCACGGCCGGATTCTGGCGAGATACAAAACAGTGAATAGGGTTTCTAACGGGTGTAGATCTAGAGAAAGAAGGAAATGAACAGAGAAGGGGAAGAAGAAGAAGAAGATGAGGGATACTCACTGGTCCTAGAGGGCACTAGCAACGACGGCGAGATCGATGGCGGCGAGAACGACGTCTCCAGCGATCTGCAGCAAACATCCAGCAGTTGTTTTCAGTTTTGAAAATGAAGAGAGGAAGGGTGAGATGGAGAAACACTTACGAGGTGTTCTGGGGTGGTCAGGGATCGTCGGTGACGGCCGGTGGCGGCGCAGGTGGTCGCCGGTGGTGAGCAGGCGGCTGCAGGTGCCTCATGCAGGCGCTCGGGAAAGATGGGAGAGAGGAAGGAGGTGCGACGGCTGTGACGAGGGCGATGAGACGAGGATTCTGGTGACGGTGATGCCGGCGTTGGGGCTGCGGCGGCGAGGAGGGAGGCGGCGGTTAGGGTTGCGCGATGGGTTCTGTTGCTCGCGTTTTTTGAAAAAAATAAAGGAGAGGGAATTTATATATATAGGGGAGAGAGAGAGAAAGTTAGAGAGAGAGAGAGATAGAGAAAGAGAGAGACGGGGAGAGAGAGAGAGTTAAAGAGAAAGAGATATGAGAGATAGAGAGAGAGTAATAGAGAGAGAGAGAGATTTTTGATGGGGCCCACGGGATTAACAGCCTCATGATTGGCTGAGGTTGGGATTTAGAGGTTTAAAAAATTTTCAAAGGATTTAATATAACAGTAAGATTGGTATAGTTAGAGAAATATTTACTAAGGTTTTAAATTATTAAAATTTGGGATTTTGGCGCCAAATAAAACATTTTCAAATCGCGCCCGGATTGGGTCCAAAAATTCGTAATTGAAATAATAGGATTTTAAGCGGGTTCCAAATTTTAAAATTAAGTGTCTTACGATTAAAAATCATACCCCCAAGACGGACACCTGTACGCGCGCGTAGCCGTCCAAACTCGCTCATTTCACTGAACGGGACGAGAACACAAAGCACGGACGCTACCACGAGGCTAGGGATGTCGAGTAAGCCAAGATGGATATTTTTAATTTTATTTTAGATGCCAAAAAAATTGTTATATGCAGAAATGACTTTGCTAGGTAAAATTTTACAGTAAGCCACGAACAAGCAATATAAATGAAATGAGTACCACCTAATGCTCAAACAGTACTGAAAATATAGTAGCATTGGGCTTGGGTGTTACATTATACCCAACTACAAAAGAATTTCGTCCTCGAAATTCCAAGAATACAAGATAGAAAACTACAGAAAAATGTGAGGAAACTTCTGCCGGATCTCATCTTCTCGTTCCCAAGTAGACTCTCCATGCGATCAATTACCCCAAGAAACAAGCACAAGGGGGATAACCTTGTTCTTAAGAACCTTTTCCCTTCGATCTACGATTTCAACCGGTCGCTCCTCAAAAGTCAAGTCTTTCCGTACTGTTAACTCCGAATGATCCAAAACGTGCGTTTCATCTCGAACATACCTTCGTAGTTAAGATACGTGAAACACATCGTGCACACCTGCTAAGGACTGCGGTAACGCCAAACGGTACGCTACCTCTCCAACACACTCCAATATCTCAAAGGGTCCAACAAATCGAGGACTAAGCTTTCCTCGACTCCCAAAACGAATCACCCCTCTAGTCGGTGATATCTTCAAGAACACCAAATCACCCACGGCGAACTCTAGAGGTCTTCTTGACGTGTCAGCCCAACTTTTCTGTCTGTCTTGTGCTGCCTTCATATGATTTCTAATAGTGTTAACTTTCTCAACTGTCTACACCACCAAATCTGGTCCCAACAATCTTCGTTCACCGACATCATCCGAACAAACAGGTGAACGGCATTTACGACCATACAAAGCTTCAAACGGAGCCATCTGGATAGTTGCTTGAAAACTGTTGTTGTAAGAAAACTCCACCAAGTGTAGATGATCCTCCCATGAACCCTTGAAGTCCAACATGCATACTCTCAACATATCTTCAAGAGTTTGGATCGTTATCTCCGACTGACCATCAGTTTGAGGATGATAAGCTATGCTAAACTTCAATCGAGTCCCCAAACTTTCCTGTAAACTCCTCCAGAAGTGTGATAAGAACCGAGTGTCCCGATCAGACACGATGCTCACCGGTACTCCATGCAATCTTACAATCTTCTGCATGTACCGCTCTGCCAAAATCTCTGTTGATTGACCAACCCAGAAAGGAATAAAGTGAACTGCCTTGGTCAACCGATCAACAATCACCTATACTGCATTGTTGCCCTTTGGACTCCGCGGTAAAACCGTCACGAAATCCATGGTTATATGTTCCCACTTCCACTGAGGAATCGGAAGTGGTTGCAATAAACCAGCAACCCTTTGATGTTTAGCTTTAACTTGCTGACACACCAAGCACTTAGCCACAAAGCGAGCAATCTCCCGTTTCATGCCTTCGCACCAGAAATGTTCTCGAATATCTCGGTACATCTTTGTGCCTCCTGGATGTACAGAATAAGCCGAACTGTGTGCCTCCTTCATAAGCTCTTCACGAACATCACCCTTTGGCACACACAAACGGCTACCATACCTCAACGAACCATCCTCGTGGATTAGTAAATCTGTTCGTAGTCCGGCTTCAACTTGCTATCGAAACTTTTGCAGTCTAGGATCCTGCGATTGTGCTGCTTTAATTTTCTCAATCAAAGACGACTACACTTGCAGCTGCATCAACTGTCCCATAGAACGCGGTAGCACAACTTCCAAGTCAAATCTTCGAAAATCTGCAACGATCTCCTTCTGCGTAGTTAACAACTGAATTGCTGGTAACCGACTCAGCGCATCCGGCACGACGTTAACCTTCCCCGGATGGTACTTAAGATCAAGATCGTAGTCAGCCATCAGCTCCAACCATCTACGCTGCCTCATATTTAGCTCCTTCTGTGTGAACACATACTTCAAGCTCTTATGATCTGTAAAACTTCGACCCTTTCTCCCAAAAGGTAGTGTCTCCAAATCTTCAAAGCGAAAATCACAGCCGCAAGCTCTAAGTCATGAGTCAGATAATTCTTCTCATGGGTCTTCAATTGTCTCGATGCGTATGCTACAACCTTCCCATGCTGCATCAAAACACATCCCAATCCTTTTCCAGATGCGAAGCTGTGAATCACCAATCCTCCGGAATTGTCTGGCACGGTCAGAATAGGGACGGTTATCAACTTCTGCTTCAACGTCTCAAAAGCTAACGCACACTTATCCGTCCATACAAAAGGTACTTTCTTGCGCGTAAGCTTGGTCAACGGCTCTGCCAGACAAGCAAAGTTCTCCACAAATCTCCTGTAGTATCCGGCTAATCCAAGGAAACTTCTTATCTCCGCAACATTCTTTGGAATCGGCCAATCTCGAACTGCTGCAATCTTTTCTGGATCGACGGCAATGCCATCGCCAGATACAACATGTCCCAAAAACTTCACTTCCTCCAGCCAAAACTCACACTTACTCATCTTCGCATACAATTTCTCCTGTCTCAATGTCTGCAGTGCGATCTTTAAATGCTCAGCATGCTCCTTAAAACTCCTTGAGTAAACCAGAATATCGTCAATGAATACCACAATGAACTGGTCCAAGAACGGTGAAAAGATTCGGTTCATCAAGTCCATGAATACTGCCGGTGCATTCGTCACTCCGAAGGGCATCACTAAGTACTCGTAATGTCCGTACCGAGTTCGAAACGCCGTCTTGCAAATATCTTCTGTTTTCACTCGGACATGATGATATCCGAATCGCAAATCCAGCTTCGAGAATACCCTCGCGCCACTAAGTTTCTCAAAAAGTTCTCTAATGCGAGAGATCGGGTACTTGTTCTTAATAGTCACCCGGTTTAATTCTCGATAGTTGATGCACATTCTTTATGTGCCATCCTTCTTCTTTACTAAAAGAACTGGAGCTCCCCAATGTGAGTTACTGCTTCGAATCCAACCCTTCTCAAGCAATTCAGCAACCTGTTTCTTAACTTCTTCCAACTCTACTGGTGCCATCGGATAATACGCTTTAGATACTGGCGCTGCACCAGGGATAAGATCAATTGCAAACTCCACATCTTGCTTCGGCGGTAAACCCGTTATATCTTCAAATACGTCCATAAAATCGCGAACAACCGCCGGCTCTTCACCACTATTAACTTCCATTGCTGCAAGAATATTGTTTGTCGGCCTAGCCCTAAACTCGACTGGCCCGACAGAACTGCTTCCTCCAGTGAAGGTAAACTCGGGATGTTCGGGAATCTGGAAAATTACTTTCTTTGCCCTACAGTCAATGTGAGCGTGGAAAGTGCCAAGAAAATCCATTCCCAAGACGACTTCATAGCTGCCCGTATCAATCACCAAGAAATCTGCAAAAAGCTTCCGTCCGCACACAACAACTGTACAATCTTTACATTCCCTAGTAGATATGATTTTCCCATTCCCAGTGTGTATGTCCCAGAAACTAGACAGGGTCGTGCAAGCAATCGAGTGCGTAGTCACAAACTTGGATGACATAAAACAATGGGATGCACCAGAATCAAATAATGCCAATGCGGGAAAACCATGAACGAGTAAAGTACCTGAAACCACTTCTCCTGACGCCTTGGCTTCCTCAGCTGTCAAGGTAAAAGCTCGAGCCTGATTGGGTCCTCGAGTCAGCTGTTTCTGCCCATGGAATGGTTTCTGCGGAGGCTTCTGAATAACATCCCTCGTACGAAACTTCGACGGACAAGCACCAACGGCGAGATCAGCCGCTCCACAAACCAAACAAATTCCCAGCCTCCTTCGATAATCCTTCTGCACGTGCCCAGGTAAATGGCAGTAGTCACAAATCACGCTCCTTCTTCGGTCAACGATCACAGGCTTCTTCATGGGTGCTACACCTCGACGGTCCACTGGAATAGCTCTGCGACCATGAGCTCGGTTAGGTAAAAATGCGGGCTTCCTTGCCGCAACTGCTGTCTGCTGCAAGCTCCCTTTCATCCCAGATAAACTCTGCTGTTCCCGAGCTGCCGTAAGAACCTGTGAGAAAGTGGTCAAACCCAGGGAGGCAATCTGCCTCTGGATGTCCACATCCAAACTGCGCATGAACCTTCATGCCCTGTCTGCATCGTTGGCGACTAAAGGTCTAGCGAATCTGCTGAGTCTCGTCCACTCTGCTGCATGCACGTCCACGGGTGCTCCATTCTGCCTTAGCCCAATAAACTTCTCTTCCCTTTCCTCCCGTGCAGTCCGCGGAAAGAACTTCTCCAGGAAACTCTTAGAAAAATCCGCCCACTTGATCGGCTTGGGCAAGCGGGTCTCCTCCATAAGCCACCATTCTCGGGCGTAGTCCACTAGCTGAATGCGTACCACATCAACTCTTTTATCCTCTGGAATCTGTGCGGCAATCAGCAAATTCTCCGTGTCCACTAGCCACTGCTCGACTGGGAACGGCTCTTCCAAACCAGTGAATGTAGTCGGACCCAAACGTCTGAAATCTGCCACGGTCCCTACTCGGTCAACTGGTTTAGCTCCAACGTTGTTTACAGACTGCTGAACGATCTGCAAACCTTCCTGGAACGAGTCCGCTTGCTGCTGGATCAGCTCGGTCTTTCTCTTTTGATTCTCCAGCATTCCTCTTATTACTCCAAGCATGGCGGCTTCGTCCACACGCCTCTGGTACGTCTTGAAATTCTTATCTGCCATATTCCTGAAATCAAAAACACCCAACATTAGCATGATGATAGATTCAATATATAGATCAAGGCTAAAACTCCAAGATACTTAAATAGAGTACCGCATTGTAACTATGCCGCGGTATCATAGCCACAATTACTTAACTCCACCCAAGTCGCCTAAGTCCTAGAGATAACAAGAAATCATATTTTTCGAGTCGACATGCAAAGTAAGTTTGCACGTCGTAAAAGATATAATCAGAAAGAATGTGATTCAAGAAAGGTAAACGGCAACTTGGCAGGACATGTTTCCTAAACACGGGTATTCTGATTCGTGTATTGGGTACAATACCCAACTACAAAAGAATCAACCCAACTAACCTATGGCTCTGATACCAAAAGAACCATGTCACGCCCCGCTTCCCAGAGTACGCTAGATTGGGCACGTGACATAGCCAACCATGCTACCTGTGGGTAGGAAGTATCCATCCACAGTCACATTACGGCTGTAGAGATATCAAGAACAAGATAAAACTATCTAAAAACATGTCCATAAACCAGAATAACAGGAGTCGATAATAAATGAATGCGGAAGCAAATGATCCAATACAAATAACTGAAAAGTATGTCCCATAATGCGGGCTCACATCAGGAAATAAATGCAGGAAATAAAACTAACTACTACTGAACTCACAGCTCAGCCTGCTGGCTGAAGTACTCCTGCTCGGACTGCGACAGCGGTACAGAATCTGGGCTATGCGAAACCCAGACGTCAGCGTATCATGTCAACAAGTAATATAATATGAACAATGTAACAGGCAATGCAAAGATAACCATGAATAAAGCAATAATGTGAAACAAGCAGTGCAGGGTAGTGTGCAGTGGGTAACTAAACTGTTCTATCAGGTTTTCTATTCTAAAGTCTTTGAAATCAATTGATGAATCGTCGATGTAACTCAATAGTATCCCGTGCATGCCCGGGACCACGGTCAAGATTCTCGGGGCTGAATCCGAGACGTGCCGCTAGGCAGTAACAAGTAGCAGGATGGGCGAGTGATGTCAGCATCATCACTCCGGGGCTGGCCTAGCCGGTAAGACTGATCAGAACAGGTATCGAACTGTTGAGTTACAAGTCGGTTTCACCTTTGATTTCCCCATACCCCCAAATTATGTATGTCGAGTCAGGTATTCAGTAATCAAGAACTAATGCCAACACAGGATCAGGTAAAAGCAGATTTGTCTGGATAGACAACAGGAACGGTCCATGAGGACTACATGTCAGGTTTGTTGGCATTAGACACAAGATCAGGTAACGGGTCGGGTCATGGTACATCAGGTCAAGTCAACAGTATACGGTACCATGTCAGGTATATCAATATATATATGTGTAGCAATGTCAGGTCAAGATGTAAACAATATCATGGGTGTGCTCACAATCAGATATATAGTTAAACATGGGTATTAACAACATGAGATAAGCAATGAATTACATAATAAGCAGTTTCATTCAAATTTCAAGAGTGCAGTAAGACGATATAGCCATTTAGTCATGTTAACAGGTTTAAGCACCCTTGGCGGTGCAATAGTTTAGGTATCGGTTCAATACAGTTATATCAAGTTAAATGCATACGAGTGTCCGAATGTAACAGAACTACATGGATAAATGCCATCATCTATTTAACAGTAAAATGTGATTGAACAGGTAAATTTGATTATTAGGTTCAAATTGGCAGACTGTAAATTCCATGTTTGACAGTAAAATGATGTAATGCAATTTTGTAACCGAAATGGAAAACGATTGTACCAAGCTAATTTTACAGGTTTAGGGTGTCAATACATATATAAATATATGGTATAGCATGTAGCAAGGGGTACTTGCCTCGACGGGTCGCGAACCGGGAAAAACGGAACGTAACGTCGGCCGGGAAACTCGCGACGGACGCACGGTTCACGGATTGAACCCAAACAACGAACCAAGGAACCACACGGGTCAGAGTACTCTGCTGGATCGTCGGGACACGTCACCGGCACGGCCGGATCCCGGCGAGATACAAAACAGTGAATAGGATTTCTAACGGCTGTAGATCTAAAGAAAGAAGGAAATGAACAGAGAAGGGGAAGAAGAAGAAGATGAGGGATACTCACTGGTCCTAGAGTGCACTAGCAACGACGGCGAGATCGACGGCGGCGAGAACGGCCTCTCCGGCGATCTGCAGCAAACATCCAGCAGTTGTTTTCAGTTTTGAAAATGAAGAGAGGAAGGGTGAGATGGAGAAACACTTACGAGGTGTTCTGGGGTGGTCGGGGATCGTCGGTGACGGCCGGTGGCGGCGCAGGTGGTCGCCAGTGGTGAGCAGGCGGCTGCAGGTGCCTCATGCAGGTGCTCGGGAAAGAGGGGAGAGGGGAAGGAGGTGCGATGGCTGTGACGAGGGCGATGAGACGAGGATTCTGGTGACGGTGATGCCGGCGTTGGGGCTGCGGCGGTGAGGAGGGAGGCGGCGGTTAGGGTTGCGCGATGGGTTCTGCTGCTCGCGTTTTTTGAAAAAAAATGAAGGAGAGGGAATTTATATATATAGGGGAGAGAGAGAGAAAGTTAGAGAGAGAGAGAGATAGAGAAAGAGAGAGACGGGGAGAGAGAGAGAGTTAGAGAGAAAGAGATATGAGAGATAGAGAGAGAGTAATAGAGAGAGAGATTTTTGATGGGGCCCACGGGATTAACAGCCTCGTGATTGGCTGAGGTTGGGATTTAGAGGTTTAAAAAATTTTCAAAGGATTTAATATAACAGTAAGATTGGTATAGTTAGAGAAATATTTACTAAGGTTTTAAATTATTAAAATTTGGGATTTTGGTGCCAAATAAAACATTTTCAAATCGCGCCTGGATTGGGTCCAAAAATTCATAATTGAAATAATAGGATTTTAAGCGGGTTCCAAATTTTAAAATTAAGTGTCTTACGATTAAAAAGCATACCCCAAAGACGGACACCTGTACGCGCGCGTAGCCGTCCAAACTCGCTCGTTTCACTGAACGGGACGAGAACACAAAGCACGGACGCTACCACGAGGCTAAGGGTGTCGAATAAGCCAAGATGGATATTTTTAATTTTATTTTAGATGCCAAAAAAATTGTTATATGCAGAAATGACTTTGCTAGGTAAAATTTTACAGTAAGCCACGAACAAGCAATATAAATGAAATGAGTACCACCTAATGCTCAAACAGTACTGAAAATATAGTAGCATTGGGCTCGGGTGTTACAATTATACCCAACTACAAAAGAATTGTCAGGCGCGTTACAGATTCCCCCTGCCTAGGGTAGGCCGCGGTTTATTGATTTTGGGGATCCGAATCTCCAGCAGCCGCGGACTAAGCTGTCGTTAATTACACCTCGCCTTTGGAGAGAGAGAACCTCCGATTAACGGGTCAAAACAGGTCATGCGAACTCAATGTGCAATGTACTTGTGTTGTGTTTTGAAAGGGGTTTTGGATATATCGGGGGCCCCGCAGAGTTTTTACAGGGGTCAGTATTGTAGAGTATGTGTGTGTGTTTATGTGTGTGTGTGTGTGTGTATAAAGGGGAAAGGGCATCTAAAGGATGCGTGGGAGAAAGCGCCAGGGTGCTAGCACTTTAGGCGCTCGGGCGCTAGCGCCTCACCTGCCAGGCACGTGGGCGCTCGGGTGCTAGCGCCTCACGTGCCAGGAACGTGGGCACTCGGGCGCTAGCGCTTTGAGCTCAAGGACGCTAGCGCCTCACGTGCCAGGCACGTGGGAGCTTGCAAGGCAAAAGGGACTTGGTCCCTGCAATGGGAGTTGTACTCCTAGAAAGGAACACTTATTATATTGTGTGTGTGTCTATATATATATATATATATATATATATATATATATATATATGAGGAGTTAAACTCATAGGATATTTTGAAGCTGATGAAGGGGGCTTCTCCCCTGGAGCCCTGGATCTTCCCCAAAGTGGGATCTTTGGAGATGGGTCTTCTTCTTCCTCCTTTGTTGGCCTGCTCTTGGATAACAGGAGGGGTGAGATTTTAAAAATCTCTCCTTTTTAAGATCTGATGGAAGATCCAAGCTCCCCTTTGTGGGTTTTGTGGTGAAAAACTATTTAGTTTTGGAAAAGGAAGAGTAAAACTCTTGATTTAATTTAAAAGAAGAAGAAGGTTTAGAACCTTGAGGAAGGAGAAGATCACAGATCTTGATTCTTTTTTTGGAGAGGGAAAAGTTGTTGAGATATTTTCATTATCCTTACCTTTATAGGTTATACACTTTACATATAGCCCCTTGGGCTTTACAAAAATGGCATTTTGCCTATCCCATACCTCATGTGCTATTTTTTTTTTTTTTGCACATAAGCCATAGGCTTTACAAAAATTTAGATTTATGCCCATTTTTCTTACATTCATTCATAAAATAAAATACAAGAAATACAACAAAATTATTTATTACAAAATTTTTATTTTAGCATGGGGGAGGTCGGCCGCTTCATGTTCGGGCTCGACCCGGGCATTGGCCCACTTGACCCGGACTTTGGCCTACTTGGCTTAGGGTTGACTTTGATTTTGACTTGGTCAACCGGGGTGTAAATTTTTACCCCGAAAAAGTGCCACCCATCAATGAATGCACACCACACATGTGGGTCGTGTGCATGAAATTGATGGATCTTCTTTCACATGGAGGCGATTTGATTCGGTTCCCGCTTTTTGGGAAGATGGCACTGCCCTTTTTATGACATGGACGGTCGATGCTGCCCTCTTAGCAACTTGGACGGTCGATGCTGCCCTTTTTGCGACGTGGACGGTCGGTGCTGCCATTTTAGCGACGTGGACGGTCGATGCTGCCCTTTTAGCGACTTGGACGGTCGATGCTGCCCTTTTAGCGACTTGGACGGTCGATGCTGCCATTTTAGCGACGTGGACGGTCGATGCTGCCCTTTTAGCGACTTGGACGGTCGATGCTGCCCTTTTAGCGACTTGGACGGTCGATGCTGCCCTTTTAGGGACTTGGACGGTCGGTGCTGCCATTTTAGCGATGTGGACGGTCGATGCTGTCCTTTTAGCGACTTGGACGGTCGGTGCTGCCCTTTTTGCCACTTGGACGGTCGGTGCTGCCCTTTTTGCGTCTTGGACGGTCGGTGGTACCCTTTTTGCGACGTGGGCGGTCGGTGCTGCCCTTTTTGCGATGTGGACGGTCGATGCTGCCCTTTTAGCGACTTGGACAGTTGGTTCTGCCATTTTAGTGACGTGGACGGTCGGTGCTGCCCTTTTAGCGACTTAGACGGTCGGTGCTGCCCTTTTTGCGACTTAGATGGTCGGTGATGCCCTTTTGCAACTTGGACGGTCGGTGCTGCCCTTTTTACGACTTAGACGGTCGGTGCTGCCCTTTTTGCGACGTGGACGGTCGGTTATAGATTTGACTTGCTCCGCTTCTTGCAGTGTCAGGGGTGAATTTGACTTGTTTCCGAGGTGGAATTTGATTCTGCCAGGGAGGTCATTGGTTGTTTTGCTGATTTGATGTGATTTGGATTGACATCACCGCTACACTGGAATATGGTACCCGGAGCGAATCATCATCTGTCATGACAAGATTTGGGGATTTTGGTTTTGGTTTGGCATCAGCATCGCTACACTGGAATATGGTACCAGAAACGAATCATCATTTGCCATGAGGAAATTTCCCTCGTTCCCAGTATAACGACTTAGGGGTCATCTGTTCCCAGTTTAACGACTTAGAGGTCATCTATTCCCAGTTTAAAGACTTAGGGGTGTTCTGTTCCCAGTTTAACGACTTAGAGGTCATCTATTCCCAGTTTAAAGACTTAGGGGTCTATTGGATTGGAGTTTGGAATTTTGGGGTCAGGGTAGGCGTCAGCGATGCTAACACTGAAGCACATGTTCCAGGAGAAATTCATCATTTGTCGTTCCCTGTTGGGGGGCGATGGCTTAGGAGACAGGTTTAGGGCCCTATCACCTAAGACTTTTCAATTTTATGAGCCGTAAGGGTCCCATAAAAGCATTTTCTCCCTATGAGTAGAAAGGATCTCGTAGGTGTACTTTCTCCTTAGGATTCGTAGGAACTCCCAAGTGTGCTTTTCCTTTGTGAGTCGTAAGAATCACACGAAGGTGTTTTCTTACGAGTCGTGAGGATCCCGTAAGTTTTGTTCTCCTCATGCATCGTGAGGACGCATGAGTGGGTCTTCCCAAATGGAGCATAAGTCCAAGGGCGGAGACCGTCCGCTGGACTGGTGATTGCGGTGGGGTATGGGTATGATGAGAATTATTTGAGCCCGTAGATTGTATACAGTAGTCAATTTGGGGACTAACCGTAGGGCCGGGAGAATTTTGAGAAATTGGATTTTGGTTGGCTTCTGCATCGCTGCACCGGAATACGATAGCAGGAGCAACTCATCATTCGTCGTTTCCCGTTGGGGAGCGATGGCTTAGGATACAAGTTTAGGTCCCTGTCACCTAAGCCTTTTCAATTTTATGAGCCGTAAGGGTCTCATAAAAGCATTTTCTCCCTACGAGTCGAGAGGATCTCGTAGGTGTATATTCTCCTTAGGAATCGTGAGGATTCCTAAGTGCGTTGCTCCTTTGTGAGTCGTAAGGATCTCACGCAGGGATTTTCTCCTCACAAAGTCGAGAGGACTTTGCGAGTGTGTTTTATCTTTTTTCATGAGTTTGCGCCCTTTCGGTTTTTCACAAATCGCCGGCAGTCCTGCTGTTTTTACTCACGGAGCCCTTTCGGGTTTTCATCCGTGCCCGTTTTGCTTGTGGACATACCGTATTTTTTTGGTCGCTGGTAGGACTTTAAAAGTAGTCTCGCTGGCAGGACTTAGGAAAGATAGAGGTCGTTTACGCCCATGGATTGTATACGGTTTTGCAGGATGTATGATCCAAACCGTAGGGCTGGTGTGCTCAATTCGCCTGCGACTTGGAGCATTCACGCGTAGTATTTCTTAAGATATCGGCCATTAATGGGTGGCATGGGCCTTTCTCCTTCGGCACTTATTAGTTGGTAGGGTCCTCCGTCGAACACTTTCTCGATGACGTATGGTCCTTCCCAGTTTTACTTGAATTTTCCCTTGGCATGTTTATTGGGGATGATCGGTCTTTTGAGGACCAACACCAATTCACCTTTCTTGAAAGTGCGGAGAAGGGTCATCTTGTTATAGGCCCGTGACATTTGGGCTCGGAATAGCTCCAGATTTTGCTGCACCGTGAGCCTCTTTTCTTCGAGGGCGTCAAGCTCTTTCAGCCGAAGGAGCATGTTTTCCTCCTCCGTAAATTCGTGCTGAACGGCCATTATTAAGCTTGGAACTTCGACTTCGAGGGGGGACCGCCTCCACTCCGAAGAGCAATGAGTATGGAGTGGACTGAGTTGGAGTACGATGCGTGGTACGATATGTCCACAACGCCTCGTGAAGCTTGAGATTCCAGTCTCTCTTGTTGGCTGAAGCATTTTTCCTCGGGAGCTTGCACAGAGTTTTATTGAAGGCTTCGGCCAGCCCATTGGCCCTTAGATTATAGATGGAGGAATATCTCCAGTCTATCTTGTGTTGAGTAGCAAACCTTGCGACTTTGAAGCTCTTAAAAGAAGGCCCGTTGTCAGATATGATTCTTCTCGGTATACCGAAGCGGTATAGAATATTAGCTGGAAGAACGTGATTGAATAGATTTTTAGATCAAAGAATTTATTTACCGCAATCAAGAACGGCATCGCTTGGTAGCTAGCCGGTGAGTACGGGTCGGTCCACAGGGATTTTGTGTATTTCCTAATTGTTCTTACGAGTTAATTCCAAACGGTGCTGGATTTATTATTCCTAAAAGCTAAGTTGATCTAAACTAGGACTAGAATCTTGCTAGGGTTAGGTTTAGGTTAAGTTTGGAAATGCAAAGATTTCCCACCACTTTCAATGCCCTAATTTAGATCTATTTAGGTATTATTGTAATAATTAATAAAGGGGATTAGGACCATCGGGAAGAAACGATGTTTCTTCCTCTAGGTTCTTGTCCTTCCTTTCTTAACTCTTACCCTAACCTCCATGGAAAACATATACAACCGGTATTTTATACTACGGTATCACCGCTACCTCGTGGGATAGGGTGCCGTAGGGAGCGGTGTGTTATGTATGCATGGAGTCCTATAAAAACGTGTGATGGGAAAGAAAGTGGTGAGAGATACCCATCTCTCAAGCCTTCCCCAAATCTAACCCTAACAAGTGAGGAGACTACTCACTCATTAGGGAATTGATAAACATGATTTAACTATCTAACTAGGGTAGAGAATGAAAGATCTATACTGGGGCAGAAAGGAAAATTATATTAGGGCAGAAAAGAAATTACCTAGGGCATGGAAATAAAAAACTACTTACTTTATTTGATGCTCTCTCCATACATTGCAGAAATTTACAGATCTGAATTTTGATAAAATGAAATGAGACACAAGAATAGGCATAACCTAAAAAAGGTTTTAGGGATTCTATTTATAGATCATAGAAACCCTAGGGTTACATTCGATTCACATCTGCAATTACAAATATGCCCTAAGAAGACTGGTCAACACGCCACCAACACAGACCTTTTTTAGCACTGACACGGGCATCATATGACCGCGGATCCGCAGCCAAGACCCCTGTTTGGCCGCGGTTCCGCGGCCATGTTGATGGTTTGTTGGCTGTAATTTTCTGGTTATCTTCCTGTTGCATTTTCCTACTTGTTTCTTCAGTTGGTTTTTCAGAATGTCTTCTAGTTCTCTTCCAGATCTCCACAGTGAATAATATAGTGGACTTTTACCGTTGCTTCGTGTCGAAGTCTTGAACCTTGCGCTACCTTTGTACTTTGTGAATTTGTTCATTGATCTACATTGTCCCTCAAAATGTAGGCACGATCAATATTCCACCATTTATCGGTCGTAGTCTCACTTTTGTATTATCTTTTCATCAATTTCACTGTTTTTATTCCGAGAACCTGTAACATGCAACTATGTAGCAGACATGGATCAAACGCACCTGTTTATTTGTAAAATGAATAAGAATGGGAAATATAATAATGCAAAATTATGGTATGAACAAATACCCCCAAACTTATCTTTTGCTCGTCCTCGAGCAAATCTAGTTTTATTCTTGAAAAAGACCTAGGCTCACTTTTGCAGGAAAACACGATTGCACTGAGCTCGTGCAACAAGCCGTTAAACCTCTAGGTGTCCCTAATAGGAGGAGTGTTGTCTCCTGAGGGTTTTCAGCGGATACTACCGACAAAATCCTATTAATTTGGCTTATCGACTTTTATTCTCCAATTAGGTTTTCTAACAAGAACTCTATTATCTTCGACTCAGAAATTATCTACCCGTATTTTTCACGCTTCCTTATTATTTAACTTAAGATTATATATGTTCTTGTGAATTTACTTAACTTTTAGCATCTTTTAAGTTTTCCTTCTAGGGTTCCATCTCAACTTAGGAATTTCTATCATCTCTACTAAAAATATAAGTCCTATTTTTCATTCTTATCTCTTATCTAAACCCCAATCACATACCCCTACGTGTGTGTATATATCACCCCTACACTTAGAAATTCAAATCAAGTTATTATACTCTTGTCCATCGTCCAAAATACTTTTCAATTGGTGAATTTTTAGACGAAATTGCTCACACATTTTTCATACGACCGTTAATACTTCTTGAGGTACCAACGACCGACTACAAAATGTGTTTGCGTATTAAAGTATAATTCCTAATCTTGTAACACCTAAGGCTTTAGCAGTGACTCCCAAACCAGTTGGTCTAAGGCACTGGTTGATAAAGCACCCTCGCTAAATATTTTTTCTATTAATGCAGCCTTAAGTAATTACAAAAACCAGTGTTCATTTTTTTTATCTCTTTATTCACACTTGTAGTTTTATTTTATTTTTCTTCGTACTAAGGACTTTAGACAAGAGCATTTCAAGGTCTCTTCTACTATTCCAAGTTTCAAGGTTCATGTTTGTGCAATCTGTAGGGTATATATTTTCAGAATTTAGATTTAAGCTTAGGAATTATTTTTCAGACTCACACTTTAATAAAAATATCAATACTCTTCTTTTATCTTGACTTAGCCTAAGAAGTGAACTCGAAATTTGCCTATTTCTAAATAAACTACAAAAACATATACTTTCTACCATGAAATTTTAAGAAAGGATATTTTTAGGGTTTTTAATTTACTAAGTCTAAGATCTAGTTGTTCCTAGCTAGTTAACCTTTTTGTCAAACTCCAGTCAATTATGGCCAAAGTTGAATGTTTCAATTTTTATAATTTTTGAATTTTTTTAATTTTTTATGGGTTTTAAAATAAGTATACAAATGCAAAAATATACACATGAATGCGAAGGAAGAAAGCTTACCGAGCATACCCCCAAACTTAAACTTGACAGTGTCCTCACTGTCAGGCTACACCAAGAGGGTCAAAATGTCGGCACTCTCCTGTTTATTTATTTACAAATTTTTTTTATTTAATGTTAAAAGAAAAACAAAATATATATACAAAAAGGTTCCCCCCAAACTTAAGTGAAACAGTGTTTCCACTGTCTAAGCGTTAAAGTTCAGAGTTAGGGAGGAGAAAAAATCAAACTATACAAAGCCTTACACAGACCAAAGGTTAGCACCAACCATTCAAAAATTTTATCGTTATAACGGTAGGGTTGGTGGAAGAATGGAGTGTAGAGAAAGGAGTTGAGAAACATACGAGACCGTATGGGAAGAAGGGTGGAATATGGTCTCGGTGGAGGAGGAGAATGGCGGAAAAGAGAAAGAAGTGTAGTACAAACATGAGGGTGTAAATCGAGTGAATAAATTAGCGCAAATTGTGATGACCGGTGTGTTAAAAGTGATTGTGCTAATTTATCAACCCGTCGAGAAATGGGGTCAAATCCCTCAAGATTCGCAAGAAAACATGGGTACGTTGAACTTGGTAAACCATCCATTGAAAATGGAAGCGTGACGGATTCTTGGGCGGTCGAAACGATAGGAACGACGAAAGGGAGTGATTTAGGGATAGTCTTATTCTCACCTAAGCAAACTGTCTCGAACTCGAAGGATTCCATCAATGGTTCGAAAAGACTGTAAGCAACCGAGTTTGATGGTTCAACTAACTCATCTGAAAATTCAAAGGACTCAAACTCGGGCGGCGAGTCTTCAAAATCATCCGAAAAAGTGAAGTACTCGTAATCGTTATCGGCTGTGAGAACTGTGTCAGATTCAAAGAGGTACGCACTAGTGGTGTCCAAACTTCTGTGATCGAATAGAAATCTTTCAAGCTCACAGTCCTCCTACGTGATCTTCTGCGTGGTCGGAACGATGGAAAGGAGGGAGGGTGATTTAGGAAGTATAACAGTTAAAATTTCAGGAGGATGAATTGGAAAATCTGACACATCAAACAAAACTGGTTCATCCTCAATACTATCCTCAATACTCTCCTCAATACTATCCTCATAATTCTCCTCAAAAGTTATCTCTTCCATGCAATTATCATCAAAATCAAGACGCATATAAAGTTCGGGAGAAACATTTAATGACTCGGGATGATGAATTGAAGATAAAATTTCAGTCAAATCTACGGGTTCATCATCCAAAATATTCTCGGCGTCAATATCCTCAATCAAGTGAAAATTAATTTTCTCAGACACCTCATCAAAAGCATGGATATTTATCAATTCCGGTTCTAGAGTGGAGGCATAAAGGTCAAAAGGATTGGTGATGGTTTCACTCGAAAAAGACCCTTCACAATCTGGCAAATCAAGCACTACAAAGTCACACAACTCATTAAACGTTTTATTTTCAACTGGTGAATCATTTAGGACACTTGTTGGAAAACCGGAGTTATGGGATTCAATTGGGTATGGGTAGGTTTGATTTGGAAGGGTGCATAGCTCACTCTCACCACTCAAATTCTCACTCTGTCCAACCGCCTCATCATACATTGGAAGAATTGGAGCTAGTTGGAAACTAGCTATCGGGTCACTAGGTTGCATAAAGGCGGCAATGGATGCATCCAAATTCCTCGTATGTTTGTTTGTCGCTACAATATAAGCTTCCAACGACCGTTCTATACTAGACATGGGTTGTGAAGGGGTTTCAGTAAAAGATTCAAAATTGTTTGGATACGTAAAACTCCCAACCGGTTGTGTAGAAGTAATGTCTAGTAAAGGTGCGGAAGTCGGGTAGGACTGGTAGGAATTGAATGGTTGGACAGGAGTAAGATCAACATTTGGATAAAAAGGTGAATGGACTTGTTGATCCCAAGAACTAGAAGTGTTGAAATGAGTGAAAGGTCGGTTACGAGATTGTTCAATATGTTCGGCAATAGACATGGGTTTCGGAGTTATGATTGGTAAGATTTAGCGTGCTTGCGCTTTCTAAAAGATAGATCAAAAATATTATTACCGCAATCAAGAACGGCGTCGCTTCGCAGCTAGCCGGTGAGTACGGGTCGATCCATAGAGACGGGTAAATTCCTTTTATGTGTTTTAACGAGTTGATTCAAAATGTCGTTTTAGTTGGTTTATAAAAATCTAGAAAAACTAGATCTAATTAATCTAATTAAGAGTCTTGCTAGGGTTAGGCTTAGGGGAAGTTTTGGAGATTAATGTTTTTCATCACCGCTTTCAATACCTACTTTTTTTAGAACTGTTAGATGTTAAGTTAATTATCAATAAAGTGGATATGAATCTTTTGGGAAGATGTTTCTTCCTCTAGATTCGTATCCTTCCTTTGTTGATAATTAACCTAACCCCCACGGAAAACGCGCGCAACCGGCCCTTTATACTACGGTTCATCGTTACCTCGATGGGTAGGATGCCGCAGGGAGCGGTTGTGCGCGTATGCGTGGAGTTCTAATTCATTTGGTTAAAGTGGCATTGAAAGGGGTGAGAGATCTCATCTCTCAACCCTTTCCCTAAGGCTAACCCTAACAAGCGAGGAGACTACTCGCTCATTAGGGGATAAGAAAACATTATAATTAAAAGAACAGAAATAAAATACTTACTAGGTTGACGGCTCCCTCCAAACAAGAAGAACAGATCTGAATTTTTCTCTCAGAAATTCTGAATTTTATTGATTGAAAAAAGGCATAGGGTTTTACAATTTTTGATTACAATTTATAAGCAAACAGGAGAATTTAGGGTTACGGGATTCGCACATGTGCAATTACAGATTTGACCCCTGAAAATCCTAACATCTGCACCGACGCACCGACGCACCAAAATTCCACCGACAAGCTCTCTGTACGGCCGCGGAACCGCGGCACCAGGCTAGGTTTGGCCGCGGTTCCGCGGCCAAACTGTGGAGTTGGGTTGTCAAAGTTTGGGGTTATTTTCTTGGCTTCTTGGGCTTTGTCTTTTTATATTTCTTTCCTCTGTTGGACTTCTGAACCTTCTCCAGATTTTCAGTGAAGATTTGTATTGGTCTTTTAACCGTTTCACCTTGACTTGCGTTGTCTTGCACCCATATGAACTGGGCTTGACTGAGATCCGTCTAATTGTTGGTCAAAAGTCCCTTTTTCTGTTCTTTTGTGTCTTTTTTCACTGTATTTGCTCCAGAAACCTGTATCCTGTAATATGCAACAAACGTGCGTCAAGAGTACCTGTTTATTTATAAAAAGAATAAGAATAGGGGAATGATAAATGCAATATTATGGTCTGAACAAATACCCCCAAACTTACCTTTTGCACGTCCTCGAGCAAACTTATTATTTTATTCTCTAAAATCCTAACCACACTTTCGCAGGGAAACGCGATTGCACTGAGCACGTGCAACAAGCCGTTAAACCTCTAGGTGTCCCTAGTAGGAGGAGTGTTGTCTCCTGAGGGTTTTCAGCGGATTACACCCACAAAATCCTATCAACTCGGCCCACTGACTTTTGTTCTTCATTTAGGTCTTCTAACAAGGAATTCTATTATCTTCCACTTGTAAATCATCCACCCATATTCTTCACACTTCCTCATTATTTAACTTAAGATTATATATGTTATGTAGACCTACTTAGCTTTCGGCATCTTTTAAGTCTTCCTTCTAGGGTCTCATCTCAACTTAGGAATTTTCTATCAACTCCATTAAAGATATAAATTTTATCTTTCATTCCTCTCTCTTATCTAAATTCCAATCACATACCCCTACGTGTGTGTATAGATCACCCCTACACTTGGAAATTCAATTCAAGCAATCGTACTCTTTGTCCGTTGTCCAAAGTACTAAATAGTTGGTGAAATTAAATGAAATTTGCTTACACATCCTTCATGCGACCGTTAATACTTCTTGAGGTACCAACGACCGATTACAAAATGCGTTTGCACTTTAAAGCGTACTTCCTAGTCTTTGCAACACCCAAGGCTTTAGCAGTGACTCCCAAACCAGTTGGTCTAAGGCACTAGGTGATAAGGCACCCTCGCTAAATATTTTTTTATTTTTACAGCCTTAGGTAATCACAAAAACTAGTGTCCATTTTTTCTTTTCTTTATTCACACTTTTTTATTTTTTATTTTCTTCGTACTAAGGACTTTAGACAAGAGCATTTCAAGGTCTCTTCTACTATTCCAAGTTTCAAGGTGTGTGATTGTGCAATTTTGTAGGGTATACATTTTCAGAATCTAGACTTAAGCTAGGAACTATTTTTCAAACTTATACTTTAATTAGAACATCAATACTCTTCCATTGTTTCGACTTAGCCCAAGAAGTGAACCCAAAATTTGCCTATTTCTAAATAAACTACTAGGCATATACTTTCTACCGTTAAACTTTAAGGAATGTTATTTTTAGGGTTTTTAATTCAGTAAGTCTAAGATCTAGTTGTTCCTAGCTAGTTAACCTATCTGTCAAACTCTAGTCAAATAAGCCAAAATTGAAAAAAATAATTTTTATAATTTTTGAATTTTTTCAAATTTTTATGGGTTTTCAAATAAATATGCAAATGCAAAAATATGTACAAATGAATGCGAAGGAAGAAGACGTACCGAGCATACCCCCAAACTTGAACTTGACAGTGTCCTCACTGTCATGCTAAACCAAGAGGGTTAAAAATACCGGCACTTCCCTGTTTATTTATTTATAATTTTTTATTGTTAAGAAAAACAAAAATATATACAAAAAAGCCCTCCCCCAAACTTCATTTAAACTATGTTAGACATTACTGCCAAACTTTGTCTAGACCAAACGTCAACACCAACCAGTTGAAAAATTTATCAGTAAAGAATATTGGGTGGTGGAAAAATAAGTTGTAGTGGTCCGCAAAGAATTGGGGAAGATAGAAGTAGTGGTATGGAAGGTGTGGAGGTAAATATACAGGTGATGGTGATGCATCGAAACGAGAATGTAAATGATCAGCAATCAGTGGAGTGTTGGCATTCTCGTACCTTATTAAAAGAAATGGGGGTATTTCAACTTCTAAGGGAGGAAGTTGACTCGCCACAATACCCCCAAGATGTTCTTGTGGGTTCTCTATTGGCATGGCATCATCCATCAATGTATGATATTCAAATATGAGGGAACTGATCTCCTCGATGTCCGCCATAGTACAACTGAAAACTTGCCGCCTATCTTGTAAGACTTTTAAAATAGCGTTTTCTTGCTCGAAGGCTAGAGAGGCTGATATGATAATGGGAAAAGTCTCATTCTCACCTATGTAGGCATATCTAAGGTGAGACGGCAAGGGCGTGAGTTCGAATTTCTGGGGCGAAAGAATCATTGCGGAATCTATCTCGAACTCAAAGGACTCTAACACAGGTTCGAAATCACTGCAAACAACCAATTCGGATGGTTCGACTGACTCATCCAAAAATTCAAACGACTCATATTCGGGCTGTGAGTCGTCATCATCCAAAAAAGTGAAACATTCATAATCAACATCGGTTGTGTCAACGGTAGTAGGCTCAAGGAGGGACGCACTAGTGGCGTCAAAACTGTTTTCATCAAATAGAAATCTTTCAAGCTCGCAGTCCTCCTGCGTGATTTCGTGAATAGAGCAAACTTCTCGTGTACTAGTTTTAGGCACGGGGGGCAGACTTCCCATCTTATAAATATTGAACTCACTAGACCTCTTCCCGAAGGATAGAGTCATGGAGCCATTGCGACAGTTTATTACGGCATTGGAAGTGGCCAAAAATGGTCGACCGAGAATCACCGGAATTTGGTTTCTTGGGTTAGCAACAGGTTGTGTATCCATAACGATAAAATCAACGGGGAATATGAACTCCCCGACTTTGATCAACACATCCTCTAGTTGACCCCTTGGATAGGTGATTGATCGATCAGCCATTTAGAGAGTGCAACGAGTGGGTTTCAACTCTCCAACCCCTAATTGTTCGTACACGGAGTAGGGAATCAGGTTAACACTAGACCCAAGATCTAAAAGTGCTCGATTAATTTTCTTATCCCCAATTGTAATTGATATCGTAGGACAGCCGGGGTCCTTTCATTTTTGGGGTAAGGTTTGATGGTGGTTAATAGCATTGCTCACTGCACTAGCCACTAGCACTTTCTTGGGTACTTGAGATGCTTTTCTCTTTGAAGTGCATAATCCCTTTAAGATTTTCGCGTATGAAGGGACTTGTTGGATAGCATCCAAGAGAGGTATATTTATGCTAACCTGCTTAAATATCTCCACAATCTTCTCCACTTGTGTATTTGGTTTATTAGGACTCAACCTGTTTGGAAATGGTGCATTTTGAAAATTAGTTGAGTCAAATGTTTGTGGAGCAGACTGTGGATTAGGAACGGATCCCGGTGTAGATGTGTTCGTGTTGTGAGAAATGGGTCCGTTAGAGCTAGAAGAAGTAGAGCCGTGTGAAGGGTGGAGAATAGGCTCTAAAGAAAAAGGTGAAGAAGGAAGTGAAGAAAATGAAGAAGGGGAAGAAGAACCACCGGCGGGGATGTCATCATTAGTTTCCACATATTTTGCAACTCTCTTCCGGATCTCAACGTGGTCACCGCATTTACATTGTGATTGTGATATGCGTTTTGTGCGTGACCGGGATTGGGCAATGGTTGAGATGGAAGCTTTCCCTTTTCTCTCTCGCTCAACGCAGTAGTTAATTGTGCAATTTGTGCCTCAATAGATTTGATACTTTGATCGTGTGAGGCATTGTTATTCATTAAAGATTGAACATAACTTTCAAATCTTGCTGCGGATTCTGTAGTTTGCTTGAGAAATGCTTCTAGACTTTTCTCGAGCGATCTAACCTTATCATCATTTGGTTGAACCAAATTGTTCGTTTGATTTGTATAAGGTTGTTGTTAGAAAGGTTGCTGGTTTTGAGTTTGTAAGGGTGCTTGTTGTTGTTGTGGAGGAGCTCTTTGAAAATTGTTATTCCCTTGGACTTGTTGATTTTGGTTCCAAGCGAAATTTGGGTGACTCCTCCACCCCTGATTGTATGTCGAAGAGTACGGATCGTTTCTTTGTCGTTGCTGAAATGCAGCATTGACTTGATCCTGTCCTTGAATAGGTGCATTATAAGGACACTCTTCGGTTAGATGCGATGGGTTTGAACAACAAGCACAAACAGTTCGTGTGGGTAGAGTAGGGGCAGGAGAAGTCGATGAGATTTTTGTCTCAATGGCTTCTAGCTTTTTCATAAGTGAGGCCATCTCGGCCTTCATAGCTATCGACATATCTATTTGATGTATGCCTGCCCTAGATTGACCAACTGAAGAAGATGATGTGGTCTTGGTACTCTCCCACTGAATTGTTTGCTCACTTAGGTCCTCAAGAAACTGCCAAGCTTCGTCGCTAGACTTGGAGAGAAAATGACCTTGACATATTGTTTCTAGCAACTGCTTCGTTGCTGCGTTCAATCCCTTGTATAAAGTTTGGCAAAGTTGTGTTCATCACATAATATTGTATTTTATATTCCCCATTCTTATGCATTTTACAATGAAAACAGGTGCTTTTGACGCATGTCTGCTACATGTTACAGGTTACAGGTTCTTGGACAGGAAACAGTGAAAACGATGAAAAGATAATGCAAAAGTGGACTTTTGACCAGCAATTAGACAGATCTTACTCAAGCCGAGACGAAGAACAGTACAAGGTCCAAAATGTCATGTGAACGGTTAAAAGATCGCTACAAGTATTCACTGAAATATCTGGAAGAGAACCAGAAGCCCAAAAAAGGAACCAAATGAAGAAACAGAAGCCCATAGAGCCAATGAACCAAACCCAAAAAGCCCAGATCCCAACTCCATATTTTGGCCGCGGAACCGCGGCCAAACCAGGCCTCGAGCCGCGGTTCCGCGGCGGTCTAGGGCACGGAGTTCGAGAATTTTTTCCAAAATGCTGAGGCAGCGCGGATCTTTGACTTGGTGTTTTCTTAGAGGGCATTTTTGTAAATACAGATGTGCGAATCAAAATGTAACCTAGGGTTTCCTATTATCTATAAATAGGACTCTAATTCATTGTAAACTTTATGCCTCCCTTCATTAATAAATTTTAGAATTCTTTTGGAGAGCATCGGTGTTTCTTTTCCATTCAGAAATTCAGATCTGACAAACCTGCATGGATGATTGGAGGGATGCATCTGTAAGTATTTTAATTCCTTGCCTTAGATGTTAGCTTTGGGAAAGGCTTTTGAGAGATGAGATCTCTCATCCCTTTCTTACCCATCACTTAGAATCTATAGGACTCCATGCATACATGCACATACCGCTCCCTACGGCACTCTATCCCTCGAGGTAGCGGTGATACCGTAGTATAAAGGCCCGGTTGTGATGTTTTCCATGGAGGTTAGGGTAAAGATTGATAAAGGAAGGACAAGAACCTAGAGGAAGGAACACCTTCCCGAACGGATCTAATCCACTTTATTGATAATTACCATAACTCCTCTTAGATCCTAATTTGTGTATAGAAAGCGTTGGGATTTATTTACATTTCTAAACCATTCCTAAACCTAACGCTGGCAAGATTTAGATTTAAATAATTGCCCTAGCTTAATTAGATTTTTAGATTTAATAAACAACCGAACACCCTTCGGAATTAACTCGTAAGAACGAATCGGAAATTCACAACATCCCTGTGGACCGACCCGTACTCACCGGCTAGCTTCATGCGACGCCGTTCTTGATTGCGGTTACAAATATTTTTGATTTATCTTTTAGAAAGCGCAAGCACGCTAAATCACACCAATCAAATGGCGCCGTTGCCGGGGATGGCGTAGAATTTTCTTTTCGTAATTTCGGGTTAATCATAAAATTTAAAAAATCATAAAAATCTGAAAAATCATAAAAAAATATAAAAATATATCAATTGTTATTTTTGGAAAGGGATACTTTGTGGTTGAATTTTTGCAGGATTTACCAAATCGGATCTGGAAAATTTCAGAAGGCGAAACAGAAAAAGAGGAATCAGAACAGAAAGGATTTTAAAAAACAGAAGAGCAGAATTTTTCTAAAGAGCCAAAGTCCCCATATTGCCGCGATTCCGCGGCCAAAACCTACCTTAGGCCGCGGAACCGCGGCTGTCTTGTCAAGTCGCGTCACCAAATTTTTTTTTTGGGACCCGAGCCCTCTTTTTAATCGCGGATCCGCCGCAAAATACAGGTTTAGGCCGCGGAAGGGCGGCGCCGTCGTGCCTTCAGCGCAGGAAATTTGCTCCGTAAGCTTCTCTGGTTCATCCTCCGTGATTTTTGAAATATATTTTCTGAAAATGCCTGCAGGATTTTGTGCACTTTAAAAATATATTCCCTTCCAAATAACGATCTTGTGCAGGATTTGTGGGCCCCGCTTGAACTAAATTGATTGCAAGAAATATTTTGCTGTTAATTCTTTCCAAATAAAGATTCTTGTGATATGCTTAAGATAATAAAAGATTGCAAGTAATTTCTTTTTTTTGTTGCATATCTTTAATTAAAAATCTTTTTGCAAATATTTTCAAATAAAGAAAAAAAAGGGATAAATCTTTTCTAGAAAACTTGCAATCTTTTGCCCCAAATAAATCCTTGCACCATCACCCAACTTTCTTTCTTTGAACCTTTCTTCTTCTAACATGGGTACCCCACATAAAAAATCACTTGCCGAACTTTGGTATCCTGAACCTAATTTTGCGTCGTTCGGCAATTTGTTCGGTCAATATAAAGACGATCCCTCCATGCCAAAAAAATCTTTGAAAGATCACATAGAGGAGTCTAGGAGAAACAGTTTGACTTTTCAACCCACCTTGTGTCAACCGAGTCAACCTTCACCACCTACATATGTTGACACCACTTTTCCAAGTCCTGCTGTAACTCCTAGGCCGATGTCCATTGCTGAGCATATTGCTCAATCTCGTAGCCGATCTTTCACCCCTCTTCACTCATCTAGTTCTAGGGATCCGCATGATTATTCACCTTCTTATCCGCATGTTGACCCTACCCCAGTCCAAGAACTTTGGTATCCCGAACCTAATTTTGCATCATATGTCAATGTGTTCGGTCAACTTAAAAACGATCCCTCCATGCCTAAAAAATCTCTGAAAGATCACATAGAGGAGTCTAGAAGAAACAGTTTGACTTTTCAACCCACCTTGTGTCAACCGAGTCAACCTTCACCACCTACATATGTTGACACCACTTTTCCAAGTCCTTCTGTCACTCCTAGGCCGATGTCCATTGCTGAGCATATTGCTCAATCTCGTAGCCGATCTTTCACCTCTCTCCACACATCTAGTTCTAGGGATCAACAAGGCTATTCACCTTTTTATCCACATGTTGACCCTACCCCAGTCCAATCACCCACTTCCTACCAGTCCTACCCGACTTTCCCACCGTCACTAGACCCTGTTCCTACACAGCCTTTTGGGAGTTTCACATATCCAAACAATTTTGAATCTTTTACCGAAACCCCCTCACCACCCAAGTCTAGTTTGGAAGAGGCGTTGGAGGCCTATATTGCTGCAACAAATAAAATGGTTAGGAATGTGGAAGCGTCCATGGCCACCCTTATGCAACCTGCTGAACCGGTAGCTAGTGTCCCGCTAGCTCCAAATTTTTCAATGTATGAGGCGGCAGTTGGACGGAGTGAGAATGAGAGAGGATTTTCAAATCAAACCTACCCTTACCCAATAGAAGCCCACAACTCCTGTTTTCCATCAATTGCCCTAAATAGTTCACCTGTTGAAAATAAAACTGAGTTGTGTGATTTTGTAGTGTTTGATTTGCCAGATTGTGAGGAACCCCTTTCGAGTGAAACTGCACCTAATCCTTTCGACCTTTACACTTCCACTCTAGAACCTACATTGATAAACATCCATGCTTTTGAGGAGGTGTCTAAAGAAATTGACTTTCACTTGATTGAGGATATAGACGCCGGGAATATTTCGGATGATGAACCTGTCGATTTAATTGAAATTTTATGTTCAAATCATCATCCTGAGTTATTAAATGTTTCTCCCGAATCTCATATGCGTCTTGATTTTGATGATAATGGCATGGATGAGTTGAATATTGAGGAGAATTATGAGGATAATATTGAGGAGAGTAGTGAGGATCATATTGAGGTTGAACCATTTTTCTTTGATGTGTCTGATTTTCCAATTCATCCTCTTGAACCTTTACCTAAATCACCCTCCCTCTTTTCCATCGTTCCGACCACACTTCATTTCACGCTTGACGACTGTGAGCTTGAAAACCTTTCCTTTGAATCTGACACAGTTGCCACAGCCGATGACACTTACGAGTGTTTCACTTTTTCGGACGATGTTGAAGTCTCACCGCCCGAGTTTGAGTCCTTTGCATTTTCAGATGAGTTAGTTAATCCTTCAGACTCGGTTGCTTACAGTCGTTTCGAACCATTGATGGAATCTTTCCAGTTCGACACAGTTTACTACGGTGAGAATGAGACTATCCCTAATTCACTCCCTTTCGTCTTTCCCATTGTTCCGACCGAACAAATGACCGTTACGCTTTCTTCTCCTATACCAAGTTCGGCGTACCCATGTTTTCTCACGACTCTTGAGGGATTTGATCCCATTTCTCGACGAGTTGATAGGTTAGCGCAATCGCTTTTAACACATCGGTCATCACAAATTGCGCTAATTTATTCACTCAATTTACACCCTCAAGATCGTACTCCACTTCCTTTTTCTTTTCGCCATTCTTCTCCCCCACCGAGACCATATTCTACCATTCTTCTTTCCACACGGTCTCGCGTGCTTTTCATATCTTTTCTTTCCATCCCATTCTTGCACCAGCTATACCGTTTCCACGATAAGATTTTTGAATGGTTGGTGTTAACTTTTGGCTTATGTAAGGCCAAGCTTAAGTTTGGGGGAATCTTTGTATATATGTACATATATTTTTGTTTTCTTTTTCTAAATAAAAAAAAAAAAAATTTCAAAACATTAAAAATACAAAAAAAAAAAATGTAAATAAATAAACAGGGGAGTGCCGGTATTTTGACCCTCTTGGTTTAGCATGACAGTGAGGACACTGTCAAGTTCAAGTTTGGGGGTATGCTCGGTACGTCTTCTTCCTTCGCATTCATATGTACATTTTTGCATTTGCATACTTATTTGAAAACCCATAAAAATTGAAAAATTTCAAAAAAAAATTATAAAAATTAATGTATTCAATTTTGGCTAATTGACTAGAGTTTGACAAATAGGTTAACTGGTTAGGAACAACTAGATCTTAGACTTAGTAAATTAAAAACCCTAAAAATAACCTTCCTTAAAGTTTAACGGTAAAAAGTATATGTCTTTGTAGGTTATTTAGAAATAGGCAAATTTTGGGTTCAGTTCTTGGGCTAAGTCGAAACGAAGGAAAAGTATTAAAACTTTTATTAGAGTATAAGTTTGAAAAATAGTTCCTAGCTTAAGTCTAGATTCTGAAAATGTATACCCTACAAAATTGCACAAACACGCACCTTGAAACTTGGATTAGTAGAAGAGACCTTGAAATACTCTTGTCTAAAGTCCTTAGCACAATGAAAATAAAAGAAAAAAAAAAGTGAATAAAGAAAAAAAAAATGGACACTGGTTTTTGTGATTACTTAAGGCTGTAAAAATAGAAAAATATTTAGCGAGGGTGCTTCATCACCTAGTGCCTTAGACCAACTGGTTTGGGAGTCACTGCTAAAGCCTTGGGTGTTGCAAAGACTAGGAAGTACGCTTTAAAGTGCTAACGCATCTTGTAATCGGTCGTTGGTACCTCAAGAAGTATTAACGGTCGCATGAAGGATGTGAAAGCAAATTTCATTCACCAACTAATTAGTACTTTGGACAATGGATGAGAGTACGATTGCTTGATTTGAATTTCCAAGTGTAGGGGTGATCTATACACACACGTAGGGGTATGTGATTGGAATCTAGATAAGAGAAAGGAATGAAGAATAGAACTTGTATCTTTAATAGAGTTGATAGAAATTCCTAAGTGGAGATAAAACCCTAGAAGGAAAACTTAGGAAATGCCGAAAGCTAAGTAGATCTGCAGGATATATATAATCTTAAGTTAAATAATGAGGAAGTGTGAAGAATATGGGTGGATAATTTGCGAGTCAAAAGATAATAGAATTCCTTGTTAGAAAACCTAATTGGAGAACAAAAAGTCAATGAGCTAAATTGATAGGATTTTGTGGGTGTAATCCGCTGAAAACCCTCAGGAGACAACACTCCTCCTACTAGGGACACCTAGAGGTTTAACGGCTTGTTGCACGTGCTCAGTGCAATCGCGTTTCCCTGCGAAAGTGCGGTTAGGTTTTTTGTAGAGAATAAAACAATAAGTTTGCTCGAGGACGAGCAAAAGATAAGTTTGGGGGTATTTGTTCATCACATAATATTGTATTTTATATTCCCCATTCTTATGCATTTTACAATGAAAACAGGTGCTTTTGACGCATGTCTGCTACATGTTACAGGTTACAGGTTCTTGGACAGGAAACAGTGAAAACGATGAAAAGATAATGCAAAAGTGGACTTTTGACCAGCAATTAGACAGATCTTACTCAAGCCGAGACGAAGAACAGTACAAGGTCCAAAATGTCATGTGAACGGTTAAAAGATCGCTACAAGTATTCACTGAAATATCTGGAAGAGAACCAGAAGCCCAAAAAAGGAACCAAATGAAGAAACAGAAGCCCATAGAGCCAATGAACCAAACCCAAAAAGCCCAGATCCCAACTCCATATTTTGGCCGCGGAACCGCGGCCAAACCAGGCCTCGAGCCGCGGTTCCGCGGCGGTCTAGGGCACGGAGTTCGAGAATTTTTTCCAAAATGCTGAGGCAGCGCGGATCTTTGACTTGGTGTTTTCTTAGAGGGCATTTTTGTAAATACAGATGTGCGAATCAAAATGTAACCTAGGGTTTCCTATTATCTATAAATAGGACTCTAATTCATTGTAAACTTTATGCCTCCCTTCATTAATAAATTTTAGAATTCTTTTGGAGAGCATCGGTGTTTCTTTTCCATTCAGAAATTCAGATCTGACAAACCTGCATGGATGATTGGAGGGATGCATCTGTAAGTATTTTAATTCCTTGCCTTAGATGTTAGCTTTGGGAAAGGCTTTTGAGAGATGAGATCTCTCATCCCTTTCTTACCCATCACTTAGAATCTATAGGACTCCATGCATACATGCACATACCGCTCCCTACGGCACTCTATCCCTCGAGGTAGCGGTGATACCGTAGTATAAAGGCCCGGTTGTGATGTTTTCCATGGAGGTTAGGGTAAAGATTGATAAAGGAAGGACAAGAACCTAGAGGAAGGAACACCTTCCCGAACGGATCTAATCCACTTTATTGATAATTACCATAACTCCTCTTAGATCCTAATTTGTGTATAGAAAGCGTTGGGATTTATTTACATTTCTAAACCATTCCTAAACCTAACGCTGGCAAGATTTAGATTTAAATAATTGCCCTAGCTTAATTAGATTTTTAGATTTAATAAACAACCGAACACCCTTCGGAATTAACTCGTAAGAACGAATCGGAAATTCACAACATCCCTGTGGACCGACCCGTACTCACCGGCTAGCTTCATGCGACGCCGTTCTTGATTGCGGTTACAAATATTTTTGATTTATCTTTTAGAAAGCGCAAGCACGCTAAATCACACCAATCAAGTTGCCAATTTTCTATCCCATGATGAGGGCATTGAACAAGTAAGTCTTTAAATCTCTCGAAGCATTTCCAGAATGGTTCGGACGGAAGCTGTGAAAATTGTATAATCTCGTTTCGGATTCTAGCAGTTTTATGATGAGGATAGAACTTTTTCAGAAAAGCTCTCACAAACTCGTCCCAATTTCTAATGGAATGTGATGCGGTGCTGTATAGCCACTTCTCGGCTAGGTCACATAAGGTAAAAGGAATGACCCTTAGCCTTATTGCGTCATCACTTAATTGGGTTGTCTTCATCATGGCGCAAACGTTTTGGAATTTATTAATGAAAATATATGCATCTTCGGATTCCAAACCATGAAACTTAGGCAGCATATTGATGAAGTGTGGTTTTATTTCAAAATTATCCCCATTCGCCGGTGGGGGTGAAAGACATGTAGGTAAAGAAGTGCGGACGGGGTAGAAGAGATCCTGGAGCGCAACTCGTGCGGGCGCTACAACAGACGGAAGATTCGGGTTATTCGCACCTGGCGGAGGTGGAATCATTCCCGTCGGTAAGGTATCGTTAGGGTTGAATCCCGACATACCTTCGAAAGAAGAATTTAAAGGTGGAGATAAGGAAATGGACGGAATGTTGACGAAGGGTTCGTCGAAGGGTTTGTTGGTCGGTACCAACGAAACACGGACTAATCGGGCGTTAGTATCCCTAGTCCAAAATGATATACACTAAAAGGTAGTGCAGTCAGAAAAAAAAACAGAATGTGGGGGTAAGATAACGTCAATGAGAAGAAGTGAGTGGAAGTGAGTTGCAAGTTTTCTTAACGGCAAGTTGCAAGTTTTGAAAAGATTTTTCTTTATTTTTTTATTGGAAAGTTTTGCAAGATGGTTTTAGAAAATGGGACTCGTGACACAAATGTATCAACCACACATGCACAATCAGGCCTAGATCTAGGGTTGCCTAGGTCTGCTAGACAGCTCCTAACTAGGGCTAGAAATAGGACCTCAAACCGCCTCTTCACGGACAAATACGGCCAGGTAAGTGGGAAGGAACCACCACTACAGTGGGCCTAATTAATAACCACTAGCCTAGACACCGCAAAGTCGGTTAGGATAAACGGCCGATGCCTATACTAGTCCTTTTCCTATTGAGCTCGATGTCCTTAGGTCTGAGTCTAATCTTTTTTAATTAATTGTAGTCGATGCAAAATGCTTTAGGTGTTTTCTGGGGTCCTGGGAAGGGTGATGAAATCCCCACCCAATCTGAGTTTGGTCAATTAGCCCCTTAGAGTCCGGTTAAATTATGCAAAACAAATAAAATTTCACTTGCATTCAAAAAATTTTTAGCGCGGCGCAAAGAAACCTGCAAAAAATCTGTTATTGAGAAAGGGGAGAAAGACTCTTTACGCAAAGAATTCCTGCAGAAAATTTTCACAGACAGAGATATGGAGGTTGCAGAGGAGAGGGAGAGAAAACAAACCACACAAATTTTTAGGGATGACGTGGCAATGCAAGCGCGGAACCGCGGCGGAATGCCTCTTAATGCGGCGGAAGCGCGGCTGAGAATAGAGATCATGCTCTGGAAAAATTTCTGTGGTTCTGTACTTTCAATTCCTCTCTGTTCTTATGTACCAAATTTTTATTTGCCCTCTGTAAAATTCCAGATCCGCGATTCGACGCTGTTCCTGCAAGATTCAAAAATATACACCCTTCAAACAGATCAAATTTGATAATTTTTTTTATTTTTTATATTTTCAGATTTTTATAATTTTTAAAATTTATATCAACCCGAAAATTCACAAAAAGAAAGATTACGCCGTCCCCGGCAACGGCGCCATTTGATTGGTAAGATTTAGCGTGCTTGCGCTTTCTAAAAGATAGATCAAAAATATTATTACCGCAATCAAGAACGGCGTCGCTTCGCAGCTAGCCGGTGAGTACGAGTCGATCCACAGAGACGGGTAAATTCCTTTTATGTGTTTTAACGAGTTGATTCAAAATGTCGTTTTAGTTGGTTTATAAAAATCTAGAAAAACTAGATCTAATTAATCTAATTAAGAGTCTTGCTAGGGTTAGGCTTAGGGGAAGTTTTGGAGATTAATGTTTTTCATCACCGCTTTCAATACCTACTTTTTTTAGATCTGTTAGATGTTAAGTTAATTATCAATAAAGTGGATATGAATCTTTTGGGAAGATGTTTCTTCCTCTAGATTCGTATCCTTCCTTTGTTGATAATTAACCTAACCCCCACGGAAAACGCGCGCAACCGGCCCTTTATACTACGGTTCATCGTTACCTCGATGGGTAGGATGCCGCAGGGAGCGGTTGTGCGCGTATGCGTGGAGTTCTAATTCATTTGGTTAAAGTGGCATTGAAAGGGGTGAGAGATCTCATCTCTCAACCCTTTCCCTAAGGCTAACCCTAACAAGCGAGGAGACTACTCGCTCATTAGGGGATGAGAAAACATTATAATTAAAAGAACAGAAATAAAATACTTACTAGGTTGACGGCTCCCTCCAAACAAGAAGAACAGATCTGAATTTTTCTCTCAGAAATTCTGAATTTTATTGATTGAAAAGAGGCATAGGGTTTTACAATTTTTGATTACAATTTATAAGCAAACAGGAGAATTTAGGGTTACTGGATTCGCACATGTGCAATTACAGATTTGACCCCTGAAAATCCTAATATCTGCACCGACGCACCGACGCACCAAAATTCCACCGACAAGCTCTCTGTACGGCCGCGGAACCGCGGCACCAGGCTAGGTTTGGCCGCGGTTCCGCGGCCAAACTGTGGAGTTGGGTTGTCAAAGTTTGGGGGTTATTTTCTTGGCTTCTTGGGCTTTGTCTTTTTATATTTCTTTCCTCTGTTGGACTTCTGAATCTTCTCCTAATTTTCAGTGAAGATTTGTATTGGTCTTTTAACCGTTTCACCTTAACTTGCGTTGTCTTGCACCCATATGAACTAGGCTTGACTGAGATCCGTCTAATTGTTAGTCAAAAGTCCCTTTTTCTGTTCTTTTGTGTCTTTTTTCACTGTATTTGCTCCAGAAACCTGTATCCTGTAATATGCAACAAACGTGCGTCAAGAGTACCTGTTTATTTATAAAAAGGATAAGAATAGGGGAATGATAAATGCAATATTATGGTCTGAACAAGTTACAACAGGACTCGAAAAAGTAGTATCAACGTAAGAAGGTGGTGAAGGTTGAAATGGTTGATACAATGTAGATTGCAGAGTCGAACTATTTCTCCTAGACGCTTATATTCGATCTTTCAACGAAATTTTGGGCATGGAGGGGTCGTTCGTAATTCGACCAAAACAATTCGCGTAAGAAGCAAAGTTTGGTTGAGGGTACCAAAATTCGGCAAGAGTTTTGGGAGGTGGGGTACCTATGATGTAAGAAAGGGGAAGAAAAAGAATGTGGGGTGCACGGATTTCTTAGCGACAAGTTGCAAGTTTTTTTTTTGTAAAAATTTTTCATTTTTTCTTTTTGTGTTTTTTTTATGTGGAGATTTTTGCAAAAAAGATTTTCGATAAAAGGTTTAGACACACGTTCAATCAACCACAAATGCACAATCAGGCCTAGATCTAGGGTCACCTAGGTCAGCTAGACAGCTCCTAACTGTTACAAAGGGCAAGAAGTAGGACCTCAAACCGTCTCTTCACCGCCAATTGTGGCCAGATAAGCACAAGCAGAGAAATGAGAGATCCGCTCATGAATCACCGTGAGACTGGCCTTTTAAAATTACCTTTCACTACCAGTCTAGCGTAGGCACCACAAAGTCAGGTTAGGATCAACGGTCGATGCCTACAACTAGTCCTTTTTCCTATTGAGGGCGAAGTCCTTAGGGCTGAGTCTAATCTTTTTTTTTTATTAATTGATGGTCAATGCAGTATGCCTTATGTGATTTTTGGGGTCCTGGGAAGGGTGATGAAATCTCCACCCAATCTGGATTGGTGTAAAAGCCCCTTAAAGTCAAATTAAATATGCAAAGAAGTAAATACAATCACTTGCAAACATTTTTTTTTATTTAGCGCGGCGCAAAGAATCCTGCACAAGATCAATTATTGGAAGGGGGAGAAATTTTTTTTGGCGCAAAGAATCCTGCAGGCAAATTTTACAGAGGGGATATCAGGGGTTCAGAGAAGAAGAAGGGGAGCTCACATAAGAAAACTGGACAGCTGACGTCACCACCGCACCGCGCTTCCACGACCAATGTAGGGGTCCTGCGGCGGTTCCGCGGTCTGATAGAAGGTTCGGTTCCCGAGAATTTTTCAGCTCCTCTGTTGTTGTAATCCTTTGTTGTTCAGATCTTCTGTTTTATGTTTCGATCTCTGGATTTTTCCATATCTGAATTTGTTCGTCGGTCGTGCAAAATTCAAACGAAATACCCTTCACAAAATAACAAAATGATAAAAAAAAGTTATATATTTTTTTATCTTTTTTTCAGTTTTTATGATTTTTTTTCAATTTTATATTAACCCGAAATTGTAAAAAGAAAATAACAACGCCATCCCCGGCAACGGCGCCATCTGATTGAATAGATTTTTAGATCAAAGAATTTGTTTACCGCAATCAAAAACCGCGTCGCTTGATAGCTAGCCGGTGAGTACGGGTCGGTCCACAGGGATTTTGTGTATTTCTTAATTGTTCTTACGAGTTAATTCCAAACGGTGCTGGATTGATTATTCCTAAAAGCTAAGTTGATCTAGACTAGGACTAGAATCTTGCTAGGGTTAGGTTTAGGTTAAGTTTGGAAATGCAAAGATTTCCCACCGCTTTCAATGCCCTAATTTAGATCTATTTATGTGTTATGGTAATAATTAATAAAGGGGATTAGGACCTATGTTCTTGTCCTTCCTTTCTTAACTCTTACCGTAACCTCCATGGAAAACATATACAACCGGTCTTTTATACTACGGTATCACCGCTACCTCATGGGATAGGGTGCCGTAGGGAGCGGTGTGTTATGTATGTATGGAGTCCTATAAAAACGTGTGATGGGTAAGAAAGGGGTGAGGGATCTTCATCTCTCAAGCCTTCTCCAAATCTAACCCTAACAAGTGAGGAGACTACTCACTCATTAAGTAATTGATAAACATGATTTAACTATCTAAGTAGGGCAGAGAATGAAAGATCTAAACTAGGGCAGAAAGGAAAATTATACTAGGGCAGAAAAGAAATTACCTAGGGCATGGAAAAAAAACTACTTACTTTATTTGATGTTCTCTTCATACATTACAGAAATTTACAGATCTGAATTTTGATAAAATGAAATGAGGCACAAGAAGAGGCATAACCTAAAAAAGGTTTTAGGGCTTCTATTTATAGATCATAAAAACCTTAGGGTTACATTCGATTCACATCTGCAATTACAAATATGCCCTAAGAATACTAGTCAACACGCCGCCAACACAGACCTTTTTTAGCACCGACACGGGCATCATATAGCCGCGGATCCGCGGCCAAGACCCCTGTTTGGCCGCGGTTCCGCGGCCATGTTGATGGTTTGTTGGCTGCAATTTTATGCTTATCTTCCTGTTGCATTTTCCTACTTATTTCTTCAGTTGGTTTTTCAGAATGTCTTCTAGTTCTCTTCCAGATCTCCACAGTGAATAATGTAATGGACTTTTATCATTGCTTCGTGTCGAAGTCTTGAACCTTACGCTGCCTTTGTACTTTGTGAACTTGTTCATTGATCTACATTGTCCCTCAAAATGTAGGCACGATCAAGTTTCCACCATTTATCGGTCGTAGTCTCACTTTTGTTTTATCTTTTCATCAATTTCACTGTTTTTATTCCGAGAACCTGTAACCTGCAACTATGTAGCAGACATGGATCAAACGCACCTGTTTATTTGTAAAATGAATAAGAATGGGGAATATAATAATGCAAAATTATGGTATGAACAGAACGTCGGAATATTTTCTATCTTGACTTCTTTTAGCAGGACAGCTTCAGCCCATCTGGAGAAATAGTCAGTTGCGGCCAATATAAACCGGTGGCCTTTGGATGACGGAGGATCAATTGGGCCAACTATGCCGGTATCCCAAACTTCGAAGGGCCACGACGCCACCGTAGGATGCAACGAATTGGGATGCTTGTGAATGAAATCACCATGGATTTGGCACAGATGGCATTTCTTTGCATGGTGCTCGCAATCCCTTATCATGGTGGGCCAGTAATATCCAAGCCTTTTGATCTGAAGCCGCATTTTAGGGCCGGACTGATGAGCCCCGCAGACGCCTGAGTGAACTTCCTTTATAAATTTTTGGACTTCGGCCGATAACAGGCACCTGAGCCAGAATTGTTCATATGACCTGCGGTATAGCGTGTCATTTACAAACACGTATCGAAGAGCTCTCTTCTTCAGCTGAATTCTTGCAGATTTTCCTTCGGGCAGCTTGTCGTATCGGAGGTACTCTATGAATGGTTCTCTCCAATCGGGCTCGTCTTGGATGATCGAAGCTTCTTTGGCAGGACTGCTCTTCTGTTCCGTGCTTTCCTCTTCTCGTAGAGAGACTAGGGGTAGAATTTGCCGGCTCCTGACTGTGATCAGAATTTTGTCCATGTCAGGATCATCCAGCTCCTTGGGTAAGCGAACGAGTACATTAGCCTTTCCATTCAACGATCTAGGGACTCTCATTAGTTCAATATGAGTGAGCCGTTTCATGAGTTCCACCACTCGGATTCTGTACCGAGCTAACTCGGGTTTGTATATCTTATAGTCGCCGCTTACTTGGTTGACGACAAGCTGGGAGTCACCGTAAACCCGTAGCCGAAGGATTTTCATTTCTATGGCGAGCTCCAGACCAGCTATCAGAGTTTCATACTCAGCTTCATTGTTTTTTCGAGGCTCGGTGAGAGCGAAAGAACGCCGTAGGGTTCCCATTAATGGCGTGATGAACACTAATTCTATCCCTGCTTTTATCTCCGGGACGCTTAATTTACTGGAGGTCCTTATTGATGAGGCTCCATCGAAGTAGAGCTCCCAACATGGCTCATCTTCCTCGAGGTGCAGCACTTGTTCGTCGGGTAACTCACAATTAGCGGTGACCCTTCTGGTATAGGATGAGCAGTGAGGAAGTTTGCAAGAGCTTGCCCTTTCACTGCTTTCTGAGGAGTATAAACTATGTCAAACTCAAGTAGCATGAAGCCCATCTCGATATTCTACCGGCTAGGCTTGCTTTGGTCATTAAGTGTTTGAGCGGGTCGACCCTAGAGATCAGCATAACCCGATGAGTGAGCAGATAGTGCCTCAGCTTCTTGACAGCGAACATCAGAGCCAGGCATTGCTTTTCAATCGGGGAATAGTTGTGTTCCGCCCCGACTAGGGTTCGACTGAGGTAGTATAGGGCATTTTCTTTTCCCTCCTCGTTGTTCTGGGCAAGGAGCGCACCGAGTGATTCATCTAGCGTGGCAGTGTAGAGAATCAGCGATTTATTTGGAATGGGAGCGGCCAGCACTGGGGGGTGCAACAAGTACTGTTTGATGCTTTCGAACGCTTCTTGACATTCGGCATCCCAGACAAAAGAAGCTCTTTTCTTCATGAGCTTTGAGAAGGGCCTACATCTCCCCGACAAATTTGAGATAAACTTTCGTATATAAGCAAGCTTGCCTTGAAAAGATCTTAGCTGCGTCAGACTCTTGGGAGTAGGCATCTCCATGATGGCCTTTATCTTTGATGGTTCAACTTCAATCCCTCGATGTCGGACTATGAAGCCCAAGAATTTTCCCGATGACACGCCAAAAGCGCACTTCAGAGGATTCATTTTCAAATCGTACTCCCTCAGTCTGGTGAGAACGGTCATAAGATCTTGAATGTGATTGGCGTTAGCTTTAGTCTTGACGACCATATCATCAACATAGCATTCGACGACTTTATGGATTAGGTCATCAAAGATATTGGTCATTGCCCTTTGATATGCAGCACCTGTGTTCTTCAGTCCAAACGGCATCACTTTGTAGCAGTATATTCTGATCGGGGTTCGAAATGCTGTGTGTTTCTCATCCTCAGGCGACATCTTGATCTGATTATATCCAGACGAACCATCCATAAAGGTGAACAGCTCGTAATTTGAGGTGTCATCGACCATCATTTACATGACCGGTAGCGGGAAGTCGTCTTTAGGACATGCCTTGTTGAGGTCCCTGAAATCGACACAAACTCGGATCTGCCCATTTTTCTTCTTCACTGGGACTATGCATGCAATCCAGTCCGCATATTTCTCTTCCCTGATGAATCCGGCATCGATGAGTTTCTTGGTTTCCTCGATGACCTTTTCTTTCAGTTCCCTTCTCATTCTTCGAGGAGCTTGTTTGACTGGCTTAGCATCAGGAGATATAGCCAGCCTATGCATGGCCACTTCAGGGGAAAGACCAGGCATTTCTTTGTACGTTCATGCGAAGCAGTCGACGAACTCGTGCAGCAGGGTGATTATCTGCGCTTTCATTTCCTCTGACAAGAGTGAGCTGATGTAGGTCGGCCTTGGATTATCGGGCGTTTCTAAGTCAATCTCGGTTAGCTCGTCAAAGGTTGCCTGTCCGCCATCTTCGAGCACTTGAGGAGCTTCTTCTGGCTCGGCTAGATCGTCATCATCATTTGATCTTTCGCTGGCTTCACCAAGATGGATCATGTAGCATGCTTTAGAATCAAGTTGAATGAAGCCTATGCCCCATCTATCGGAATTCGTCCATCGATGAGTGCTCGGACCTGGGGCGGATGCCATAGCCCTTCATAAAACTTTGCTTCGAACTTCGTTTGATATAACCGGCATCCACACCTTTTGAAGTATTCCCGCATCTCAGGCGCATAAAATCTGGGATTGAGGACGGCCCTTTTGCCTCTCTCATATAGAAAGAACGCAACAGACAAATCGTTTGGGTGCACAACAGGATTTGACCCATAAAACAGGATGCCTTTCTATCCACCTTTCCTTCCGGGAACGTAGAAAGTTTTCAGCTGGTCCATGGTGGAGACTGACAATGCATCGAGCTCTTTGCACATCTGCTCCGGCACCGTTGTGACGGCTAGGGACCCTTCTGTAATTTCGAAGGTCTCTCGTAGTTTTGCTTGTTGCATGGGGGTCCAATCTGCACAGCTGTTGCAAGGAAGGTCATCTTCCTCCGACTCTTCAGTGTCACTACCAAGATGAGGACGGACTTTGCTGCTAGATAGGCCTTCAGCATCAGAATCATCCGTATCGCTACCGAAACGATGGCGAGTTTTATGAAATGACGGACTTCCAGCGTCGGACTCATCAGTGTCACTACCGAAACGCGGGCGCACTTGGGCGTTTTTGCTTCTGAAAGCGACAGCCGGCTCAGACTTGATTTGGAGTTTCGGGGCCGTTCTGTCTCTGGTCAGCCGTGGCTCAGCACTTTAGAGGTTCACAAAGTATCGAGAATCTTCATATCGGACTTCATGCACACCGAATGGCTGGATGTCTCCGTCAATACGTCTTTCTTCGCCATTTTTAGTATACTCATGCATTGATGGAGAGTTGACGGAACGATGCCGTAATTGTGGAGCCACGGCCGTCCCAAGAGAATTTTATAAGACGTGTCAGTATCGATCACGTATATCTTAGATTCGGTTTGCAGATCCCCAAATTTGATTGGCAAAGCTATAGACCCCAGAACTTGCTGGCAGTTTTGATTGAAGCCTTGAATGACAATCCTTTCCCTTGACAGGTGCCGGATGTCATGATGTTCACTGAAGACCCTGGATCAATCAATATGCGATTAATCCGGTCTCCGTCGCTGTACCCTATCACGTAAAGCGGCCGATTATGCTCAGCCGTTCCCAGTAGCAAGTCTTCATCCTTAAACGTGATTGCGGCGGCATGTAGAGCGTACTGGGCTTCTTTCATATTAATTTCTGCAAAGCAAGCCTGATACCGCTCGGGGTTTTGTAGAGCGTGAATAAGAACATCTCTAAGTTCATTAGATAGGACCAAGGCATCGTAGATGCTCGAGAGAGACGGGAGCTTTCAGAGATGAGCCAAGACATTGCATTCCACTGAGGAAGGACTTGAGTTTTTATTAGCCGGCTCTCTGCCATCTTCTTCATTAGCGACTTGTTTTTCCTTCCCCTTTGGGGCGTTGCCCTGATTTGGCAGTAGAGCCCTGCCGCTTCTGAGCTGGATTTGGTTGGCCTTAGTGGCGAGCTCCTCGTCCTCTTCGGGAAAACAGAGCTCCTCCTCAGAGTCGCTGCCCAGATGGATGGCGTAGCAGGTTACTATAGGGATCTCTTCATTGGAGTCTTCTTCTAACTCCTCTAGAATCTCAGCCGCTTCTACAAGGAAGAACTCTTTCAATTGAATTAGAGTCATTTCCTTCTGTTCGTAGTCTTCGAGGGAATCAACATATTTTTGAATGGTCGATCCCTGCAGACTCTTTTTCGCGCCGAGTTGCACTTTTCTTCTTCTTGAGCTTTTTGGATTTTGAGCCTGATGGAGCCGCATTGGCAGCTGGCATGGTAGGCTTCTTCTGCCCTTCCCATTTCGTCCTGGGCTCTTTCCGAAGTAGCTTTATCATCTTCTTCGTCTTATTAGATATGTGTGTACTCCATGGAGGCTGCGGTGAGTCTGTTTCATTTCTCAGGGTAGCGGATTCGGCTTCTGCTCCCAGAAGGTTTCAGCTTCTGTCTGTATAAAGTTGGTGGTTGCAACTTGATTGTTCACCAACATGCTTTTGGACAGCTCGATCTCTCCAGCCTTGTACTGCTTCTCGACCCAGTATTTGAAGATATAGCAATCCTCGATCGCATGGCTCACTACTCGGTGGTACGGGCAATACAGGGGATTGTCGGTCATTTTTGCTTCTTGAGGTCTTTTCGACTCTGGCAATTGTAGACCGTTGTTCAAGGCATATTTAAATATCTTTCGGACCTTGTCCCTCCTGAAAGAGTAAACCTTATTCTTTTTCTCCTCTAGGGAAGGCCCTTCTCCACCCAGCACTGGCTTTCGAGACCGGTTGGTTTTGGATTTGCCCGCCCTTCGCTTTTCTTCATTGTCGAACGCATTGAAGACATTGGTACTGCTGGGATTCCCGCTTCTACGGTCGTCGTCCCGCTTGCTTTTCCAAGTCTTATCTTTCTGAGAGTCCGGGGTAGACTCTTGCTTCGACCGTTCCAGCATTTGGACTTTCTTGGTTACCTTTTGAAACATCTTGAGGCCTGCTGTACACAAGAATGGGACCATCCAATTGCTGAGGTTCCCAACGAGAAGGCTGACGGACTCGTCCTGCTCCAGCGGCGGTTCACACTTGACCGTGAGATTACGTCATCGGGCGATAAAGTCGGTGTTGCTTTCATTCTTCCCCGGCTTGGTCCTCATAAGGTCAGCAATGGAGATTTTATTACTGACACTCATGAACCTTTGCCGAAACAGAGACTCCATTTGGGCAAAGGTAATAACAGACCCGTCTGGTATACTCGCGTACCAGTCGAAAGCGACACCGGTCAGGCTGTTGACAAACTGACGAAGAAGGAGCGCATCATTGCCCCCTATATTTCCGCACGATGCTTTAAAGTGGGCGACATGCTGATTTGCATTTCTCGTCCCGTCAAATCTTTCGAACTTAGGAATGACGTAGCCGCTCGGGAACTCGATCAGATCGTACTGTGCGGGATATGGCCTCCCACTACTGCCAATTTCTTTTTGAGTTTCAGCTTTGGCCACCAATGTTTTAACCTTGCTGGTGACCAAATCCGTTATCCGATCTTGTGTTAGCGGGATAGTGTTATCTGGGGCCAAGGCGTCCCCAGAAGCGGAATGTGGCCGGCTTTCGTGCGGCTCGACGAATCTTGGACCCAAAGGGACAGGCATCGGCCGCTTCGGATTGTCATCATCCGGCTCATGAGTGGCGACTTGTGCTTGATTGTGAGGCGCTCGAGCAATTTGAGCCGTAAGCTGCATCACAACGTTCGTTAGGTCATCACTTTTCGAATAGAGCTTGGCCATCTCTTTATCTTTGCTCCTGAGCTGTTTTCGAAGCTCTTGAAGCAGCTCTTGCTCCGCGGTCCTGGGACGAAAAGTCGGCTCTTCTTCGCTGTCCGAGCTTGACTCTGCCTGGACCGAGGGGTTTTTCTGACTATCGTTTTCATCGAGAGGGTTTTCATCATCCAACGGAGGCAGCTGTTCTTGGGAAGCGGCAACCACATTCAAGCCAGATTGGGCTTGGGATGTGGTGGCCCCATTCTTGCTTTTGCTGCGAAGGTTGTCGCTGGGGCGCCCGCTCGCCATATAGACCGTATGGATAATATATCCAGCCGTCTTTTTATTATCGGCGGCTGATTTCACGGATCGCTGTCTTGACCCCCCCTATTTCAGTAACGGGCAGTCGATTGAAGGCGACTGGCCTGGCCGGATTCTTGAATGGTACTAACGCTTCCTTTTTGGTTTTGCCCCGCTATTTTTGCGCGGCACAGAGCGCCTGATAAACTCTTGAAGAGACAGTGTCATACGTTTTCTGTTGGGGCCAGGACACGTGTCTTTGTAGCGACGTTCGGACCGCTGTCTTCTTGATTCTGGCGGTCATGGCATTTTTCTAAACCCACTTCAGAGGTTCAAAGGAATTGCTGATTTTTACGGCCGACTCAGCCGTCGTCGCAGGATGACTCTGCTCTTGGAATCTCACACGATTCCACTTGGCCGGAGTCCTGGCTCTCTTGTTGGCTCGATACCTGAGCCGCTTCTGTCTCAACCTTTCTGTTTTGAGCACTTGGCTGGTTACAGCTCTTCGGGAAGCCGCCGTAGACCGGGTGATGGAGGGCTTTGGAGATACGCCTGATTGTGCATTTGTTAGAGTCATCGCCTGAGCTCTTCCGCAACGTTTGATGGTGCCCTTTGTACCGGAAGCCTTGCCCCCAGCTGGAGCACGAGAGAGTCGTTCAGGCACCATCTTAAGTTTTGGTTGTAGTGCCTTAGTGATCACAACATTCGGCCTCTTGCCCCTTGAGATCGGCTTGGCCATCTGTTTTGCCGGGATTTCTGCCAGATGAGCGCTTCCGGTAGGGTAGATGATGACGGAACCAAACTGGCGGGGCAGTTCTTCCCACTGTCGACTGAGGCTTGCGGGGAGAACCACACGTGCATTGATCTTGACCACGTACGGAATCGGGGTCGCATCGGAACCTGGATCCATATTAGAAGACATCGTCGTTGAAAGTTGATTGCTGCACGGAAAAAATATTATTTCAGTACAAACATCGGCATATATGTTAAATGAGTTCGCATGAACACTTGACCCGAGATATGGGAGGAGAGAAAGGTCCCACCGGGCGTGCCAGAATCTGTAGGGTGTTTTTCGTCACCCCATTGAGATGGGAATACACGCGCGCTTGTCAGGCGCGTTACAGCCCCCCTGCCTAGGGTAAGCAGGGGTTTATTGATTATGGGGATACGAATCTCCGGCAGCCGTGGACTAAGCTGTCGTTAATTACCCCTCGCCTTTGGAGCGAGAGAACCTCCGAACGGGTCAAAACAGGTCATGCGAACTCAATGTGCAGTGTACGTGTGTTGTGTTTTGAAAGGGGTTTTGGATATATCGGGGGCCCCGCAAAGTTTTTACGGGGATCAGTATTGTAGAGAGTGTGTGTGTGTGTGTGTGTGTGTGTGTGTATAAAGGGGAAAGGGCATTCAAAGGATGCGTGGGAGAAATGGGCGCTCGGGCGCTAGCGCTTTGAGCGCAAGGGCGCTAGCGCCTCACGTGCTAGGCACGTGGGCGCTCGGGCACTAGCGCTTTGAGCGCAAGGGCGCTCGCGAGGCAAAAGGAACTTGGTCCTTGCAATGGGAGTTGTACTCCCAGAAAGGAACACTTATTATTTTGTGTGGGGGGGGGAGTTAAAATCCTAGGATATTTTGAATCTGATGAAAAGGGCTTCTCCCCTTGGAGCCCTGGATCTTCCCCAAAGTGGGGTCTTTGGAGATAGGTCTCCTTCTTCCTGCTTTGTTGGCCGGCTCTTAGATAACAAAAGGGGTGAGATTTTAAAAATCTCTTCTTTTTAAGATCTGATGGAAGATCCAAGCTCCCCTTTATGGGTTTTGTAGTGATAAACTATTTAGTTTTGGAAAAGGAAGAGCAAAACTCTTGATTTAATTCAAAAGAAGAAGAAGGTTTAGAACCTTGAGGAAGGAGAAGATCACAGATCTTGATTCTTTTTTTTGGAGAGAGAAAAAGTTGTTGACATATTTTCATTATCCTTGCCTTTATAGGCTATACACTTTACATATAGCCTTTTGGGCTTTACAAAAATGGCATTTTGCCTATCTCATGCCTCATGTGCTATTTCTTTTTCCACATAAGCCATAGGCTTTACAAAAATTTGGGTTTATGCCTATTTTTCTTACATTTATTCATAAATAAAATACATGAAATACAACAAAATTATTTATTATAAAATTTTTATTTTAGCATGGGGGAGGCCGGCCGCTTCATGTTCGGGCTCGACCCGGGCATTAGCCCACTTGACCTGGGCTTGGGGTTGACTTTGATTTTGACTTGGTCAACCGGGGTGTAAATTTTTATCCCAACACACCCAAGGGCAACTATAAACATATATATACCGCGATTTTTTTGCGAAAAACACGACACATGAAGTGTGGAGTGGAAAGAGGAAAAGGTCCCACCGGGCGTGCCAGAATCTGTTTATCGCCGAAGACTGGACTGAGACGCGGAGACGTCTAGCCTGAATTTAGGGGCAGATGCTATTTGAACATATCCATCCATTTCTCCGAAGATACCAAATTGATTTATGGCACTGTATATCGGAGGTTTGGATAGATACGACCAATGTAACATGACTTATCAGATTCTCCCTTATTTGTGAGGGTTTTTTGATTGTGTGGACGCTCTTCCCTGCAGGCGCAAGCCCCTAAAGTTAATTACGTTATCGTGTTGCGATAACAACTTTCACCTGCTCCGGACAGATCATTTCGTGTCGTGTTATATTTGTTTATTATGGGGTTGCCCTTGGATTGTGTACGGAGACTAATCTTGACATGCCCGTAGGGGGCGGATTAGTCCAAATCCGTATATAAGATTTGGGGTTTGGACTTAGGATGCAGATCTCATATAAATGAGGTCTATCAGTTCATGATATATATGTATTTGATCTAAATTTCGCTAGACATATATGTGACTAAAATTGACTTGGGAACAATGGGCATATGGGCTCGACTGATCTTCAGATCATATATGAATAACACATAGATAGTATACGGTAGTCAATATGGAGACAGCCCACAGGGCAAAACATATTAGTTTAAGGACATCGCGGTCCATGGGAGACATGGATGGAATATGGCTTGTTTGTGCCCGTGGATTGTATACGGTGGTCAATATGGAGACCAGCCGTAGGACCAAACATATATTAGTTTAAGAATATCGCTTTCCAATATTAGTTTAGGGACATTTCAGTTAAATATTCCCGTGTTCGGGATGAAGTATTAGTTTAAGGACGTTTTGGTCCATCTTTCATCTTGCGCGCATGTGTATATTTTACGAAGCGAAGTGAACGATGGTAACATGGGATGTGCCCAATATTGAGGTGCGATCCAATTTGAAGGCATTTATATTTCCCTAAAAAATATACATATACATATATGTATAAAGCCAAAGCTCAATATGAGATTCACATCTATATAGGATGCATATCAATATGAGGTGTGCACATCAATATGAAAGTGCATAAATATGGGGTGTATCAATATAAGGGTTAGGATATTCCCTGTCTTGATGAAATTTCATATCTTTCATCAAGTTAGGACGAGAAAGGAGTTGTTGGTTGTTGGGACCTGCCACCTCTCTGAAGACGTTGAGGAATTACAACACCGTATATCAGAGGTGTGGAAAGATGTACCCTTGAACCAAATCCCGTTTATGAAGGATGAGAGCATGGTAGATTTAAGGATCGTTAGTCTTATATGAGACTAAGATTAACTTAGAAAATATGTGATGAAGATCATTTGTCACGCCCGCTTCCCGGTGTACAGGAAGGGGACGCAACGAGGCCACTACGTATTTACTCTGAAATAAATAAGCTAAGTGTATCTAAGCAACATAAATGAAAATGCACAAGAGACAAAAGATATAATTTAACAGCAACTTTATTTATTAACATTCTTTTACAGTACATGGAAAAGTAAATACATCTGAATAAAAGCAATGCCTAAACAATGATATAATAGAAATGGAAAGTACTGAAATGAAATGTGTGCAAGAGTACTACAGCTCGGGATTTTCAATAAACTGGTCCAAGTCTTCAGCGCTGGGCTTGATTGATCTCAAAAACTATCTATTACCGCAATCAAGAACGGCGTCGCATGAAGCTAGCCGGTGAGCACGGGTCGGTCCACAGGGATGATGTGAATTTCCTAATCGCTCAGACAAGTTAATTCCGATTGCGGTCGGATTGATTATTTCTAAAAACTAAATTAATCTATATCTAAGTCTTGCTAGGTTTAGGTCTAGGTTAAGCTTGGAAAGTCTATAAATCTCACTGATTTCTATACCCATATGAAGATCTAATTAGGTGTTATGGTAAATATTAATAAAAGGGATCAGGATGATTGGGAAGATTGTTCTTCCTCTAGATCCTTGTCCTTCCTTTCTTAATCTTTACCCTAACCTCCATGGAAAACCTTAAAATCCGGGTCTTTAGACTACGGTATCTCCGCTACCTCGTGGGTAGAGTGCCGTAGGGAGCGGAATAAGAAGGTATGCATGGAGTTCTATGAAAATATATGACGGGCAAGAAAGGGGATGAGAGATCTTCGTCTCTCAAACCTTCCCTAGATCTAACCCTAACAAGCGAGGAGACTACTCACTCATTAGGGAATTAAAATACATTTATCTAGGGCAGAGAATAAAAGATTAACTAGGGCAAGGAATTAAATTTATCTAGTGCAAGAATAGAAAATTAATCTAGGGCAGAAAATAAAGAACTTACAAAAATGATGCTCTCCAAAAGAATGCTGAAATTTATTAATGAAGGGAGGCATGAAAAGAATACAATGATTTGGGCTTCTATTTATAGGAGATAGAAACCATAGGTTACAATTGATTCGCATGTCTACATTTACCAAAATATCCTTAGGAAGACCTAGTCAAAGTAGACTTCCAAGCTTTGGTAAAATTTTATGTCTGGAAATTTTGGAACTGATTCTGGGCTTCTTGGGCTTTTTATTTCTTTGGATATTTATTCAATTTGGCTTCTCTATTTCTTCCAGATCTCCAGTGAACAATTGCAGTGGACTTTTAACCGTTTGCTTTGTAATCTTGGACCTTGCGTTGCCTTATACTGATCTTTTGTGTAGGCTTGATTAAGATCCTTCTATTTGTTGGTCAAAGTCCCTTTTTTGTGTCGTCTTTTGTCTTTTTCACTGTTTTCGCTCCAAGAACCTGTAACCTGTAATATGTAGCAGACATGCGTCAAAAGCACCTGTTTATTTATAAAAAGAATAAGAATGGGGAATATAATAATGCAATATTATAGTCTGAACAGGGCTCGATCTCTGGAACGTCCTAATCACCTGACGACATTCAAAGAAGAAAAAAGAGAATGTCTTCAGCGAACAAATCGCTCGGTAAGTCCCAAAGATAAAGGAGAAGTAGAATAGACAGAGAGAGAGAGAGAGAGTGTGTAGCTTTTAAAGTTGTATTTTATTATACTGTTGTATTTAGTGTTATCGTTGTTGTTTGTAGTTTGGTACAGAAGAATACCAGTGTATACGAGAGGAGTCTCTATATGCCAAAGACTAGAGCAAATGAAATTACAAGGCTCCGTTAGAAAGCCCGGAACAACGGCGTGGTATTCAGGTTAGGTGTCTTAAATCTTACAGTCTCGTGCCACTTCTAACACCATCCGTACCAATCTACCCCTTAAACCCTGTGATGTCTTGTTTGTATTGCTTGTATTGTATTGCAATTTGTATTGTCTTGTAATATAGATTGTATAATTGGATGACTTGCCGAAACCATGATATCAGTAAATGGATGTAACTGGAGAATCATGTAATGGATATATATCCATGGTTCGGTTCAGTCAAGTTGTATAAATTGATAGATTGAATAGATTGAATATATGGATTCATGTTGAATTGTTATATTGTAGATTGTACTTGAATCACATTCAAGTCAAATTGATTATAATGAGACTCAGTCTGAGTCAGACAATTATAAAAGAAATTAAATTCCTGAATTATTTTTTGGTGTTATCGGTAACCACTGCACATGGGCGGCAGGATTTGTGTCTTTTTCAAAGACGATTACCGTGTTGATAACACCGTTTATTAAGTTGTCTACCTTAAATATGCAAGCACCCATATCTCCGGCTCCCCGAGGCTCAAGAGACTGGTCCCACTTAAACCTATATTTACTAGGGTCTTTATTGTAATATATAGAACTTGAGGGGTTTTATGTAAAAATACTTTTGTATAGTTTTCAAAATACACCCCAAGTATTTAATTATCGTCTTTAGAGTTATCATAGATATAGATTTTATATATGTGACATTTCTAGTGAACGAAACCTATTTTCATAATATAGGGTATTTAATTGTAATATTGAACTTGTATGGAATTTCATGGTATTATCATGTAAAGTGATTCTTGTTATTTAGAAAAGTTGGGATATTGATGTTATAACAAAAATAGATATTTTGATAATACATATATATTTATATATTTAAAAAATAATTTTAATTTATTATTTTCTAGAAATCTCATTTTCTTAAGATATTTGTATTTTAAATCTCTCGAGACCGAATGTTCCTTACGGAGGTCTGCATCTTGCACTACTGAGCCCGAGGATGTGCGATAATCCACACCATCCCGATCGGGTTTCCCAAATGGGTTGTAGCGGCGCTTTGCAAAGATTTGTGTAAATACATATTTCTTGCAGAAAAATGTTTTATTAGTAAATGGTATTTATATGTAAAATCTTGTTTTCCCGTATTCTATGTTCCCGAAAGGTATTGTGCTATATTGCATATGAGTGTTGTGAAGAGATAGGTCATTATCTCGTGAACTACTTAAAGGTATAGCAATATTATTGTTGTTTTGTGTCGAAACTAAAGTTTATGGTATTTTACTGAAAATGTATTATAAAAGTTGCAATATGAAATTTTTTGCTATAGAACTTGTTCAACATATTTTGTTAATGATTAATAGTCAAGATGTAAGAGTTTAACATGGTTGTGTTAAGGAAAATTGAATTTTATAAAGAAAATCGAATCGGAAGTCGTATTTAACTCCGCTTCCGTCGGGTTTTAGAAAAAGAACTTTTTAGAATAGAAAAGGGAAGAGGGGGTGGGACTTAAACGTTTAAAATCAAGAGAAGAGGGAAAGGAAGACATAGGATTTGCCGATGCGTCGTTTCGTCGACGAAGCTCCTAGAGTCGTCGTCGGAAGATCGCCAAAGTTTTGCCCTTCGCTAACTCCACTTATACACAAATTTCTAGAGAAATTTCTTGAGAGTTTGGACAGAATTATGAGTGAGGGGGGTGTCTAGGAGTGGTATTTATAGGGTAAAGCTAGGGTTAGGGTAGGTGAAAGGGTGAATTAAAAAGGTATTAAAAAAATGTATTAAAAATATGGTTTAATGGGGTTTTAATTGAATTTAAAAGGCTCTGTTAAATTGCAGGAAATTTAAAGTGTACAGGGGTAATGGGGAGGCAGAGAGACACACTTTCACAGTTGACAATTCGGCGATCCGGCTCAACTCGGCAAGCGGCGGCAGGCCGAGTCAACCGAGTCGCCGGGCCGAGTCGGCCGAGTCGGGCCAGGGCTCGCTGCCACGTGTCCTATGTCGTATGGTGTAGCCTCTGGGTCAGTTTTTTTTATATATGTGTGGTGGGGTTTTTACGAGTTATGCACGTGTAAACCCTTGGACTTCTAAAAATTTAAAATAAAACAATATTAAAAATAATGCGGCTAATGGGATTTGAACTCTGGTGCTTTGGTTCAGCAGTGCAAGGTCTTACTAATGAGCTACAAGCTCCTTCTTTCTATTAAAAAGCAAAACAAACTTATATCTTGTGCCCAGGCAAAAGTACCCCTTTCTGTAATTTTTTTTGAAAAATTGTACAGAAAGTTGTACAGAAAGTTTAGGGTTGTTACATTCTGCCCTCCTTATAAAAATTTCGTCCTCGAAATTTGTAAAAGAAAAGTGTAAAAGATTCAAATAAGTTTGGTGACTGAAGTACTGATGGTGTATGAAAAATATGTGAAGGAACTAAAGAATGTGAAAGTTTTGGTAAGATTGTAAAAGAGGTAAGGGGATTTTGGGTTAGGACAGATTCAAAATATATGAAATTATAAGATTCAAGGAATATGAATTGTAAAGAATATTTTAGTTCCTGATTCTTGTGTTATATTGCTTAGGTTGTTCACGCAGAACAGAACTGCATGGTAGTGTTCCATTCAGCTCTGACCTTCATGGGCCACCAACAAAACCTGTCACGCCCCGCTTCCCGGTGTATGGGAAGGGGACGCGACGAGGCTACTACGTAGTTACTCTGAAGTAAATACGCTAAGCGTATCTAAGCAATATAAATGAAAATGCACAAGAGACAAAAGATATAATTGAACAGCAACTTTATTTATTAACATTCTTTTACAGTACATGGAAAAGTAAATACATCTGAATGAAAGCAATGCCTAAACAATGGCATAATAGAAATGAAAAGTACTGAAATGAAATGTGTATAAGTGTACTACAGCTCGAGATCTTCAATAAACTGGTCCAAGTCTTCAACGATGGGCTCGATCTCTGGAAGGTCCGAATCACCTGACGATATTCAAAGAAGAAGAAAGAGAATGTCGTCAGCGAACAAATCGCTCGGTAAGTCCCAAAGATAAGGGAGAAGTAGAATAGACAAAGAGAATGTATGTGTAGCTTTTAAAGTTGTATTTTATACTGTTGTATTTAGTGTTAACGCTGTTGTTTATAGCTGGTACAGAAGGATACCAGTGTATACGAGAGGAGTCTCTATATACCAGAGACTAGAGCAAATGAAAGTACAAGGCTCCGTTAGAAAGCCTGGAACAACGGCGTGGTATTCAAGTTATGTGTCTTAAATCTTACAGTCTCGTGCCACTTCTAACACCTTCCGTACCAATCTACCCCTTAAACCCCGTGATGTTTTATTTGTATTATTTATATTGTATTGCAATTTGTATTATCTTGTAATATAGATTGTATAATTGGATGACTTGCCGAAACCATGATATCAGTAAATGGATGTAACTGGAGAATCATGGATGTAGCTGGAGAATCATGTAGATGGATGTATATCTATGGTTCGGTTCAGTCAAGTTGTATAAATTGATAAATTGAATAGATTGAATATATAGATTCATGTTGAATTGTTATATTGTAGATTGTACTTGAATCGCATTCAAGTCAGATTGATTATAATGAGACTCGGTCTGAGTCAGACAATTATAAAAGAAATTAAATTCCTGAATTATATTTTGGTATTATCGGTAACCGCTGCACATGGGCGGCAGGATTTATGTCTTTTTCAAAGACGACTACCGTGTTGATAACACCGTTTGTTAAGTTGTCTACGTTAAATAGGCAAGCACCCATATCTCCGGCTCCCCGAGGCTCAAGAGACTGGTCCCGCTTAAACCTATATTTACTAGGGTCCTTATTGTAATTTATAGAACTTGAGGGGTTTTATGTAAAAATACTTTTGTATAGTTTTCAAAATACACCCCAAGTATTTAATTATCGTCTTTAGAGTTATCATAGATGTAAATTTTATATATATGATATTTCTAGTGAACGAAACCTATTTTCATAATATAGGGTATTTAATTGTAATATTGAACTTGTATGGAATTTCATGGTATTATCATGTAAAGTGATTCTTGTGATTTAGAAAAGTTGGGATATTGATGTTATAACAAAAATAGATATTTTGATAATACATATATATTTATATATCTAAAAAAATAATTTTAATTTATTATTTTCTAGAAATCTCATTTTCTTAAGATATTTGTATTTTAAATCTCTCGAGACTGAATGCTACTTGCGGAGGTCTGCATCTCGCACTACTAAGCCCGGGGATGTGCGATAATCCACACCATCCCGAACGGGTTTCCCAAATGGGTTGTAGCGGCGCTTTGCAAAGATTTGTAAATACATATTTCTTGTAGAAAAATGTTTTATTAGTACGTGGTATTTATATGTAAAATATTGTTTTCCCGTATTCTATATTCCCGAAAGGTATTGTGCTATATTACATATGAGTGTTGTGAGGAGGTAAGTCATTACCTCGTGATCTACTTAAAGGTATAGCAAGATTATTGATGTTTTGTGTCGAAACTAAACTTCATGGTATTTTACTGAAAAGGTACTATAAAAATTGCAATATGAAATTTTTTGCTATGGAACTTGTTCAAAATATTTTGTTAATGATTAATAGTCAAGATGGAATAGTTAACATGGCTGTGTTAAGGAAAATTGAATTTTATAAAGAAAATCGAATCGGAAGTCGGATTTAATTCCGTTTCCGTCGGGTTTTAGAAAAAGAACTTTTTAGAATAGAAAAGGGAAGAGGGAGGTGGGACTTATGGGTTTAAAATCAAGAGAAGAGGGAGAGAAAGACGTAGGATTTGCCGGTGCGTTGTTTCTTCGGCGGAAGCTCCTAAAGTCACCGTCGGAATATCGCCGGAGTTTTGCCCTTCGCCAACTCCACTTGTACATAAATTTCTAGAGGAATTTCTTGAGAGTTTGGACAGAATTGGGAGTGAGGGGGTGTGTCTAGGGGTGTTATTTATAGGGTAAAGCTAGGGTTATGATAGGTGAAAGAGTGAATTGAAAATGTATTAAAAATATGGTTTAATGGGATTTTAATTGAATTTAAAAGGCTCTGTTAAATTGCAGGAAATTTAATGTGTACAGGGGTAATGGGGAGGCAGAGGGACACACTTTCACTGTTGACAACTCGGTGATCCGGCTCAACTAGGCAGGCGGCGGCGAGCCGAGTCGACCGAGTCACCGGCCCGAGTCGGCCGAGTCGGGCCGGGGCTCGCTGCCATGTGTCCTATGTCGTATGGTGTAACCCCTGGGTCAGTTTGTTTTATATGTGTAGTGGGGTTTTTACGAGTTATGCACGTGTAAACTCTTGGACTTCTAAAAATTTAAAATAAAACAATATTAAAAATAATGTGGCTAATGGGATTTGAACTCTGGTGCTTTGGTTCAGCAGTGCAAGGTCTTACCAATGAGCTACACGATCTTTCTTGCTATTAAAAAGCAAAACAAACTTATATCTTGTGCTCAGGCAAAAGTACTCATTTCTGTATTTTTTTTGAAAAATTGTAGAGAAAGTTGTACAGAAAGTTTAAAATTGTTATATCATTAGTCGTATATGAGACTAAGATCAGCTTGGATATCATCGATGAAAAATCATTAGCCGTATATGAGACTAAGATCAACTTGGATATCATGAGCATATAGGCTCAGTTGATTTAAAATCAAAAAAGAAACTTAAGCTTCACAGACTTAGCCAATTTAGGGCCAAGATTGGGTTTCTGTACCCCCCAGCAGTGCTAAACACTCAGTCATGTAGCGCTCACTTGAATATCACTAGGCGCCGAGTCTTTGGAATTTTTCAAGTGCTCACGTGTATGGCACGTAAGGCGCTGAGTCCTTACTTATGGGCGCTCACGTGTATGGCACGTAAGGCGTTGTCTTCATGAGCCTTGGGCTCTCACGTGTATGACATGTGAGACGCCGAGTCTCCGAATTTCTGTGCGCTCATGTGGATATCACGTAAGGCTCTTATTCATGTTTCTTTTGAGCAGTCATGTGGATATCACGTGAAACGCTGTCCTTAGAAATTTAATCTCTGTTCATATTTCTTAAAGAAGTTAAACTTCTGTCAATAGCAGTTTGACCATTAACGATCACCAAAATCACTTTTTTGAGAATCTGGGATCAGGTTTTTTAAGAACTAAGTTCTTTATTATAAATAAACTAAGTTCCTGAAGTATAAACTCCATCTTCTTCATGTTCTTCTTTCATCATTATTCTTTTCAACCTTATTCTTCTCTGAATCTTTAATTCTCAAGAACAAGATCTTCCTGATGAGAATTAAATTCTCAACTTATGAAAAATTTGTCTTGTGAATCTCAGATCCAGAGAAAGAACAAATTTCTTTGAAGGGTTAAACCCTATTGTTTTATGCACGATAAGTAAAAAGGAGACATATTTCTTCCATATTTTTACCTAGGGATTTTTGGGAGAAGGAAGATCTTCTTCTTTATTGAGAATTAAATTTTTTGTTGTTTAGTGGAAGATTTTAGATAGCCTTCTGTATTTTTACAGAAACTTATAGAGGATCTCCTTTCTCCCAAATTTAATCTCTTTGCTCTTATTTATAAGAGAGAAGAAAAATCAATATGTTTTGAGAAAATCTCTCATTGAGAGATTATGATTGATTTCATAATCAACCAAAATGATCTTAAAGATTAATCGGTGAATTTTATTCACCGTTTGATTTTGAATCCAAAAGCTCTCTGTTTAACAGAGAAGATTATTATTGTTTGTTTAATAAGATTAGGAAAATATTTTCGTAAGATAGAATTTAATTTTATTAGATAATCAATTGGTGATTTTATAATCACCGCTGGATCTCTGATCCAAGGATCCTCTATTTAAGAAGAACTTAGAGTTTAAGAAAGATTAGGGAAATATTTACCCTATAAAATTTAATTCTATCAAAAAGAACATTCACGTGCATTGCACATGAGGCGCTGCCCTATAGTGCTCACGTGGATATCATGTGAGAGTTACCAAGAAACTAGCAAGTGCGCTTACGTGGATATCACGTGAGGCGCTGCCAAGAAACTGCATGCGCACTCATATGGATATCACGTGAGACGCTGCCAAGAGACTGAACTAGCGCTTCATATGGATATCACGTGAGGCGCTCATGTGTTCAACACGTGGAAACCAATATAGAATTTGATCTTATCAGAAGTGGCACTCACATGCTTTGCATGTGGGTGCGCACGTATTTAACACGTGGGGGCTTCCCTTTATTTTTATAAGGGAACAACAAGCACTGGGTCAAAAATTTTGGCGGGAACAAACATACTCGCTGAAGTGATGTCTCCCCGAAGTGTAATGAAAGGATGCCCCCGAATCAAGGAGCTAAGTATCTGCCTTTGTGTTCTGGCTTGTCGATAAATAAAGTCCTTGTTCCCCATGTTCTTGTGTGAACACCACATTAAGTTCCTTTCCATCTGCCTTCTCATTCGAGTCTTTCTTTGGAGCTTTACAGTCACTTTTTCTGTGACCCTTCTTTCCACAGTTCCAACAGTCGTCTTGGATCTTCACCTTCGATTTTCCTCGGCTCGTAGACTTGCCCTTCTTTCCCTTTTCCCTTTCCATCGTCGTATCATGATTCTCCACCGAAAGTACAGAAGTTGCAGAACTCCCGCTCACAGCCTTTCTCCGCATCACATTGTTTAATATACAACTCACCGTATCATTAAATATGAGAGTTCCTGAGATAAAGTTACTCACCGCCATAACTATGTTCTTCAAACTCTCCGGCAACGAACAGAGGAATAACAGGGCCCGAATCTCGTCTTCGAACACGATCGAAATGGATTCTAACTGGCTCATCACAATGTTAAACTCGTTCAAGTGCTCTTTCACCGATCCGTTTTTTAGTCATCTTCGTATTGAAAAGCTTTTTTATCAGGAATATTTTGTTTGATATAGAAGGCTTCTCATACAATTTCGCTAACGTCGTCATTAGCGCCTTGGTTATTTTCTCATTTGAGATATTAAAGGCTATCTGCGGAATCAACGACAACCGGATTGTTGTCAGAGCTTTCCTATCAAAAAGGTTCCACGCCTCATCATCCATCTTCTCGGGCTTTTCTCCTAGTAATGGAAGATACAAGTCCTTTGGGCACAGGTAGTCCTCCATCTGTATACCCCGCCAACCAAAATTGTGACCATTGAACTTTTCGATCCTTATTTTATCCTCCGCCTTCTTTTGCTCTTCAGTTCTTTTGCTCTTCAGTTGTTGCAAACACAACTTTCCCCTTAGATCTGAATCAGCACCTTCAAAACGACGATCTAAGAAAGTGGGGAAGAGGACGTAGTTATCGTTACTCACCGTTGACTTAGATCGTAGATTTGAAGAATCCCAAGTCCCTTAACGAAGCTCTGATACCAGTTGTTAGGAGAAAATCGATCACGGAACAATGCTCGCGACAAACCAAATCACGCAACAATAACAACCACGCAATTAATCAATGAAAGATAAATAAGTGCGAGAATAAATAAGGAACAAAAACCAAAAGAGGTACAAGGAATTTTTTAACGGGGCTCATCTACCATATGTTTAGTTTTCGGCAGAGTGGAATTTGCAAACGCCTACTAAATTCTTAAATGAAGTTTACAGGTAACCTAAGAAGATTTCTTTTAAATATTTTTATTAGCCGTCACCCTCTCAATTATAATAGTCTCTCAGAATTAATTATTGCCGCTGGCCTAACACTCTGAAATGAATTGGCTCTATTGATGGGAATTTGTGGCCGCAGGCACTTAAATTAATTTCTCTGCAATCTCATGGGTATTAGAGAGGGAGAGAGAGAGCGAAAGTGGTAAAGGGCTTTTCAGTAGATAATGTGAATATTTAAATTAAGAAATCTTTACAAAATCCAAACAGAGCCTATTCAAATCCCATCCCCCAGATCCAGCGGTTCTCTTCACTTGATGATTGATGTTTGTGGGCTCTTCTTGGGCCTTGGACTAGGGCAATAAAAAATAACAAGTCTATTCGGTTCCCTTCACCCTGAGAATTTTATTTTTGACCAAAAACGAAATGCAAAAATGCCCCGTACTTGATTAAAAGAAAATCTTAAAGAAGCTAGCAAATTTATTATAAAATGAAAGGAAAAAAATGCTTCAAATCCCAACTCCATTCCATCATCCGTAAACCATCCTTCGCATTCGATGGATCGGACTCCGCGTCCAAGATCGCGTATCATTTCCCTTCGCCGGATCGGACTCCACATCCAATGATCGGGCATCCTTTTTCTTCTCCAGATCGAACTCCGCGTCCATGATCGGACATTCTTTCGCTTCGCTGGATCGGACTCCGCGTCTACGATCGGGCATCCTTTTCCTTCGCCGGATCGGACCCCGCTTCCACAATCACATTCAGAGTCGTGTAGATTAAGCATCCTACCTTTTTGCCGAATCGGATTCTACGTCCGGGATTTGGCATCCTTCCCCTTCACCAGATTAGACACCACGCCTTTGATGGGGCATTCTTCCCCTTCTCTGGATTTAACTCTGTATTCTCAATTAGATATCCATTCTCTTCGCCGAGTCAGCTATCATTCTCCTTGATCAGATCATACTCCGCGTCTTCCATCAGACGTCCCTCTTCTCGACATCCTCTATCGGACATCCTTCCACTTTGCAGGATCGGACATTCACCATGAGAAGTTGTGTCTTGAATTTGTGGTGGCCAGCAAATGTTAATGGATTGAAAGGTGGCGCATTAGCTAGGATAACAAAATAAACCTATCACTGTTGGACCTTTGGCCCAACATCCAATAATTAGTTTTCTTTTTCTTTCTCTTTCCTAGGTTTTCCACCTTTTCTTTTTTCGTTCCTTCTCAGGGGTCAAAAAAATTAGTTTGATATTGTCAAACCTCACATTAATACTCACAAGGGTTCTTATATAAAACCCCCTAAAACTGAGTTAAATGTTAAAGAAAAACCCAAAACTTAATAATTGCTTATTATCCCTTCAAAAGGTTAAAATTGCATTATTTTACCCACAACTTGCCCTTTTACTTCACTCCATTAGTCAATTAACGAACAAGTCGGGTTAGGGTTATCAAACCCCTCCTAACGCACTCATATTCACTCTTCATCGTCTAAAATTCCAAATTAGAACCCCTGGATAAGAAAGATGACCCATATTCCATTGCCAACTAAAGATTTGAAGCCTTAATTCTGAATAATGACACTAATTTGGAATTTTAGATAATGAAGAGTGAATACAAGTGGATTGGGGGGTTTGATAACCCAAGCTCAAGCTTCTTCGTTAATAGACTAACAGAGTGAAGCGAAAGGGCTAGTAAGGGATAAAATAATGCGACTTTAACGTTTCGTATAACAAGTAATTATCAAGTTTTGGGTTTTTTAGTAATTAGCTTAGTTTTGAAGGGCTTTAAGTAAAAAACCCTATTCATAATCTCATTTCCAACTAAAAACACTGGTGTTTCTTTGGCATGTACGATGCACGTAATTATATAATTTTTTATTAATTAATCTATGTGAATCGCACTTGTAAAATAATAATATGACATGAATAAATAGGAAGCCACATGAACAATCAATTTCAAAATTAAATAACCCTCTTTTTGCCTTATGATAGAGATCGAGATGGAGATGAGCATAACAAGTTAAATATTTGTCTATTCTTAGTATTATAAGCAGATTTAACAGTGAATAAACCATTGGGAGAATCTGACCAAATGAAAGTATCAGTAGTATCAGGCTTAATGGTATAATCAGCAAGACTATTCATAAGATTTTGCAGATGGACTCTATCACCAGAAGGAATGATATTATTGAATGCAATTTTACAAACCCACATACCTTTGCTAAAATAACCTTGAGTATGCACTAATGCATGCTGATTCCAAGCAATTTTGTAAAGAGAAGGGTATGCCTCAGAAAGAGCTTGAGGTGAAGCCCACTTATCATTCCAAAAAATGAATTTGCTTGCCATCACCAACGTTCCAGGAAACATGATCATAAAAACTGACACTACAATCTTGCAATCCCTTCCAAAAACAAGAAGAATTATTAGAAGTAGTCACGAATCTTTTTTTAAGGTTATAAGTGGATCCGAGAACAACGATAGAGAGAGATAGAGAGAGATAGAGATAAGCATAACAAGTTAAATATATGTATATTTTATAGGAATTCTTAAATATCATACACATAAGATAATAGACCTTCGGGTATGTTGGAAATTGCTTCATATGTTTAGTCGAAAATTCACCCAGTACCTCCCACATAGTAACGAGAGTGTATTTACAGCTAGAGCTAAGGATCTTTGGCCAAGAGCAAACTTTTAAATAATCAACTGACTCCTCAAAATCTTCTAGCTTTAAATGAATGCAAGAAGATTAAATTTGCTATTAGGATCATGGATTTTGCCAAGAATCCTGCTCTGTCTTCTCCCAAACCATTGGATTCCTTCTTGACTCCACACTAACCATAGACCTCCCTATTTTATCCCATTTTCAGTCGTTGGATTCACAAGAATCCTACTTTCCAAGCAGAGGATCCAGATCTGAAAAACAAAGCTAAAGCAAGAAAGAGACTATTATCATCATGCACTTTCAATGCCAATTTTGATACAACAATGGTAAGAACCTTGTTTATGTTACCCAATTTACAACATAGTTAATTCCACAATTGATGTCGACAGCAAGAAGAAAACTCAACAATTACTTATCACAATGAAATCTGCTTAGAAAAAACCAGCCGCATTAATTTCATATATCTTTCATCCTTGCAATTGGTTAATTTTTCGAAACCTCATTGCTTCGATTCGGGAACGGCTTCCTTCTTTTCGGCAGGCTTCTCCTCGGCTGTCTTGCTCTCCTTGGCAGCTTCTTCGCTTATCGTCTTCTCCTTCTTGGCCTTGGACTCATCTACGACATCTTTGGATTTGGGCTCCTCTGCTTTCGGCTCGGCCAAAGGTTTCTCCTCCTCCTCATTCTCTTTTGTACTCTCGCTCGACTCGGCTGCGGCCTGCAGTCACAAAAACAAAAGCCAACTAATTCGGTGTTGAATTGCGTTGATTCATTCCTAATATTAGCTTATACCTTTTCTGTTGAGTAACTCTTGCGTTTTTTGCAATTATAATAGTAAATTTTCGTTTTACATAGTTCCTGTTATTTTTGTGAAACAAATATTTAACTGTTGTTGTAATCTTAACTTAGATGGTTAATGGCTAATTGTTGTTTTAAGGTATTAACATTTATTTTATCATACAATGTTTAAACTCGTTTTCATAACTTGCATAAATAGAAAATTCGACCTGCCCTAAATCTACGCTTTGATTTTTCAGGTACAAATAGGATGATCCGCCCCTGTTTTACCAGTAGCTTCCCTTTGCGTTGCGTAGAGAGTGGAAGAATGAATTACCTCAGCGGTGGCACCGGCTTCAGCTGGTACCTCCTCTGTTGTGGTGGCCGGTGTCTCTTCTGCGGCTGGAAGCTCCACGGGTGTCTCGCCCTCCAACACCTCAGGTTTGGTAGCACAGGCACCCATGGCTTCCCTAGTCGAGCGAGAGGGAGAGTTATTGATTTGTTGGAGGGTATAGAATGTGAGATCTTCGAAGAAACTGCTGCGAAAAATGATGAAGACATGAGGCACATTTTATGGGTTGAAATCGCGAGGAAAGTGAGGGAATGGTAATGGCCTTGCATGAAGCATGGAGATATGTCTAGGTTTAGAAAGAGAGGTTGGAAAACAGAATTGAGATTATATATAGGTTTAGTTTGTGGTTACAAGGAGCGCATGGACCTTTTCATATGGAGTTGGTGCCTAAAAAACGCTTTGATAGACGCCTCTTATTAATAATAAAAAAATGCATGTTCACATATCAATACGAGTTCAACCTTTTAAGACACCGGCCTCTGTCCTTTACCAGCGTTCAACCGAAGGTCTTACCGGAAGAGTCTCCAATTATAGATACTTTCATCCCATCATCAAGAAGCCGATAGGATGATCTGGTAGAAAAAGAAAAAATTTCTATCGATAACGTCGTCACCATTTAAGAAGTTTTAAACTAATCATTTTTCAGGAGGAAAAAAGGTGTCAGCTTATGAAAAACTCTGACAAAGGATTATACACAGTTGTTAATCCAATATTAATGAATCTAATCCTATATGGTCATGCCTCATTTTTTTAATATGATGTCAACTTCTCATACAAAAAACCCGTCATGTATTTCACCGATTTGTATCCATTATCGTAATATACATGCATGTCATACATAGATAAAGTATCAAAATTCACAACATTTGAAGACCAACAAATCCATTAAGTGAACTAATATTTAACTGCAAAGTACGATCCGGTTTCGATTAAGATATGTGCATTTAAAAGACAATAATTCTCACAACTTTATAGTAAATATTTAATTACATGCTGACGGTACAGTTAGTTGTGTGAGATTCACACACCGATCCAGCAGCTAGCAAGTCGATGGGGTTCAGACCCTGAGCCATCAAATTTTGTAGGATAAGAGAACCACAAAAGAAAAGTAGACAGAAATTTGTAGAGTTCATCAAGTATGAAAGTTTTTTTTTTTTTTTTTAAAAACTAAAAACTTTATTGTACTTGAGAGTAGAAAGCGAAAATTTCCCTACATGCTAGTGACACAGGACAAATATTAGCAGTCTTGTTGCAGTCCCAAGTGAAATAATCAGCCACACCTGAAATCATTTTTCTAACCATTTTTCTTTCTAATTTTGTGCCTTTTCTTTGTCAATTTCAACAAATGAAACTTCGATTGCGTCATTTCCATTACCGCAGAGAGAAATGCAATTGGCAAAACCTTATGATGATACTGATAAGTGAGAATTCTTCAGATCACGACACGTGGCGAATGACACGTCATCCGCAACACCTCACTAAATTCCTGAGGGTCTACCGAGGCAAAATCAGTATGGAGCACTGATGACCTTCCTCAGTTCATCCCCGAGCTTACACTCCGCCTCTTACCCAAGAGCGACCTAGCCACCGAACTCGCGCCCATCCTCCTGTGCTCATCTTCGAGCTATTGCCGAGCCGAGCTTCTTCGGCCTCCCGGCTCGTTTCTGAACCTCTCGCCGAGCTAAGTCTCCCTAGCTCTCCCGATCAAACGAGCGCGCGGGGCCTTAACGCTTCCGCAACGGCTCAGCGTATCTCGCCAAAGTGAGATATCCGCCGCCACACGTCCCGCGTCCCATGCTGGCGCATCCCTCCATTAATGGGCGTATCCCGTCATTAATGGAGAGATCCCATCATTCACGCAGATGTAACGACAGGGGCGTAACCGAAGGCGGAGATCTCGCGCCTACTCGCTCCATGCAGCCACTATAAAAAAACTCTCTCTCAGACGACTCAAGGAACGGAATTTTAATCCAATAAGCCACTACTCTGCTCATTTTCCTCGGCTAGCTTGATCGTCGGAGGGTCCTACGGTGGTCATCCACCCCCGGGACTTATTTGCAGATAGCTCGGCTTCCACCTTAAAATCAACCAATTGAGATCCACACGCTCAAGAAGACAATCTTCAAGCCAATCTCAGCCATTCAACCACGCTCACTACAAATCGACGAAGAATAGCATCTGAAGGAGATCAAGCCCTCCATCAGTTGGGCGCCGTCTGTGGGAATATGAAGAGTTTCTTCCACTAATCGAAGTTGATCTTCCGCCTTTGACCTGATGGCGAGCGAGAACCGTGACGATCCCAGTACAAGCCGTTGCATTCCCCACAACGGAGGCGCGGACGGTTCTACTCCCCCTCCCAAAATCATCAACGCCCTATCGGCGCAGATCGACAGACTCACGTCGATGGTGGACGCTCTCGTTCGCGTTCAATCGGCAGGCCCATCCCCCTAGATTGCAGTTCCCCCTCCCATGGATCACGGCATCGGCAGAAGAGCAAATAACATTGCTCCCCTCAACGCCACCGAACACCAGCGTGCCGACTCCGGCAACCACAGCTCCCACGCAGCGACTAATTCCATGACCCACTGGGTACCGCACGGCTCTACGCCGCAGTCTCGGGATAGAGACCATCGCCGCGACGCCCATTGTACTCCCGCGCCACCCGAGAAGGTGTCGGTCAGCTCGCCTACTTCCAGGCGCGACCGACGCCCTCTCCCTCGCCGGGACCACGCACACAGCTCACGTCAAGACTACCCCAAAAGGATATCGTCCGAGGATCTGAGAAAGTTGATAGAGCGAAACCGAAGAAGCACTACCGTGCAGACCATGGGTGGAAATGACCACCACTCCGACTGTGCCGAATCCTCAGGGTATCACAATCGCCTCGAGGTCCTCGAAAAGAAAATCGAGGGCATATGGCGGGAGGCCTATTCATCTGGTGAAGGAGCCAGATATTCCGCAATTTTTGAAGAAAAAGCAAGATGTTTCTTTTGAGTTTAGTTTGTTGTGTACATATTTATCACAAAGCCCTTCACCGAAGAACTGCTGTCCGAACGAGTTTCCTCCAAGAATAAGCCATCCAAGGTGGTTCTCTTTGACGGAAAGTCCGACCCAAAGGATCATTTAGATGCGTTCACAGCGGGCATAAGCTTTCAGGACAACTCGGACGCAGCTCAATACCGCGCTTTTCTCACTACTCTGATCCGGGCTGGTCGGGACTGATTTCGGGGGTTGGCGCCACGCTCCATCTCTACCTTTGATGAGCTAGCCACCCAGTTCCTCGGCCATTTTGTCGGGAACAAGCGACAGAAGAGAACAGTCGACTATCTGTTTACCATAAAGAGCGGGGACATGGAATCCTTTAAGGGGTATCACTCGTTTCTACAACGCTCTACTCGAGGTCCCCGAGCACCAGGATGAAACTGTCATCACAGCACTGAGGTCGGGTCTTAGACACAAAGAGTGGCTCTTCTCTTTTGCATTAGCTCAAGCTAAGACCATGGCTGAGGTAAAAGCTTGGACCGAACGGGAGGTCCAGCTCGACTCGGAGGTGAACTCCAACTTTCCCCGAAGTGACCAAGCCGACCAAAAGAAGAGGGGCAGAAAAAGATGAGTGAAGACCCGAAGGACACGTGTCTATCGGTATAACCTTCACTCATAATAGATAGATCTCTTATAGCTTGCTAGTTTAAGGTTATGGTTTGATCACTTGAGTTAAATTGGTTGTGCTTGCATAAAAATTTAATTTTTTTGCATTTCGCCTCTCTTCATCGATGTAGAGTTAGCATAACTCACCAACAACAATTCAATTACATTCTTGATTTTCCCTTTCTCGTGTTTTATGTTCATGTCAAGTATCAAGGTTGTGTTCTTAATGCCAACACAAGAACAATCAAAATTTGTATATGTCATGTCTATCAAGACGACAAGTCAATCAATCAATATCGGATTTGTTGACATTTTGGTGAACATCACAATTCAGATATGGTGACATGATAGCAATAGTCAATCAATCATAATTTCAAGTAAACAATCAATAATATGGCAATTTAGGAATACTGTAATCGTATCAATTTCAAGATCAAGGTTATACGCATTAACATGAATTGTGTAGCAATCAATCGTAATCAGGTCAAATACAAGTCCAAGCAATGTGTCGTGCATTTGTGAATCAATGAAACGTGTCCGGTGTCATTTCAGGTTCAATATCAGGTTCAGATTAACTTGAAACGACTCATCAAGGAGTTGAGACGGCTCAAGAAGTCGTCTAGAAAAAATATTTTATTTTCTATGTGTGAGAGACTGCTCAAAGGGTCTTGAGATGGCTCAAAGTCATGCTTGGAGTGATGATAAGTGCTCTGTGTACATGAGATGGATCTTGTAATGTTGAGACGGCTCATGCCTAACTTGATACGGCTTAAACTATTCTGAGACAGCTCAAGGCTCTGTCATGAACTGTAATTAAAACTCTATTGTTAGAAGACGGCTCATGGTTGTCTTGAGACGGCTCAAAGCTTGTTTCCTAGGACAATCAGATATTTAAGTCCAGTTTTCTATTCGAATTTGATATATGCAGTTAATATGTGTTAATAGGGTTTATCGCTGGGTGATAACTTTTAACAAGATGTCATAAATATAGGTTTGTCGATACGTCGTGATTCCGATCTCGACATATCGTTAATTAGGTTTAGAACTTAAGTGTCAAACGATCAATATCAATAACACAAGATTATAAAATGTCTAGCAAGATCTCTATCATGTTAAACGTGCATATGATAAACAATAACTACAAGAATCAAATAAAGAGATATCTTGCATACTTATTTCAATGTATAAATCGATATCTATTCATTATAAATAATAATAAAGATCTAATCTTATTTAGCATGTAACATATACCAAGTACTTGCTTTGATTATGATGATCTCGCGATGATGATACTATCTCTCAATCTAGATGGGTTCAATCCGATGCTTTTAGGAACGATAGGAATAAGACGATGTCGATGTCGATGATTCCCACGAAACGGTGAATATGATGATGGTGACGATCTCGAATTTGGGTTAGGGTTTAGGTTGTAGATGATGAGGAAGGGCCAGCTTAGGGATATGAGAAGATGGAGGCTAGGGTTTTGTGTTTGAGAGGAAAACAATAGGGATCGGGGTTTGCATGAGTTGTGTGTAGGTTGATATAGGATAGGTCAATCAAACGGGCTGGGTAACCAAAATATCCTATATCAAATAGAAATAGGGCTAGAGATAAGATAAAATATTAATCACCTATCAGACCATGCATATCATTATCAATCTAATATATTACCATAACCCAACAATCAATAACAAGCCCAATAAAACGATAATGAGTCAAGATCATGTCAGGAAACCAATATCAGGTCGCGCCAGGTTGAGACGGCTCAATATTTGGCTAAGCCGGCTCACAAGCCTATCCAAGCAATCCATCAGTCTTTGGGTGTATAAGACGGCTCACACTAACTTTGAGCCGGCTCACGATGCCCCAAAACCAAAACTCAGTAAAATCAGCACAATCAATTAATTCAAATTTGTTATCTCAAATACATACGGTTGTTCTTGAGTGTTACACCAGACAAGTAAGCGCATTCTTATCTAAATAGGATGGTGAAAAACACTCTAGATTAACTACGTCGCTTCTAAAATTATGTTAACTAGATAAGAAATTAATTTATAAATATATATTTATAGTTTTATATTAACCATCGGAATATAAATATATGAAAAGACTCAAAGACATACATACAAAATTATTTGAATCGGTTGGGAATGTTTTTCTGTTTTTTTTATAAATTTTACACGACAATTATCAAAGAATCATTTATACCAAATTCTCTATTACATAAATATAAATCACAACCTAGCATAGTAGCGTCAATACAATAATCGGTTAAAATTGTATTATTTAAGTTATTTTTATAATTTTCATCCTTTTCATTTTCGGTTTCGATTGGATTAATTTGATCCCACACGTTATGTGTGGTGCCGACACTTGTTCTAAATATCGAAAATACTCAAAATATATTGTTTGTTCTTTGAATTGATTTAGTCTGTGTACACTATTCTTTTCAAAGGATTTTTTTTATAATAAACTACCATAACACTTAGGCTTATTTACTGAAAATTCCTAACAGTTTTGGGTTAGAATCAGAAAAATACTAATACCTTTAATATTGTCAAAAAAACTAACAAACTTAACAGCAACATGTCAGTCCCGTTTGTGCCATGTCAATTTCAAATCATTTAAGTTGCAACGTCAGCCAAAAAATTTTAAAACGCCAAATTACCTTGAATCTAACCTACCCTAATTTCAAAAAATAAAAATATATAAATATATAAATAAAGAATCTCTTCCTCCTCCTCCACGACCATCACCGTGGATTAGGGCGCCACCTCGTACCTTTTCAATCCACTACCGCCACCGCCGCCTCCTCCTCCTCCCTCCTCTTCAAGTCACTGCCGCCGCCGCCATCAACAACAACATCACCATCTTCTTCTTCATCTCAACGTTACCGCCACCATCATCATCAAGACCGCCTTCACCATGTGCCTGCTCTTCTTCTTCACCAGCCACCAATATGACCATCACCACCATCATCAACACCAACACTATCTTCCTCCTCTTCCTCTTCTTCAACCCACATCACCGCGACCACCACCATCATCATGACCACCACGACCATCTTCTTCTTCAACCCATCACCATCACGACCGTCTTCTTCCTCGCCCCCTCTCAGATCCCTTCTCTTCTCCCCTCCTTCATCTCTTCTCCCTCTCCTTCTCCGTCAACCCCAAAACCTACCCCTCTCTCTTCGTCTCCTCCTCCGCCACCATGGACCCCGCCGTCTCCATCATGACCGCCGCCGCCATCATCAAGCGCATGGCTTCAGCTTCCCCCCAAAAAGTACATTAATTATTAAATTAAACTTTAATAATATTAAATTACTTAAAATGTAATTTATAATCAATTAATTATATAATGAAAAGAGCAAAATGGTCATTTAACATGAACAATAACGTTGACCGTCAAGTCATGATAGTTTTCTGGCTACGAAAGGCAATGGTAATTTTCTGTCACATGTCCAAACCTATTGTGAGTTTTCGGCCTAGTACTTAAGTTATTATACCATAATTTAAAAAAAAACCTAATATATGTAGTTCAGTAAAGAAAACATGATAGTTATGGGTATTTTAATGCGACTGCCAAACAACAGTGATATATCATCCAATATGGTATGCATTGATGATAACAAGACTTTAAGGCCACCCGTCCTTTGGTGATTTAATTTATTTTGTAGGTTTTAGCATATGCTTCGGACACAAAATCCATCCGGGGAACTAAAAATTATTTTACTTCTCGGTCATGCATTGTTCTTGGGTAATAACTAATAATGACGAATTTAAACATCAATCAGTAACATATATTATCAAAATATAATTTTCTTTACATTTAATAAAGGAAGGATATCGCTTATTCATTCATTACCAAATCACATATATTAGTTATATTTTTCAACAACTTCTGAGACAGGGATGTATCACATATGCGATATGTATACTTGATGATTTAAAGGATTTAAAGCACATGGTTGTAACTAGAAACAATAAAAATCTAAGTGCCTTTAATAAACTATAATTAAATAGTATTCCGAGAAGCAAGTAAAGATTTACTACTCTTAAGTATACATCTGTGAAAATTATTATCTTTTAAATGCAGATATCTTATCCGAAGCTATCTAAGCGGATCGATACCTAGAGAGGAGGCTTCGCTTCCTCTTATCAACTCGTAAAATGATAGCTTTTTTTATCACCATTCTTGTTATCTTACTGCACGTTCAACATGGCAAATATCAAAGGCATTAAAGAATTTAAAACCTAGCACCGTGGGACCTTTGGCCCAACATCCAATAATTCTTTTTCTTTTTCTTTCACCCAGAGTTGCTTCCTCGGTTTTCCACCTTTTTCTTTTTTGGGCCTTATTTCTTTCCTTACCTTTTTTTTTTGAAAAAAGAGCAGGGCTTGAAGAGTCCGTCCCATAAACTTTTATTAAAAATCAACAAAAAATACAACCAAAAAACTATAGCAAAAACAACAACGAACTCATGCACACTCGCACCAACCAAAATTACATATAAGAGAAAGAACAGGAAACGAGAAAGTGGAGAACAAAGAGAATGGAAACTCGAAAAAAACACTAACTGGAACTGCAAAGATCTGAATCATCTAAATTTGCATAACTTTTGAAGTATCTCAGATGATTAGTTTTCCCAGGACTTTAGGCTTTGAACAGTTAAGAGAACTATTAACATCAGATGTATCTTCTGACAGCACCATCAACTTTGTGAATTGAACAACGAGAACTCTATTTGTAGTGTAAATATGAATCAGTAACAGCTGCATCCTCAGCAAGCCCACATACCAACAAACAACCAGCAGTACCGACACCAATGCAAGAATTTGAATATTGAAACCAAAGTTCATTTTTTATATGAGGTATATTTAAAGCTAAATTCCTTCTTGCTAAAACCAGAAGAATTTCAGTAACAATATTATCCATCTTTTCCAGGCAACCAATAAATGAGTAAAAACTCTTCAAAGTAGCCTGTGTTTAGAATAAGAACAGACACAAGGTTTAAAAACTTAGAAACAACATTATTAATAAAACTTTTAAATACCAGAAGCAAAACACAATTGAATTTTTTTTAAATGTTGAACATATGTAAAATACTTCAGTTATATACCCAAAGACCAGAATAAGATTTTTTTTTGAGCATGAGCATGTATAAAACATGATAGTTCTAAAAAAACCTAAACCCAAGTTACAAACATGAGGATTAAACCGGCTCCTGACTCCAGATCCCATATTTTATTTTGTACTTAGAGCGGAAAAAAAATTAAAAGCCTTATTTTTTTTCCATGAAACCTGAATGCAAAACAAAAACAATTTTACAAGTAAACAACTGTGAGAATGGAACTCTTCATAAAGATCGGAAAGATAGTAACATCATCAATAAGGTTATCTGCCATTAAGCAAAAGTAAATTTAGCAACATATACCTCATACAAAAAAGGAGAATAAAAATATCAACTTAGCAAGAACAAATAATCAAAGCATCAAGAAGGAGTTGTATTGCCTATTGACAAGTACATCCACCTCTCCATGGTCCTGCAGATTTTTGAATTCATGAGAAGCAAGGATTTTATGTTTGTTCTTGCTAGACATCCCATCCACCCAGCTAAAGAAATGATAAAGGATAGTATTTAAAATCTGAGTATGAGAACAATCAATATTGTTGAAGATTTTATTGTTTCTACATTTCCATATAGTCCAACAAGTAGAATAGAGTAAAAGTAACCACATATGAGCAAACCTGGCCTGAATATTGGCAGATTTACAACCATCAATAGCCTGAATGAATGAGTCGGGACATTGCACATTGATAGCATGAAGCAAGTCTTTCCATATAGTTTTAGCTGCTTTACATTCAAAAAAGAGATGATTAGAAGTTTCAGTTATACAAGAATCAAAAACACGAGCAGCATTGTTAAACCAACCCATCTTAATAAGATTTTCTTTAGTCAGAATCCTGTCTTGGACTAACAACCATGAATTTTTTTAATCTTGATGGGAGCAGAATTTTTCCACACATCAGCATAGCATGGATAATGAAGATTAAGTATATTCTTAGTATTATAAGCAGATTTAACAGTGAATAAACCATTAGGAGAATCTGACCAAATGAAAATATCGGTAGTATCCGGCTTAATGGTATAATTAACAAGACTATTCATAAGATTTTGCAGATGGACTTCATCACCAGAAGGAATGACATTATTGAATGCAATTTTCCAAACCCACATACCTTTGCTAAAATAACCTTGAGTATGCACCAATGCTTGCTGATTCCAAGCAATTTTGTAAAGAGAAGGGCATACCTTAGAAAGAGCTTGAGGTGAAGCCCACTTATCATTCCAAAAATGAATTTGTTTGCCATCACCCACATTCGAGGAAACATGATCATAAAAACCGGCACTACATTCTCGCAATCCCTTCCAAAAACAAGAAGAATGATTAGAAGTAGTCACGGATCTTTTGTTAAGATTATAAATGGATTCGAGAACAACGATAAAGAGAGATAAATATAAGCATAACAAGTTAAATATATGTATATTTTAAGGAATTCTTTAATATCATACACATAATATAATAGACCCTTGGGTCCCTTGGAAATTGCTTCGTATGTTTAGTCAAAAATTCACCCAGTACCTCCCACATAGTAAAGAGAATGTATTTCCAGCTAGAGCTAAGGCTCTTTGGCGAACTTTTAAATAATCAACTCACTCCTCAAAATCTTCTAGCTTTAAATGAATGCAAGAGGATTAAATTTGTTATTAGGGTCCTGGATTTTGCCAAGAATCCTGCTCTGCCTTCTCTTCAACCGTTGGATTCCTTCTTGACTCCACACTAACCACAGGCCTCCCTATTTTATCCCATTTTCGGCTATTGGATTTTCAAGAATCCTACTTGCCAAGGAGAGGATCCAGATCCGAAAAACAAAGCTAAAGCAAGAAAGAGACTATTATCATCATGCACTTTCAATGCCATTAATGCCAATTTTGATACAACAATGGTAAGATCCTTGTTTATGTTACCCAATTTACAACATAGTTAATTCCACAATTGATGTCGACAGCAAGAAGAAAACTCAACAATTACTTATCACAATGAAATCAGCTTAGAAAAAACCAGCCGCATTAATTTCATATATCTTTCATCCTTGCAATTGGTTAATTTTTCGAAACCTCATTGTTTCGATTCGGGAACGGCTTCCTTCTTTTCGGCAGGCTTCTCCTCGGCTGTCTTGCTCTCCTTGGCAGCTTCTTCGCTTATCGTCTTCTCCTTCTTGGCCTCGGACTCATCTACGACATCTTTGGATTTGGGCTCCTCTGCTTTCGGCTCGGCCAAAGGTTTCTCCTCCTCCTCATTCTCTTTTGTACTCTCGCTCGACTCGGCTGCGGCCTGCAGTCACAAAAACAAAAGCCAACTAATTCGGTGTTGAATTGCGTTGATTCATTGCTAATATTAGCTTATACCTTTTCTGTTGAGTAACTCTTGCGTTTTTGCTATTATAATAGTAAATTTTCTTTTTATATAGTTCCTGTTATTTTTGTAAAACAAATATTTAACTGTTGTTGTAATCTTAACTTAGATGGTTAATGGCTAATTGTTGTTTTAAGGTATTAACATTTATTTTATCATACAATGTTTAAACTCGTTTTCATAACTTGCATAAATAGAAAATTCGACCTGCCCTAAATCTACGCTTTGATTTTTCAGGTACAAATTTAAACCCGTGCAACTTGCGAATGCGTGTTGTGCTTCTTAAGTTTATTTCCATGTCACTCGATGCATGTATAATATTCTAAGTCAGAGAAGGGAAAAGGTATGCAGCGTCTCTGTACTACGCAGAGGAAATGCCGAGGGTTGGGGGGTAACTTAAAATGGGATGATCCGCCCCTGTTTTACCAGTAGCTTCCCTTTGCGTGTTGCGTAGAGAGTGGAAGAATGAATTACCTCAGCGGTGGCACCGGCTTCAGCTGGTACCTCCTCTGTTGTGGTGGCCGGTGTCTCTTCTGCTGCTGGAAGCTCCACGGGTGTCTCGCCCTCCAACACCTCAGGTTTGGTAGCACAGGCACCCATGGCTTCCCTAGTCAAGCGAGAGGGGGGGTTATTGATTTGTTGGAGGGTATAGAATGTGAGATCTTCGAAGAAACTGCTGCGAAAAATGATGAAGACATGAGGCACATTTTATGGGTTGAAATCGCGAGGAAAGTGAGGGAATGGTAATGGCCTTCCATGAAGCATGGAGATATGTCTAGGTTTAGAAAGAGAGGTTGGAAAACAGAATTGAGATTATATATAGGTTTAGTTTGTGGTTACAAGGAGCGCATGGACCTTTTCATATGGAGTTGGTGCCTAAAAAACGCTTTGATAGACGCCTCTTATTAATAATAAAAAAATGCATGTTCACATATCAATACGAGTTCAACCTTTTAAGATACCGGCCTCTGTCCTTTACCAGCGTTCAACAGAAGGTCTTACCGGAAGAGTCTCCAATTATAGAGACTTTCATCCCATCATCAAGAAGCCGATAGGATGATCTGGTAGAAAAAGAAAAAATTTCTATCGATAACGTCGTCACCATTTAAGAAGTTTTAAACTAATCATTTTTCAGGAGGAAAAAAGGTGTCAGCTTATGAAAAACTCTGACAAAGGATTATACACGGTTGTTAATCCAATATTAATGAATCTAATCCTATATGGTCATGCCTCATTTTTTTAATATGATGTCAACTTCTCATACAAAAAACCCGTCATGTATTTCACCGATTTGTATCTATTATCGTAATATACACGCATGTCTTACATAGGTAAAGTATCAAAATTCACAACAATTGAAGACCAACAAATCCATTAAGTGAACTAATATTTAACCGCTCTTCGGTACATGAAAAGCACGACCCTCTAGAGGTTTCGTTTATGATATGTGCATTTAAAAGACAATAATTCTCACAACTTTATAGTAAATATTTAATTACATGCTGACGGTACAGTCAGTTGTGTGAGATTCACACACCGATCCAGCAACTAGCAAGTCAATGGGGTTCAGACCCTGAGCCATCAAATTTTGTAGGATAAGAGTACGACACAAGAAAAGTAGATAGAAATTTGTAGAGTTCATCGAGTATGAAAGGTTTTTTTTTTATAAAAAAAAACCTAAAAACTTTATTGTACTTGAGAGTAGAAAACGAAAATTTCCCTACATGCTATAGTGACACAGGACAAATATTAGCAGTCTTGTTGCAGTCCCAAGTGCAATAATCAGCCACACATGAAATCATTTTTCTAACCA